>CANSNZ010000986.1:1355000-2642500 GCA_947646795.1 Beta lomatogona
TGTATATGTATATATATATGTATATGTGCGGCAAAGAACAAACCGCTGCGGTTTTGCCTTGGAACCGCAGCAGTTTTTTATGAAAACTGCTGCTAGTCCAATGATGTTATGGTTTTATATAGTGTTTTTCCCCCTGTATTTGAGCTAAAATGTGTATCAATGGTGCTCTTAGGAGCCATTTTATGCTAACTCTCTCCATCTAGTTGTGGTTTTCTGTTCTGTGTCTGATTACAGGTTTTAGGGAGTTATCTCCCTATTTTCCGCTATTATCCGACCATTACAATCGAATGGAGAAGTTCGAAGGCATTTATGATGAGTTCCGGGGTCCCGAGAATACTTTTCGAGGCCTTGGACAAAAGAAAAAGTGAAGCCTTGGCATCTGAAGCCAAGGAAGGAAGCATCGGGCTTCAGCCCGACCGGGCGTTAGTGGCCATTGGATCAAGTTGTTGCGGGCCCGATCGGGCTCTGTCGCCCGTTCGTTGTTACGCTGTGGAGCCCGATAGGGCGATGTTACGCTGTGGAGCCCGATAGGGCGAGTCGACCCGATCTCATCGGGCGTTCTTTGTGTGCTGGATGCTCATGTTGGTGTGCGGCCCGATCCCATCGGGCGGGTCGGCCCGATCTCATCGGGCGAGTCTAAGTTTAGATTTCTGCTGCTGGTTTTAGCCCGATCCCATCGGGCTGACTTGGCCCGATCGGGCTTCTCCGCCGCACGCGCTCATTTAATGAATTTCGAACATTTAGTATAAATAGGAAAGTTAGAACATTTTTTTGGCATCTTTGTTTTAGCTCTTATTTTCTCATAGATTCTCTCAAGAACCCTAGTTTTACTACTCTTCATTGTGATTCAAGATTGAACCTTTGGATTATTCGCAAATTTAATATAGCTCATTAATTTGGTAATCTTCTTCTTTATTCTCTTCATATTTATTTGCTTTCTCTATTATTGATTAGATTAGTTTCTTAGTTATTTGCAATAGTTCAAAGTATGAATTTTTATATGGCTTTTGTTATTGTTTTCCCAAATATGAGTGAGTAGTTTTATTTCTAGGATTGTGGGGATCTATGTATGCAATGAGGGATTGATAGATTAGTATACTTACCCTTTATTTCAATTGTTTCCTGTGATTGAATCGTTCATGCTAGATTTATGAATTAGGCCTGATTTGTATTTCTATTATCGCAATATTGAATCTACTTCGAGAGGAGAGATTTCGTATAGGCTTTCAATCATTAGGCATAGTGATCCTTGACCATGCGAGAGCGGCTAGGTGATCTTTGAGGGAGGTAATGTTCGAGAGAAATTACATGTGCCCTAGATAAATTGACTTATTGGGTAGTTATTATTCGTCTCTGATTTCCCGAATTGTATGCATAGTGATCCATAGTCCTAGGTCTTTATTAATTGATTCTTACCTTCATATTTAGTTCTCGTTATTTGCTTAGTTTAGTCACACACACTCATCTTCATCGATCTAGTTAGTATAATATTAGAATTCGGATACAATAGTATAACTTTCTCCCCTGTGGATTCGATCCCGACTTCCCCGACTACTTGTTAGTGGACCTTAGGTTATTTTTGATAAGGTGATACGACTTTAGCCTGTCAAATTTTGGCGTCGTTGTGGGAGACGGTTTATTTTTATTTTGTCGAATTATAGTATTACACTAACCTCTACTCGAAGAACACCTGTTCTTTAGAGCATCTCACGTTTGTTTTAGTGTTTTTGGTGCATGAGCGAGAAATTGAAATCCTCAAATCTCATTCCATTTGATCCGGAGATTGAAAAGGCGCTCGTAGACTCGAAAGCAAGCTAAGCAAGCGAAGTTGTCTGCAGGGATACCTTCCCAAAAGACTCCTACTCCACCATCTTCACCTATTACTGCTATAATGGGTGACGAAGCTAAACCAACCTTCAGAGATTATGCACAACCTTCGCCTGACAATGTACCCACTGGGGTCCGGATGCCTACCATTGCTGCTACAAACTTTGAAATCAAGTCTCATGTTCCGAATATGGTTCGAGAATAATCGCTTTCTTTGGGTTACCATCTCGAAGACCCAAATCAACACCTGCAGCGGTTTTTACAATGTTGTGCTACTCAGAAACAAGCTGGTGTTACTGCCGATGATATGAAACTCATCCTATTTGGGTTCTCTCTGCACGACAAAGCTCTATTTTGGTATAATAAGCTGCCTTCTACCATCACCACCTGGACAGAACTATCCAAAATCTTCCTCATCAATTGGTATCCTTACCAGAAAACTGCAGATATGCGTCATGCCATAGTAACTTTCACCCAAGACCCTGGAGAATATATATATGAAGCTTGGGAGAGGTTCAAGGATCTGCAACGCCTTTGTCCTCATCATGGTTTAGACCAGTGGTATTTGTGTCAGATTTTCTACACTAGAGTTGATGCAGATACAAGGAGGGTAATCGATGGAGCCTCCGGTGGGTTTTTCATGGATAAAGCCATTGATGAGGGGTATGAACTTCTGGAGAAACTCGCTTCTAATCAAGCATCCACCATTTCGTTCCTCCATGAAGAAGGGAGGGAAACATGATGTCAAGGCCATTTCTTTATTGTCCGGGCAACTAGCTGCTCTCAACCAGAAGATTGATTCCTTGAAGCTAGGTAATGACTCCTCCCATATGAGTGTTAATGCGATGGCTAGTGCTTCTAATTATATTGCTCCCATTTGTTATGCTTTTGGGATACGTGGGCACAACTGTCAAGAGTGCCCTGCGCTTCTATCTTCTAATGTCGGGAGTAACTGTGAGGCGGTTAATGCATTTCAGTCACAACCTCGGGGTCAGTTCAATCCATATTCTAACACTTACAACCCCGGCTACAGAAATCACCCCAATCTCTCATATCGGAGCAATAATGTGTTGAATCCTCAACCTCAATAACCATATGTCCCACAAAATCAGGTTCAACAATATCAACCTCAACAACAAGCTCCTCCCTGGTTTTCGGAGAAATCAAGCTCCACAACCACCGCTCCTTCTACCGATCCAGCCATGACAGAGTGAAGAATATGATGTTTCGAGATGAAGAAAGGTTTTAATGCCTTTTAAGCCGACACAAAGGCTCGGTTGGAAAACTTGGGTACACATAACAAGATGTTGGAGACTCAACTAGCTCAATTGGCTAGTTCTTACGCTAGTAGACCACCCGGATCATTACCTTCGCAACCTATGCAACCAAGAGATACCGCCAATGCCATCACTCTTAGGAGTGGAGCGCAATATGATAGTCCCAGAGATGCCTAAAGATGATCCGGTTAGCTCCGACAAGGATGAAGCCGTCACCGATAATTCTACGGCTCCTAAGGATGCAAGCAATGCCGAGAAGCGTGACGATGGCGAAAAAGTTTCACCTCCCACTCCCGTGATCAAGGTACCGTTCCCCAATAGACTATTGAAGACTAAGCTTGATCATCGGCTCGGTAAGTTTTTGGAGATAGTGAAACATCTCAGTGTAACTTGTCCCTTTTTACCGAACTTATTACTCAAGTTCCCGCATATGCTAAATTTTTGAAAGAAATTGTCTAGGAAAAGAGCCTTTAATGAAATTAAGACTGTAGCTTTCATTGAAGAATGTAGTGCTCTTTTTGCAAAACCAATCCCCACCTAAATTGAAAGACCTGGGAGTTTCTCTATCCCTTGTAACATTGGCACCATTTTTATCGATAAGGCTTTATGTGATTTGGGTGCTAGTGTTAGTGTCATGCCCCTTACTCGTATGCAAAAAGCTTGACATGGGAGATTTAAAATGTACCAATATTACTCTTCAAATGGCTGACCGTTCTGTCAAATACCCCTTAGGTATCCTAGAGGACGTCCCTGTGAGAGTAGGTAAATTTTTTATTCCTGTGGATTTTGTTGTGCTTGACATGGAAGAGGATACTCAGATCCCAATTATTTGAGGGAGACCATTTCTTCATACTGCTGGAGCTGTCATAGATGTTAAGAATGGTAAATTGACTTTGACCGTGGGAGATGACAAGGTGACCTTTAGTTTGACTAATGCCTTAAAAAGTCCCATGCTAGAGGAAGCCTGTTATAGAATTGATGTCATTGATGTGCTAGTTAACGAAGATATGCCTCAATCCCTTTTGCGGGATCCTCTGGAGGCTTTGCTTTGTTTTGCATCTTCTACAGGTGATGGTAATCCCTTGAGTGTTCCAGTGGATGAATGGGAAGCGGTTCTAGCATGTGAAGAGCTTGACGATATTACCACTCATGACAAGGAACGGTTAGTATATGATACTCAACCGGTAGAGGTAAAGAAACCTGAACTGAAACCCCTTCCCTCTTCTCTGCGCTATGCTTTTCTGCATGAATCCGAAAACTATCCTGTGATTGTTAGTGCTTCATTGAATGATGGTCAAATGTCTCAACTTTTGTCTGTTTTGAAAAAACATAAACAAGCCATTGGATATAATATTGATGATTTGAAAGGCATAAGCCCTGACTTCTGCATGCATAGAATTCACTTAGAGGATGATCATCATCCTAGTATACAAGGCCAACGTCGTTTGAACCCCAATATGCAGGAAGTGGTTAAGAAAGAGGTCATGAAATCGCTTGATGCTGGAATCATCTACCCCATTGCTGATTCTAAGTGGTTGAGTCCAGTTCAAGTGGTTCCTAAAAAGGGAGGTACTACTGTTGTTAAAAATGAAAAAAATGAATTAATTGCTACAAGAGTAGTAACTGGTTGGCGTATGTGCATTGACTATAGGAAATTAAATGTTGCCACCAAGAAGGATCACTTTCCCCTCCCCTTCATTGACCAAATGTTGGAAAGGCTAGCTTGTCATTCTTATTTCTGTTATCTAGATGGGTATTCCGGTTTCTTCCAAATCCCTATCCACCCAGATGACCAGGAGAAGACCACATTTACCTGCCCTTATGGTACCTTTGCCTATCGAAGGATGTCATTTGGATTATGCAATGCCCCCGCCACCTTCCAACGTTGTATGATGGCCATTTTTTCTGAGTTCATTGAGTCCATTATGGAAGTGTTTATGGATGACTTTAGCGTGTATGGAATTGATTTTGATGCATGTTTATTAAATCTGGCTAAAGTTTTGAAAAGGTGTGAAGATGTCAATCTTGTACTGAACTAGGAGAAGTGCCACTTCATGGTTACTGAAGGAGTGGTACTTGGTCAAATTATCTCTGAACGAGGCATCCAGGTGGATAAAGCAAAAATCCAAGTGATTGAGCAATTACCCCCTCCTGTGAATGTAGAAGGGGTGCGAGGTTTCCTTGGTCATGCGGGATTCTATCGCCGCTTCATCAAGGATTTCTCTAAAATTGCTAAACCACTTACTCAGTTGCTCCTCAAGGATGCCCCGTTCCTGTTTACTGATAACTGTCTTGTATCTTTCAACAGGATCAAGCAAGCTTTGATTACTGCTCCGATCATTCGATCTCCGGATTGGAACCTTCCATTCGAGATTATGTGTGATGCTAGTGACTATGCTATGGGAGCTGTGCTTGGTCAGAGGAAGGGCAACATTCTCCATGCGATATACTACGCTAGTAAGACACTAGATGAAGCTCAAGTTAACTATGCCACAACTGAGAAAGAGCTTCTAGCTGTGGTCTATGCACTGGACAAGTTCGGAACTTATTTGTTTGGGTCTAAGGTCATCGTTTATACTGACCATGCTGCATTGAAGTACCTCCTAGCCAAAAAGGAGGCCAAGCCTAGACTCATTCGGTGGATTTTACTGCTCCAAGAATTCGATTTAGAGATCAGAGATAAAAAGGGAGCAGAAAATGTAGTGGCTGATCACTTGTCCAGATTGCAGTATGAAGATATGGAAGAAGGATTACCCATTGATGATTCCTTTCCTGATGATAAGCTCCTGGCAGTCACTTCTGTCACCCCGTGGTATGCCGACTTCGCCAATTTTTGTGTGAGTGGACAGACTCCCCCAGAGCTGAGTTACCAGCAGAGGAAGAAATTCCTCCATGAGGCTAAAAAGTATTTTTGGGACGACCCTCTACTGTACAAGCTTTGCGCAGACACCATCTATAGGCGATGTATTCTAGAATGGGAGGTGCATGACATTCTGAAGCACTCCCACTCCCTGCCATGTGGAGGCCATGCTGGACCCTCCAAAACTGTTGCTAAGGTACTTCAATCTAGTTTTTACTGGCCTACTTTATTTCATGATGCTTGTACCTTTGTTAAGTCCTGTGATGCATGCCAACAAACGGGAAATATTTCCCGAAGACATGAGACGCCTCAAACCCCCATTTTAGAAGTTGAATTATTTGATGTATGGGGTATTGATTTTATGGGCCCCTTTCCCTCTTCCTCTGGCAATAATTTCATACTTGTTGCTGTTGATTATGTGTCTAAGTGGGTAGAAGCCCTTGCATCACCAACTAACGACTCTAAAGTCGTTATGAAAATATTTAAAAAGATTATATTTCCAAGGTTTGGGGTACCAAGGGTTGTCATAAGTGATGGTGGGTCTCATTTTCACAAACGCACTTTCGAGGCTCTGCTTAAGAAGTACGGTGTCTACCATAGGACTGGCCTCGCTTATCACCCTCAGACAAGTGGGCAAGTGGAAGTGTCTAATCGTGAGATAAAGACTATCTTGGAGAAAGTGGTTGCTAAATCTAGGAAGGATTGGAGTGACAAATTAGATGACACCTTATGGGCTTACAAAACTGCTTTTAAGACCCCTATTGGCACCACCCCTTACAGGTTAGTTTATGGGAAATCATGTCACTTACCTGTTGAGCTAGAGTACAAGGCTTTTTGGGCTGTTAAGGAGCTGAACTTTGATGCTAAGTTAGCTGGAGAAAAACGCCTTTTGCAGATTAATGAACTTGATGAACTCCGGTTGAATGCTTATGATAGTTCGCGTCTCTACAAAGAGCGCACTAAGAGATGGCATGATAAGAAAATTTTGAGTAGAGAGTTCTCAATTGGTGACAAGGTCTTATTGTACAACTCTAGATTAAAGCTTTTTCCTGGTAAGTTGAAGTCTAGGTGGTCTGGTCCATTTTCTGTCACTAATGTTAACAAGTTTGGTTCTATTGAGGTGATGAATACAACAGGTGAAAAATTCAAGGTTAATGGCCAACGCTTAAAGCTTTATCATACAGGAGCTCTTGCTGGATCTGTGGAGGAATTATACCTCCAACCCCCTTCCCCTTCTGTTTGAGGGATGCGGGCATTATGGTCGTGCGGGACCCTCATAAACCAGCGCTAATCGGGAGGCAACCCGATTTTCCCTTTCCTTTTCTTCTTTTTAGTATAGTTTTGTTTTTATTTTTTTCAGTTTTGTAGTCTTGGTGAGAGAGTGAGAGGGTACTAATCATTACCTTGAGGTTATATGTGTGCAGGGATTTTTTTTCGCATGATAGCGAGGCCCGTTTTCCCATGGATCATATCGCAAAATTCCGAAAAATGGTTTATTGGGCAGACGCCTGATGAAATCGGGCTACTCCGCCCGATCGGGCCCGCAACAGGAGGCTGGGCAAAAACAAAAAAAAAAAAAAAAAAAAAGAAAAGCGCCCGATCGGGCGTTCATCCATCAACGAAAAGTCAAGTCGCCCGATAGAAACGGGCCATTTCGCCCGATCGGGCAGTACACCGTCAGGTTCTGGAACGACAAAACATTGACGCCGGATCGGGCCCGCAACCAGCATTGCTTCTGAAGAAAAAAAAATACGCCCGATGAAATCGGGCTGTTCCCGCTCGATCGGGCCCGTAACAGATTTTTGGCGTCCCTGATGCTGTTTCTCGCCCGATCGGGCTGCGTATCCGGTCTCTCATTAAACACGGGATTTTCCCCACTCCTTTTCCTCATTCACTCCCAATCTCTTTCTCTCTCTTCTTCAAGCCCTAACCCCAACTCTCTCATCTTCTTCCCCAAATTCTCCATCCACCATTAACAACCTCCAATCCAAGCTACTTGGCTATCCTCAAAAATCAATCCTCCCATCTTCCCTACCAATTACCCACTACATCTTCTTCATTTTTTTGTTCCACTCCATCTCTCTCATCCATCCTCTTCCACATTCATTCCACCATTGAAGTGAGAGAAAAGCAACATCCCTCATTAAAGTGAGTGTGACATCTCTACATTTTTTCAAGCATCATGACTTCAAGGAGGCGTCGCGGATCCGGCACTGAGCCACCGCAACCACCACCACCACCACCACCACCACGGGACGAGACTTTTCCGGATGTCATCTTTTCGTCGCCGGAGCAACGTGAACGGTTTCAGCACCTAAAAGGGCGCGAGGTGAGTCCTACCCATTTCCTTGATATTGAATTTTTAAATAAATTGGGTATTGCTTCTGAGTTCAAAGATTTCATGAAAATAATCGGCATGGAATCTTTCTTTTCCGTCCATGTTAATACCTATCCTGTACTAGTCTTAAGGTTACCAAACCCCGAACTGGACCCGTATCACATGTATCCTTTAGACTACTCAATCAGGATTTCCACCTCACTTTGCTGGAATTTGCACGGGTACTTCGAGTACAATGTGGGGGGGAGATTGGGCACCCCCCTAACTATCACCATCGTAGCACGTACTTTGCCATCACAGGTGATGGTAATGACTTCACCCTACAACACTGCAAGGGCAAATACATCCACCAACCCATCTTTAAAATGTGGGTTCGATTTATGTCGCAGACACTATTTGGGAGGGTGGAAGGACAATTAATAAGGGGGGATGAACTGTACTTAATTGGCAGCTACATGCTTAAAGGGACGCCCGACCATTTTCAATATAACATCCCTCATCATGTTGCGCTCCAGATGGAGCGTATTGCTACCACTTACCCCAAGAGGAGAGCGGACGGTACCTTGACCTCTCGGGCTATTGTAAATGGGAGGTTAGTGACTCTTTTTGCTAGGAAAATTCCTGGTTTTGATGAGTCTCGCTACCATCCAGCCCTAGGACCCACCCTCCTGGATTATGCTTTCTTCGATCACCTCCATTGGTTAGAGAGGGCTGGGGATAAATATCAATGGCGCATCAACGGGAGGCGCTCTATTGAGTTGCCTAGTCCCTTAGCCAAAATTCGACTAGGGCAGCCCCATTACCACCTTCCCATAGCTGGTTCCGACTTTCCCACCCCTATCCCCGAGATTCCCCAGCGCACTTTTCACCGCCGCCCCCTCATTCTCGATGATATTGCTTCTACTTCGATGCTCCTCCCCTCCCCCATATTCGCTGCTCCCCCTCCTTCTTTTGATTTTCGGGGAATGATGAGCATGCTCCAGCGGATGGAGTCCGGTATCACTCGCCAACTCTACCGCTATTCGTAACATCGGTCGACGAGGTTGATGCCAACTCATTCCTTCTCCGAGCCTCGGCCCGGCGTGATGATACATTGCCCAATGATCAACACCTAGCTCTGTATCCCCCGTACGATGACTACCGTGACAACATACAATTGCGAGAAAAGATGCCCACCCATCCCGGTACACTTGGAACCCGAATTACGACCGGCCCGGGGTCCAGTAGTAGGGGTGGCGGAGGTGAGTATGATGGAGGTGAGGATGATGGAGATGCGGATGATGATGGTGAGGACATTTCTATGGATGGCTGATATCCATGCGTTCCTTTCCCTAGTTGCACTGAGGCCATTGCCAAGTTCAGCTTGGGGGAGGACTTCTGTAAGTATTAGTATTACTATTCTTTTTGTTTTTACTGCATTTTAGGATAGTTAAGGTAGGTGATTTGCTTTGAAAAAATGAAAAATCACAAAAAAATGAAATATTGCTGAAAAAAACACAAAAAAATACGAGTTGAGTACGAATAGATTGATTGCTTCTCTGTGCCCCGAACTTTGCTTTGAAAAAAAAAATGATTTAACTCATTATGCTGGATAGTTGGGCATTTGTGATTGGGATGTTGTGATGTGATCTATGATTGCCTTGATCTTGAATGAATTTTGATGATAAAGTGCCTATTTTAACTGCATGCTTGAATTGGTTAGATTGTGAGGATTCATTCTAGCCCTCGGATTTATCTCTATATCCGATTTATTCTTGTGTGTTAGTTCCTCGTAGCATTCTTATCTTGGTTTTGGCATTGTACTCGTTGAGTTCTGGTAACTTTAGGCATGTGCTGTGATAGAGGCGATTCATTTGTTTAATTATAACCCTCAGAGTTGTTTAATGAATTTTTCCCCCTAGCCCCGCTGAGCCTAATGACTTCTTTTTGGATCTATATTAAACCACATTACACACCTTGAGCCTTTGCAATGACTATTGTCCCAAGCCTAGCTTAGGGGAGCATTTGTTAAGTTTATATCATATTGTGTGGTTGATTCCGTAGGGCGGTTGGAAAATAATGATATGTTTGTACAAAGAAAAGAAAAAAAAGAAAAATAAAGTGAACGAAAGAAAGAAAAAAAAAATTTGATAGTGAAAAATCTGAAAAATTTCTATGATCTTCACTCGTTAACTTTCAAAAGTGTTGGAAATTATGTTGAAAATGACAATTATTGGTTGGTTCGTGAAATTTCGAAAGTTGGTTATTATCTTGGTTAAGTTGTTGATGCCATGGAGTTGTTTCTACCACACCTAGTCCTACTAGTGTTTTTTTTGCTCCCCTTTCTTGGCTTTTCCACCACATTTCCTAAATAATTTCCGTACCTTTACCCGAGCCCCATTACAACCCTGAAAAAAGTCCTTTTGAGCACGTGTTTGATTGTTTATTGGAATAATACTGAGTCAATATGCCAAAGTTGAAGATTAAGTTTGTTATTTGAGTCGACCTGATTAGGATGAGCGATATTATACCTTTCTAAACACATGAGAGTGTGAGTGGGAAGGGCTATTATGGTTGGGTTGGTGAGAGATCGGGCACATATTTTGCCTGCCACAAAATTGAGAGGAGTGACACCTCGGTGAGCACCTTTTCAAGATTTGCATGATATGTAGGGCAGCTGCGTTTGATGGTTTACTTAAGTGATTGGTAGTCAGGTGATCTGAGCAACTGAACTTGAATTTTGCTTGCTTGAATGATTTTGAGTTGGAAATAATTGAGTTTAAACTTTTCCATTTGAGGGGTGAAGCAATCATATTCTTATTCATGTTATGCTTTGCTTGAGGATAAGCAAAGGTTTAGCTTGGGGGAGTTTGATGTTATGGTTTTATATAGTGTTTTTCCCCCTGTATTTGAGCTAAAATGTGTATCAATGGTGCTCTTAGGAGCCATTTTATGCTAACTCTCTCCATCTAGTTGTGGTTTTCTGTTCTGTGTCTGATTGCAGGTTTTAGGGAGTTATCTCCCTATTTTCCGCTATTATCCGACCATTACAATCGAATGGAGAAGTTCGAAGGCATTTATCATGAGTTCCGGGGTCCCGAGAATACTTTCTGAGGCCTTGGACAAAAGAAGAAGTGAAGCCTTGGCATCTGAAGCCAAGGAAGGAAGCATCGGGCTTCAGCCCGATGGCATTGGGCTCATCAAGCCCGATCGGGCGTTAGTGGCCATTGGATCAAGTTGTTGCGGGCCCGATCGGGCTCTGTCGCCCGTTCGTTGTTACGCTGTGGAGCCCGATCGGGCGAGTCGGCCCGATCTCATCGGGTGTTCTTTGTGTGCTGGATGCTCATGTTGGTGTGCGGCCCAATCCCATCGGGCGGGTCGGCCCGATCTCATCGGGCGAGTCTAAGTTTAGATTTCTGCTGCTGGTTTTAGCCCGATCCCATCGGGCTGACTTGGCCCGATCGGGCTTCTCCGCCGCGCGCGCTCATTTAATGAATTTCGAGCATTTAGTATAAATAGGAAAGTTAGAACATTTTTTTGGCATCTTTGTTTTAGCTCTTATTTTCTCATAGATTCTCTCAAGAACCCTAGTGTTACTACTCTTCATTGTGATTCAAGATTGAACCTTTGGATTATTCGCAAATTTAATATAGTTCATTAATTTGGTAATCTTCTTCTTTATTCTCTTCATATTTATTTGCTTTCTCTATTATTGATTAGATTAGTTTCTTAGTTATTTGCAATAGTTCAAAGTATGAATTTTTATATGGCTTTTGTTATTGTTTTCCCAAATATGAGTGAGTAGTTTTATTTCTAGGATTGTGGGGATCTATGTATGCAATGAGGGATTGATAGATTAGTATAATTACCCTTTATTTCAATTGTTTCCTGTGATTGAATCGTTCATGCTAGATTTATGAATTAGGCCTGATTTGTATTTCTATTATCGCAATATTGAATCTACTTCGAGAGGAGAGATTTCGTATAGGCTTTCAATCATTAGGCATAGTGATCATTGACCATGCGAGAGCGGCTAGGTGATCTTTGAGGGAGGTAATGTTCGAGAGAAATTACATGTGCCCTAGATAAATTGACTTATTGGGTAGTTATTATTCGTCTCTGATTTCCCGAATTGTATGCATAGTGATCCATAGTCCTAGTTCTTTATTAATTGATTCTTACCTTCATATTTAGTTCTGTTATTTGCTTAGTTTAGTCACACACACTCATCTTCATCTGATCTAGTTAGTATAATATTAGAATTCAGATACAATAGTATAACTTTCTCCCTGTGGATTCGATCCTGACTTCCCTAACTACTTGTTAGTGGACCTTAGGTTATTTTTGATAAGGTGATACGACTTTAGCCTGTCATCCAACCGTTGCGGGCCAAAACCGCAGCGGCAAGCCCGGTTTTGACCGCAGCGGTTGGACTTTATTTCACTAGTGCAAGTCGGTTGATGTTTGTGAAGCTTTCTTATCATTCTACACTAGTATATTGGGCTCTACATATCCTAATAGAACTGTTGCTTTTAAGCAAAAATCATTCAAGGTGGTGATGTTAATGATGATCAACACAGGGGAATATGATGCTCCTTATACCCAAAAAGAAGTAAAGAATGCAATATTTTCTATTTCTGGCACCAAGGCTCCTGGTCCAGATGGGTTTGATACTTTCTTTTATAAAGACACTTGGGATATTGTGGGGACAACGTGTGATTGATGTTGTGGATGGTGTTCTTGAACACAGGAAGCCGATGAAATAGCTTAATCATATTGTGTTAACTTTGATTCCTAAGATAAAATGTCTAGGAATGTGAGTGAATTTAGACCTATCTCATGTTGTAATACTTTATATAGATGTATAACAAAGGGGTTGTGTGGGAGGCTTAGCCAAATCTTACCACATTTAATTATAGAAAACCAAGGTGGTTTTTTCCATGGCAGGTAAATTGTACACAACATATTTATGGTGTAGGATCATGTTAGGCAGTATGTGAAAAAATATGTGAAGCATAGTTATATTATGAAGTTGGATCTTCAATAAGCGTTTGATACAGTTGATTGGTAATTTCTAAAATAGAAATTTGAGATTTTGGAGTTTCTTAGGAGTTTTGTGGAGTTAGTTATGGAGTTTGTGACAACTCCTTTGTTGTCCTTGAATAACAATTGGTCTATGCAAGGCTTTGTAAGTCTATAAGAGGTCTGAGGTAGGGGGACCCTCTGTCTTCTCTCCTCTTTGTTATTTGCATGGAGTACTTGTCAAGAATTTTGAAGGAAATGTGTGATTTGCCTTAGATTCAGTTTCATCCAAGGTGTAGAGACATAAAGCTTACACATGTGTGTTTTGCTAATGATCTAATTTTATGTTGTAAAGGAAAAAAATGTTACCATTTATCTTATGTTTCAAGCATTCCAAATGTTTCTTAGCAAATAAGCAAAATTCAGCAATTTATTGTTGTTGGATGTCTGATTATGTAGTGCGGAGAATAGTTGATTCATCAGGATTTACCAGGAGTTCCTTGCCATTTAAATACCTAGGAGTTCCTATTTGTTCCAAAAGGATCTCTAATGCTCAATGTGGGGTTCTTCTGGAAAAAATGATTGCTAGAATAAGAATTTGGAGCTCTAGGAACCTGTCATACATAGCTAAATTTCAGCCCATCTGCTAAGTTATATTCAGTCTTCACATGTATTGGTCTCAAACATGCATTCTTCCTAGGATTGTATTGCAAGAGATTATAAAAGTGTGCAGAGCATTCTTGTGGAGTGGTCATGCTTTCAGCCAAAAGTTCACTAGTGGAAAAAAGCCCATCCGATCCGGTCAAAATCGGGCTTACCGATCTGATTTTTTGTCCGGATCGGGTGGGCTAGCAGCGGTTATGAGGGATAAACTGATCCGGTCCAAAATCGGATAAGTTTGTGACTAACTGATCCGATTTTGCAAGAAAACCGCATCAGTTAACTTATTAACTGATCCAGTTTTCTTGCAAAACCGCATCAGTTTTGGGGGTATGAAATTAAAAAGAAAATTCCCGCCTTGCACTGCTGCAGCCACAAGCAGGGGATGAACCGGAACCAAAACCAAAACTCAAGCATAAAGATGAAATTACACTTAACACATTATATTAAAATTCGAAAAAATTCAGATCTGCAAAAACTAAAGAATAACAAATATTATACAAACTAAAAATGAATTCAATTATACAAATATTATACAAGCTAAAATCAAATTACATTATACTAAATACGAATTACAAAGATATGATATATTCCACAAGAAAAGAATTACAGAGAGCAACAAACAAAATAAAAAAATCGAAAAAAAAAGATGGTGGTTGCTGATTATAAAACGAGAAAACTAGAAATGAAATAACTAAACTATACATAATATTAAAAACGTTGAACAATAACGAAATAAGAACCCTAGATCTATGTTTTCATTAAATCGAACAAAAAAAGAAATCTAAACCCTAAATTACATACAAAATCAAATCATCTTGTTAACAATCGAAAAAAATTACAAAAAAACTACAAAATTACAGAAAACCTATATCTTGGAAAAACCTGGGTTGTTGGTGTGAAGAGCGCCTACGAGGTGGCTATGGAAGCGAGGTGGTAATTTTTGAGTTCATCATCTTCGTGCCTTCACCATCTTCAGCCTTCGTAGGTCCTCGCTTCGCTTAGCTTCGTCCTTCGGCGTTAATGAGAGAGGAGTGTGAAGAGAATGGGGGATGGAGATATGAGAGGAGGAGGGCTGATGGTTTCGAAGTGAGGAGGGTCGATTAGTTAGGGTTTTGAAGATAGGAGAGAGAAACGACGTGTGTGAGTGGGTGAGAGGGTGAGTTAGGATTTCGAAGAGAGGAGAGAGGGAAGAAGGTTGGAGAGCAGAGCAGAGGGTGAGTGAGGCTGTGAGGGAGTAGAAGGGATTAGGGTTTACGAGGTAAAATGGGAGGAAATGGGGCGTTGGGCCTGTAGATTCTATGGGCTGATGTTGGCTAAAGTCTCAACGCAGAACTTAACTAATCCAGACTATTGAACCAGATCAGTTGACAAAAAGACCGGATCCGTTTTGTCAACTGATCTGGTTCAGCACCAACCAGATCAGTTAGTTCACCCATTTTTTAACGCGCACCAAACTTACGGATTTACGGATCCGATTTTGTTAAAATCGGATAGGTTGAATTGTGACATATGACGTTTTTTCGACTAGTGGTTAAGAAATGTTGCTTGGGAGAGTGTCTGTTGTGTTAAGCAATATGATGGGCTTGTTTTCAGAGATGTCATCTTGTGGAACATCGTAAATACGGGGAAATATGTTGTTGCATGTGTCAACCAAACAAGATAATGTTTGGATCAAGTGGATAAGCTTAGTGTATCTGAAAGATCATCATCTGGTACTGGAGAAAGATTTGTTCCACAAAAGAGAGATTGAAATAGTGTTTTATAAGAGAAGAATTTAGTAACTATTTTGTGAAGGCAAAGGCCGTTTATGAGAAATTAGCTTATTTGAAGCCTCATGTTTAATGGGATAAAATGGTTTAGAATAGGTTAAGTACTCCTAGACACAAGTTTATCTGTTGGCTGACAGTGGAATCAAGATTACAAACTACAGTAAAGCTCATATTGGCATCAACAATTCTGCTTATTGTTTGTAGTAACAAAGTAAGACTTCAAAAATTAGGGACAGAATTAATGTGCTTATATATTAGTTGAAAAGAAATTCAGTTTCAATTTATTGATTCAAAAAATAGTTTATTTGATAATATAAAGCAAAATCTCCATTGACAAATGACGTATAAAAAAAAAAGCCAATGCAAATGTCGCAACCTCATGCTCTTACTTTCATTATCTCCTTCATATATAAGTTATAATATCCAACAAAATTTTATGTCATCAGGTACTATGTATATGTCACCTTATGTATCTTCCTATACATCACTTTTTTTTTTCAGGAAAACTTCTTATATATCCCTAATTATAATTGCAATAGTTACCTTGATACATTATAATAAATATTTCACCGTATACGTTACTTATTATAATGTTAAAAATATTATAAATGGATCTTATTTTAAGTATTTTGAAAAATTTCCAATGGTACAAAATTTTTAAGTTTTCGAAATATATATTAAAATTTATAATCAATTTACTATTGTTCGTTATCGTCTATTCCTGTTTTTAGTTTTTTTGAAAACCAAAAACAAATATATGGAAACCAGAAAAAATAGTTTCTAGTACTCTGTTGTCAGGTTTTGAAATTAACATGTTTAATATAAGTGTATGACTAATTTTAAGTTTATTATACCCCTTTTATCATATGAAATTTATACTCATAAAACAAAATTCTAGAAAATTATAGTGATGCCGAACAGACCTTATACTAAAGGTTTTTCAAAGTAAACCAATATCAATTTCTTCTTATACTAAACTCTATATATGTATTTTATTATTGGAACTTTAATTATTTTAAGAATAATCACATGACACTTAATAAGCGCGATTATTTCTTATACATCTTCTAATTCTAACGTGAATATGATTTGCAAAAAGTTGGAGAGGAGAACTTCTTATAGATCTCTAATTTTAAATGCATTAGGTTACTTTAATAAATTACTGTAGTAAATATTTCATCTTATAAGTTACTTTATTATAGAGTTGAAAAATATTATAAATGAAGCTTTTTTAAAGTATTTTGTAAATACTTTCCAAAGGTACAAAATTATAATTATTCAAAATATATATTAAAAGTTATAATCAATTTAATAGACTAATTGTTTGTCATTATTGTAGACCAAACTTTATCCTAAACTCTATCTATGTATATTTACTATTAGAACTCTATTCATTTTTTAAAATAATGACATGACACTTAATAAGCGCGACAAATGGTGTTTAATAAGGACACCAAATATCGAGACCTCATGCACTGGATTTCGGACTCTGCTTTATATATTAGTTATTATTATATGATAGGATAGGATTTAGATTTAGATTACGTACATGATTTATATTTCTTGAATTTTCTTGTGCTAATTTTCACTCTATCCCTCTATCATATATCTTATATATTATTATATACTTGCAAGTCTGAATCCTCTCGATTTTCTCTATCAATGGTCAAGAAATAGTTTAACTATAATTTAAGTTTGGCTATAGTTCTTTTCTTATTATAATTTATTTTAATATTAGAAAGATAACATGATTTTAGTAAAAAAGTTGAATTCGGGTCAAAGAAGGGCAAAGTCGGATATCAAAGAAATTAATTCGTATCGAAGGAGGTAAATACAAGTCTGAATTGGAGGCTGATTAGAAGTTTGTCTATAAGTCGGATTGGAGTTGGATTATATAATATTTGATCTGAATCCGACATATTATCCTCTATACTCATCGGATTTGTATGTGGTCTAACTTTCTTCTAATAAAGGTTTGTGTACGTGTAGGCCCCTCGATAATTATGAAATCTCCAAGGTTAGGTATGAAAATTGAGAGTCAAAATTATGGGCCACCTCATATATGAGAGGGAATTTTAAGATCCCATGAAAAACATAGATATTCTTCCATTAATAGGCGTAATGTTGGTGTTACCCATCTGACTATTGACGATTGATGAGTTTGACATATTCGATACATACATTATTGCCAAGTTCAAATCCTCCAGTTCATTTTAAAAGTCGTACTCGCAATCCCATCCCATCCCATCCCATCCCATCTAGTATGGACCGAGAAAGACAAAGAACTTGTCAACTTGTGGCGACTATCATGCAATAATGGTAGAACAAAGTATTAGACGATTATGTGCCATCCAGATTTATGAAACAGGAAATCACAAATCTTTGAATTGATTTCCATCATCCAATGTTGTGGTCTTTCATAAGTAGTTCGTTATAATATCATTGACAGTGTTCTCGTGTTTTATTTACGCCACATAGTGCTTTCTGTACTATATTGCATCGAGTTTTTCTACCTTCAGTTAAGCTAAAAAACCACTTGGCTTTTTAAAGCGAGAAAAGACAATGTCCAGAGTTCATGTAACGATAAGAACTACGATTTGAAGATAAAAATTCAGTTTTAGTGCTTCTAGTTGTCTCAATATTGCAAGAGCAGCAATACTACTCGATTTCAAGAAAAAAAGAAAGAGATCAAACTAATTAATTTGGCTATCTGAACTATTATAACCAGAACACAATATTTGTTTTTAGACCAAGAACAAGAAGAATCTTTAAATTTTTTTTTAATAAAAAGTTAAGATGAACATCCCTTACTAGCTTGCACAGAAACGCGACACGGGAACGGACATGGGGACACGAGGAAACACAAATTTCAAAATTGAGAAAACGCGGGGGAAACGCAGTTTTTTTCTAACAATTTATTTAATGCTTTATAATATTGATGAAAACAAAACTCAACATAACAAACAAGTTTAATTTATGATATATAATATTCAAACATGTTCCAAACTAACGTTAACCATTGTAACTTAAAATAAATCCAAATAATAATAACTAAGTGAAAGCATATTAGCTCCACCCACTAAGGGAAAAATACTGATTCAAGATCTGGTTCATCAAGAGAAAGGCCGACACACTCTAGAAAGGCGTTGTCATCATTCCCATCATCCATGATATCAAATTGATCACCTCCTACATCCCACAATTTTATCTTCCCAGCTTTGTATTCATCTGAAGCTTAAACCAAAAAGAGTGTGAGCCACTGCAAGCAATTTCAAAGAAGAAAATCGATTGAACATTGCTAGTCTCATAGAATGATTCATAATGAAGTTTTTCCCATGAACTGCATCATCATGAACTTGAGTAATCCCAAGACATTCATCATATGTTTCAATATTTGATTCTATATTTTTTGCAGCACAAATATTTTTCAAAGCAAGGTTTAATGTTTGGACAGCACATGGGTTCCAATAGATCCATGGGTACTTGATTTCAATAAGTTCACCAACACCCTTGCAATTGCTAACATTGTCTGTTATTACCTAAACAACATTCATGGGCCCAACTTCTTCAGTAACTTTTTCCATAAGATCTGCAATGAAGTGCTTGTCCTTGACTTCACCAAAGTAATTCACACTTTTAGTGAAAACAGGACCACTCTCACTAGTAGCCATGAAATTAATCAAAGGTCTTCTTTGTGGATCACTCCAACCATCAGACACTATTGTCAGCTCTGTCTCCCTCCATGTAACTTTTTTTTTGGCAATTCAAAATTATTATTGGCTAAAAAAAAAAAAGAGTACACACCAAGACAAACAATAGGCCAACTTACTCAATCCAACAGGGAGAGAGTAAAAGAAAAAGAAAAAAAACAAAACTGCACCTACAACTGCTAAACATTGATCCTCAAAAGCAAAAGTATATCATTATCTTTACACCTAGCAGAGACTTTAAACACAACATCCTTCATAACTTGGCTAGTTGCAAGCAAGACCCTCTAAAAATCTTGTTGTTACGTTGAATCCAAACCGCATACACTGCTTCTGTGAAGAACATCACATATAACATAGATGCTTCCCCCGTAACATAATAGATGTTACACTTTGAAAATTGCACTATTCACCTACTACATTTGACCTTGCATTCTTTAGTTTTAGATAAAATCAATCGTTACTATATGATATGTTGTTGGATTTGTCTCAATGTATACTTTCATAATATTAACTTCTTATAATGTTTACTAATACACAATTAAAGTTATTAATGGTCAAAGTACTAGATCGACAAACGTGAAAGTCAAAGTGTAACATCTATTTTGTTACGGAGAAAGTATTTTACTCTTGCTGTGAGCTTTAGTAGCAGCTAATTGCTTCTCATTATGAAAGCTCTGACCCTAATGATTAACACCCAACATCTGCAAGATATGATACCATACACCAGCAGCATACTCACATTCAAAGAAGAGGTGGTTCGTTGATTCTTGCTCTTTATCACAGAGACAACACATGCTATGGCAATGAATATTCAACAGAATTAATCTTCTGCAGTGTATAGTCTATTTTATACAACAAGCCAAAGGATGAACTTGCTTTTGGGTGTGGCCTTATTATTGCACATAAGTCTTCTCCAATTAACTCGTTCATGATCTCCTAGATGCTGATTGTAGACTTTGTTTTTATACTGAATTGGTCATTTTAAAGCACAGTATCCCAGCATCCTAGTTTGGTTAGGCTGGTTCTACTCTCAATAATCTTCCTCAGTAACCAGGAAGTGTTGCTACTTATAGCAACACTGTAAACATTCCCTCTCTTGATGTAGTAAGCATTAACCAACCTTACCTAGAGTTTATCACTCTTGAAAGCTAAAGCCCATAAAAGCTTCAAATTGGCAGCCTTATTCCAAATCTTCATATCAACCAAATTTCGTCCACCAGCAGATTTTGTCTTATGAAAATCAGACCAAGCAACAGGAGATTTATGGGAGGGATTAGTAGACCCAGTCCATATAAACTTTCTACAAATACTCTCTACAACTTTACTAACTTTCTTTGAGAGGGGGAAAATATGTGCTCATTAATTCTGCATGCTACTCAAGATAGTTCTTATAAGCTCTAACCTTCCTACAAAAGGGAGCATATGTGCCATCCAACCCTGAGCTCTCTCTGTAATCCCTTCAATAAGGGGTTTACATTGGGAAAAACTCAATTTTTTAGGAGTTAGAGGAACTCCTAATTAAATACTTAACGGGAAGGCTACCAACTGGTAAATTCACAGCTGCAACTAACACCTCAGCTTCATCATTACTTACCCCTGCCATGCAGGTACAACTTTTTTCAATACTTGCTTCTAAGACAGATGCTTGAGAAAAGGAATGAAAGACTGTGATAATTTTTGTAATAGAGCTCATGTCAGCCCTTGCAAATAACAACAAATCATCAGCAAACATGAGATGTATAAGGTGAAGCCTCTCACATTTAGGATGAAAGTTGAAATCAGGGTTGAACTTAATTCTTTAAGGCACCTACTCAAGTATTCCATGCATAGGGCAAAAAGAAAGGGAGAGAGGGGATCTCACTGTCTCAAACCCTTTTACGCTTCAAAAGCTTTAGTAGGTATACCATTGATCAATATTGAGTAAGAAACACTCTGAACACATGCCATTATCCACCGGATATATTGGCTTGGGAAGCCCAGCTCATGAAGCATAACCTCAAGAAAAGTCCACTCAACTGAATCATAGGTCTTCCTAATATCCACCTGGATGACAAACCTGGGAGATATATGAGCTCTACCATAACCTCTAATCAATTTTTGTTGCCAAGATTATACTATCAGCTATTTGTCTCTCAGGAATAAAGCCAGACTGAGATTGATTTACCACCTCCTTTATAACCTTATGCAATCTGTGTGTGATGATTTCATAGACTATTTTGTAGAGAATAGTGCAACAAGCTATAGGACGAAAATCCTTAGCATATCTAGCATTATCTTTCTTAGGTATAAGAGTCACAACAATGATCTTTATAGGCGCATGCATATAGGACTCCTGAAAAAATTCCTGCACTGAATCATAAATGTCTCTCTTAATGAAAGGCCAACATCTCTTAAAGAAAACGACATTAAAACTATCAATGCTTGGGGATTTAGTGTCATCAATAGCCCAAAGAGCATTGTCAATCTCTTGCTCACTAATAGGCAGAACCAACATCTCCCTAGCAGCAGCACTCAAAGTGGGCCCATCTCTCACTGTAGGGAGGTCTATACCTGGAAGTTCAGTAGCACAATTACCCAACAACTTTTCATAAAAACCAACCAACTCCTGCTGAATGTCTGCTGTGTTGGTAAGAGGTATGTCATCTTCAGAATACACCAGAGCCAACCTATTCCTTGCTTTCCTGATTTTAACAACTGTGAAGAAGAGTTTTGAATTGGAATCACCAAGTGATAACTAATTTATCCTGGACTTCTGTCTCAATATGGTTTCATCAACCTTTGACTAGAATCTCAATTTATCATAACATTCTTTTTCCTCCTGCTGTATAGCAACCTCATCTTGTAAGTGTGGCAAAGCTTGCAATGCAACAAGTTTCCTTCGAAACTCTTCCATTTTAAGATGTGCATGAGCATAGTGCTTTGAATGTAAACTTTTGAGAGCTCGTTTAACATTCTTTAGCTTCAGCCTAACTTTTCTCATCTGATCTCTATCATTCACATCATCCCAGGATTTCTTCATTGTATCCTCAAAATTTTAATGCTCACAAATAATGTTAATGAATTTAAAGGGTCTGCCACCTTCAACAACACAAGGCTCCATATTAAACACTAAAGGTGAGTGGTCAGAGATGCCATAAGGAAGATAGTTAACTTTCACCTCTGCATATTGATCAATCCAAAGAGCATTAACAAAAGCTTTATCTATTATGTTGGCTATTCTGTCATCTCCCAAACCTTTATTTGTCTAAGAGTAAAACAACCCCATACTTGGTGCTTCAATGACATTTGTTGCTAGGATGAAATTTGCCATATCCTAGGTCTCATTTTCACTAACCAGAGCTCCATTTATTCTATCATTAGACAGATAGATAGAATTGAAGTCAGCAATTACAATAAAAGGCTTGTTTGCAACCAGTTGTCACGACACCCAATTCCCTCCAAAGCTCTTTCCTATCACTTGTAGCGTGCAGCTCATACACTATAATCACTTGGAAAGCCACAATATCATTCATGTTGTTAACATCAGCTACCATACCTTGTTCAGATTGACTAATCACATTCACCTTTACTTCATTTGGTTGCCAACCTACCCAAATTATTACTCTAGGAGAGTGAGCATAATTACACACCTACTGCCACTTTGCACCAAATTTTCTTTGAATCTTAGCCATATTATGAGCCCTCCATGTAGCTCTTATTGGTTCCAAAAGCGTATCTAGATTATTTGATTCTTGATCGACCAAGGTGGTTCTTAACTTTTTATAGTTCGGAGAATATAACCACTCAAATTATTGTCTGTAGCAAATTGAAAAGCCTTCAAGTAAAGTGGGTTTCTTGCCAAATTAAATGGTAAACCACGAGTGTAAAACATCCGAGCAATCTCAACATCTAGATGATTCCTAGCTTGTACATCATATAGCTTAGTAATTGGGTTCTCCTATTTTTTTTAGCTTGTACATCACTTGGTTGACCACCACTACTCTCACTATAAGGAGGAACTCTTGGTATGTGTAAGGGTACATAATGTTGGGCATTAGCCTTCTTTCTTCTCTCACCCTCTTTATCCAAGTTTATCATCTTACACACCATTTCTTTTGTGGTCTTAGGACATTGTCCAATTCCTTTGCCCTTAATTCCAAGCAAATGGGCCCTCACCCTTGTATACGTTCCTTGAAAAAACTTACCACAAAGATCACAAACAATCCCCACATTGCCCCCTTTCACTAACCTTTCTTCAGTATCGAATATACAACCATTAGTAACATATTTCCAAAGAGGTTTATCTATATCAATCTTCTTGGATTTCTCATTTGCACTACTAGATTGAGGATTAGACATATCACAAATAGTGAAATAGATCGACAAAAAGCTGCAAGTACATGAATAAAAAATGTAAACAATAAATATTTTAAACTATTAACTATTAAGTTGATCGTTATTGATGAGCACATTAAAGACAAGCTGAAGAGGACAAAAGTGTGGAAAAATAAAAAAAGTGACATGATGACAATAAAACCGATTAAAAAAACTAAGTAATAATTGTAAAGCGAAAATTTTTTGATAATTTGCAAGAAAAATGACATGATGATTGATGAAAGTAACACAACAAATAATAAATGAATAAAATAAGCCAATATACAAGTAATTCAACAAAGTGACAACCATGAATTGCAGTAGTAATACACTAGTACTCCTAATCCTTTGGAATGAAAAAGTAAAAAACTATAAAAAAAGTACCTTTAGGAGTGAATAAAAATTGTAAAAAGTACGACGTACTATTCCTTCATTCCTTCGTCAACGTTACTTGCGTCTAGCCGTTGCAGATTCTTTTAGGAAACATGAATTAATTTGGCACTGGCGGTAGTGCGGTACCACTTTAATAGTAGGGTTTAAACTTTAAAATTCCAATACACGGTTTTTTACTAGCAAAAAAAAAAATTTGAGTTGGCGTCCTGGCGCGTGTCTGGCACGTGCGATAACGTTTTGACACGTAAAACGTTTTGGATACGCGAAACTTCAGCTAATTTGATGTGTCAGTGCATCAGAGCTTATAAGTGGTTGGAAATTTGGGGATCCACTTTGAAAGGGGAAGAATCAAACCCTTATCATAAGGTTAGAAGAAGGGCCTTTAAACAACTATGCTAACCTTGATTCTTAAAAGGGTATTTTCCTTGTGAGGATTGGGACTGTAGAATCTGTAACATATGTAATATTCTAGACTGTGTATAGGCTATAACATGTTACACCATAAGTTATTGTGTAACAACACCTGACACGTGCGAACTAATTATATAATTGTCTCATGTCATTATCAAACTCAATCATGTCATTATTGGTGTGTTTCATATCATTTACACTAGGGAAAAAAAGGAAGGGCTGCGCTGGAAAGGCTGCATTTTTTGAAAAACGCAAAACCGCAGCCCTTTTAGTAAAGGGATGCGGTTACCTAGGAAACGCAGCCCTTCAAACTGTATGAAGGGCTGCAGTTTTAAGGCTAACCGCAGCCCTATTAATGTAGGGCTGCGGTTACCCCAGAAACCGCAGCCCTTCATACACGAAGGGCTGTGTTTTCTGGGATAACCGCAACCCTTCACATCCCGCCAAAGCTAAGCCTTTAGTTTTGCGCGCAACACACAGTACACACTCACTCGCAAATTTTCCTCGCTCCCTTATTGGAAAAATTTTCCCCCACCCCTCTCCCTCATACTCACTCGCACAGCCCTAACGCCCATCACCGGAGCACCGACACATCGCCGGAGCACCGTCCCATCGCCGGAGCACCGTCATTGACGCACTGACGCCGGAAACGTTGCCTGAGCAATGCACCATCGCCTGAGCTCCTTCTTCTTCTCTTCTCTTCTCTCAGCGCACCTTACACCACCACCACCATCACAACTGCATTGTCGGTAATTCCCCTCTCACTCTCTCTCCTCTTTTTCATTTCTCTAATTAATTTGTTTTATTTCATTTCTCTTCTATATTGTATTGTAAAATGTGATTGTTGGGGGTGGGGGAGGGTGGGTAGGGGGGTGGGGGGTCTTGGGCGAGGGATGGGGGAGGCTGGGAGGGCTGGGCATGGGGTGGGGGAGGGCGGGGGATGCTTGGACGGGGGTGGGGGGAGGGCTTGGGGAGGGTGGATAGGGGGTGGGGGAAGGGCTGTGGATCTTTGGGCGGGGGGTGGGGTGGGGGAGGTTGGGGGAGGCCGGACAGAGAGGGTGGGGAGGGGCTGGCAATGGGTAGGGGAGGACCGGCGGGGGGGGGGAGGGGCTGGGGATCTTGGGCGGGGGTGGGGGAGGGCTTAGGTATACTGTAACTATTGTGTAGATTTTTAGGCTTCCATCTGTTGTTGGTTGAATTTCGGAAACGAAAATTAAAGGTCGTTTTACGCCTACATGGCAATAAGGAAGTGCAGTGGGGGGCAGTAGTGGCGGTGGTGGTGGGGCTGTTGTAAATGTGGAGAGTCAGGTCACATGGCAATCGAAAGCCCCATATGGTGCTCTTCGCATTTATAACAGTTTCAACTCCGCCGCTACCAGCTGATGGGCATTCCATTGCCATGTGACCTGATTCTCGGGTCATTTTAGGCCTATTTTCGCCTTTCGTGTCCAATTCGTACCAGCTGATGGGAATTTCGGAGGGTTTGTGTAGTGTATGTATATTTCTGGATATGAGATTGTATGAAAACGCAATGTAATTTAGCTATGAAATCTACAAGTTGTTTGAATCGTCATCATATGCCTAGATACCCGTTCAAGACTTACTCAATAGGATTAAGTCTTGAATAGTCCCCAGTTTGGGACTGTTCTTGGACGTTTGATCTCACTTAGGTGGTGAATGTGTGTCTTCTTGTCAATTATGAGGAAATTCTTGGCTTATCGTTTCTCTACATTGTTCTCTGGGTACATATGTAGATAAGCAATTATCTACAGTGTGTACTTGGAGAACTATAGGGAAATGCTGCCGGATTTTCCTTAGAATTGAAAAGTTGGCATATATTCACTAATGAGATTAGACGTCCAAGGATGGGTTAGGTTGGAGTGATAAGGACCTTCGGCTGCATGCATACAATTGAACATGTCACTATCTTAGCTTGCTCTATACGTGTGTGATTTGAATATGTGAGTGTATGTACTTAAATAATGATTGATGCATTATAATGAATGGTTGTGTTTAATTATTAGAGGTCTTCTTGAATGAGATGGATCGTACTTGGATGTATGGTAGTCGTGAATCGATTGAGTTTGTGAAAGTGGTCTCGAAATTCTGTACAACTGCATTACAATATCAAACATCCTCTGGAGCAGTCGACTTTTATTGTCCTTGTTTCGATTGTAGAAATGTGAGCAAGGTTAGTAGTATACATGTGGTTAGGGAGCATGTCTTTCGCCGTGGGTTTAGGCCTCAATACCACGTATGGGTTTGGCATGGTGAGCAGGGGAAGTATATAGGAAGTTCTAGAGTAATGAACGATGTGTGTGAAGAAAAGAAGGATTTAGAGAATTGGGATGATGAGTTCGGGGATGAGAATTGGGATGATGAGTTTGCAGATGATGATAGGGATCGGGTAGACGAGATGATACACGAGGTTGAAGATCAGTCGTGTATACGACCTCGTATTTTTGAGTCTATGTCTGAGGCTGCTGAAAAGCCGTTGTATCCAGGTTGTACAAAGTACACCAAACTTTCTGCGGTGATAACACTGTTCAATATTAAGTCGAAAGCAGGTTGGACGGACTCTAGTTTCACATCGTTGTTGGAAGTTTTAGCTGATATGCTCCCTGATGGAAATGAACTGCCAAAGTCGCACTATTATGCGAAGAAACAGATGTGTCCTTTCGGTTTAGAGTACGAGCAAATACATGCTTGTCCTAACGAATGTGTGCTTTATTGTAATGAGTATGAGCATTTACATGAGTGTCCACGTTGTGGGTTGTCGAGGTACAAGCGTGAAGGAGCTGGAGGTAGTGAAGGACCACCAGCTAAGGTGTTGTGGTATCTACCCATAATACCTAGATTTAAGCGCATGTTCTCAATTAAAGGATATGCGAAGAATTTGAGGTGGCATGTAGATCGTAGGAAGAAAGACGGTCTGCTCAAGCATCCGGCTGATTCGCTTGAGTGGAAAAGTATCAACAGGGTGCATAAGGCATTTGGTAATGAGGATAGGAATTCGAGGCTTGGATTATGTACGGATGGCATGAACCCTTTTGGCAATCTCAGTTCGCAGCATAGTACATGACCAGTAGTTTTAGTGGTTTATAACTTGCCTCCTTGGTTGTGCATGAAACGCAAGTATATGATGCTGTCGCTTCTTATATCGGGGCCCAAACAACCTGGAAATGACATTGATGTATACCTCCAGCCGTTTGTTGAAGATTTACAGAAGATGTGGAACGAAGGTGTAACACCCCAAAATTTCAAAGCGGGAAAGAAAGAAATAATAAAAGTATTAATAGGACGATGGCGGAAACATCGTCTTCTGGGAATGTCACTACTACAAGAAATGCGTTAAAATAACTAAGTGATAAACCAACATAAGTAAATAGTCTAAATAAATTAAATTAATTAGAGTAATATCCAAATGATAAATCTAACTCTTCAACTAACTAAAAGTCTAGACCTAAAACATCTAACATATTAATGCTCACATCTTAACCCGAGCCCAAAACCAAAGAAGATTCCCATCAACATCACCTGCAAAATATATTAACAAACATCCATAATTAGTGGGGAGTAACTAGCAGTTCTCCTAGAACAAAAGAAATCAAAGTACAATTCAGACATAGATTAATAAGAAAGGAAACATAAGGTCAAGACGCCTATGACATGCATCCAAAATCATAAAGCTCTCAAGTAATACAAAAGATAAAATGAATAAATCATCTCAAGGGTACTTCAATAATAATAAAAACATAGAAAAATCAGTTATTGAGTCAGAAACCGAACGCCAGTGAATCACAATTCACTTCCCAATGTTTGTCAAATCGCAATCTCCAGATCAGTCTATGGGCTAACGTTCCTCACTGCCTGTGTCTAAGAATGACCAAACTCCCGATGGAGGGTAGAACACGCAGAACTCCCTGACCTCTCGGACGACAACAATTAATCAAGGTGTACCCCTAGTTCGCAAACCAGGTGGTTGTCATGTTCTTCACCGGGGACTACATCTATCCCACCGGATATTCTTATCTCAAAATAAAATCATAAATATCATCAAAGTATTTATTAGCTCAAAAATATTCGTCAAAAGGGATGCCACCCGGCCTTATACCCATAATTCATCAAAAGTAATTCTTCAAAAATCCTCAAAGTAGTAGCTTACAAACTTACAACAAATATCTTCAACCACAATACTTTGAACATCACTAAGCATCAACAATAATGAAATAGTTTTTATAGCACTAACAATATCAATCAGAAATGCATCACCAATTAACTCCAAGGCTTATTAAATAAATGAATAGTACACACAATTAATCATTTTTACGTAAATAAAACATAAACATAATGATACCCAATAATACTTACAGCAACATACTAAACACCAGCATCCAAGAACATAAAAGATCACAAATTATTTCTGATTAAAAAGCTCTTGAATAACTAAAAAGAATATCCACACACTCATAACAAAAAACACAATAATAATTATAAAACTAATAAAAACGAATAGTAAAATAGCACAAAAATTATATTACGACCATTATGGCCCCACTGACATGGTACAAATTTTATTTCTAATTTTTGGACTCTAAAAGTATTTTTAAACATTAACTTACAGAATACTCAATAAAGCCAATATTAATTAAAAATATAAATAAACGCCCAAAAATTACCAACAATTTACATAACATGAATAAACTCACGGTAATACATAATTTACAAAGAAATTAATTTTTCAGCCTCCAAAAATAATTTTCACGATTTATATACTGACAGAAATGAAAATGCAAAAACAGATTAATCAATTAAATAAACCTGTAAACAGTAGGCAAAAATTATTCCAAGGCATGAAATATATACTACACACATTACATGATTCACGAAAAATAGTTTTATCAATTTTAACATTCTTTTAATAATTATTATGCAAATAAGCCAAAAACGCACAAAATTCCATTTAAATGAAATAAATACTAAAAATAAGACGAAAATTATTTTTCTATATACAATATTCATACAGCATGCATCAAGTATGTTCATATCAAATTTCATCAATAATTTCATTCAAAAAGTATTTTAAATAATTTCCTTGCGTAATAATCAAATACCGAAAAATACTCTAATCTCTATCGTTCTAAGATAACTACTAGTTACCTGGAACGTCGGGAGGAGAGTTGAGTCTAAAGAGATAGTTACTAGTTATGCATACAATCCAATTCCTCTTCTAACCCCAAAGCACAACGAACGATAACTGTAGCAACAAGTCACTAGGCGTTTTCTTCTTGAACGTTGAAAACTCTTATTTCGTACTGCTCTGTTCCGACCATGATTCCCGGTGACTTAAACATCGCATTCACAATCGCTCCGATCAAAATGAAGATCAAGATGTTATAAACGTTCTGTCCAAATTTGAGAATGATCCATCGGTTAGATCTCCGGATATGGTTAATTTCGTGAATGTGTGACAGGGAACAAAAACCGGATGACTCGTCTGATTGAAACGAAAACTGCAGTCGCATCTTTCCGAGTAGATGGATTTTGACTACTCACACGTTCAATTCGGATAAGAAACGAAGGAGATATGATGCAAACAAGATAAGTGTGCAAAAATGGACGAAAATCCGAGAAGAGAGAATAACTCTTTCTCTTCCTCTCTAAGGGTTGGGCGGAAATGGGGGTTAGAATGCAGCAAAAAACCTGATTAATAACCTCATTAAGCAATGGTTTAAAGGGTGATTATAAAGGTGGGTTAATGGGGAATTAAATAGGGGGTTACAAGAGATCCAAAGGTTAACTTAATGAGCACCAAAACTCTTCATCCTCCACACCATAATTGTTGATTTTCGGCTAGCATGACATGCCACATGCGATGCAACATTTCATCACCCAAGTCGGTCCAACAACGTTACAAAAACGCTATTCGACAAAACTGCATCCTAAACGCCTAAATAAATAACGAAACTAATATAACCTTTAAAATAAATAACTATCAACTTAAAATAAATATATATAACTATATCACAACATATAAATATATATACACATTTTCACAACACGTTCCTAAATAATTTACATAATAAATTATTTATTTTTACGAAAAATATCATTTTAATGTAAACAAACACCAAAAATAAAGGGTGAAAATTACGGGGTGTTACAGAAGGAGTGTTAGTATTTGATGCGTATGCTAATGAGATGTTCACTCTGCGTGCCATGCTTTTTTGTACTATGAACGATTATCTAGCTTATGGGAACTTATCTGGGTATAAGACTAGAGGAAAACAACCCTGCCCGATTTGTGTAGATGACATGAAATCTACACACCTTAAGGGCTGCAAACATGTGTATATGCGCACATGAAGGCTCCTCAGACGCGACCATCCCTATCGGTTTAAGAAGAAGGAATTCGGTGAGACAGTTGAAGAAGAAGTTCCTCATAGACCATTAACTAGTACTGAAGTTTATAATCAGGTGAAAGGCATTGAAACAATCTTTGGTAAACCTGCTAGTGAGGTTGATCGACCTACAGGATTATGGAAAAAGGAGTCCATTTTTTGGAAACTCCCATATTGGAAAGATCTAAAGGTCAGACATTGTTTGGATGTCATGCACATAGAGAATAATGTTTGTGAAGCTATTCTTGCCACACTTATGAATATTCCGGGCAAGACAAAAGATGTTAAGGCGTCACGACTTTACTTGGAAAAACAGGGGCTTCGACCAGAGTTGTGGGCTAAGAAAAGGGATGGAAGGAAGAAGAAAGTAGTGGAGGAAAGGGTTGATGATGAAACTCAGAAAAGTAAAAAGAAGGTGGAGGATTCGGAGAAGAATTATTTGCCACCAGCTTGCTACACGATGTCGCGTGCAGAGACACGGATTTTTTGCGAGTCATTGTATGGCATTAAGGTCCCAACTGGCTACTCATCGAATATGAAGCGATTTGTTACCTTAAATGGTGAGTTGAAGTTATCGAGTATGAAATCTCACGATTGTCATGTGATGATGCAAGTATTCTTACCAATTGCAATTCGTGGGATACTTCCAAAGCATGTGAGGCACACCATTACAGAACTTTGTTAATTTTTCCATACAATATGCAGCAAAGTCCTAGATCCGTCGACCCTCGATTCCTTGCAGGCTAGAGTAGTTAAAACTCCATGCAAATTTGAGATGTTCTTCCCCCCCCGGCATTCTTTGACATTATGGTCCATCTCATTGTCCATCTAGTTCGAGAAATTAAGCTGTGTGGTGCAGTGTTTTTGAGGTGGTGCTATCCTTTTGAGAGATATATGGGCACTTTGAAGGATAAAGTTCGGAATCCTGCACAACCAGAAGGTAGTATAATTCAAGGGATTGTGGGTGAAGAGATCAGTAATTTTGTGGCTGAGTATTTTGCTAGTGTTGATCCTGTTGGACTTTCGACATCCCGACACGAGGGCAGACTTGAGGGCAAGGGTACAATTGGTTCAAAATTGATCACACCTTCCGTAGAAAAGCGTAAACAAGCTCACTTATTTGTATTGCATCACGTAGCAGCTGTCCATCCTTATTTAAATGAACATATGGAGGAATTACGTGTTAGCAATCCTGGAAAAGGAGTTAGGGCATTGACGCAAATGCATAACAAGACTTTCATTGATTGGTTTCATAAACGAGTAGTGAATGATTTGGATGAAAGTGTTCCCGAAACGATCAAGTGGTTAGCATTTGGTCCTCGTGAAGCCGTACGCTCTTATGAGGGTTATGATATTAATGGGTATACGTTTTGGCTCGAACGTCAAGATCTGAAGTCAACATCGCAACAAAATAGTGGTGTTTCACTTGTGGCGTCATCTACACAATACGCAAGCACGAAGGATAAGTCGCATGTACATGTTGAAAGCAATTATTATGGGCGAATACAAGAAATATGGGAGTTGGACTACTGTACTTTTAATATTTGCCTCTTGTGTTGCAAGTGGGTTGACAATAATCGACGTTGCGTAAGAAAAGATGATCCTTGCGGATTCAGAGTTGACCTTAGTCGTCTACGTGAAACTGAGGAGCCATTTGTAATTACATCACAAGTTAAGCAAGTATTTTTTGTAACTGATCTTGCTGATAATAAGTGGTCAATTGTTGTACCTGGTAAAAGGAGTATCCTCGGTATTGGTGATGTTGATAATGAGGAAGAATATGATGCATTTGAAGACCTCCCCCCTTTTACCTATCCTAAAAATAGTGTGGAAGATGATGTGAATATGTCGGAGAACTATATGCGTGTAGATCACACGGAAGGGATACATGTACTTGAAGATCCTAAGAAACGGCGGAAGGTCAATAAATCATGAGACATAAACTCAGGTCTGTGTAATTTCTCCAATTCGTAACCATTGTGTAGATTTTTAGGCTTATTTTTGTTGGAGGTTGAATTTGGGGAACGAAAAGGTCATTTTAGGCCTACATGACAATGATGGAGTGCAGTGGGGGGCAGTATGGGGGTGGTGGTGGGACTTTGTTACAAATTTGAAGAGTGAGGTCACATGGCAATGGAATGCTCTCCACATTTGTAACATTTCCCACTATCTCCGCCGCTACCAGCTGATGGGAATTCCATTGCCATGTCACCTGATTCTCGGGTCATTTTAGGCCTATTTTGGTCGATTCGCGTCCGATTCGTACTTATCGAGTCATTTCACCACAAATTCTTTTTGAACATGATTATATGAGGTATAATGTAACTATTGTATAGATTTTTAGGCTTATTTTTGTTGTAGGTTGAATTTGGGGAACAAAAAGGTCATTTTAGGCCTACATGGCAATCATGGAGTGCAGTGGGGGGACAATAGTGGGGGTGGTGGTGGTACATTGTTACAAATGTGGAGAGTGAGGTCACATGGAAATGGAATGCTCTCCACATTTGTAACATTTCCCACTATCTCCGCCGCTACCAGCTGATGGGCATTCAATTCCCTTGTGACCTGATTCTCGGGTCATTTTAGGCCTAATTTGGTCGATTCGCGTTCGATTCACACTTATCGTGTCATTTAACCCCAAATTCTTTTTGAACATGATTATATGAGGTATAATGTAACTATTGTGTAGATTTTTAGGCTTGCATTTGTTGTTAGTTGCATTTCGGGAACGAAAAGGTCATTTTAGGCCCATTTTTGCCTTCCGACAACCAAATCGTACTTATCGAGTCATTTAACCACAAATTCTTTTTGAACATGATTATATGAGGTATAATGTAACTATTGCGTAGAGTTTTAGGCTTGCATTTGCTGTTGGTTGCATTTCGGGAACAAAAAGGTCATTTTAGGCCTATTTTTGCCTTCTGACATACAAATCGTACTTATCGAGTCATTTAACCCCAAATTCTTTTTGAACATGATTATATGAGGTATAATGTAGCTATTGTGCAGAGTTTTAGGCTTGCATTTGTTGTTGGTTGCATTTCGGGAACGAAAAAGGTCGTTTTAGGCCTAGTTTTGCCTTTTCGCTTCCAAATCGTACTTATTGAGTCACTTAACCCCATGTTCTTTTTGAACATGATTATATGAGGTATAATGTAACTATTGTATAGATTTTTAGGCTTATTTTTCTTGTAGGTTGAATTTGGGGAACGAAAAGGTCATTTTAGGCCTATTTTTGCCTTTTCGCTTCCAAATCGTCTTATCTAGTCATTTAACCCCAAATTATTTTTGAAAATGATTATATGAGGTATAATTTAACTATTGTGTAGAGTCATTTGTTGTTGGTTGCATTTCGGGAACAAAAAGGTCATTTTAGGCCTAGTTTTGCATTTTCGCTTCCAAATCGTACTTATCGAGTCATTTAACCCCAAATTCTTTTTGAACATGATTATATGAGGTATAATATAACTATTGTATAGATTTTTAGGCTTATTTTTGTTGTAGGATGAATTTGGGGTACGAAAAGGTCATTTTAGGCCTATTTTTGTCTTTTCGCTTCCAAATCGTACTTATCAAGTCATTTAACCCCAAATTATTTTTGAACATGATTATATGAGGTATAGTGTAACTACTGTGTAGAGTTTTAGGCTTGCATTTGTTGTTGGTTGCATTTCGGGAACGAAAAGGTCGTTTTAGGCCAAGTTTTGCTTTTTCGCTTCCAAATCGTACTTATTGAGTCATTTAACCCCAAAATCTTTTTTAACATGATTATATGAGGTATAATGTAACTATTGTGTAGATTTTTAGGCTTATTTTTTGTTGTAGGTTGAATTTGGGGAACGAAAAGGTCATTTTAGGCCTATTTTTGCCTTTTCGCTTCCAAATCGTACTTATCGAGTCATTTAACCCCAAATTCTTTTTGAACATGATTATATGAGGTATAATGTAACTATTGTGTAGAGTTTTAGGCTTGCATTTGTTGTTGGTTGCATTTCGGCAACGAAAAAGGTCATTTTAGGCCTAGTTTTGCCTTTTCGGCGTCCCTTTCGTACTTATTCGCCTCATTTTTATTTTTTTTGTTGATCTAACTCCTAACTTTCTCTTGCATATGCGAATATGAGGTTGTGGGGAGGGGCAGCGGTGGGGGTGTTTGTGCGGGGGAGGGGAGGGGCTCGGCGGGGTGTGGGGAGGGGGGTTCTGTGTGCAAGGGGGGCGGGGCGGGCAGTGGGGGGAGGGAGGATTTTGTGCGGGGGCTACGGTGGGGTGGAGGGGAGGGTTACGTGGAGAGGGGCGTGAGTGGGGGGGATGGGAGGGTTACGTGCGGGGGCAGCGGTAGGGGGAGGGGAGGGCGGGCGGGGTGGTGGGGAGGGGGTCTGTGCGGGGGGGAGGGCGGTAGTGGAGGGAGGGGAGGGGTGTGTAGGGGAGGGGATCGGAGGGGGTTGTGCGGGGAGGAGGGGCATGTCCGGGGGCTTGGGAGGGCCGGGTAGTGGGCGGGGTTATCACCCACCGCTGCCCCCTCCCAAGCCCCCGCCCCCCCTACCCGCACAACCCTCCCCTCCCCCCCCCACACCCCTTCCCTCCCCCCACCGCCGCCGCCCTCCCCCCCCGCACACACGGACCCCCTCCCCTCCCTTGCACCCCCCCCTCCCCTCCCCCCATTGCTTCCCCTCCCCCCCCGCTGCCCCTCCCCCGCACGGACCCCCTCCCCCCCACTATTGCCCTCCCTCCCCTCCCCGCACACGGACCCCCCCCCCCGCACACCCCCCCCCTCCCCCACCGCTGCCCCTCCCCTCCCCCCTACCGCTTCCCCTCCCCCCACCGCTGTCCCTCCCCTCCCCTTAATGCTTCCCTCCCCCCCACCGCTGCCCCTCCCCGGCCGGACCTCCCCCCCACTTGTTCCCCCTCCCCTCCCCCCCCACCGCTGCCCCTCCCCCGCCCGGACCCTCCCCCTACTTCTACCCCTCCCTCCCATTGTTGCCCCTCACCCCACTACCGCCCCTCCCGGGCACACAGACCCCCCCTTATTGCACTCCCCCCCTAGTGGCAATGTGATTTTTTTTATCTTGACCTTTATGTATATTAATGCGTATATTTGTACAATTTCAAGAAGATGGCGGAGGTGCATATGGATAACAGCACGATTGCTGAACACACTACCGAGGATGAGTCTTTCGATGCGAGAAAGGAACGGGGTAGATTGGCTTGACCTCGCCGTGAAGAAATAAATGCACAAATGCCTAGGAAGTCATTGGCGAAGAAAAAGAGAAAAGGAAGGGGACCTAAAAAGTCACTAGGGAAACACACAAATATGACTTTGGAGTACGATAATATGTGTCAACCTTGTGGAAAGTGGCGTCAAAAGTATGGCTTGCAAATTGGCATTTGCATGCATAAACTCTCCATTCTGCACTCATGGAAAGAGGTGCCCGAGGGGTTGAAGCGTGTCTATGGGAAGACACTATGGTAAGCTTCACGTACAATAAAGTTTAGTTTCTTAATTATTTAGTTAAATATATGTGTAATATTACTGATGCATATAAATTACAACATTTGCGAAAACTAATTTCTGAACTGCGTTTTTTGTAGAATCAATTCAATATCGAAGATGATGAAGCCAAGAAGAATGTATTTCTATCCGCGGTTTCCTAGAGATTCAGAGATTTCAAGGCTAAGTTAGTGTCTGGGTGGATCACTAAGCGGAGGAAAGTAGTAGGTACAAAGAAGAAGAACATCTACGGCGGAGAAACACAAACCGGTCCTGAGGCTTCACCGAAAACATCATCTGGACCCTCCAAATTACCATTTTAGATATGGAAAACTATCAACCTGAAGAGTGGGAATCATTTGTTGCCAAAAAAACAACGCCACAAGCTATTGTAAGAATATTTTATTAAGATTTAATACACTTAGAACCAGTATTATTGTATAACACCGTACCTAACCTTTGTTTATAATTGTGTGCTTTAGGCAAGCCGTGAAAAAAGTAGCACGAGTGCAAAAGCTATGAAGTATTATCATCATTTGGGTGCTCATTCGTACAATGAGGTGAGAGAGAAGTGGATGTTCAGCCATTACCCAACAATAGGGTCGACAACGGCAACGGGGACTAGCTCAACGACGACAGTTGCGCAGCCTCGGCAACCAGATAGAGTCCTCGATTGGTGGTGTTCGATGCATGGGGTTGATGCAAAGGGAAAAAGAGTCTTGCCTGATCCCGGAACACAACAGATAGCCAACGCCATTGTAAGTACAGATTATATGGTTATATAAGGTATATATAATATAACTTTTGCGCTCACGAGCATTTCTCTCTTATCCTTATGTAGATTGGCTTGAAGGAAAAAGAGGTAACTGGTGAGTTCACTCCTAAAGGACACATTGATGCATTGCACGAAACATTAGAAAAGGACCACAGTGGACGCGTGAGGGGCGTAGGAGGTGTCCGCCTCGGTTTGAGAAATGTATATGGTGATCAATACACTACAACGACAAAATCGACTGCAAGTAGTGTGAATTCGGCAGCGTCAGTAGATGTGGAGGCTATGAAAGCTGCAATTCGGGAGGAGCTCAGAGAGGAGATGACACATAACTTCAACGCCATTTTGGAGCAAATGGGTTTACCGACTTTTGCTGCATTCAAGAAGGGTAGTGATATTACACCTAGCCAGCCGACCAGTGATCCACCAACATCTATTGATCAGATGATACCTTTACCTGATCCACCTGTAGTACCCGAGTTGAAGGTAATCACTATTTCCCTTTGCTTTGTTAAACAACTGTTGTTATTAAATGCATGAAATTCTTGATATAATAATGTTGTTTCATAGACTAACTATAAATGGAGTTTTTGTTTAAAGGAGGAGACACCATGTGAACTATTAGCTCGAGGAGATGGTTATGATAGTTTCATTCTGGTAGCTTATGGCCATGCACAACCCCCTAGTGACCGAGTACGATTGCATAACCAGTTAGTGGATGATAATCACTATGTGGTCACCCTCAATGAAGTTGTGTCTGGTTTTGAAGAATTACCTCTTCCTCTGCCGAAGGCAGAAGTTAGTCTACAGTTACTTAATGATGCCCTTGGCAGTTATGTTCTATGGCCGCGTACATTGGTGCGGTTTTCAGATGAGGTACAGTGATTAACATACATATATATATGCATGTTTTCTTTTCTATTTCCTATGATAGTTAGTAATATCTTTACTTTTAACTAATAACTAGGTTTGGGGAAAGGCCGGCTCACATGACAGGAAGGCAAAGAGGGCATGTTCACCTGATAAGAAGGCAAGTTTACGTGATGAAGGTGAACGAAATGTGTTGAAGGGAAATGTTTCAATGACAAAGAATCCACTTATTATCGAGCTAGAAGTGGTGCGAGGCCTTAGTATTCCATGCTACTGGTTACATGAGTGCACTAGCGATTTACCCGATCATAGTACAATAGAGGTTCCTTTGGGGGAGCAACAATTCCACTACTTTAAGGAGTCATCGACATTCATTTCTAAGGTCGATATTAAAGAATTCTTATGTGGGGTACATTTGAATGTTTCCATGATACAAATTTTCATGAGGTAATACATAAGTATATAAATTTAATATACATATACATATGCCTTAAGTAGTTTTCAATTCAACTTCCAAAATAAGTAAGTTTACTTTTAATCAATATGATTTCTCTGGTTATTATACAATGAATTGATTGCAACATCTAGTGATGAGTCAATGTTTGGTTGGTTATGTCCAAACATAATGCGAGATGACAATTGCTTACAAAACAAAGCCGAAGTGAAAGAGTATCTCGATATGAGTTTCAAAGCATCATCTCGTTTTGGATATCATCAGATCATCCTTGTCCCTTATATTGAAAAGTATGCTTGTTAAACTCGCTTTACTTTTATTATTCGATAATTAAATTGACCTATTAATTGTTCTACGATTAATAATAACTATATTTTCTTGTTGTAGGGCTCATTGGACACTATTTGCGATATGTTTGTCACGTAACAAAGTCTACCACTTTGATTCTTTGCGTCGACAACCACCACGGTCCTTACTAATCAAATCATTGTTAAATAGGTAGCCTAATCGTAACCCAATATATGCGCACTTATTAATATTACACATTATTCATCATCTTTATATATATAAACAGTTAGTACATCTAATCTTATAATAATGTATTGATGTAGCGTTATGAAGCATATTAGTGCAACAGGACTTCGAGCACCAAAAGCTCCTGTTTGGATATCAGTCGAGGTAACCTGACTAATTTATTTGTCCTTATATAGAAACACTTTTCGCCACATACTACACATCTAACATGAATGTCATTGGATGCATCCTTTGGTGAACATTTAGTGTCCGCAACAAGAGGATGGACTTGCATGTGGCTATTACGTGCTGAGGTACATGTTCGATATCGTCAACCATTGCACTAACGTCGATGATCTTCAAAAGGTATGTAACTTATTAGTATATGTTAGTTTAGATTAGATCGATTGGTAATAGGTATTAAGTGGTTTAGAAACCAAAGTAGCACATGCATATATTTGGGAACGAAAATGTCATTTTAGGCCTAATTTTGCCTTTTACGCTTCCAAATCGTACTTATCGAGTCATTTAACCCCAAATTCATTTTGAACATGATAATATGAGGTATAGTGTAACTATTGTGTAGATTTTTAGGCTTGCAACTGTTGTTGGTTGAATTTTGGGAACGAAAAGGTCATCTTAGGCCTATTTTTGCCTTTTCGCGTCCAATTCGTACTTATCGAGTCATTGAACCCCAAGTTCATTTTAAACATGATAATATGAGGTATAATGTAACTATTTTGTAGATTCTTATGCTTGCATTTGTTGTTGGTTGAATTTCGGGAACGTAAATGTAATTTTAGGCCTATATTTGCCTTTTCGCGTCCAATTCCTGTTTCTCGAGTCATTTAACTCCATTTTGTTTTTGAATATGATAATATGAGGTATAATATAACTAGTGTGTAGAGTTTTAGGCTTGTATTTGTTTTTGATTGAATTTCGGGAAGGTATATGTCATATTTAGAACTACTAACTATGGTAAATGATTGAATTCTTATATTATGTGTTTATTCCTTAGTTGTTTTGCAAAGTTTATACGAATAACACTCCAAGTTTGTGGGCCTTCACCATAGACGAATCACATGAAGTTCGGGATAAGTTGGCATCCCACCTTTGTGATGATTGCTTATGATACATTTTGGTGGAATTCGTGATATAATTAGCTAGATCTACTAGTTGGTATCAATTCTATGTACACTTTGTACACTTTTTACATTATTAAATATATATATATATATATATATATATATATATATATATATATATATATATATATATATATATATATATATATTTAAAGTTAATTATTACGTTAAAAAATTGTCATATACTATTGCAATTCGATCGGTTTTTTTTTTTGTGTCGAAGGGAGGTGTTGGGTGGGGGGGGGGGGGGGCTGCCACGGTGGGGCTGGGCCGGGCCGGGCTAGGGGGTTGGTGGGGTCTTGGGGTGGGTGGCGGCAAGTGGGTGAAGGGGGTTGTCGGGAGGGTGGGTGGGGTGGGGGTGCAAGGGAGTGAAGGGGGTAGGTGGGGTGGGGGTGCGGGGGGGGGAGTGCAAGGGTGGGCAGGGGGTAGGGCTGGGGTGGGGGGGGGGGCGGGGGGTGGACTAGGGGGCGGGGCATGGGGGCGGCGCGGGGGGTGGGGGGTCTTTGTGGTGAGGGGAAGTGCGGGGGTGGGCGTGCGCGGTGGCGGGGGCAGGGCTGTGGGGGAGTGCAGTGGTGGGCTTGCGGGGCTGGCTGGGCTAGCAGATTTATTTAAAAAAAAAAACATAGCGAATACGAAGGACTGCGGTTTTAGGCTTAAACCTGCAGCCCTTCACTTAAAGAAGGGCTGCGTTTTTGGCCTAAAACCGCAACCCTTCGTACAACGACTGGCTGCGGTTTAAGCCAAAAAGGCAGCCCTTCCAGCTAAGAAGGGCTGCGTTTTTGGCCTGAACCACATCCCTTCCAGCTAAGAAGGGCTACGTTTTTTGCCTGAACCGCAACCCTTCTTTTCTATTGAAGGGCTGCTACGGAAAGGGTTGCTAGCCAAAAACGCAGCCCTTAGGGCTGTTTTGACCGCAACCCTTCCTTATTTTTCCACTAGTGTACTCTAACACACCCCTGTAGTTGAAGCGGGAGGTTCACGAACGCTGAGGCAGTTCCTAAAATCCTCAAATAAAACCAATGAAGGACCCGTAGTGAAGATATCAACAATTTGATGCCAGGACGGAACATGTAAACCTCACACTTGTCCATGAGTAACATTTTTATGAACAATGTGTATCCATTTCAATACGTTTAGTACACTGATTTTGAACATATTCGCAAAGCGATATATATCATTAACATTATCACAATAAACCAATGTAGCCTTTGAAATAGGACAATGAAGCTCCAACAAGAGGTTGCGTAGCCAACATGATCTAGAGACCTCAGTAGCAACACCACGATACTCAGACTCTCCGCTGGACCGGGAGAGAGTCGGTTGGTGCTTAGCCGACCAAGAAAGTAATTATCTCCAAAAAACCACAATAACCAGATGTGGAACGTCGGGTATCCGGACATCCACCCCAATCAGCATCAGTATAAGAAATGAGAGTGGAGGTCGAGGAAGGGTAAAGATGCAAGCCATGATCCAGAGTACCCTGGACATAGCAAACAATATGCTTAAGAGCGTGCATATGAGCCTCCCGGGGGTCTTAGCCTGGTTAAAGTAAGATATTGAAGAGTCTCGACTAGAATACGATAGTGAGAAGGATACGCATAAGGCTTACTAGATGTAGCACCCAACTTCGGCTTCTCATCAACCGGAGTGGGTGAGGCCTTGCAAGTAGACATCTCGGCACGTTCAATGATTCTAGTAGCATACTTGCGTTGGGAGAGAAACAGAGCACCTGCATGATGGGTCACGACAATGCCCAAAAATAACTCAATCCCCCAAGTGCGCGCTTCATAGCAAATTCAGAACTAAGATAAGAGATACTAGAATTGAGCAGAGCATCAGATGAAGCTGCCAAAATAATGTCATCCACATATAACGACAAATAAGCCATAGAATCGTTGTGGCGATAAATAATTAAAGAATGATCTGAAGTGCTGTGAGAGAAACCAATAGTGGAGACATACAATGATTTCTTCAACAGACACACATGAACCAAATGAATAAGGTTCCTGTAACCCAAAGATTGATGCATGTAAATCGTCTCGCTAAGAGCTCCATGTAAAAAAGCATTTTTTGCATCCAACCGAGAACAGTACGAATGGTGGCCGGTTTGACCACTGGGCTGAAATTCTCACCACAATCCACATTAACCTGTTGAGTTTTGCCATTACCCACAAGACGACCTTTATGCCTCTCAAAAGAACCATCAAAATTATCTTTATGAGTAAAATCCACATAGAGCGAATCACATTAACTCCCGAGGGGCGGGGCACTAACTCGCACATCTTATTTTCAATAAGAGCATTATACTTAGCATCCATAACCATTTTTCAATTAGGGTAATGCAAGGCCGCCAAAGGGCTACGAGGTAAAGGGGATTTTTTTAGTGGTGGTGTGGAGGTTAAAAGGTTGCTTGGGCTTGAATATACTTCACTCGGTTGCTAGTAAATGGGCTTGGTGGGGGGTTGGGAAGATGGGGCTGATAGATCAGTGGGGAGTAGGCGAGGGAGAAGTAGGTGATGGACTGTAAGGTGGGAGATGGGTCGTAGGCTAGGAGATTTGAAAGTAGGAGGCTTCTATGGGGAGCTCGCTAAGGGAAAGCATTGGGGTGCTGGGGAGGATACGCGGGCCCAAAGGGAGGACTGTGGATGATGCAGAGCATGATTCGGGGGGCGTTTGAGTGGATTTGTGGGGAGAGGCCATGGTGTGGGCCAAATGGTGAACCACATAAGTAGACAACCCATCATCTAACAAGGAATAAGATGAATGAGTACGGGTGTGAAGTTTAGCAAACGGGAATTGTGTCTTATAAAAAAAAAAACATAGCGCACTAATAATCATTTTTCGGGAAGAAATATGATAGCATGGTAACCCCAATGATTAGTAGGATAACCCAAAAATACACAAGGGATGGAATGAGCTCGAAGTTTATGGATAGTGGTGGAAGGAAAAGAGGATAACATAAGCACCCAAAAACCCGGGATATGAGAATAGAGGGGATCCCGTTGATATAAAATCTTGAGTGGAAAGTAGTAGTCTAATAATTTCCTTTGAAGGATGTTGAAAAGATATGTTGTATTGAACAATGCATGATACAAAAATGAAGTATAAGAGATGGAGAGGGGAGAACGGTAAAGAGGCATGAGCCATGATATGATGATGTTGTTAATGGTTTGGGGTTTTTTGTTCAACTTTGCCATTTTTAGATGATGTATAAGGCCAAGAGGGACGAAATGATACCATTAACTTACAAAAGTTCCAAAAAGGCCCATTATCAAATTCTTTCCCATCATCACATTGAAGGTTTTTGATGTCTCTTCAAATTGAGCATGAATGAAAGCTCTAAATGGAATGAATGTGGAATAAATATCAGATTTTTTGAAAAAGGAAAATGTCCACAAATAATTAGAGTAATCATCCAACAATAGCATATAATAACAGTGTCCCGAAGAGCTCAAAACTAGAGAAGTCCATAAATCACTGAGAATAATATCAAATGGCAACATTGTAGTAGAATGAGAAACAACAAAAGGTAATTTGATATGTTTCCCAAGCGGACAAGAAGTACAAAAGTTAGAACTACTAGAGCTACTACACTCAATGAGTTTACTTTGTTGGAGAGAACGAAGAATAGAATGCCCCGAGTGCCCAACGCAATCATGCTAAAAACAAGAAGCTAAAGCCGCAAAAACATATAGTTGAGCAGGAATGGAGGTGATGGTGGTGATGATAGGATAAAGCTTGCTCTGACTATTACATCTCATGAGACGCCTCCCCATCTAAAAATCCTTCACAGAAAACCCAAAAGGATCAAATTCAACATAAACAGAGTTGTCAGTGGTAAATTTCCGAACAAACACTAAGTTTTTAATCAATTGGGGGGGCATGAAGGACATTTTTTAAGGCTAAAGTCGGGTTTGGAGGAGAACATGTTGTGTGACCATAACCACGAATAGGAATTGAATTACCATTACCAACTAGAATGCCACGATTTTTGCTCAAATTGAAATAAGACGAAAGATTACCTTGCCCGAAAGACATACATGAAGTGGTTCCAATGCCCATGTACCAATTAGAATCTAGAAGATTAATGCCAAGTGTGTACATTGTTTCCTCAATGTCGATGGGAGTAGGAGCTGGCCCAGTTGCTGCTGCTGCCTAGAAATAAGATTTGGTTGTGCCTAATAAGGTTGGGTTGCTGGATATGGACAAGGAAAAGGAGTCAAATAAGGCCACTGCCAAGGCCAAGGCGCTTCACTGCCAGGCCACTGCTGCAACCAAGTCTGCTGCTATTCGGTTGGCTGCTGATGACCACAACCGCAACGACCACCCCCACCACCACCACCGCCACCATTCTTTTTACCGGGATTACGATTTTGATGCTTTTTCCCACCATTTTAAGGTGTTATGTATGTGTATGTGGATATTGTTGGAAATCGAATGGATCTTCCAAGCACGTAGTGATACACTTTCCTACAAGAATTTTACCGACACACTATGATCAACGAGTTCACGGTAAACCCTTATGAGATACGAAGAAGAAGAAAAATAGAGATCGGTTGATGTCAAACTTTATCCACAGCAATGTGTTTGAAGGTTGTTTTTTACTTTGAACAAAGAGAGAAATCTACAGATGAATCTCGTAAAGCAAGTATGTGAATGTTTCTAACCTTTCTCTATGTGTGTAGTCTCCTATATATATATATATATATATATATATATATATATATATATATATATATATATATTAGGAAAATCTGAGATTACATGCCCAAAACATTGCATTGTTTTGCTCAAAACGTTAACAGAGAGAAGGAAAACCGCACCAAAATAGGTTCGCGGACCAGTGTCATGACCAATGACCTAGGTCAAGAAAAGAGATGGCCCGTCGGGAGGTGCGACCTAGGCCGCGAGGTGCGACCAAGTTCTTTCCAAGATCTTTGCTTTGTTTCATTTCCGGATTTACAGACAGGAGCTTGTAGTGAGGTGCGAAGAACGACGCAAGGTGCGACGCACGTTTGCCCCTCAAGAATCGCGTTATACTTAAACTCCACAACTCCGAAGTATATAACAAACAATACACACACCTTACAGACACATTTAACTATATATGTTCCAACAATCCTCCCCCAATTATTGTACAAATGGTATGTTGTCCGTACACTTGCAAACAAGATAACGCAACTAGACTTGTGCATAAATGAAAATGGCTTTAATATTGAATTTCCACATAGTATATCATTCTTTGCAAGCTTTCCATTGAAGTGATTGACTAAGCATTGAATCACTCAACCATACGAAATATTGAAGATGCTAAACACACAAGCTTACACAAACACACATGTATAAGCCAACTCCTTTAAAGGCCTTTAGTCCATATTCGCTTCATGAGTGTTCCAAGCCAACCCCAAACTTGGTGAAGCTGCCAAACTTCTTACACACATAGGTAAACCTTAATTAACATGCTCGTACAACATGAGCAACTCGTCAAAGGTTTATTAAGACATAAAATCACCCTGCAACATTGTAGAAACAAGCACTCACCTTTAGATGTATCTCTTAGAGTGCTACAATCCACAAATCAAGTTTGATCCTCATTGAATTTAAGATCTTGCATTTTACAAGACGTGAATTGAGTTTTCTCAACTTGTGACTTATACATGAGCTTTATCCCCATCCCTTTTGATGTTTTGTACACCATTTCCTATGGCAATGGTTTAGTGAACGAATCCGCTAGGCTCACAGTAGCCCGTACAAAATCATTAGTAACGACTCCATTATGAATCATCTTACGCACATAACTATGCCTCACACCAATGTGTCAAGATTTGCCGTTATACACTTGGCTATAAGCCTTTCAAATAGTGGAAGCACTATCACAATGAATACCAATAAGAGACATGGGTTTGGGCCATAGATCCACTTCACTGATCAAATTTCTTAGCCACTCCGCGTCTTTACATGCGAGGCTAATGCCATGAATTCCGATGCCATTGTTGAATCGGTAGTACATGTTTGCTTCTCAAATGCTCAAGATATGGCACCTCCTCCAAGAATAAACACCCAACCACTAGTAGACGAGTAGTCTTCCTTATTGGTTATTCATCTAGCATCCGAGAAACCTTCCAAAACCGAATGATCTCCTTTGAATGTCAACCTAAAATGAATAGATTTATCAAAATATCTCAATACTCGCCTCAAGGCTTGCCAATGCTCCATGCTAGGATTACTAGTATACCTACTTAGCTTAGCAATCGCGAATGTTTTATCCGATTGAGTACTAGTCATAGCATACATCAAGCATCTATTAAACTAGCATAGTCCAATTGAGAAACTTGATTATCACTATTCCGAATGAACTGGATGTTTTGTTCAATCAGAGTAGGACACAGAGCACTATTTGCTTCATTACACGTCTCTATCACCTTCTCAAGATAATGAGATTGTGTCCAAAAAAAGTGAGCTATTCTTTCTCCTTATTCTAATACCAAGAATAACATTCGATTCTCCCATATCTTTCATGGAGAAACTTGAAGAGAGAAATTCTTTACTCTTAATGACATGCTCCAAATCAGTACCAAAGATAAGCATGTCATCCACATATAGACAAATCATAACTCCTTTACCATTATTATCATATTTGTTATATACACACTTATCTGATTGATTTATTTTATAACCGTTACTCTAGACAACATCATCAAACTTTTGATGCCACTGTTATCGTGCTTGTTTAAGTGTATACAAAGATTTAATAAGCTTACACACCTTCTTTTATGGTCCTTGGACAACAAATCCCTCCGGTTTTTTCATATACACTTCCTCCTCCAATTTACCATTAAGGAATCTTGTTTTGACATCCATTTGGTGAATTACTAGATTATGAATAGCTGCTAAGGCCACTAATAACCTAATGTTGGTAAATCTCGCCTACCGGAGCATATGAATCAAAGTAATCAACACCGTAAGTTTGTTTAAAGCCTTGAACATCAAGTCTTGGCTTATACTTTTCAACGGTTTTATCGATTCTCATTTTCCTTTTAAAAATACACTAACAACCTAGTGGTGTGCAACTGGGCGGCAAATTAGCCAGGATCCACGTATAATTTCACATTATTGAGTCCATTTCATCATTCACGACTTCTTTGCAAAAGGCTGAATCATGAGACTTTATAGCCACACTAAACGTTCTAGGATCCTCCTCAACACTAAAACAATATAGTCTTTGAGAACAAAGAGATTCCCTTGACCCTTCCCACTAGATAAAGTTGGAAATATGGGCCAAAATCCTTGTCTTTCCTTGCTCTCTTACTTCTCCTAATTTCAGGAATAGAAGAAGCTTCATGATCTTCACTGCCATCAACAACTTCGTTTGAGGTACTAGGAAGATCAATATCAATGATTGAACTTGTGCTTGGTAAGTCCCTTGGTCTAGGAATTGATAAAAATCGAGTCTCATTAAAGATTGCATCCCTTGACTCAATCATTGTGTATGCAGACAAAATCATTATGCTAAAAGACATAAAACTTATAGGATTTATTATGCTCCGCATAACCTATGAATATGCAACCAAATCCTATTTCACCCAAGGCCTTTCTTTTAGGTTTCGATAACCTCACAATTGCCCAACAACCCCAATCCCGAAGTATAGACACATAATAGTGTCCCCCAATTTAAGGGTCCTATGATGAAACATATTGTTGTTTTAGTTGGCGCAACTCAACGGAAGAGCAATCGGAAGATCCAACTCAAAACAAATTCAAAGTGTATTTTTAAATCTTATTCGAAAGCCCGATTAATTATTCATGATAATTAATTGTATTTTAAGCCCATAAAATATTTTGAGTCCACTTAAAATATTTTAAAGGCCAATTTTAATCTTTTTTTTTTTTTATAAATAATTTCATAAATTGAAATCAGATTTTTTAATCCGCAATATTAAATCTCCGGATTTTCAGGGATAAAATAATCTTTAAAAAACAGGTTGGCCAGTGCATTGGCCATGGAGTGTCAGGCGCGTTGGCCATGGAGTGTCAGGCGTGTTAATCTACACCTGACACGTGGATCTGTGAGTCACATAGAGTCCTGCACCTAGCGCACCACTCTGTGTGACACGCAGCTTTTCTTTTTTATCTTTTTAAAGACACGTACCGTGTGTACGCTGTTTATTGGGCTCGCCGCGTCAGGCGCTCTGATGTGCGCATAACACGTGTAATTGCACCTCACACGTCATCCTGAGCCTGGCACAGATGGCGCATGAAGCGCACATCAAGCGCACATTCCATTTTGCTATAAATACTTCTTGATTTCCCGAATTAAGGGACGATTTTTCGATTTTATTTCTCGAGCACTTTAATTTACGAATACTCGTACATTAAACACATCAAACATATCAAGAAATTTTATGTTCTTAATTGCATTGTGCTTTTTGCTTCAAGATTGCTCCTCCTGAAGGTCGTTACGCTCTTAGGCCTAAACCGCACAAGTATACTCATGAGGACCCTTGAATAATTCCTTTATTGATAGGATTTTTTAACTAGACTAATACAAAATTTTGCCTCTTCTCTCGCAATAATACAAACTTTTGATTATTTTTAAATAATACAAACTTCACACCAAAATTCCTCCAGTAGGGCAATACCGGTTAGTAACTTGTTGTAGGAGGTAAACAAGTTGACGTGGCACTCTCTATGACACGTTTCGCTTTTTTTATTGGTTGATTTTATATATTTTTATCTAAATTTGAAAAAAAAAACACTAGAAATTTAAATCTCCTTAGGCGCAGGGGTACCACAACTTTCAAGCGCAGCAACATCACTACTCCTTCCTATATCAGACATCCCCATTCTCTCTCCTAACCCTAGTTTACCAGCAACTTCAACACAACCTCCATTTTCTTCTCTCTCTAAAAAGCTTACTCACTTTCTCTCACTATACCTCTCTCTTTCACTCTACCACGTAACTTCAATTCAAAAATCAAGCTCAAATCTTAACTAAAAACCACCAAAATCCACCGAAAAAGGAGAAATTTTGATGATCCGGTACACTAAATACGGCGAAAACAATCGGAAAACTAAATGCCGGTAAAAAAATTCAAATTTCTAGTCAAAAGTCATCCTCAATCGAAGTTTATAGTAACAATGTGGCGAAAATAGGAAATACATTGACTTGTTCTTGAATTGTTAATTGGATGAATTTTCGATCGAATTGAATTACAATTAATGAGTGTGGTATGTTGAATTGGGGTTCAATTTGAGGAGAAAGGAAATCGGGTGGTTCAGGGGTAGTTTCGGGTGTTTCAGGGCTATGGGATCAGGGGTGGTTCAGGGGTGGTTTCGGGTGGATCATGGGTGGTTACGGGTGGTGTTTCGGGGCTGGTGGGATCGGGGGTGGTTTCGGGTGGATCAAGTGTGGTTACGGGGTGATTACATGTGGTGTTTCAAGGGCTGGTTGGATCGGGGGTGGTTCGGTTGGCTTCGGGGTTACGGGTGGGGTTACGGGTAATGTTTCGGTGGCTGGGGTGGCTTCGGGATTCACGATTTGGGGTCGCCTGTTATGGTGGTTTCTTGGTGGGAGGGCTGGTGGGTTAGGAGGTGTTCAGCTGGTTAGGGGAGGGTGAGGAGAGAGAAAAAGATTTAGCCTGTTTTACAGGTTAAAGGTCACATTGACCTACTGGAGAAATTTTAGGCAAAATTTTATATTAATTTAAAATAATCAAAAGTTTGTATTATTGCGAGAGAACGGGCAAAAGTTTGTATTATTCTAGTTAAAAAATCCTTATTTATATTGCCTTGAAGTTACTAATAATTTATTGTCATGATGTAGATATTTAATTAAATAAGCATATTATTTGTACATTCTAACCTCTTTTCCTCTTATTTTTGTAGATAATATTCATGTTGCTTTGATTGTTCTATGCATAATTTTTATCACCCACATGTTATTATTGGTAAACAAGACCTAAGGAACTGTTCTAACTAATTCAGATAATTTGGACAACTAGCTAGGAACCTTGTAATATTGAATGCTTAATAACTTGTCACTAAAAAAATAGTCTTTTATGTGTTTCTTGAACCTACCCAGGCGAATATTTTTAGGGTGCTTAAAACAATATGTGGTTATTCTTTTGCATAAAACTATGATATGAATCGATAATTAGTAAAGGCCAGCAATGGGCGAACGTGGTTCATTATGACCATATTTGTACCGTCACCCCCGAACTGAATTTTTGGTTCATTGACCAACTATGGAGTCATGATGGGGAAATCTACATTTGATAAGTCCCACAGTTGTCCCTTCAGTTTCCTAAATTTCCAATTAGGTTTATGAGTCTTCCTTTAAAGACTTGTTGGCGACTTCAAAAACGTATTTAATAAAACCTTAAATATGGGGTAGTCAAATACGCATGGCTATTGTTTCAGCCACCATCAGGACAATCTACCTTACCTCATTAGCGCATGTTCTATGCGTGAGGTCACCCCCGGGGGTTTGCGGTTTGTCCTTCCAAAAAGCTTCCTAACCGATAGTGTTGGATCTTAGTCATAAGCAAACCTACCCAACCATGGCATTGTTCTCTTGTTCCTGACTTGAGAACTCGAGTGCGTCTTGCATGTGCCCACCAGTTTAAGCAAAGGTATGAAGCGTGGGATCATAGTTGAATGCCTTAACCTAAACCTGACCATAGTTGAACGTAGAACTTAACTTAGGTTCGAACTGTGCATACTATCATCCTATTTGTGCATATTTGTGTGTGCGTGGCTTTAATTGTTTCGTATTATCAATGTTTCGAGTCGAATATTATCAAAGGTAATTACGCGATCAAGAAAAATGAAAAAAATGGAGGTTCACTGCTGCTGGATGCCTCGCGCCTCTCTGCGTTCCACGCGGTACCAGTGTGTCCCACGCAGAATGTTACGTGCCCTACGCTCCATTGTCGCGTTTCACGCAGACAATGATTTGCGTCCCTCGCACACAACTAGCGTCCAGCGAGCGTCCAACGCGTGCTATGGCGTCTGACGCTATTTCTTTTATTCACTACTTTGATTCTGCTTTGCGTGTTTGCGGTTTGATTTTAGCGCATCATTGCTACTTGTTGTGCATACTCGATTGAAATGGGTTCAATGTTGTATCTCGTCAGATAATTCCATTAACCTTCATCTAATTCTTCATTCAAAACTTTATCTTCGGAAATAAAAAAAAATCTCCATCTTTTTTTTGTCTAACATCATATCTATTTCGAAAACTTTATCTCATATCATTTTAAAAAGCACATCTTCATTTTTAAAAAAAATATGTCTCCTATCTTTTTCAGAATTTCATCCCATCTCATATCCCATATCTTTTTTTTAAAATCATCCTTTCATGTAATCCATAGAAATCCACGCATAATAGGAGTATAAATTCGTGAGAATTCCGTTCATCTTAGGAGTCTCAAATCCATTTGAATTCCGCTCATAGTAGGAGTCTAAAACCATTAGAATTCTGTCCATTTTAGAAGTCTAGGTCCACTAGAATCTCATGCATATTAGGAGTCGAGCATCCTTAAAAGTTCACCAAGGCTAGAATTCTAAATTCGTTAGAAGTTTGTCAAGTCTAGGATTTCATATCTATTAGAACTGCATTCACACTAGAATCCCTCTACATTGCATAGTCCATCAATCATATACTTCATGCATGACTAGAGTTGATAGGCATTTAGGAGTCTCATTGCATCCACACTCCTCATTTCATTTCATGCATTCCACATTTAGTAGTCCCCAACTACAAGCGATCAGATTCCCTCTTTTGGGATATGTAGGCAACCTTTACAGGTTCCAACGCATAGAAATAGTCATGCATACATGAATTAGGTCTAGGTGCATCCAAAAAAAACAAATTAAAAAAAAATCATGCATTTAGGATATGCTAATTTGTTCACATAAGCTCAAATTAAACTTTGTAAATTATTACCTTGCGAAAAATCTCTTCTTCCCACCTCTTCTTTCTCTAAAGTCTCCATTAATGATCCATGCAGAAATCAAGCGATATTGAAATGGGAAGTCCATCGAATTCCGAGCAACAATTCGCTGAAATGGCTAGAGCTTTAGCCAAGATGACTAGTATGATGGAAGAAATAACTATAAGACTTGAGAAGGTCGAGTCTGGTGAATCTCCTGGATTCAATAAGAAATTGGAAAGTGTTATTCATAGGGTAACCAATACCAATTCATATTTTGAGCTCATTGATAACACTAAACTAAAGGGAAAACTTCCTGAAAAAATCTTTACAACTGACATCTCTAAATTCAGACCAACTGATAATCCAAAGTATCATCTAAGGAACTTTCGTGCAACCATGATTATCAAATCAGTTGACCCTAAACTTTACCCATGGTATTCCGGATGTCATTGGACCCAATATGCCAAAATTGGTTCTATTCCCTAGATCCCAAGCAAATTGAAACTTGGGAAAGTATTACTACTGCTTTCATGAAACAATATGGATCGAACACACAACTGCAGACCTCCCTAAACATGATCCTGAAATCAGTTGACCCTAAACATGTTGATAATGAAGGTTTTACCACTTACCTCAACAGATAGAGGGAAAAATCAACCCATATGGTATCAAGGCTTGTAGAAAAAGACTTGGTACGAATATTCGTTTCTAACCTCATCCCTAAATACAAAAACCACCTCAAATACTTGGGCGTTGATAGCTTCACAAGAGTATATGATGTAGGTATCCAGATTGAGAATGATTTGCTGAAAAATGCCGAAGATAATGACCTGAATGCCATAGAAGCAGACACATCTCTGAGCTGAATTGCTCATTAAGACATTTGGACTCACTTAGGTCCAATCAGCATAAAAAATATACACCTCCTCTTTTTTCATTTAGAAAGAGATCTCATGAACATCGAAGCGACAAACCTGTCTCGTTACGTGATGTAGGAGTCTAGACTTAGGATTTCGTTTTCTGTTTCATTTCTCTTATTTTGCCGAGTCCAATATAGGTTTTTCATCTTATTGCATGTAATCATAACTTTCAAATAATAAATGAGTATTTATTTATTCTTTAACCTTGCATTAATGAACATCAATGGAAATCACGATTATCGCCTTAAAAGAAAATGAATTTATAATTCTCATGACTATTCTAATAAAGGCAATGAACAAACTGCCATATATAAAAGAGGCATTCCTCCTTTTCCCTACAACTATTTCTCCATTCCTTATCATCCATTTTAACCTAAACACATAACATCCCTCTCCCTTTAACCTACCTCATGGGACTTGACAACAGTTCAACGTAAATGGCAAGTAAAACAAAAAGTAACAACTAAAATCAAAGCGAAAAAAAATATAAAGCAAAAAAAAAAAAAAAAAAACAAATGCAAAAAGTGCAAAAAAGAAGAAGAAGAAGTTTTCCAAATAAGACCATCAATAGCTTTGTCAAATGTACTTCCTTCAAAACTTTTAACCATCAACCCAAAACTTTAAGCGATAGGCCTTAACCTCCACAACAAAAATTCTTTACAAGCCAAATCATACATCGTAATAAACCTTCTCATAAACAGCTCTCAACCATGCATATTGCATCTCAATAAGCTATAAAAGATGACCCAAAGCCCGCTAGGTCGAAAACAAATAACGGTGACTTAGGCAAAAGTCGGGGCATCTCATTCATTAACTTCAACTACGTATAGTCCGATTACGTTAAAGATACGTAGGAAACCTCACCCTGAGGTCCGACCGCTTCAAACCAATCCAAACCTACATCATTATCCACCCTTGCCAAAGACCTCTTCCTAATCAATACCTAATTCATTGCAAATGGCTCCAAAGCAAAATGCTCGACCACCAATTAAAATGTTAAGAGCTATGACTGGCCTGATTCCATCAGCGATACGTGGGCAACCGCTTTTGAGACCCGACCATTTTCATTAAAAAAATATTTATTTTAAGGCTTGCCTAGGCCCATGAGAAAAGCGCAATCTCCTAAATCATGAATTTTAAATGCTCATCCCTACCCTTAGAACTAGACTGGGATTTGAACCTGCATCATTAGCCTACCTCGCTGTGTGATTCAATTGATTATGGCTCCGCCTTTTTCTTATTCTTATACCTTGTCGTTTTCTGAACTACATTATCGCTTCTTAGCCAACCTTAACATAACCTTTCTTTGGCCTTTCTTGTCTTTTTTCACTAGGAAACCTATTTGGAATATTTGTTCAAAACTTCCACTAAGCGTCATGAGATATGTTCGAAATCAAGCAATCAAGTTGGATATATACTTCATCAACTCCATCTTACTAGGGGCTTCATCACTTATCCACACAGAAAATCATAGGCTCCAAGTCGAAGTATATTGTGATAAGGACTTCATTACGAGTCCATACATGAAATCTTGGGTTCTACACCCGCATGGATACAAGATCAAACCTATTTGTGAGCTCACATAGGCCCTTGGCATACAAAACTCGAAGGCTATACAACTCAAACGCTATGAAAGCTCGTTCTACATCGTATTTCAAATCCAACATAATCTATTAACTGAATAGATCATCCTTGGGGGCTTCCCATTCCTCCTCTTTCATAGGATCCATGTGCAACTTGATAAGGACTTCATTACGAGTTAATACAAAATATTGTGGGCCCCATACCCATACGAATTCCTAACTGTTTTATGGCCTCACTTAGGCTCGTAAAAATTATAACATTTTGAATCAAGCATAACCTACACGGATCATCCTTGGAGGCTTCCATTTCTCCAATTTTAAAAACAATTTTCTAAACGAAAAAATTGAGCTTATAGGAACAACAAAGCATCATATCATCTACATTAGCATCATCTCTCTACATTAGTGTCATTTCATCTGCGTTAGTGTCATATCTCTGCATTAGTGTCATATCTCCGCATTAGTGTCATATCTCTGCATTTGCATTACATATCTGCATCATCTAAGCACTGTATCAAGCATAGCATTGCATCCTTCGTCCTTAGTCATAGAATTCTAGCATCAATCATCGAGTCACACACACACGTATGCACACATGTTAGCACCTTAAAGTGTAGAGTATTAGAAGTCACTCTTTATAGGTCAAGTCGTTTCCTACCCATACACTAGCACTCACATCACGGGACATATGCATGTCCCATAATTGTTTGTCAACATATATGTGTATTCTTTGAATTTACAGGTATCCAGCATTGAACAACTCTAAACGAGTTATATTCCGGTAAGGTCTACGGACCATTACGAACTAGAGCAGCAGAAGACAAGCGCAAGGTCTGCGGACCATTAAGCTTTAACAGCGGAAGACAACCGTTAGGTCTGCTGACCACTGCGAACCAGAAAAGCAGAAAACAACCTTTAGGTTTGCGGACCATTATGAACCATAAAAAGCGGAAGACAACCGTTTGGTCTGCGAACCATTATGAACCAGAGCAAAGAACGACAATCGTAAGGTCTGCGGACCATTGCGAACTGAGAAAGCTCTACTCCGGCATGAGCCGGACTAAAATAGCTCTATTCCGACATGAGCCACACTAAAATAGCTTAACTCCAACATGAGCCAGACTAAAATAGCTCTACTTCGACAAGAGCCGGACTAAAATAGCTCTACTCCGACATGAACCGGACTAAAATAGCTCATGATACCTTCTTTTACCTATCATTTCATTTTTACGATTAATTTGCACACATGTTTATTCCTGAAGCTTTTGCTCATTTTGCAGGTACCGGCGTAAAGGAGTGATTTTGCATTGCAGAGCATCTAGAATCATTCTCCATCCCGACACATATACTTTGACTTTCGGTTTTACAAATCTCAGTCAAAGTGGGGGCTTCTGTAGACACATAACAATGTTTCCCCATTTAAGGGTCCGATGATGAAACATACCGCGGTTTTAGTTGGCTCAACCCAAAATAAATTAAAAGTGTATTTTGAAATCTTATTCGAAAGCCTAATTAATTATTCATGATAATTATTTGTATTTTGAGCCCATAGAATATTTTAAAAGCCCAATTGTTTATTTATTATTTTTTAATAAATATTTTCATAAATATAAATACCCCAAACCTCAAGCCATGCTTTCCCAGACCAAAAACTTTGAACAATCCAAACTCTCTTGCTTTAAGGTTCTTTCTTCTCTTCTTAACCTATTTTAGTTTTGTATTTCGTACTCAAGTTTAAATATTTTTTTGGTTTAAGTAAATGTTTTTCATCTTTCTAATTAGCAAGTTTAATATTTTGTTCTTGTTAGGTCATGTATATAGTTAATTTCTAGGAATTCATGTTTAATTTCATGTGATAAGATTCTTATTAGGTTTTATATTATTGGTTGATTAGGAGAACGTTCAACCGCAAGATCAAGGTACGTTATGTAGCTAAATCTTTCGAAATGTGGTTTTATGTGTTAAAGTTGTTGGTTGATTTAATGGTTGAATTGATTAAGAAGAGGAATTATTTTTATGAATATTCTAATCCAAGTTATTTGAAAAGCAAGAGTTATTCATAGAATTTATTCTTGATTTATTAGTTGAAGTTTAGAAATGAAAAGTGTTGCGAACAAGTAGACGAGTTACGTCTCATGTACGTACCGTATACAGTCTTATACTAACGTGTATTTTCCTTTTTAGTAAGCAGATTCGCATATGATCAGTTGTTGTGGATGAGAGCATTCTTGGAAGGGGATCTTCACATGGTTTAGGGTTTTATATTTGTTTAAAGTTTGAAATAATACTTATTTTCAGTAATATAGTGATTAGTACTTTTGGTTGAGTATATAATAGATAGTTTATCGAAAGCGTGAATGTCACATGGCTGTAATACTCCTAAATTACTCATCTCTTATTTATTTATTACTTATTATTAATTAATTGATTTGAGAGTGTTACATGATGGCTTACGGTTTTTTTTTTCATGAAGATGGCTCAAAGGAATTTTTTTTATTGCATGAGGATGGTTTATGGATGTGATGGCTTTTTGGGATGATGGAAGGCGAAGAAAATGCCTCATAATTCAAGGTATGTCCATTTATTTTATTTTTTTAGTTTTTATATATTATTATTTCTATTAAATAAGTTCATTTGATTGATTTAAATTTTATCATCCAATTCAAAACATAAATAATGGAAGCCCAATAAAAATGAAAAGAATATGCATTGATTTTATTAATTAGAATAAAATAGAATAGATGGCGATAAAATACATAACCTAAATGGCATAGACTCGACAAGGAATGAAAGAAAGAGCTAAGGGAAAGACTCTCCGACTTAACCTAGGAAACTGGCAATAAATGACTAAGCCTCTTGCATTGTAGAGACATTGGCCAAGGGATTGTTGTTGATGTTGGCTTTTCCTGCAGGCTGAACTGAGAGTCTACCATCTTCAACCATGTCTTGTAGGGCGTGCTTTAAGGTTCAGCACTGAGATGTCAGATGCACATTCCCTTGTTGGTACTTGCAGTAAGTTGGGATTCCATTTCTTTGACCTATTCTCAAGAGCAAGGTCTAGAGTAGGGCCAAGATGATGAGTTCTCCGCTTGCATTAAGCTGAGTGAAGGCTTCTTCTAGAGACCTGGCTAGAGGAGTGAAGCTTCTTTGAGGCCTTTGACAACACTTCTTTTCACCGTTCAGGGCATTGAACTCATTTTTAGAGCTATTGTTGTCGTAACCCTTCACTAGTAGAATAAATGCTTATTGCTGCGGTCATTAAGTGGCCTATTGCGGCGGTTTTAGCCGCGCAACAATAAAGGGCGCAGCAATAGGTAATTAACCTATTGCTGCGGTTTTTAACCGCAGCAATATAGCAAACTATTGCTGCGGTTCTTACCTAAAACCGCAGCAATAGGTGTGTGAATAACAAAAAAAAAAAAATTAAAAAGTACCCTATTGCTGCTGTTGTTGGTAAAAACAGCAGCAATAGGTGAAGTCTATTCTGCTTGTTTTTACCAAACAACAAAAAGAATAGGTTGCTTTTTTTTATAATTTTTTTTTTATACATTTATAATGTCATATACTAGTATACTACAGTCTATACCCACACAACATTTTCAAAACCACAACCAAATTTGTTGGAATTCATTCAAGCATCAAATTAATTGACAAATTACATAACATTATACATTTGACTTTATAAGTTTTATTATGTTGAAATTAGAAATTACACATATAAGATCTAAAAATATATATACAAATGATATCTAAAAAATATATATACAAATGATATCTAAAAAAAATACAAATTAATTTAATTCACCATAAACCTAAATTACAGATTCAATTAGATCTACAAAATTAACAAAAAATTAACACAAAAATGAGAGTACAAAAAATTACTCCGGCGACCGGAGTAGAGCCTTCACGAGCACAGGCTGTTTCGCCGAAGAGGAGAAAATTCTCGAGAAAAAAATGAGAACCACCTGATACGAATGGATGAGAACGAATGAGAGAGATGAAAAAATTGAACGAATGGATCGAATCAACATTTAATTAATCATCACCAAACCACCTGATATGAAAACCTAGCAAAAAAAAACACTTTAATCTCTTCAATGCAGCAAATCAAGCAAACAAAATCAAAGAATAAGAAATCAAAAAACTTCAAAAAAGAGGAGAGAGAAAGAAGAAATCGAACCGTATGTAGCGTAACCGACAGAAATCGCGATTTGGATCTAAATTGCGTGCGAAAATGTAGAGAAACTCACCATTTTTAGAGATTAAATCTGCCGACGATCGTGAAATCGAGAAATTGAACGAGTGAGTTTTAACGGAGAGTTGACGCCGGCGAAGAGAATCAACGACGAGTTGATGCCGACGAGAAGAAACAACGGCGAGTAGATGCGAAGATCAGATCTGGAAACGAACGAACGGCTATGCGTTCTTTGCGAAGATAGAGGGCGAGAGTTGAAGAACCGATGAACAAAGATGATGGAGAGAGGAGAAAGAGGGAAGCGATAAGAAGCGGTGAGCTGTTGAAGGACTGAAAACGGCGCCTAAATTAGGTTTAAAAGGAAACCCTAGCTGGGTGGGTGCCTCTTATAATTAAAACGAGGAAATATAAAAAAAAAAAAAAAAGGAGACATATTGCTGCGGTTTCTAATAAGAACCGCAGCAATATATTAAAATATTATTTTTTTAATATTATTTTAATATATTGCTGCGGTTCTTACCAGAAACCGCAGCAATATATCTGGTCAAAAAGTCAACTTTTTTCAAAAATTTTCCGTTGAAACCATATTGCTGCGGTTTTTGGCTGAAACCGCAACAATATCTTTATTTTATATTATACCTTTTCTTTTTACGTGATATATTGCTGCGTATGGGTAAAACCGCAGCAATACCACCGCAGCAATAAGCAATTATTCTACTAGTGCTTATTTTAGATGCTTGATCCTTTTGCTTAATTAGCAGACCAATCTTGTTGAGCTTCGTGAAGGACTCTATAGGCTGGAATTTAATGTGATCTCAGTACTTTGACTGCAAGTTATGGATCACCAGTCGAACTTGATCCTCTTCAAATGGCCTATTAGTCAAGTGTGGCCATCTCCCTCCATCTAGTAAGGATATTAACGAGTCAGACTTGATCCTCTTCAGATGGCCTATTAGTCACCAGTCAGACTTGATCCTATTCATATGGCCTATTAGCCATCTGTGTGGCCTATTCATTCTGGTTTTGCATGGTCAATTCATATTCACAAAGACCGATCGGAAGCTGAGCATTGTAGAAGTAGTGCCGGTGGAACTCTTCTTTGATCTACATCCAAGGTGAAGATAAAGACATATAGATGGAGAAGGCTCTCAGATGATCATCTGAGAGCTTTCCCTTCATTTCAGGATTAATGATGTCATGGTCATGAGCTTGACTCTCGAGTTGATTGGAATAATTGCTCGAATTTTTCAAATCTCGGGTCATTATCGGACTTCACATGAGGTGGTGGTGGTAGAGTATCATCCCATTGCACTACAAGAAATATCGCTTATAGAGGCATGGTAGATTTGCCTCTGAAAACAATGATGTAGCCTCTAATTGCTTTTTGAAGCAAATTAGTGGTTGCTTCTAATAGTTCCGTCGCTAATTAATGGTTGGCTCTAAAAGTCCCTTTTTGGGGCTATATAACTTGTTGCCTCTAAAAGGCTCTACATTTAGAGGCAACCATATATTCTTGCCTCAACATATAATTAGAGGCAACCATATTTTTCTTGCCTCAAAATATAATCAAAGGCAATCATATATTCTTGCCTCAAGATATTAATAGAGGCAATATGAAACATTGCTTCTAAAACCTACATATGTTTAGGGGCAACCATATAATTTTGCCTTGCAATATGTTAATGGAAATAAAACATGTTGCTTCTAAAAACCACATATATTTAGGGGCAATTATATGATTTTACCTCGAATTATAATTAGAGGCAATATAAAAATTTGTTTATGAAAATTAATATATTTAGAGGCAACCATATTATTTAACTCAAAATATAATTAGATGCAATATCTTATATTTTCCAAATAATGATATTTATATGCAATTAAGATTTTCATGAAAAGTATTTAGATACACCGAAAAAAATCTAGCTTATTAATTCATAGATTCCAAACACGATCGCCTATAATAAGTAACCATAACAAAATTATAAAAGTAAAACAACATATTTCATGGAAATCAGATATCTATTAATTCAAAGTAACATTATTAACCAAAAGCGAATTAATTCTTGTACAATCTCAACTAAACAAAACAACCTAGGCCTTACAACAACCTAGAATCCCCAAACTAACGAGAACCACAAAAAATAACAAAAACTACTAAAGTGAAACTAAGTCAAACATCAGTCTAAGTAACGTGCAGTTCACGTAGCAACAAAGTGCATATCAGCGGCACCACACCAGTCAACATCAATGAGCTGTAGAAAACAACAACGCCAATGAGAGAACAAAACATCACCATAAAGGTACCGTTGAACATGATAACAAACACAACAGAACAAAACCAACAAATCAATAGCATCAAAATTTTATACTCTTCTCCCCTATGTGACAGGTGCAAGGCAGTAGCTATAAGAAGTTTCCAGTAGCATGGAAGGTGCATAGCCCTTAGGATACAAGGATCCATAGTTAGTTCCCTATTAGGAGATTTAGTAGTTGCACAAAAGAAAAAAAACTACAACGGCACAACCAACAAATGATAGAGCAGTTTCATAATGGCATTACATATAGATAAGATGTGATTCTTCATCCTAGCAATCATATGAATAGAGTTCCACGTAAAAAAGGATATCACTCCACAAGCCAAAAATCGACCCAATCAAAAGCAATTAGTCCTCATTAAGTCAAACTAGTAAAGTCCCCGGAAAAAACACTAAGTTACAAAACATTTTGTTAGTTTACCAAATTGTGCTACATCAATTTCACTTGCAGTGAACTAATTCATAGTTTGTCTTATATCGAATTATATAAAACTTATTTCAATTTTGGTATTGTAAACTCTTCTATACATGCATATTGTCACCTAGGACAGTCATAGTGAAACTAATTTAGCGTGATGCACACATCTTGGAGATAGAAGCAAACTCATAAATGCAACTTTAGTTAAAAAGAATATCAAGTCACTTACACTTACTTGTCAAACTGAAAAACAGTCATAGGGCAATCTCAATATTTGATATGAACAAAATTAAGATCAATACATGTCTTGTACTGGAAGATACATTAACTTAAAATGAAGACGACATAATCTGGAAGTAGGGCTGTTCATTTCGAATATCCGATCCGATCCGATCCGAAATTTCGAATATTCGAAAATTTCGGATCGGCAAAATAGCGATCCGAATCCGATCCGAAAAAATCGGATATCCGATATCGCATAACCGGATATCCGAAATTTTAATCACTTGATTTCTCTCGGAACTAAAAATGAAAGGAGCGATTTGTGAAAACCATAGATGGTAACTGGTAAGAACATTCGATTCTCATACAACAAGATAAGTAATCATATCATTTAAGAATATTTGCCCCATCGAAGTACAGAGCTTTACCTCTCAACATAAGAAAAAAAAGAGAGTTTTGATAAAGTTCATGACTTCTATCTCAAAAACTAAGTACACATAATACATATGAAAGCTACCTTTCCTAGTATAGAAACATAATCCAGTCGTTACATCAAACTTAGTTTGAAGCATGAAAGTCTTAGATCTCCTAAACTTGTGAAATCAATAGCCTAGACATAAAAACACAGAGAAGAAGTTGCTGAAATAAAAAAAAACCAAAAAATCATAATCTTGAATTACAAAAATTATAATCAAAACAAGGAAGAAGAAATAACATGATGCAGTCGAAAAATTAAAAAACAAAACAACATGATGCAGTCGAAAAATCAGTAGCAAGATGCAGTCGACAAATTAAAGGAGATGAAGTGAGATGGTATTCGCGCTGCGGAGCAGAGAATCAGTCTCGGGTACCCTCAGCCTGGCACCGTCCGCCTTGCCGGTAGGTGGTGCCGTGGTGGTCTAGCAACAGCCTCGCAGCAGGTGTGGAGAGAGATGAGAGTAGAGAAGCGGCATTTCACACTTTCAGTTTTCAGTTTGAAACTTTTAACAAAAGTTTTATTGTTTAGGGTTTTGTTTTTAGAAAAAGTATACTTTAAAAAACAATGGATATTTCGGATATCCGAAATCACAAAAAACGTGATCCGTATCCGATCTGATTTTTTTCGGATATCCGATCCGAAATATCCGAAACTCAAAAAACCGGATCGGATATCCGATTTTTCAGATCGGATCGCCCGGATCGCGGATCGGAATGACCGGATCGGATCATTGTGAACAGCCCTATCTGGAAGTGAAGAGCTTACTTTTCTAAGGTCATTTGGATGTAATATCTTTGCTGCCACATGATCCAGGTTTAGACGTTGATAGTTGTAATCATAACAACCTTGTTAAAAAAGTGCATGCTCTTCCATATTAGCAATATGTTCACAACCTAACAACAATGCAAGCTTTAAAAGGTGTATATGTTCACTATCAAGATTGGTGATATTAGCTTCAAAGAAAATAAAGAAGCAACTTAAAAGACCACTACCGTTTACCATCTAACGGAACCTTTATATTCACTTGCATTCTCTCTTGAACAAGAATCATCCATCTCTTCCAAATATGACAAGAGCCTGCATATAGCATAAAGGGAAAAAAATCAAAAATTTGGTAGTTCACAAATGACTCATAATAGGTAAAATAAAAAAGCGGAGTATACAATATCAAGGAACTTCCTAGTACAATCAAGAAAATTAAAAGTTTAAGCAAAGAGGGAATACAAGACAGATAAATATCATATGATATGAATGATGCGAGCAACATTCACTTCAGCAACAAGACAATTGAGCAATAAAGTATAACTAAAGTGCATCATTTCATCTTGGCATGTTACTAGTAAATCTAGCCGAAGAGAGAAACTAAAACGGGACAATAAGTTTAAAAAAATGCAAAATTCAAGAGAGAAATAGAAGAAACAAGGAAGAACTTACTCAAAAATGGAACCTTTGACATCGTTGAATGTCAAACAATGAGTTACTAGTATGGCTTTAGGTCATCAAGAATGTCACAATATGAATCGACTTAGTAGTGGCATCACAACTTCAACTAACATTTGAGTTCAGGATGATTTAATCTATTCAACATAATCTACACTCCATTCCAATTTCTTCAACAATTTGAAATATGGCACTTAGAACATATAATACTCAATTAAGATTCACAAATTGATTCAAAGTAATATCTAAAATGAAACAATCTATTTAACTATTGTAATTCAAATAATCAAATATCAATATTTTACAAACCAAATCCAGAATTTCGCCAAGAATTACTCAACATAATTCAGAATGAGAATCAAGCATATACCAATTAGGAAGTGCATTCCACACTCAAATTCATACCCTCATCAATATGATCACAATCAAAAATTTAAAATAAAACATACATCAACAATGAACAATCTAAGTTCACCATAATTCATTACAGAAAAAAGGGAGGAGAAAGGGGTATGTGTGGCACCTCAAGACGCGACACGTGGGGTGGCTCCACCACCATGACTGGGCTTTACATATGGAAAGCCGCTGAAGCAGAGACAGCAAGAGGGAGGATAGGAGTGCGAGAAATCGAGCTAGTTAGGGTTCCCGCAAAGCAGGAGACGGTGCATGAGGAAGGAAATGAGGAAGAGAGATTACGAATCACAAGATAAGGCACCGGTAGCGGCGTCAGCAGCGTCAGCAGCGACAAGGGCCGACGAGCAGGGGCAGGGGAGGGAGAGATGCGGGTGAGAGAGAGAAAGTGATGAGTGAGGAGTAACGGTGAGAGGAGAAAACACGGGAGAGAGAGGAGTGAGATGAAAAATAAGGGTTTTATCTGCCTTTTTCATATAAATATAATAAAAGTTGTTCAAACATAAAAGTATAATATCACAAATTATTAATGCTAATAACACCAAGTAAATAACATGTTTTAAAACTATAGTAGTTATCTTGTGTTGGAAATTACAATATCAAATATACTTGTATAATTAAATTCACCAAAGTTCAATTAGAAATATAAAATTGATAGTAACAATAATAACAAACCGTATTTTAAGGTATTGAAATGACAGGGTGTTACCAGCCGGTCGACCCTAATCACGTAAATTGAGTTTAATTATATATGGTACCAATTGAAATTGAACGAAATTTTTAACGGACGTAGAAGTACAAATTAGTATAATAACTAGCATCGATAATAGGGTATAGATGTTTATCATTGTATAAGATTATTAAGATATCAATTATAATTCTAATTATACTTGTATAAGATTACAAGACTAAAACATTATAAGTTTATAATTGTTACCAGTTATATATTTAAGGGCAATATCACGTGAGAAAGAGATTTAGATGAGTAATGACAAAGAATAAGGACCGTGTGATTTTAGCTGGTCAAAGACCCATATCAAATTATTAACGCGAGATTTAACAACTTCACAGATAATCCCAAGCCACAAGCCCACAACTAATGAACTTTATTTCTCTCTCCTCAAAAACGTTAATTTCACAAATTTTTCGATACAAAAATTTCACAAGGTATACTCTGTCTGTCGTTCGTTGAATTCAGCGATTCTTCTCATATGATTCGATTTTAAGTCGTTTGCTTCAGTCGATGGGGATGTATAGAATTATCAACTAAGCGAAGTATAATTGAAGCTCGTCCTGTTTTTCGGACGTCCTTCGAGCTTAATTAAGCAAAGGATGAGTCTCGTCCTAGTCTTTGGACAATCTTCAAACTTTCCTCAAATAAGCAAAGAATAATGGAGGCTCATCCTGTTTTTCGGACGTCCTTTGAGCTTAATTAAGCAAAGGATGAGTCTTGCCTAGTCTTTGGACGATCATCAAACTTTCCTCAAATAAGCAAAGTATAAGTGAGGTTCGTTCAGTTTTTCGGACGGCCCTCGAACTGGACTCGTCCTAGAAGTTCTAAGAGCTTAGCTGTATCCCCTCCTTCTTGGGCTTAGCTCATCCTTTTATTTTGCACGAGCTTTGTACCAAGAAGTAGAGCGGCCAACTTTGGTTGAGGCAACATAAAACTTTTTATTTAGGACGAGCTTAGATACTTTTATGCAATTTATATTTTACTGTTTATGAACGTACCATGTTTTGGCTGGCTTCCTTGAGGAAGCAATGCTCGTCTTGATGTAGTGAGCCCTTACTAGGGCCTTTACTACCTTGCTGACCTTGCATTTAAAAGTAAGATTCCTTTACTTAGGCTTGGTTATTTATGGTCGGCTTCCTTTTAGGACCATGATGTTTCTCTTACTACAGATTATCATTATTTGGTTAACCAGATGTGTAGTATACCTTTTAAGTTTATTACACTTTGGCCAGTCTCCTTGAGGAAGTAATGTGCGTCAGAGAAATGGTGATTCCTTGTTGTGATGTCCATTGTTTGGTTTTTACTTTGGACGTTTATAGTTCTCGTTAATTTTGCCTAAGTTAATGTCGGTATTAGACCACTAAACTAACGAAGTGGTAAAAATGCCCCAAAGTGAGCAAATTTAGTAAAAAAAATAAAGGAATAATATAGGGAGAAAGTAGAAATTGTATTATATGAATTTTGCTTGGCTAAGTGCCAAGGTACATGTATACATTTATAATTATCTTTTTTTGTGCCGTGGCACTTGTTTGGGATTAGAAACTACTTTCAAATTCTTGCCGAGTTGTCCGAGTCAGACGTGATACTTCTGCAATGTGTCTGAGTTCCAAGTGCGCTGTATTGGTCGTCCATCCATATCTTGGAGACGAAAAGTTCCGTTTCGCACTTCCTGGACTATCAGATAGGGTCCTTCCCAATTTTGTGTTAGCTTACCCAGCTCCTTAGCTCGTCCTATAGCTTCCATCTTCCTCAGAACCAAATCCCCTAGCTTGAGTGGTCGTCTAACGACTCTCTTGTTAAAGTCCCTAGCCATTCGCAACTTGTACAATTGCATTCTTAATAGTGCATTGCCCCTGATGTCTGATACTTGGTCCAAGGCCGCGCATAAGGCAGCCCAATTGTCTTCTTCTGTGTACATCATGACTCTCAGGGTGGGTTCTTCAATCTCAATGGGCAAGACAGCTTCAGTACCGTATACCAACATGAAGGATGTCTCTCCTGTAGTTCTTAGCCTTGGTTCTAATGGACCATAACACCAATTGTACTTCTTCAACCCATAGTCCCTTGGCATTGTCCATCTTTCTTTTGATGTCGTTCTATAGGATTTTGTTGAACGACTCTACTTGCCCATTGGCTTGTAGGTGGGTGACTGCAGCAAAGCGAGCTTTGATTTCTCTTTCTGTCAACCAATCTTTCATCTTTGGCATTTCAAATTGTGGACCATTTTCAAAAACGATGGATTGCGGCATGCTTAACCGAGTTATAATGTTCTTCCTAATAAAGTCCTTGACATCATTCGTCGTTATACCCCACATTGCTTCAGCTTCTATTCATTTAGTGAGGTAGTCCACAACCACAATTACAAACTACTTCTGTCCAGCGGCCACAGGAAAGGGTCCCAGAATATCAATGCCCCACTTTGCAAAAGGAAGAGGGAATAAGATGGGAGTTAGATAGTTGGACGGCTTCTGATGCATATTTCTATGCTTCTGGCAGCTATCACACTTCTTTGCATAATCTAGAGCGTCCTCTTTCAATGTAGGCCAATATTATCCAGTCCTTAAAGCCTTTTCTCCCAAAGCTCTTCCCCCAATGTGAGATGCACACGCCCCTTCATGAAGTTCCTTTAGCACTTCTAGTCCATCTTCCCTGGTGATACACTTGAGAAGAGGACGGTTGAATGAATTCTTGTAGAGAGTTTCATCCCACAATTCAAACCACTTGTCTCGGGCTTTTACGTTCTTAGCCTCTACAGGGTCTGAAGGTAGTCGTCCTGTCTTCTTGAATTCTATAATGGGCTCCATCCAAACTGCCCCTCGGCTAAGAAACATGACCTTTTCTTGCTCATTACTCTTTTTCGTCTTAACTTCCCAGAAAATAGTTCTTGGTGCATCACAATCTGCTGAGTTGGCCAATTTTGAGAGAGTATCAGCTTGATGATTTTTTGACCTTGGTACTTGGTCAAGAACAAATCGATTTAAAGGATTAATCTCATCCTTGATCAGACGCTTATATTTTCTCCTTGATACTTCTTTGCATTAAAAATCTCCATTTACTTGGCTGACGACTAAGAGAGAGTCCGATTTGGCCTCAATCTCTAAAGCCCAGCCGCCTTACACATCTTGATCCCTACTAGAAGTGCTTCATACTCAGCTTCTTTATTGGACGCTTGGGACTGGAACCTTAGTGCATATTCAAATTTATCTCCTTATGGAGATTGACAAATGATTCCTGCCCCACATCCATTGACAGTGGATGATCCATCTACCATGAGCGTCCAGTGCTTCCTTCCTTCGGCTGGATCAAATATTGGATCTATAGTTGGCCGAGTGAGCTCAACTATAAAATCTATCAAAGCTTTCCCCTTAATAGCTTTCCTTAGTTCAAAAGATACGTAAAACATGTTTAGTTCCACATCCCACTTCAGCATCCATCAAGCAGCCTCTATCTTTTGTAGAACTTGCTTTAGAAGTTGGTCGAGTATAGACTAGTATACCGTGAGCCAAGAAATAGGGTCTTAATTTCCCTCTTGGCCATGTCAAGTGCCAACCTAAACTTGTCCATCGGTGTGTACCTATATTCCTCGTCCTTGTGCATATGACTTATAAAGTATATTGGGATTTGCACTGTTTCCCTTTCAGCCAGTAAAACAGCGCTCACGACCTAAGGAGACACAACTAAGTATACAAAAAGTTTTTACCCCTCGGCTGGACTGAACAACCTAGGCCTTGAAGAAGATGGTCCTTGACTTGCTTTGAAGTGCTTGTTCGACTTCTACCGTGCATTCAAACTTAGCTTTCTTCTTTATAGTAGCGAAAAAATGATGACACTTGTTTCTGACTTAGACAAGAAACGTCCAAGGGCGGCTAGGCGACCCGTCGGGACGCTTTACTTCCTTGATCTTGGACGAGGACTTTGATAAGTGGCTTTTAAGGCCGTTTTTATGGCCTCTTTCCACCCTAATTAAACCCTTGTTTAGTCCATTTTTTTGCTTATTTAGCTTTGCCTTGTTCAATGTTAGTGATTCTACTAGCTTCATGCATTTTGAGTCTTTTTTAGGAGTTGTAGGTTGTTTTCTATTCGTGCAAAGATTGATTGTTGTGAACACCCTATGCTATGTCTTGTTCTTATCTTCTTTTTGGTTCCATAGCGGCTTAATCGAGATTGTCGAAGCTTGGAATGGAAAAAGGGAGCCTTTGGATGGAAAGAAGGAGCTTCAAATTGCAAAGAAGAGTAGAAGCAGAGCCAAAGCGGCACTCTAGGTGCGGAGCGGGAGCTCGGGTTCCCCGTATACAAGCAATGCCGAGAGAAATTGAAGCTGGCGCTCCAGCCTCATGGAGCGGGAGCTTCGACCTGCTGCAGAAATATCTCATATTAGGGTCAGAACGCGCGCTCCACGGATGGAGTGGGAGCTTCGACCTGCTGCAGGAATATCTCACCCTAGGCTCAGAGCGAACGCTCCACTCATGGAGCGGGAGCTCTGAATGGTTTAGCTCCCGATTTTTTTCGCTGTTTGCCCTTACTTTAAGTTGTATTTGTGAGGGGTATAAATACCCTCTCTTAATACATTTAGGGTAAACTTTTAATTCGAGAAAAAGGGTTCTAGGTGATAAGCAAATTCTTCTAGGTTAATTGGAGCGAAAAAAACACATTCTTAGGGAGAGAAAGTTGTAACTCAATATTTGTTCTTCATTTTCATCAATCAAAGCATCAACATTTTGGTAATTTCTACTCTCTAATCCTTATTTCCTAGCTTACTTTTAGTTATTAGTTTAGTTTTGTGCTTGTTTAAATTAGTTTATGCTTACCTTGATTAGTCTTAGTAGTCTATTGTTCAAAATTTCAATCTTTCTCGTTTTTACTAATCATGCTTAGTAGTTTTAGTATGTTTGCTCCTTTTATTGTTACTTTTACTAGTCTTACTATGTTTTTCTCCTTCCAATGCTAGATTTCTAGGTAGGGAAGGGGGGATAATGGGACTTTGTGATGATTTTGAATGATGTTTGGTTGGTTTTGGTGATTGTTCTTTTGGTACTCAAATCAAGGTATTCTATTGTTAAAGCATAAAACTTGATCACCTTTGTGCTTGAATCTTGTGCTAATGTTGGGTTGTGTGAGAGCAAGCTTGATATTAGTGATGACATGGTGATGGGTAAACCACGATCTCATAGGCGGGGTTGGGTAGGTGGTGTTGAGTGGTGTGCGAGAGTGACCTCTTGATGTTGGACCAAGACCCTCAATAGACTTGAACCATTGCCTACCAATGTTTGTTGAAATTGTTGTTGTGAGTTCCATGATTCCCCATATCCCTAGTGTTTGGCTCATTAATTAATCACTCTTATTCTATTCGCCTTAGTTAGTCTAGTTGTTTACTTAAACCCCCTTTTTACTCCCGTCAATTGATTGCATCTCAGACTAAGTGTAAAACCCCTTGCTTCTCCGCGAATACGACCCCTTAGTACGCTATACTACCTTAGTAGGCTAGTTAGTTAGACTAGGGTGATTTTATTCTTGACTCATAACCATATGAAATAACGACACCTAGGGGACCGACCAAGTTTTGGCGCCGTTCCCGAGGAACGCAACGTGTTGTTTAAACTTACTTTATTGCCAATCAATTGCTTTTTATTTTCATTTTTGATATTGTGTTGTCATTACTAACCGTGTGCTTAGCTTTGTTAAATGATAAGAAGATCCCATGGTATCCCTACCACTCCTCTTGACCGGAAATCGAGCGTACTTTGAGGCAAGTTCGGAGGTTATTTGAACATCAAAGTGAGAAGGAGGAAATATTTTTTGACTCCTAAAGTGAGGCAAGTGAAGCCATGGCCGAGGTTGATAACCTTATATTTTAAGACTTTGGTAATCCGGAGGACTATGAGCTCACCGGTGGAATTTTGCTCCCCACCACCACTATAAACTTCACTATTCATCCACAATATACACAAATGGTGCTTAGGGAGCAATTTTCCGGAGCCGCGCATGAGAATTTCATTGAGCATCTTGATAAGTTCCTTGAGTTGTGTGCCATGGTCCAAACAAACCAAGTCACTCAAGATTACATCTGTATGCATCTCTTGTGGCGATCTTTGGCGGGAAAAGCTTATAGGTGGCTTAAGAATCTCGAAGCCAAACTCCTTGACCACTTGGAAGGAGGTGGCCAAAGCCTTCCTAAGGAAGTTTATATCGGAGGAGAAGACCGCGAAAATGAGAAGGAAGATCTTCAACTTCCAACAAGAATCGGATGAGTCTCTAGGTGAAGATTGGGAACGATTCAATGAGTACGTTAGAGCTTGCCCCCATCATGAGTATAGCGAGCCTCTACTTATTAGATTCTTCTATGATGCTCTTGATCCCATTAGTAGAGCTAATCTTGATGCGGGAGCCGGAGGCCAATTGAGAAAAGTTCCCCAAGCTCAACTCAAAGATACAATTGAGGATGTGGTTCACAACTATTCATGGGGTGGTAAGTGAAGAAGCCAAGGAATAGCTAATGGGAAATTTGAGCTTGACCAAGAGTCCTTTAAAGCTTTCATGGAGCAACTTCTTGACAAGAAGATAGGGAAAGGGCAAGCTTCTTCCTCATCATCTCGACAAGTTAACTCATTCTCATGTGAAATTTGTGGGGGTACCAACCACGACAGGCCCCGGGCATGTGGTGGCTATGGGCTATCTCAACAATCAAAGAGATCAAAGGGATAATTGGAGAGGCCCTAACCCCAATCTTAATCCGAGGTTCAATGAATATGGTGGACCAACCAATTTCAACAATCAAGCGACCCAAGGAGCTCCCTATTTATATCCAAATGCTATAAACAACATCAAAAAGCCCCATCCACAAAATCAATTTTCAAACCAACCCCCAACCACCTTCCCAAACACCTCAAACCCTCAAGGTGGTCCATCTCCGGACACCTTTCTTATCCTACACAACATCAAAAACATTTCTCAATAATTTGAACTAAAGTTGAGTAACCTTGATCGAAAAGTTGACCAAAAATTCCAAGAAACCACTTCTCACCAAAAGATCCTTGACAATCAAGTGCCCAACTAGCCGAGAGGGTTTCTCAACTCTCAAATGAGAAGCTTTTCGGTCAACCTACTCCAAATCCCGCAAATTCCCACCATGTGAAGGCCATCTCCCTTAGATCCGGATCCTATAAAGGACCTAAAGTGGTGCAACAAGAGGATGATAAGGAGAAAGAAGAATAAGTTGTTGAGAAAGGAAAAAATGAAACCAAAAAAGAGGGTGTTGAGAAGGAGAAAGAGGTTGAGATAGAATAGCAAACATCAACAAATGTCCAACCATCAAGATTAGATTCTCGCCCAACATTTCCGGAAAGGATAGTTGAGAGAAAGTTGAATGACAAGTACAACAAGTTTAGGAGCATGTTGAAAGGTCTTGAAAACAACATTCCCTTCCTTGAGGCCATGTCACAAATGCCATCTTATGCAAAGTTCCTCAAGGAACTTCTCTCCAACAAGAAAAAGCTTAATGAACAATGCACCACTCTTCCACACCAAGTGAGTGCGCTTGTGCAATGCCAAATGCCACCCAAACAACTATATCCGGGTAGTTTCACTCTCCCGGTGAAATTGGGCGATCTTGAGACCGATGGAACATTGGCCGATTTTGGTGCAAGTGTGAGCTTGATGCCCTTGTCCATTACAAAGTTTCTCAAGTTTGAGATGGTGCCTTCAAGGAAGACAATTCAATTTGCTGACCGCTCGATTAAGCTACCTTGTGGAGAACTCAAAGATATACCAATTCGATTTGGTAATATCTTTGTACCTTGTGATTTTGTTGTAATGGATATGGAGAAGGACCCTCATACTCCTCTTATCCTTGAGAGAGAAGCTCTTAAAACAATGGGAGCCGTGATTAATTGCAAGAACAACACGATCACTTGTGAGGTGGCCGATGAAAGAGTTTTGTTTGAGTTTTCGAAAACCTTGAAGTAACCTATGGTGGAGAAGGTGTAGACAGTAGACTTGGTGGAGTCGAAGATTGTTAATTATGAGAGGGTACAAAGGATGAGACATGATACGCTTCATGAGGCCCTCCAAGATGATGAGGGGGTGGAAAAATCAAGAAAGGCGATGAAGATTGAAGCCCAAATTGATGAAGCTCATATGGATGCCCAAGAAAGCAAAGATGAGCTCCCATTGATCCAAACCATGGACAAGGGGGAGAGTTCTAAGCCTCCTCCCAAGGTAGAGTTGAAACCCCTCCCCCCCTCTCAATTATGCTTTTCTTGAAAATGATTGTGAATATCCTTTTATTGTCAATGCTAACATTGATGACATCTTCTTGCAAAAATTGATTGAGTTGTTGAGAAAATATAAGGGTGTCATAGGATATAGTATTGATGAAATCAAGGGTATTAGCCCTAGCTTGTGTATGCATCGCATCCACCTTGAGGATGATCATGCCATCTCTATTGAGCCTCAAAGGCGGTTGAATCCGACTTTGAAGGAAGTTGTGAAAAAAGAGGTTTTTAAGCTCCGTGAAGTGGGCATCTTCTATGCTATCTCGGATAGCAAATGGGTGAGTCATGTTCATGTGGTGCCTAAGAAAGGTGGCATGACTATTGTCAAGGATGACAAGGGAAATGACATCTCCACCCGTACCGTGACGGGGTGGAGGATGTGCATTGACTATAGGTGGCTAAACAAAGCCATTATAAAGGATCATTTCCTTTTGCCATTCATTGACCAAATGTTGAAGAGGTTGGTAAAGCATTCTCATTATTGTTTTCTTGATGGTTACTCGGATTCCTCCAAAATTCCTATCCATCCGGATGACCAGACATAAAACAACTTTTACATGCCCTTATGGAACATTTGCATACCGAAGAATGCCTTTCGATTTAAGCAATGCTCCATCTACCTTCCAAAGTTGCATGACCGCCTTCTTTTCCGACATGCTTGAAGATGTAATTGAAGTTTTTATGGATGATTTTAGTGTTAGCGGTTCGTCTTTTGACAAGTGCTTAAAAAAATCTTGAGAAAGTCTTAAAAATATGTCAAGAGACGAACCTTGTATTAAATTGGGAAAAGTATCATTTTATGGTTGAGGAGGGTATTGTCCTTGGCTATAAGATTGCAAAGAATGGAATTGAAGTTGACCGGCAAAGGTCGCGATGATTGAAAAGCTACCCCCACCCACTTCGGTGACTAGGGTGCGTGCCTTCTTGGGGCATGTCGGCTTTTATCGCCGTTTCATCAAAGATTTTTCACAAATTACAAGACCTTTGACGGGTCTACTTCAAAAGAAGTGGAGTTCCGATTTGATGAAGCTTGCACAAAGGCATTTGAGACCTTGAAAAATGCTTTAGTGCATGCGCCCATTCTGGCAAGCTCCGAATTGGGAGCTCCCATTTGAACAAATGTGTGATGCGAGTGACTATGCAGTTGGTGTTGTGCTTGGACAAATGAAGGACAAGAAATTGAATGTGATCTTATATGCAAGCCGCACTCTAGATGATGCGCAAAAGAATTACTCGACCACGGAAAAAGAGATGTTGGCAGTGGTGTTTGCATTTGACAAATTACGGCCCTATCTTGTTTGCAACAAGGCCATCATCTACACTAATCATGCCGCGATCAAGTACTTAAGGAGCAAGAAAGATGCCAAGCCACGGCCAATTCGATGGGTTCTTCTCCTTCAAGAATTTCACACGGAGATTCTTGATAAGAAGGGGAGTGAAGATCTAGTGGCGGACCACCTCTCTCGGTTGCCAAAGACCATCCTTCCTATGGTGAGGAGGAGAAACCAATCAAAGATGATCTTCGTGATGACACTCTCATGGCGATCATTTATAATACAATCCCTTAGTACGCCGATATTGCTAACTATTTGGCGAATGAAGTGGGGCCTCATGACTACAATTCTCAACAAAGAAAAAGGTTTTCAAGGAGGTCAAGAGGTATTTTTGGGATGATCGGTATTTGTACAAGAGGTGTAGTGATGGTGTATTCCGAAAATGTGTGCATACTCAAGAGATTGAAGGAGTCTTGGAGCATTGTCACTCACTTGCATGTGGAGGCCATGGTGGCGTTGGTAAGACAGTAGCAAAGATTCTTGATTGTCTCCTTTGGTGGCCAACATTGCTCAAAGACGCTTACACATTCATCCTTCGTTGTGGCCGATGCCAAAGAATGGGAGGAATAACCAAGCGGAATGAAATGCCCTGACAATTTATTCTTGAAGTTGAGCCTTTTGATGTATAGGGTGTGGACTTTATGGGTCCTTTCATTTCTTCTTGTGGAAACCAATATATTTTGGTGGCCATGGATTATGTGACCAAGTGGATAGAAGCCATCCCTTCACCTACCAATGACCACAAGGTAGTGATGAAGTTGCTCAAAAAGATTATCTTCCCTCGATTTGGAATGCCCCAATGTCTCATTAGTGATGGAGGGTCTCATTTTGCTAAGAAGCAATTTGAAGCTCTCTTGAAGACGTATAATGTGCACCATAAGGTTGGTTTGCCCTACCATCCTCAAACTCAAGGGCAAGTGGAAGTCTCAAATCGCGAAATCAAAAATTTGCTCTAAAGGATGGTAAATAAATCAAGGAAAGATTGGTCTCTTGGGTTGGATGATACTCTTTGGGCTCTAAGGACCGCTTATAAGACCTCGATTGGCACAACTCCTTATCGGCTTGTCTATGGAAAAGGGTGTCATCTACCGGTCAAGCTTGAGTACACGGCATGGTGGGCCGTGAAAATGCTCTATATGGACCACGACTTGGCCGGAAAGAAGAGGTTGCTTAAACTCAATGATTTGGAAAAGTTAAGTTTCGATGCATATGAGAGCTCTAGGCTTTACAAAGAGCAAACTAATAAGTGGCATGACAAAAGAATCCAAGATCGTGACTTCAAGGTTGACGACAAAGTTCTCTTATTAAACTCACGACTCCGTCTCTTCCCTAGAAAGTTGAAGTCTAAGTGGTCCGGCCCATTCTCTATCACCAAGGTCACTCCCTATGGCTCGTTTAAGGTGAAGATGAACCTAGGTTCATGGTAAATGGCCAAAGAATCAAGATGTATTTCGATAAGGAACAAATTGGAAAACTTGGTTTTTTTATGCTCGAGTCGGTCCCAACTGACTCCTCTACCGAAGCCATTTGAGAAGGATGAAGAGGTCTAGCTTAAGACCATAAATCAAGCGCCTTTGTATATATTGTTTATATTTTGTTATTGTTGAACTTTGATTTTGATTTTGTTTTGGTGGATTGTAAAATCCGGATGATTTTTCCCCAAGGGAGGGAGTGTATATTAGTTTGATTGAGAAATACGAGGCACGGCCTCTCGACTCATCTAACCAATAGTTGAGTCGAGTTTTAAGCTAAGCCTTACATCTCACTTTGGGCTATTTTTAACCCCCATAGTGTAAGCTTTGTTGTGTATGTGTGCAAAAAAAGGAAAGGAAAATCGGCTAAGTATTAGGCTCAGAGCTCCCGCTCCAAAGTATTGGAGCGCCCACTCCAAATTCTGCTTCGAATTGTGATGAAATGCCGAAAATTTGAAGCACCCGCCCCAACATAAAGGGAAAAAATGTGGCTAAGTCCGGGATTCAGAGCTCCCGCTCCAACTATTTGGAGCGCCTGCTCTGAAGCTTCAAGCAAAAGAAATGCCGAAAATATGAAGCCTCCGCTCCAGCCTGTTGGAGCGCCCCCCCCCCCAAACATAAAGAGAAAAAAAATTGGCTAAGTCCTGGATACAGAGCTCCCGCTCCAACTTTTTAGAGCGCCCGCTTTTGGTCAGCCAGGGCGATCGCTTTGGCCTTGAAGCGGGAGCTTCGGGCGAATTTTCTGAAAAAAAAACTAGGAACCTAGTTAGAGCTCCCGCTTTAAGTTTGGAGCGGGAGCTTCGAACGATTTTTCTGAAGAAAACAAAAGACGCACGAACCCAGCACACTCTCTCCCATTCTCTCACTCAAACACACAAACATACAAACTCTCAAACCCTCACTCTCTCCTTAAACCACCCTCATCCCACCCAAACCCTCCATAAATCACTACTCTTACTCATCAATATTACTCAAATTCCCTCAAAAACACCCACAAACTCACCCTATTCTCACTCCTACTCAAAATTCCCCCCTCCAAATTATATTCTTAGCAACAATTTAGGGTTCTTGCTTGGGCCACTTCGGGTTTGACTCGGGTTTGTTCTCCATTGTGCAATAAGAAGAAGAATTTGGTTCCAATTGTGGTAAAATCTCTCCTAATCAAGCTCATTTTGCTTATTTTTGAGTATTTGTGCTTGGTTTTGTTAGGGCTTAACTTAGAGATTTTGTGTTAGATGAAATTAAGTGTTTTTGTTCTTAAAATCGATTAAATTGGTGATTGTGGTGGTGTTATTGTTGGTTAATAGTGCTAGTTTTTGGTGATACATGTGGAGTTGTAGTGGTTGTTGAGGAAAATACTTGGATTCTACAACCTTTGGATATTGTTATTGGTTATTGTTGGTTGATTGTGTTGTTGATGGTGAATATTGTTGTTGAGTATTGTGTTTGATACCGGTGTCATGGGTTTGAAAAGATCTCGCACTAGCACCTCACCTGCCTACAATGTGAACCTTACAAAACCCGATCATAAAGCCAAGTTTCGAGAGCTTGTGAAGAGGGAGGTGAAACAAACCCTTTTCCATGATTATATAACTTGTTTCCACATTGGGATTGATGATAAAGTGCATGACTTTGCCCGTACACTCGGTTTCGCCCCGTTTCTTAAAAATCAAATCCCAAATCATTGGGTTACCTCAGATAAGACCTACAACCACCCCTCACAACCTTCCCTCACCTACCGCACTCTAGCTCTAGAATTCTTAGCTAGCTTTGAATTCAAGAAGAAATCTACGGAGGCGGGGGACGTATTTGAGATTAAATTCAGGATCTTCAACCACCAGCACACCATGAACCTTGCGGGGTTTAATGAATATTTTGGTTGGCATCCTCGGCCGAGGTATTTGGTTGTTCGGGGATGGAGTTGAAGGTCATCACATGCAAGCTTGGTGGAAGAAGATAACTGATGGGTCTAGGGATTTCCTCTCTAACTCATCCAAAGCCTCAGAAATTCATCATGCCGCATTGAGGTACTTCCATAGGATGTTGGTGTATTGCTTCTTCTCTCGGCAAGATCTAGGAAAAATGAGTGACCAGGAACTACATTTGCTATGGAGAGAAAGTGAAGGAAGAAGTTCCTAGATCAAAGTAACCCGGCCGACAAAGTTAACTTGGGGTTTTTGCTTGCCACGAGGATGCTAACCATCAAGCAAGACACTATAATGAAAGGGCCCATCCAATTAGGAGGGATGGTGACATGGCTTGCTTATAAGCTTGAGAACAATGATCAACTTGTAAAGATGGAGCCGGAGAACCATGGGTCAGCTCTCAACCTTGACCACCTCAAGAACATGAAATTCACCAAAGAGACATCTAGAGCTACTTTTTGGTTGATCAAGGGTGTAATTTGGTGCAAGATCCCAATAGATTCTTGACCGAATCCCCAGCAAACACCCCAAATCCATGGAGAGTACCATTTGAGGAGATTGATGCTTCAGAGCTTGATCCGGATGAGCTTGAAAGAAGAAACAGAGCAAGGCAACAACACCTTCAACAACAACAGCAACAACAACAACAACGACAACGACAACCAAGACCACAAGGAGTGGAGCACGAACGTCACCCCTCCCAAGAGGATGGAGGTATGAGTCATTCCTACCCTTCTAGTTTTAACATTGAAAATGCTTTTACTAAATTAAGCTTGCGAGTGGGCCAATTGGAGGCCAATAACCAGGGGATGGCGCTCCATAATTCTTTGCTTTTCAACAATTTCGTGGAGCAAGGGCAAATCGCCCCACCAGTTAACCATCCCTATTGGCCTCCAATGCAAGGGACTGTGCCAAGTTGAGGAGAGGAGCACATTGATGGCACTCCTCGTGAGCCGATATATCCCTATTGGCAAGGCCCATCCTCCCAAATTAGTGAGGACGCATTTTCCCCCGTATGACTATACCCAGCCCAGGGGGTGTGACTATTTCGACGAGCCCACCTATAGGTACATCCCACAGGAGCATAGCCATGACCCACTCTATACGGGGTACACGGGATTTCCTCCCAACTTTTACGGTGGTTTGGAACCCCATGGCCCTCCTTTGCGTGAGGATGGGACCCTAATCGAGCTTGATTATGATTGGCGCCGCCCCGATGAGGGAGGGCCAAGTGGATCTTAGATCACTCCATGAATCGCCCCTCCTCCGCCTTTCCTTTTTTAATTTCACTATTCCTTGGTCTCACCGAGGTCGGTTTTCCATTCAAGTTGGGGGGTGTACTTTGCATTGTACTTGATCTAGGTGCGCAATTTTAGGGGTCATGGCTCGGGGGCATTGCAAGCTTAAGGAGTTGTTGAGCTAGATATGTTCGAACTTGGACTTACTCATCACTCTTTGCCTTTTGTATATACTCTTGTTAGAACTAATCTCTCTTTTGAGCTGATGACCTTTCATAGCAAGTATCCGGAGATGAAATCACGGTTTGAAGATGCTGTTTTCCTTCGGATATTGCATTTGAAGATGACCTTTCATACCTTTCTATTGCTTCAACGATGGGTGAAATCCTTCCAACTCCCTTTTAGTTACTTGTTTGCTTAGTTTTAGGATAGTTTGGGAAAGAAGATAATCGTTCGAGGTTGCTTGGCTTTAAATTGTACATTGGTGGTTATGAACACCACCTGGGTTTTAAGTGCTAAATTTTTTTAGTGATTGTGTTAATAACGTGCCATTACCTACTTGATTTCATCTCTTGAAAAAAAAAAACAACAAAAAAAACGTATGAATCAAGGCAAATATTTTTTTTATTTATTTCTTTTGCTCTTGAGTTGAGAACAATATCGTTGAAGCTTCACTCTTTTGAATGCTTTTATTCCTAGATGTTAGAAGTCTGCATGTTTTGAGATGTTTATGGTTGATTTTAGGATACTCTATGTGTAAGGTAGTGGTTAGAACTTTTTGAGAGCATAATACCTTAATTTATGGATTTGTGGTGTGATGGTGTTGCTCTCTCTAGTGATTTCAAACCTTAAAGGTAGTATTTGCTTTATAATCCCATGTGAGGACTTTTAAAAAAGCCCCAACATCTATTTTGAGTGCATGAATCCTCGACATTGCATACTTTTATCGAGAAGTTGACTCTAATCTATCTAAGATCGCGACTGAGCCACTCTAGGTAAAGATAAAGGCATTCATTTCGGTGACTATTTTAATTTATAAAGTTTTAGGCTTTTTACTCTTGTTTTTTCTATTTTTCTTGGTTTTGTTTTTATTTGCATTTGCCCTTCCTCTTAACCCTTTGAGCCTTATCCTTTTCTTTGATTACCTCAATACAAGCCAATTGCCTCCTTGTTTTATTTTTCACCCTTGTAGTGAATAGTGAAGTTAGAGTGATTGTCTTGAGTGATATTTGAAAAAATAAGGGGAAAGGAAAATGATGAGATTATTGCAGTATAGTGGAAATTTTGTGTGTATTTTTTTGAATAAATGCAATTGCAACTTCATAGAAAAAGCCACCCAAAGTCAAAGAAGGCGGGGAAAATGAAAAAAAAGGAGAAAAAGAAAGAAACACTAGTGGAAAAAACTCCATGTGCTACTTGTCAAGTGCTTCGGTTAAATAATCAACCGAAGCACTTGTGAAAATTTTAATATTAAAAATTCACAAGTGCTCCGGTTGAAAAGTCCACCAGGAGCACTTGATGTCAAGTGCTTCCGTTTGACTAGTCAGCCGGAGCACTTGTGAATAAGTCTTTGCGGTTAGTCAGCCGAGCACTTGCACATGTTTTCCTCCTATTTAATAACTATTTTCGACTAGAGCGTTCACTTTATTAATTATCCCTCAATTGATTTGGAACCCTCCTCCCTCTCGTTCAAACTCCTCTCTACTGCGCTCAAAAAACCCTCACTCCTCGTCCGTCGTACCTCCTTTCGTCCGTCGCTTCGTCGTGCACTCAAATCTGCTGCCTCGGTCATCCTCCACTTGTCGTCCGGTGAAGGCGAACTCAAATCTGCTTCCGTCGTACTACCGTACTCAAATGCGTTACCCTTGTCGCACTCGTTAGGTCGCACGAGGCTTCTGCTATGCACGAGGCTACCACTGTCGTCTGGTAAGTGTTTTTAATTTTCATCAATTTTTACCTAATTTTAATTTTCTTGTAATCAATGTAATCAGTTTCAAGATCCCCTCAAATCGAAACCTCGCAAATTCGCGAAACAAATTCACCTATAACCAGAAATTTGAACACCTTACACGAAGATTTATTCTATTAAAAAAAAAAATTCTACCTGATTGATTTCTCCATTGTCGCAACTCGGAGGTCTCAACAATGGAAATAAAAGGCCTTTTTTTGGAGTTTGTGGTAAAAAATTAACGAAAATGGCATGGTTAGATATGCTATTGACTTTTAAGCAAGTATTATGTATACAATATTTTGGAATTCAAACACGAGTTTCTCTTTGATACTCCATATCAAAATTAATATAAATGGGAGTTGGATTTGGTAATTAGGAGTAGATTATGATGAGAATCTAGCGGTTAATCGCCTTGTGATTACGACTTACGAGAACATGTTGACAAAAGGAAGTGCTCTTGTGAGTACTCTGTTGGATTAGGCTACTGGTGCCTTTAGCTTTGTTGGTTTGAGTAAGGCCATTGCCATGACCCTGTGTAACAGCTGATCCGACAACTTCACCTTGATGTATTCAATTTGACTTGATTAGTGGTAACATGTTTGAAGGGAGACATTTTGTATCCTTTGTATTATGATATCAAATTTGCACTTTGAAAGTGGTGATTATTGAAGAGAATCAGCCTCTACTTTTGTGTTGTGATGTTGATTAGTTAGCTTATAACTCCAATGCCTGCTTTCGACTTTTCTTTCAAGTTGAACTTCTAACAAACTACAAATTTTCTTTGTGCTGTTTTACTTGTGAGCCATGTACTAAAATCGAGAAATTCTCTTCTTTCGGTGTTGCTTTTCGGTTGGTAGCATTCATATTGAAACTTTAATTGTTTAGCCTAATTTTTGTGAAGATCGGCCGTCATCATACTAGTACATTCTGCGGGAAAAACTATGTTGTTCTTTGGGTGAAGGACATTGTAGTACTTAGTTTTAGTGAGCATACCTTATTATATATACATATTTATTTATTTAAAATTGGCTTTCGGTGAGTTAGAATATATTTTCCTTCACCTAATTAACTTTGGTTTACGGGATTTGGTGATAAGATTTCTATGTGACATGCATTCATGCACTATGTGCCATGGCCCATTAGCGTTTGATGTACAATTTTACGTATGTCGCAAGGAGTTGAGGGTAGTTGTACTTTTTTCGGGGGGGTTTCATGGAAGCTTTCGTCGATGTTATAAACGTTATTTTAATTGTCCGGTTCATGAATGACTTTGTTTGTATTTACATAAAAGTACCCTTTGCACAAGAATAGGGGACGATCGGTTTGATTATTGAAGAATAGATTTAACATGTGGTCGATTGATTATCCTTCTTTTCTCTATCGGCTGGAACATTGACATATTATATGTTGATCTTCTACCCTCAAACCCTCTTACGCTTTGTCTTCGAGATAAGACTTCATGTACTCATCGACGATCAATATGTTTTAAATTTTTTCTTGGCAGTTGAACTTGCCCATGGTGTTGATCTTGAAGGTCCCGAAGTTGCCAAAGATTGCTTAACGAAGTCTTGGGACCTCATCAATTGCTTGAACGACCATAACCTAATATATTGTTAAATATATTTAGCTCACGAGGAAAATAGTACGGAAGATGAAGCCAAAACCGGCCATAATGAGGAGGCCAAGACTACACCATCGGCTCAAAATCATGTTATCGGTGATGTACCGGGACATCAAAAGTTCGGTTTTGTGCTCTTTTGTTTACTTATAGGGAAATAATAGTTACTCCTCCATCTCTATGTGCATTTTTTTACTTTTGATTGGTCCGGTTCCTTGTTTAACCTTTTTGTTCTTTGTAGTTTCGTTAGGTTGAGGAGTCTGTGGGAGGAGGGGGTGTTAGTGAATGTTAGCTTGTGATACGATGCCAACTAAGTTGGTGGGATCTTGGGATTTCATATTGTTGATTGTTCCTGGTTTATAAGTTAACCTTGTGAATTTATTTGTCTTTGTAGGGTGATGTTGAAGTTAGAGAAAGCAATGACACGGGTATATTTTTATTACTTCTACCTAACTTGGCAATTTCTTTTTGTTGGATTTTTGCGATTTTTGCTCCCTACGAAGCGTGAGCATATATATATTAACAAAATATCCCATAATTCCAAGTAAAAAATTGGTGTCTACACCTTCACCCTCCCCACTCCAAATAAAAAACTGGAATCGAAGCTAGAAATAATGGGATCATATTTTGAGAAACATGGGGTTTAAAAGGATTAAAGTTAGGTTCTCCTTTCTTTGATAAACTTTCTCTGATTTTATGGCGGTTACTGTGCATAGACTTGCGAAACTACACTAAGTCATTGCTCCATTTAATCTATTTTCTCCGTTCTCTTTTTCTCTCTCTTTATTTGGGTGAATGTAGGAGGGGAGTGTTTGTCTACATCTCTTGGATTATAGAATATTGTAGTGGAACTATTTCTTTGGTTAGCCTTTATACCTTTTTTCTATGTAGAGAAAATTTGGATGGATTATCATATGATATTTCTCTTAACATGTGATTCGAACATCTTGATTTGCTATTGTTTGCTTTATTTGATCTTATTAGGTTTACAGCACACCAAGTGAGGAGCCATTTATTGTTGAGGAAATCAATGAAGTTCGAGACAAGTTTGCTTCCTTCGTTACCGATTGTTGTCGATGAATTTGAATTTTAAATATGTTGTAAACGCGTACTTTAAATCTACGGTAATGTTTTGTAACTCAATTCTACACTTTATATAATAATAGTACGCATTTTAATTTTGAATGTTCATTTGTTGGCTTTTGAATGTCATGTGCACTTTTTTGTATCATTGTACATATTATGTTGGTGATATATGAGGGGCAAGAGGAGGTTAAGTATGGTGGTGAAAATGAGACTGCAGGCTACGTAAATGTGTGTTGTAAATGTTGCAGCTAGTGCTCTATTGTAATAGATACTCTAGGAAGCTAATAATATAACCAGCGCTGGTTTTTTTTTTAAAAAAACAACAAGTGCTTCGGTTGATAATAAACAATCGGAGCACATGATGCCTGAAGTGCTCCGGTTGTCTCTTATCAACCGGAGCACTTGACATACTCTAAGCATATAAAAATCATCAAGTGCTCCGGTTTTTAATACAACCGGAGCACTTGTAAAATTAAGTGCTCCGATTTTTAACCGGAGCACTTGATAAATGCTCAAGTGCTCGTATGGGGTCTGCTACGGGTCAAATACGGAGCACTTGTAGCGTTTTTAACCGGAGCACTTGATGTTTTTTCCACTAGTGAAAATCCAAAAATAGTTCTTCATTGGCATGTTTTTGAATAAGTTTGGGGGTAACCTTATCCCTAAATGGTTGAGTATGATTTGTGATTTATGGTTATTTAGCTCTTTCGCTCCTACTAAGACTTCACTATATTAGGATTGAGCACCACTATCCAAATTTATTCACACTCATTACCCCCATCCTACGTTTTCATCTTTAAAAAGTCCTTTTGACCTTAGAGTGTTGAGTCATTGTCGGTGGCGAAAGATTCGAATCAAGCCTATTGAGCGAGTGTGCCATGTCGAGATGTCGAGTAACCTTCTCCTATTCTATTTCTTGTTACATTTATCGGCTCCTTTTTTGGGTTTAGAGAAGCTACCTTGAATGGCGAATTTGAAACTAGTTGAGAGAACGCATTATGTATGGTTGCGGGAATTTGAGAAAATGTGCTATATCTAGTTCTCTATGCTTAGTGTATGGTATGTTTTAATCAACCTATGGACATTTTTGAGCATGCTTACTTTTAGGGTCTAGAAATTATTGCATCCATTTGTCTTTTCTCCTCTTCAAAATCTCACTTAAGAGCACCTTTTTATTTTCTTTGGTTTATTTATTTTTTATTTGCCTTGGATTCTAAGATTTAGAGTTATGGGTCAAACTCCTTAGAAAACCCTTACGAGCACACTCGTCCTCCTTGACGACTTTGAGGTTTAAAGGGCTTGTCATTTATGCTAAAATTGACCGTGATTCCTACGAAAGTGAGTTAGTGTACAAACTTTCTTGCTTTCCCTTTATTCGAGAACGAACAAAGGACTTAGTCCGGGGAGTTTGATAAGTGGCTTTTAAGGCCTCTTTTATGGCCTCTTTCCACCCTAATTAAACCCTTGTTTAGTCCTAAATTATGCTTATATAGCTTAACCTTGTTCAATATTAGTGATTCTACTAGCTTCATGCATTTTGAGTCTTTTTTGGGAGTTGTAGGTTGTTTTCTATTCATGCGAAGATTGAATGTTGTGAACACCGTATGCTATGACTTGTTCTTATCTTCTTTTAGGTTCCATAGCGGCCTAATCGAGATTGTCGAAGCTTGGAATGGCAAAATGGAGCCTTTGGATGGAGAGAGGGAGCTTCAAATTGCAAAGAAGAGTAGAAGCAGAGCCAAAGCTAGCGCTCCAGCACTGGAGCGGGAGCTCCAGGTTCCCCTGTATACAAGCAATTATGTCGAGAAATTGAAGCTGGCGCATCAGCCTCATGGAGTGGGAGCTTTGACATGCTGCAGAAATATCTCACATTACGCTCAGAGCGCCAGCTCCACGCATGGAGCGAGAGCTTTGACCTGCTGCAGAAATATCTCACACTAGGCTAAGAGTAAACTCTCCACGCATGGAGCGGGAGCTCTGAATGGTTCAGCTCCCGATTTTTTCGCTGTTTGCCATTACTTTAAGTTGTATTTGTGAGAGGTATAAATACCCTCTCTTAAGGCATTTAGGGTAAGCTTTTAATTTCATAAAAAGGGTTCTAGGTGATAAGCACATTCTTCTAGGTTAATTAAAGAGAGAAAAACACATTCTTAGGGGAGAGAAAGTTGTAACTCAACATTTATTCTTCATTTTCATCAATCAAAGCATCAATCTTTTGGTAATTTCTAGTCTCTAATCCTTATTTCCTAGCTTATTTTTAGTTATTAGTTTAGTTTTGTGCTTGTTTAAATTAGTATATGCTTGCCTTGATTAGTCTTAGTAGTCTATTGTTCAAAATTTTAATCTTTCTCGTTTTTACTAATCATGCTTAGTAGTTTTAGTATGTTTGCTCCTTTTATTGTTACTTTTACTAGTCTTACTATGTTTTTCTAGGTAGGGAAGGGGATAACGGGACTTTGTGATGATTTTGAATGATGTTTGGCTGGTTTTGGTGATTGTTCTTTTAGTACTCAAATCAAGGTATTCTATTGTTAAAGCATAAAACTTGATCACCTTTGTGCTTGAATCTTGTGCTAATGTTGGGTTGTGTTATTCTAGTATGAACACTAGACCAACTACAAGAGGAGGTGAATTGTATTTGAGGGGAAATTTTTAAAATATATTGCGGAATTAAAATAAACTAAAAGTAGAAAGAGACAAAGACACGAGATTTTTACAAGGAAAACTTCCTAGGCCCAACAGGAAGAAAAACCTTGACCACGAGGGATTTTGACTCAAACTCTCTTTACTATAATAGGCTAAAAGACTTGATCTTTTTACAACCTATTAACGGACCTTCTTTGTTCCTCTAGGAACTTATTCCCAGTCACTCAGTTCCCCCTGAACTGATGACACTCACTTTGACTTCACTCGAAGTCTTCACTCATCTCTCTTTCTTTCTTTCTCTTGATTACAAGGATATTCTCTGAATTTTCTCTCACCCACAAACTATGAATATCACAATAATAAGTATGTTGAATATAAGAGGAAATTAAAAGAAAACTTTCTAAGTATAGATCTACTTTTTATGCTCGAAAGTTCTTAGTTTTCTTCAAATAATTTCTCCCTTATACAGCTGTTGCAATTCACTCTTCTTCTGGAAATAAAATGCTCCACGTTCTTCTTGACAAGCGTTTATAAAGTAATGGAGATCATGGCTTAAATTCGCTGCATGTTCTTCACGATTTTTGCAACGTTTACTAACCGTCTCCTCTGGCCGTTAGTGGAAAAATATCCAGCGAGTTAGTTGGAGATCTTTCAGCAGTTTGCTCCACAAAATTAGCCAAGCATTTTCCAACTGAAATTCGCACAAATACAACAGCACAAATATCTAATAACTTTGAGAATCTTTTATTCAAAGATTCCAAGTTACTAGAATAGTAAACATACCATATGATAAAAATTGAAAGTGCATAAAATAAATATCTTGACTTAGATTAAATAATTAATCTTTCTCCACAAGATATAAATGCAAAATTAAACATTACATTATTTTTGGTATTTTATATTTTTCGCAAAATAACAACTATATTATAACCTAAGTATTTGGCATCATCAAAACATGGAATACAACAATATTCCCCCTTTTTTATGATGGCAAATATAAGGCATATAAAATATCTAAAAAACATAAGCTAATAAACTTACAAAAATAACATAACCATAGCAAAAGAATTAAGAGCTAATGTCTTTAAAAAAACTAACAAGGGATTAAACCATAAAAACTAATACTAATCTAAAATACTAATCTAACAAGTACTAACAATCCAACTAGCACCAATAGAAATCAATTTTAAAGACAAGGTAAAGAAAAATCCAATCATCACCTAGAAAGTAAGAAGACTTGAATTGAATTTTCATGTGCCACTCTACTTCCCCCTTTTGTCATCGTCAAAAACAACTAAGTACCCAGCAAGACTCTAAGAGTGCATCATATACAAAAAAAGTCAAGGCTTAGTAGCTCAAACATTCATCTAATAATACTAGGCATCCAAACATTTTAATGAGCATATTAAGATGAGATCAATGAACGTAGACATGGGAAATGCACAAGCTGAGTTCATGATTAAGATAAAAGAAAGAAAAGAGAACAATAAGAGAAGCAAAAGAAAAAGAGATAGAAAGAGATAAGAGAGACAAACCAAAAAAAAATTATCACCAGAAACCGATGTGGGATTCACATCCAAAAAGGTGATAAAATATAGTAACAACAAACCACCATTGTTTAATACACAACCCAAAAAAATTTAACATTGTTTCAGCAGATTATAGGGAAGGAAAGGGGATTAGGGCTTGGAGGGCTTGGGGCGAACAACATAAGAAGCTACCACAGCGTCAATCTTCTCACGAACTGCAGATTATCCTTTCTTCACTCTTGCTAGAATCTACTCCTGTTGAAGATCAACTCTGGCAATCCTGGCTTCAACACCCTGGACCCTTATGTGCAGGAGGGACAGAGACTCCTGAATTGATTGTAGAATCCCATGGAGACTAGTAGTGGAGAGCAGGGGAAAATCAACAGTCCTTGATCCTGAAGGAGCCTAATCCTCTTCCGGATCAATATGAACAGCACCCTAACCCTGTTCCTTTGGAGCCTTAGTTACAACAATCTTTTGACTCTTCCTCACTGATCGAGGTCCTTCAGCACTGATCTCCTCCCCAAACTTCCTCTTGATCCCATTCTCTACTTTCCCTTTAGGTTCTGCCACCTCAAATTCTAACTTCCCACCCTGTACCCTCAGAGACAGCCTGGTTAAAGTCTCTTTGGTCAAATAGTTATCAGGCTCTAGATCAAAAGAGGTACTAGAAGGGAGTTTGATTTGGTTATTTTTGAGGATAACATGACTAAGGTTGGCATACCCAACTTTTGTGTTGTGGGTAATGCAATAGGAAAAGTGAGAAATCATCAAAGCAGGGAAGTTGATTTTTATATTCTTAGCAAGGCAGAACATTAAAGAAAAATCCATGAGGCTCGCTTGAGTCCTCTTGGAGGTTCTTAGCAAAATAAAACGCCAAATTAAGCGAAACAGAAATTTGTGACATGGAGAGAGATCTTTCTGATCTAGGGATAGGTCAGATGCCTTACCCCCAAAGAAACTCAGTATAGTAGAATTTGAAGCCCTATTAACATTCAACTTAGCCCTACCCTTGACATATTCCTTGTACCCTTTAGTAGGTACCCCAAACCATTCACCTAAGTTCTTTTTGGTGAACTTAACTAGTTTTCCATTAACGACACTAATGCACAACCCCTCGGTATTTTCAAAACTAGCAATGAATTCACCCATCTCACTTTCACAAAGACCATCATCAAAACTTAACACCTTTGCCCATTTTTGAAACTTAACAAGATCAAGAAACTAACCCCACTTAATTTTCTTGCACCAGGTGAAATCAATGCAAAACCCAATGATATACTTGGAAGACTTAGATTTCTTACCCCTTTTTGTAGGAACTAAGACTTTATTCATTCTCGCTTTCATTGTAATCCACCAGATGTGAAGATTTTTCTGCCGGAAAATTTTTGGTATCATCGGAGGATTTTCTTTTGGGAGCCATTTAGGGTTTAGGTGAAGAAGATGAAGTTGACAGATTTTTGTGTGTGAGAGAGAGAGAGAGAGAAAGGCGGTTTTGCAGAGTAAATAGTTTTGGGTAAAAGAGGTGAATTTGCCATGTAATTTTTGGTTTGATTTGATGGGTTTTTATTTGGGGAAGATTTATGGGGGATGGTGAAAAAGAATTAAATGCGGTTTTTTCCTTCCTTCTTTAAATCCGTTGAAACATTTTATTTTTAGGTTTGTACATGAATGTTGGTGAAGCGTAGCCACTAAAAAAATTTATTTGAGGGGGAAGAATGAAGAAAGATAATAAATTAATGAAAAAGAAAATAAAATCGAATAAGATAAAATAAAGTAGAGATAATATTTACGTGGAAAGAAATACAAGGAATAGAAGGTGTGAACTCATGCATGTTACATGTTCAAGCTATATGTGCGTTGACCTTTCTATTTTTGCTCAAGTATATGCATGGATAATAAGGGGAGTATTATGAAGACTAATATGAGTCCTTTACAATGACTGTGTAATGAGTGAATAAACTCACAAAATGTTGCTCGCCACTTTGTAATCTTGTAACTAAGGGTTTTATTTGAAGTAGCACACTTAATGAATTCTAATCATCCCTAGCTCTAAGCGAATTTTCTCAAATTTTTCTCTAGGAAGTGGTTTAGTCAATATGTCAGCTATTTGATTTTCTGTTGGACAAAATTCGACTTTAACAAGACCTTCTTTCTACATTATCCTTAAGGAAATGACGTCTAATGTGAATATGCTTGACCCTTGAATGATGAATTGGATCCTTAGAAATAAAAATTGCACTAGTATTATCACAATAGATAGGAACACACTTAAACTTAATGCCAAAGTCTCTTGCTTGTTGCTTGATCCAAAGGACCTGGGAACAGCATGCAGCAGCAGCCACATACTCTGCCTCTGCTGTGGATAAGGCAACAGTATTTTACTTATTTGAGCTCCATGAGACCAAGCTTGTTCCTAGGTACTGGACAATGCCTGATGTGCTCTTGCGATTAACCAAGTCTCCAGCATAATTCGCATCCGAATTGCTTACTAGGAAAACATCACTTCGAGGATAGAACAAGTCATCGGTTCCCTTCAAATACCTTAGAATTCTCTTAACTGCTGTTAAGTGAGATTCTTTGGGATTTGATTGGAATCGAGCACATAAACCAACACTAAAAGAAATATCGGGTCTACTTGCTATTAAGTAAAGTAATGAACCAATCATACCTCGATATTGCTTTTCGTTTACACACTTACCATTTGAATCTTCATCTAACCTTGTTCCTGTTCCTCTGGGAGTGTGATTGGTTTTTTATTGTTCCAGTCCATATTTCTTAAGCAGTTCCTTGACATATTTTTGTTGATGGATCATTGTTCCTCTTTCAGTTTGCTTGATTTGCAATCCCAAAAAGAAGTTCAACTCTCCCATGATACTCATTTCGAACTCACTACTCATAAGATCAGCAAACTCCTTACAAAGAAGATCATTAGTAGCACTAAGTATTATATCATCAACATAAATCTGGACTACCAATATGTCTGTTCCTTTTGATTGAAGGAACAAGGTACTATCAACTTTACCTCTTATGAAATCATGTGAAAGAAAGAATTTTGACAACCTTTCATACCAAGATCTAGGAGCTTGTTTCAACCCATAAAGAGCTTTATCAAGCTTATAGACTTGCTTTAGGAGTTCAGGATTTTCGAATCGAGAAGGTTGTTCCACATAGACGTCTTCAATTAAAAAACCATTTAGAAATGCACATTTGACGTCCATTTGGTACGACTTAAATCCCATAAAGGCAGCAAAGGCAATCAAAAATTCTAATTGCTTATATCCTAGCAACAAGAGCAAAGGTTTCATCGAAATTAATACCTTCTTGTTGATTATAACCTTTGGCTACAAGTCTGGCCTTGTTCCTTACCACTGTTCCATGCTCATCAAGCTTGTTCCTGAAGACCCATTTAAGTCCTATAACTTTCTGGTTCTTTAGTTTAGTCTCCAGGTGCTAGACCTTGTTCCTCTGGAACTCATTTGCTCCTCTTGCATAGCGTTGATCCAATCAGCCTCTTTGAGCGCTTCCATATGATCCTTAAGTTTTGTCATAGATAAGAAAGCATGAAAAGCACAAAAATTCTTCATTTGGGATTTCGTTTGAGTTCCCTTTTCAATGTCACTTATTATTAATTCTAAAGGATGAGAATTTTGGAGTTTCAAAGGCTTTGGATCAAATCTCCTAGTTGCATCTTAATTTACTTGAGGTGATTGATTCACTTGATCTCCTTCAGGTTCAGGAGCTCCTTGATCTTCCTGAGTTCCTCCTGTTGCTTGTTCCTCGTGAGGATCAGGAACAGGGTTATCTGGATCGAGGAACTTGCTTCTTCTCTTTTCTGCGAGAGGTTAGTTCCTCAAGCCAATGATTAAACTCATCAGGACGAGTCAAACCTATGTCAAAGTTATCATTATGACTCTGTTCCTGCAAGGAGTTAGTCTCATCAAATATATCATGGACACTTTCCTCAACACACATTGTTTGCTTATGGTAAACACGATAAGCCTTACTACTTAAGGCATATCCTAGAAAAATAGCCTCATCACTTCTAGCATTGAATTTTCCTAAGTTGTCCTTTCCATTATTATGTACAAAGCATTTACATCCAAAAACATGAAAGTAAGCGATATTGGGTTTTCTTCCTCTAAGGAGCTCGTATGGTGTCTTCAAAGTGATTGGTCTTAGCATGACACGATTAATGATGTAGCATGCCGTATTCACTACTTCAGCCCAGAAAATCTTCGGAAGACCGCTTGCAATAATCATCATCCTTGCCATATCCTCAAGGGTCCGGTTCTTCCTTTCGACTACACCATTCTGTTGTGGTGTTCTTGGAGCTGAAAAGTTGTGATCTAAACCTTCATTGCTACAAAATTCATCAAACTTGCAGTTTTCAAACTCCTTACCATGGTCAGATCTTAAATGCTTTAATTTAAAACCACTTGTTCTTTGAATATTTTTCGCAAAGGTTAGAAATTCATTAAATGTTTCATCCTTACTGTGAAGAAAAATAACCCATGTGTATCTTGAAAAATCATCTACTATGACTAATACATATCTCTTACCAGATCGGCTTTGGATGCGTATAGGGCCACATAAGTCCATGTGAAGAATTTCTATTGGACTTTGTGTGCTTGCCATTTTCTTGGATTTGAATGAGGATCTCACTTGCTTGCCTTTAACACATGAATCATAAACACCGTGGTTCAAAGACTTAATTGTTAGTATACCAACTACTAAGTCCTTCCCACTTAGTTTATGCAGTAGGAACAGGCTTGCATGACCGCAACGTTTGTGCCATAGAAGAGGATCAGCGTCGATCACACTTAAGCATGTGAGATTATTCCTAGGAACATGGTTCAAGTCGATCATGTAGGTGTTCCCTTTCCTCGTTCCCTCAAGGATCTTGGTTCCTGTACTTTCATTGCTGACTACACAAGACTCATTAGTAAACTTCACAGAATTTTCCTTATCGCAAAATTGAGATATACTAAGTAAACTATGCTTTAAACCCTCGACCAAAAATACATTATCTATGGAATGTGACTGAGATTTACCAATCTTACCAACTGCTACTATATTGCCTGTAAGATTGTCTCCAAAGGTCACAGTTTCTCCATTATAGACTGAAAGTGAGAGAATTATTTGGATCTATCTCCTGTTATGTGCTTAGAACAACCGCTATCGAGGTACCACAGGTTGTTCCCCCTCACTTCAGCGTGTACCATAGCAAACTAGTTAGTGGTAGGAACCCATTCTAGCTTGGGTTCCGTTGTTGGGCTTGAGTCTCTCTTAATTTTCCAAACTTGTTTTACTAGGTACGTGTTCCTCTCAATACGTTCTTCTCTGGTGAAACAGTCAGAAACAATGTGACCACTGTCCCACAGTAAGAACATATCTTACTACTTGGCATATCATCATATTATTTCTTTTTTTTCTTTTTCTTGTAATTGAAACCGAGACCATCTCTTAGTTTGTTTTGATACTTTTGTATCCATGAGATTGGGTCAGGAAGCTTGTTCCTTGAGGGCTCTAGTTTCTTCCTTAATACCAGATTTTCTTAAACAACATTTTCATAATGGTTTTTCAAATTTTTAGCAATGCTTCTGGTATTTATTGAAGTGATTCTTCCTTCAGGAACAAATAGTTTCAATTATGCCAATTCCAAATTCAAAAGATAATTCCCGTTTTTAACTTTTTCCAACGCTTCTTGATAAGCTCTACTCTTGTCAAAAAGTTCAAAGAATCTTTTTTCAGTATCACATTTTAATGTGTTAAGCCAATTAGAATGGTTCTTAGTGACTTTCAAGGCATTAGTTAATTGATTTCTTTAGCGCATACTTCCTTGTAGTCATCTAAGGTTTCTAATAAAAGTTTTATTAATTGGCTTTTATTAAGTACTATAAGTTCCTCTCCAATGGCGTTAAAACTTACCTTGGGGTTTGATGATTCCACTTTGTCCTCGATATTTGCCATGAGACATAGATGGGCAGTTTCTTCCTCAGTCTGTTCCTGCTCCTCCTCGGAGTCAGACTTTCCCCATGTTGCAACCATGGCTCTCTTCATATCATTTCTCGAAAAGGACTTTTGTTGTTCCTTGCCCTTCTCTTTGTATTTCCCTTTTTCTTTCTCATTTTCCCATTGAGGAAACTCCTTGATGAAATGATCAAGGCCTCCAAACTTATGGCAACTTAGCTTCGTTGGTTTCTTTGTGACCTTTCCTTTGTGATTCTTGTTGAAGAATTTCTTGAATCTTCTTACAATTACCGCAACTTCATCATCATCAGTTTCTGAATCTTCTTGTTCTTCTAACCTGAGAGCCAGAGCCTTAGGCTTTGATGATTCAGTTTCATGAGTTTCTAGATGTAACTCATGGATCATCAAGGAACTAGCAAGTTGTTCAATGTGGAACGTTGTGAAGTCCTTGGTTTCCAATAATGTCGTTGTCTTGGCCATCCATTTATCATCTTGTGGTAGACTCCTTAGTACCTTACGAACTTGTTCCTCTGGAGAGATTATCTTTACCAGAGATTCAAGTTCATTTATGATGTTTGAGAAGCGAGTGAGCATGTCTTCAATAGGCTCCTTTTGTTTCATGTGAAGCAATTCTTACTTATGCATGAGCATATCGATCTTTGATCGTTTCAATTCGCTTGTTCTTTCATGAGTGATTTGAAGGAGTTCCCACATTTAGTTAGCAGTCTTGCATCCCATGACTCGATTGTGTTCATGGGGACCAAGACCACAATGGAGTAGCTTCTTGGCCATGTGTTGTTCATCTCCATTTTGTCGAAGTCTTCTTTGTCAAACTGGGCATGGGGTTTAGGAATCACTTCCCCTTTCTCATTCTTCTTTGTGACTTCAAAGTCACCAATTTCAATTAGCTTCCATACTTGGTAATTCTCTGCTTTGATAAATATCTCCATACGATTCTTCCAGTATGGATAATGTTTGCCATTGAACATAGGTGGGCGTTGAGTTGAATACCCTTCATCAAGCTTTTCTCCCGTAGTGTTCATTTTTCCAGGTACAATCTCCTCAGTGTTAGCTGATTCTGGAGGTACCAGGCTCTGATACCAATTGTTATTCTAGTATGAACACTAGACCAACTACAAGAGGGGGGTAAATTGTAGTTGAGGGGAAATTTTCAAAATATATTGCGTAAAATTAAAACAAACTAAAAGTAGAAAGAGACAAACACACGAGATTTTTACAAGGAAAACTTCCTAGGCCCAATAGGAAGAAAAACCTTGACCACAAGGGATTTTGACTCAAACTCTCTTTACTATAATAGGCCAAAAGAATCGATCCTTTTACAACCTATTAACGGACCATCTCTGTTCCTCTAGGAACTTGTTCCCAGTCACTCAGTTCCCCCTGAACTGATGACACTCACTTTGACTTCACTCGAAGTCTTCTTTCTTCTCTCTTTCTTTCTCTCACTTGATTACAAGGATATTCTCTGACTTTTCTCTCACCCACACACTATGAATATTACAATAATAAGTATGTTGAATATAAGAGGAAATTACAAGAAAACTTTCTAAGTATAGATCTACTTTTTATGCTCGAAAGTTCTTAGTTTTCTTCAAATAATTTCTCCCTTATATAGCTGTTGCAATTCACTCTTCTTCTGGAAATAAAATGCTCCACGTTCTCCTTGACAAGCGTTTGTAAAGTAATGGAGATCATGGCTTAAATCCGCTGCATGTTCTCCACGATTTTTGCAACGTTCACTGACCGTCTCCTCTAGCCGTTAGTGGGAAAATATCCAGCGAGTTAGTTGGAGATCTTTCAGCAGTTAGCTCCACAATATTAGCCACGCATTTTCCAACTGAAATTCGCACAAATACAACATCACAAATATCTAATAACTTTGAGAATCTTTTATTCAAAGATTCCAAGTTACTAGAATATTAAACATACCATATGATAAAAATTCAAAGTGCATAAAATAAATATCTTGACTTAGATTAAATAATTAATCTTTCTCCACAAGATATAAATGCAAAATTAAACATTACATTATTTTTGGTATTTTATATATTTCGCAAAATAACGACTATATTATTATATAACCTAAGTATTTGGCATCATCAAAACATGGAATACAACAGGTTGTGTGAGAGCAAGCTTGATATTAGTGATGACTTGGTGATTGGTAGACCACGACCTCAAAGGCGAGGTTGGGTAGCTGGTGTTGAGTGGTGTGTGAGATTCACGTCTTGATGTTGGACCAAGACCCTTAATAGACTTGAATCATTGCCTACCAATGTTGGTGAAATTGTTCTTGTGATTTCCATGATTCCCCCTATCCCTCGTGTTTGTCTCATTAATTAATCACTCTTATGCTATTCGCCTTAGTTAGTCTAGTTGTTTACTTAAACCCCCTTTTTACTCTCGTCAATTGATTGCATTTCGAACTAATTGTAAAACCCCTTGCTTCTCCGTGGATACAACCCCTTACTACGCTATAATACTTTATTAGGCTAGTTAGTTTGACTAGGGTGATTTTATTCTTGACTCGGAACCATAGGAAATAACGACACCTAGGGGACCGACGAGACTTCATGTCTCGGATAGCTTGGATCTTTTCAGGATTGGCTTCTATTCCCCTCTGAACCACTAAGAAGCCTAAGAACTTCCTCGCCAAAACACCAAAGTCACATTTTTTGGGGTTCAATTTCAACTTGTACTTCCTGAGAGTTTCAAAGGTTTCTCTTAAATCACCAACATGGTCTCTTTCTTGCAAACTTTTTACAATCATGACATCTATGTACGCCTCCATGTTTCTTCCTAGTTGTGGCAGGAAGACCATGTTGATCAATCTTTGGAAAGTGGCTGGGGCATTCCTGAGGCCAAAACACATCCTCAGCCACCCATACAACCCCTTCTCCGTAATGAAGGACGTCTTGTCGTGGTCCTCCAGCCACATAGGGATTTGATGAAATCCTGAATAAGCGTTCATGAAGCTCAACAAAACATGGCAAGCCGTGGAATCTACGAACCGATCCAACTTAGGTAAAGGAAAATTGTCCTTAGGACAAGCCTTGTTAAGATCAATGTAGTCCACTGATACGCTCAAGTTATACGGTGTTTATATTATATTTTGGGTGCTTTTTGCTAAGGGTCTTGATCATAATTGTTAACGTTTGCGTTTTATTTAGCTCTTAGCGGAAGTTCGGAATTTTGTATATTAATTATAGTTAAAGTTGTAAGTTCCGAGCTCCTAGAAGCATTAGTGGTTGGAACGACTCAACATCGTTGTACTTGTCAAGCACCGCCGCAAGCCGTAGCCGAGCATAGCACCAAGCCTACCGAGCAGCGTAGCATCATCGCACAGCCAAGCCTACCCAGCTCTCATGCGCGCTCGAAGCCCAGCCCAGCAGGTCGCACCACGCGAGATTTCTCGCACCTCGCGACTTGCTTGCTCGCACCTCGCGAGTTCCTTCGCACCTCGCGACCTCTTGGCATGCCCAGCTCTTCAGCTCGTGTTGGAGGCAGTAACTCATCGCACGGTGCGACCTGTACCGCACCTCGCGACCTGCTAGGTCGGTGTAATTGTCGGCTGATTTTTGAGCTTCAGTATAAATACTAAACTTGATTTTTGGACCTAGGGGGCAGCACACTTAAGGAGAGAGAATCTCCAACACTCCATTCTTCTCTTCTTATCTTCTCTTTTTAGTTTTTATTTTCTAGTTTAGTTTTTAGAGATTTCAATTATGGAATTGGCTTATGCTATGCCGATTGTAGCTTGAACTGTTCTTGAACGAGATTAATATGAAGCTTCAAGCATTATTATGAGATCTTTCCTCTCTATTTAGTTTCTTTGATTATGGTTTAATTTCTATGATTGTGTTCTATGATTTTTGCATGATTATGCTAGGAACATTACTAGTTTGATTGTGTAATTAATCTAATGATAGATTTAAGAATAGAATCGGATTGTTTTATTCTTTTATCTAATTGTAGCAAACTAGGGAGTAACTTAGATGCAGATCGTCTTAGTTATTTCTTGGGGAAATTAAATCAACTGTTGAATGTTTATCGCGTGTATGACATTAGCAGGTCTATTGATTCTCTGTGTTTATTGCTGCTATTGGATTGAACTTAGACGCTGATCGGACTAGGTTATCCTTTAGTTAGGGTTTTATAGTCACGCTGATCGTGCTATTCAACTAAGAATAAGGAGATTGCGAGATTAGTTCTCGACAATAGATAATCATGGAAATAATTAGAGTAGAGGTTCAATGATCGATAATGAATTGAAGTGGATGTTAATCGGATTCAAGATCTTCCCATATTGATTTCTCATTTTGTTTATATGCTAGTTAGTTGTAGTTTATTTATAATCTACTTGAAAATCCCCCTTTTTATTAGGTTACTCGACCGTTAGAGTCATCTAGGTATTGATTCACGTTAAATATAAAAATCGTCCCTGTTTCCCTGTGGATACGAACCTTACTTCCCTTCTACATTTAATTGTAAAAGAGAGTAGGAGAAATTTTATCTTTGGTTAGGCGTACACGACAATCCGCGCCCTACCAAATTTTGGCGCTGTTGCCGGGGAAATGGTGTTACTTGTTTGTATATAGCGTGGGTATTTGGATTGTATTGCTTGTGCTCTTTGTTTATGGTTAACACTCATACTACTAACAAAGAATCTTTGCATTACGATCCCGAATTAGAATTGACCCTTTTCAGGTGGAGAAACATTTTGCGAGAAAATTTTCAAGAATCATCTTTTAACGTTGAAGTGGAGGAAGAGATGCCTCCGAGAATTGAAACTCGTACCTTGAGGGAGCTCACGGCTCCTAACCTTGATCAACAACCATTGTGCATCTCATTTCCGGCTCTTGATGAAGGCATTGCTTTTGAATTGAAGTCGGGGTTGATACACTTGCTTCCTTCGTTCCATGGGCTCAATGGAGAAGACCCAAATAAATTTCTTTTGGAGTTTCACGTGGTTTGTACTAGCATGAAACCATGTGGAGCAACGGATGAACAAATCAAGTTGAGAGCTTTTCCTTTTGCTTTGAAGGATGGAGCTAAAGATTGGTTATATTATCTTTCTCCTGGTTGTATTTCCACTTGGGTTGAAATGAAGAGGCGATTTCTTGAGAAGTTCTTTCCAGCTTCTAAGCCATCAACATTAAAGAAGGAAATCATCAATATTGAGCAGAAACACGATGAGTCTTTCTACGAATATTGGGAGAGGTTCAAGAGACTTTGTGCTAGTTGTCCATATCATGGCTATTCTGATGAAGACCTCATTTTGTACTTTTACAATGGTTCTTCTGACGAAGATGTGCGAATGGTGAATGCTGCTAGTGGAGGTTCTTTCATAAACAAAACCCCAACTACAGCAAGAGAACTCATTGAAGAACTAGCTGAAGGCTCGAGACAGTTCAGTAGAAGATCGAATCATCGTAGAGCAAATGTTGAAAGTCCAGGTTCTAGCTCTTCAAAGGCCAAGGATCAAGTACAAGCTCTTACATCGATGATGCGTGAGTTCATGGTAAAGAACAATAGAGTTCAACAGGTAAAAGCTTGTAGAATTTGTTCTTTAGATCATCATACTGATGTTTGCCCTCAAATGCAAGAAAAATTTAGGGAGGAGGTCAAAGCTGTAGGTTTTCAAGGCCAACAAGCATTACAGAGACATGATCCCTACTCCTATGCTTCCGAGCAAGGGTGGAGAGATCATTCTAACTTCATATTTGGCAATCAACATCAACAACAGCACTATAACAGGCCACAACCACACCCTTATCCTAGGCCCCAAGGCCGAGACTCGAGCTCTAGCATGTCCACTGAAGAAATGTTAAATGCTTTAACTAAAAATGTCACTAACATGCAGGGTAACATGGTGCAGTTCCAAGAGGAAACTCGATCGAGCATCAAGAACTTGGAGAGCCATGTAAGCCAAATTGCAGGAGCTGTAACTAAGTTAGAGGCTAGGGATTCGGTGAGGTTGCCATCCCAAACAGAACTCAACCCTAAAATGAACGTGAGTGCTATCACATTGAGGAGTGGAGCGGAAATTGCAAGCAAAGAGAGGTTGGTGGTTCGAGAAAAAGAGATAGTGGAAGAGGTGATCGAGCATGAACCGACAACATATTGTAAATCATTGCCACCTCAACAAGAGGAGAAAGTCCAAAAATCACCTCCTCCACCATATGAACCAGAGCCACCATTTCCCGAGGCATTGAGAGAAACCCCCAATGCAGAGCGCAACAAAGACATTTACGAAATCTTTCGTAAATGTGAGGTAAACATTCCCCTTTTTGATGCTTTAAATCAAGTACCTAGGTATGCTAAGTTCCTTAAAGAATTGTGTACTTAGAAAAGAAAGCAAAAACAAAAGGGAGTGCAAAAAGTGAAGGCTAGCGAGCATGTCTCTGCTATCTTTCAAAAGAAATTACCTCAAAAGTGCAATGACCCAGGCATGTTTACCATCCCATGTACTATAGGTGACACCATGTTTCCTAAAGCCATGTTAGACTTAGGTGCGTCAATTAATGTGATTCCATATTCATTGTATAAGTCTTTGAAACTTGGCAATTTGCATGAAACTGGTGTGGTGATTCAATTAGCTGATAGATCCAATGTTTATCCTAGGGGTAAATTAGAGGATGTGTTAGTTAAGGTTGGGAAATTGCGATTTCCTGCTGATTTTTATGTTTTGGAGATGGAACCTGATAAGCATGTCGCCCCCATCCTTTTGGGGCGACCTTTCTTGAAAACATCTTGCATTAAGATTGATGTTTGCGCTGGTTCTTTGACCATGGAATTTGAGGGAAAGGTAGAGGCGTTTAAAATCAATGATTCTAAGCCTTTGATTAAGGATGATAACCCTCTTTGCTCTATTAACATTGTTGACTCTGTTTTGCATGATGTTCTTGATATTGAGCAGGTTGATGAGTCGATGAATGTTGATGATGTCTTGGTTGAGGATTGTGCGTCTCCTACTAACATGCAGGTTATGGTGCCGGAGTTGAAAGAGCGGAAAAAGCCTCCTGATTTACCACCTTGTTTTGAAACTGTACCACTAACGATGCATTGCAAGAGTTCTTCTCAATTTGTTTTGCAGGTACTTGAATTGGAGGTTGACATGGAGCCACCATTGTCACACATGGAGCACAAGCCCAATTTTTGAGATTAAGGTACTAAGTCGAGCTAACGACTTTAAACAACAGCGCTTCTCGGGAGGCAACCCGAGACCCCTCTTTATTATCTTTCTTTTCCTTTATTTCTTATCAAATACCCCCGAGACCCCTCTTTATTTTCTTTCTTTTCCTTTATTTCTCATCAAATTTCCACCACCACAACAAATTTTCTTTCACCCACCGCCAACCCACTAAAAAGATCCACAACCAATCTTAATCCACTTGGAACCAAAATCCACAAAAGAAAACCCGTTGGGAGGACTTCAATAGCTAGGAGTTGGTAACACTAGAGGATTGAGATTGTTAATGTATCTTTTCGATCTCTTAAGCTAGGTGCAAATCTAAAAAATTTAAACAAAATTTGAATTTGTCATTTGTTTGAGTGATTCGAGGGAGAGGGTTGTGAGTTGAGTTATGAGATTTGAGTTGGTGTTGTTAAGAAATTTGAGTTTGACGGATTGCTTGTCATGAGTTTTGAGCATTCAATCTTCGATTTACCCAATTGTCGGTTCCCCCCATTTTCAGTTTACTTTTTCTTTTAATTGTCGACACATTGAGGACAATGTGTAGTTTAAGTAGGGGGGAAGGGTATTCTCATTCTCATGTATCTATGTTGTATATTCTCATGTATCTATGTTGTATTTATTACTTTCAATTTGAAAAAAAAAAATTAAACAAAAAAAAATGAAATGAAAAAAAAAATTGATGAAATGAATCCCGCTGAGTTGAAAACCCGCAAGGGCGGGCGACTCGGGCAAAATTGGAGGCTCGGATAGGTCGAAAACCCGAAAGGGCGGCCTATGCAAAAAAGGGCTAGTTGAGCGGGTGAATTTTGTGAGCCGGAAAAAGAAGAGAGATAAGAAAAAATATGTGAGAAGCTGTTTGTTTTTGGGAGTAAGCATGGAATTTATCCCTTTTTGTCTTTGTTCCATGGCTTGCTATTCTAAGTTGGTTGTACTAGTAGTATAGTAGTAGTAGGTCATCTTTTGAGGTTTGGGAGAGCTGGTAGTTTAGTGTGTCGTGAGCTGACATTTTGATTCTTGTTGATGTTGCTGGTTATTATTGTTGTTGCGTCTGTATTTCTGATAGTATCTTGAAGCTAAGTGTGAGGGAATCATCATCCTTTACGTTTAGGTTTTGAGCGGATGTTGTCAAGATGTGATGATGATGATGTAGTTGATGGAGAGTGTAGGTTGGTGTCGATAGCTTGGGTGATGATTTAATTGGTATTTCTCATTTTTGAGTTTACTCGAGGTCGAGTAAAGTTCAAGTGTGGGGGTATTTGATACGCTCAAGTTATACGGTGTTTATATTATATTTTGGGTGCTTTTTGCTAAGGGTCTTGATCATAATTGTTAATGTTTGCGTTTTATTTAGCTCTTAGCGGAAGTTCGGAATTTTGTATATTAATTATAGTTAAAGTTGTAAGTTCCGAGCTCCTAGAAGCATTAGTGGTTGGAACGACTCAACATCGTTGTACTTGTCAAGCATCGCCGCAAGCCGTAGCCGAGCATAGCACCAAGCCTACCGAGCAGCGTAGCATCATCGCACAGCCAAGCCTGCCCAGCTCTCATGCGCGCTCGAAGCCCAGCAGCGCTCATCACCCAGCAGCGCTCGAAGCCCAGCAGGTCGCACCACCCGAGATTTCTCGCACCTCGCGACCTGCTTGCTCGCACCTCGCGAGTTCCTTCGCACCTCGCGAGTTCCTTCGCACCTCGCGAGTTCCTTCGCACCTCGCGAGTTCCTTCGCACCTCGCGACCTCTTGGCCTGCCCAGCTCTTCAGCTCGTGTTGGAGGTAGTAACTCATTTCACGGTGCGACATGTACCGCACCTCGCGACCTGCTAGGTCGGTGTAATTGTCGGCTGATTTTTGAGCTTTAGTATAAATACTAAACTTGATTTTTGGACCTAGGGGGCAGCACACTTAAGGAGAGAGAATCTCCAACAGTCCATTCTTCTCTTCTTATCTTCTCATTTTAGTTTTTATTTTCTAGTTTAGTTTTTAGAGATTTCAATTATGGAATTGGCTTATGCTATGCCGATTGTAGCTTGAACTGTTCTTGAACGAGATTAATATGAAGCTTCAAGCATTATTGTGAGATCTTTCCTCTCTATTTAGTTTCTTTGATTATGGTTTAATTTCTATGATTGTATTCTATGATTTTTGCATGATTATGCTAGGAACGTTACTAGTTTGATTGTGTAATTAATGTAATGCTAGATTTAAGAATAGAATCGGATTGTTTTATTCTTTTATCTAATTGTAGCAAACTAGGGAGTAACTTAGATGTAGATCGTCTTAGTTATTTCTTGGGGAAATTAAATCAACTGTTGAATGTTTATCGTGTGTATGACATTAGCAGGTCTATTGATTCTCTGTGTTTATTGCTGCTATTGGATTGAACTTAGAAGCTGATCGGACTAGGTTATCCTTTAGTTAGGGTTTTATAGTCACGCTGATCGTGCTATTCAACTAAGAATAAGGAGATTGCGAGATTAGTTCTCGACAATAGATAATCATGGAAATAATTAGAGTGGAGGTTCAATGATCGATAATGAATTGAAGTGGATGTTAATCGGATTCAAGATCTTCCCATATTGATTTCTGATTTTGTTTATATGCTAGTTAGTTGTAGTTTATTTATAATCTACTTGAAAACCCCCCTTTTTATTAGGTTACTCGACCGTTAGAGTCATCTAGGTATTAATTCACGTTAAATATAAAACTCGTCCCTGTTTCTCTGTGGATACGAACCTTACTTCCCTTCTACATTTAATTGTAAAAGAGAGTAGGAGAAATTTTATCTTTGGTTAGGCGTACACGACAATCCGCGCCCTACCATCCACACACATTCTCCAGGTGCCATTGGGCTTTGATACCATGACAACATTAGCTATCCATTCAGGATAGTAAGTTTCTCTCAGGAATCGTGATTCCAACAACTTCTGCACTTCTTGGTCGACTGCGTGGTTTCTGGCCGGCCCCAAGTGGCTTTTCTTCTGACGAATAGGTTTTAAGCTTGGATCCACATTTAGCCGGTTGACGGCTATTTCTGGCTCAACACAGTAGGCAAACACATCTTGAAATTCCTTGAACAAGCTAATAAAAATGTCCCTCAACTAGGGGGAGAGAAGATTCAATCTTCAATGTTCTTTCTTGACGAGCTTCATCTAAACAAACATCTTCTGGGGACTCCACAAGCTCTGGACGTTCAAGGGCCACGCCCATAATGGCCATCACTTCTTCAGACTAGTGTGGCTTTTCCTTGACGACCACATACTTTCTTTTCTTACTGGGAAGGTTTTCGGATGTTTTCCTTGAGGGGACAACCTGCGTCTGAGGACTTTTAATTGTCATTCTCAAAGAGGCCACTTGGTCTTTCATGATCTAGGTCGTTTTCGCTTCGCCAGTGACCTTCGTCTGGTCTTTCTTATCCGCTTTCCATGATGATGGTTTCAAAGTACTTAGGTAACATTCCCTAGGCGCCTGCTGGTCTCCATACAAGGAGCCAATTTGACCACCATCACATTCAAACTTCATGAGCATCAAGTGGGTTATTATCACAGCCTTAACATGATTCAGAGTTGACAGTCTAAGAATGATATTATAAGCCGTCAAGTCTTGGATGACCAAGAACTTGATAAACAAAGTCTGTGAGGCATCCTTCTCTCCAACTCGGACAGGGAACGTAACTGTCCCCATAGGGTGAATAATTCCTCCCCCAAACCCAATGATTGGATGGTGAACGGGAACCAAGTTCTTTTCATCAAACTTCAGCCTAGACAAGCAATCTGCACTAATGATGTTTGTAGAGCTTCCGGTGTCAATTAGAATCCTTCTTACTCTCAGGTTTGCTATATTCATCTCCACAACCAAGGGGTCATCATGATGGGTTATCAGCCTCCCTCGATCTTGTTCACTAACTACTACTTTTGGGAAGGGCTCGGCCTTTGTCTGGTCAGTCAACAAAATTTGGTCGAGCTCCCTAAGATAGTTTTTTGTGCCCCCTATCGGTTGGTCCACCAGCTGCAAATCCTCCTGAGATGACAAGAACAACATCTTCGTCAGTGCCCTCACTTTCCTTTTTCTTGCTCAGACGATCATCTCTCTTCTGAAACTTCTTTCCCCCTTGGGGTAAGCATGAGTTCATCTTTCCTTTTCGGGTTAAATCCTCTAAAGCTCTCTTAAGGTGTTTACATTCATTGGTCTCATGAACACAGTCCTTGTGAAAATGGCAGTACTTGCTCTTGTCCATATTCCTGTAAGGGGTGTCCATTTCAAATGGAGTCTTTAGCTCATATTGATCCTTTATCTCCATTAGAATGGAGTATTGATCCTTTCTAAATTCAATAAAATCAGCTGAAGATTTATATTCTTTCCTCTTGCCTATCCTGGATGAAGTGGTTGTGGAGGTTATAGCCCAAGTCTCGGCATTTTTAGGGTTGCTCTTCTTTGGTTGAGCTACCTCTTCAGGCTTCTTGGACTCAGGGTGCTTTGCCTCAGCACATACTTTAGTGGAGTGTATAAACGCTTTGGCTTCTTTTAATGCTTCTGCAAGAGTGGTGATTTTCTTTTTCACAACATCAAACTTAAAACTTCCTGGCCTCAACCCTGATAAAGGCGTCAAAGGCCACACTAGCATTAACATCCTGGATCTGCAATGCTTCTAGATTGAATCTCTTAACAAAACTTCTAAGGGCTTCTTTTGGTCCGTGGACGACCTTACCCAAGTGCATGCTTGTTTTCTGCTCTTACTGATTGGCAATAAAGTGACTAGTATATAAGTAACTGAGCTCAGTGAAATTATTGACTGAATTGTGGGCGGGGAGATTGTTAAACCACTTCTGAGCTACTCCTTTCAGAGTGGCCGGAAAATTTTTGCACCAAGTAGCATCATCTAATGCTTAGACGTACATCTGATGCTTATAGGCGGATAGGTGATCATTTGGATCAGTTGTTCCGTCAAATGGCTCTATGATATGGAGTTTAACCTTTGGGAAGGGGGGGGCCTCCATGATCCTTGCCGAGAAAAGGGTTGGCCTGTTGATCCGAAGGGCTCCCAGCTGTCCCTCAATGGGTATGAACTCCTTACGATACTCTTTCAACACGGGATCAGATGAGGTGTTTGCAGGGGTTGGACGCCTATAAGCCATTGGTTGTAGTACAGTTTTCTCTTGTCTTAGACGAACAAGAGAAGGGCCCAGACTTCTTCCTTGTGTTCTGGATAGTAACCTCAAAGGAGGATCTCCCAAATGCGGTGTACACCCGGTGACCGGCCGTTGTAATGCAGTTGCTTTCTTTGCCTCTAAGTACTCACGGGCATCTGTTTCCATTCGATGTCCATTTGGACGAGCATCTTCCTAGGTCCTAACCACCAGGTTCCAGTCCATCTTCCTCCGGTATTCACTACCTTCTGGCTGCTTTTCTCTGGCTGTCCTCCTAGAGGGTTCCTGACGAGTAGGTCGGCTTGGACCTGGACGATTTTCCTGGGAACGCCCTCTAAGAGGAGCTGGATTGTTAGTAGCTGGATCTAGATTGACTTGGAAAAAAAGCATATTGTTCTTGATCTGAACCTGGACGACTGCTGCCATCTTTGTCAGAAAATCATTCAGGACGTTTTCTAGATGGCCAACAATCACTGAACTTTCAAGGTTTTCCTGCATATAAGGCTCACGGCTTTGACCAGGGACATTAATGATGGACGGAGGTCTATCCCTCCCTCGAGGTGGTCTCTCATCGTCTACAGCATCTTCAACTCGAACTTGAAAACTTCAATTTTCTTGCCATATTGGACGAGTGACAATCGGTCATCGTTGCGTCTCCCCACAAATGGCGCCAAATGATTAGTCTCCTTAGCTGGCAAGTAAACTACTATCCCTCAAGATGTTCTTCAAATGGAGACTTGTGCAACGGTGTCCAAATCAGGTAAATCCGATCCTGAACTCCATTCCAAAACCTGCAAAAAATGGACCCACCCTGGAGGTTTGGGTGGTGGTTCTCCCTCTGAAGCTTAAGTCAGGTATCAGGAGTGAGAAGGAAAAGTAGAGATATAGAGAGAAAGTGAGAGAGAATTTCCACAGAGTTAGGGCACACTATTCAATGAATTACCTTTCTCCTGATTTCAAGGGGAGTATTTATAATGTTTGGGATCGGATTGTTGCCTTTTGAGGTTACCTTAAATTGAGGGCACCTGATTGGCTAGGCAATCAGAACATGACACGTGGCAGGCGTTGATTGGGAATTGATCATCAACCAATCATATGCAGGCAGTTTTTGGGATTTGGGCCCGGAACATTCTTTCAGGCCAAAAAATGGGCTTTTACTCTTTGCTCCGTATAACTCAGAGTTTAAGCCTCTTTTTTACTCCTTTGGATGGGACACGTGGACGCTCTCGATGAATCCACGTGTCTCCTGAGGAGCCGTTGATTTATTAGGCTACAACAAGTATTATGTGAGTATTTGACGAATTACTTTTTTTTTGAAAGAGAAATTTCATTAATTGGAGGCCAAAAGGTATCTACAATAGGTATTAAAAAAAAAACAAGATACAATCAAATAATGTTACATCAAATTCGCCTTCATGTATCATTAATTTAAACAACTCCAAAGGCTGAACAAAACCAACATAAAATAATTTTTTAATTATAAAGATAAAATGCCCAAACTCAGGGATATATATGAGCTAAAGTTTTGAAAAATTTTCGAAAAAAATTAAGTGGAAAATTTCCCACTTAACACAATAAATTACAAATAAATTAAACCACGCTCGTATTTGATTGAGGCGGTAATTAGATTTAAGGAGCTCGCTACTCTACGTTTTCCATTTTCATTATCCCGCAATAATGTCATTTGAGCTGCCCACCATTCAACTTAGGGGTTTTCAATCAAAAACCTAATTTGTAATTCATTCTGATTTCTTCTGAAGAATCAAATTGAGGGTGTTCGGACCCAATATTCCCTAAGCCCGATACTTGCGAGAAGATTCATTAAACCCCCTTGAAGGGGGCATAATGGGTCCCACCGGAAGATTGCCCTAATCTCAGGGTGCCTAGGGATCCCCGGATGGGGATGGAAAGGCTTATTGCCTGAAAAGGCAACACAACCAATGATATCCACGAAGCCCATCCTCTTAATGTTCCCCTTATGGGAATCCACAACACTATAAATACCCAATGTCTCATCAGTGAACAGGTAATAAATTCTAGAACAACTGCTCAATACTAACAGTTAAGCATCCTAACTGACTTGAGCGTCGAAGGGGCGATCCCGAAAACACCCCCGGGGTAGTCTAACCTTCATTCTTGCAGGTCTCCGTGGTACCTCTCGAGCACTCGGCTACTCCCAACGGTCATTGACCCCTTGTCTTGACTAACCCCCCATCTTACAAGTTTTACCCGAAACAGGTTGGCGCCGTTTGTGGCGACAGCCAAACAAAAAGCCATAGCCAATGCTCGAAGATCCCGTCGTGTCCTGCAGCCGCCAAGCTCACCACCTCGAGGAGGGAACCCTCGTCCCAAGGTAGCAGACGAAACGGCGGGCGACCCTCGTAGGGCCCCCGTACTCTCGAAGAGACATCAACACATCCTCGAGGAAATAGGACCTCGATAAGCAGCCAGCGCCGCTAATCGTGGGACAACCTCGAGACAGGTTCACACTCCCTTGAGTTGAACCCCCTCGATTTGACCAGCCCAGCCCAAATCACATCACTCAACAGGACTTGCAGCAGTTGGCAGAGCGCCTTTGTGATAATCTCGAGTGGAGTCTTAGGGCTCTCGTTTATAGGCTCCAGAATGGAGGAGAGGGAACATCCAACATACCTCCCATCCCACGACTCGCTATGGGGCAAAACGGGCGCAATCCTCCCCACGACAACCCAACTCCACAAGCATCGACTCGAGCCCCCCAGAATCCTACTCGAGCTCCCTGAGCTCCGCTCCGAGACCCCCCTAACCGGGAGGATGCCCGACACATCATCAACGAGCGATCCCTCAGGAACGGCAATTGAGATGCTCGCGAGGTTCTCGAGGAGCGCCGGGCTCGATCGAGACAGAGGGAGAGACACTCCCGAATCATAGCCAAAGGCGGGAAAGATCTCGGCAGCATGAAAGGGGACCCCGGGAGCACGACGAAGTGGAGACTAGCAGTTCTGAAACGAACGGAGAATCTAACGCCCACTTCGCGAACCTTGGCTTCATCACACCCTTCAGTGAAGAAATCATGCGAACTCCTAACCCTCGAAAGGTGAAGGTACCAGCCATCGAACATTACGGGGGAATGACAGACCCCGTCGATCACCTCGCGGCAAAATGAGTGTGCAGACGGGGAGCGAGGCAGCATGGTGTAAGTTCTTTCACACCACGCTAAAGGGGCTAGCGCTCACTTGGTTCACAGAACTCCCCCCGGGTAGTATCTCGAACTTCGCCTTACTCGAGACCGCCTTCAAGCAAAATTTCGTTGCAGGAAAAAGACATCGAAAGACCAGCATTCACCTAATGTCGATTAGGCAACGAAGAGAGGAAGACCTGGCAGATTATATCAAGAGGTTTAATGAAGAGTCCTTGAAAGTCTCCGACCTGTAAGATAGCGTGGCATTCACGGCCCTGATGTCAGGCCTCTACCCATAGAGCCGATTCAAGCTAAAGCTCGCTGAAAACGAGGCCTCCACTTTCTCTGAGGCAATGAACCTCGCCCAAAAGTTCATACAAGCGTATGACATTTGTAAGACGCACGAAGAACTAACTTCCAACAAGAGAAAGAACGACTATGGCGCTCAAGGTGACCTCCCTCGAGAAGCCTCTCGAAGGGAACGGGAGAAGAAACCCCGGGTGGATGACAACGGCTATGACCCCCGATACAACCTCAACAGAAGAGAGATATACCTCGATATCAAGGAAAAGTACACCTTGCCAAAACCCGCACCTATCATAACTTCCATCAGTAGAAGAGGCAAGAAACTTTAGTGTGAGTACCACCACGACTGCGGTCACACCACTCGCGACTGTAGAGATCTCAAGAGAGCATTAGACAAGTTGGCAGATGAAGGAAAGCTGAATCGGTACTTAAAGAACCCCGCCGAAACGAAAAAGGAGCCTCGAAAAGAGAAGGAGTCCAGGAGCGAGGAAACGGCAGGATTCATCAATGTCATTGCCGGAGGGTACGCTTCGGGTGGCTTAAACAGCCGCTTTCGAATGAAACACCGTTACACCCTGAAATATGGGAGGGCAGACATGACCAAGACAGCAGCCTGCCCTACCATGACCTTCAAAGACAGCCATCGACCCATTCAAACCCCACACGATGTCCCCCTGGTCGTCAAAATGAAAATTGCTAATCTGAGGGTGGGTCGAGTGCTTATTGATAGCGGAAGCTCCGCGGATATCATAACAATGGATTGCCTGGCAAAGCTGAAGTATCAAACGAATGACCTCATACCCATCAGCAACCCGCTGGTAGGATTTGGGGGACAATCCGTTCACCCTCTGGGATCGGTCAAGCTACCTACGAGAATGGGAGAAAAAGGTCGGGGGAGGAGTGTCCTCATCGACTTCCTTGTCGTCGACATTGACCAACCCTACAACATCATAATTGGACGTCCCACCCTCAACAAGGTAAAGGCGGCCATCTCCACCTATCAGTTACTGCTGCAGTTCGAGGCCGACGATGGAAAGGTTGCTCAACTGCTTGGGGATCAGTAATCTGCCCAAGAATGTTATGTCAACAGTCTGAAGCACCAGAATGATGAAGCAACCAAGAAAAGAAAGCGTCCCAAGCCAGATCAGCCTCTCCCCGTGATAGGAGTCTATGTTGCCAAAAACCCAAAACGGTACGAAAGACCTCGACCAATAGATGGAGATGAAGAAGTATGCATTGACGACACAAGAGGGAGAATGATAAGGATCGGCAAGCAGATGCCCGATGACATTAGAGCTCAGATCATCGACGTCATCCGGGAACTCCAAGATGTGTTCGCATACACGGTCGACGAAATGCCAGGCATCGATCCTGAGATCATGGTACACCGCCTCAACATCAAGGAAGGACATTGACCAGTGAAGCAAAGCTGAGGCACCAGGGTGCCTAGAGAAGTAAAGCAGCAACTGAAGAAGTGAAGAAGCTACTAGTAGCAGGTTTCATCAAAGAATGCCAATACACCGAGTGGCTAGCTAACGTGGTGTTGGTCTGCAAAACTACCGGAACGTGGAGAATGTGTGTCGACTTTACGGACCTGAACAAGGCCTGTCCAAAGGACGACTTTCCCCTCCACAAAATCGATTGGCTTGTCGACTCAACCGCCGGACACGCTCTGTTCAGCTTTATGGACGCCAACGCGGGATACCATCCCCATGGCCGAGGAAGATCAAGTTCATACAGCGTTCACTACAAGTTCAGGGGTATATTGTTAAAGAGTGATGTCGTTCGACCTCAAAAACACTGGGGCTACCTATCAGCGATTCGTTAACAAGATGTTTGGAAACCAGATAGGAAGAAATGTCGAAGTCTACGTCGATGATATGATCGTCAAGAGCCAGTAAGAAAGACACCACGTATCTAACCTGAAAGAAACCCTGTAAACCCTACGCGCCCACAACATGAAGCTGAATCCGAAGACGTGTCTTCGGCGTGAAAGGGGGAAAGTGCCTTGGGTTCCTAGTCGATGAGAGAGGCATCGAGGCTAATCCGGATAAAGTCCAGGTCATCATTGAGATGAAAAGCCCTCGAACCGTCAAGGAAGTCCAACGCCTAACCGGCTGTATGGCGGCACTAGGACGTTTCCTATCGAGGTCAGCGGACAAAAGCTTATACTTCTTCAGAACGCTAAAATTGTCGACCTTCGACTGGGGCCAGCCAGCAGAAGAGGCATTTCAGCAGCTAAAGGCGCACCTGGCCAGCCTTCCCAAACTTATATCTTCGTTACCAGGAGAGACACTATTTGTGTACTTGGTTGTGTCGGATAATGCACTTAGCGTCGTCCTCATTGCTGAAAGAGAAAAGAATCAACACCCCATCTATTTCATTAGTTACGCCTTTCGAGGCGCAGAAGCGACGTACCCCCTAATTGAGAAAATGATATTTGCATTGGTAGTTACCACCCGCAAGCTCAAACCATACTTTCAAGCCCACCCAATCAATGTGTTAACCAGTCAGCCCCTCGGTAAGGTGATCGAGGGCAAGAACCAATCCAGCAGGGTAGCAGATTGGTCTAATCAGCTGTCGGACTTCGGCATAGAATTCGAGCCCCGTCGAGCTATCAAAGCTCAAGCACTGGCTGACTTCATCGTCGAATGTACCTAAAGGCCCAAGCCTATCGTGGAAGGCCCCTGGGAGCTATTCGTCAACGGATCATCATCAAAGGCGGGTTGTGGAGCCGAATTGTTAATCCTCGACCCTCAAAGGAACATAACAGAGTATGCCGTGAAATTCGCCTTCATTGCCTCGAACAATGAAGCTGAATATGAGGTTCTCCTACTTTGGCTACAACTCTACAAGGCGGCAGGAGCTCGAAACATCAAAGCCTACTTCGACTCCCAGCTCATTGTGGGATAGGTCACTAGGGAATTCGAAGCCAAGGAAGACAGTATGAAGATGTACCTCAAGAAAATCAAGGAAGAAGTAATCGATCTGGCTACCTTCGCCATTACCCACATCCCACGGTCAGAAAATCAACAGGCAGATGCGCTGTCGAGATTGGCCAGCTCCGCCGAAGATCTGTCACCCCGCCTAATTATGTGGGAGGTGCTCAACGCCCCCAGCATTAACAGAGGGGTAACTACCCTCGACAGGTTCCCCACATGGATGGACAAGTTAGAGTCCTTTGCAAGGGATGGGATATTGCCCATGGTAGAGCTGGAGGCAGAGAAAGTAAGGAAGCAAGCTTGATGGTTCGTGTTCCACGAAGGACAATTGTATAAGAAGTCCTTCACCCATCCGCTCCTTCGATGCTTAGCCCCGTAGGAGGGAGACTATGTACTTCGAGAAATACACCAGGGAGCATGTGGGAGCCATCAGGGTGCAAGGACATCGCCGCTAAAGCCCTCCGAGCTGGCTATTTTTGGCCAACGTTGAAAGAAGATGCCTCGAGCTTAGTAAAAAGTGCAAAGAGTGCCAGATGCATGCCAACTTACCCCCCATCAAGCTGCCAGTCCCTTAACTAACATCCAGGCCCCACTACCTTTCGACATGTGGGGCATGCACCTGTTAGGACCTTTTTCCCCCAGCCTTGGGCCAGCGGAGATTCTTGTTGGTCGCTGTCGACTACTTTACGAAGTGGGTCGAAGCCGAACCACTAGCATCCATTATCGATAAGCAAGTCCAACAATTCATCTGGTGTAATCTGATCACTCGATTCGGTGTTCCTCGAGTTCTAATATCATACAATGGGCGACAATTCAACAGTGGGCCAACGAAAGATTACTGCTCTCGATTTGGCATCGAAACTAGATTCTTCGCTGTCAGTCGACCCAGACCAACGGACAGGTAGAAGCAGCCAACAAAGTAGTCCTAAAGGGATTGAAGACAATGTTAGAGGGAGTTAAAGGTTCATGGATCGACGACCTGCCTGGGATCTTGTGGTCCACAAGGACAACAGTTCGAGAAGCCACGGGGCAAACACCATTCAACTTGGTGTTCGGAAGCGAGGTTGTGTTGTCCGTCGAAGTAGGTATCCCCTCACCACGGATCACCATCTATGACCACAACAACAACGAAGAAGAGAAGCGCGTAAACCTCGACCTACTCCCTGAAACTGGAGGCAACGCTCTCCTCAAGGCCATCTCCTACAAACTTAAGATCACCAGGCTCTTCAATCGACGGATCAAACATCGACCCTTACTAGTCAACGATTGGGTCCTCCGGAAGTTCGAAGCCACAGGCAGGGAACCTCGCCTTGGAAAACTACAGCCTAACTGGGAGGGGCCTTACAAGATCACTAAGGTCGTTTGACTAGGCACATACCGCCTTGAAGACCAGGTTGGCCGCCCCCTGCCTCGACCATGGAATGTGGACAACCTCATAAAGTTTTATGCCTAAAACTGGGTCCTGCCTTCGAATTTCTGTATTTTAGAGTTTCAACCCTCGAAATTAGGGGCATCTATTATGTACACTTATCCTTGGAATAATTATAAGCCATCTTTTGTAAAGCTGACTCAGCAAATTTTGCAAATCAAATGTATCGAAATATGCACTTTAAGTATACACCTATCGAATTATGATACACCTATCGAGTTATATCAAGCATAGACAAGAATATTTTGAAGGCATAAACCGGTTCAAACAAAAGAGAGTACATCGATGGAAGAAAAACAAATCTTATTAATCAAGGGAAATACAGGCCATTGAAATGGCAAGCTTACAAGCATAAGGAACATCTAGCAACTAGAACTAAGCTATAAGGGTCTAACATTAACCCTTGTAGGAGCCAGAAGGAAGAGAGAAGAAGACTTGGGAGGCGGTATCATGGGTGCGAGGACATCAGCCCTCGAGGTTTGCAGCAGCAGGAGCCTGTCCCCGACCTGAGTGGCCTCCGCATCATCCTCTCCTCGAGGAGCCTCAACCTCCACTTGGGAGAGAGAAACCACTCCCTCCTCCACCTCTTGCTAAGAAAGGCCAGGAGACAACTTCTCAAGGACACCTCGAACGTCCTTAAGAGCCTCAGAACGACCAACCTCGGAAGCTTGAAGGGAGGCTTCCTCGAGTAAGATCCTATCTGCCTCGAAGACCTTCCAATTCTCAACGATCAGCTCCCGACAAGCGGTAACCTCCTTGATGGCTCAGTGGCCCTCTTGTCAGCCTTCTCCGCCTTGGCCAAGGCTTCCTTCCTGTCCTTCGAGGCCTGGCGCTACCTCCTACTGGCCGAGTCCCTCTGCTTGGTGAGGTCCTCGATGGTCTGTTGAGGCTCAGTCATCTTCTCCTTAAAGGACAATTGGTCCTTCTTAATGGCCCGCTCAGCCTCGGAAAGCTTCAACTCAGCAATCTGAATCTGGTTGTTAAGGCAGCTTCTCTTGTCGAAGCACATCTGGTCCTTGACTTCAGCAGGGGCAGTGCCTCGAGGACGGCGGGGCAGAGCAAACACCCTGATCGAGAGCTGCGAAAAATACACACACATAGCAACAAAAACCATCTAGGAAAAAGGGATAAAAAAAAAAGACGTATACCTCGACAAGAGTGGCCCTCAAGGCTTCGAGCTCCTGGCCATTGGTGGCCAAGCATGCTGCCTCATCGACAGCCGTCATCAGAAAAGGGAGGCCCTCTCAAACCTCCCTGCTAGATCCGCCCTCCAGAAGGCAGAAAACGGAACAAGTGTCGTCGAGGGGGACGACCCCTTGACCTTCAGCCTCTTCACTGGGGCCTGCTGCACCACAGGCGAAATGACGGGAAAAGTAAGGGGAAAAGGAAGCTTTTCCTCGAGTTTGGCCTCGGGAGTCTCCTGCTTCAGTACAGGAGCCAATGGAGGAAGGGCCTTAGCGGCCGAAGGCAAAGCAGCATCCTCCGTCGAGGTCTGCCTCGATCTTAATTGCCTTCGAGGTATTCGGCAACCTCGACGTAGTAGTAGCAGAGTTCGAGCCCGCTTCGCCAGCTGGCGACGCTTGGCCGCTCGAAGAGCTTCAGGGGTGATCAATGGCTGAGACATTGCAGTCGAGACGAAAAAGACGGTCGAGATTGAGAGTCTGAAGAAAGAAGATACAAATGGTCTAATGACGACGTTGAAACACCCCATACTTATAAGAAAAAGAAATCACGAATTACAAGGCTGTCATAACTGTCCCTATGGGTCTCACCAGCACAGAAGCCCATCACCCAAGAGTCCTGCCACGTATCCAACACAGGGCCCAAAGCCCCCAGGGCACTCAAGGCCCGAGGAAGACAACCATACCCTCAGCATCGAAGACAACGTCCGAGGCTACAACACGTTAAAAAGGGCGATGACCCACTCCCCCCTCGATGTCTAACCCCAGCGAAGGGCTTTGCTCTCAGGGGCACCCAAAAGAGCACGTGTGCAAGCCTCTCGAATGGCCTAGAACTCGAAAGCTTAAACTAGTTCGACAAGCCGCTCATTGATCCTCTGCAGGCACCACTCGAGATAAAAGCGTGTCGAGAATAGACAAGCTCGAACAAACACATCAACAAAAAAAAAACTTCGAAGGATAACACGAGACAAATGGCAAAAGGTTTCTTTTTTCATTTCCATCAAAAGATACATCCTAGAGAATTACAGTTGAGCTAAATACAAGACAAGCTATCACTTTACTCCGCATTACTGGAAGAGTCACTTGACGAACTGCTCGAGGAGTCGAGAGAAGTTGAACTAGAGGTTTAATAGAGCTCATCCTCGCCACCCTTATCCTCTCTTTCCGAGGCATCTTCACTCTCAGCATGGCCTCCAACCTCAACGTCACCCCCAACTCTGGAATCATGGCCATCGACACCCTCCAAGGGAGTCTCGAGAGCCGGGGAAGAGTCAGCCTCGAGTTCAGCTACCACGATGGCGTTATACTCCTCCTCAACTAGGGCCCAGTTGGTCGAGGGACAGACCTTAGCCAAGGCCTCTCGCAGCTTAGCAAGAGTAATCTTTATCGCAACCTCGGCCCCCTCGAGCCCCATGTCCGCGGCAAAGTCCTTGCCAGCTTGAGAGCTCTGCCAGTCGAGGGTGATTTGCTCCCTAGCGTTCGAAGACTCGCCCATCGAGGAGTCATACTACCTCTTCATCGAATCACGCTGGCTCTGGGCATCCTGGATATTTTTCCTCCTTCCCTCCTCCCGAACAGTGAAATTGTTCTCCTTCTCCTCAAGGTCTTTTTGGGTGGCCTCAAACTCCAGCTTGTAATTCAAAGGAAGCTCCTTCTACTCAGCGAGATCCTCCCGGAGTCGATGAAAACTGATAGTATGTCGATGGCTCATGACGGCCATTCGAACCGAACACTGAAAACAAACAAAGCAATAGAAGCAAGGAAGCAGCAACAATTGATGAAAGTCTAATAAAAACAGGAACATATATCGATCCAGGAAGCATGAAGCCCTTCGACCTCTTCTTCCTCACTCAAGGCCCGGTAGACCTCGATATCTGGCTTGGTCAGAATACGCTTTACAGCTAAGTCAAAGCGCCTAGCCTTCTCGATCCCGAACAGGTCGGTGAAGGGCTTCGAAGCCTGCTCCGTGTCACTCGTCCGTGCCCTCTTTCGGCCTGGGGTCTCCTCCCCGTGATGAGGAGGTTCCCCTTGCGCCTCCACGGCCCTCGAGGAAGCCGCGGTCGATCGAGAGGGAGGTTCGAGTGTCGTTGTCCTCCCCCTATCCTCCACCACCTGGGGCGCCACGATAGCCGCCGCCGAAGGAGGACGGTTACAAGGCCTCTTCACAGGGTCCTATCAGAAAAACAGAAGTTAGAACAAAACAAAACACAAGGCATAATAATCAGATCGAGGGGCATAAGTTACCTTGGGATGGCGAGGAACTCGAGTCTACCCCCTCGACACCTTCTGCCGGATCTGCTCCTGCACCCTCTGGTTAGCCGTCAGTCGCTTCTGCATGACTTCGCTGAGCTCTCAATGGGCAATGACTGCACAAATAAATAAATAAAGGTTAAGTCAAGATACATCACTAATCGAGGCAAGTAGACACCTAGCAGCGGAGGCCCTACCCTTGGGATAAGCCGGGCTCAATCATATCGAAGAGAGGAAATGCTCGTCGCTTAGATCCTCTGCACTGGGGTTCCAATGGGTGGGGACCTGCTTTCGATCGCCATTGACTATCGAAGTGATGGTCTGGCAGTAAATGGCAACCTTGGCCTCGTCCTCCGACACTCTGGGCACAGACCTATTTAAAGCCATGTTTGGGCCCTCGAGGCTAGGAACAACTGGAAAGTCCCACTGCTCAGCTCGATATACATACATGAACTCCGTGCGGAAGTTTTGTTGGTTCGAAGGCATAGTCCCCACAATCTTATAGGGAAAATGTGCCTTGAATGTATACCAGCCCTCGCCGTTCGAGTTCGCGGACATCACGACCAACTTCGTCAGGTTTCGCCAGAGGGCCAGGGATGGCTCGACCCCCATCATATCGCATATAGCGAGGAACCCAATCATCGAGCCCACACTATTAGGCATTAACTGACAGAGGGCCAGATTGTAAGTACTTAGCACCTCAACAATGAAGGGATGAATGGGGAACCTCAGCCCCAACTCGAGATAAGCCTTATATAAGGCTACGCAGCCCGTCGGAGGGGTACATACAGTCTCATCGGGTTCGGGGATGTACAACGTGTACGCATGTCGAATCCAATACGACGTCTCGAGGAAACGCAGGTTATCCAACAGGAACTGCATGAAAGGTCCTCGAACAAAGAAATGCGCGATATCCTTGCCATGAGTCCGGGTCTCCCCCTCTCCTTCACTTGTACTCGGTTCATGAGAAAGGTCTTCACTGCTGCCCTCCATCACTCGAACAACCTGGCCATCGAGAAGATGGTCTAAGTAACTCCTAATTGCCCGAGGCCGAGCAACGGTCACCTCATATGGGGGATTATTTATCTCCTCCCCCCATCAGATATTACCGAAGCCTCGTCGCTCGAGCACGGTAAGGCATCGAGCACCCTGGAGGGATCGGGACAGTCGAATGCCACGGACACCACGGGCACCCCATTTATTAACACTCCATCGAACAACGACTCGAGTAGTGTCGGAGGGGTATCTGAGCCAGGCACAGAACCCCGTTATTTATCAAGAGGAGATCCTGTCTGGAAGGGTCCATTTATTAATGAAAAGAAGCAAAAGAAGTAAGTTGTACCTTATACGAAACGCACTCAAGGTCCTGTACTTTGACGAAAGACGCCGGTCGACTTGTGTGCCCTCGAGGTATAACTCTTTCACGCAGCAACAATCCAAAGAAACATGAACGGGACAAATGACGCGGTCCCCCCCTATTTATAAACTATGCCATACGAAACGGTTGGTATCTCGCGGGCTTGGAAATCTTCAAGAAGCAACGAGGCTAACACTGGCCCCTAAGCCAGGCCCAACAGTCATCTTAACTAAGACTACCAGCCTTAGCTGCCAAAACCAGTCCACCCCAGCTCACCGAGTTGACTGAATCTAGCTAAGTCCAACGACCTACGATTAGGCACTTCACCCCGATCGAGTAAGGGATACTCCAAGTCACCCCAACTATTGGAGTCGGTGCCCGTCAAGTGCTACGGCACCAAGACACCCCTCAGGGAGCGTGGGTCCTATCGACCCTTGAAACGCCCCAGAGCGATGGTCCAGGATGTCCATCGAGGAATACAGAGCTTACTCTCGCCTAACATCCCTCAAAGAGAGATCCATCACACGCTCCTCGAGGTACATGGGGCTTATTGTCCCCTGCGACACCTCGAGCCAGGTCAAAGTCAACCCTCGAGATACATGGGGCTCATTAGCCCCTAAGACATCTCGAGCAAGGTCAAAGGCGCCCCTCGAGATACATGGGGCTCGTTGGCCCCTGAGACATCTCGGGCTAGGTCAAAGACACCTCTCGAGATATATGGGGTTCATTAGCCTCTATGACATCTCGAGCGAGGTCACAGACACTCCTCGATATACATGGGGCTCATTGGCCCCAGAGACATCTCGAGCAAGGTCAAAGACGCCCCTCGAGATACATGGGGCTCATTGGCCCCCGAGACACCTCGAGCGACGTCAAAGACTCCCCTCGAGATACATGGGGTTCATTGGCCCCTGAAACATCTCAAGCAAGGTCAAAGACGCCCCTCGAGATATATGGGGCTCATTGGCCCCCCAAGACACCTCGAGCGAGGTCAAAGACGTCCCTCGAGATACAAGGGGCTTATTGGCCCCTGAGACATCTCGGGCGAGGTCAAAGATGTCCCTCGAGATACATGGGGCTCATTGGCCCTTGAGATATCTCGAGCAAGGTCAAAGACGCTTTTCGAGATACATAGGGCTCATTGGCCCCTGAGACATCTCGAGCGAGGTCAAAGATGCCCCTCGAGATACATACGGCTCATTAGCCCCTGAGACATCTCGAGCGAGGTCAAAGACACTCCTCGAGATACATGGGGCTCATTGGCCCCTGAGATATCTCGAGCAAGGTCAAAGACGCCCCTCGAGATACATAAGGCTCCTTGGCCCCTGAGACATCTCGAGCGAGGTCAAAGATGCCCCTCGAGATACATGCGGCTCATTAGCCCCTGAGACATCTCGAGCGAGGTCAAAGACACTCCTCGAGATACATGGGGCTCATTGGCCCCTGAGACATCTCGAGCGTGATCAAAGACGCCCCTCGAGGTACAGTGTAATACTCTTTATTTTTTGGGAGTATTCTTTTATAAATAAGAAAATATAAAGAATAAAGTGAAAAGTGTTTTTAATATTATTTAGAAAAATATATAATTTGGGTAACCGTACAGTTATAATTTAACTTTATAACCTACTGTGGTACCTAATTATATTATAGTTTAGTTCCGTTTTATTTTCCAAATAAAATAAGAAATAAGAATTTGAGTTGAAAACAAATCCTATTAAACATAGGTTTCTCACACTATATATATATATATATATATAAAAGAAGAAAAAAAAAGAGTAAAACCCTATTCTTTATTATTGATCAGCCGTTCTTTTCCTTTTACCCAAAGAAGACTTTAGTTTCTTTCTCCTCCTTCCTTCTTCTCTTCCTCTGCGTCCTTCTTTCTTTCCCCTCCCTTGCTGCCTCGTCAACACCAGTTACTTCGCCGACCACAAGTAGCTCGTCGGCAGTCAGGCATTGCGCGTCGCAAGTCCGGTAGAGGAGTCGCTGCAGGCGTCGGTCGGTGAGGGCGCGAGAGTGTGCGAGCTGTGGTCGCGTACGGGTTTCGTGGCTGGGTTCGTCGAGCGGTGGTTCTGGTGCACTGGGAGCGGTGGTTCTGGTGCGCTGGGGTCGCGCACGTCAGCCGGAGTTCCGAGGGGTGGTCGACAGTTCACGGTGGTTATGCTTCCACTTTCTTCTTCAATTTTGTTAAAATAATCTGATTTTGTTAGTTACTTTGATTAAGTTTTTGTATATATAAATAAAATATGGAATTGATAATAAAAAAAAAAAAAATCAGATTTATAATTATGCTTTAATTCTAGAGATAACATTATTACTTAAATCTGATTTTATAATACTTGGGTATAATGGTTTGACTTAGTTTTGTAAACTAAGTATAGTAAAAGTTAAAGGAAAATCAATTCTTGAATATATTAGTAGTTCTTAGGAGGATGTTTAATTCTCAATTCTGTTTTTGCTATACTTATGTATATTGGGTTAAGTTGTAATTTTAAATAGAGGTATATATTATGAACAAAAAGAAATCAAATTCATATTACACTACTAGTTCCTACTTTGATTTTATTTCTTCAAATCTGATTTTATAGTTCTTATATAAGTATCTAGTTAAGTTTGTTATTATAAACAAAGTAGTGTAAAAGTTAAGTTTAAGTTTTGTTGTCATGAACAAGTATAAAATAAGTTAGAGGAAATCAATTTCGCAAACTTATTATTAAGTTCTAAATATATTAGTTTAATAGAGTTCATGAAAAGAAATTTAAAACAATAAGATTGGCTAATGTTAATATTCAAAACACCATATATTACATAGTTAGATAATCTGATTTTTAATATCAAAGGCCTAGCACTAAAATACTTTTATTATTCGATTAGGTCCCAATTTCATAAGCGAAACGTTTTAATAATCAGCAAAGATTCTCTGTTACAAGGTACGTATGCGTACCAGTTCAGTTGCAATTACTAGTATCATGTTAGGTTGTGATTTATTCTATTAGAACCTAGAACCATGATAGGGAACAATTGTGATTGCTGAGATTGTTTGGCAACATGATTGTGATTGGAAATCGATATGTAGCATGGTTATGCGAAATTCTATCGTATCGTAAGCATGATTATTGGATTTGTATTCTTTGATTTATGGTGTAACAAGGATGTTACAAGAAGTAAAGATTTGAGTATTGTATCTAAGAAGGAATGTTAAATGATTACATGTTTAATGTGGTATGAATGGACAATACTAAGAAAGGATTTTGGCAACAAACTTGTAGTTGGACTCCCAACAAGTGATGAACAATGGGGGGAGTGTGGGACTTGCTCTACACTCCTACGCAGGCCTACTGTGACGACAGTAGTGTCCTTATAAATTTTTGATAACTCAAGTAGGTGGAAGGTTCCGTACGATCTTGGGGGTATGCATACTAAGGTGATGGATGTGGAACGGAACGAAACCGTATTTACATTTCATCTAATAGACAAGTTGTCTATTAAGGATTAAGTAGCCCGTATGATTCTAGAAAGATGACGGTGCCCGTTCGATGCCAAATAAATTGTAAAAACGAAATTTAATGTTTTTGTAGTATCATGTTTAGGAATTGTTATTACTCTTCTGTTTATGTTTGGTGTATTATTTAACTAATTTTGTACGTACTCAGCCTAGCTGATTGCTTGTTATTTGTGTTGTTTGTTGACCTGTGATGAACCATTGATATTTCAATGGGGAGCAGATTAGGTATGCTGGTGATGCTGCATGAGTTCGAGCATACGGGGGATACTTTTGATTATAAACTTTTAAATTGTTTTGGTTGAACGTTCTAGAGATTTGTTTATGATTTATGGTTTTAAATAAAAGGGGTCAATAGTGATTGTCGAGTTGTATTTAAGTTAGTATTTTATCTCCGCTGCAGTTTAGTTTTCATAATAAAGAGTAAGTTAGTGTTTTAAATTCAATAAGCCTTGCGTTTCACCGCGGCGGTAACACTCCCAAAGTCGATGCAACGTAGTTTAGACGTGTATGGATTTTGGGGGTGTTACAAAACTGGTATTCTATCGCATTCTCCCCCCCCCCCTTAAAAGAAAAGTTACGTCCTTGTAACTCGCCTACCCCTTGAAAGAGCTCCGGGTACTTTTTAATGCAATCGAATAACATGTTTAACACTTTGCATATAATTAGTTCTCCCTAAGTGTCTATAAAATAAGCCCCAAATATCTTTCATGTTCCTCCTTGCTCCTTGAATTGATCAATTAATCGTCTATGAACACGACTACGAATTTATCGAGGTAGGGTCGAAAAATCCTATTCATAAGGTCCATGAAAACAGCAGGTGCATTGGTTAACCCAAAAGGCATGACGGTAAACTCATAGTGTCCATACCTGCTCCTGAAGGCAGTTTTAGGTATATCTTGGTCAGCAATCCTCAACTAATGGTAACCAGACCTTAAACTCTATTAAATCGGAAGGAAAGAAGCCCTCCCCTATTTTCAGTGAGACATTAAGGAATTTCTTAGAGCAATTAACAGTATCCCCAGACGGAATAACTATAGGCATAGAAATTGACTCGAACTCAACCAGTACTAGAGTTTTAATAGTTGTATGGGCAATAAAAGACCAAAATTCTTCAGAATCGAACAAGACTTTAACAGGAATTGAGTTGATAGAGAAAGTACCCGTGACAACATCTCCACGAGCCTCCTCTTCGCTAACCGTCATCATATACAGCTTCCCTGTGCCCTTATTATCATTGTTGTTGGTCACATGGTTCCCAATTGGTGCCTGATTATCTGCATTGGTTGGTGGTTTGGAGTAATTAGAGTTCCCTGACCCATTGTATGCATTTCCACCATTCTCATTCCCATTCATAGGCTTGTCTCCATAGTTCCTTTTTTCTTGACTATTGGTGTTAACCTTATTCTTCGAATAGCATTCGTACGCTCTATGCCCCATTTTCCCACATTCATAACACTCCACCTTATTACCCTCGCAATCCTTCCCAGGATGGTTGTATGGGCACTTCTTACACCTATACACACGCTCAGGTCTGCAATTGTTGGTGTTATTATTGCGGTTATTGTTATCGTTGTTGGGTCCCTTATCGAAGTTTCTTTGGGAGGTTTGATTGTTCTGGTTCCCATGGTGTTTCTTTTCAAATCTCTGACCCTCAGGATTTGGATTCTCCTTTCGTTTCTCACCTTGTTTACCCCCTTCCTCTCGTTTCCTTATGGCATATAGGTGGGCAGCTTTGCCAAAGACATGGTCCAACGAGGTGAAAGTATCTCCCCCCAGTCTCCCTTGTAGGTCAAGAGTGAGCCCTAATTCAAAACACGAGGCCTTAGCTTCCTCAGTAGGGGCAATTTCAGGAGCAAATTTCATCAACTCAATGAATTTGCGATAATACTCCTCAACAGACAGGTTCCCTTGTTCTAGCATCATAAACTCTTGGGCTTTCTGCTTCTTGAGGTATGGTGGGTAATACTTATTCCTCAGGGATTTCTTAAAAGTTTCCCACCCAAAGTCAGGCTGTTTTAGGAGGTTGTCCTTAGCTTGAGTCCACCAAAAGTGGGCATCCCCTTGTAGGTAATAGCTTGCTAAGGGCACAGTCTTATCATCTGGATAGGAGAGGGTAAAGAACAGCTTATCAAACTCCCCAACCCAGTTTTCCAATTCCTCGGGTCCCCCGTTCCCATTCAGTACCGGTGGGTTCCTACGGGCAACCTTTTCAGACAAGTCCCATCCCGGTTATGACCCTGGGCTAGGTTAGCTGTGATCTGTACTAGATCACGAATCGATTGCTCGACATTCAGAGAGGTATCAGGCGTGCCGCCTTGACGAACCATTCTGCGCTAAAAAAAATGACACAACGGTTGTTTCAGCGATATGCACATAGTCGTTTCTTTATTTAACTACTACACATTGGCACGTTTATATAACACATCTTTATTGCGAACAATCATTAAGTCTCTATTGACATGCAATATAAACATCTCAACTAAGACGTTACATCAAATGAAAGAATAAAATTGTTGTATTATTATTAAAAAGAGTTAAATTTATTGTTTCCAAGGATAACATAATATACTGATTTTTTTTAATAATACAAATTTAGGCCAAAATTCCTCGGGTCAAATTGGCCAAAATCGGCCAATAAAAAGGACGTGTTCAACTTGACCCCCCGGAGAATTTTTGGCCAAAAATTTTTTTATTATAAAAAAATAAAAAATTTTATTATTAAAAAAAAAAAAAAAAAATTTTATTCCAGTTAAAAAATCCAATAAAAGAATAAAAGAATACTAATTTGCTACTTGGCATGCAAGCCTTATTAAAACTGAAATAAACGAATAAAATAATATTCTAATCCTAATTATATATTCAAAAGAAACTAAGGACTATAATGGTGAGCTTCGTCATCTAAATTAGGATTTTCTATTCCTTCCTCCATGTCAGCTTCGTCCTCAGAAGACTCGTCATCCTCTATAGGTTCATCTTCCTTCAGAGGTTCTTCCTCCAAAGGTTCTTCTTCTATGGGCTCTTCTTCTGCTTCTTTTTCGTTTTCCTCAATCGGATCCTCCTCAGCAGGCTCATTCTCATTAGGATCTCCCTCTTCAACAGGCTCATTTTCATTAGGATCTCCCTCTTCCTCATTTTCCAAGTCAAGTATAGGTTCAGCATTATCTTCCCCAATCACTGCGATGAAAGTCCTATTATTCCCCTCATCATCGAAAATGTAGGTAACAGTTCTAAGGTTTGGCGCTATGTGGTAGTCCACGGGTATGAACTCATCCTCAAAAGTTTGGTACCTAGCTCTTTTTGCAGCTCTAAAGGACGCTTGCGGCTCAGATTTAACTCTAGGTTTCTCAGAATTCACATTAATTCCCAAGCTTTCCCCCACATGATAGGTTCCTCGAACTAAAGGTGATGAGGTAGAGGGCTCCCAACTTCTTTTCTCACGAATTCTCCATTCATTTTCACAGTATTTTAGATCGGTAATAAAATGTCCTACAGTAGGAAGGTATTGGTTCCAGTAATTGTGTTTGGCCCTATTAAAACCTCCATTTTCTGACCACATATCCCCATATCTACGGTGTACGAAAAGGTAGGGTTCCTCCTTAGGGGCGTACTGCAGCATAAAATATATTTTCTCCATTTCAGTCTTTAGTCTAGTATCTCCCTGTAAGGCCCTATATTCCATAGCAGCTTTCATTTTATGGGCCCAGATGTCCCAATCTTCCGCTATTCGGTGTTTCATCAGGTATTCCTTAGGACCTATGTCGTAGACCATCTACGAATTTAAAGAAGGAAAATAGTCTAAGTTTTGTGAATTTAAGGTTTTTAAGTATACATTATATATAAACATATATAAGAGGTAAAACGATTATGTTCAATTTTAGAACTCCAAATCAAAATATTTATAACAATTTATATGATTCTTTCCTAAAATATTCGAAATAAGGTTTTAGTTCAATACCTTTCTGAAACATCATTGGAATATTATATTAATTCGAAATTGTAGGAAATAAAATATTTTACTATCGAATTTAGTGCTTCTAACCACTATCTACGTATCATCCTTGTACATTCTCCTATTCTATTCACATTTCGAAGATTTCAAAGAATCTTTCACCAATTCAATCAAGCAAACCACACTACATTTCATATAATCAGACACCTGATTCATTCCACAGTATTTGCATGCTTTCTATAAACATATCAGACAAGTACAAGCAAAAAAAAGGCATTACAAATAAAATCATTCCTATGATTTAATGCACGCAAAAGTAATCTATATGCTCTTATCCCATACTACACATTTCAAAATCTTTTAAAACATCTTTGAAAATAGGAACTTTTGGCTCTGATACCAGTTTTGTAACACCCCCAAAATCCATACACGTCTAAACTACGTTGCATCGACTTTGGGAGTGTTACCGCCGCGGTGAAACGCAAGGCTTATTGAATTTAAAACACTAATTTACTCTTTATTATGAAAACTAAACTACAGCGAAATAAAATACTAACTTAAATACAACTCGGGAATCACTATTGACCCCTTTTATTTAAAACCATAAATCATAAACAAATCTCTAGGACGTTCATCCAAAACAATTTGAAAGTTAATGCGATAGAATTTCGCGCTTCCCCTAAAGTTTGCTTAAGTTTGTTATTTATGTGTATTATTGTTTATGTGACTTGCGAAAACTAGAAAACGCTTGTGAAATTTTGGGACTTAGAAGTGCAAAAGATCGTCGCTAAGACTGGCTACCTCAAAGTTTTGGGATGAAACTTCCTTTAAGGGGGGAAGCCTGTAATACTCTGTATTTTTTGGGAGTATTCTTTTATAAATAAGAAAATATAAAGAATAAAGTGGAAAGTGTTTTTAATATTATTTAGAAAAATATATAATTTGGGTAACCGTACAGTGATAATTTAACTATATAACCTACTGTGGTACCTAATTATATTATAGTTTAGTTCCGTTTTATTTTCCAAATAAAATAAGAAATAAGAATTTGAGTTGAAAACAAATCCTAGTAAACATAGGTTTCTCACACTATATATATATATAAAAGAAGAAAAAAAAAAGAGTAAAACCCTTTTTTTTTTATTGATCAGCCGTTCTTTTCCTTTTACCCAAAGAAGACTTTAGTTTCTTTCTCCTCCTTCCTTCTTCTCTTCCTCTGCGTCCTTCTTTCTTTCCCCTCCCTTGTTGCCTCGTCGACACCTGTTACTTCACCGACCACAAGTAGCTCGTCGGCAGTCAGGCATTGCGCGTCGCGAGTTCGGTGGAGGAGCCGCTGCAGGCGTCGGTCGGTGAGGGCGCGAGAGTGTGCGAGCTGTGGTCGCGTACGGGTTTCGTGGCTGGGTTCGTCGAGCGGTGGTTCTGGTGCGCTGGGAGCGGTGGTTCTGGTGCGCTGGGGTCGCGCACGTCAGCCGGTCAGCCGGAGTTCCGAGGGGTGGTCGACAGTTCACGGTGGTTATGCTTCCACTTTCTTCTTCAATTTTGTTAAAATAATCTGATTTTGCTAGTTACTTTGATTAAGGTTTTGTATTTATAAATAAAATATGGAATTGATAAAAAAAAAAATCACTAGTAGAATAATTGTTTATTGCTGCGGTCATTAAGTGGCCTATTGCGGCGGTTTTCGCTGCGCAGCAATAAAGGGCGCAGCAATAGGTAATTAATATATTGCTGCGGTTTTAAACCGCAGCAATATTTGAACATATTGCTGCGGTTTCTAGCCAAAACCGCAGCAATATATTTATTTTTTATTAAAAATGTACAACGTATTGCTGCGGTTTTGGATAGAAACCGCAGCAATAGCTTGACCTATTGCTGCGGTTATTGGCCAAAACCGCAGCAATAGGTCCAGGTACAGCTAAAAAAAATTTTTTTTTTTTTGGAATTTCGCAATTAAATTTGAAAAATTAAAACCATGCAACTAACCCATCCACTATCTACCAGATTCGCAGACAAACGGAAGATTAAATAACATGAATTTCATTAATATATAAAGCTAAAAAAACAAATTACATAAATAATACAAAATATCAAAAAGTAAAATGAAAAAGCAAAAATAACAAAACAACTATTACAACTTAATGACTAATTACAAAAATTATAATAAAAACAAAAAATAAGAAACTAATCTAAAAATCAAAAAAAATCTAAAAACAGATTAAAAAAAACGAAAAAAAAAAAAAAAATCCTAAAACAAAAAATAACAAACAGATATAAAAAATGAGAAAAAAAACCGAAAAAAAAGTTGAGAACGTCTCAAAAAAAATCAAAAAACGAAAAAAAAAAAAAAAAATCTAAAAACAGATCTAAAAAAAGGAAAAAAAATCAAAAAAAAAAATCCTAAAACAAAAAATAACAAACAGATATAAAAAACGAAAAAAAAAATGAAAAACGAAAAAAAAAAACCGAAATAAAAGTTGAGAAATAAAAAAAAAATCTAAAAACAGATCTAAAAAATCAAAAAATAAATCCTAAAACAAAAAATAACAAACAGATATAAAAAACTAAAAAAAAAACCGAAAAAAAGTTGAGAAATAAAAAAAAAATCTAAAAACAGATCTAAAAAAAGGAAAAAATCAAAAAAAAAATCCTAAAACAAAAAATAACAAACGGATATAAAAAACGAAAAAAAAATGAAAAACGAAAAAAAAAACCGAAAAAAAAGTTGAGAACGTCTCAAAAAAAATGAAAAACGAAAAAAAAAAAAAAAAATCTAAAAACAGATCTAAAAAAACGAAAAAAATCAAAAAAAAATCCTAAAACAAAAAATAACAAACAATCTAAAAAACGAAAAAAAAAACCGGAAAATAAGAAAGAGAGGAGAGAGAAAGAGAAAACCAGATCTGAAAATGCAACGAAACTAAAAAAACGAATCGTTGCGGTTTGCTTGTGGAGCAACGACGCAGATGAATGAACTGCAGCGACGAAGAGACTCGCCAACACCATCGAGCGACGAAGGACGCGAGCCACGAGCAAAGGCGAGGCACGAGAGACGAACCGCAGCGACGAAGAGGAAGTCCGACGAAGTCCGGTGAAGTCCGAAAAGCGAGCCACGAGCAAAGGCGAGGCACGAGAGACGAACCGCAGCGACGAAGAGGAAGTCCGGTGAAGTCCGAAAAACGGCTGATTGGGAGAGAGAAGAGAAGAGAAAGAGGAGAGAGAAGAGAGAGAGAGAGGAGAGGAGTTAAAAGAAAAGAGGAACAAAACCCTAATTGGGCCGCACAATTTTTTTTATACTTAAAATATCCTATTGCTGCGGTTTTTAGTAGGAACCGCAGCAATAGGTTCAATTTTTAATATAAAAAAATTAATATTTTAATATCTGGCGCAGACACAAGAACCGCAGCAATATATTAAAATATTATTATTTTAATATATTGCTGCGGTTTTTGCCACAAACCGCAGCAATATGTCTGGTCAAAAAGTCAACTTTTATTCAAAAATTTTCCGTTGAAAACATATTGATGCGGTTTTTGAAAAAAAACCGCAGCAATATGTTTATTTTATATTTTACTTTTTCTTTCTACGTGATATATTGCTGCGTATGGGTAAAACCGCAGCAATACTACCGCAGCAATAAGCAATTATTCTACTAGTGAATCAGATTTATAATTATGCTTTAATTCTTGAGATAACATTATTACTTAAATCTGATTTTATAATACTTGGGTATAATGGTTTGACTTAGTTTTGTAAACTAAGTATAGTAAAAGTTAAAGGAAAATCAATTCTTGAATATATTAGTTGTTCTTAGGAGGATGTTTAATTCTCAATTCTGTTTTTGCTATACTTATGTATATTGGGTTAAGTTGTAATTTTAAATAGAGGTATATATTATGAACAAAAAGAAATCAGATTCATATTACACTACTAGTTCCTACTTTGATTTTATTTCTTCAAATCTGATTTTATAGTTCTTATATAAGTATCTAGTTAAGTTTGTTATTATAAACAAAGTAGTGTAAAAGTTAAGTTTAAGTTTTGTTGTCATGAACAAGTATAAAATAAGTTAGAGGAAATCAATTTCGCAAACTTATTATTAAGTTCTAGATATATTAGTTTAATAGAGTTCATGAAAAGAAATTTAAAACAATAAGATTGGCTAATGTTAATATTCAAAACACCATATATTACATAGTTAGATAATCTGATTTTTAATATCAAAGACCTAGCACTAAAATACTTTTATTATTCGATTAGGTCCCAATTTCATAAGCGGAACGTTTTAATAATCCGCAAAGATTCTCCGTTACAAGGTACGTATGCGTACCAGTTCAGTTGCAATTACTAGTATCATGTTAGGTTGTGATTTATTCTATTAGAACCTAGAACCATGATAGGGAACAATTGTGATTGCTGAGATTGTTTGGTAACATGATTGTGATTGGAAATCGATATGTAGCATGGTTATGCGAAATTCTATCGTATCGTAAGCATGATTATTGGATTTGTATTCTTTGATTTATGGTGTAACAAGGATGTTACAAGAAGTAAAGATTTGAGTATTGTATCTAAGAAGGAATGTTAAATGATTACATGTTTAATGTGGTATGAATGGACAATACTAAGAAAGGATTTTGGCAACAAACTTGTAGTTGGACTCCCTACAAGTGATGAACAATGGAGGGAGTGTGGGACTTGCTCTACACTCCTACGCAGGCCTACTGTGACGACAGTAGTGTCCTTATAAATTTTTGATAACTCAAGTAGGCGGAAGGTTCCGTACAATCTTGGGGGTATGCATACTAAGGTGATGGATGTGGAACGGAACGAAACCGTATTTACATTTTATCTAATAGACCAAGTTGTCTATTAAGGATTAAGTAGCCCGTATGATTCTAGAAAGATGACGGTGCCCGTTCGATGCCAAATAAATTGTAAAAACGAAATTTAATGTTTTTGTAGTATCATGTTTAGGAATTGTTATTACTCTTCTGTTTATGTTTGGTGTATTATTTAACTGATTTTGTACGTACTCAGCATAGCTGATTGCTTGTTATTTGTGTTGTTTGTTGACCTGTGATGAACCATTGATATTTCAATGGGGAGCAGATTAGGTATGTTGGTGATGCTGCATGAGTTCGAGCATACGGGGGATACTTTTGATTATAAACTTTTAAATTGTTTTGGTTGAACGTCCTAGAGATTTGTTTATGATTTATGGTTTTAAATAAAAGGGGTCAATAATGATTCCCGAGTTGTATTTAAGTTAGTATTTTATTTCCGCTGCAGTTTAGTTTTCATAATAAAGAGTAAGTTAGTGTTTTAAATTCAATAAGCCTTGCGTTTCACCGCGGCGGTTACACTCCCAAAGTCGATGCAACGTAGTTTAGACGTGTATGGATTTTGGTGTTACATACATGGGGCCCATAGGCCCCTGAGACATGTTGCCCCCTGACATGTCTCAAGTAAATTCTAAGATACCCCTCGAGATGCACGGGTCTGACCAAAATCAAGTACAAATTCGACTTTCCGCAAAACATGCTACTTCGGAGGAGCCCTCCCTCACACATCTCGCGTGGGGCTAATGTTTGGGCCCAATACTCCCTAATCCCAATACTTGCGAGAAGATTCATCAAACCCCAAGGGAGGGGGCATAACGGGTCCCACCGGAAGATTGCCCTAATCCCAAGGTGCCTAGGGATCCCCAGATGGGGATGGAAAGGCTTATTGCCTGAAAAGGCAACACAGCCAATGGTCTCCCTGAAGCCCATCCTCTCAATGTTCCCTTTATGGGAATCCACAACACTATAAATACCTAATGTCTCAATAGTGAACAAGTAATAAATTCTAGACTAACTGCTCAATACTTACAGTTAAGCATCCTAACTGACTTGAGCGTCGGAGAGGCGATCCCGGAAACACCCCTTGGGGTAGTCTAACCTTCATTCTTGCAGGTCTCCGTGGTACCTCTCGAGCACTCGGCTACTCCCAACGGTCATTGACCCCGCGTCTTGACTAACCCCCATCTTATAAGTTTTTACCCGAAACATAGGGTTTCTCTTAGTTTAAACATGCGGTTCTCTTTCCCTCAACAAAGAAATATGATTTGATCAGTGTTTGAATGAGAATATGAACATGCAACTTGGGTACCAAAAGTGGAGTCTTGCTGCTGCTGTCGATCAACATGTACTACTACCCACCTCATTTCTTTGCTCCAATTTGGGTTTTGTTAGTCAATTATGTTATTGCAATCAATCAATTTCAAGTGCAAATGAATTCAATAGTAACGTACTCGTAAATTCTAATGGAAATGGGGAAATTTAGCAAATGGGTATTATCGGATTTTTTTATTACAATTTTGAGCTGATTATTTGCAAGTTAGTGTTTTAGAATGTTGGTCCCTTTTTTAACGTTTATACATTGACTGTAAAAAGAGGATTTAACGTTTCCATCTTCTTTTGGGTATTGGAAACTGAAAGTTTCTGAATTTAGGGTTTTTTGTCAAAAAATATCTAATAAAACACAAGTTTTGTAAGGAAAGACCAAATAATTTTTTTTTGTCTACAAAGACCTATTAAAATACTTCCAATATTTAATAACAACCATTTTATGAATTTCAGGCCAAAACACCAAATTCCGGCGTTGACTTTTTTTTTTTAACTCCAATTGACTGTTTCAATTCTTTCTTCGTGTCTTACAACTCACTGCTCTAAGCTCATCTGCAGTCAACGTCGAAATTTGGTGTTTTGGCCTCAAATTCATAAAATGGTTGTTAGTAACCACAGAAAGTATTTTAATAGCTTTTTTTTTTTTTGACAAAAAAAAAATTATTAGGTCATTCCCTACAAAACTTGTATTTTATTAGGTACTTTCTGACAAAAAACCCTTGAATTTATGATGAGGAAAAATCAATATTAACAACCTTGATTGAACTTCCTTTAGAAGCAGTTTCCCCAGTTCGTGTTGTTCCGTTATTCTTGCAAAAAAATGAACTTCCTGTAGAAGTAGTTTTCCCAGAATGGCGAATCATGCGTAAACCAGATTCTTTCTTAAAGGTTGTATGATTTATCCCTAGAAATTCTTGCTTCTTATAAAAAAGCTGGCTGCTTGTGCTAATAGGAAGAGTTATCTTATTCAGAGTTGGGACATGTCAAAGCTTCCGAAATAAATGGATAATGAGTAACAGTTCAACAAGTGGACATGAAAAAGACCATAGGCTTTGTTAGAGGGTCAGTATTGGCCTGTTTATTCAGCCTTTTGGGAACTTTAGCGTCTCTTCTTTAGCAGATACAACTGGTATGTTCATGAAAATATCCTACATCTATTTGTATCATTCTTTCTTCAGCAGATTCGACAGATTAGATCTTGAATTTTCCCCAATTTCTTTTACCTTCAAATCATGATCTGTAGTTGACTAGATTAGTCTGCATCTAAACTATAATGCTAGGAAATAATTGACTTGTTAATTGTGGAAACGCAAGAAAAACGAAACATTTTTTCCTTTACTATACCGCTTTAAGTGGTAAGCTGAGACACCTTTTTCATGTCAAGGTTTAAGCATTACTTTTCGATTTATATGCTTGCTATGGATGATAGTCTTGAATGTTTGAAGACTACTTGCCAAAAGGCTCAGTTATTTTTATTTGGGTTAATAAAAAAAAAAACTACTTGCCAAAAAGGTTCAGTAATGAATATCTATCTCTATTATATAAGCCAAGGGAGGAGGTATGGTGTCCCCTTTTAAAATGACGAGAATACCCTTTAAAAATTTAAAACAACGATACGATTTCATTTTATAAAATAAAGGTAAAAATGAGAATCAATGCAACTTGCCATATGAAATAAGTTAAAAATGGAATATGCAATCACCATTAATAACTTGACAAAATAGATTGACACAATCAATAATTTACGAAATTAATTAGAATCTTCAATCAAAAAGTTAATTAGCGATATATCCTAACAACATAATGATTCGTATTTACAAAGTTTAAACAATATGGTTTATTAACATTTACAATCGTTAAAGAACTATACTAAAGCCGCTGATAAGAAATTATCAAACCATCGACCAAATTTTTCAATGACGGTATTGAAAGTTAAAAATCGGTCACCTTCAATTTAAAAAGATATTAACATCTACAAATGAACCTCAATAATTTACATCACTACCAAAATAATTTTAGATTAAAAAAAAATGTACATTCGTACTTATAGCTACGTAAGGTTGTTAACGCACGCATCGCGTGCATATACGACTAGTACTAATAGATTCAAAGGCGTTCTTAAGAATGTCTATGTGCTATGTGGCACTCTCCTCTAAGGCTATAATCCAAATGCTCTATTTTCATGTCAAACCCCTCAACTAAAAAAATATTGTTGTGTAGTTACAAGGTATCAAACACGTGACCTTTAAAATGAAAAGTGAGAGCTTAATTATTTATCCAACATAACATCATTGTTAAGTATTTCAAAATAAAATAATAAGGTCTTGCAATTATATCTCATTAAAAGAATTACACAAGTAGTTAGATACCTAACACATTAATGGTAATGTAATAGACTATTGTATACATAAACTCTTCCTCGAATATCTTGTATTTTTCAAATTAGGGTTTTTTGTCAGCTAGGAGCTAATAAAATATAAGTTTTGTAGGGAAGGATCTAATAATTTTTTTTTTGTCTAAAAGGACCTATTAAAATATTTCCGATTGTTAAAAGGAACCAGTTTATGAATTTCAGACCAAAATTACCATGTTTTGTTTTTGGGTGCCTTAGGTTTGGAAAAACCAAGTTGTAACAACTCATTTTGTAATCTGTATGTAATGAATGGAATTATAACCCCTTCGATTGCAATCTATAAAATATATTTGAGCCAAAAACTATGCGCATGAATATTTTTTTTTGTTATCCAAATGTATTATCAATGAGCATCAACAAGTGGAATTGTCATACATATACGTAAGTTTCGCCATTGCTAATCCAAAAGAAGTTGAAACAACAACTGTGGTGCCACTAAGCTGCCACTTACAACAACTATACTAAACACCTGCATCTTGACTACACTAAACACCAACTACACTAAAGTGGAGTTACAACAACAAACCTAAGGCACTCAAAAACAAAACATGGTAATTTTGGCGTGAAATTCATAAACTGGTTCCTTTTAACAATCGAAGTTTTTAAAATAGGTCCTTTTAGACAAAAAAAAAATTATTAGGTCCTTCCCTACAAAACTTGTATTTTATTCGGTCCTTTTTGACAAAAAACCCTTCAAATTATGACGTCAATTTTTTTCCTCACAAGGAAAAAAATTACGAAAAGAAACAACCCGGGACAATGACTAGTTAATATCTAAACTGCAATGCATATAACAGTAGGTTTTTAGTTATATGGCACCTTGAGGATGACGAAGTTAATTGCACTAACTGCTCAAGTTTGTTGTATCGAGTTGGCCCCAAGTTAAGGAAGCCCTTGCACTGTAACGGGACCTTTTTCCATTGGATAGTGAAGGACGATTCCACGGCTCAGGTATGCTTCTTATCTCTTTCTTTGTACCTTTTAGTCTTAGTTTTATTCTTATACCACCCTCTGAAGTCTGAAATAGCTTTCTGCTTGGACATAAGTTAGGAGTCAGGGGTAAGTTTCTTTTCTACGTCTGTGCATTATAGTTTTAGAATAACCACATAGGAAGCTCATTGTTCTTTTTCTTTTATCTGGGAGGTCATCAGAAATTGATGTTTAACCCTGCAGAATTTGGTCTTCTTGTCCGTCGAATCAGGGGCGGATCCAGCGTGGGTTCAGTGGGTTCAACTGAACCCACACTGGAAACAAAACAAAAGAAGATGAAACAGCGGAAAATAGAAAAATAAAATCGGTTTAAAATAAAATTGCGCCCCTCAATACACACAATCGAGACGTTTGTCTCAGTGGTTTTGTCAGTTGGAGTACATATTGGCCCAGTATAACGACGCGGGTTCAACTTCTAATCCCAACATTTTCTAATCCCAACATTTTGCTTCCTTTTCTCTTTTTAACTCATTTGGCAATCTGCTAATCTCCTATCCACATTTTGCTTTCCATTTTTAGGTTTTGTACTCTTTCTATACATCTACACTTTATAATTCTTGTTTCCTCTTTTTGAGTTTTATGGACCATTTGTCTAATTTAATTCATTTTATACTAAAAAAGGGTCTACATAAAGAATTTGAAACTTCATTTATGTTCCCAAAATAAATTCAATCTTGGTTTTTAATTTTGGATTATTTTGGAAAAAACCCTAAGTTGGTATGGTGGTAAGTTTAACATAATAAGTTCATTAATTATTTTCCAATAACCAGATCAATAATGGATTAGCGAAAAAAAAGTCTCCCGGATTCTTGGAATTGTTCCCAAATAATCCAAAGTTGGAATTATGTGATAAGATAGGTGAGAGTTGAGTTTAATCATATTAAATTGTCCTTTCTTTTTTGTTATTAAAACCCAATCTATTGTTTGACGGTCACTCTTCGCATTACTTTTACATTTTGCATTACTTTTACATTTTTTCATTCTCACATCCGCTTTGTAAATAGGTCATATATACTTGGATATAATGATTTGCATTGTTTTTTAAGTGTTAATCACTAAAGATTTTAGACTATTCATAGTTGTATTGTGACAAGTTTAACAATTGAAATAAATGATAATATATCTTTTTTTTTTAAAAAGTAACAATTTATCAACTTTCTAGTTATTAGTTGGTTGTAATTTGGAGTTTTGACTAACCACTAACGTATTAAATTTTTTGATCAACTAATTTTGATTTTTTTTTAATAAGTCCGAACCCACGTGACCTAATTCCTGGATCCGCCACTGCGTCGAATGAAGGTCGCCATAAAGAGCTTAATTAATATTGCTTGGCATTCTTTGTTATCTTATTTGCTTGATCAGTATATAGTTTGCTGTTGGTCTGATCAGTATGCTGGTTTGCTTCCTAGTCATTGTTTAGTTTTCTCATTGCTTTTGTCATTTAGAGGTTTAGGAAAGGAAGGGGGCAGCATATTGATGGAGTGCGATTGTACTTTATTAATGCAGTCATGGTTGGAGTAGCTCCTTAAGGTTCACAAATCTGGTTTTTTATCCGAAGATAATTAAAACATCCATGTGAAACAATAATCTGTGAGTTTATGTGTGTGATCTATCTTAGAAGCCTCTCATATAACTACAAAGCCTTTGTTTGCTAGCATCATTACAATATTCAGATATTAGTGTGGTCAGTGGTTATCTAATGATAATTTGGAGCTTAATTGCAGATGGCACTGAGTCACTGGTAAATGTTGCTGCTGTTGGCTGTGGTTGCTGCTACTGCTAGTTATTGCAGTTGAGCTCTAGCTATTCCATTATTGTTTACTCTCTTGCTGTTGTTGGTTGTGGTTGTTGTTGGCTGCTGCCGCTGTCATAGTCTCCTACTGCCCCTGTTCTTAACTTATAATTGCTTAATGTAATTAAGGTTGCATATGTTTGTTATAATTAGATGCGAATAATATATCTTCTTATTAGCTTCAACTGTACCACGAATACTTTATTATTAGTTGACTATTGCTTCATGATAATATAAATAGTCTGTTTGGCTAATGAGGTATTTTTGTCAAAATTTATTTGATAGGTCAGAGTAATGTGAGAAGAGACTCCTAATTGTTAATTAATTTTTAGAAAAGAATAAAATATTACCTTTGATGTCACCTATTATTATAATAGGCGACTCAAAATGATCAATATATATACTATTAAAAAGATAATTCAAAATCTTTTTTGCCGCCTATAAACTTTAGAGGCGACTTGTAAAGGTTAATTAGTTATTAAAAAATAATAAAAGAAATATCTTTCGTGTCGTCTCTTAGTATATAGGCGACTCGGCATAATTAATAATTTCTTATAAATAATATAGAAAACCTTTTTAGTGTCGCCTACAAATTTTAGAGGTGACTCGTAATGGTTTATTAATTAGCTTTTTTATATATATATTTTATATGTAGCCTCTTAGATAATAGGCGACTTCCATAATAGCATAGGTGTCGCCTCAAAGGAGCGACTCTAAAACTCCAAGCAGTTTTAGAGTCTGTAGCGTTAAAGTCGCCTTTCAGGCAACAATAAATACAATTTGGAGGCGACTCACAAAGATATTTTTGTAGTAATGGATGCACTTTTAGGGGCAATGTCAATTTAAATAATGCTTAAAAGAACATTTAGAGGGAAGCATGATTCGATTGATGCTAAACAAAACATTTAGGGGCAACATGAATTTCATTAATATTGAAAATTAGTTTTAGGGGCGACCTAGATTTCATTATTGCTAAAAAGAAGTTTTGGAGGCAACCATTAGTTCATTAATAATTAAAAGTATTTTTAGGGGCAACCTAAATTTCACTGATGTTAGAAAAAAAGTTTTACATATTACATTAATGCTAAAAACCTACTTTTAGGGGCAACATAAATTTCCTGATGCTAAAAAAAAGTTTTAGAGGCAACATAGTTTCATTGATACTAAAAAGTACTTTTAGGGCAACATATATTTCCCTGATGCTAAAAAAACGTTTTATAGGTAACAACTATTTCACTGATGCTAAAAAGTACTTTTAGGGCAGCCTAAATTTCAGTGATGCTAAAAATAACTTTTAGAGGCAACCTAAATTAACTAATGCTAAAAAGTACTTTTAGAGGCTACAAAAAATTGTTTGCCTCAAGATGTTGCCTCTATAGGCGAATTTTATTGTAGTGTTCTTCATCCTAAGGTGTCAATTTTTCCCTTAGTGTTTCGAAGTTCCTTAAGACGAGAGTTTATTAGTCAAAGTTGGGCCATGATGACATTGATTTATTAAGAAGTGTCTCCCATTTCCAACGGTGATTCAGAAGTTTGTCTAAAAAGGTTATGTTTCGTCTAACGAGTTTGGGAGTAGGTCGGCCTTTTTTGCTCTCTGCTGGGCACTCCCAAGTTGTAACCTCACGACCTGTCCTGAACAAAATTTTAATTGACCTCACATGTAAGTTCATACAAATGAATTTAGTTAGGAGTAATTGACAATAATAGGGGTCTGAACTTTGGGTAATAATTTTTAAAAGGTCTGAACTATTGATTAACTATGTAGGTGCAAACTATGGGGGATTGTAACTTTGATTGGGCGCATATGACTTACAACTTGCTCATCAGGTTATTTTCGCATGGCACCCGCACAACTTCTTCCACTTTGCTCCCCGTTTCCAATTTGGTCTTCCCTCTCTTAAAATTTGTAGTTTTTTTTCCTTTCTAACTATATCGATTAATTTTAAACACCATTTTTTTCTCACCTTCTGATTTTACTTTTCCTTTAATTTAGAGTATACTGATAATTTTCTCACCATTACATTCAACAATAAGTTGTTATATACAAATTAAAAGGACAAGGAATGCTTAATTAAAGTTGTTATATTCCCAACGACGCTATTAGAGCGCGGTGGTAAGCGACTACGTCAAAGCACTAGCAGCAGCGCCGGTGTGCGGCAGCAAAGGGACAAACCCACGGATCAAAGGAGTGAGAAACACGGAGGCCGGAGAGAAATACCACAGTACGCAGCCAAAAACGAGCAAGGCTTGCTGCACCTCCGGCAACCAGATATATGTTGGCGGAGCTTCTCTCGATTTATTAAATGGCATGCGATGGCAAATGGATAGACCCGCGTGTTTTGGCTGCTGCTTGATTAATTTTTTATTACCTTTGTTTCTAAGGTCTTCCTATGTTTTTCCTTTCGTTTGAACTTCTATGGAAATATTTTTCATATACCACTCGAATTTTCCTTCTTCCATTGCTAAGTAGTCGACAGTGAAGGAAATCAACGTTTCTTGAAAGTTTTTATAGGAAATGTTTTTACCAAGTGAATTTGCACCTTCACACGTCCATAGATTCCACAAATGTCAAAACAACACCAAATTACATTTATCTAACCCCTCTGATTACACTAGTGGAAAAAACCTTATATGACACAACAAAACTGATCCGGTTCTTTCATAACCGGATCAGTAAATCCACCAAATTATGGGCGCTAAATTTTTGGTCAATTAACTGATCGGGTTCATCCCAATCGGATCAGTTATAGCCCAAAAAGAACGCCCCAAAATGAACGGACCAGCGTCCACATCTCTCGCTTCACTTATATTCACGCTAACACTCCTCTCCTCTCTCATTTCACCCTACCAGACCCCTCTCCTCTCACTCTCTCTCCTCAACATAACCCTAAAATACTTACACTCCACTGCCTTTCATCTCTCACCTCTCACCCAGCCATCTCTCCTCCCATTAAACCCTAACCGGCGAAATTCAAGTATCTCATGCCCTTTTACTCTCGTATCTCATCCATCTCTCGTCTTCTCTCTTCTCACACGCCGTCATCATCACGCCACCACTAGACCCAACCACCCTCACCCTCACCCTCACCCTCACCCTCACACACATCCTCTTCACTCTTTTTCCCCCAAGTAAACAATCAAATCCCATTAGAAAAAGAAAGACAAAAAAAACAAAAATTGGGAAAAGAGTACGAAAAAGAAGATCAAATAGTGTCAATGAGAGAACCATTCTCTCTCTTCGACACACGCAGAGACGGTGAAATCGTGCTAGCGGATCTGGGCATCGAGATGCGTAATCTAGGTTCAAACCCGTCCCTATCGCATCTCTGACACATTTTGGAGATAGAAATCCTGATTTCCCCCTTGCACTCTCGTGCTTCCTGGAATTAATGTCTCAGTATATGAAATCCGACGACCACCCTTTCGAATCAGAGCTCCGAGATGCGTTTCTGGTGCTAGATAGGAATTGTTCGGGTTTTCGAGTTCCGTTTCGAGTCAAATGTCTAGTGTCACTTGCGCCGCTCCTCCTCTTATCGTGGTTCCCAAGGAGATTACGATGGTGGTGGTGGTGGTTGTCGAGTGTCTCTAAGGAATTAATGTGGAATTCTGTTCCCAAGGAGGTTTCTCTCGTTTCAGATCTGGGTTTCTTGTTTTGTTTTCTCTTAGTTTCGAGTTTGTTTTTTTAATATCAGAATTTTGGTTATTTTTTTGGAATTTTTTTGTAAGTCTAATTAATTGTTGAATTTTGTATCGTAATTTGTTTTTTCTTTTCATTTCTCTTCTCTCGCCGTAATTTGTACCATAAGTTTGATTTCTCTCGTCACAAGGTGTATGTAACTTACGGTTTGTTCATATTTTGGTTTTTTTTTTGGAATTTTTTTGATGAATTTGGTTATAGTTTCGTTGTAATTCTGTAACTTTTTGTAAGCTTGGTAAATTTTGTTGTAATTTATGTCATTTTTTGTAAGTCTCGTTAATTGTTGAATTTTGAATTTTTTAGTTTCTAATTTTAATTTTTTTTTTTTTAAATTTGTACCATATATTCACTAGTTAATACAATAATAAAATCTATTAAAAACAAAAAAGTTCACCAAAAGAAGCAACAATAGCTTGAGTTTCAAAATCTCTGCACAATTTCGTTGGGTTTCAAAGGAAAGTGGAATGAATCGATTAAGAATGAAATAATGTAAAAAGAAAAAAAAAATTTGGGCCTTAAGTGATCCAGTTTTGGGTGAAAACCGGATCAGTTACCCCATTAACTAATTGATCCGATTTTCACCTAAACTCGGATCAGTTAATGGGTTAATTGATCCGGTTTTTTGTGAAAATCGGATCAGTAAATGGGGATTCGGTTTTCGACCAGAGCAGTTGACTTTTATCAACCGCTCCGGATAAAAACCGAATCTGTAAGGCCTATTTTGACTGGAGGGGTTGAACTTTTTTCCACTATTGTTAGTTCTTTGACATCATGTACAACTCATCCCCTTCCGCGGGGGTATATAACAACAAATATGGTTTCATTTGGCAAATGGATTAGAGAAAAAAGTGAGATATGATGCCCTAGGCCATTGATTAGGTGGATGTGCAATTCAGGAACTATACAACAGTGGTGGTTTCCTAGTGAGAGTTGTGGAAGGAGAGAGATTAGGGGGTTAGAAGAGCAGATAGGAGAGAATAAGGAAAATGTGGGGCATTCATTTTTTAAAAATTTATTGGATAATTTCTTTTGATGTATCAATTGAAATCCCCCTATATCCGAACATCAATTTTTACATTTAAGGGGCTTTTTAATTAGGGTTCGACTATTCGAAGTCCCCCAATATAGTTCCTCAATTATGTAAGATGAGAAAATACATCCATGATTCAACAACAAAGAATAATGAAAAGAGGGTTTTTAACTAAGGAGAAGAAGATGAAGGACAAAAAATCACAAAGAAAAGCCGAAAGTATCTCGAAATAGCACAATGGTTCAAAAGAATGCTCAAATTATGCAATTAGACCTAAGATGCACTAAAAACTACATGAAAATGAGACTTAAGACCTACTTATATGCCACTAAAAATCGACTTATCAAACTCCCCCAAGCTAAACTATTGCTTGTCCCCAAGCAATCCAAACTAAGAAACCAACGAAGGAGTTCAATAGCCGCCTCAAGCAAAATATTCGTGCCAATTTCCAAAACCAAATCAAACACAATTTCAAAGTTATCATGGTAGAAAACAATCAAACCTCACAGTATAACACAAGGAAAAGCAACCATCTTACCACAAATTCTCTCCTAAGCTTGACTCAATCATGAATATAGTAGCTCTCACTTTAGTCGTGCACAATATCTCTCATGTGTATAAAAGGGTCAAATGATCGCTCAAGGCTCCATTCCATTGACTATATCCTACCATAAGCTTGCATATCTTCTCACTCTCCGCCGCTACAGGACTACGTTACATGCAAAGAATCATGAGGGCTTCATATGGGTTGTAATGAATGCTTAAGGTATGGGTATGGAAAGTTTTAGGAAAGTGGTGCTCAAAGGGGAAAGTGAAGCTTTTCAAACACCTTTAACAACAATTACAAAACTCCAAACACAAGCACTCCAATTGCACTTCAAATTTTTTTTCTTTTTCATTAACTGAACCATAACTCCTCAAAGATAAACTCCAATTTCCTTTTATTGAATACTAAAAGACATAAATCACAATCTTTCTTTCCTTTTTTTTCATTTTTTTTTTTCGATGAAGGATTTAATAAATCATCTATGAAGGAAAATAGGAGTATCAATGGTAACTTACGAAGAGATGAATTCAACACAAATCATGAATTTCAATTAAGCATCAGATCACATCAAATACCACAATAAATCTCCATTGTCACAACTTAACTATCATCAACATAGCCTCACAATCCCCTAGGTAGGACAAGGTAAAGGGTTAGAGATGCAGCTAACAAAAGAAACAGGCTAGGCTCACGGGGGTGACAAAAAGGAGTAATCGATGTGGGTGGCATTTGGCTAAGTAGCTCAGAAAACAACAATTGCCTCAATCATATTCAATGCATAAACAAGTCAATGCGGTCTCAAGGAGTATCAATACAAGTTCTAGAGAATAGTCGCCAAGGAAGAGCATCACACACAAAAGAAAGAGGACTGAAAAGATGTCAGTCTATAAGGCATAACAACATCCTCACTAGGTTGCAGCTACCAACACTGATCTAATCGCACATAGGAGAGATCAATCTTACCACAAACCAATCAATTCCTTGTTAACTATGAGATTCTCAAAACAATTTTTTTTTTTTATCTAGCTTCACAAGCACATGCATGAATATTTGCTATCATCGGAGGACTACTCCTAAATGCAACCTAAATGCAAAAACTATTATGCAAATGATAACTAATATGTACACATGGTGTGTGAAATATATCCCTCCCCCAAGCTAAATGGCACAATGTCCTCAATGTGCAAGAAAAAGCATGCAAAGAGAAGGGATAAAGGAAACTCAAGGATCAGGAGGAGCATCATGCATGGGATGATCGCTGGAGCTGCCCGGCGTCCATCCTTGCGAGATGTGCCATGCGCGAAGATCGCGTAGCAATTCGGGAACATCACCAAAGGTGGAATGAAAAGCCTGGTACTAAGAGGTCATCACATCCACAGAACGCTGCATAGCGGCAACAGAATCAGAGTGAGACTGATGGAGCAGCTGAACCTCCGTACGAAGGCTCCCAATATCTCCTCTGAGCGCATCAAGCTGGTCAACATAAGGGGGTACTAGAGGTGCTTCTGCCGGAGTAGACGACCCTGGAGCATGGCTTGGCTCACCGCTCTGTTCCTCAACAGGAACCCAAGGAAAGTCAGGAGCAAAGAGCCAGTTCAACGGATCGTAGATGACGGTGCGCTCCGGGTTGGAAAGGTAAGCATAGGGACGTTGCCCAACCTTCCAAATATACCCATTTGCAGTAACCTCATTGGCTATCCAACCCATGGTTGGGAAAGCCTTCAGATCCAGTCTTGTGCTGCCGGGTATGACCTGTTGACCTGTCAAATTAACACTAGGAAAGAGCAATCACAGAAATCATGCCACCTATAGCAATTTCACCCCGAGACTTGGCAACCTCATCAAAATGATCCGTAAGCCAAACAGCGGGGTTCAAGAAACTGGCTCCATCTACAAGGCACCACAATATAAAAAGCTCACGAGAAGTGACAACCCCGGCACTATCTCCCCTAGCAAAAAGAGTCAAAGAAAGAAATCGATGTGTTGTGCGGAGGCCGAGGCTAACAATCCCAGAAGCCTTAGCACGCCGGGGATAATAGACAGCTTGACCCGTGATCAAGTTCCAAAAGGTATTATCATCATAGCGCTCAGGTCGATTAGAATCCCGAGTTGGCCATATGAACCCTCGGTAGGCCAACCGTACCGAAAATGGCATTTAACTGATCTCTGTTCAATTGCCTAGGCTCGTTCATGAGTTGAAAGGAGATGGAACGAGGATTTTTGGTGGTAGAACGAACGACCTCTAAAGTAGAGAGGAATTCCAATGTAATGCGTTTGTAAGAAAAGGCATGCATGTTGAGGAATTGTTGTCAACCTACAGAGTAAAACAATTGTTGGAAGTCGCCATCTATTCCTAGTTCAGTGGCTACTTCACGATCATAGAAGCGACTGGCGCGAAGGCGACGACCACTAAGGACACGAAAACGCTCTAGGTGAGCCTCACAAGTGAATTGAATGCCTAGGGTGTCCAAAGGAGGTGGGTCAATGGCGGGTGGAGGAGGTGGATTGGAGGGCACATTGGGAGTACGGGTGTTTCTGAGATGGGAAGAGGAAGTGCGCCGGGCCGGGTTCGCTCGAGAAGGTGGCCTAGGAGGCATGATGATCACAAACAAGGTAGACACAACCAACAAATTCACAACACAATCTCCCAATCACAAATTTCCAACCAAAGAATGCCTACGAACTCTCTCAATGCAAAGAGTTCAATACCAAGAATAACAATAGTACCAACAATTCAACTCCACAAGTAATCAATGCACCACTAAAACTTCAAATTTTGATGCACTAGCCAACACAAAAATGTTCAATATTGAGCAAGAAGACAAGAAAATCCATCCAATCAAGCAAGTATGCAACCCACAAATCAATGTCAAGCAAGTAGTGCAATGAATTTCAAATAGAAAAATCAAAAACACTATAAGATGGGAAATAGAGTGGAAAGAGTATACCAAACTTGAGGTGGGTGTCTAATACCCGCAATTGATCCGTTCTTCACTTCCAAAAGGACTAAAGATGCTTCCTTGCTACCCAAATTGCTTCACTTTCGAACCACAAACAAACCCCCAAATTGATTTCAAGTTAGGGTTTTCAGAATTTTTGAATGAGAGAAGGGAGAAGGAAAAATGGAAAAAGGAGGAGAGGAGGCGTGAAGGCCGCCGGTGGTGAGGGAGGTCGCTGGTGAGGAGCCGACGGTGGTGAGCCGGAAAATGTGGGGCGGTGAGGAGTGGTTTGTAAGAGGGTGAGAGAGGGAGTAAGGAGAAGTGAGGATGAGAGACTCGTGATGTGTAGATGGTGAGGAGAGAGAAAAACCCGTGAAAAAGGGTTTAATGACGTTGGGCGTCAGGTCGCACGGGCGTGCAATATTTCGCTCGGGCGTGCGTCCTGCTGCTTGGGCGTGCGTTATTTCGCTCGAGCGTGCAACTCTGCAGGATTGCCTCTCAAACTCTCTGTCTCGACCGCACGGTCGAGCAGGATTTCGCTCCGGCGTGCGACCTGCAGTTAAACGCCAATAAAAACGATTTTCTTCCTTTTTTTATTTTTTTATTATTATTTTTTTAGATTAAACTAGAGGATTAGAAAATAAAACTATAGAAGGTATTAAATAAAGCAATAAAAATCTAGAAAAGAAAAAGAAAATAGAAGAGAAAAACATAGAAAATTGGGTTGCCTCCCAATAAGCGCTAGTTTTTAAGGTCATTAGCTCGACCTCCTCATTGATCATTCACATGAAGGAATAGAGAGCATGATGTCAACTCTCTCTGCAATGGGATCTCCAGCTCGGTAGTGCTTCAATCTGTGGCCATTCACCTTAAAAGTGCCATCTTGGCGGTTCCATAATTCCACCGAACCATAAGGAAAAACCTTACAAACCTTGAATGGACCCGACCACCGCGAACGGAGTTTACCAGGAAAGAGCTTCAGATGGGAATTAAAAAGAAGAGCTAAATCTCCTTCCTTGAACTCTTTTCGCACAATACCTTTGTCATGCCATCTCTTGGTTTTCTCCTTGTACAACTTTGAACTCTCATAAGCATCAAGCCGAATTTCATCAAGCTCATTAAGTTGAAGAAGCCTCTTCTCACCCTCCGTTTGAGAATCGAAATTGAGGCTCTTGATAGCCCAAAAAGCACGATGCTCTAATTCAACAGGAAGATGACATGCTTTCCCATAAACAAGGCGATAAGGGGTGGTACCTATAGGAGTTTTGAATGCCGTTCTATAAGCACATAGTGCATCATCAAGTTTTGCTGCCCAATCCTTCCTCGTTCTCGCAACCGTCTTCTCTAAGATGGTTTTGATCTCGCGATTAGAAATCTCCACTTGACCACTAGTTTGGGGATGATATGGTGCACACCATATTTCTTGAGCATAGCTTCAAACTTGTTCTCCAAAAAGTGCTTGCCTCCATCACTAATCAAAACCCGTGGAATGCCAAATCTTAGAAAAATAGTTTTATTGAAGAATCTACTAACCACACGAGCCTCATTAGTAGGAGAAGCAAGAGCCTCCACCCATTTGGAGACATAATCCACAGCAACCAAGATGTACTTGTTCCCATAAGAAGAAGGGAATGGCCCCATGAAATCTACACCCCACACATCGAATAGCTCAACTTCAAGGATGGTGTTGAGAGGCATCTCATTCCGACGGGAAAGATTTCCTGTCCTTTGACAACGATCACAAGAATGTACATAATGATGAACATCCTTAAACAAAGTAGGCCAATAGAAACCACATTGAAGAATTTTAGCTGCAGTTTTATTAGTACTAGCATGGCCACCATAAGGTAAATCATGACAATGAGATATAATAGGTGATACCTCATTTCCAGGAATACACCTTATAATCACCCCATCTGCACAAGACTCATCCCAAAAATATCTCCTCACCTCCTTAAAGATTTTTTTCTTTTGTTGTGATGAGTAGCCATGAGGAATAGTGTCACTAGCCAAATAGTTGGCTATATCAGCAAACCATGGGATCTCTGTAGTGGCTAGAGCTAGGAGTTGTTCATCAGGAAATGTATCATCAATTGGAAGATCCTCATCACCTTCACTATCAAGGATAAGTCGAGAAAGGTGATCAGCAACAACATTTTCGGCTCCTTTCTTGTCCCGAATCTCCAAGTCAAATTCTTGTAGCAACAAGATCCACCGAATCAAGCGGGGTTTAGCATCTTTCTTGCTCATCAAATACCTTAATGTCGCATGATCAGTGTGAATTATCACCTTCGACCCTACCAGATAAGATCGAAACTTCTCCATCGCATACACCACTGCTAACAATTCCTTCTCAGTTGTGGCATAGTTCATCTGGGCTGGATTAAGAGTCTTGCTTGTATAGTAGATGGCATGAAGCTTGCCATCTTTCCTCTGACCCAAGACTGCCCCCACAGCATAGCCACTAGCATCGCACATAATCTCAAAAGGGAGATTCCAGTCGGGCGATTGAATGATAGGGGCAGAGATAAGAGCTGCTTTTAACCTGTGAAAAGCCTCAGTACAAGCATCAGTAACACAAAAGGGACATCTTTGCCTAAAAGTTCAGTTAGAGGTCGAGCAATTTTTAAAAAATCTTTTATGAAGCGGCGGTAGAAGCCCGCATGACCAAGAAAACTCCTTACTCCTTTGACAGAGTTAGGAGGTGGTAGACGCTCAATGACCTCTATCTTTGCTTTGTCGACTTCGATGCCCCGATGAGAAACAACATGACCCAAAACAACTCCTTTTTGCACCATGAAATGACATTTTTCCCAATTGAGAATCAAATTAACTTCTTGACATCTATGGAGCACCTTTTGTAAATTAGCAAGGCAAATATCAAAGGATGTTCCATAGACGGAGAAGTCATCCATAAACACTTCCATAGAGTTCTCAATAAGACTTGAGAAAATTGCCATCATGCAACGCTGAAAAGTGGCAGGAGCATTACATAATCCAAATGGCATCCTTCGATATGCAAAGGTGCCATAAGGACATGTAAAAGTAGTCTTTTCCTGGTCACTTAGATGAATAGGAATTTGGAAGAAACCGGAGTATCCATCCAACCAACAGAAAAATGAATGTTTTGCCAACCTTTCCAACATCTGATCAATGAAGGGGAGGGGGAAATGATCTTTTCGGGTGGCTTTATTCAAACTCCTATAATCAATACACATGCGCCACCTTGTCACAGTTCTAGTGGGAACTTGCTCACCCTTGTCATTCTTGACAACGGACATGCCTCCTTTCTTTGGGACTACTTGAACAGGGCTAACCCACTTACTATCAGAGATAGGGTAGATTATTCCTGCATCAAGCAATTTTAGAACCTCTTTCTTGACTACTTCCATCATATTTGGATATAGTCGTCGTTGAGATTCTATAGAAGAAGCTTATTCGTCCTCAAGAATGATTTTATGCATGCAAAATGAAGGATTAATGCCCTTAATATCATCAATGGTGTACCCAATGACATTCTGGTATTTTCTCAAAACAACAAGTAGCTTTTCAATTTAAATGTCATCAAGCTCAGCATTAACAATAATAGGGTAAGTATCATTAGGACCCATGAATACATATTTCAAAGTAGAGGGAAGAGGTTTCAGTTCTACCTTAGGAGGCATAGTACTCTCCTTAGTTTCTCCCGAGCTCAATATCTCCTTGACAGGCTTTTCAGATTCAATGGCTCGTGTCTCCTCTAGAAGTCTCTTGTATTCCTTGGTTTCCCAATCTTCCTCATCAGCACTACCCATCAAGACAGTTTGTAGTGAGTCATCCAGTTGCAAACTGAAAGCATTGGCTGCTATAACCTCATCAAGAGCATCCACTCTATAAACAGTTTCTCCCATTGAAGGAGAATTCATGGAGTTTGTGAGACTGTATTCCATCTTCTCATCACCTACTTCAAAGGTGATCTTACCCTTCTTCATGTCAATTATGGCTCCAACAGTGGCCAAAAAGGGTCTCCCAAGGATGATGGGAACTTGTGCATCTTCTTCCATCTCCATGACAACAAAATCACATGGAATGAAGAATTTACCAACTCTAAAAGGAACATCTTCAAGGATACCAAGTGGAAACTTGACTATTCTATCTGCTAGTTGGAGAGAGATGCGTGTGGGTTTCAGTTCACCCATGTTGAGTTTCTTGTAGATAGACAATGGCATGAGACTAACACTAGCCCCAGGATCACACAAAGCATTCTTGATAGCAATATCACCAAGTTTGACTGGAATAGAATAGCTACCTGGATCTCCTAGTTTTTCTAGAAGCTTGTTCTGCAAAATAGCACTACACTCAGCTGTTAGTGAAACAGTGACATTCTCTTCAATTTTTCATTTGTTAGAGAGCATGTCTTTCAAAAACTTAGCATAAGAAGGCATCTCAGAAATAGCATCCAAGAAAGGGATGTTGATGTGCAGCTTCTTCAAAATATCAAGAAACTTCCCGTATTTATTCTCAAGTTTTGCCTGTGCCAATCTTTGAGGGAATGGAACAGGTGGCTTGTATGGTGGAATAGGGATGACAGTGCGTTCCTTTTGCTCACTCTCTTTAGCTTCATCTTCCAAAACCTTCTCACCTTGATCTTCTTCACTCAACCTTATAACCTCTTCTGCACTTGTCTTTTGCTCAGTCACCTTCTTTGTAGGCTCTTGCAATTCCTTACCGCTCCTCAATGAGATATCATGGATATGCCCCTTAGGATTTGGTTCAGTTTGCCCAGGGAGTTGGCCTGAAGGTTTAGAAAGATGACTAATTTGTTGGGCAAGTTGGGTCATCTGATTCTCCATCAACTTATTATGAGCATTGATTTGTTGGAGAGAGTTGTTGAAGAATTCATTTTGCTTGGCCTGATCTTCAACTTGCTTTGCTTGAGAAGAAGCTAGATTCTCCATGATACTCTCAAGGTTGGATCTAGAGGATGAGGAGGAAGAGTTGAAAGGTGGTCTTTGTTGGAAACCTAGTGGTTGGGAGTAGTTGGTGTGTGGAGGTTGAGGTTGGTTATTTTTATATGAGAAATTGGGATGATTCTTCCAACCTTGGTTATATGTGTTTGAGTATGGGTTATTTTGTGGTCTTGTGTTTGTGTTTAGGAGGGCATTAGCTTGCTCAGATATCATGCCCATGGTGTTGTATTGACACTCATTCAATGAATGGCCCTGTACTTCACAAATCTCACAAATAGGTGCTATTGGTCCGCTACTCAATTGGTTAACCTTAGCTGCCAAAACTTGCACAGTGTTAGTTAAAGTAGCAATAGCAACAACCTCATACTTACCTCCCCTTTTAGGGGCTCCACGAGACACACTCCAATCATTCAAATAGTTGTTGGCAGCCATATCATCCAACAATGTCTTAGCAGCTTCCGGAGTTTTGGCCATGAAAGTACCGCCAGATGCGGCATCAATAGAGCTTCTAACCTCATGCTTCAGACCATTGTAGAATGTCTGAATCAATAGCCACTCAAGAATGCCATGGTGTGGGCATTGTCTTTGCAAAGCCTTGTACCTCTGCCATGCCTCATAGAGAGACTCCAATTCATGTTGTTGAAAACCAGATATCTCATTTCTGAACTTGGAAGTTCTCATAGGAGGGAAGAACTTGTAGAGGAAAGCCTTTTTTAATTCTGGCCATGTGGCAATCTTCCTTACTTCTTCTTCTTTCAACCATTCTTTTGCTTCGTCCCTGAGAGAAAAAGGAAAAGCACAGTATCGAATCAAATCATCAGAAACATTTGTTAGTTTTAAAGTATTACACTTCTCTAGGAAATTAGCCAAATGATCAGTAGGGCTCTCTTTGGGTGTTCCTGCATATGAGTCCTGTGAGATGAAGTGAATGAATTGTGTCTTGAGCTCGAAATGTGTAGCAGTTGTAGTTGGTCTGGTAATGGTGGTGGTGGTCTCATCGGGCATAGCATATTCCCGTAAAGATTTTGGTGGTGCTTCGTCTCCCATTGTTGATTGTTGTTTTCTTCTTTGACCTCCTAATCTCCTTGTTGTAGCTTCGATCTCGCGATAAAGAGTAATTAGATCTTGTGAACCCTTGCTACGAGTGTGCATGCAACAAAAAGACTGAAAGAAAAGAGATCAAACAACAAATAGAGTAACAATGATCAAATAAAAATAAGTTTAGCCAAATAAATCAAAGATAAACTAATCTAATACCGTTAGTCCCCAGTAACGGCGCCAAACTTTGATAGGCGTGTCGCGCACCTAACAAAAATAATTTCCTAACTAATCCTCCTAACTATGTAGTAGGGTAAGTCAAGGTCGAATCCACAGGGACAAACAGTATCAAACACTAGAAATCTCGACTCAATTTAACTAAACAAGTGACAAACAATGGTGAAAAGGTGTTGAACTAATAATAATGCTAAATTATGACAACTATTAAGAACACACGAGGTAAAATCAATCAATAAAGACATCTAGAATTAAGTATCCCCTCTAGCACGAAAAATACATGAATAGTTCCCATTCCAATAAACATAATCAATGATTCAAAAGGAGTAATGCACTCTATAACTACCAAAGATCTCTCCCGAGTACCTATGGCTACTCTAAACAAGCAATCAAACCTATTCCCATGGAATCATGCAAGAAAGAGACATTAAGCATGGCATCACAAATAAATTCCTAGTAATCCTATCTACTTATTCCCATAGAGATATTCATACTCTTGATTAAATCAACAAATCCATCTAGATTCAATTCCCATTGAAAACAAGATATTAGGAATCAATTCAAAATCACCTATCCCTAGTATGATAATGAAAATAAGCACAATTCAATCAAACAAGAACAATTAATCACATCAAATTGGAATTAGGAGAGGGATTCATGCATTAATCATTGCTAGGGTTCAACTTAACCCTAGATTATAAAACCACTCACTCATAATTGAAATAACAAAGCAATTGATAAATAAATTGAAAGACATAATAGTAATAAGGAAAAGAGGAAATTAGAAAAACTTAGTCTTTACTTGAATGGATCAAACTTGTAGAATTCAAGGTTTAATAATGGAGTTTACTCTCAAAAGCTCTCTAAAAAGTAATACTCTATTTTCTAATGATGAAAAACTGCCCAAAAGTAAGTTTTATCAAACCTAATATCGTTTACAAAAACTAAAAAAGGAAATAATTAAAGTCGCGGAAATCAGCCGAATGACAGCTTGCACGGGCAAGCAGAAAAGCGCACGGGCGTGCGCATTAGTGCACGGGCAAGCGATAACTTGCTTGGGCGTGCACGCGAGACATAATGTTTTGTTGTTTTCGTTCACAGATCTGCACGGGCAAGCGGTCATCCGCTTGGGCGTGCGCCTTGGTGCATGGGCAAGCGGAATCTTGTTTGGGCGTGCACGTGAGACAGAATGATTTCTCCTTTCTTCCAACAGATTTGCACAGGCAAGCGGCTATGTGCTTGGTCATGCGCCTCTTCGCTCGATCAAGCAAGAAAATGCGTGGTCCCGTAAAGAGAATATTATTCAATATCATCATTCCTTCAACCCCAAAGCACTCAAACTCATTTTCTCGCATCCCGGGACCACCAATTGGACCATCTACGAACCATCTTAGCTTCTCTTAGTCACAACCGACCACAAGAACCTGAAAAACACAAAGAAAAGCCGAAAGTATCTCGAAATAGCACAATGGTTCAAAAGAATGCTCAAATTATGCAATTAGACCTAAGATACACTAAAAACTACATAAAAATGAGACTTAAGACCTACTTATATGCAACTAAAAATCGACTTATCAATAATTGGAAAAGATGATCATCCATGATTTATGCCATGGATAATGAGTTTGAGTATTGTCCATAGGATAATAAGGAGCATCCTTCACCATGACTAATGACCAAGCATTTGTGGTATGACAAAATTTTTTGCTAGAACCGAACATAAAAAAAAACTATGTCAATGATGAATCAAGAACGTTGATACAATCCCTTTTCCTAATGATCATTCAAAATAATGACCTTGATCAATCTATTTTATATAGTGATCATCTTTTTTCTGATAAAGCAAATAAGCATTATGCATTAAAAAAATTCTGAAAGATTTCGGAAAAAACAGAAAAGTTTTACCATATGAGGTTTGGTCCACCATAGAGGGTAATAACCTTTGGTCAGCCCTTTAAGATGACATGACTTAACAATGTATCACTCTAAGGTGACATGACCTGGCAATGTCCTCATTCGAGGTGAAATGATAACACTTGAAATCATAAAAAGTAAGTAATGGTGACTTGACAACTTGTTTGTCATCAAGACCATGAAAAAACTGCAAAAAACTGGAATCGACCTGTTGATTGCCGGAATTTCTCAAGTTAACAAAAGACAAATTAAGAAGACTAAAAAAAGACGATGATGAAATCGCATTTTCAAATATTAGAAAATTAATTGGGATTTTCTACCTAAGACGACATTAAAGTCGCATTTCAAATTTTAGAAAATTAATTGGGATTTTCTACTTAAGACGACGATAAAGTCGCATTTTCAAAGAAAATTAATTGGGATTTTCTACTTAAAACGACAATAAAGTGGCATTTTCAAAATTTAGAAAATTAGTTGGGATTTTCTACCTAAGACGACATTAAACTCGCATTTCAAATTTTAGAAAATTAATTAGGATTTTTTACTTAAGACGACGATAAAGTCGCATTTTCAAAGAAAATTAATTGGGATTTTCTACTTAAGACGACAATAAAGTCGCATTCTCAATTTTAGGAAACTAATGGGGATTTTCTATTTAAAGACGACGTCAAAGTCGCATCTCCTATTTTAGAAAATTAACAGGGATTTTCTACTAAAGCGTCAACAGAAGTCGCAAATCATGATAGCATAGATGATAACTATTTTCCATGAAGAATATGTTATCTCAAAAGAAATTTTCTGTCAAAATTTTGTGTCTTTTCAAACATTGGCCATCATTTTCTCCGAAATTCGACCAATGTAGGGCATTCTGTAGCAACTAAATTTTGAACCCCTTTTTTCGGATAAATAAAGGTTTTGGAAAAAATAACAAAATCATCATGCATCGTGGAGTGCGCGCCCCGGAGCGCGAGTTTCATTCCGTCGCACGATTTTCCATTATTGCGTATTAATCATACAGTTTCGACTTAGAAGTATAATTTTCGTGAGTCGCAGTCAATAACTACAACCACCGTTTTAATAAAATGATTCACAGTATAATCACGCTCGTCTTTATTAATTTGACGAGTTTTCATTAATTGTCGTAAGTTAGTCTTTCGGAAAAATAAAAACGAGTCGCGATTAGGCGTCGGGATTTTAGTCGTATCCCAAAACCGGCATTAATCAGTTTACTTGATGGTCAAGTCATTGTTCATTGGATAAAGAATAAGAATATATTCTTTATTCACTAAACACATCATTTATCCATTAGTTAGAGAATAAAAATCATGAAAAGATGTGAGAATAAGAATCAAATCCCATGTGTAAGAGGGGGGAAATCTGGATTTTTTCCGGAAGATTCGAGTGTGCGCCTAGCGCACAAGTGCAGCCTGCGCCAGACGCAGGGCCTTGCGCCTAGCGCAAGGTGCTGTGCCTAGCGCAGCTTCATGTGCTAGGTGCAGCATTCCGATCAGTTTTGTTTGCACGATTTTCAATGCAATTTTTTTTATGTATTAGGATGTTTTAGGAAGAATATTTTCTGAAGATCTGATATTGCCTCATTAATGAGCAAATCCAAAAAGAATAAGAATATTTGTGTTTCCAAAGAGATTTGATGATGTGATTAGGGTGAGGTCATTAGAGTGATGTCATTAGGGAGATTAAGGATAAAGAAAATCAGATTTTTTGGATGAAAAATCTGATTTTCTACCTCTTTGAAACCCTAGTTCACTTCCTTCATTCCTCTATAAATACCCTCCAAAATTCACTTCAAAACCAAGTTGAAAAGAGTTCAACTTAACTTCACTAATTCTCTCATCTTCTCTACTTCTTTCCTCTACAGAAATCACACTTAAGAAAAAAAATTAGTAAGATAATTAGTAAGTAAAGAAGTTCATCAAAAGAAGAAAAAATCACAAAAAAAGGGTTTAAGTTAGTAATTAAGAAGATTTAGAAACTCACTTAGAAATTAAGAAAAATCACAAAAAAAGTAGAAAAACTTGCAAAAAGGAAGTGCATCATTGAGCTAGCAAGGTAAAGTTGAAGTTCTTTTTATTTTGATTATCTTTTTAATCATCTACTAACTCTTTCCTTGTTTTCTTCTTATCATTTTTTTAATCTTTGGAGTGATTTGGGTATGTGGAAGTCCTAATAGGTTCCCAACCTTAAATCACCCCACCTAGAATAGTCACCTCTAATGGGGTGACTCTTAGGAAACAATGTGATTATGTGATTTTCCTTAATCAAGTTGTTATTCATCACCAAAAATAATTTCATAAAAAAATTCAAGAAAAATTGTGTAAAAACATCTCCATATAAAAATGTGATGTTGTAATTATAGTCAGTTTTACTTTCCTATCTTATTTCATTTTTTCGTCTGCATTAACTAATTAGTTCGTAGGATTTAATATTTTTCCTATGAAGTGCAAGATATTTCCAGCAACTCGGCTTTGGAATTTCTAAAAAAAAAAAATTTGTGTAAATAATGAAAAATCATACAATTTTGTTGTGCAAAACTGAGTTTGTTCAGTACCACCTAAGCTTGTTCTATCAATTAAGTTGAAAATAAAATCATTTAGATAAAACTAAAAACATCAAGTTTGAAGAAAACATCAGTAGCTTTTCAAAAATATAAAAATCATGTTCATATCAATTTTATACAATTTTACACCATTTTTACAAAAATGTTCATTTAAATCACTAAATTCCAGAAAACCGATTTTCTCTTCAGTTAAGAAAATATATATAAGTGGTCATAAAAGTGTCCAATTCAAGTGAAAATTTTCAGTCTAGTTCCTCAAAGTGTCTAGAATGTTCATACCAAATTTCACTTCAAAATAAGCTCAATAAGTTGGATTTTAAATAACAAATTGAATAAAGGTCCTGCTTTGACCAGTTTTAGTATAAAATTCACCATAATTCAAGTAGTCACTAAAATCGGATACTACACCGGGGGAGGCTTGTATTATTCTGTATCCTTTTTAATCTCTGCTCTTAATTGAGCAGCGAAGACCGAAGGTGAAGGAGAGAATTGGGCGGAGCTCCGGCGTTCATGGCAGACAGGGACGACGGCGTGATGGCAGCGCAAGGTTGATGTCAGTGGAGCAGCGGTGAGACAAGGAGAGAGAGAGAGAGAGAGAGAGAGAGAGAGAGAGAGAGAGAGAGAGAGAGAGAGATAGAGAGAAATCGATGCACTGGGAGATAGAGTGTGTGCACGAGCAACGAGAGAGAGAGATAGAGAGCGGACGAGAGCAGGGGAGGCATGCGAGCAAGAGAGGGTGGCGCACAGGTGCACCGGTGGTCAGCAGCAGGTGGAGGGTGTGCTGTTGTTGTGGTTCAAAGCGTGGTAGGTGGTGGTTGGTGCACAGTGCTGTTGGTGTTGGTGTTTTGGAAAAATAAAATAGAGGAGAGAGAGTGATAATGAAATAAACTTTGAGGCTACTTTATCTAGTGGTTTCCAGCGAGATTGAGGGCAGTTTAGAGATCGTAGGATGCTTTAGAGTAGTGAGTGAATGTGATGTTTGAGGGGGACTGAGAGTATAGCTATTTATAGCCATGGTTTGGCTTCTAGAAGGCCTACCATTATGGTTTTATTTGATGGTTTTTGGCAAAATGAGCATTAAATCCATGGATTGTTGATGTTTGGGGAACAAAACTTATGAATTGTTGACATAGGAAGAAGATGGGAGTGGGTCGGTGGCTTCGGGAAGAGAGAAAGGCTGATGAAGTTTGGCATGTTTGCCATAGGAAAGGAAGAAGAAAAGTGGAAGAAGTCATCAGTACGACGGTGAGGAAAAATTCCTCCTTTTTCCTTTTATTTTTAAGAAAAACTAAAAATCCACATTTGCTTAAGCCATACTTCACATGGCCTTGTAATAGTATATTAGATGTTGAAATTTTTGGCCTAATTGATTAAACGATATAAAAAATTTAACCTTTTCCTTTTATGTTATCTTAAACCAAAAATAATTATCCTTTTACAATAACAAATAGTTTATGTTGTAATATGGTAATTTATGACATCAATTTAGTCCTTTAAAAGTTTGAATTTTAGTTGAATTAGTGATAGTTATAATTAATGTATTTATTAAGCATAGTTAAGTTTTTGGGATATTGCAATATATTACTTCAAATTTAAAGATTTAGACTATTTTATTTTAGATAAGTTATAGCACAAACCTTATAAACATATACAAAGTAGAAGTTGGAGTGGAAGATGAAACATCTAGCAGAACATTTGTCCTATATATTTGACAAACTTGCAGAAAAATTGATAAAAGTTCTAGTAATGACATTTCTTAATACAATAAAAATAGTATACCAAAAGCCATATACTCATGATATTAACTTTTTTACATGTATTTATTTTGTTTCAAAATACTTGCTACATTTCCTAAAGATGCCAGAGGTTTTAAGATGAAAGCATACCGGTTTATTTTGATTGATGACGTTTTGTTCAAGAAGTTCGTTGATAGGCCGTACTTACGGTGTTTGGATAAATATGAGGCTGCAAATCATGCAGAGTATACATAATAGAGAATGCGACAATCATGTTGGGGCAAGAAGTTTGTCGAATAAGATCTTGAGGATGGGGTATATTTGGCCTACAATGCAACAAGATTCGTACGACTTTGCAAAGAAGTGTAAAGCATGTCAGAAGCATTCACCAGTAAAACATTAACATCAGGAGTTATTGCATCCCATTTTGACTCCATGGCCGTTTATGAAATGAGGAATGGACATTGTCCGGCCCCTACCCGTCGCTAGTGGGCAACGTGTCTTCATGTTGGCTATGACGGATTACTTTTCCAAGTGGATAAAAGGTGAGGCATTTCGTCATGTAACAGACAAGGAGGTTATCTCTTTTATTAAGCGAAATATAATAACTCGATTTGGTGTTCCGTCAGAAATCGTGTGTGATAATGGTTCTCAATTCATTAGTTGGCCTACAAGGAAGTTTTGTGAAAAGTGGAAAATCAGCTTAGACACAATAACGCCACGGTATCCTCAGAGCAATGGCCAGGCAGAGTCAAGTAACATGATTATCGGTAATCTAAAGAAACACTGTGAAGAAGCACAAGGGAAGTGGGCAGATGAGTTGCCTTATATTTTGTGGGCAGATAGGACAACGCCGAAAAATAAAACTGGTCAAACACTTTTCTCTTTGGTCTATGGATGTGAGGCAGTATTACCGGTAGAAGTTGATCTCCCTTCTTCGCGATATGGATTGATGATGGTTGACAAGAACACAGCAGAGCTAACTCATGACCTAGATGTGATGGAGGAGATTCGCGACGAAGTGAGGATACGGATACAAGTATACCGATGGAATATTGCAAAAAGTTATAACAAGAACATGAAGGCAAAGATCTTCAAGATTGGATTGGGTTGTGCGAAGAACTTTTGGCAAGGAGGCAACAGGAAAGTTCAAACAAACTGGGAACGTCCATATTGCATAGTCAAAGTCGTTGGACAAGCACTAGTAGAATAAATGCTTATTGCTGCGGTGGTATTGCTGCGGTTTTACCCATACGCAGCAATATATCACGACAAAAGAAAAGGTAAAATATAAAATAACCATATTGCTGCGGTTAATAAAAACCGCAGCAATATGGTTCCAACGGAAATTTTTTGCAAATAGTTGACCATTTGACCAACCATATTGCTGAGTTTTGTAGAGAAAACAACAGCAATATATTTCCAACGGGTTTTTTTGAAAAAAGTGGAATATTTTTTTCCAGATCTAGGACACAGATTGTGCTGCGGTTTCTGTCAGAAACCGCAGCAATATATTAAAATAATATTTTTTAATATTATTTTAATATATTGCTTTGCGATTTTGATAAACCGCAAAGAATATGTTTCAAAAAAAGTGGAATATTTTTTTCCAGATCTGGGGCACAGATATTGCTGCGGTTTTAAATAGTATTTTTTTAATATATTGTTGCGGTTTCTGACAAAAACCCCAGCAATATGTTTCAAAAAAGTGGAATATTTTTTTCCAGATCTAGGGCACAGATATTGCTGCGGTTTTAAATAATATTTTTTAATATATTGCTGCGGTTTCTGACAGAAACCCCAGCAATATGTTTCAAAAAAGTGGAATATTTTTTTCCAGATCTGGGGCACAGATATTGCTGCGGTTTCTGTCCGGGTTTGTTTTGTTTTGCTTCACTGTTTCTCTCGACTCTCTCTCTCTACTCTCACTCTCTCTCTCTCTCTCAACTCTCACACTCTCTCACTCTCTTACAATTTTCGGCGAAAAGGTTCCATTTTTCGGCGAAAAGGTTTCGGTTTCCAGCGACAAGGGTCACATTACTCGCGTTTTTCCGGCGGTTTTCGGCCCTCTTTGGTGCGGTTTTGCCCTCTTTGGTGCGGTTTTCACCACCACCGACGGGTTTTCGCCCTTCTTTTCCACCGACGTGTTTTTGCCCCACTTCTCTACTCCGTTCACAGCCGCCAGCGCCACCTTCCCCTTGTCATATAAGGTAAGTTTTTCATAATTTCTTATTAATTTTCAATTTTCTTATTTAATAGTGCTTTAATAAAAAATTTGGCTTAAATAGTAGTTGAAAATGCTCAATATATATATATATATATATATATATATATATATATATATATATATATATATATATATATATATATATATATATGATTAGTTATAAGATTTAAGGATTAAAAACTAATTTTGTGATGATTTTGCTTAAGTTTTTGTATACCCTAGAATGTTATACGGGATTGTTTTTGCATAAGTTTGGTGAATTATTCGAAGTGATATGTATAATGGGATTATTTTTGCAATGCCTTCATATTATTAGACTCACTAATGGGAAGGGGGAGGGAAATCTAAGGCATGGTTTGGTATTTGTTGTTTGGTGATGACTTGAAATCGCTTAAATGCTATTGTTTGTATGTATAATGCAATTGTTTTTGCAATGCCTTCATATTGATAGACTCACCAGTGGGAGGGGAAGGGAAATCTAAGGAATGGTTTGGTATTTGTTGTTTGGTGATGACTTGGAATCGCTTGAATGCGATTGTTTTTATGTACATCATAATGCCTAGATACCCGTTCAAGACTTACTCATTAGGAGTAAGTCTTGAATAGTCCCCGTTTTGGGACTGTTCTTAAACGTCACATCTCACTTAGGTAGTGAATGTGTGTTGATTCTTTAATTCTAAGTGAAATACGGTTAATCATTTCCCTAATTTGTTCTCCGGGTGCATATAAGATAAGCAATTATCTTCATCGTGTACTTGGAGGACTGAAGGGAAATGCTGCCGAATTTTACTTAGAATCAAAGATGATACATGCATTCACTAGTGGGATTGGACGTTTAAGGATGGGTTAGGTTGGAGTGATAAGGACCCAATGGAAGCATGCATTGAATATTAGTTTGTTGTGTTATATTTATGTGAATTTTTTAATTGATAATAATTTTTTATGTATGTATGTATGTATGTATGTGTGGGGGTTTTTAGAAAGGGATCGAAGTTGGATGTATGGAAAGCGGAATACGTTGGAGTTCGTACAAGGTGTGAATGAGTTTTGTAAACGTGTTGTAGAGCATCAACAACTTACTTGCGAGGATGAGATATATTGTCCATGTGTTGATTGCTACAATGTGAATATGATTTCTGAGATTAGGTTAATAAGAGATCATATTATTCGTCGAGGAATTAGAGCTGAGTATTATATTTGGTTATGGCATGGTGAGAAGGGAAAATATACTCAGAATAGGGTTATTGTTGATGATGGCACTTGTAACTCATTAGAGATTGATATGTCGAATGTTGGGGCTGAGAATGAAGTTGTGATTGAAGATCATGTTAGGATTGAAGGTGATGATGTTGTAGGTAATGAAAATGACCACAGAGATAATAGTGACACTGAGGATGAAGAGTTTGGTGATGATCGATTAGGTGAGATGTTGGAAGGGATCCGTGACCATTTTAATGAGCGGCCACGAGTGTTTGACAGTTTGTCTGAAGCTGCTGGGAAACTCCTTTATCCAGGGTGTACAAAATACACTCAATTGAGTGGGGTTTTAACCCTTTTCAACATCAAAGCGAAACATAATTTGACTGATGTAGGCTTCACAGAACTCTTAGAAGCTTTACAAGATATGTTTCCTGAGGGTAATTTATTACCAAAATCCACCAACTATGCCAAAAAATTAATGTGTCCTTTGGGTTTAGAATATGAGCGGATTGATGCATGTCCGAATGATTGCGTGTTGTATCGAAATGAGTATGCAGACCTTTATGAATGCCCGAAGTGTGGTAAGTCCCGCTATAAATTGCCGGATTGGGTTGAGCCTGGGCCGGGCAATACGGGTCCTTCTGCGAAAGTGTTGTGGTATCTTCCAATTGTGCCAAGGTTTAGGAGGCTCTTTTCTATCGAAGAAGATGCAAAGTACCTAAGACGGCATGTTGATCGGAGAAAGAAAGATGGGATGCTTAGGCATCCAGCAGATTCTCCTCAATGGAAGGCTATAGATTCCAGATATAGGGAATTTGGTCAGGAAGCTAGAAACTTGAGACTTGCATTGTGTACGGACGGAATGAACCCTTACGGTACTTTGAGTAGTCAACATAGTACTTGGCCTGTTTTGTTAGTGATATACAATCTTCCTCCATGGTTGTGCATGAAGCAGAAGTATATTATGTTGTCTCTCTTAATTTCTGGGCCTAAACAGCCGGGAAATGATATAGACATCTCTCTTGCACCTCTCATCGAAGATCTCAAAAAGATTTGGGACGAAGGTGTTATGGTGTTTGATGCGTATTCCAATGAAGATTTAAGGCTTCGTGCTATGCTATTCTGTACTATAAATGATTATCCTACTTATGGCAATTTGTCGGGGTATAAGGTCAAAGGAAAAAAGGCATGTCCCATTTGTGAGAATGGTATGGAGGCTACACATTTGCCACATTGTGGGAAACATGTCTATATCATTAATAGGCAATTCCTACATAATTCTCATCCATATCGAAAGAAAAAAGCACCATTTAACGGGTTAGTTGAAAATGCTCCAGCTCCTAGACCGTTGACCGGAAAAGAAGTTTATAATCGTGTTAAGGGGATGGGCACAATATTTAGTAAGGGGGTTAAACCTTCGGAAGACGATGGTGTCATTTGGAAAAAAGATTCTATATTCTAGAGACTTCCTTATTGGAAATACTTACCAGTTAGACATTGTCTCGATGTAATGCATATTGAAAAAAATGTTTGTGATGCAATTATTGGTACTTTGTTGAATATGCCGGGAAAAACTAAGGATGGTCTGAAGGTTCGCAGAGATATGGAGAAATTGAAGATTCGGCCTAATTTATGGCCAAAGGTCAATTTGAGATGTATTTTCCACCTTCTTTTTTTTAAATTATGGTTCACTTAGTCCTTCATTTGGTAAGAGAGATTAAACTGTGTGGTCCTGTGTTTTTAAGATGGGCTTACCCTTTTGAGAGACATATGGGTTCTTTGAAACAGAAAGTGAGGAACCCAGCAAGACCAGAGGCGAGTAGTATTCAAGGAACAATTGCCGAAGAGGTTGGAGGATATTGTTCTTCTCATTTTGCTAAGGCTGTGACGATAGGTCTTCCAAAGTCCAAACACGAGGGAAGATTAGAAGGCAAGGGTGGTGTCGGAATGCGGCATATTTCGCCTTCATTGAGTGAGTTGAATAAAGCTCATCTTTTCGTGTTGCACCATGTTACTGAAGTTAATCCATACTTAGAGAGACATATGCGTGAATTGCACCACAAAAACCCGTCAAAAGGGGAGAGGGCGTTGATGAATGAGCATAACAGGTCTTTCATTGATTGGTTCCACAATAAAGTAATTGGTGAATTGTCTCGCAAACGACCATCATGTACCCGATACAATTAAGTGGTTGGCATACGGTCCACGTGATGTTTTAAATCATATGAGGGGTATGATATCAATGGATATACCTTTTACACTGAACGTCAGGACAAGAAATCAAATGTGGTACAGAATTGTGGGGTTTCAATGGCTGCATCATCTAGGGAGTATGCGAGTGTAAAGGATAAAACTCCGATTGATGTTAAACAATCATATTATGGGATCATTCAGGAAATATATGAGCTCGATTATTGTGACTTCACTATGCCTATTTTTCAATGCAAGTGGGCGGATAATAGACGTGGTTTGCGAACGGATGAGTGTGGTTTTACTCTAGTCGATATGAGTCATCTGCGTGACACTGAAGAACCTTTTATCCTCGCATCACAAGCAAAACAAGTGTTTTATGTATCTGATCTTGTAGACACTCAGTGGTGCATTGTTGTTAATGGTAAAAGGCGAATATTAGGAGTAGGTGATGTTGACGATGAAGAAGAATATGATAAGTTTGATGATATCCCCCCTTTCTCAATCCCAAGTGATGATATGATGGATGTGTCTGATACCGAAAATAATTACATGCGAATGGATCACCAAGAAGGTATAACGGTCATCGAGCAAACTATTGACCGAAATTAAAGGTAAAAAATGTTCTATATGAGTAATTTGAATTATAAATTGATGTACTTATAATAGATTTCATTACAATAATGTGTTGATATATATTGTTTTAAATTTTGTTAATACTTTTTGTTGTTTCTATGTATATGTTACAGATATGGCTAGTGACGGTTCGGGAGATCAGTCATCGGATTCTGATGCACCATTTCACCCGGAAAAGGAGGCTGACTAGGGGGAGGACAGTGATCGTACTGCAGATGCGTTTGATGCTTGGATGGAAATAATGGAAGTAGAAGCTGATAGAAATGCTTTACTTGACATTGAGGTGACATCTGATCCACGTCAGCCACCCCCCTCAGGTTCGCGATTATTGTAATATTGAATATGTCATTTATTTGTTCGTTCTCTAATTTAGATTCCTTATTTTGATTCTTAGATCCTCGTCAGACCAGTGCATATTATGGTGCACAAAGGAGGGGGGAAGAAGTCAGGTGGGAAGACAAAGGCATCTAGAAAGAGTAAAAGAGGTCCCACGATGAATCTCCACAACACAGAAGATATGTACTTACAGTTTGATGAATTGGGGAGACCAACAGGTAATTATTGATTGTAAGATAGTTATAATTTATCATGCTTACGATTTAATGTTTGGATTTCTAATTATTTTTTCTATTAGGCACGTGGCGAGCCAAGTATGGTATTTGGGTCGGTCTTTCTATACGCAGGCTTAACATCAATTGGAAATGGAAAAACATTTCTCCTGCCTTGTTGGATTTGATGTGGACAGACACTATGGAAAGATATGTTTCATTTACAATTATGGGATTTATTGTTCTAATGCTGAGCTAACGTGCTTATTTATTTGTTTATGATGGAAAACAGAATATGTTTCACCTTCCGGACGAGATAAGCTATAAGAGGCACTACTTGACTGCTGTGAACTCTAGATGGAGGGATTTCAAGAGCAAATTGGTATCTGGTTGGATCACAATGACCAGAGTCAGATCAAAGAAAGAGAAGCTAGGTGATACTCCGCCAGATGTATACAAGCACATCAAGATGGAGGATTGGCTTACCTTCAAAGAGGCTATGACGACAGATGAGGCTGAAGTAAGTTTATAATCAAATTAACTTGGTTTTATTAAATTAAATTATATTCTACTAACTTAATGTGTTTTTTATTGCAGAAAAAGCGAGAAAAGGCGCTCGAGAGTGCAAAAAAGAATACACATCATCACCACTTAGGTCAAAGGAACTATGGGGATGCTAAAGAGTTGTGGAAGCAGGAGAACTTTTGTCCACCTAGTTTTGATTATGGATCGTCATCTAGTACACCATCCTCCTCGGTGTCCTCTCATGTTACTCGGGGTGATGACTGGTGGTGCGCGATGCATAAGAAGGATTCAGTCACTAAACAACGATTTATTCCAGTTGAGGAAACAAAGATTGCAGCTGACAAATACGTATGTATATCACTATAACTTTTAGTTTGACATATATATGTTTTTTATTTATTAAATACATTTTTGTTATTTGTAACTTGTTTTTTTTGGGCCGTTGGAGTACAAGGAGAAGTAAGCCAAGGGTGAGTTCACTCCGGTACGTAACAAAGACGCCCTTTTTATGGCTCTTGGAGAGAAGCCAGATCACTCGAGTCGTTGTTATGGTTTTGGAGGCTACAATGTTGGCTATAGGAAGGCTTTTGGTCTTCCACCTCCTAGGAACTATTGGAGCTCGAGTCAGGAACAAGAGGAAGCATTCATGCAGAAAATGACTGAAAGGTGGAGAATTGACATTGCAACATATATGCAGAATGTGGCGCTTTCACAGCCCACTCAGCTACCTACTCCACCATTTGTTGCACCATTTGTTCCATCACCTGCTTCACCATCTCCTGGGCCAGCTGCTTTTCAGCCCACTCCGCCTACCTTTTCCGCCATTTGTTCCATCACCTGCTTCACCATCTTCTGGGCCGGATACTTTTTAGCCTACTCGCCTACCTTTTCCGCCATTTGTTCCATCATTTGCTTCACCATTTGTTCCATCAGCTGCTTCACCATCTCGTTGGGCCATCTACTTCACTGACCCACTCAGCTACGTACTCCACTATCTGGATTTTTCGACACTCATTCTCCTCATTTGAAGGCATAATTTTCATATATACATGTGCTTTATACAAATAATTATCATATATACATGTGCTTTATACAAATAATTATCTTATATAATTAGAACTTTACGTTATTGTTAGGTGAGACTCCATGTCGATTGTATTTGATAGATCCAACTAGTGGAAAGACTTGTCTAGTGGCAGATGCACATTCTTATGCTTTTGATGAGACCACTACAGTTCATGGGTCTAGAATGATGAATGATCACCTTCGAGTGAAAATTCATCGTTTTGTAGAGAAGTATGGTCATTTGCCACTACATGTCCCCGTCCCCGCATATGTAATCGACACTACGTAAACCGCTTTGGGTACGTGGGTGCAATGGCCAAAAAATTTAGTGCAAATATTAGGTGATGAGGTAATTGTTCAAATTTTATCCATTTTTGTAAAAATAATAGGATTAAATTTAAAAATTACATAATCTTATGCGCGTTCCCAAAAACTTTTATTAGGTTACACCGACACCTAAAAAACAAAAGGGGATTTCGGGGAGGCGGTTAGATGTCCTACCCAGCGGCTTTCACCGGTTCGGCTACTCGTTATAGTCCAGGTTGTCGATGATGTATCGTTCTTGGAATCCCTCACTCGAAGACCGTAAGGAGTTAGCAGATACGCTTGCTCTTGCCGTCGCAGACGATGATATCGTTGTTGTAACCTTGCCGAGCTCATTGTTCCATTATTCGGAAGATGCCACCGCTTATCTGACCAAGGAGGATATTGCTCAGTTCCTGAAAGCGGAGATGCTTAATATTTCTATTATCCAAGTGTACATGAGGTAACAATAATCAAAGTTATGATTTTTTTTTTACATTTGATTGTATGATAGTTGTATTTTCCACATAAAATTTACATTTATCTATTTTTTTTAGGGCAACACAGTCTGACTTGGATGGATTTGGGGCTGCTGTTCGAGTTTGTTGGATGTGCCCGGAGAGTACCGCGGATGTGCATGCTTTGGAGAATGTAACGACTTACATTCAGTGTGCTTTGACTGGATTCGTCGTTCTTGGTGCTAGTATCATCTTCGCGCCAATCTTTCAAGAGTAATATTCTATCTTAATAATTTTACAAATATTGATTGTTGCATGACATGTGAATATTTTAAGTAATTATTATTATTCAATCTTGCAATAGCCGTCATTGGATGCTCCTTGTCATACGTCCCAGGCTCGGGATAATTTATGTCTTTGATTCCGCTAGCTTTCACAAGGAGCGGAAGTTAAAGATTAGACCGCCTATGATAGCGTAAGTTGATCGTTTTGATATATTTTAAATGAATTTAAATTATAATATAAAGCAAATAAAGTGTAACTCATTTGATTTTGTTTTATGTAGTGCTTTTAGGAGGTTTCGGATGAGCGGCAACGAAGTTCTTCGGGACAAGCTTCTTTGGAGATGTGTTAAGGTATAATAGACTTATTTTATTCAATTAAAAGCATATGTCATTCTCATTATACGATAAATTTCCTCATTTTCTTAAAACTTTTGTTAAAGTGCCCACAACAACAAGGAGGCACGGAGTGCGGTTATTTTGTCATGCGCAACATTTTTGACGTACTCCCTTTATATTCTGGTTCGGAGGATTTCGATGAAGTAAGTTTTTGTTCACTTATTATTCATTTCATATTTTATATATATAACTATTGAAGGCTAACTTTGGTGAATTATTTTCATGTTGCTCGTACCTTTACCCGCGATCCTTATACGGAAGATCAAATCAATGAGGTGAAAAATAAGTGGGCAAGATACTTTATTGATAATTGCATTGCGTAGGTTAGTTAATGTTAATTTTCTTTGCTTCTCTCATCCTTACAACGAATATAATTTAGTGCAACTTGTACCAACCAACATTATCGTATTGACTTGGATTTCATGATATATATATATATATATATATATATATATATATATATATATATATATATATATATATATATATATATATATATATATATATATATATATATATGTTGGATTCGCATGATATCTATGTTGGATTGAATTGTATTTATTTCTTGTTTAAACTTGGAATTTGGATTGTGCGTGGAAGTTGGAGGAAAATTGGTTCTTAGAGGATGATGGATATTGGTTGTTGGATGAATTTTGGATTATATATTGGTTGTTGGATGAATTTTGGATGATGGATGGATGGTTGTTGCATATAATATTGTACAGGTTAATTCCCAATTATGGTTTATCCAATTTACAAACGGAGCGATGTCGAAATTTATGCAGAAAATATTCTGCTTGCTGCATCCTGGTTGCTGCATTCTGCTTCTTGCATGAAGGTTGGTGGAACATATGTAAATATAAAATAAATTTTTATTTAAAAAATTAAAGCAGTATATTCCTGCTGGTTTCTATGAAAAAACGCAGCAATATACTTTATTTTTATAATAAAAAATACATATTCTTTGCGGTTGGGAAAAACCGCAAAGCAATATTTATATTTTTTATTATAAAAATAAAGTATATTGCTGCGGTTTTTCTGCAGCAATATTTATATTTTTATAATAAAAAATATAAATATTGTGGTTTTTCACAGAAACTGCAGCAATATGGTTTATTTTTATAATAAAAAATATAAATATTGCAGCGGTTTGTCCTATAAACCGCAGCAATATGTTGTAAAATTGATGCGTTTTAATTACCTATTGTTGCACCGTTAATTGTTGCGCGGTCAAAACCGCCGCAATAGGCCACTTAATGACCGCAGCAATAACCATTTATTCTACTAGTGAAGGTGCTTATAGGTTAGTATATGTTGACGATCGACCAATACCTAGAGCTTGGAACATCATAAATCTCAAGCAATATATTTTTAAGGTAACGTCAAGTGACGTCCTGTTTGACAAGCATTATTATTGTTAAGCTAATGTTTAACATGTTTATCAATAAAAGTAAGACATTCTCTTTATCACTTTGCAATATTCTTTTTTTATATAACGCAACTATTGTTATCACACAAAGTATGAAACAAAACGCCATGTGTCATAATGTTACAAGTATGATGGAAACCTTGGCACTGGGGACAAGAATTTCAGCACTGTCAGGAAAACTGCACTTCTCCTTTAAAGAATCAAGGTCATTTATAGTACTAGGAGGGCGATTTTTATCATCCAGGATCTTTTGATGGGTAAAAAAGTGGTTGAACAAGGAGTATTTTTGCTTTTCGCCATTGAAAGAGCAAGAAGTTGAGATAGAAAAAGTTGAAGAAATTACCTTGAAGAAACAAAAGCAAGCGGTTGAAAGTGCAAATTGAAGGAAGTGAAGTGCAGTTTTAAAATGATGGGACGATTTGGAGAAGGCTGCAGCGTGATGGTAGTTGAGTTATGGAATACGAAGCGATTTTCGGTAATTATGACTCAACTTCCTCCATGTTTGAGTAAAAATTCATGGGGCAATTGTTGAACCAAATATTTAAGCGGGAGCAAAATTGGACTTGAGGTCTTATAGGGAATTAGGCCGTCATAAATAAAAGGTTGAGAGAGATGGGTCGATCCAGACTAAAGAACAACCAAAGGGCCGTTGAGAATAAGTAGTAGATGGGCAGTAAAAGCCATTTGGAGATAGGGGACGGTTACATAGTGAGTAATGTCAATAGACGTTATTTATCGTCTTTGAGTACATAAGGCTAAAGGGCCGAAAATTGTAGACATGTGATACATTCACCTGTAATACAGCTATAATATTTACTCAACTTTAAAAGCAATATACCAGTTGTTTTGCATTCTTTCCCTTGCACTCTTTATTTCGTTAGAGTCTCCATACAAATTCTCCAAACCGTCCCTACTACCACTAATTACAAGTTAGTAGTTTCAGGTTATTAATTTGTGTGTGGTTCGACAACTCATCAAATTTTGGTGTCGTTTTCGGGAGTGTGATTATTTTTTTCTAATTTAAGAATTTGATTGTTTTTAGATACAAGAACATGGATGAGTTACTTGGACAAGAAAAGAAGCTTGTAGCATTGGTGCATAACAATAATTCTCAAATTTGTTGTGCAAAACTGATTTTGTCCAGTACCACCTAAGCTTGTTCTGTCAATTAATTTGAAAATAAAATCATTTAGATAAAATTAAAAACATCAAGTTTAAAGAAAACATCAGTAGCTTTTCAAAAATATAAAAATCATGTTCATATGAATTTTATACAATTTTACATCATTTTTACAAAAATGTTCATGTAAATCACTAAATTCCAGAAAATCGATTTTCTTTTCAATTAAGAAAATAAATAAAAATGGTCTTAAAAGTGTCCAATTCAAGTGAAAATTTCCAGTCTAGTTTCTCAAAGTTTCTAGAATGTTCATACCAAATTTCACTTCTAAATAAGTTCAATAAATTGGATTTCAAAGAACAAATTGAATAAAGGTCCTGCTTTGACCAGTTTTAGTATAAAATTCACCATAATTCAAGTAGTGGCTAAAAACTTGTGAAATTTTGATATAACATAAAGAATTCACTGATCTATCCATAGATGTATCATATTCTCAGTTTAACACTTTGTACAGAAAGTTATGATTTTTGTAAGTCAGTACAAGAACAAAAAAGGCAATCTGGAAAATGAAATAAAGTGATTAACTCAACTTTCATAGAAATGTTTTCTTTTCATGCGAAAATGTGAATAAAAAATCATGAATTCATTAAGTTTCTCTTAAAATGACTCACTTTATCATGTAAATAAAAATAAATAAAATTGTCATAAAAAATCAAAATCAAGGAGGTTAATTAATCTTTAATTTTCACAAAGTGTATAAATAAACATGAATTTCAAAGCCCATTCAAGGAGATGAAGATCAAGGAGCATCATGGTGAAGATCAAGATTGAAGATTTGTATAGATCATAGTTTTTGTACATATTGTTGTAATAATGATACTTTGTAAATAGTTATTGCATCACTCAATTAATAAAAAACATGGAGATGTTTATGCATAATTTTCATAAATAATTCCACAACTCTTTTTAATAAAATGAGCAACCAATGTTACAAATATTGCATGTTGGACCAATATATCATAGTATATGAATCAAATGACCCAATCTCAATTAAGAGGAATAATTGCAAATCTAACTAAGTTAAATTGTATGATGATCCATCTTACATTTTAAAAATGCGTTCTCCATATTCAAATGGATTAATCATATAATTTGACATAATTAGATTGGTAATTATGATTTCCGAATTGATTTTAGGCCGTTTCACGTGTCTCACTTTAAATTGCCAAATTCCGATTAGCCAAACACAAATTTCCAAGTTCAATCTCAAATTGATCATTTCTCTCCAAATGACTTAATAATAATCTTCAATTAAGATTATTTCTCAAAAGCCTTCAATTAGGAAGCAAACCTTCTAAGACCTCTCGAAAATCATAAACGTGATCACTATTAAGGTGGTTATTTCAATCCCCAATTAATCGCTAATTAGAACGGTTGACACAAACTTCTTTTAATCACTAATTGGAGTGATTACCTTAAAACCCTAAATCGTTAATTAAGACGATTATTCTTCTCGTTTTTAACCACTAATTAGAGTGATTATTTCAAACCCTAATAATCGTTAATTAGGACGATTATTTTCCTCATTTAATCACTAATTAGGGTGATTATCTTAAAACTTGGTTAACCACCAATTAGGCTGATTAGCTTAACCTTTCATCATGTTTAATCACTAATTAGAATGATTATCTTAAACTTCATTAATCATCAATTAGGGTGATTATTTCCTAATCTTCATTGTCAATTACTAATCAAGGTGATTATCTTTCTTTGAATAATCACTAATTAGGGTGATTACTTATTTCCATCCTTATTAATCACTAATTAAGGTGGTTATCTTAATCCTTTATATTTAATCACTAATTAAAGTGATTATCATAACCCCATTTTAATCACTAATTGGAGTGATTACCTCATATCAAATGGATTTGTTTAATTCTAAAAGTGAGTTATTCATAATCTATTCCCCTCTCTTTCTTCCCCCAGTGGAATTGGTCATTTAGGGAGAGACATATGCTCGAACTACGACGGTTTTGATCCATAAGTGGATTCCAATCCCGCAATGATTGGTACGTAGTGCAACTTCAGTGCTCAAACCTACCATGTACAAATGATATATTGGTCCCAAATAAAAATGGTTAAGGTGTATATGTGCAAAGTATGTGATTTTCTTTTCTTTTTAATAGCCATGATTACTTTAAAATGGAAAATAATGCATTGGGTAAGAGCCCGTTCTTTAGAACGGAAGAGGAGACGAGTTCCGGATGTTCGCACCTCTTATCCTAAACCCCGAACCCTATCTCATGGTATGAAAGACCGGTTTTCAAAAAAGCCTTATCTATATGAAGTCATCATCGTTTTAAATGATTTTTCTTGAAATTTATTTTAAAACGATTTATTAAATAAATATGTCCCTATTCGAGATATTAATAGGGTGGCGACTTCCAAGTTTTCTAAAACTCAAAGTCCAATGAGAGACTTTAGTGGGATTCGGACCGTTAATTAAGACAGTAAAAAATCGGATACCACACCGGGGAGGCTTGTATTATTATGTATCCTTTTTAATCTCTGCTCCGAGCGGCCAGACCGAGGGTGAAGGAGAGAATGGGGCGGAGCTCGGCGTTCGGGGCGGAGACAAGGACGACGGCGTGATGGCGGTGCAAGGTTGATGTCGGTGGAGCAACGGTGAAACAAAGGAGAGAGAGAGAGAGATCGATGCGGCTGGGAGATAGAGTGTGTGCATGAGCAACGAGAGAGAGATAGAGAGCGGACGAGAGCGGGGGTAGGCATGCGAGCAAGAGAGGGTGGCGCACAAGTGCAGCGGTGGTCGGCGACGGGTGGAGGGTGTCTTGTTGTGGTGGTTCAAAGCGTGGTAGGTGGTGGTTGGTGCACGGTGGTGTTGGTGTTGGTGTTTTGGAAAAATAAAATAGAGGAGAGAGAGTGATAATGAAATAAACTTTGAGGCTACATTATCTGGTGGTTTCCGGCGAGATTGAGGGCGGTTTAAAGATCGTAGGATGCTTTAGAGTAGTGAGTGAATGTGATGTTTGAGGGGACCGAGAGTATGGCTATTTATAGCCATGGTTTGGCTTCTAGAAGGCCTACTATTATGGATTTGTTTGATGGTTTTTGGCAAAATGAGCATTAAGTCCATGGATTGTTGATGTTTGGGAACAAAACTTATGAATTGTTGACATAGGAAGAAGATGGGAGTGGGTCGGTGGCTTTGGGAAGAGAGAAAGGCTGATGAAGTTTGGCATGTTTGCCATAGGAAAGGAAGAAGAAAAGTGGAAGAAGTCATCGAGACGATTTGTGAGGAAAAATTCCTCCTTTTTTCCTTTCATTTTTAAGAAAAAACAAAAATCCACATTTGCTCAAGCCATACTTCACATGGCCTTGTAATAGTATATTAGATGTTGAAATATTTGGCTTCGATTGATTAAATGATATAAAAAATGTAACCTTTCCCTTTTATGTTATCTTAAACCAAAAATAATTATCCTTTTACAATAACAAATAGTTTATGTTGTAATATGGTAATTTATGACATCAATTTAGTCCTTTAAAAGTTTGAATTTTAGTTGAATTAGTGATAGTTATAATTAATGTATTTATTAAGCATAGTTAAGTTTTTGGGATATTACAAAATATTACTTCAAATTTAAAGATTTAGACTATTTTATTTTAGATAAGTTATAGCACAAACCTTATAAACATATACAAAGTAGAAGTTGGAGTGGAAGATGAAACATCTAGCAGAACATTTGTCCTATATATTTGACAAACTTGCGGAAAAGTTGATAAAAGTTCTAGTAATGACATTTCTTAATACAATAAAAATAGTATACCAAAAGCCATATACTCATAATATTAACTTTTTTACATGTACTTATTTTGTTTCAAAATACTTGCTACATTTCCTAAAGATGCTAGAGGATTTAAGATGAAAGCATACCGGTTTATTTTTATTGATGACATTTTGTTCAAGAAGTTCGTTGATAGGCCGTACTTAAGGTGTTTGGATAAAGATGAGGCTGCGACAATCATGTTGGGGCAAGAAGTTTGTCGAATAAGATCTTGAGAATAGGGTATTTTTGGCCTACAATGCAACAAGATTCATACGACTTTGCAAAGAAGTGTAAAGCATGTCGAAGCATTCACCAGGTAAAACATCGGCATCGGGAGTTATTGCATCCCATGTTGACTCCATGGCCATTTATGAAATGAGGAATGGACATTGTCGGCCCCTACCGTCGCTATTGGGCAATGTGTCTTCATGTTGGCTATGACGGATTACTTCTCCAAGTGGATAGAAGGTGAGGCATTTCGTCATTTTCTGAGACAAGGAGGTTATCTCTTTTATTAAGCGAAATATAATAACTCGATTTGGTGTTCCGTCAGAAATCATGTGTGATAATGGTTCTCAATTCATTAGTTGGCCTACAAGGAAATTCTGTGAAAAGTGGAAAATCAGCTTAGACACATCAACGTCACGGTATCCTCGGAGCAATGGCCGGGTAGAGTCAAGTAACAAGATTATCGGCAATCTAAAGAAAGCGTGGAAGAAGCACGAGGGAAGTGGGCGAGATGAGTTGCCTTATATATTGTGGGCGGATAGAACAACGCAAAAAAAAATAAAGCGGTCAAACACTTTTCTCTTTGGTCAATGGATGTGAGGCAGTATTACCGGTAGAAGTTGATCTCCCTTCTTCGCGATATGGATTGATGATGGTTGACAAGAACACAGCAGAGCTAACTCATGACCTAGATGTGATGGAGGAGATTCACGACGAAGTGCGGATACGGATAGAAGTATACCGATGGAATGTAGCAAAAAGTTATAACAAGAACGTGAAGGCAAAAGGTCTTCAAGATTGGAGATTGGGTTGTGCGAAGAACTTTTTTTGGCAAGGAGGCAACGGGAAAGTTCGGTCCTAAGCGGGAAGGTCCATATTGCATAGTCAAAGTCGTTGGACAAGGTGCTTATGGGTTGGAAGATGTTGACGATCGACCAATACCTAGAGCTTGGAACATCATAAATCTCAAGCAATATTACTTTTAAGGTAACGTCAAGTCACGTCTGTTTGACAAGCATTATTATTGTTAAGCTAATGTTTAACAAGTTTATCAATAAAAGTAAGACATTCTCTTTATCACTTTGCAATATTCTTTTTTATATAACGCAACTATTGTTATCACACAAAGTATGAAACAAAACGTCATGTGTCGTAATGTTACAAGTATGATGGAAACCTTGCATTTGTTCAAACAAGTTGCAAAAAAGTTTTCATGCATGCAAACTTTACATAAGCTTGGCCAAGAACAAACGGCGCACATACGGCACGAAAAACAACAATGCACATAATCGGAGAAAGATCTCAAACACAACATATATAAAAACGAAGTCACACGCAAACACTTTGTTTAAACACAACACATTGTAAATTGCCCCTTACATTCAAAATTGCCTTTGGATTGCTACCAAATGGGAAACCCTAGAAATTGTTTAAAAGAAACTTGAAGTTTTAACGAGACGAAGTGTTATAACATCGGGCGACGGTAGTCTTCTTCCCGTCACCCTTTTCTTGGTTTTCTCCATGACATCCAGTTCCTCAAAAGTAAAGCGATCCTCGGCGCCAAGGGAGACATAGTGATGAAGTCTTCTTCCTAAATTTTAATGTCTTCTTCAGGATTCTAATTGGAAGTATTCCCGGCACTGGAATTCCCTCTTTATATCACTTCTGGTCTTGAAAGTGTAGTAACCGGCGAGCGTCCTAGCACTTTCGTCTTCTTCTTCTTCCCATAGAGGGCCAACTTCAAGTTCAGCTCCTTAAGCTTCGAAATCACAATAGCGTCCTCGGCCATCTTTTCCTTGACTTCTTATCCTGGCATCCAGAAATGTCCAATCTGTTTTTCAATAAGCGGCAACATGATTCTTGACGACCAACATGCTATGAATACTCTGGAAAAAGTAGGGACAAATGATAAGTAGAAGGAGATAATTAGTGCGGGACAAAGAACATCAAATGGTAGAAATAACCTACTGGACATTATAAGTTGCGACTCCACCAGGGTGTCCACTATCTTGAAATTCTTTAAGTATGACTCAGCGGATGGAAAGAGGAACTAGCCAACAACGGAGTTTGATAGAAGTTGTGCCGTCTTTGAAGTTGCAAAAAGTCGGTTAGGTGAGTTAGGGACACCGTCTTCTTGGGATCAGGAGGAGGCAGACTTTGAATTGAGGTGGGAGCCTTTGGAGCAGAAGTTACACTCGGAGAAAGTATAGAACTAGAAGCAGACGCCTTTCTCATTTTGCATGACGACGAACATTGTCCATAGAAGGTGCGCGGTCAGCGAGGGTCTTACTTGCCTAAAAAGCCACACAAAAAGTAGCTAAAGTCAAAACACCTGGGGCGATGGGCACCGGGAGAAGACAAGGTGTGAAGAAGATTTACCAGAATACATGTTCAAGTCGCTTTCGGTATCACCACTATTGTTCTCTTCACTTACAACTTCAACAGGGTCACTTTCACACCTATTTCAATGCCAGTGTCGACTTTATGGAAGTGAAGTTTGCTTTTTGTTGCACGAGTAGATCTAGTTGAGGGCTTAGAAGACAACGTAGTAACTGATGGAGATGGCTCATGAGGACACCTTTTGTTGGTGATGATGGCAAGTGACGCTAATCTGAAATCCTTCAAATGGACGATGTCCTTTCAGATTCCGGGATTTGAAGAATGGCCTCATAACGTTCAACGGAATGAGGACCTTCAAACAGAATGAGATCTTCAGCACCTGAAAGAAGCAAGCAAGTAAGTTCAGTTAACAAAAAGAGGAAGATGAAGAAAAGGTCGAGAAAAACTACCTTTGACCCACTTTCAGGAAAAAGACATGCGCCGTCTCCTAGAGAATCCTTCTTTACAAAGAAGAACCTCTTCAACCAACCCCTATCGTTTGACTTATCTAAATTCATAATTAAATTATGCCTACCCTCGCAAGGAGAAAGGGTAATTCTACCTACACCATAAGTTTTGTACTCGTAACAAAATCCCAAATCCAAAACTCAAAACCAGCCCAAAATTCTTTTTATTCTCAAATAAAACTTCTAAAGCAAGGAGGAGTCTCCAAACATGAGGCATAATTTGGCATGCAAGAATGGTTGTTTGCCGAAGGAAAGATTGAGTGAGAGGGCCAAAAGGGAAGACGTGGCCGATTTTGAAGGGGCACTCATGGAGGCAAACCCCGACTATCGCGAATCAAGTCGGCCCTAATCTTGGCATTGGGGACGAGAATTTCAACATTGTCGAAAATGCACTTCTCCTTTAAAGAATCAAGGTCGTTTATAGTACTAGGAGGGCGATTTTTATCATCCGAGGATCTTTTGATGGGTAAAAAAAGTGATTGAACAAGGAGTATTTTTGCTTTTCGCCATTGAAAGAGCAAGAAGTTGAGAGAGAAAAAGTTGAAGAAATTACCTTGAAGAAACAAAAGCAAGCGGTTGAAAGTGCAAATTGAAGGAAGTGAAGTGCGGTTTTAAAATGATGGGACGATTTGGAGAAGTTGCAGCGTGATGGTAGTTGAGTTATGGAATACGAGCGGTTTTCGGTAATTATGACTCAACTTCCTCCATGTTTGAGTAATAATTCGGGGGCAATTGTTGAACCAAATATTTAAGCGGGAGCAAAATTGGACTTGAGGTCTTATAGGGAATTAGGCCGTCATAAATAAAAGGTTGAGAGAGATGGGTCGATCCGCACCAAAGAACAACCAAAGGGCCGTTGAGAATAAGTTGTAGATGGGCGGTAAAAGCCACTTGAGATAGGGGACGGTTACATAGTGAGTAATGTCAATAGACGTTATTTATCGTCTTTGAGTATATAAGGCTAAAAGGGCCGAAAATTGTAGACATGTGATACATTCACCGTAATACTGACTATAATATTTACTCAACTTCAAAAGCAATATACCGGTTGTTTTGCATTCTTTCCCTTGCACTCTTTATTTCGTTAGAGTCTCCATACAAATTCTCCCAAACCGTCCCTACTACCACTAATTACAAGTTAATAGTTTCGGAGTTATTAATTTGTGTGTGGTTCGACAACTCATCAAATTTTGGTGTCGTTGTTTGATTGTTTTTAGATACAAGAACATGGATAAGTTACTTGAACAAGAAAAGAAGCTTGTAGCATTGGTGCAAAACAATAATTCTCAAATGAATGAAGCTAAAGATGATGAGGATGCCATAAAAGCTTTGTCTTCAATTCTTATAAAATTACTTGCAAGACTCACAAAAATTCAAGATCTCAAGGAAGTTAAGGAGAGAAAAAGATAAATTCATGTAGTTCCTTCCGGAACCTTCGATTAGGAATCTTTTAATTTAGGGCGACTTTATAACTGTTATGATTGTGATTCATTTTATGCACGCTCATATGATTTTTCATAATCTACATATTGTTATGATTATCCTGCAAATTTTCCATGTTGTGTATTCCTCCTTCTACGCCAAACCAAAGTAATATTGTTTTCTTAATTGATTTTATGGAACAATTTCAGAGAAAGACAAATGCACATTTTTGATGCCTTGGAAGAGATAGTTAGACACCAAAAAGAGTGATGATCTATGTACATTTTATATTAGTGATCCTAGTAGGAACATGTTATATGTGGAGGAACAATGGTAGATGAGGAACTTGTTGGAGTTGAGTCATTTAATTACGATGAGGTTGTAGGAACTAAAACTCAAACTTGTTCTACTAATTTGCATGTGTCATTAGTTGACCAATCTAATGTGGAACTTCTTATTTCATTTGAGTCTAGTGAAAATGAATTTATGCTTATTGATGATTCCATTAATTTATTTGAAGTTCAAATTTTGCCAACTATTGTTCCTTCTCCTATTTCTCATGTTGAGCCATGTATTATACTTCCTACTTCGTTATATAAGTATGACACTAATGTTCCTTTGGCTAAGTCCATAGTAGTTCATTTATTACTAACTTTTCATTTTGGGGAACTAAAGATTAGTGGGTTAACATGAAATCTTTTTCGAATAATATTGAAAGCAAAGAAAAATTAAATGCTAATTGTAAGAGTATTTTTATTGCGTATGTTGGATGGGCGCGTATTTGAGTACTTCATTGTAAAGGTTTTTGTTTTGAAAATGTTTTAAATTAAAGAAGTCGCCAACAAGTATTTAAAGGAAGACTCATAAACTTGTTTGGATTTTTGGGAAACCATAGGGACATCTTAGGACTTATCCAATGTAGATTGTACTTCCCTGACATGGCTTCATGATTGGTCAATTAACCAAAGATTGAGTTCGGGGGTTAGGTTACGATCAAGATCTGAAATCACATTTTTCCATTACTGGCCTCTACTTAATACGATTCATGTTCAAGGTTTATGCAAATTGCTAACCAAGCAATATGTACATGCAATCTGAAAATTAATCTATGTCGGCTCGTTAAACGCATAAAAAACTAGTGTTTGGTGACGTGTTGTTTAAGCAATCAATTTATAGGGAACATAATACAATTGTCCAAATTATCTTAATTTAGCATTAGAACATTTATTTAGGTATTTTTCAGCAAAAATAAACAAGTGAGGTGATGAAAGTATTAAAGCATATAGCATGCATATAAATAATAATGTATAAAGAAATGACTAGAGATTTAGAAAAGAATGTGCAAAAGAGCATTAAATCCTTCAAGATCCACATCATCAAAAGCAAATTGTTAGTAAAATAAGAATTAAATTGCAATTGACTCTCATGAATTACACCTTTGTCGCTTCGGTCTTGAATAACGTTCTCTAGGAGGAGCAATCTTAAAGCTTGCAATATGAAATTTGAATGTGTTAATGGAGTTTGAATATGTATTTCAGAGAGTTTTTGTAGTAAGAAGCGAAGGTATATGTAAATGTGATAGGAAAAGTCGTGGAAAAAGTGTATGTGAAAGTCTCTGAAAGTCCGTAAAACATTAGTCGAAAAGCAACGCTATTTATAGGAAAATAAACCCGGAAATCACGCGAAGAGCATAGAATTTGGCTTGTGATATGCGCACGACTCGTGCGTTCCGTGCATGGGCTTTGCGCCTAGTGCGGAGCTTCGTGCGTCGGCGCACTTCACTTTTGAGTTTCTTCGTTTTGTTAATTGTCTCGATGTTGCGTGCGCGCATCCTAGTGCGCAGGATGCAGCGCTGATCTGGGCAGTTTTTCGAAATTAAAAGATTCATTTTATCTTTTGAAGTCCGAAATCAGATATCTTAAGGATTGAAAAACTAATTTTCAGAATATTTTTGAATTTAGGAAATATTAATTAATTATCAATAATAATTAATAGGGTTTTTCTATGATATACCCCTGTGTTTTTTAAAATTCTATAATGTACCCCTAATGTTTTTTTATTCTACATTGTACCTCTGTGTTTTTTAAATTTTCTACATAGTACCCCCTAAGTTAAGTGTACGTAACGTTTACCGTTAAATTCTCTTTGCATTTTTGGGCTTCTCTCTCATCCCTCCCCCTGCCACCCCCCAACACAGCCTCCACCCCTACCCCTCCCCTCCACCCCAAGAACCACCATGACCGCCGCCGGCCCAGCCCATAGGGGTGTAAATGAGACGAGACAACTCGCGAGCTACTCGAGATCGACTCGGTCAAAACTCGGTCAAAGCTCGGCTCGAGTGAGCTCGAGCTCGAACTCGGCTCGAGTGAGCTCGACTCAAGCTCGAACTCGGCTCGAGATGTTGGCGAGTCGAGTTGAGCAACTCGATACTCGACTCGAAAACTCGTGAGAAGCTCGAAAACCCAATTATCAATAGCAAAATACCTAAATTCAACATTTTTCTACCTTAGAGTTGCTTTTAACCTGAGACACTTGCAAACTACTCGAAATCTACTCGGCCAAAACTCGACTCGGTCAAAGCTTGACTCGGTCAAAGCTCGATCAAACTCGACTCGAGTGAGCTCGACTCAACTCGAGCTCGACTTGAAATGCTAACGAGTCGAGTCGAGCTAGCTCAAACTCGAACTCGACTCGCATCATTTACACCCCTACAGCCCCCACCCCTCCCCCTCCTCTTCGATTTCTCGCACCCCCACCCTTTCCCCTCTACCTCTTCCCTCCCTCGCACCGCATTGTGAACAACAACCACCACCAACATTTCCCCTTCCACCTATTCCCTCCCGCACCGCATTGTGAACAACAACCACCACCACTCTCGCCATTGTTTTTAGAAAAATCAACCCAAATTCAATCGTGTTTCAACGGAAAATCAACACTTATCTCTCTCTTCCATCTGCAAATCGCACGATGCATTGAAAATTGCTGCGGAAAATCGAGAGGTGGGGGTGGGGCTGCGGGAAATCGAGGGGGGGGGGTGGGGGGCTCGGGAAATCGAGGGGGGGGGGAGGGGGTTTGGGGCTGCGGGAAATCGAAGGGGAGGGTGGTTGGGGCTGCGAGAAATCAAAGGGGAGGGGGTGGGGGGCAGGGCAGGAGAGGGGAGGGGGGGGGGCTGCGGCGGAGGAGGAGGGGGAGGGGAGGGAGGGGGGCTGGGTTGGCGGGGAGGGAGTTAGGAGCTGCGGCGGTGGAGGGGAGGGGGAGGGGGCTGGGGTGGATGGGATGGGGAGGTTTGGGTGGGAGTAAATTGTACTAAACGGAGGTTTGGGTGGGAATTCAAAAATCATTAACGTCCGTTTTCATTAATACACACTAGGGGTATTTTGTAGAAAACTTAAAAAACACAGGGGTAAAACATTTGAGGTACATTATAGAATTTTAAAAAACACAGGGGCATATCATAGAAAAACCCTAATTAATATTTATAAAAAATACATTTAATTAACAGGAATAATTAATTGGGCTTATTAAAATAGGCTTTAAGAATGCAATTAATTATCATGAATAATTAATTGGGCTTTTAAAAGTGGGCTCGGAATAATTTTAAACAAATAATTAGAATTCACCTTTTTTAAAACGATTTTGGGCTTAACTTTTCAAATTGCTCTTCTTTTGGACCGGACCAATTAAGACGACGGTATGTTTCTTCATTGGGTACTAAATAGAGTATATATTATGTGTCTACACTAATAAATATGATGTGGATTATAAGTTTCGTTTTAGTAAGAAATTTTTGCAGGTCTTCAAGTATGTTTCTTCATTGGGTACTAAGAAATGGCCTTAGCTAAGATTGTTTATCAAGAAGCTGGTGTTTGATTGAAGAAGTTGCATGGTCGAGCCTATGACATTAAAACAAGGGCGCTGCTTGAGAAGCAACCCAAGGATGTTTTCTTAACCTTGTATATCATACTTCATTAGTAGTTCCTTATGTTCCTTGTTTCTTTAGTTGAATAAGAATGAACTGTTTCATGGCTTGTTACCTGTTGTCATGAATTTCTCTTCATTTATACTTTGTTTACATTGTAGACTATGTAAAACTTAAGTGTTGGGAGGGAATTTCCTATTGAGTGTGTAATGTAAGAGGGTTTATGTGCTTTTCATTTCGTGCATTGTTCCTTTCATGTGGTGCTATTTTCATGTGTTGTTACTTTCATGTGTTGTTCCCTGAGTCGCTGTTCCTTTAGTTGTATTAAGCCTTGTCTAAAGAGTCTTTTTGTCATTGGATAAAATTTGGTCAACTTTTTGCTTTTTTGGTTAATTTTTAATTTTATTGTCATAAATCGTGTCTTTCAGTCTCCTCCAATTGGTAAAAAAATGTGCATATGTGAGTTGGGAATGACTGGATTTGATATACTTTGTGATTCTTATATACTTGTTATAACTCTCTTGTACGCCCTTGCACAATTCTTGAGTTTTATGTTGAATTCAATGAGATAGAAATGTGATTTTTTGAGCCATTATTCCTTGTGACCTTTTGAGCCATTATTCCTTGTGACCTTTTGAGCCTTATATATAGACTGAAATGTTCATATCATTTTCTTATTCTTCATGTGTGATATACTCTTCCATGGATTTGTATCTCTAAAACTTGCATAGATTCTCTTCGAGACCACGTATGACTATTTCATGTTATGAAAATGATAAAGGCACTGTTTTGTTAAGCTACATAGCCAAAAGCCTTCATAGCTATTTTTCCGTTTTCATGAGCTCCTTTGAGCTTTTTGGCTGATTTATTTTACTTAACCATATTACAATCCTTAATCCATGCTCTACTAGCTTTGAAACTTATGGAGCATTTAACTGAGTGTTTGTATGTTGATGAGGTGATGGAACAAGTGAAACACCCCCAAAATCGCTTTTCTAAAATGAAGCTGAAAATGCTACCACCGCGGTGCAACGCAAGGGTTTTTGTAATTATAAACATATGGAACTTATATAAGCTTCATAGATTGTTTTATCCCATAAGAAAGGGTAAAAGTGCTAAAGTACTAAAGTTTCATTATCAAACTACATTAGTCCTATCAAAGATATGCAATGGATAACTTTTAAGAAGTAACTTAATCTTATTACAAAGTGGAAGCATCACGCCCCAAATTAGTAATCCAAAATCCCAAATAACAAAACTTCAAACTAAGAGTATCTCTAGAAAAGTTATGCGGAAAATATCCCTTGGCAAAGATAACCCCATGCATACCTAATGATTACCTAGAGAAATGATTTGCTCACCATTCAACATAAGGTTGGAATGGTTCATCGCATGGTCAAAATACATTGACCAAAAACAACATCAACATACGCGTCAGCGAAAGCTTAGTACATACACTAACAAAACATAGGACATAAGAATTCAACCCTAAACATGTTACTAAACAAAAGTAGAAATGATATTACTTTAACAGAAGCTTAGCTGTACTCATATTATTTTAATTTTTGTCTGACTGGTGACGTGTCAGGATCTATGCCTCACACTAGGCCACTGCGTGCCACCCACAGTAAAATGCGCTCAACGCATTGTGGATGCGCTTGGACGCAACTTCATGCGTCTTCGACATTGTGGCTGCGTCAGACGTACCACCTACAGTAGCACTACTTTCATGCTTTTTAAAACGATTGTCAAAAAAATATTAGGGTTTGTCCTAAAGCATTAGGTCTGATTATCTATCCACTAATCTATCAATTATTACACAAAAAGTATCCCATTGTAATAATAATACTTGTTTAAAAGGAATGGCATTAAATTTTTATGACATAAAGGATTATAAAGTTTTCAAATACAAGGAAGGTATCCATGGAAGCTAGGTTTTAGATCTAATTAGCACATGTAAAACAAATAACACAACAATCACATGTGAAGAACAATGGTAGGACTGAATGGATTACCAAACACACATAATTTTCACATAAACATGCTATATACAAAATAAACTGTGAGCCATGATTAATCTCATATTATATCAACATAGAAAATAATGCATTTTCATGTTTAAACCTCTTATAGATACTCTTGAAAGAGAGTAGATTGGTCCCCAGTGAAGTCCCCAACATGTGGTACCTGATTTTTTACTGTCTTAATAATGGTTTAAATCCCATACAAGTCTTTTATTAGACTATGGTTTTATAGAAAACTTGAAGTCACCACCATATTAACATCTGAATAGGGACAGATTTATTTAATAAATTATTTTAAAATAAATTTTAAAAAAATTCATTAAAATGATGATGACTTCATATAGAAAAGGCTTTTTAGAAAATTGGTCTTTCGTAACATGAGATAAGGTTCGGGGTTTAGGTTAAGAGGTGCCAATGCATGTAACTCGTCTCCTCTTCCGTTCTAAAGAATGAACTCTTCCTAAATACGTTATTCTCCATTTTAAGTAATCATGGCTATTCAAAAGAAAAAAAAAACACGTAATATATACACATATACACATTCAATCAATTTTTTATTTAATTAATAGAACCGATATATCATTTATATATGATAGGTTTGAACACTGAAGTTGCACTATATACCAATCATTATGGTATCGGAATCCAGTCATGAATCAAAACCTTCGTAGTTCGATTTATGTCTCATCTTAAGTGGTCAATTCCACTAAGGATGAAAGAAAAGAAAGGAAATGAAAATAGACTATGAATAACTCACCTATTGAGTTAGACAAATTTTTTTGAGAAAAATTGTTTTAAATAAGTCAACCTTTGCGCGATCTTCCCATTTTAAGTCAACCTTTTGATTATCCCTGATTGAGTTAGGCTTGTATGTCTGTTTTCTTCTATTGAGTTTTAACTTTGTTTGTGACTTATTTATTAGGTTACTTATGATACATGTTACAAGTCCCTTCTTCTAAAACACAGCGAGGGTGGGGGTGGGACATTGTAACACGTATCATAAGTAACCTAATAAACAAGTCACAAATAGGTTAAAACTCAATAGAAGAAAACAGACATACAAGCCTAACTCAATCGTGGATAATCAAAAGGTAGATTTAAAATGGGAAGACCGCGCAAAGGTTGACTTATTTAAAATAATTTTTCCATTTATTTAAAAGGAGGTAATGACTCCAAATAATGATACCAAATAGGTTTGAGTTAATCACCCCCAATAAGTGATACCAAGTAAGGTTGAGACACGTGGAAAGCCTAAAATTAATTAGAAGGTACATAATTACTTATCTAATTATATAATGGATCCTACACATGTCAAATTCTAATTCGTTCTAATTTAATAAATCAATTTTAATTTTAATTAGCCTAACTAAAATTAATCTAACCAAAGCAACCATACCACCACCATCACAACCAAAAACACCACCACCGCCAACCCCATTGTAAACAACACCACCTGTCCACCACCACTTCCACCCTCTCTCGACTCCACCACCAAGAAACCACCTCCATATACCAAGAAACCCCCCGCCACCCCTCTCCCATCCCTAGCATACAACACCTTGCCATCACCTCCCCCACCCCCTACGCACAACACCCTGCAAAACCCTCTTCAATAAATGCATAAACACTATTCCCAGCAAAGAACTGGTACTTACTACTGGCATTGGAAAGATTTGCAACTTCATAATCAAACTTGGGAATTTCTCTCTCCTCAATTTGATCACAACCCATCTTCTCATCATCATTTTCAGCACTACCCACATCGGATTTTGCACAAATATCATCACAAAGTGATGTACTTTCCACATATTTCTCACTAGAAAATCTAAAAACAGAAACCCTAATTCAAATCAGTGAACACCCATCTTGAAATTGGACAATTTCCATCAACCCATAAAGAGAGAATTTCACAAACTTACCTCAAAATATACCGAAGAATGAAACCAAAAACATGAGCAACGTAGCTCCAGAGAAAAACCCAGTTCAAATTCAGTTTGCACACTTGAACATTTGGAACTTGGTTTTCTTTCCTTACAACAGCAGCATTTGAAACTTGTATTGAGGCCGATTTGTTAGTAATGTTGGTGGATTTAGAGGAATAAAGCATGTCACCTGAGGTAGAACGAGATGCTTTAAACAATCCTCCGGGAAGAAAAGTTGCTTTTAACCCTTGCCCACGACTCAACCCAATATTTCCCGGTGCAACAAATGTAGCCTTATTTCCGAGTGGCGCCATTAACCATGAACACGTGGCTTCAATACAAATAACTTATTAGTGACACATAGTAAAAAAAAAAAAATCAGTATGACACTATAAATTTTAAAATAACATAAAGTATGCATTCAGATAACAAAGAACACAAAAACAACACAATAGGGTAATATTCCAGCCAAAAAACAAGGCATAAATTCATTCTTAATTTTTCAAGAGAAAAAAACAACACAGCAGCCACAAACCAAATAAAAGAAACTGATTTAACATTGTTTATTGTCCCGTTTTCATTTCTTCACTAATATAGAAAGATCGATGATATCATATTCTACATCAACCCTATGTTCAGTAATCATTTCACAATGAGTGTAAGTCGATGCAACAATATGTAAGCCAAATGATTTATTCTCTTGGCATGCATCCTCTACGTGATTCAAGGTATCCATGCTTTGTGATTTGTTGTCTCTTTTTATTGGCATCTCATAAATCAAATGAGGCTTCGTCTTTACTGCCACACGTCAACTTCCTTTATTTACAATATCAGTTGCATAGAACACTTGTGACACTTGGCTAGCTAGCACAAATGGCTCATTTGTTTTCAAGAATCGTTGACTATCAATACTCACATACCCAAATTTATCCATATTCATTCCTTTCCTAGGATCCAACACGTCATACCAGTCACACAGAAAAAGCATAATATAATTGTCACCCAAATACTCTAATTTAATCACTTTGATTTCTCAAAACTCCATAAAAGTCTACAGCCTCAGGGCCATCGCTCGTGTCACCCAAGACCACAACTCCTCTATTTTGTGTTCGTAATTTCTTATCACGTCGTAATGTTTGAAACCTAAACCCATTAGTTATATATCCACTAAAAATTTTACGTATTGGATAGGACCACACGATAAAGACAAAAGCTCCTCCCTATAAGGGCAATTGTTATCTTGGTGAAACTTCTCAATCGGAAAAAATAAATAACATGAGTTATATAATGCGTATGCCCAGTATATAAATTTTATGTCTTGTTCATGTGGTGGGAGCTCGACTCCATCGACTGCTAATTTTTCAGCATACTCTTTGCGCACATGGTAAGGGCAATAAGTTATAAAAAAAAGAAAGAAGTAAAAATATGAAGAAATATATATTTCAATTCCAGTACTTACTCAAAGAAAGCATCAACTTCACTGCAATTCTTTAAAGCATAAATGTGAGCCTGGTCTCTATCTTACACATTCAAATGTTGTATTTTGCTGCTCCTAATGTTCTTCTAGGGTGGGGAACTGTTGTAACACCACGGATTTTCGCTCATAATTTCTTCGACTTATTTTCCCTTAATTATTATTTTTCCGTTAAAATTAGAATATTTTGCTTCTTAAAAATATTATATCCTATGTTATTTGTTTTCCAACTTTTTAAATGTTGTATTTATCAAATTTATTGGATTAGAAATTATATATATTCTACTATTTAAAAATACGTGTTTGAGTAAGTATTTTTATTTATTCGATTGAGCACGTTTGGACCGTCGCACGACCTTTTAATGTGAAGTTTGAAGCTCTTAAAAGCTGTCCACAAAATCAGAATACTAGAAGTATTGGAGGGGCTTTTGAGCATCTTATAACCCCCTTTGTAACCCCCCATTTATTAGCCATTCAACTCATTATGGTAGCTATTGTAACCTTCCTATTTACACCCTTTTATCATCTCATGAAACTAGTTTATGGACAGCAAAAATCAGCCCAAATTCTTCCTTCTAATCGACCATTTGAATAGACAAAGTTGAGAGGAGAATTCATCTCGGTTTTCCCTGTTACACCTTCACGAAAATGACGATATCTGAAGATCTAACCGTTGGATCGTCTTCAAATTTGGACAGCATGTTCAGGACATCTGGCCCTTCATTGTGACCAGCGCGATTTTAAATCTGAGCTTTCAGTCGCAGGGAATCGTGATCGGAGCAGAGCAAGTACATAATGAAAATGCAGGCATTTGGAGGACGCATGGGCGCAAGGAGAAGACGTTTAGATCGATCGGCTTCACTCCCTCCAGTTGGCCCAGGTAACTAATGGCGAACCTAGTACGACTAGAATCCGTCTAGGAATTGTTTAGTTTTTAATATCTAAGTTGGGGTAAGTTTTGCTAAGATATGTGGGTGGGTGAAGTTTCATTTTTCTCGATTTCGTACTTTTCATATATGAATGCTTATGAGTGATAATTATGTGGAAGAAACCTATTCTATTGTGTTGTTATTCTTGCTGGAGGGTAGTGGTTTGAATTCTTGTTTTGTTGTGTTAGGTACGATTTACGTTTTGGGTTAGTAAATTTCGTAAAACATATATATCATAATGTTGTTGTGAGATAGCTTGAGACTGATCATGTTGTTAATTTTTTTTTAGCTTGAGTATAAGATGTCTGCTGGTTTTAGTTGTTCCAAAAAAAAAGATTTTACTCGTGACATTTTGTGTCTCGATCTTTTATATGTCGTTGGTAACTCTTACGCAAGTTTGTCTTCGTGTGAGTTAGAGTGCTGGTACTTCCTTCGTAATGTCATGAGTAGCATCCTTGATTATTGTAATTCATTGAAAGATCTTATAGGCAGTTTGTTTGTTGTGAGCATTACTTCTACATTGTTTGAATATAGTGAATACATTGCACCCTTGTAATTGGTAGTAGTTGAACTCTAGTATATAATGGTCAATGTTTTTTTTTAAGGGAATTACTTCCACCTTTGTTAATTAGTATATTTATATATGACTATTGTTATATGTGTACTTGAGTTGAATGCTATATTTACTTATAGTTATATTGTGAGTGTCTTATTTATTTTATGATGGTATGGTTGTTTGTTATTAAATTATGATTATAATAATATTGTACTTTCATTAATCAATATCTAAGTTGTCGACGTTACAGTACTCGAGGGAGAATAATACTGTCTTTAGTACCGTTTCGCCAAGAGTTATGTACCGGGGGTATTATAACTAACGTTGTAATTGACCTTGTACCCAAACTCAGACAACGAGAGTGTAGTAGTTGGAGTATTTGTTTATACTGTGTTTTGGTGCATAATTATGTTTTAATGAAGGTTTATTCTTTTTAGTTTGGTGAAATGATTATTATTATTATTATTATTTTGGGAAGAATAAATATTGTTGAATTGAGACTTCTGGATTGCGATCCTAGTTTCTGCTGATTTTAGGTGTAAGGCCTGAAGGGCATCCTTATTATTTATATTTGATGAATAAATGGATGAATAAACTATAGTATTTAATTGTAGTACTATTTTTTTTGAGATTAAGATATCCGGTGGGATAGATGTAGTCCCCGGTGAAGAACATGCCAACCACCTAGGTTGCGATTTAGGGGTCTTACCTGGGTTAATTGTTGAGGTTGGGAAGTACTGAGCTGGGTATTATCCTGCATCGGGAGTTTGGCCATTCTTAGACACATGCAGTAGGAAACGTAAGCCCATAGGCTGTCTGGAGATTTCGATCTGACAAACCTTAGGAAGTGGGTTGCGATCCACTGGCGTTCTGCTCTTTCTCAAAAACCTATTATATTATTTGGATTAATTATTTCGGAGGCTTATGCCATGGATCTTGTATGCTTATATGAAATTTATTAATCATGATTTACTTTATATAACCATGTTAAACTGTTAGTTGTTGTTTGGCTGTTATTTGGTTCAGTTTGATATTTTATGTTGATTGGGATTTATTTATTAATGCTTGATAACTCCTATGTGGATCCTAATTGAGCTGGGAGAGCTGTTAGTTACTCCCCACTGATTGTGGATAATTGTTGTATATTTTGCAGGTTATGTTGATGGGACTGTTCTTTGGTTTTGGGCTCGGGTTGAGATGTGAGCATTAAAATGTTAGATGTTTTAGGCTTAGACTTTCAGTTAGTTGAAGAGCTAGTTTTTTTCTTTTGGTTATTAATCTAGTTAATTAATTTTATTTATACTATTTATTATGTTGGTTTATCACTTAGTTATTTAAACGCATTTCTTGTAGTAGTGACATTCCCAGAAGACGATGTTTCCGCCATCGTCCTATTAATACTATTATTATTTCCTTTCTTTTCCGCTTTGAAATTCTGGGGTGTTACAACTGTTGAACTTTTTTTGACCATTATCATCATCTTCGTAATTTCTCTCAAGGAGATTAAATTTTGTCTCAATATCATCTAAGTATCTTGAGCATAAATCATGCACTCATCCACGATATAGCCCTCAGCTATTGGACCCTCCGGACAAGCTTTGTTACACATATATAACTTGAGTTTAGGAAGATAACGTTCACGAGGATACATCAAACAAAAATGAACAAGCCCACCAAGCATTACCTCATCGGCTAAGTGCACACTCAAATGTAGCATGACATTAAAACAAGAAGGTGGCATCCATGCTTCTAACTTGGAAAGTGTCAAAAGAAATTTTTGGCCTTGATTTGACCTAGATGTTTAACTTGTGCAGATTTAGCACATAACACACTGAAAAACTAACACAACTCAATCAAAGGCTCGGACACATCTTTCACCAACAATCCACGTACCACAAGAGCCAGTATACTTTGTAAAAAAACATGGCAATCATGACTCTTCAATTCTGAAATCGTACAATCTTTAACATTATTTACACATCGAGAAATATTAGAAGAGAACCCATCAGGAACTTTAGTTCCTTCGTAAATTGATACAATATCTCTTTTTGATTCTTAGATAATGTATATGGTGCAGGGAGGCAATTCAATTTTGTCACCTTTTTGGATGGGATGAAGCTTTGACATGATGCCCAATTCTTTCATATCAAGAGGACAATGAGTTGTGTCTTTTGTCTTTCCTTTTATGTTCATGATGGTTTCCAAAATAATATCACATATGTTCTTTTCAATGTGCATTACATCTAAATTGCGTCTTAAAAAAAGGGTTTTCCAGTAAGGCAACCAAAAAAAACTTTTTTTGTTCCAGTTATCTCCTCTAATCTTATGTGATATATTAGTCCTCTTAGTTGGATCTTTAGACAAACAAACACCCTCAAGATCTTTCACTTCTTCGAGAACTTCCTCCCCTAACAATGGCATTGGTGGCACTCCTTTTTCTTTCTTTTTAAAATTATCTTTCTTTTTTCTCCAAGGGTGATTAAGAGGAATAAAACGGTGATGACGCATATAAACATGCTTAAAACAGTTTTTCAACCTCGAACAGAGTGTATGCTTGTGACAACAAGGACAAGCTATTATCCCCTTCGTACTCCATCCGGATACAATCCCATAAGCCGAAAAATCATTAATAGTTGAAAGTAAAGCAGCATGCAATTTAAAACTTTATTTTGTTGATGCATCAAACGTTTCGACACCAACCTCCCACAATTCTTTAAGCTCCTGCAGAGGTTGTAAATACACATCAATGGCATCACCAGGACCTCTTGGACCAGGAATAAGAGCTAACAACATCATACGAGATTCTTTCATGCAAATCCATGGACGCAGATTATATGGGACTAACATAACAGGCCAAACATTGTCACTAGTGGAAAAAATGTTATATGTCACTTAGTAACAGATCCGGTTTTTACAAAACCAAATCAGTAAATTCGCGAATTTTTGGGAGGGGAAATTGGGCTGATTAACTGATCTGGTACTTCAGTGAACCGCATCAGTTAACAAAAAAGTGATCCTGTTTTCTGTTAACTGATACGATTTACATGACCGGAGCAGTTAATCCGCATCCATAGGATAATTTGGGCCTTAGAAATCACGCGGCCCAGCTCACTCGTCCACCTTCTTCTCTCACGTGGCCCAGCGTCCCTCATCTCACCACTTAAATATTATTGGGCGGGATACTCTCTCACCTCTCCACTTAAAAGCTGCCCAGCTCCTCTCTCTCTCATTAACCCTAACACCCTCCATTTCACGCCTCTCTCTCAACAACCCATCTATCTTCTCTCTCCTCCTCATTTAATCAGCGGACTACCACCATCGTTCTTCAGCCCAGATTCTATCCTCCCTCTCTCGTCGTCTGCCTAGCCGCTGCATCATTCACTTCAAGCGACGAAGACCTAGCTGCTGCATCATCGATCCCACGGCTTCGGTAATATAGGCTATGATGAGAAGAAAGCGTTCAAAGTATGATGTGAATTGCTTTTCTTTATTCATTTTGTATCAAAAATTGCAACTTTGTTCTGTATTTGATTCGTCTTTGACTTATTAAATTTACCCTTTTTGCATGTTCTACTGTTGTCCAATTAAAACCTGCAACAAAGTGTTTGTGAAAATGATTTTTTCAAAAGTAGTTATTATTCATATGAATTGGTAGAAGGGGGTTCTAGCAGCCATAAAACGTTTGTTTTGACAGGGTGTTCATGGTGCTGAGAGGACCAACACACAAGTAGCTTCGTCACCCCCGTTTTTCTGCGGGTCACCCCGAGTAGAGTCTCTAACCTATTCATTCATGACGCGCGATTCAGGGAGGAAAAACAATTAATTTCTCCATTTTCATCAAAGCCGTCATCGTCGATACAGGCTGCTGCATCAGGGTCTGGATCCTCACCCAACTCTTCTGCAAGGAAAGTGGGATGTGTAAGGGCGAATTTTTTTGTTTTTTTTCATTTTCTGATTTTTGATTTTTCATTAAAAATTGTGTAATTGTTGTACAATTTCGTAAATATAAGTTGAGTTGTGTAATTATCGCTGTATAATTTTCATATATATTCTAATTTTCTTATTTATGTTCTTTCTCTGTATTCTTTTTTTTTTAATTATTGTACATATATTGTTGTAATTATCATTGTTTAAGTTGAGTTTTTTGTGTAATTATCGTGCTATATTGTTGTAGATTGAATATAGCTGGATTGTTAAGCCTGGTTTTCTTTTTTCCTTTTTTTGGATTTTGAAATGTTGAATTTGGCTGGATTTATGCCTCTTTGTGGATCGGATATAGCTGGATTGGAGGACATATTATAGCCTCTAGTCTCTACAGAGTAAGCTGCACAAAAAAGTACTTTATACAAAGCACAGTATTGTGCTTTGTATAAAGTGCCCCCCCAATTACCTATCTGATCCGGTTATTGTACAGAACCAGATCAGGTAAGTTACTTAACTGATCCAGTTCTGTGCCATGACTGGATCAGTTAATTCCTAACTGATCCGGTTTAAAATCGGATTAGTTGACTTTGACTTACAGTTGCGAGCCCATCCGATTCGGACCAAAATCGGATCTTTAAGCCCGATTTTGACAGGATCGGATGAGGTTTTTTCCACTAGTGTGTATGGAATTGAAACATTAGAAAATAGATTAAACCCATCACTTATGAGGTTAGAAAGAAAAGGCCTTGTGTTCCTTGTCAAAGTGTTGCCATGCTTTCCCATGATCAATAGGGTGACTAATCACCCCTTTTTTTACATTTCTTTGATGATGTTATCTTATGTCAAAAGCTGTTTTGGAGCACATGAATAGTCATTGAAGCTTTGGCTTAAGTGGAAAGTATTGAATTACCTTTTGAGGAATCCTTTTACTGATTTCCTTCGTTCTAGTTTCCCCACTATGCTTACCTTGCTTCCACCTAGAAGTGTTGCAAATTTTACAATTTTCTAGCATGTCACCCTTTAGCTTTGCATAACCTTAATCCTTGCATTGCGTCTCATGCATCCTTAGAGAGTCTAAGTTTGCACCATTGCATCACTATGTGCTTATGTGAGTTGTTTGCACCTATTTGCTAACATCTTTCCCTGCAGGTAATCAGATTGCTTGTAGTTATTGTCCTGCATACTAACTTTCTTTCGTAGAGACCGATGGTTATTGATCAATTCTAAACTGCAGAGCGTTTAGAATCATTCTCCGTCCCGACACCGTATACTTTGATTATCGGTTTCATGAACCTCAGTCAATGTGGGGGCTTCTGTAGACACATAATCGTGTCTCCCCATTTAAGGATCCAAAGATGAAACATACCGCGACATTAGTTGGCACGACCCAACAGAAGTGCAATTTAAAGAACCAATCCAAAATGTGTTTTGAAATGATATTCTAAAGCCCAATTAATTGTTCATGATGATTAATTGTATTTCAAAGCCCATAAAATGTTTTATGTCCATTTTAAATGCCTAATCAAATATTTATTATTTTAATAAATATTTCATAATCATTTTTATTATCTTTGATAAACAATTCAGATTTTTAATCCGTAAAATTCAATCTCCAGAATTTCAGGGATAGAAAAGGTATTTTCGAAAGACGCGCAAAGGAATATGCGCCGGATGCGGGGGCTGCGCTCAGCGCGTAGGCCAGAACGCGTCAGGCGAGCCAATGAGCACCTGACACGTAGATTTTGTGACTCACATAAAGTCCTGCATCTGACGCAAGTCCTGTGTGAGATGCCACTTTCTTTTATATCTTTTCAAAAACGCGTTTACACGTGCCTAAACCTGATTGGGCTGGCTGCGTCAGGCACACCAATGTGCGCCGATGCGTGGCATTGCGCCGCCACGTAGGCTGCGCCGGCGCGGGGGCTTGCGTGAGGCGTAAGGTTTGTTTTATCTATAAATATCCGCAATTTTCCGAATTACGGACGGCTTTTCATATTATTATTTCACGCACACAAAAACTTTCGAATACTCCGAAATACACTTCGAATACTTAAAACACTCAAATACTTTCAATCAATTGTTCGTTCTTGGTTCCACGATTGCTCCGCCTAAAGATCGTTGCGCTCCTCCATCTAAGCCGCATAGGTATAATCCTGAGGATCCTTGAATAAATTATTTTTATATTTGAGTTACTAAACATTTGTTTCATGATGTAGATCTTTGGTATAAAATCGTTCTACTGTATATTCTAACCTCTTTTCTCTTTCTTTTTATTTATTTTTCATTACTATTATACTTGCCTGATCATTATATGATTGTCCAGCTTTACTGCTTTCATCACCCACATATTATTATTGCTAATCAAAGACCTAAAGAATTGTTCTAATATTAATCAGATTAATTTGGACAACTTGCTAGGTTCCCTGTAATATTGATTGCTTAATAACATGTCACTAAAATTAATCTTTTTATGTGTTTCCTGAACCAATTTAGACCAATCATTTTTAGGGTGCTTAAAACATTATTTGATTATTCTTTGGCATAAAATCTGTAATGAATCGATATTTAGTAGAGGCCAGCAATGGGCAATATGGTTTCTGACTATATTCGTACCCTCACCCCCGAACTCAATCTTTGGTTCATTTTGACCATCTATGGAGTCAGGATGGGGAAATCTATATTGGATAATTTGTCCCTATGATTTTCCCATATCCAATTAGGTTTATGATTCTTCCTAAAAAAAATGGTGGCGACTTCTTTCAATACAAAACAATTTCCAATAAAATCTTAACAGGTGGGGTAGTCAAATCTAATACGCGTCACACCGCGCGTAGCGAAATAAAAACACGCCTACAGAGACGTCCAAATTTGGCGCGAAAATGAAACATAAACAGATGTCCCAAATTAAAAAGTGAATGAAAGGCAGAGATTTCCCAGATCATTAACTGCAGTCGTTGGACGGATGAGATGAAAGACCAAATGAAGGGTTGAGATTGGCCCATTCCTTATCTATAGTGAATTACTTGCATTTGTCACTCAGACCACTATTCATTTGAACAGTAGGCGTTCGCTTTTTTTAAAGGTTAGAGAAATTGCAGTTGGTTTCTTAGTTTGGAAAAATAAATTTACTTATATTGGTCTTTAGTTATGTAAAAAGATGTGGTAAAATCATCTCTCTTTGTTGGGAATCTTCGGATGGATCATCTTTACATGAGCAGGCTCAGATGGCACAATAACTACTATTTTCCATAACTCTAATCATGTGTTGCTATAACTCTAAGTCTCTAACTAATAATTTTATACAACTCTAGTCAAATGTTGCAACTTGGTAGCTTGTTGGCTCAATTGGTGTGTAGTTTGCAAACACACAAAAATGTGGATTCAACTCCCACACAAGCTCTTATTATTTTCATCATCCTGTTTAGTTTTTAGGGTGTTTCTAATTTCTCTTTTAAGCCTTACTTAATGAGGCGGTTAAAAAAGGAATAAATAACACTAGTTTGAGTCACAATATAACAATTTTCGACTCTATTCTTAATGTACCTGAGTGCTATTGTACAACATGTTCTGCTCTATGTCTAAGGCTCTAACTTCTAACAAGTGTCATTTTATAACCTATGTGAAATCGAACCCACATCTTGTGCATAGCACAACGCTCTTCCATTTGAGCTAATAGGTTAAAAGTACAAGTAAAAAAGTAGAGACATGTACTTACAAATCATACTTGTCATACGAACAACTGACATCCACCTTCAATCGCAATCCTGCTTGTTCAGCTTAGCCTATACTCCCACTGCTGTAATTTGGCAAACCATTTCTGAGAAAGAAAATGCTATTTTCTAAAGACGTCCTTTCGCCTGAAACACGCACGGAACTTCTCATGTTGGGCACCAAAACTGAACATGAACATCAGGTAGTGCAATTACAGGCATGTTAATAATCTAGCACAATGCTACTGAGACCCCAAGCAAGAAAACACCTAAAAGGCTAAAACACTACTTGGTGGCATCCACAAGTACAACCTCAAACATTCTTCAATACTATGAACTGCTTCACCCTTGACTCAGCCGCTGGTGCCCAACTGCACCCCTATCCAATTTTTGGTAAAGGGAAGAAATTGATTTGCTTCAACTTGGATTAATTGCATAAAATTGTGTAACCCGTTGTTAGATTCCTATAACAGCATATGCAGAAACAAACACTTTAAAGGAGCGGAAGTGACATAAGAGTGGATGATTATGCACTTATGAACGAAAGAAGTGAAGTCGACAAAAATGCATGTAAATGCCATCAATTGTTGTGAGATGTAAAACCCAAAAGCTAATGCTTAGTGGGTCTATGGCTAGAGGATTCTTGGCCTTCAACCTTCACTGTATTATGGAAGGTTATTGTCAGTTAAATTGAACAATCAAACTCATGATTTTACACCTACAAATTGCAAATTTAGCAGCAGGGACGCTCATTTTGATAGCACCCTATGGGAAATCTCTTTTTCTATCATTCCCTATCTGCATGGTGCTATTCGAAAGATTCAGGTTCTAATAATTTCCAAACCTAATCAACTTTGACTAGAGGTCAACTAAAACCTAATTAGACCTGTAAAAATCCAAATTTGACTCAATGTGCGAGTTCAACTCGAATTTAGTTGGAACCTATAATCTATGGCTTAGACATGTTCTGCATCTAATCTAAAGTTAATTCGAACCCAACTTTACCCGATAAAGACCTACTTTGATGAGACCCATTATGACCCGATCGATTGGTGACCCGATCTAATATCACCCTACCCGTACCCTACCTAACTTGTTGTTGACCTGATGCATTGTTGACCCGACCTGATATTTATCCGACCCTTTACCAACCCTATGCATTGTTGACCCTACCGATACAAACTTACTTGAGCTTTTATTGCCTTGACCTAATATAACATGATATTTGATTTAATCCAACCTAGTTTATGTCTAACTTGCATTCTTATTCTTGTTAGTATAATATATTTATAAAATCATTTTTTAAAATGAATCTTACAATGATTATAAGTGTTGTTTGTAACATAATAAACTATTGAGTATTTAATATTATTTTTATGTTATGTTGACATTTGATTTTGGAGTTACATTTATTGTCATGAGGAGGCTGATTGAATAACTGTTAGAAGTTGCATTATTTACATTATTCCAATTTAGGTTTATATTATCAATCAATAATAAATCTTATTTTCATTAAGTCGATTTTTACAAAACCAATTATCTTCCCAAATTGATTCAATTGTTATTCGTTTTAAAAGAATCTACATTAAACAATCTTATTTTCATCATTTAAATTATATTAATCACTTGATTAAGCAATTCATAAAAAAAAATACTTATTAAAATTGACAAAATATATTTAAATTTAAATTTCCTTATATTCTTCTTTAAGGACAATGTGCTATGAAGTAAAAAGGATACACATTTTTTGAAATTGAAATAGGAATTTCAATAACTAGAAAGATAAAATTACATTGACGTATATAAAGTATGTATATTACAATATAACCAAACCTAAAGTGAAAGAAAAGATCAAGATACAATAAAAAAAAAAACTAAATTACATTTTTAGTGGATTTATCTTCAGTCTCAATCGGTGTGTAAGATATCCAATGCAATCATATAAAAAAGATACAAGTAGAAATAGAAATTAAATAAAAAAATTAAAGTTTAAACATACCAGATATAAATAAATAATATAAACCAACTCTCATGTCTTATAACAACGATTAAATATATAGTTATTGCAAGAAGCGTCATTATTAAGCACTTGACTTAAGACAACATCACGATATTTTAAAACACAAGGAAGCCAACTAAACAACATGTGCATCCACGATTAGGGGTGTCAAAACAGGTTCTCAGATAGGTTCTGGGTATACCCACGGTGAACCAAGTCAGACCCGGACAGTCGGGATTCGATTGTCGGTGCCCCAGGTCATGATTGGTCGGGTTTTGTTCAACCGGGTCGAACACATTTGAATCATTGGATTCCGGGTGTCGGAAAGGTCCGAGCGTTCCATTCACAAGTCGATCCATTCCGGATATGATCGCCCGTTGACATTTTTTTTTGGCCGGTTTGCGCGCAGTCGTATTTACGTTTCATGTACGGTTGAGTTAAGTCAAATGTACTCGGGTTGAATTAGTAATGACCTTAGTTCGATCATTGTGAAACATCGGGTCCATTCGCTATTGACCGTCAACTCAACTTCGGGTAACTCCTGATCGGGCCATCTTGATTTTGTTATGGATTTTATAAACGAATCATATTAATAAAAGTATTAAGATCGACATATATATACATATGTGTGGGCGAGATAAATATATGGATGACAACGAAAAACCAATAAAAACACTATATTGATTACCGTGATGTTTAGTGTATTCTCTTACTCAACTCTTATTTCGAATAATCAACTGCGTAAAACCACTCTAATGAGTAAAGGAGTAGAACGACTCTTCATATGTTTTAATATTATATATTATAACCAACGACAATAATAACGAGTAGACGATCAATTCCAAACTTTATATAAATGATTTATTATTATAAGCATTATGATTGATATATTATGATGGTAGTGAGAATAATAATACTAATAAACATAAAGCGACAATGATAATAGGTAACAATACAAATAATAATAGTAATAGTAACAAGGCTAACAATAGCAATAGTAATACAAATAAGAACAGGAATACTAACAATAACAATAACAATATAAATACTAATATGTTGAATCATTTTAATATAAGATTGATATCAAAATAATTGTAAAACCAATCTAATACTCTATTGATTATAAATTAGTATAACGACTCTTAATATGTTATAATATTATAACAAATGACAATCATACATTCATATGTTTACAACGACGGTTCATATGAGGCCTAAGTTGATTATAACGAGGGTTCATATGTTCCAAGCTTTATATAAATGATTTATTATTATAAGCATTATGATTGATATATAAGTTTGTAAATAACTATGATGATAATGATGATAATAATAATAATAATAATAATAATAATAATAATAATAATAATAATAATAATAATAATAGTAATAGTAGCAACAATGCTAATAATAACAATAACAATAACAAACATAACGACTAACGTGGTACATATGTATTATGTTGTGACTATATATGATAAAGCATAAACAAACATTTCTATCAATATGTATGTTTAATCATTTTAGTATAAAATTGGTATCAAAATAATTGTAAAACGAACCTAATACTCTATTGATTATAAATTAGTAAAATGACTCTTGATATGTTATATATAATACTATAACAAATGACAATCATACATTCATATGTTTACAATGATAGTTCATATGAGGTTTAATGATTATAACAAGTACTTGCTAGTTACTATATAGTTGGATTAAAACAAGTTGTTATTATTAGATAAAATCAATATAATGAATGTACGAATGTAAGTCGATAGTTCAAGATAGCAATACTCCATTTAAGTTTATCATCTTTATGATGATAATATAACAAACAATCACTATCAACTCAATGAAGTTCATATATATAAGTTATATCGTTACACTATAAGTTCACTAAATAGATATTATGAACAAACAATTACATAATTGAGTGATATTTGCATACGTAACACTATAAGAATACTAGCTTAAGAAGTAAATCACTATAGAGTTTTAGAGCTTTCCTTAATAGGGGACATTGAATAACATAGTTTATTACAACATATAGGGAGGTTTGTTAAATTACTATATCTTATTGCAATACTATAGTTCACGTAAATGACTATAATCAAAACATTAATTGAGCAACTAATAGTTGTATAAGTAATTTTCCAAGAAGTTTAGTTTCATAAGTAATGACCTTAGAGCAATATAACTAGCATAACTATAAGTCTATAACCGATTAGTGCTTACGCTCTTTGTTATTCCCTAATCAATTCATCGACAAATGAGATAATTGACACGAGTAAATTTCGGTTAAACAAATAATATATATTATGAAAATTTTAATTATTACTTTAGATAATTATGATTATTATTTGAAAATGGGGTTATAGAGTATGAGATTTGGATTTTGGGGTTTAATTGTTTTGAATAATATTTTTTTGCCATAATCCATAATCCATAAACATTATCATTCTCAAATCTCATTGGCCAAAAAACAAACACATGGATCCTAATTTTTAGCCTTTGATTTGTAAAAGAGCAAAATGCCAAAACATTGATCCAATGGCCCAAAATGAACCAATTTTCCCTTCTTTTTCGAAATTCTCATATCTCCTTTATTTCTATCCTAAATTCCTAACCATTAGATCTAATCTAACGGTTGAAACAACCCCAAATAACCCCCTATAAAAACTAACCTTAAAATGAAACCCTAAATTTCTCTCATTTCTCAATTCTCTCTCATCATCTAATTCTCTCGGCGCCCCTCACGACTCACTTCTCGTCTTCTCAGTCTTCTTCACTTCTTCATTCCGTCACTATCTCGCCGGAAAATACATAGATCTTGTCGAAAAACATTTTCTTTTCTTGAGTTCTCACCGATTCCGTCTATATCTCGGCGAAAAAAGTAAAGATCTCGCCGGAAAACGTAAAGATCTCGCCGAAAAGCGTAAAAATTTGACCGAAAAACAAAAATCCTTGCCGGAAAACACAAAATCTCTCCTCGATCGACTGTTTTTCCGAGGTTTGTTTAATTTCCTTTTTTTTATCTTTTTTATTTTATGTAAGATGCCTGATTTTCTTTGTTTGAGTTTCTAATATGATGATTAACTTTGGTTGGTTTTTTTTAATTTCGAGTTTCGATTCATGTGAAGTTGTTTAATAGTAAGATGCCTGATTTTATGCCTAATTTCGAGTTTCTGATTTTTTTAATTTCGAGTTTCGATTAACTTTGGTTGGTTTTTTTTTATTTCGAGTTTCGAATGTAAGATGCCTGATTTTATGTAAGATGCCTGATTTTCTTTGTTTGAGTTTTGAGTTTCGATTTTTTTAATATGTTTTAGGGTTAGGTTTTAGGGTTTCTAGTTAGGGTTAGGGATTTTGATTAGGGTTTAGGGTTAGAGTTAAGGTTAGGGTTTAGGGTTAGGGTTTATACTAGGGTTAGGGTTAGGGTTAGGGTTAGCCCTAACCTGAAAACCTAATCCTAACCAGAAACCCTAACCCTAACCCTAACTAAAAACCCTAACCAGAAACCCTAACCCTAACTAGAAACCCTAACCCTAACCAGAAACCCTAACCCTAACCATAAATCCTAACTAGAAACCTAACACTTAATCTTTAAATTTCAGTTATAAATGGAGGACATTGACAATGTTGTTTTCTGACTATGCTTCAATTGTTCAATCAAATTCTGCTGCTGCTACTACTGGTGATGATGTTGTTTCTGCTCCTTTGCCTGATCCTTCACTCTTTGGTAAACGCACTTCCACTGTTTGGAAGCATTTCGTTTTATACAAATCGAAGGGTAAGATATTTTCTACTTGCATTCACTGTAGAAACTGTCATTTGCGTGCTGAAAGTGCTAGAGGTACCACTAATCAAAATAGGCATTTACTTAGCTTAAATGTGATCCTTAATTATTGAGTGTTAAAGGTAATGATGCGGGAAATACTTTTAGTCAAAAAATCTTTTGTCGTATGTTTGCCGAAGCCATAATGGTCCATGCTTATCCTTTACTTATTGTTGAACATGTTAGAACTAGGGCTTTGTTGTCTTATTTGGAACCTAGAGTGAAACATATAAGTCGGAATACGATGCTTAAGATTTGTGTTAATGAGTTTGAGACCATGAAAAAGAGTTTGCGTAACTTGTTGATGGATTTGGATGGTAGAATATGTTTTACTTGTGATCTTTGGACTTCCATGAATGATAGCTATATGGTACTTACTTGCTCATTTTGTTGATAAGTCTTGGACACTACGTTCTAAAATACTTGTCTTTCGATCTTGCCCTGAACTCCATACCGGTTTAGAATTGAGTAGATTTTTTCTGAATTTGCTTGAGGAATGGGGCCTTAAAGATAAGGTTTTTACATTGACTTGTGATAATGCTAGTAATAATAATGTTATGGTTTCTGAAATTGTTGATGATTTGAACAAAGTCAATCCTTTGGTTTGTAGTGGTAAATTTTTTCATATTAGATGTTCGGCACATATTTTAAATTTAGTTGTACAAAGTGGTTTGTCTATGATTGATAAGAGTGTTAAAAACTTGCATTCAATTGTCACTTACATTGGTTTAAATATGGCTAGACTTCAACGATTTGATGATTGTGTTACATATGTTAATACATATGTTGATCTTGGATTTTGTGGTAAGTTGATTTCGATGTTTGTACTCGTTGGAACTCCACTTATTTAATGCTTCGTCGTTGTTTAGAAGGAAGGGAAGCTATTGATAGGTTTGTTAGATATGAGCCGGGGTTTGAAATTCGTATTACTTGTGCCGATTGGGAAATCATACAAAATGTTTGTGATTTTTGGAACCTTTTTATGATATAACTCGTCTTGTTTTCCGGTTCCGAGTACCTCACCTGCCAACTTGTATTTTTCTAACATTGCATTAATTGAGAATTTGATTGTTAATGCACATAATCATGCAACTGATTGCATTAAGGGTATGGTTGAACCTATGTATGCTAAGTTTAACAAGTATTGTGAGGACTATTCTCCTATTCTTTGTGTTGTTGTCATGCTTGATCCACGCTATAAAAAACAATTTGTTAGTGATTTATATGGTAGTTTATATGCTGATTCCGAGCGTGATAAACGTGTTAAATCTGCCGTTGATCATTTTACCGAATTGTATACATATTATTCTCAAACTTATCCATCTTCTTTTGGTTCTTTGAGTTATGTTCAAAGTGATGTTAATCCTTGTCCATCGAGTCTAAGATCTACCCTTCGCCCATATGAGAAAATAAACCTTGCTAAAGAGTATGGTCGTGTTGCTAGCACTAGTGTTGGTGCTTCTAGTGCTCAAAGTGTAACTTATGAAATTAATGCATACTTTGATGCCACCCTTGTTCCTTGTGTTAGTGATGTTGATTTTAATGTTCTTTCATATTGGCGTGCTAATGTGGTTCAATTTCCTATTTTTTGCTCGCATGGCTAGAGATATTTTAGCCATCCCTATTACCTCTGTTGCATCCGAATCCTCATTTAGCATGGGAGGTAGAATTTTGAACAAGTATCGTTCGCGTTTGTTGCCTCATAATGTTGAAGCTTTGGTAACTTGTCAAAATTGGCTCTCTGGTTATACCCCAATTGAGGATGAAAGAACTGTTGATGTTGGTGTTGTAGGTGAACCTAGTGATATAGACTATGATTCTATTCCGTGATTCATTTGCTCTGTTTTGTTCTTGCCCATGTTATGTTGCTTTGGTTGTGGTTGTTGTGGTCTTGTCTTCTTGCTTGTAGGATGGTGATGTGCTTGTGGTTTGTTGGTGTTGCTTGTGCTTGTGGTTTGTTGGTGTTCTTTGTGCTTGTGGGATGGTGCCGATGTTCATGTGGATGGGACTGGTGTTGTCTTGGTTTTATATTTTGGTACTCGTTGTTAGACTCTCAACTACAAAATTAATTATGTATTTGTTGCCCTTAGCTTTGTGAGGCGGCGCTTTTTCTAGGCATGTATTTAAGAATATGATACACACTTGAGAGCCAATTTTTTTTATAAGTGCCTTGGAATTGCCGCCTGCCCACAATTGCTTTGTGGCTCGTTTACATTTTTACATTTTGTGACGTTGATGGAGTCTAAGTGCTCGATGATGATTCTTCGGTAACAGGTTTCTTAAAACTTTGTTATAAGATCTCGAGAGCCCAAAAAATATAAAAAAGTATTTTTGTACTTTGTTGTTGGGGTTGTCGTGGTCCTATCTCTGCTTGTTGCTTGTTGGATCCTTTTGCTTGTCTTGAGCCTTGAGGCTTGCGGCCGTTGCTTGTTGGATCTGCTTTGCCTCCTCCTGCTCGCCGCTGCTTGTGACCCGCACTTGCCCCGGCTTTGTGGCCGCTCTTCTTTGTTGTGGCTCGCCGCTTGTGGCTCTTCGCTCCTGCCGCTTGTGGCTCTTCGCCGCTTGTGGCCTCGCTTTGCTCCGCGCTGTGGCAGGGCTCGCTTCTTGCTGCTGCTTGCCGCCGCTTCTGCTTGCTTGTGGCCTACTCGCCTTTGCTGCTTGCTTGTGGCTTGCTTGTGGCCTAATGTCTTTGCTTATGGCCTATTGTTCTGCCGCTTATGGCCTATTGTTCTGCTTGCTTGTGGTTTCTCGAATTTTGGTACCCGTATGCTGAATTTCTTCTTGTGGTTTGCTGCTGGTTTGTGCTGGAAATTCTAGATGGTGGTTGTTGCTGTTGTTGGCTTCCTACATATAATAAATTTAGCAATTTGATTTTTGTAATTTCGTTTGACATTGACACATGTATTTTGAATGATTTTATGATATTATATTAACTCGACCCAATTACCAAACTTTGTTCTTCACTCAAACAAGTTACGATCTTAATTATATGTTGTGGAAAAATTAAAATATAGTATTTTACGTAAGCATTTGCATTATACAAAGCAATTGAAAAATTAATAAGAAGACATTCTATAATATGCACTAAGAAACTAGCAGTTAAAAAGTGACTCTTATAATCTCATCAATAGTTAAAACACTATGACATGATCCAAAATTACATCAAAAATAATTTAATTGAGAATGTAATTTATTTTTTTATTAAATTATTATTAAATGTAAGTAATTTTATAAATTACCATATTGAAATGATTTTGTAGATATAGAAAAATAATTGAATTTTAGTAATTTTGTTGAGTTTAGTCGTCAAAATAAGTTGGTTTGAAAAATTGCGTAAAATTAGGTAGATTTTATTTTCAGATCAATTAGAATTCGAGTTGAACCAGGTATTTATTGGGCCTAATTGAGTCAGGTCAGAATATAATCTAGCCGGGTGCCGGTCAGGTCTGGGTAATCCCAGGTCAGGTTTCGGTCAGGTCTGGAGACTGACCCTCATGATAGGTCGAACCAGGTTCAAGTCAGGTCAGTATCAGGTTGACCCAGCGGTCAGGTCTGTTTCTGACACCTCTATCCAGGATCTGTTGTCTTGTATGTTTCAAACTTATGACAAACCTAAAAGTAGCATTGCCAATATGAAATTAAGGGCAAACACATGTCATTAAAATATGTGAGTTAAAAAGAGTCACATATGAAAGGTCATTGTGCAAGGGACAAAGGACTAGTAAAAGGTCTAAGAACTCCATTTAACAGCAACAAAGCCACCAAATCTGTAATACCCCATATTTTTTAGTATTTATTTAAATAATTAAATATTTATTTTTTAAAATAAATATTTTAAGCAAAGGGTATTTTAGTAATTTCACTCGTTTAAAATTATTTTGGTTGGAATATGGCGCCAAAGTTGGATTTGCTAAACTTTTAGATTTAAATTCTAATCACAATTTTTATTTAATAAGTTTTAAACATTTTATTATTGATGATGGAGATTCAAAAAAAAAAATTATTATGCTTGATATTGGCCGGCCACCCTGATTAGGGGGTGGGCGTTTTGATTTTTCTAAAATTTCCAAATTTATGGTGGAAGTTACAAATCTCGGGATTAATCTCTTGATTTATCATGAAGGTTACAAAAATATTTAATTTTGAAACTTAAGTATTCTCTATTCTACCCCTATAAATACCCCAAACCTCAAGCCATATTTTTCCATAATAAACATTGAAGAACCCAAGATCTTTTACTTCAAGGTTCATCCTTCTCTTCTTAATCTAATTTAGTTTTGTATTCTTTATTCAAGTTCCAAATTTATTTGGTTTAAGTAAAAGATTTTCATGTTTCTTACTCAAAAATATTATACTCATGATAGGTTATGTAGGAATTCATGTTTAAATTCGCGTTTAAATTCATGTGATAATTTACTTATTAGATTTTTATATTATCGGTTGGTTAGGAGCACGCCCAAGCATAAGACTAAGTGAAGATACTAATGTACCCTTTGTGCTAGACCAATGTACATTATGGAGCTAGATCTTTCGAAATGTGGATGGTTAAATTGATTCAGAAATTTAGTTTAAAATGGTTACAAAATTTTTATTGTTCACTTTTGGAAATGAAAAGAAGGAATGAATTTATTAATCATATTATATGAACGTTTTGTGATCCTTTTTGGAAATTTAAATTATTATTACAAGGAATGGTTTGAATGATTTTTATGAACTTTAGATGTTCAAAAAGTTGTTTATGAGAAAAGGAGATTTTTCATAACTTACAAGTCATATTATTATTATTATTATTATTATTATTATTATTATTATTATTATTATTATTATTATTATTATTATTATTATTATTATTATTATTATTATTATTATTATTATTATTATTATTATTATTATTATCGCTTGATTAACGTCAAGAAGGGTTTATGCTTCAAAGTCCACTGGTTGGCAATTATTGTTATCCCTTGATATAGATCCGTGATGGGATGACTAGCTTGGGGGGTGTACACACTTAGGTAAAGGAAGGAGAGATAAGAAGATGAATTCTTTTCAAGATTATTTTAATCCATGTTATTTCACTAGTGGAAAAAAGCCCATCGGATCCGGTCAAAACCTAGCTTACAGATCCGGTTTTGGTCTGAAACGGGTGGGCCCGGAGCAGCCAAGAGTGATAAACTTATCTGGTAAAAAACTGGATCAGTTTATCACTAACTGCTCCTTGCAAGAAAACCGGATCAGTTAACTTGATCAACTGATCCGGTTTTGCATTTTTTTGTTCTTAATTGATACTCCCTCCGTTTCATTTTAATCTACACACTTTGACATTTTACACTATTCACAAATTTCACTTTGACCATCATTTGTGATTTATACGCTGATGAAAATATAGTCATGTGGGATCTTGTTAGATTAATCATAACATGTATTTTATTAATATGTACTTTTTATAATTTTTACAAATACAAAACTAAATATATATGTCCTCAAAGTTTTGCATTGGCATGCGTGAAAAGTGTAAGTGTGTAGATTAAAATGAAACGGAGGGAGTACAAAACAATTGTGGTGGGAAAAAAGTATCAATACTCATTTTATTGATGCAGAAATCTCATTTTATTGAGGCATAAATAATTACATACACATAAAAATTGTTACCATTTCTAATATTCAACATCAAACTAAAACATGGTAGATATTCCTACTAAAAAATAAGAAGGGTTGTTTCCAGCTAGCTCTTGGCAGTGCCATTGAGCAGATGGACACCATCTCTTCTTTGAGGTTGTGCTGCATGCTGTTGCTGTTGTTGCTGTTGCCGATGTTTTAATGCTCTTGTTGTTGTTGTTGCTGATGTTGTTGTGGCTGTTGTTTCTGTTGTTGTGCATGCCTTTGCAATAGAACTACAGTGCTCAACACTGAACAATATTTGCACATAAAACATCACCAAAAGGGGGTGGAAAAGTATAACATCAAAATTTGCACATTATAAGAGGCTTCCAATTCCACTTCCTTTAAAATCCTCTTTCTATACGTGCTAGAACCAATTGACAAAAGATGAAAGAAAATAATAGACATCATTCATGATACTTGCGAGATTGGCTCAGACCAAGCGATTAATTTAATTTGTAAGACTTATAGTACCAACTATCAAATAGGTTTTAGAAGAAGAGACTACAAAACTGAAAGACTACGGAACTACAAAGAAACAGAGAAAAAGAGAAAAACTTGGGAACTTTGAGAGTATTGAACAAGAACAACAAAAGTTTAATATACGATAACCCACAAAATAGGTGAACTGTAATATACGATAATCCATAGAATAATGTGCATGTGCCTCTTCAAAGACAGGAAACTTTAAGACTATTTTCAGCCTGAACAATAGCAGCGCCGATTGTTGTAGAAGGTAAACGTCCCACTTTATAAGACTTAGATACTGCGTGTCGAAAACATCCCAGAGCATACCCAACATCATTAGAGTAATATCTTAATTGGAACTGCAGACTGTTGTTCTTAGGATAATTTAATCAAATATGAATCCTGGACCACATATATCTACTTTCAAATTTCAATATAGGTGAACAAGCCGGGGGTGTACATGTTCAAGGCAATTATGTTCAAATTGCATGCTTAGTTATACATCAAAGACAAGAATCTAGAACATCCAACGAGAATGAAACCCAAACAAAGGCAACCAAAACATGATTCTGAGTTTCTGACCACTATATATTCATAATTATATAGCAAAGGAATTAAGAAAGTTCAAATTGCAGGCTTAGTTCACCCAGGCCTCTTCGTCGACGACAATTTCGCAGCAGGACTATTCAAATTGGACATCATAATATGAAAACCAACAACATTACTATTAATATATACTACTATTATTTGTTAGGGTTTTTTGTCAGAAAGGACCTAATAAAATACAAGTTTTGTAGGGAAGGACCTAATAATTTTTTTTTGTCTAAAAGGACCTATTAAAATACTTCCGATTGTTAAAAGGAACCAGTTTATGAATTTCAGGCCAAAATTACCATGTTTTGTTTTTGGGTGCCTTAGGTTTGTTGTTGTAACTGCCACTTTAGTATAGTTGGTGTTTAGTGTAGTCAAGATGCAGGTGTTTAGTGTAGTTGTTGTAAGTGGTAGCTTAGAGGTACCACAGTTGTTGTTTTAACTTCTTTTGGATTAGCAATGGCGAAACTTACATATATGTATAACAATTCCACTTGTTGATGCTCATTGATAATACATTTGAACAACAAAAAAAGTATTCATGCGCATAGTTTTTGGCTCAAATATATTTCATAGATTGCAATAGAAGGGGTTACAATTTCATTCATTACATACAGATTACAAAATGAGTTGTCACAACTTGGTTTTTTCAAACATAAGGCACCCAAAAACAAAACATTGTAATTTTAGCCTGAAATTCATAAACTGGTTCCTTTCAACAATCGAAAGTATTTTAATAGGTCCTTTTAGACAAAAAAAAAAAATTATTAGGTCCTTCCCTACAAAACTTGTATTTTATTAGGTCCTTTCTGACAAAAAACCCTATTTGTTATTATTATAACTACCACTGCTACCTGCATCTTAGAAGAAGAGAGTGACCAAGAAGATTGTGCTAAACCAGAAGATACTCTCAAGAAAATAGCAAAAGCAAAAGTGAAAAAAAAATTAATACAAAGAAGACGAGGAATGAAATAGATTTCTTTTGTTTTAAGATAAGCAATATTTTCTCTAGTTGAAGTGAAAATTGAGGTTGAATTTTCACAATCTTCAATTACTGGTTTCTTTATTTTCTTTAGGAATTTCTATATTCTGGAAATATCAATAGTGAAAATTAGGAGTCCACTAATTTGCCACAGGCTGCTGATTCTCTGGATAGGAAGATGAGTTCACGGGATGTTTCTACTTTCTAGCATTATCACTAGTAATTCTTTTAACATTACATGTGAAAATCTGTAACAGATGAATATCCTTATTCATTTGCCTCCTATATTTGGAATTTTAGGGTAAAAAATTTGGTTAAAGCCTTTATGCAGACATTTTTTTTACGGGAAGAAAATATATCATTAATAATAAGCCAAACGGCACATACAATGATAATTAAGATCTGAAAAATACAGATTTAGCAAATTGCAACAATTTTCACGATGGAACCAATTAATTTTAAGCATACTCGAGCACAGCTCCAACTCCACCGCTTTAAGCTTGACGCGAGCAGTGTACTTCGATGTCTTTGCATCTTTTCAAGTAGAGACCTTCACAATCCGATTCGCGATATAATTTTTTTCCAATGACGAATTGCTTTGAAAAAACCTAAAACCCTTATGGATCCAGCACCATCTTCCAAATTAATGACACCATGAAAACAAGAAAACTCATACAAAGATGGTAAAACAATCACCAAAAATGGGGACAAAAATTCTCTGATATGGAGAGAAGCGAAAGAAGATAATAACACTAAAAAACACTAAAATCTAAGAAAAAGGGGTCAGAAATAGTCTAATTTCTAAAGAAATTAGACTATTTCCCGCAAGGATGCAAGAAACTTAAAAAACTTAAAAGCGCAAAGAGAATGGAAGAGGGAGAGGGAGAGGGAGATGGAGAGGGAGAGGGAGAGAGGAGAGCAAACAGCAATTTCTATCTTAAATAACGTATTTGTCAAAAGTTATTGCCTTTATGCAGACATATTGTTTGTAGTCAGCGCTAATCATAATCTGCAAATTCGACAAAGTAATAAGTGTCTTCACTGATAAACTATACACTGATAAACAATCATTCAAGACAAAGGCGGCAATACGCTCTCTTAAGAAAACAAATTATCAACTCACAGGTCGAAGTGCTACCTACTAGTCAACAAATATTGATCGAGTAATCAGAGATAATTGGTATACACACAGTGGCGGATCCAGAAATTTGTAAATGGTGGGTCACTACTAACTACTGATCATGTAATTGTCCAATCTATGAATTTAAAAAAAAAAATACTTCAAATAAAATCATTTCATGACTAATAATAGTTCATATTACAATAAAATAGTACCTCAAAATTGTTACAATTGTTCTCGACGAGTTTTCATGTTTTGATATCGAATTACAATATCATCCATGCTAACCTTAAACACAAATCTTTCTATATAAGTAATCAAGCAATCATTTAACATTTGATCTCCCATGTTATTACGCAATTTATCTTTCACTTGTGTCATGGCAGAAAATCGGTATTAAAACATGAAAGCTCGTCGAGAACAATTAACAATTTTTAACAACAATAAATTAACAACGATAGGTCAATAATATAACAACAATAAATTTACAACAATAATATAAGTTATACCAGCAAATTTACAAGTGTATAGTATACCAACAAACTTACTCTCTCGGAATCACATATAATTTAATATTAAACGGCAAAATTTTGTAATTTGGTGTGATTAAATTACACATGTTGTATACAATCTTTTGTGTAATAATAAAAACCGTAAAATGATGCTCACCTACTCTACCCATTGCTATATGTTTGGTTCCAAGGAAGCAATTACCAACAATAATATACATTTAACAACAATAAATTTAGGCATTTAGCCACTGTAAATCAGGCATCACCAGCAACTAAGCAAGCAAGCGACAAAGAGCTGGAAGAAAAGCACCGAACACTGAACACCAAGGCCCGGAGCACCAAACACCGAGGCGGCAGTCGACAGAGCTCCAAACACTGCAGCAAGCTTCACGACTCACGGTAGAGGCGGCAGAGCACCAAACAGTAGGGAAGGAAGGAGCGGTTTCAGGCGACAGCCAAAGTGCCAAACACCGTGAGTCCATGAGCGAGTCCGAGTAGAGAAGTTTGAGGATGATGAGAGAAGAAGTTAGAGGATGAGAGGAAGAAGAAGACTGAAATTTTTTTTTTTCTATGGGAATGGTTGTAATACCCCGATTTTTAAGAGCGTTTTAATTAGCATTAATTGTAATTATAAAGTTAATTATGTTTTGTAAATCCCTATTTTATTTGAGTTTGGAATATTTGTAGTATTTGAAATATATTTTGTTTTATGAAATTATTATTAATTTGGATTTTAAATAACCAAAGTCGGTTTTCCTTCCTTCCATTTATATTTGTCGGTTTAAGTTGGGAAACAAAACCCTCCAAATCCTCTCTATATCTCTGTCATTTTCTCTCACCCAAAGAAAACCCAAACCCCCTTATATTTTTCTTTCTCTCTCCCGTGAAAAAGCCCCAAACCCCATTTCTCTCTCCTCCCCGTGAACCCCTCTCTCTCGTTCCCCTTCGCCTGTCGCCTTACCGGCGTTCCTGAAGCTCGCCGGAGCTGCGTCCGCGGCTAAGCCAACTCCCCTGCTCGCGATTTCTCTCTCCTCTTCGTGGTGGTGGTGTTCTTCCTCCTCTGGTCGCATCTCTTTCTCTCTAGTGCCCTGCTCGATGCTCCTCCGACGAACGGCCGCCGGAATCATGCCGCTGGCGTCGAGCCGTCTGTCGCTTGCCTCGCCTCGATCACCCCACGGCTCGCCGGAGCCTCGGCTCCACCCCCCTGTTTTGTTCGTCCTGCTCGCAGAGCGAGAGGTACTACACCCTCCTCTTCTTCTCTCTTATTCTTTCCATATCAAAAGTTAACATTGAAGTTATGAACTCTGAAATTTGGGTACTACACCCTCTCTTCTTCTCCTCATATTAAAAGCTAATACTGAAGTTATGGAATGTGAAATTTAGTACTAATTGTTGATGTTTTGATTGATTGAGTTGTTGTGAGTATTACAACTATGTTGAATGTTTGGTAATACTTGAATTAATCTCTAAAACTTGGCTGATTTTAATCATTAAGGAAATTGGAGTTGAGTGATGAAATGGATTAAGTTGATGAATTTAGTAGGTGAACTCTAATGACAGTAGAGATTATTATGTTATTCTCCTATTAAACTTATATTTCCGAAATATGACGTTATGGTGGCCTCAAACTAAACTATTTATGGAAGTTAGATTAACTTATGGTATGTTATGTTTCTTGAAATGATCTAAAAGTACGAAAAAGATGACTTTTGTTCTTACGAATGACGAGTTATGAAATGCTTGCTATGATGTATGTTCGTGTATTCTAAATATGCCAAAATATACCTTTTAATTCTGAAACATCTCAAACGTATAAATGGCTCTTAAACGATATGAAGTATGAAAAGACTGTTATGCTTCTATTATATTTCTGTAAGTGAGTTGAAACTACGAAAGTATTATGATGACAAATCTGCTGTGTATTCTATAAAGTACTTAAAGTTATGAGTAATGTTTACAGATTCTTGACTATGCTAAAGTATACGTTATGATTATTCTGAAACGATATGAAAGTATATGAAGTATGACCTGATATGAAAAAGTTGCTATTTAAATGATATTTATCAAATGATTTGAGGCTATGTGGTATGATGATCATGATGTTATGAAAATACTATTGTGATTACTTTTCCTGATTATGATTATGATTATGATGACGTAATATAATTATGGTATTTCGCACTATGTTGTTGATGTGTGGATTGTGGGATATGAGAGGTTTATGAATATGATGATTCTCGATGAAATGAAATGACTTTGATGTTTATGAAAATATGAGTATGATAACGCTATGATGTTAATGATGTTTCATGATTATGATTACACTGATGTAATGTAATTATGATATGTAAAAGGAACGAAACATGATAAAGTAAAGTGAAAGATGGTTCTTGGCAAGTAATTTGGGCACCGAAAGTGTCACCTTTGTTGTGGCCGCCTTTCTGAAGTAATTTGGGCACCAAAAGTGTCACCTATGTTGTGGCCGCCTTTCTGTATGTTCTAGGGAGACGTCTCTGGTTCATAATCTGGGCACCGAAAGTGTCACCTATGTTGTGGCCGCCTTTCTGAAGTAATTTGGGCACCGAAAGTGTCACCTATGTTGTGGCCGCCTTTCTGTTAAAAATGTGGGCAACGAAAGTGTCACCTATGTTGTGGCCGCCTTTCTGTAAAGTTATGGGGAGACGTCCCTTCTGATGTACTTGCCAAGTTACCAAAATGAATAAGTAAAATGAAAAGGTAATGATGAATCATATGATATGATATGAAGTTATGAACCGATAAGATATGTTATGAAATGATTTATGTTGTTCTTTCCTCTATTAAATGCATGCTCTTCCAAGTTACCAAAAAGGATTAAGTAAATGAAAAGATAATGATGAAGCTTATGATATGATACGAACCGATAAGATATGTTATGAACTAATCTATGTTGTTCTTTCCTTATTAAATGCATGTTCTTTCTTGATTTATAATGCTTGGATGTTGGCCAAGTTACCAATCTGACTTAAGTAAGAAGGAAAGATATGATGAAACTTATGATATGATACGAGATATTTGTTGTGTAGATGATTTTATGATTTTACTAATCATGTTATTGATGTTTGGGTTAGGAATGTTTTACGAATATGATGATTAGTGATGTTTATGAACGAATGCTATGACATAACTATGTTATTAAGAAAGTATGATCATTACTAGTTAAGTAAATGAAAGACGATGATGATTTATGATATCCTGTATGACTTAAAGTATATGTTTATGAATGTTTATTGTCTAATGATATGAAAGTATGCCTTCTACTTGGATATGAGAGAACTATGATGATGTTACGACTCTGTTATGATATCGGTGAGAACTTATAAGTCATGAAAGATGATGAATAAAGTGATTGTTGTTATGTTATGGTGATGTTGTGATGAATGATGTGAACGTATTGATTACGTGAGAGTCGTAGACACCAAAGCATGTTTTAAGAATGATTTATGGGCTAGTACTCAGCGTTGTGTGCTGATGTGTATGTCAATGTTTTGTTTTGTCACTACTGTGGCCTGTCACTTGGTGGGTGGCAGTGTTACAATAGTTCCCGGTTGAAGTTATGGAGCATCTTTTCCAAGATAGAAGCAGTTAAGTACTAAGAGCTAATCTATGATTGTTTTACGTTCCTTTTGAGGCGAGGACGTTCCATTTTGTAATATATAATAAGTAATGATTTAGTTCCATTTTCTAGTTCTGGTTGAGCAATAGTGCTCCTGATTCTCTTTAGCTGCTACTCCGCGAGAGCGTTGAGTTATGGATTTGGGAATATTTTATTGTATCAGGTTTTCAAACATTTTCCCATTTTGGGTTGTCCAATTTACAAAGGAAACTCTGCCGAAATTTCTAGAAAATAGTATTATATTATTAAAGTGTTTCTGTAAAGAGGGGCAAATGTAAGTAATGTCCCTGTAAGTTAATGTTAAATGTCGCCTTGTATTTTCCCCTAGTGGAAAGTACGGCGGTAACGCGCCGACTAAGCTAAGTCTTCCGCTGCTAATCCTGATTAATTAGCTTAATAAGGATGTATGGAAGTCGGGGCGTTACAATGGTGGGTCACGTGACCCACCTGTTCTCTTCGGCATAAAACTACTGAACTGAACTGAACTGAACTGAATTGAACTGAACTGAATTGAACTGAACTGAACTGAACTGAATTAAATTATAACTAATTAATAGTAATGATTATCATTTAGGAACTGAACTGAATTGAACTGAACTGAACTGAACTGAATTGAATTGAACTGAATTGAACTGAACTGAACTGAAAATAAGCTGGGGAGAACAGACCCTAATCCGCCATTGTATACACAATGTCATGGAATAGTATTTCATTCATGATTTTTTACACTTATATAAAAACCTATCAAAAGTGACCTGAAATCCTAACCTTACTATTTGTTGATTGTGCTGTATAAAACATGTTAATTTCATTATGCTTACATGTATATGTTTACAGTTATCCACTGACATGTAGAGGTAATTTTGCTCAATTGTACCACATAAGAAACATGTAAACCCCGCCGCCCTAAACAAAGGAAGAAACACATGACAAATCTCATCTCAAGTTTGAAGACTGTACGATATAAAACATATACTAAAAGTCTCTCATAATTGGGTAAAGTCACCCTATTAATGTGTAAATGTCACCCTATCAATAGGATTCCTTGCAAACCTTTTCAGGCTAAGAAAGGCTTAAGATAGGGAGATCATATGTCTCCCTTCTTATTTGCCTTGGGTATGGAGTATCTATCTAGGTGCTTGGGCAAGTTAAAGTCCACAAGTGGGTTTCATTTTCATCTTAGGTGTGCCAGATTGAACATTACTCATTTAATGTTTGCTGACGATCTGTTACTCTTTGCTAGAGCAGATCAGTCATCACTGCAGCTTATGTTTGAAGATTTTAACAAAACTTCTAATGCCTTTGGTCTTGATGCTAATCTGGATAAAAGCAATATCTACATAGTTGGGGTTAATCCTGATCAAAGAGATTTATTACAGCTGATTGTGAGTATCCCTGTGGGTTCATTCCTTTTAGGTACTTGGGTGTTCCACTTACCACTAGGAAACTCTTCTACCATAGTGGCTAAAGTCAGGACCTCGTGTGTGAAAAAACTTTCATATGCTGTTAGATTACAGCTTGTCAACACTATTCTTCATGGCTTTCAATTGTACTGGAGTCAGATCTTTATTATGCCCAAGAAAGTTATGAAAGAAATTCAGAAAATCTGTAGGACTTTCTTGTGGACTGGATGTGGTGATTTCTCTAGGAAGGTTCCTATTGCTTGGGAAACTTTATGCCTTCCCAAAGTTTGTGGTGGGTGGAATATAAAGAACCTGGCTATTTGGAACAAAGCAGTAGTAGCAAAGCACTTCTGGGTTATCTCTAAGAAGCAAGATAAGTTATGGATTAAATGGATTCACATTTACTATATCAAGCATCATAGTATCAAACATCATAGTATCAAGCATCATAGTATTCCCAATAGACTCTTTTCGTCTATGAAGAAGATTCCCGGCTAGTGTGTCGTTGTTCATTGAGAATCAAGACACTCTCAATGCTTCTAAGTTCTCAATTAAGATGCTTTATCTCAAGTTGTAAGGTGATCACCCTAGAGTGAGATGGAAGAGGATTATCTGCAATAACAGGGCCAGTCCTAAAGCCTTGTTCATTACTTGGTTAGCCCTGCAAGGAAGATTGACTACCAAGGTAAGACTTCAAGCTTGGGGGGTTATGAATGAGAGTGATTGTGTGCTGTGCAACAATGCTAGTGAGACAATCTCACATTTGTTCTTTGACTCGTCCAATAAGCCACAAAATATGGTCAATCCGTCAAGAGCAAGTGGGAATTATTGGGCGGATCGGGGTTTTGATGATGAAGTGCAGTTTGTTACTCACAAATGTAGAAGTAAGAGTCCTCAGAGTCATCTTTACTGTGCATTCTTTGCTGAAGCTATATACGAGATATGTATTCACAGGAACTCTGTAGTTCATGGTAGCACTTCTTTTGATATTTTAGCCATCTATAAGCAAATTCTGTTTAAAGTTGCTAGTAGAATGCCTGAACTCAGAAATCTTCTTGTAATCTGAGGTTCTTGTGTTTGTAGCTTGTTGTTGGTTCCCTGAGTATGTTCAGGGTTTGCTTTTGACTGGTTTGTGGGGTTTCTTCCTCTCAAACCATTCCTAGAAGGGGGGGGAGGGAGTTACTCGTTCCTGTCATTTGGAGTTGTTTTTGGTTGTTTCAATCTCTTTTTTTTTGTTATCAATAAAAACTTTGAATTGCCAAAACAAAAGTTAATTTAGTGCCAATCACAGTTAACATGATGCCAATTTAAGTTACCAATATGAATAAGTAAATGTCTCCTTTAAATTGTGTAAAAGTCACACCAATATACATCTTAATACACCTAATCCACACTAAGTCCTAAGCCTCTTGATTATGCAATGATGTCATCCTCAACTTTTCTCCATCTACACAAATCAACAGATTATGCATAGCAACAAGGCAAGATCAACATTTTTGAGAAACATCCTTATTGGAAAATCGAGGAAAAAAGCTGAAGAACTCTTTATGATTGTAAGAGTAACACAAGATAATATGACATCCCCTCTTTTACCATGATTTTAGCGACATCCTTGTCAGAGCTATCACAGTATGGGTAAGCTACTGTATAGTGTGTGTGTAATGGCTCTTGCAATTCAAAAAAGCTATCATTATCCATCCTTAAGCTTGTTATAACTTATAACGTTACCCTTCAGTCAGTATAATAGTGGACACCTTCTGCCAACATAAAATCATCCCAAAAATTTCCATAATCCCAATTTACAAGATGATGACATTTACCACTCAAAATCATCAGCTATACTTAAAATTTCTATCTTGGTTGTCAGGCCCCAAGAACCCAACTCGTAAGAGGTGAGGCTATCAGGCCTACGACAATTAACCATAAAATTTGTAAATAAAGGCCTCAAACCACATTAAGGGATAGATCCAGAAAATCTACAAAGAAGAAGCAAACAGCAGATAATTCCTTACATCTTGAATTGTTTTGAAGAAAGGCTTCATAACAAGAGAAACCGAGAGACCATTAATAGATCACAAAGATATAAATCAATCAAATTCAATCAGTTTCAAAGTTAATTCACATCAAAACAAAATCACATAAATCATTAACACACCAACATACCATTAACAAATCACAAAAATATAATTTTTCCAGTAAAAACCAAAATTAGGGCACTGAAAAAAATCCAAAAGAAACGATAGATAAAATTGATAATGATTGTAGAAAAGAGGAGAGAGAAAAAAGACCTACGTTGAATTAAGATGGACTTCGAATAGGAAGCGGAGGGATTTGCATTGCCACCCAAACAAACAAGCAAGCAGCGACAACCTTCATGTTATCTCATTGAGAGGAAAGATGTAGCGATGAGGAGAGCAAAGAGGGATGGGAGGAACCCTAGGGTGAAAGAAGGAGAAATGCATGAGAGGGTGAGAGGGAGAATGGGCTGAGAGAGGGAGTTTGGGCTGAGGAGAAATGAGAGCAGGGAGAGAAGGGATCGAGATTTCATTTGATTAGATTCTCGAGCCCAACTGATCCGGGTATAAAGCCCAACCGGATTAGTTTAGAGAGAAATGAGAGAATGTGATTGAAAAATGGGCCGCCCAAATATTAGGTGATCTGGTCATGCAAGCCAACCGAATCAATTGACATTAACTGATCCGGTGTAGGAAAAACCGGATCAGCTACTGTGTGTCATCTAAGTTTTTTTCCACTAGTGTTTGGAAATAGTTTGTTCCTAAAAGTTATCGTTGAATTATTAGTGATTAAGTTTTCAAAATGAAAATTCTTACGAAGTAGCAAATGTGTTACTTATCTAGTACATTTTGTACTCAATTTTATATTGACACGTATTTTCCTTTTTCCTATTTGGCTTTTCCTTGTTTACTTTTTGGTAAGTAGTTTTGCATGTGAACTTTGGATGTGCGTAAGAGCATATTAGGGAGGGGATCTTCACCTAGTATAAGATGTTTTATTTATTTTAAGTCTGGGACAAAATTTATTTTTAATAATAGCTATTATTATTATTTTGGTTAAAGTCTTGCGCTGCAAGTTATTTTGTTCGTTAGTAGTTAGTTGCCGAAAGCGTGATAGTCACGTTGTAGCAATACTCCTTAATTAATTAAATATTATTGATCTATTATTTATTTTAAAGTGAGTAATTTGGGGTGTTACAAAAGCAACCACAAAACTACACAAAGCATCAACCAAACACAAAAGCAAACTCGAAAACTGAACATTCCAAAACACTTTACTTAATTCAACATCACGAAATTTTAGAACACAAGAAAGCTAGCTAAGCAGGATGTGTATTTGGATAGTTTTTTTTTTTTTTTTTTTGACAATGGGGGGAACATCTGGATTGGTTGTCGTATATGTTTCAAATTTACCAAAATAAAACCAAGTGTATATCAAATTCTTAAAAAAAAACCAAAAATGGCACTGCCAGCATGAAATTAAGGGTAAGCACATGTGATTGAAATATGTGAATAAAATGGTTAATTGATAATATAATGTTTGATAAGATGTTTTCATCAATGATTGATAGTATTTATTATAAATATCATATAATTTTTTAATTTAATAAAATTTGACTTTACAATATTTCATTGAAAAAAAATCCTTGACCTCTTTTATTGGGCTTCAAACACATAAAAGTACTTCATTCAAAGAACAGCCCAAAAAGCTCACTCAAACAATCAAGATCTAAAGCCCAATCATAATTGCGAAAACATGGTCCAAACAGTGATCCATTGAAACACCAAAATAAAAATCTAACCTAATTCAGTGGCTGGTGCCATTGAAAAAACCCTAATAAGTTCTCCCACGTTTCATTTTCTCCTTCGAGAGGCTTTTCTATTCGCTGAAGCAGCAGCCGCTCAAACCTCCCTTGCCGCCCTCTCCCTTCTCCTTCTTCAGGTACTTTATCTCTCTTCATTTACCTCTGTTTTACTCTTCATTCCTGATTATTGTCAACTTAATATGGTTTAAATTACCAATTATTAAAAGTTTAGAATTGAATTTTTTAGAGATTTGGGTTTTACTGGGAATTTTCTGTTATGCCGAAAATGAGTTGCTCATCAAAATGTAGAAATTTCAAAATTTTGAGATTTGGGCTTTACTTGGTTGCGCAGAAAATGAATCAATTGCTCATCAAAATGTGGAAATCTTAATTTTTGAGATTGGGGTTTTACTGGGTATTCTTAGTTGCGCAGAAAATGGATTAATTAGTCAATTTTAATTTTTTGGGTTTTGTTGTTGGAGTTTTTCCTTGCTTAAATGTACAAGAGCTAGGATGGTTATGTTTTTAGTTTGTAATTTGTTTTATCTAATATGGTTTCATGAGCCTACTTTTGTTCTCTTTACTTTTTAATTAGTAATACGAGATATGGGTTTTGTTTCTGCTCTTTCCAGATCTTATTATGTGATAAACTTTGAAGGTTCAAATGGTTACCCTTTGGCTTTAATGTTTATTTGTTGTAGTTATCAAGAATAAGAGTATGGTGGAAGTGCTTTGAGCTTGATTGCAATCTTATGAGTTTACTCGGTGCTCTGTGAATTAATATTTCTATGCAGCGTAGTTAGGTTCAATGAGAACATTTATTGTCAATGGAGGGTCTAGCTATAATGTCTTTCTTCGACGACAAGGGAAATGGAAGGGTGGGTTTAGAGTAGAGGAGAAAAGAAAGGGAAGTGAGGGTTAGTGAACAAAGTGTGGCATTCCTTTCTTAGGAAAGGAAAATCTTGTGGACACTTGTGAAAATTATTTGGAACTTGGAACGTTAATATTTTTTTTATCCCTTTACATAGGATATGCTTAGTTCATGACAGCTTTCTAATTGGATATCTAATTATCAAAGTTTTATATTAGATCATAAATGTTGAATGTTGAAATCAGAATTACCATTTTATATAGCTAAAATATGATGGTGGTATTTTGATTTTCCATTTGCAATATTTGTTATTGATTATATAACCGGAAGATGTTATGAACAAACAAACGTACATACCAGTTCGTGAATTATTTCTCCTTAGCCAACAAAGGAAGATGGGAAATCCTGCTTATTTAGGAATGAGTAGCAATCAAACACAACTTTAGCTAATGCATGGAGTAGAGTGATTGTAATTGCCACTGATTTTGTAATTTTTGCTAAAAGCCTTCTTGCTGCTATTAGTGTACTGGTTATAGAATGTCATGGGCTTCAGTGCTTGAAATGGTCCAAGGCATTTCTATTTCCAACTGTTCCTAACATTGAAGTTATGCTCTCTATCTGACTGAGATTCATAGCTTCTCTTAAGTCTGTTACAACATATAAGTTCTGTATACTTATGTGCCTTTCTGTTGCAGGTAATTTGTTTTTAAGCTTTAGAAAATGGGTCGTGTCCGTACAAAGACCGTGAAGAAGTCTTCTCGTCAAGTGATTGAGAGGTATTACTCTCGAATGACGTTGGATTTCCACACCAACAAGAAGGTCTTGGAGGAAGTTGCCATCATTCCCTCCAAGCGTTTGCGCAACAAGATTGCTGGGTTTTCCACTCATCTTATGAAGAGAATTCAAAAGGGTCCTGTCCGTGGAATTTCTCTGAAATTGCAAGAGGAAGAGCGTGAGAGGCGTATGGACTTTGTGCCTGCTGAGTCTGCTATCAAGGTTGACTCAATCCCCGTTGACCCAGAGACCATTGACATGCTTGCTGCTCTTGGGATGTCTGAACTTCCTGGAATTGTCAAAGCTGAACCAGAGGTTATGGCACCTGCCCCAGCTTTCGGCCGTGGAGCTGGTGGGCTTGGAAGGAGGTTCTAGGTTTACTATTGAATTTTTCTGTGTTGTGCAAGAACTAGTAGATCGAAAGCTGCCCTTTACCGGGCTCTTTTCTCTGTTTCCTAGATGTTCCCTGTGGATCTTTCGATTTTGTTCTGTAGGACAGAGTGCTGATGTTAGTAAGACTTGCATCAGTATTGCCATACAGTTTTTTGGGTGGATTCTTATGGTTATGTAACTTGTTAATGTTATATCGTTAAGTTGCTCTACGCTCTTGTGTTTGGGTCGTGATGATGTTTGTTATGTTGGTCAAGCACTCAAGCATTCTCCATTCCCATTTCGATATAATTAATGGGTTTATGGAGTGGAGGAATTTAAGACTCTGAATGCCTTGTCAGTTGTCGCAATGCTACTCAACACTGATTATTTATTTTGAGAGTTCTTTAAATGGTTGAAATTCTTTACCTCACTTTTGTAGGTTCCTCGATTGGCAGCAAGGAAGCTATTAGTCTATTACAATACAATGTGTGCTATGTTTGCTGCTGTACCTGTTTTCAAGGTATTCTGGTGCATCACATTTTAGGCCGTGGCATGGGCCATTTTTTGGTTTATACCTGTTTTCAAGGGAGAAGCAAGGGATTTTAACTTTTTAGTTCCTTCTGTTGGCCATAGTCATGGAGGTTTCATCTTACTCATCTAGTGTTTTTTCCATTGGACTCCCAACTTTTATCAATGGCAAAACTCAAGATGAATCCAGATTGCTTGGAAACAACCAACAATTTCAAATAAATCACTAAACCCAAAGCATCATTGTTGTTATTCTATCTCAAGGAAGAAGATGGGAGCAAAACAAACTCAAGAATAGTAGCATATTACGTTATAATTGGTATACTAATCACATGGTATACTAATCACAATACTGCGTTCAACAAATTATAAAGATCTACAATTTGGTATTGACACTTTTTTTTTAACTCAAACAATGGGATATTTAATAGGATTTTTTGTCCCAAACTACCTTTAACTTTTATGTTTTTGCGAGAAACTACTTTATAAAAAATTTGTTGTCCCAAACTATCTTACTTTTACCATTTTGTTGTTGACAACTACTTAATGCCAATTTTCGGCGTTGACTTTTTTTCAATTCAAAATTGTGGGAGAAAACAAAGTTACCCTTGTCGAAATTGCTTGAGATTCGAGGAGGCAGCGAGGGTGATTGAGATGGTGATTGTTTCGATTTTAGTTTAAGTGGAAGAGGAATTTATTGGTGGATTGATGGTACAAAGTGTCGACATAGATATGAGAGAGAGAGCACAGGGAAATGGGGAAAATAGGGTGGGGAAAATAAAACAAGTGTTTGAAGAGGTCAAGCGATATTACGTGACATTAAAAAAACTGAAAAAAAATAGTCAAACGCCGAAAACCGGCATAGGGTACCTATCAACAACAAAATGTTAAAAGTAAGGTAATTTGGGCCAACAACTTTTTTATAAGGTAGTTTCTCACAAAAATTTGAAAGTTAAAGATAGTTTGGGACAAAAAATTTGGTATTTGCACTGTTTAGTTATCTTTTATAAACTATTCAAAATTTGGAATGATTCTTCTATTCAAAAAAATTTGGAATGATTTTAGATTGTCTGGAATGGTTGGATTATAAACTCATAATTTTTTTGCGGGTACTCGATTTTTTCGGGTTCGGTTACCGGCTGCAATTTTAAATACCCACAAATGTTGGTACCCACATATCCGACATTTCATGGAAGGGATTGAGAATTTAAATATGGTCTAATATTCGAAAGCATGATTACTTGTATAATTGCAAATGAAGAATATTTTGAAAGGAGTTTGTTAAACACCGTCCTAAAACTACTTAAAATCGCCCCAAAACTTACTTGAAAGTACATGTTTACCCTTACTTTTGCTCTTTTGTTTTTACTTCAACTCACCCTCTCCTACCTACTATTCTCACCATCAACTCACCTTCTCTTTCATCCTCACCATCAGTCCTTCACTACCCTCATCCCTCACTACCTTTACAACACTAAAGTTGCGTAGACAACATGATTTTACATGCCTACAATTAGGGAATATTTTGATACTAGTACTTCAAATTACATTACTTACTGATGGTCAGCTGTGATAAATTATAAAGCTTCTTCTCCTTCTACAAGCTCTATTGGATGAATAACCGTATAACATGTTTTGTTTTTCTCTAATGAGGCTGAATAATGGCACACCATTGAATTGGCGAATTTATTCTAGCGACTTTGTTTTGGCTAAATCACGAGGTACATTTTGGAGATTTATACCCATACTGATGATCAGTGGCGGAGCCACGTTTAGTCATGGTGGGTCACGTGACCCACCATTCCCCCAGAAAAAAAAAAAAAAAAAAAAAATTTCAAAATTTTTAGGTTTAGGAAGCGCCGTTTCTTGCTCTTCTCTTTAGTCGTCTTCTTCCTTTCATCCTCTAACTTCTCTCAAGTTTCATCCCCTTCTCTTCAGTCTCAAGTTCTTTTTAGATATAAATACTCTTATCAACTTTTTCAATTTGGGCATTAAATTCTAGATATTATATAGAATAGAAAAAAATTCGATTTTGGGGTTAGATAAGAAATTAGGGAGAAGTTAGAAAACTCCATAAATTTCTATAAATCCATCATCTGCAATTCATCAATTTGATATTAACTTCTGCAGCAATTTCATCAGTTTGATTGAGCTCAAGGAGAGAGAAAGAGAGAAATCTTCGAGCTCACATATTACTCAATTATGGAGGATCAAAGTTGCAGCATCGTTGAAATCGAAGGAAATTCGACTTGTAATTCTGATTTTGATGCGTATGATCACAATTCTCCTTGGGCGCTTGATATTGGAGGTTTGCTAATTCATCTTTCACAATTAATTAGGGTTTTATGGATTTAATTACTGTATTTTGTTATGTTGAGAAACTACAATTGATGCTGTATACTTCATTTTTGTTTTTAGGAATTTAACAGGTTAATTTTGATGCTTTAATTATTACTGCTGATTATTTCGTCATTGTTGTAGCATTTTGGTATTAGATGTTACTGTGATTGATTTTGGAACTCAGTTTTTAAGCTTGTTTTCGGTGTATTTTCGAAAAAAGCATGAGTTTGGTATATTTAGCATGAGTTCTCTCATTAAGTTGGTATATTTCTGTGGAGAAGATGTTTGCTCTGATTGAATTAGATGTCTCTTGATGTCTTATACACAAGCTCTATAATGGACATGAATTAGATGTTATATTATTGACTTATTGTTATTAATTTATTATTGTTATATTTATTGTTGTTAATTTAATATAATTTGTTACAGTGGCTAATTGGTGAATGATGACTATGACTCTATGAGCATTGGATTAGCTTTGAAGGTTTGATTGATTTTTGTTCAGGTAATGCACTAAAACCCTTGTTTTAGAATTTTCAGAATTAGACCTATCATGTGAAGTTTTTGGAGAGGCCATGAATGAGCCTTTGGTTTTATGTGTTTTATGTGCTGGTGGAATTAGTTGGAGATGGATAGGATTTCCCTTTAATGTAAAATTATTTGATATATATGCATAATGCATTGATATGAGATTAAATTGAATAGTTTAAGTGAATTTGATTGATATGTTTCCTATATCCGAACCCGTACCCGTATCCGTCTATGTGGAACCTAGTCGGTAGTGACCCACCATTCGTAAATTCCTGGATCTGCCACTGCTGATGATGTTACCTAGTTTGAATATGTGTTTAGTATGGGCATACCTATTGGCTAAAATATTCTTTTGATATTAGAAATAATAAATCTAATTTAGGAAAATACTCCATCTGTTTTTTTTATCCTTCCTACTTAGAATCTTGCACAAATATTAAGGAGAGGAAAGATTCTTGCACATGGTGGAATCTGATTTATTAGAAGCAATTTAAAAAAGAAAAGAGTACTACAATGCAAGTGGGTTCTTTATAATTAAATAATAATAAATCCAAAAAGAAGAAGCACTTTACAAAATTTGCACAACTTTACACTTGAGGCCAAAAAAAGGAGGGAAAAGGACGAAAGAAGTACAGCAGCACCAAATAACACAACAAAATCCCCTGAAATTTCATTTTTCCTCCAAACTTAAAATTTCAGAAATCTCAACTACATATACCCCATGAATTCATCTTCACACCACTTGCTGACTTATAAGAAAAAAACACAGAAGGAATTTTTTTAAAAAATATGGCATCATTGCCATTAGAGGCCTTAGGGCTTGATGAAAGTGTAAAAGGTGAAGCATATGCCCTTGTAGTATCTGCTCAACAACCACATCACAGGCCTAGGCTTAGCAATGAAAAAAGCCAAATCATAGCTGAATGGCTTCTAAGTCAGACAGTGGTTGGAAATCTTCCATGGGGGGGCGAAGAAGAAAGCTACACAAAAGTTCAACGTCACCACAAGGACCATTTACAACATCTGGGAAAAAGCCATGAATCAAGTAGCTCAAAGGCAGCCCATCATTGTCAGAACCAACAAACACAAATGTGGAAGACGCAAGGCAAATGTCAGTCTTCATCAGGTATCCTCTGTACGTTTATGTCAGAGGACAAGTTTAAGAGTATTAGCTTAAGCACTTGATTTGCATTACAGAACATTATGGAGGATAGATAAAAGGGGGGATTAAGACCTCATACAAGTCCATTAAAACCAGATTTGGACATGAAGAAAAAGCTAAGAAGGTTAATGTGGGTCATAAGTTTACTTCAAAGAGACACATTGTACACAAACCCCACTTACATAGATATGTGAAATGTTGTTCATATAGATGAGAAATGGTTCTATATGACACAAAAAAAGGGTCAGAGCATATCTACATCCAAAGGAAAAAACACCACGGAGGAAGATTAAAAACAAAAACTTCATTCCAAAAGCCATGTTCATGGCTGCAGTTGCAAGACCAAGGTGGAATCAAGATGGTTCTTGTGCATTTGACGGGAAGATTGGCATATGGCCTTTCACAAAACAAGTTCTAGCACAAAGATCATCAGATAATAGGCCTAGGGGAACTCTAGTAACAAAGCCCATTGATGCAGTAACAAAAGATGTGATTAGAGACATGTTGGTAAACAAAATCATGCCTGCCATTAGGGAGAAATGGCCAAATGACCTTAGCAAGGTTATATACATACATCAAGATAATGCACCATGTCACATAATCAATGATGATCTAGTATTTCAGCAACACAGACTACTAGATGGATTTGATTTCAGGTTGATACAACATCCACCAAACAGCCCAGACATGAATATTTTGGATTTAGGTTACTTTAGAGTACTTCAAACATTGCAATACGAGAAAATCACCAAGAAAAATTGACCCAACTAGTTCTTTGCTGTTAATGAGTCATGGGAAGAACTACATCCAAAAACTCTAAGTAATGTGTGGATGTCACTTCAATTCTATCTAAATGAAGTTATCAAAGTTTGTGGAAATAATGAATATGATGAACCCCATGCAAAGAAGTCACAACTTGAAGATTCAGGGCTGCTGCCATAAGAGGTTGGTCCATCTGTTTAAGATGTTCATAAAGCAATTCAATTTCTTGCTAAACATATGAATGGCAACTGAACATCTCACAACAATAAGATGAAGAATAGGTAGAAAGTTTTTGTGAAGGTAGAAAGATACTGTGAAGTTAGAAAGTTTTTGGGAAGGTAGAAAAGTTTTTGTGAAGCTTTTATGAAGAAAATGTAGTAAGTTTTTGTGAAGGGAAAACACACAACTTTTTGTAAACATTTTGAAGGCATATGCATATGATATATATTCTTCTTGGGCTACTATGATATATATTTTGAAGGTTGTCACATTTTTATATTTACAAGTCCATCATGCATGTCTGAATTTATTGAAATCAAGTCATCATGTTACTCACATATGGAGCATATCAATGATAAAAAAATATGGAGCATATCAATGATCAAATGAACCTCTCACATATTTGGTCACTGAGGTTGTCAAACGAGGTGGTAATAACACAAGCATAACCCACTTGAATCAAGCTTTATGCTACTGTGGTCGCTACTATGAGCCTGCATCACAGAGCTACCCTCAAAATTCTAAGTAGGATACACTTAGTTAGCCTCACTACATTTGACTAAGGAATGGCCATATAAAACTTATCATCATCACAAACACCAACATGACTCTAATCAAAGACTACCAAGAGCCATAACCACATTCAATTTCATTTCAATCATGATACAAACATAAATTTCAAGAAAAAAACAAGAATCATGAAATCCTAATATCTACCAGCAGCAAAAACCACATTCACTTTCATTTCAATCATCATACAAACATAAATTTCAAGAAAGTTCTCACTACCCCAATGATCATCCTATGCATTTTTAAATCATTTGGTCTCATCTTGCAATAAGATGATAAAAAAGAAGAAAAATCAGAGCAATCATTTGGTGTTATCTTTTTTCATGTCCAAAGTTCATATGAAACAAGTTACAAAAAGAAACAAGAACACTACTATATGAAACCAACATGATAGTCAAGTAGATCTCCAAAGTAAGATAATTCTTTTAGATAAACACTAACTCTATAACATTCCCAACAAATTCACACATACTATAAACAGAACACTACTATATCATATGCAAAAACAAACAAAGATAGGTACCACTAGATCATGCATTTCATTTCAATCTCATACAAACATACTCCCTCAAAAAAATTTTATAATGTTCATATGAAACAAGTTACAGAAAGAAACAAGTTACAGACACGAAACCAACGTGATAGTCAAGCAGATCTCCAAAGTAAGATAATTATTTTAGATAAACACTAACTCTATAACATTCCCAACAAATTCATTCATACTATAGACTAACACTACTACATCATATGCAAAAACAAACAAAGATATGTACCACTACATCATGCAAACATACTCCCTCGAAAAAAAAATCTAATATCTACTAGCAGCAAAACAGAGAAAAAAACACGAAAATAATACTCCTAATATCAGTAGCAGCAAAACAGAGTATTAATTTCTACCAGCAGCAAAACAGAGAAAGCAGGAAAAAAACAGAGAAAGCAGAAAAAAAACACGAGAACCCTATTATCTACCAGCAGCAACACCACATTCAATTTCATTTCAATCATCACATAAATTAATTGACGAAACAGAGAAACACGAAAATATAAATAGTTCAAGGAAAATCCCTCGAAGGCTGACAATGCTTAAGTTTCACCGCCGGAAAATATATTTTCAAATTGTTGTATATTTCCTCCGGCAACGGTAAGGGAAATTCATCAACTTTGGCCTCATATCTGGAGACTTCTCTGTCAGGAGTGTCTGGAACAATTAATTCTTCTTCTTTCTCCTTTGTTGAAAGCTTCATATGAAGGACTTTGCGGACTCTCTGAGTCTGGAACAAAGAGTTCCTCTACTTCATCATTATCGCAAGGTGTTTGAGGACTCCGAGATTCTTCAAAAATCTCTGAAATTGCCTTTTCAGCCATGATCGACTCTAAACTGAGTAATTAGTACCCAGAATATTCGCAAAGCCTACCTAGAAAATTCGCAAAGTTTACCCAGAAAATTCACAAAGATCGACTGTTGAAAATTCGCGTGTTTTAGATTTTGCAAGAACGTGAGATAGAGAGAGAAATTGAGAGAACAGAGTGTTTTGATTTTAGATCTAGGGTTCTGAAATGGAGAAAATGAGAGAGGGCGTTTTGTTTAGATCTAGGGTTTTCAGTGAATTATATGAGAGGGAGATAGATAGTTAAAGAGTCATTGGGCGAAATTGAAGAACAATGAATTGAATGGGAGAATTTAATGGGTGGTTGAGGACTTGGATAGTTAGAGAGGAGAAAGATCGAGAATGAGTAAGAGAGAGAGAGATATGGGGTGGAATCTAAATGGGAGAGTTGGGGACCACTAAGGATTATTTTATTATTTTGGTTAGGTATTAGATGTAAATATTAGTTAGTAGATGAGGGTATTGTTGTTATATTTCATAGCCTTAAATAGATAGATTCAAAGTGAGAAGGTTAAAAAAAAAAAACACTAAAACTGAAAGTGAGAAAGATAAAAAAAAACAGAGGGAGTACATCCTAAACTAAGTGACCGTTTGGTATACGAGAAAATTATTTAGGCTATAGAATTTCCCTTGAAATTATTATTTGGGTATTTGTTTGGTTGATAGAAAGTGGTGCAAATTGGGGCAATAAAAATTCTCAGAACTTGAAATTTCCACATAACATGAGAATTTATTCACCCACCCCCCTTGGTCGTTAAAAATTCCCACATCAATTCATGGAAAGTACAAATTTCTTGATGTAAACCAAACACATTAAGTCCATTTCCTAGAAATTACATAAGGGAATATTTCCTAGGAAATGAAACTTCCTATGAGAATTAACTTCCCATATATACCAAAAAACCACTAAATATAATACCAACAAGATTATCTCTAAATAAAGACTTTTAGATAGATTTAGGAAGCACTCCTAAACATATCATAACAAATCCTTACCAATAGACTCGGGGAAAAATTCAATATTACCCTAAAAAGGGCAAGGCAAAGAAATACGAAAGGAAAGTAGGTGTGAGAATGTAAGGAGATGAAAAAAAAAGTTGCAATTATAGTGTTCTTAAAGCTTGTTTATATATTGGAAATAGTTTAGTTTTTCCATCCGCGAAAGAGAATCAAGTCCTTCGAATGATATTCCTTTTCCCTTTATGCATTTCATATAAAAAAATTGATCCTTCACCTGTGTCTTCATCCAAATTTCTTATCCAAGAAATGATATTGATGTTTATCTGTTGGTGTCTTTAATAATTTGCCCATAACAATAATTTCAGAGTTTAGACTAGTAGATTAGCCTAAAGAGGTCAATCATGTAACCTCATCATCCAATAAGATTGTCCCAACAAGAGCCTAAGACAAATGCATGGTGTTGGATTATGTATATATTATGTGTAATGTTTATTGTCTCGGGCTAATGTTTATATGTTAGTTTGGGCTTGCCCATATATTGCTTTGGTGTAATTAATAGGGTTGTATAATATCCTTGCTTTTGGAATGTGAAGATACGTAATCTCATTTGCCCTACTACACACTTCTTCGAACCAGTAGCACTGCTACCTTGGAATGGTATCAGAGCTGGAGCTTTGACCGGCGTGCCTGAGAACCACCGTCGCCTGAGTCGAAACCTGAGCCTCACTCGCGTGACGTGCGAAGGAAGAAACTGCAGCAATGGGCGACGATAAGAAGGAAATAACAGGAGGAAAGGGAGATTGAACCGTAACTTTTAATTCTCCTTTTTATATGGGTTCCGGTGATCAACCGAGGAACGTAATTACTCACGTCATCTTTACCGATGACAATTATGTGGTGTGGGCAAGAGTGATGACACTCTCGCTTCGAGCTCACCGAAATATGGTTTTATTGAGGGCTCGATCCCGAAGCCCAATGAACCGAGTGCATTACTTGATTGGGACACCGTGCACTCTATGATTGTGTCTTGGATTTTGAGGAGTATGGATCCTAAGATTGCGGGGACGATCCCGTTACATGAGAATGCCCGAGACTTATGGGTATACCTTGAGAGACGTTTTTGCTTGGCAAATGGGCCACAGATTCAACAAATCAAATATGCTATTTTCGATTGCAAACAAATCGGTTCTATGACCTTAGATGAGTATTACACTAAGCTTATAGGGTACTATGATGAGTTGGCTCGTTTGAAGCCTTTGCCTTCTTGTGTGTGTAATAAGTGTGACTGTGGACTTGCTTTGAATTGACAAAGGATAGAGAGGAGGAAATGTTTCATCAGTTTCTTATTGGACTTGACAACAATCTCTTTGGTCCTGTGCGTACAAATCTGTTGTCACAAGAACCCCTTGGTGATATCAATCATGCATACCAAACTTTGGTGCAGGAAGAGCAATCACGGGCAGCTTCTCGTGATAAAGGAGTGAGTGACCATGTTCATGCTTTCGTTGTTCAATCCGATCGTGGCAAAAATCGGTTTCCACGAGTTGACAAAACAAAACTTGTGTGTTCTCATTGCAAACAACGAGGCCATGAAATCAATACTTGCTTCAAGATTCATGGAAATCCCGAGTGGTATGAAGAGAGGTTACGTGCACGCAACGCGGGACACAATGAAGGAGCTTCGAATGGTGGTGGCAGGTTTGCCGCTGCAGCTGCTGGGTTGAATGTGGGTGGCAGCAGTGCTGCTGGTGGGGCAACACTCACTTCAGGGGGGTCCGAGCCCATGTTGTCGCTGAAGGGGGCTTCGGTACCTCTATTCTTCCCCCACCGTAGCTGATGGCTCGTTTGGCACTTCTCATGGGGGTGTCACACCTCTCGCAAGTCTAACACAGGAACAAATTCAAGTTCTTATGAACTTGATTAATAATGAGCGAAAATCTAGTGACCGCATGGCGGGTATGGAGTGGATTATTGATACAGGCGCATCTCATCATATAACTAGAGATTTATACGTTTTAGTGAATGTTCGGAGTATTGATGCTTGTCCAGTTGGTCTCCCTAATGGATGTTCGACTTTTGCTACCATGGAGGGAGATGTTTTTCTCACTGATACTCTTATTTTGCGCCATGTTTTGTTTGTTCATGCCTTTCAATGTCACTTGATATATGTCTCTCATTTACTTGTTGATAAAAATTGTACTATCCAATTCACTCCTTCTTTGTGTTCTATACAGGACCGGTCCTCTGGGACTCTGATTGGAGCAGGTGAATGGTGAGGGCTACTTCCGGACGGTGGCTATGGTGCATGCTGTTGGTGTTTCTGAGTTGAACACATATGATATGTGGCATCAAAGGTTAGGTCATCCATCGGAAAGAGTAGTGAAGATGCTTCCCGCTATCCGTTCCAGTCATGATTGGAAGAAATTAAATAAAATTTGAGCAGAATGGGAGAGTTGAGCGTAAACACTAACACATCCTTAATGTGAGCATAGCTTTGAAGTTTTAGGCTAATTTACTAGTTACTTTTTGGGGTGAGTGTGTTCTTACAGCTGTTCATTTGATTAACCGTACTCCATCAGGGGTTTTGGGGAATAAGACTCCTTATGAGATGATTTTTGGTCATCTACCTGATTTTGATGCTTTGAGGGTTTTTGGTTGCCTGTGTTTTGCTCATAATAAAAAAGCAAAGGGAAATAAGTTTGCTCCTCGAAGTCGTAAATGTTTCTTTATTGGCTATTCCACGGGGAAAAAGGGATGGAAGTTGTATGATTCGGTGACTTGTGGTATTTTTGTCTCTCGTGATGTTCAATTCTTTGAAACTTCATTTCCATATTCTTCTTCTTCTTCTTCTTCTCTTGATGAACAACCACAAAATTTGAGTGCATTCCCTTTAGCCCAGCCCCTTGAGGCCAAGCCTCTTACCTTTGATCACGACCCAACCCCTCTCCTCTATTGCCTCCTCTACAAACTCCCCTCCTAGCCCAGACACATATCCTGACCCAACTTCCCTTTTCGGCCCACCAAACACGGAAGCCCCTGCTTCTTTTTCTTCCACTCCACCAACACACCCAGGCTCAGTTCTTCTCCCTAGCCCTACATTATCTAGCTCACCTGCCCCAAACACGGAACCCCATGCAGCCCAGCTCAATGCCGCGTTTGACCCAGCGCGTGCTCTTGAACCACCCTCCTCGCCTTTGCTGGCCGTGGCCACCACGATAAGCGGCCCAATCGCCTGTTGCGAGACTATTTTGTTAATTTGGTGCAGCAAGGAGCCCCTCTTCAGGTTTCAGTCCTGCTTCCAGTTCCCCAGGTACCACTGCTCATCCTTTAGCTCACTTTATGAATTGTGATAATTATTTTCTGCGCCATCGTGCTTTTCTTGCTGCAGTTGATGAAGGGGTTGAGCCCTGGAGCTTTAAAGAAGCTATGAATTATTCTGGGTGGAGAGAGGCAATGCATAAAGAAATTAGTGCCTTGGAGGATAATCACACATGGGTTATGACTGATCTTCCTTCGGGAAGAAGGCTCTTGGTTGCAAATGGGTGTATAAGATTAAATATCATTATGATGGCTGTGTGGAACGTCTCAAAGCTCGTTTGGTTATTTTGGGTAATCATCAGGTGGAAGGGATTGATTATAACGAGACGTTTGCTTCCGTTGCCAAAATGGTTACTGTTCGTGCCTTTGTTGCAGTTGCAACAGCTCAAAACTGGGAGGTTCATCAAATGGACGTTCATAATGCGTTCCTTCATGGTGATCTTGATGAGGAAGTGTATATGAAACTTCCTCCTGGCTTTAGTCCCAGTTATTCTGGTAATGTTTGTCGCCTGTAGAAATCTCTTTATGGTCTCAAACAGGCTCCTCGGTGTTGGTTTGCTAAGCTTGCCACCTCTCTGCGACAATATGGTTTCTCTCGTTCCTACTTTGATTATTCTCTGTTCAGTTATTGTCGTGGTTCGGTTCGGGTTCATGTTCTTGTTTATGTTGACGATCTCATCATTTCTGGTAATGATTATGCTGCTCTGTCTTCTTTTAAGAGTTATCTTGGTGATTGCTTTCGCATGAAGGATCTTGGTCCTTTGAAGTATTATTTGTGTATTGAGGTTGCACATAGTGCTGCTGGTTCCTTTTAAAGAGTAGGAGAGCGTGGTAAGATAGATAGACGTCCAATCTTGCAGCAGCTAGTTGCTCGGCCTTAGTCTTGGGCTGATCTCACACTTCAATAAACCTCTTCGTACTTCGATCCACATAGTGCTGCTGGTTTCTTTTTATCACAGCACAATTATACTCTTGACATTTTGTTCGAGGTTGATCTCTCCGGGGCCAAGCCTCGCGATACTCCTCTTGAGCAAAATCATAATCTAGCACGTGCGATGGTCCTTTGCATCCGGGATCCTCGCACAACATCGTCACCTTGTGGGGCGCCCGATTTATCTAGATTTCACTCGGCTTCGATTTGGCCTATGTTGTTCACGTGTTTGTCCGGTTTATGCATGAACCTCGTCAACAACATTGGGATGCAGCTCTTCGAGTCGTGCGCTACTTGAAGAGTTGTCCTGGTTAGGGCATTGTTTAATCATCTCCCTGTGACTTACATCTTACTACTTGGTGTGACTCTTATTGGGCGAGTTGTCCTTTGACTCGTCGTGCGGTTATAGGTTGGATTGTGTTTCTTGGCTCTTCGCCTATTTCTTGGAAAACTTGAAAACAACATACTTGTTTCCCGTTCTTCGCCTGAGGCGGAATATCGCTCCATGGCCGATGTTCTTGTAGAACTTAAATGGTTACGTGCTCTTCTTGGTAGTCTTGGTGTTTCTCACCCACAGGCTATCTCACTATTTTGTGATAGCAAATATGCTCTCTACATTGCTCAAAATCCCGTGTTTCATGAACGTACTAAACACATTGAGGTGGATTGTCATTACATTCGCGATGCTATCCAAGATGGTCTCATTACTACTGCAAATATGTCTACCACGGAGCAGCTTGATGATTGTTTTACTAAGGTTCTTGGTTTACGCCAATTTGCTTGTTTATTTGGCATTGGTGATCCCCATGCTCCCACTTGAGGGGGGTGTTGGATTATGTATATATTATGTATAATGTTTATTGTCTTGGGCTAATGTTTATATGTTAGTTTGGGTTGGCCCATATATAGCTTTGGTGTAATTAATCGGGTTGTATAATATCCTTGCTTTTGGATGAGAAGATACGTAATTTCATTTGCCCTACTGCACACTTCTTCGAACTAGTACCGCTGCTACCTTGGCACATGGCAAATTTACATAGTTGGTACTTGTTTTTGGCACTGAAGTTTCTCATTTTATTTGACATCCCACCAAAAATAATGGGTTGAAATCATAAATATATATGGTTATTTTTTATAGGATTTTTTGTCCCAAACTACCTTTAACTTTCATGTTTTTGCGAGAAACTACCTTATCAAAAAATTATTGTCCCAAACTACCTTACTTTTACCATTTTGTTGTTGACAGCTACCTTATGCCGGTTTTTACGGCTTTGACTTTTATTTTTCCGATTTTTTAAAATCACGTTTTATCACTTGACCTCTTCAAATCCTTTTTTTAATTTTTCCCACCCTAATTTCCCCATTTCCCTATGTGCGCACGCTCTCTCTCTCTCATATCTATGTGACACTTTGTACTACCAATCCACCATTGAATTCCTCTTCTATTTTAACTAAAATTGAAACAATCACCCTCCTCAATTTCCACAAGAGAAATTTTGGTTTTTCCATAATTTTGAACTGAAAAAACAAAAGTCAACACCAGAAACCAGCATAAGGTAGCTGTCAACAACAAAATGGTAAAAGTAAGGTAGTTTGGGACAACAATTTTTTTATAAGTTAGTTCTCGCAAAAACATGAAAGTTAAAGGTAGTTTGGGACAAAAAAAACCTTTTTTTTTTATATCAGACATTATGGCTAGAACCCTAGCCACGATTGCTGGAGTTTTCTACTGACATTTTCTATAGATTTATCTTCTTGCTAGTGGCATCGCTATATTTAAGATAAAGCCAATGATAAACACTGAGTATAAGATGACAAAGTCGCTATGTTTCTAGCTACGTACTCTTGTGCACACAAACAATGTCCTTGTTCTAATGGTAAGTTGGTAACATAGTATTGCTAGAACTAGCTTGCGCTTTAGCAGGCCATTAGGTAGGAAATATTAAATGGTGGTAATAGTAATGAATTTAAGTGTATTATTGTAGTTGAATCCCATATCATCAATATTCGTGTTACATGGACCTTCTCCAAACATGTGTTTTTCTTGATAAATTTTACATTATTACTCAATACCACATTAGTGCAGTAATAGATGATTAGATATGATAACAAAATTTATAGAGAAAATTATAATTTTTGAGTTCACTATGCAACCTATACAATCTAACTTTTAAATCCTAAAACCAACAATTGAAAACAAAAAATTATGACGAACGATCTCCAAATTAACAAATTTTAATATTAAATTCAATTCAATTTAATTGACAAATTATAAATAATATTAATTAAGAATATACTTTTTCTGTTTCATTAAGTCCAGTCATGTTCATATAGACTTAAGAACCAATGTTATGAGGGAGCTGGATTACTTGAAAGTGAATCCTTGATTATTTTTAGGAAAATTTGCCAAAAAAACCTTTTAAAAGTTCAATTTTGCGAAAAAAACCTTTATAAAGCATTATTTGAAAAAACAAACCAAAAAGTAAATTATTTTTGCAAGATGAAACCTAATCTCATTTTCCGGTGTTGACCATAGACTTTCCGGCGTTGACCACTTCTATTTCCCTTTTTCCTCCATAATCACCACCTAGCCACCACTACCAACACCTGCCGCTAACCCCCCACCCACCCCTGCAACCCCTACTTCACCCCACCCCCAGCCCCCACCACCTGCAGCTCACCCTACCCCCACCAGCAGCCCCCAACCCCTCCGTCCACCGCCTTAGGCGGCAACCCCCACCCCCGTGCGCGCAGCCCGCACCTTATCCTCCACCTTCTTCGCCCCTACCATCTCTCCTTTACCTTCATCCTCCCTCACCTCTCCTCTCCCTTCGTCCATCCCCCCACCCGCCACCCGTAACCCCCTCCAGAACCCCTCCTCGCGCAGACCCCCTCCCCACCCGCCCAAGGCCGTAATTTTTCAACCTTGGCCGGGCGAGAGGGGGAGCCGCGGGGGAGGGGGTCGTGGAAGGGAGGTTTCGGGTGGCGCACGGTGGGGGGATGGAAGAAGGGAGAGGAGAGGGGGAGGGAAGAAGGGAGAGGAGAGAGGGTAGGGGCGAAGGGACGGTGGAGGGTAAGGTGTGGGCCGCCGCCCGAGAGGGTGGGGAGGGGCCGGGGGCCGCCGGTGGAGGGTGGGGTGGGCAGTAGGTGGTGGGGGTGAGGGGGGTTGCGGGGTGGGTGGGTGGGGGGTGGCGGTGTGTTGGTAGTGGTGGCTAGGAGGTGAACTGGTGATTATGGAGGAAGAAGGGAAATAGAAGTACCATGCCACAGAATCACATATGGCGTTGCCACCAAGTTCAGGGGACTCCATAAAAACTAACATGTAGTTGCGATATGATCGAATAAAAAGTTCAGGAAAAAATCAATGATAAACTAATCTAATACCCTTATTCCCCGACAACAGCGTCAAAATTTGATAGGCTTGTCGATTACTTAACAAACATAATTCCAAACTAACTTGCTACTATGTTGTAGGGTAAATCAAGGTTGAATCTACAAAGACAAATGATACCAAAAAATGGGATAGCTTGGAATCAGATTATCTAAACAAGTGACAAACAATAATGGTGAAAAGAATTTTCAAGTAACACTAAACACTTAACTATTGCAAGTAACAATAACACATGTAGGGAAATTCAATTAATAAAGGCATGTAGAATTAAGTATCCCCACTAGCACGATTAACACATGAATAATTCTCATCCCAATAAATACAACGGTTTATTCACCAAGTACCCCCGAGTTTTTATAAAATTCAATAGGTACCCTCGCACTTTTCAAAATTCACTAGGTACCCCTCACTTACTCTTTATTAGCATTAAATTCCCTTACACTTGGATGTTAGTGCTCCATTAGCCAATATTTACATGTTTGCCATTATTTTGTGGCGCCAAAATGTTAACCTCTTATCAGAAACCATCACTCCACTTTAAAAAAATATGTCCCCTCAACTTCCACTCCTCTGTTTTGGTTCATCCATGGAGCCCTGAAATTGGAGCTTGGGAACAAAATTCCGTAATCATTTGGTGTGCATTAGCAAGGTTTTATGGTGCGATTGCTTTGGAGTTAAGTAGACTGAACACAAAAGTGAAGAAAAAGCACGATTTTGTGAATTGCGAAGAACTTCAAAATTTGAAAGCGACGGTTCAAAAACTTCGAAAGATATAATCTTACTTCCTTTTCTTCAACTTAAAGTGCTTTAAAGCTTAGTAATTTCACAATCGTTGCATCTATAATTCTTTGAGTTGATGTAGGATGTTAGCGTTAGTTGTGTTTGTTTTTCTAAATTTTTGTGGTTTATATTTTGGTTTTCATTAGTCTGTGTTTGATTTGGATGTAATCCTATTCTTAGGATGGCCACTGTGTGGTTATTGGTACATTACAATACGCAAGATTTTGATGTTAAGGTGGAGGACACTAATTTGTGTCATTTGATGGTTTTGTTTGACGATTTTCTTGAGGAATTATCAGTGAAGCAAAATGAGTATTTGCCTAAACTTTTTCGGTTGTTAGTTGAAAATTCTAGGACTAAGAACAACATTGAGGTACGCACTGATACTGATTTGATGAAAATGTGGGTGTGGGGCTTGGGCAAGGATACCATAGAGGTATGGGTAGAGGAGACTGCAGACCCTTGCCAAGTTTTTAGGTCTTTTCTTGCAAAGAAAGAATAGGAGGAGAGGGAAAAGCTTGAGAACATTAGGAGAGCGTAGGAGATATTAAAGAGGGAAAGGGAGGAGGAAATTAGAAGACAAGAGGATGAGGAGAAGGAAAGGAGGAGACAAGAGGAAGAGTAGAGGAGAATGGAAGAAGAGCAGTTGTATGCAAAAGGGTTTTGTGTCGCTATTGAGGTACTTGTGTTGTCTGTAGACAATGATGAGGTTGAGTACATGAGAGTGTACATAACCCAAGAAGCTGATGAAGTGATTCCTAGGTCCTCTCAACCAGAACCTGAGCAATAAACCCAAGAGCCTACTAATGAGCCTGAACTTCATGAGAAGCCACAACCTACAAAAACAACACCCATAAAGAGAACATCTAAAAAAAACCACAGCAACAAAAACAACCACACCTAAGAGGAAAAAACTGACCCCAAGGCCCAAGAAGAAGGCTGGCCCTAAATCATAGCCCAACCTAACTGAGCATGAGCCCACCTCCTCACAGCCCATCCCCTCACAACCCACCAAACTGAGCCTACTTCACCACCTCTTTCAAATCCCACCCCATCGTAGCCCACCTCAACTGAACCTACATCACCACCTCTTTGACATCCCATCCCCTCACATCACACCCCAACTTAGAAAACTTCACCTCCTGTTTCACAGCCTACATCACCACCTCTGTCACATCCTACCCCCTCACATGAACCAACATCACCAGTAGTGAGAGAGAAGGGGAAGAAGGTTAGGTCCACAGGTTTTAGAGTGCCTAAAACCACAGCTAAAAAGCAGGGCAACTATGTTCCAAAAGGATAAGGAACTAAGAGGAAGGGCAGTGGCAGGAGATTAAAGGTACCTTGTTTGGATTTTGGTGATGATGATGAAGAAAGCAGTGATGATGAGGAGTTTGTTGCTGGGGAGGATGAAGAAACATCTGAGGATGATGATGTTTTAGGTGATTTTGTGGTAGAAGAAGGGGATGATGACCTTCTATATGATGATGTCTCTGAGAAAGCTTTTGAAGATTTCCTAGATGGGAGCTCTACCATGGAAATGCTGTACAAGAAAGGTAAAATTTGGAGTGAACAACCATATGGGAGTATTACACTAGAGCCTTGGTTTATCTTTCCAACTAGGAAAGTATTATTTTTTATGTTCTGAGGGACTTTTGCATTCTAGAGCGCTTTGGTCTATGTGTGTTAAGGGCTGATAACAAGAGATTTACAGCCTGTTATATCATGGAAGCATGTGATTGGAGGATACATGCTTCCATATTAACCGATAAGATCAGTTGGGCTATCAAGACTATCAAGGGGGAACACACAACCTATGGGAGGTTAGAGGAAAACCCCATGGTTTCTTCTAGTTGGTTGTGTAGGCATTTGTTGGATGTGAAAAGAATACTCCTGAAACTCCAGTGGAGTCTTTGCAAAGGATGACACAAGCGATGTTTAGGGTGACAGTTAAGAGGAGACTATTTTACAAAGTCAAAGTATTGGCTAAGTGTAGACACATAATTGTGTCTCCCCATTTAAAGATCTAATGGTGAAACATACCGCGGTCTTAATTGGTTGAACCCAACGGCAGAGCAGTCCGAATAGTCAGGCCCAATTTTTTTTTAAAAGTGTAAAGTTTATTTATTTGCAATAAAGATCCACAATCCTATTTAAAAGCCCAATTAATTATTCCCTAATAACTAATTGTATTTTGAGCCCAATCCTTTGAAAAGCACAATTAATTAAAAAACCAATTAATTATTCATGATAATTAAATATTTTTATTTATTATTTTAATAAATATTTTCAGATTTAAATAAATATTTTCAAAGATATTTTTAGAATTGAAATCAGATTTTATCTCGTAAAGTTGATTCCCGGATTTAAAGGATAAAAAAATCATTTAAAAACTCGTTTAAGAAATAGGCTGTCAAAGCGTGTCTGACGCAGGCGGTGCGCCTGACGCCCCATGTGCGTGCGACTCCCCATACTCTTTGCGTGATGCGCAATTTACTTTTTCCGGATTCAAAAAACACTTTTGGCATACACTCTATGCTCGAATACCTGCGAACTCTCAAAACTCTCACATACTTTCATACACACTAATATATTTACAAACCTACAAACACATACTTTCAAACACATATACCCGTATTTCGATTGATCTTCAGGCTTCACGATTGCTTTTCCCGAAGGTCGTTATTACCTCAGTCCCAAGCCACACCGGCATATTCTTGAGGATCCTTGAATAAATTTCGTATTGTTATATTGACGTTACTACTTATTTAATTCCATGATGTAGATCTGTAATATAAAAACCATTCTTTTGTATATTCTAACCTCCGCTCTCGTTATTTATTTTCATATATTCTTATATATTGTTATGATTGTCCTGCTCATGTTTCATCACCAACATGATTATTATTGCTAATCAAGACCTAAGTAATTGTTCTAATATAAATTAGATAATTTGGACAACCTATTAGGAACCTTGTAATTTTGATTGCTTAATAACGGGTCACAAAAAAATAGTCTTTTGATGTGTTTATTCAACCAACTTAGACTAATATTTTAGGGTGTTTGAAAATATTAGTTGGGTGTTCGTTTGAATAAAACTTGAAATGAATCGATATTAGGTAGAGGTTATCAATAGGTGAACGTGGTTCCTGACCGTGTTCATACCCCTACACCGAACTCAATCTATGGTTCATTGACCATTAATGGAGTAATGATGGGGAAATCTACATTGGATAAGTCCCTACGTTGTCTATACGGTTTTCCAATATCCAATTAGGTTTATGAGTCTTCCTTTAAAGACTTGTTGGCGACTTCAAAACGTTTTTAATAATACCTTTACAATGAGGTAGTCAAATACCCGGTCACACCGCGTAGGCGAAATAAAATCACGCCTATAATTTGGCGACTCCACTGGGTAGGATTTTAAAAATCAAAGTTTTTAAAATGAGTGGGTGAAACTCGAAAAATACGATTCATACTTGTTTTCTGCCTTTGAATAACATTACAGCTTTGCATATGCATGGCTATTGTTTAAGCCACCATAAGGACAATCTTCCTTGCCTCATTAGCCAATGTTCTATGCGTGAGGCCACCCTGGAGTGCGTCTTACACGTGCCCACCATTTTAAGCAAACGTACGAAGCGTGGGATCAATCTCTTAGTCATGGACCCTTTTGAGCCTTAACCTAAACCTGGCCATAAATGTAGAACTGGACTCTAGGTTGAGAACTTTTGCATCCATGTTATATGACATTTTCTTGTGATTGCACTTTTACCTGCTATTGATTTGTCAAAACATTGTTATGTATTGCGCCTAAAATTGCGTCTAAGCACATCGTCAAAATAGTCCGAACCTTCATCAAATTGTCAAATTACATGTAGGGGGGCAGTGCGCCAAATGCACGATGGTGCGCATAACTCCTGCGTCGGACGCAAAGGCTTTGCATCGAGCGCACGCTGTTGTGTGGCACGCAACCTTCGAGTGATTGCACAAATTAGATTGTCGAAGACATAATGCTCCATTATTCTTAGAGGTCTCTCCGCAACGAGAAAGAAAATGTGCCAAGTCTTGAGCATAAGGTCATCTTCCTCATTCTTCTCATTCCGTTCCTTCTGAAAAATTACCCATGATGTGATATTGTTCCTCCATTGATCAAGAATTTCGATTTTTGGAAAGTATCATGATCATCCAATAAGAAGGCTTTCTATTTTTTCAAATGAACGATTTGAAAACGGGTCCTGCCCCAACTGCTTCATCTCTTTCTTCTGCTGAAATGAAAGACACGACTGCTTCGCTTCGCTGTCTCAAGGTTACAAAGGAATTTCACTCTTCTAAATAAAAGATGCCAGGTTATCAGTCTAAAACTTTCTTCCGGAGGAAATGAAATCGAACAGCCTGGCTGCCTTTTTTTTTTTTTTCCTTCTTTCTCCTCGACAATCAGGCTGCACTTCCTTCTAACAAGTGGTTGAGAGTTAGCAAGACCATCATTCCCGTCACTAGTGATACTTAATAAGCAATTATTCTACTAGTGATACTTAATAAATGCCGAAATGAGTTAAGATTATTCATCGCAAAAACAAATTATTTTTATGGTAATTTTTGACAGAATTTTTCGAAAAGGTTATTCATGGCAATAAGTTATACTAAAAAAATTGTTTTGATAAATTTCCTTTTTATTAAGCATCTAATAGTCATATATATAGCTATTTTCTAGACAACCGGGCTCCATGGTCAAAAAAGTAAATCTTGCAGTATGACCACGTACAAGTTACAACCAACAAAAGCACCATTTAATACCACTACTACCACATGACATCCATGATTTTTGTAGTTGAAAATTTAAATAAGAAAAAAAATCACCTCTAAGTTGATCTTAATTTTTTTAAAATAGGTTTGAAGATATTATCTGGGCTGCCCTCACGCAGGGTCTCCCATCCTTAGAGGTCCATTACACCATACACCTCCAATCCTCTTAGATTTTAAGTAAATACTTAGAAGGGATGTTCTGGCACGGGACCCCCACCCCTAGAGGTCGGTTACAACCATACATCCCCAATCCTCCTAAATTTCAAGCAAATACTTAAGGTGGGAATTAAATCCTAAACATCGTTAAAAAAGATAGGAAAGTTCAGTACTTGAACCTCAATTCCCACATCATTGATCTAATTAACTTTGCAGCATTTACAAGATATATATATTAACCATACTATACAACCAAATGGCAAAAAAGTCACTCACAACCAGCCAAATAAAACAAAAATCATAGAGAAAAATCAACTAATGTTCATACTATGATCTAAGCTAGATGTTGAGGAAGAAAGGGAGGAAGCAGCAGATGAGAAAGAAGTAGTAGACTTCGAAATAATTTCATGGTCATAATCACTCGAATCATTTTTACCAATAACTCCATCAACTAAATCAACAAACGCATTAATGATATACCCATGAGTTTCCCTTCCATTCACCTTCAAATACCAACGAAGCAACTCTTCTAACCCTTCCCAATCATCTCTTACTCCAAGACTGTCCACCATTTCTTCCATCGACCTTTTAAAATCCTCGTATGGGTGATCACTCACAAGCGACATCGCTATCGACTTCTTAAACGGCCTCTTTTCGGTACCATTACCAATAATCCTCCCCCTTCTATCATCGTCACGTAGCTTGGGCGAGTCGCACTCGCCCGGGTCGAAGAAGAGGCGATGGTCCGCGGAAGACGACTGTTGTGCCCCGCGGATGATCGCCTCTAGATGAGACTCGCCCGAGATAGACATCAACGAGTCGTCGTACTCGCTAGTCGACAAACTGCCCGCCTCGGACGACTTTGTAAACCACGAGTCAGGCGTCTCGACGGCATCGTCCTCGTGGTCGAAGTACATGGAGTTGATAGTCTTATATATGTCGTTTTTCATCGTCATTATTCTGAAGGACGATGTCTTGGGTTGTTGTGTACATAATGGCCAGTCTTTTGGCTTGAAAAGAGATGGAAGAGGAAGTAGCTTCATCTTTTTTGGGTGATTTTTTTTTGGTGAAACAACAAGAGATAACAGGTAGTTGATATAAAGGGTGTAGGAGAGAGAAAATAGAAAGAAGGTGCAGCGAAAATGGTGAGATAGAGTAATGAAAAACAGGGGTGGAGCCGTGAAGGGACCACAAAGAGAGGTGAGTGAATTGAATATGGCAAAGTAAATGCTTCTTTGCTTGTTTGCACCAACTGAAATGTAACAGTACACTCCACATGTTAAAATTAATTAAGGAATATTATTTACGTCAACCAATCTTATTAATACAATATTCATCTTTCAATAATTACGTTGGGTGATATCTTTGTGTGATATTCTTAGCTGCAGTTGTATATATGATCAACCGCAGAACATGCATCGTACATGAGGATAAACTATAATTTATATTTTCATTAGGGGTGTTACATGCATGGTTTTGATCAGATTTGACCTCTGCCGTTAATAGTTTAGTTTTCTTATTTTTTAATTGGATTGAAAAGGCAAAGATAAGATAATGATAAGATGATTAAAGTAGACAAATTGCATATACCTAATTAAAGTATTGTGATTAAAGTTTTGAAAATAGATAATGAAATAAGTGTGACTTTGTTCTTTCTTGTTTTAGTTCCAAATTAAACTTAGTGTCTAGGTTGTGTTTTGTAATGCCTTATTATCACAGGCTGGCTTCATGCACAATAGTGGCATAAGGATGTTACGTTTGAGTTCGTTAAAAGACAACTCACAACATTGGCACATGTTTGAGATGATAGTACGTAGTTTAAATATGCACCATATATATTTCAGCACTCCGGTCATGATTGATGATGAAAAGAATCAAAAGATGCTAATTACAAGTGTGTCATCCAAATTAATTAGAGACATACACTAATGATATTCATCAAATTTACTATCACGCCTACCAATCTTTAATTGAATGGATAGATTATACTTGGATGTAGAGGCAGATTTAGGATTTAAAATTTAGTGGAGTACGAAATTAACAAAACTTTCATAAAATTTTTATTTGAATGTTCCCTCATATCTCTAAATAAAATGCAATATTTGATTTTCATGCTCTCTAACACAACCTTAATCATAGATATAGAATTATACATCAAGACAAATACAACAATATCTACATAGTGACATTTGTTTTTATATGCCACTGGAAGGATATGATCAAACTTAAAATCCAAGTAACACACAAAATCAAATTATTGTGTTTACTTAAAAATGAAGTAAGTCCCTTACAACAAAGAAAGGAATGGTAATGTGTTCAGAGATAAATTGGTGTTTAGAAACTTAAATGTGATCATAACATTAAGTGTTTTTTGTTTAGAAACAACCTTTTATAGTCAATTTTTTGAGAAAAAACAACCTTTTTTTTTCAACTTATAATCTTTAGCAAAAAAAAAATTGCAAGATGAAACATTTTCCATTTTTCCGTTATTGACTGTTAAATTTTGTCATTGATTGTGAGTTGGTTTACTTCCATTTCTCTTACAATTCATTTCCCTCCCTTTTGTACCCTATATTAAACAAAAAAAAAAAACCCATTTGTATTATCTCTGATCTCTCTCCCCCTCCCTCAGGTTTCTCTCCTCCATTAACACTCTACTCTGCCATCCTCTACAAGAGTAGGGCATCGTCATTCTCCCTCTACAGCTGCCACTAAAGGTGTTGCAACCTCTTTGTCCAATTTCGTGATTATAGAATTTGCAAGCCACAAACTTTCTCCCTGGATTATCATGTGTCCAAGAAGTCCTTGTAGCCACCGCAAACCCGCATTCACATTTCATCATTATTGAAGGGGAAGAGAGATTTCATATTTTGTGAGCAAGAACCCTAAATCAGTTAAAGGAAAAGAGAGATTTCATATTTGGTGAGCAACACTAGTAGAAAAAACAACAATTGCTCCGGTTAAAAACCCATTAAATGCTCTGTATTTAACGCGTAGCAGACGTCATACAAGCATTTGGGCAATTACCAAATGCTCCGGTTGTTAACCGAATCACTTGACCTCTCAATTGCTCCGGTTGTATGGACAACCGGAGCATTTGACGATTTTTTATGATCAAAATTCATCAAAATGCTCCAGTTTTTAAGCAAATAACCGGAGCATTTGTGTGTCAAATGCTTCGTTTTTTTAACTAACCGCAGCATTTGCCTTGATTTTTTTTTTTTTAAATCAACACTGATTACAAATATTATTTCTAGAGCTCTGGTACAAATATATTGCCACAGCTCTGTTACAATACACCACCTCGTGCTCTCCTCACTGCTATACAAAATTTATCCAAAGTATATCCAACAAAATGCATACACAATTTCAATAATCCAACAAATTAACTTTCAAATTAAAATAATATTATATGAAGTGTAGAATTAAATTACAAAATACTACTCTAGATTCAAAGTATGTGTTTACATCATAACTACCTAGATATCAAATTCAAAGACAACTATTGGTAAGGAAGGAAGCAAACTTGTCTCAAACTTCATTGATTTCCTCAATAGTGAAGGGCTCCTGCTTTGGTGTGTTGTAAATCTAATAAGAACAAAGACAATAATATATATGTCATAATTTGTCCGTTATAGGAAGTTTTGCCATTGAATATATCCTTTTCATACAAAATCATGTATTTTTAGCTTACAATCTATTCTAATATGTCGTTTTGGGATTATTAGGATGATTACAAGTCAAAGTTGATCGTTCTAGTCAATTTTGTGCAAGTAAATGCCATTACAAGGCCGTTTTAGCCCGTTTTGGGTCCAATGCATCCATTTCATACCATAGCATGTAATTTTAGCTTATAATCTACTTTAATATGTTGTTTTATGATTATAGGATGATTACAAGTCAAAGTTGTTCGTTCTAGTCAATATTGTGCAAGTAAAAGTCATTTCAAGGTCGTTTTAGCCTGTTTTGGGTCAAATTCATCCATTTATATACCATAACATGTAATGTTTGCTTAGAATCTACTCTAATATGTTGTTTTAGGATTACTACGATAATTACAAGTCAAAATTGTTCGTTCTAGTCAATTTTGTGCAAATAAAGGCCTTTCAAAATCGTTTTAGCCCGTTTTGGATCCAATTCATCCATTCCATACCATAGCATGTAATTTTAGCTTATAATCTGCTCTAATATGTTGTTATAGGATTACTAGGATGATTACAAGTCAAAGTTAATCGTTCTAGTCAATTGTGTGCAAGTAAAGGCTTTCAAGGACGTTTTAGCCCGTTTTGGGTCCAACTCATCCATTTCATACCATAGCATGTAATTTTAGCTTATAATAATCAACTCTAATATGTTGTTTTAGGATTACTAGGATGATTACATGTCAAAGTTGATCGTTCTCGTCAATTTTGTGGAAGTAAAGGTCATTTCAAGGTCGTTTTTGCTCGTTTTGGGTCCAATTCATCCATTTCATAACATATCATGTAATTTTTTTTCTTATAATCTACTCTAATATGTTGTTATAGGATTACTATGATGATTACAATTCAAAATTGATCGTTCTAGTCAATTTTGTGCAAGTAAAGGCCATTTTCAATGTCGTTTTAGCCCGTTTTGGGTCCAATTCATCAATTTCATACCATAACATGTAATTTTAGCTTATAATCTAATCTAATATGTTGTTTTAGGATTACTATGATGATTACAAGTTGTATTTGATCGTTCTAGTCAATTTTATGCAAGTATAGGTCGTTTTAACCCGTTTTGGGTCCAATTTATCCATTTCATACCATATCATGTAAGTTTTGCTGACAATCTACTCTATAATGTTGTTTTAGGATTACTAGGATGATTACAAGTCGTATTTAACCGTTCTAGTCAATGTTGTGCAAATAAATGCGAATTTATGGTCCAAGTTGTTTAAAGACTAATTAGGAGAAAACTAAGTCATAGTTTGTGAGGGGGATGAAATGTTACGAACCTTTTCTAGATCATCAAATTTTGTGCAAGAAGAAATTATACCATACATAAACCTCATCACATAATAGCCGCAAGCAACCCCGTCATGTTGTTGTGCTCACTAAATTCAAAAACATATTTAAAAAATAATTCTCAAAATTCTGATCAATAAATCTGGGGAGATTAATAACTTAAAGATGGAGGAAAACTGAAATCATTTACTTACCTTCACCGATTTGCTTTGAGGAAGTGTGGCTCTTCTTGGACCATAACCACGCAATTTCTTAATCACACTACAACATCAAATTTCATAATAGTGACAATGTAATGCATGTTAATGAAGACCTAAAAGCAAATGAAAATATAACAATACCTATTCAATATGCTTTTGATTAGTAAGCTTCGGGGTGGTTCTCGACGCAGAGAATCACAATGGTATATTGTGTGATTAGAAGGAGATATCACAAAGAGCATCCAATGAAGACTATAATAAAAATTTTAGTTCAACAATCATATATAGTTATCTAAAATAACATTATGAAAAGACATTATCAATTAGATACTAAAACATACTCTTTCCATGTATAAAGCAATAATATACTTATGTCCCGATCTAATACTCCTTTCAATGTACTCATTCGCTTCTGCATGGTTGTGCAAGCAATTGGCATCACGGATCTCTTGTGGACATAACCACCCAACTTTTGAAACATAATCACATCCAAGTAAATCTTCGTAAAGTGCACTAAAAGAAGAATTAAGTTAAGTTATAATGAAAACCGTCAACAACTAACAAAATATTGAAGTAGTTACTTTAATTTAATTATATATAACCTCATGAAAATTGGAATATGGATACATTTAACATCGCTCCATAGAGGAATTCACGAATATCTATCCACTCTATATACCCAAGTAGCTGAATCATCACCTAGGTAGTGGAATTGAGACTTCTCCAAATCCACCTTTATTTGGGAAGAATCGGACAAGTTGCTAACCCGAGCATGTAGCCAAAAACATGACTTGCTTGGCAGAACATTTATATCACTATCATCATGCTTAGTCACATATTACCTCTGTTCTTTTTCTATTGCAACAATGGGTTTGGGTACGGTTTTTAAGGAAGTGGAAAAAGTGGGTTGTTTAGCATAAAGATACCCTTTTAATTAACTAGAATATGAGAGAAAATAATTAACTTTATAAGGCAAAGTGAGTAATTAATGATGGTTTTAGTAAGATAAAATAAGGGTAATATTGTCAACAAAAGTTTTTTTCATTACCAAAAGTGGAATTGTTGCAATAGATGTGAAACTACCCAAAGTGATAATTGTTGCAATAGAAAAGAACAGAGGAAGTATATTTTACCTCATCTGAAAATCGCACCCAAGCACATGGCCATATCACAAAACTACCCTGCGCATCATTGATAACAAAGAGGCTCTAATCCGGCCTAGGGACCGGCAGTGAGAAATCTTCAAATCCACATATAATGGTGTCTATGGACACACAAAAAATAAGAACCTGCTATGGCAACAAATGCGATGTTTGGCCTACTCTCGATGGTTGTGCCCGACCATAAGCTACCACAACCAACTCACCATCTTTTGATTCGGGAAGTAAAAGATCGCAAGGTGTCTCCTCGTAAAATCAAACATTAACAACATGACATAATATATTTTGTCGGAAAAGAAACTGAAAAGGTAATTCTTCACTTACCTCTAAATCAGGTACTGGGGGATCAAGTAGTTGAGGTTTAGGTATCGAACCAGATACCTCTCTAGGTGTCTCTCTAGGTGTCTCAGGATCTCGCTGGCTTAATTTGTCCCCAGGAGTGATATTGAGCTCGTCAAAGCTAGGTAATCCGATGTGCTCCAAGATGGCACTGAATTGATTCTTCATCCTCTTTTCAAGCTCCTCTATTGCAGATTTCATTTTCCTCTCCATATCTTGTGATGCATTAGAAATTGAGCTTGATCTTGTTGCGGAGTACTCTTACCGCAAATATTTTTCAAGCCTATTCGTAACCCTCATTTGCCTTTCATGCGTCCATCATGATCCTTACCTACCATATATAAGGCATCCTTGTTCGCTTTTAGAACGAACTCGCCAGTAACCTCTTTGTGCTTCCATCCAAGCAAGTGGTTAAAAGAAAGAACACATAAGAAAATGGTTCGTGGGAAACTAAATTTAAATGAAATGACACTAAATACTTACCACATCATCGGCTATCTTCTTTGTTCCCGGATCAGAAATGGTTATTCTTCCACTTGCATCTCGACTATGAAGTGAACAATACCAATCGGCAACTCGATCAATATTCTTTGTCGTAATTGTAGAGCTAGAAGTTCCCCCCAATTATGAGCAGGGAACTAATGCTCGGGTAAAAATCATCTTCTTTAAGCCACTCCTTTCTACTATGCTCATAAGTTTTAGGACCCATATGATGATAAAACTTCTTCTTGCTTGAACTTATATAAGCTTTAGCTCGCCTTTCCTGTAGAATCAATATAAAATATATAAATAAAAGGTAACTCTAAGTCAATAAAGGCATGTAATAATAAAAACAAGATTGACTTGTTGGCTCACGATAAAACACATTAGTCATAAATGTACAGGGGGGCTGACATGGGGGTGGGGGTGGCATGTGGGTGGCAGGGGGGCTAGTAGAGTGGTGGTAGAGGGGTGGCGGAGGGGTGGCAGGGGGTGATAGGGGGCCGGTAGGGGGTGGCGGGGGGCTGGGGGGGTGGTGGCGGGGCGGCGGAGGGGTGGCAGGGGGTGACGGGGGGGAGGCGGGGGCGGCATCGGCTTGACCTTCATGAAGCTAGAAGGTGTATTCAAGTTACACAAATCTTTCGAGTTGAAGTTGGAAGCTCTGTTATATACATGCCTTTCTAATGGAATGGAGCATATTGTTGCTAAGGCAACTTGCTTTATATATAAACAGTGGTCTGATATTGTACATTGGTATATCTATGTAAGTTTATTAGATTAAGATGAATCCTATGATGATGGGCGCATGTTTATTCTTCGTACTATGCTTGTACAGTTCAGCATTGTTGTAAGAACAATGTTGTATTAAATATTGGCCTTAACTGAGTTATCTTAATCATGAATAGAAATTTACCAAAATGATTAGGCCTTTTTAACTTTTTCTATGGCATGATGTTGATTACTACAAGAAACAAGACAATATAATGTTTCATTTGTGAGACAAGATATTACTTCATCTTCTAGCTAACTCCAAACCCAAAATAACAGATTAGAAGCAGAATCACATCATTAAGAAGATATTACCGGAATTTATCATTTGATACATAATTTTTCCAGCAACACAAGGAAGAACCAATCGAAGAAAGAATTTTCCTGCTTCTATATCAAAAATACTCTTTGGTTTTGGCACATAACAGAACAAAACAACACCTAACATCATGCTTTAAAGTCCAATTAAATCCACTGTTAATGTAATATCCCGAAAATTTAACCTTGCTTAAATTCAATAATAATAATTAACGACTAAATATAAGGTATGACAAAAGTTGGTTTGCTCCATAACTAATTGATGATACAGATAACTAGTTTTGATGAATTTCAAAATTGACAAAGAATAAAATTTTGCAAAGAAATAAATGATTAAGTGAGTACCAGATTAAGTTAATAACAAATCAATTAATACTTTTCAGTAAGTAGTAGTGTTGTGACAAAAAGAGAAGAACGAAATAAAATAGATATGTCACTATCCACCATTTTCATCTCCAAGCCCAGCAAAATTTCAGTAAAATTGCTCCAACGTCCCCGTCAACATCTATGAATTTTCCATCTCTCTCACAAAATGAAGTTTCTAAATCGAACTAATCTACTCTCAACCCAAGCTCAAACGTCAGCATTAAACATCTTCTTCTCTCTTTTACAAAAAAAAAAAAAATGGAGTATAGGAGTTGTATCTGATTCTTTTTTGCACAAACAATTGTCACCATCATCCCATCTTCTTCATCAAACCAACAATATAATTTGTTCCAAAACTTCACATCATCATATCAAAACCAAATCTCCCATAAACCAGAATATTTTTACCAATTTAATCAGCCCAAAATTCAATAGAATTACTCACGTCAACATCCAAGATTTTTGCCAAGTTCAGCAGCACAAATTCTTATTATTTTTAGAGTTTTAAGAACCCATCCATGGCTATAAATAGCCATTTGTGCCCCTATCATTACCCCACACCACTTCCTTTCTATCTCCTTTGTTTCGGATTAGCCACCCTTCGCCCCACCACCGCGCCGCCGTATTTCAGCCACAACATGCACCTACCCACCGTCGCCTGCCCAGACTCGCGACCCAGCTCGCCGCCTTCTCCCTCATTCGCTCGTCTTCTCTCTTTCTCGCCCCAACTCTTTCTCTATTGTGCTCCTTTCTCTCTCCTCATTACGCCGACGAGTCACCCCAGGACAGCCAGATTTCCGCACCTCCCGCCACTGTTGCCGGATCTGCATCACGCCGCAACCAGTCTCCTTCCTTCCTCTCTAGTTTTTCGTGACTGCTTTATGAGCAGGAGGTATGGAAAATACCTCTTCCTTTGTTGTTTTTATTTTATTTAGTTTATGTACTTGGGCCCAAATATCACCCATGGTTAGTTACTTCTATGGTTGGGCCAAAAAGAATATGTTTTAACTAAGCTAAGTAGTTAACTTTATACCTTTAGTTTGTTGGGCTTGATAGACTGATTTAATAGTGGAATTTATGTCTAAATAAGTTGATCTATAAACTAAACAAATTCAGTTATGGAACACTAATTGTCCATTTACTCTTGTAATTTGAAAATCGTAAATGAATATTATGAATTTTACGGTTAACTTGCTTAAAATAACTAGAATTATTTTACAACTTGTTGAAGATAGTAACCTTAATGTAAATACTATTATAAATAAATGATAAGTAAAACTATAATCCTATTAATGTAACGTAAGTAAATGTATTTATAAAAGCTTAAATAATGAGTCTCTGATTTGTCAACAATAATATTCAAGAATAAAGTAATAATAGTAAGTAAAGGTTAAATAAATCGAATTTTTTATATTTTTGTCGCGTCATTTCAGGGTTAGATTAAAAGGAAGGGATATTACAGCCTCCCCCGGCTTTCAAGATTATTAAGTAGGAATCGATGTAACATCTATTGCTAACACCCACGATCCCCTTCGAAATATGTTTGTAAAATGATTTTTATAATTATGTTAAGGATTTTGTGATGTGTTTCTTTATATGGATTGTGGGATACTTAAACTGTTTTTTGATGAGTTACATAAATGCTTACATATATTATGATTTGGTGAGTTATTGATGCTCAAGTATGATTCATGAAAGATCTAAGACTTATGCCAATGAATGCTAAATAAACGAAACATGATAAATGAAAGTGAAAGAGGTTATGGCGGTATAATGTTACGCTTATTATCTACTATATGGTCGTGCACGTACCTTCGCACCCACCGTACACCCAATTAGGGAGCCGGGCTCCTTGAGGGGTACCACATGTTATGTTACTACTCTATTTTGGTGCGAGCAATGTTTCCAACAAGGGAGCTGGGCTCCTTGAGGATCATCGCATGGTGGGAGACGTCCCGCATGTCTATACTCGCCAGTTACCAAGCTAAAAGATGAAAAGATAATGGGAACTTATGAAGTTTCAAGACGCTACTTATAATTGGTTACATGGCTATTATTTCATTACGGATATCTAAAGTGTTATACTATATTCTGTTCTCCCTGTTTTTAAATAAAATGAATTGTAATGAATTTACGTTGTTAGGGTAGTATGTTAATGAGCTTTGGCTCACGATTTTGCCTTTGGTTTTAGGTACTGATGAAGGTGATGGGATGGCGTAGAAGCGAGGATGGTCAACTACTTTACCTTTATGAAAAACTATATTGGTTATGTAATCTAAAATTATGACCACTAGAACAGGAACTCAGTTTAACTATAACTATGTAATTACCTATGCTTAGCTATTTATATTAATATAATTCAGATGCTTACGAGTTTTAATGATTATAATATGTTTAGTTTCATGAAGGAATGTTTGCTTGTATTTTCTCGATCGGAAAATACGGCAGTAACGCGCCAACCATCTAAGTTCCGCTGCTAATGATGGATTAATTAACTTAAAAATGATGTTTAGAGGTCGGGGCGTTACAGTAAAGCATCATGATATTTAGGCATTCAGATTTATTCTTTGTACTTTCGAATGAAGGTTGGTCCACTTGGACAAACATATGCTTAATCAAACAAACAACTATATACTTGTGATAAAAAAAAATTCAAGGTTGTCGCAGCATTAGAATTAGCATTAGTAGCGTTCATTTTATGTTTTTGTTTTCAAGCTTTTGGTGCTTTTCTACTGCCATATTTTGGATATGATGTGGAGTTATTGAATAATACGAGGCTGTCACAGCAGTAGTATTCGCATCATTCACGTGATAAAAAGTTTAACAAAGTTGAAAATATGAGATAAAAACGTACAACTTCTTTCTAAGTAATTTTTTGGGCAACAAATGCTTCCCAATCCTCTTTTGTGATGCGATTCCATATTGCATAAGGCAACAATGCTAGTCCTTGCTTCTTTTCCGATGCCGTTTCATTTTCCCCTCCCTCCTAATTTTCCTTTTCCTCTCCTTCCTCATTCTCCTTTTCCTTTCCTTCTTTCAACTTCTTAGACTTGGTTCTTTTTATGCTTAAAGTGATCCGTCCACTCACTAACTTTGTCTCGAAGTCTCTAAATCTCTCTGCAACAGATGAAAAAAAAATACTTTCTTCTTGGCTTCATCGGGTTCAATATGAAATAAATTCTACAAAAAATAAAAACAAAAAAGTTACATAGCAAGTATGTTATAATATGCAGCCAAATACTTGTGAAATCTTATACTTTTACCACTGTATCTTCCCACAATGCCTTCTTCATACCCTCCGACACTTCGTTCCATCTTGTCAAAATGGATAGTTTGCGCATGCAAAGGCCAATTTGTTGCCAATACATATAACGTCACCTACCACATGGTTGACCAAATTTATTGTATTCAAGGTGCATGGCTTCCTTATTTTTAAGTCCTTTTGTGGGACCTCGCCCTCTTTTCTTTTTTGGATTGTGACTCACATTTTCACTTGTGGCACGTACTTGTAAGTGGCCTTGAGTTTAAGGAGCTACACCATATCATCCTCCTCTTGTATAAGGGTTGCATTATCGGTCTCCTCCTCACCTTTATCCTCCTCTATCTCACCTTTCGACATCATCATCATCTCTAACATCATGCTTCATTTCATCATTCTCAATATCATCCTCCTTACTCATGCATTTGCATTTTGTGCCGAGTATAATAAAATCTACAATAAAAAAAACAGTTTCAATGAGTAATGTGTTACCTGTGAACTGGATGCTAGAACGCTAGAGTGACTGTAAGCTAATTGGATTTGAGACAAGCTGGTTGGGCATCAAATAAAAAAGGCAAGCAGCTGCACATGACCTATATGCATTAGGTAGCTTGTTATGACTTGTTTATACATGATGTACATATGCTTTACTTGGAAACAGAAGGGGTTATTTAAAAGATCAAAGGTGTCAACGTCAAAAACTCAAACAAACTCATTATATAAAATATCATATGAAAACTTCAAAAATAGCGTAGAGAGATTCAAAGATAGAAAATACATAATATGAGAATAAGAACCACAAAAATATTCTTCATATCTCCCAAAGTTATCAAAGACATATTCATAAACTTGTATATATAATACCTTGTGAATACATCATTCTCAAGAGTCGACAAGTATCCTTTTCGTGTGATCTACACGCATATAATTTGTGTCGACATCTGCATCGTGTATTACATCGATTTTAGGATTGATGAAAGGTGGGATGTCCTCAAAAGCATCATACTCTTCATCATCATCAACATCGCTAATGCCAAGGATACTTCTTTTTCCCGGTACAACAATACACCACTTATGATCAGCAGGGTCTGTTACATAGAATACTTGCTTAGCATGAGTTGCAAGTATAAATGGCTTGTCACTTTCACGCAAATGACCCAAGTCTACAAGAGTGAATCCACAAGGGTAATCATTTCTTACGAAACTCCGATTATTACCTATCCATTTGCAACAGAACAGATCAACCTTGAAACTAGAGTAGTTAAACTCCCATATTTCTTGAATTCGCCCATAGTATAACAGTTTGGCATCCACCGAATTACGATCCTTAGCGCTCGCATAAAATGTAGATGACACCAACACATAAACACCATTATTTTGCATTGATGATGACTTTTTATCTTGGCCTTCACTCAAAATTGTAAATCCGTTGACATCATACCCCTCATATTTTTTGACAGCTTCACAAGGACCAAATGCTAACCACTTAATAGTTTTAGAGATACCATGTTGTTGTTGACATATTATTCGATCATGAAGCCAATCAATAAACGTCTTATTGTGCAACTGCATTAATGTCCTATCCCCTTTGGAAGGATTTTCAGCCCTTAACACCTCCATATGCACATCCAAATATGGATGCACTTCTGCAACGTGATGCAACACATATAAGTGTGCTTGTAGGCGCCTATCCTTAGGAGGTGTGACTAATTTTGAGCCAATCTTACCGTGGCCTCCATGTCTTCCATCATGCTGAGATGTAGGAAGTCCGATAGGTTAGCCACTAGCCAAATACTTGGCTAGAAAATTACCAACTTCATCGCCCACGATGCGTTGAATGATACTAGCTTCAGGTTGTGCAGAATTCCTCACTTTATCTTGTAAAGTACCCATTCATCTTTCAAAAGCATAACACCACCTCATAAATACTGGAATACAAAGCTTGATTTCACGAACTAGATGGACGATAAGATGAACCATTATATCAAAGAATGCAGGTGGGAAATACATTTCAATCTTGCAAAGAGTCTCTACCACATCAGCTTGAAGAGCATCAAGTCTTGTCGGATCAAGCACTTTGCTACATATTGTGTTGAAAAATGAGCATAGATTAGTAATAGTATACCTCACATGTTTTGGTAGTATCCCACGAATAGTAATCGGTAAAAATACTTGCATCATAACATGATAATCATGAGATTTCATAAACCCTAATTTCAACTCGCTATTCAAAGATACAAATCTTTTTATATTAGATGAGTACTCCGATGGAACCTTAATCCCATACAAAGACTCACAAAAAATCCGATTCTCTTCCTTGGACAATGTATAGCAAGTTGGAGGCAAATAATTCCCATTGTCGACTTTTTTCTTATTCTTTTTAACCTCAACCTTCTCGAGATTTGTTTTCTTCAGATTTTTTTCCCCTTCTTGTCTTCCTCAAGATTTGTTTCTTTTTCAGATTTCTTCCTCTTCTTACCGTTCTTGTCCTAGGGCCACAATTATGGCCGAACTCCTTTCTTTTCCAAGTACAATCTGAGGCCTTGCTATCCTTTGTCTTATTCGGAATATTCATAAGCGTCGCAAGAATGGCATCGCATACATTTTTTTCTATATGCATGACGTTGAGGCAATGTCTAACATGTAGATCTTTCTAGTAGGGAAGTGTCCAAAAGACAGACTCCTTTTTTCATAACCTCTTTACCAGTCAATGGTCTATGAGCTACACCCTCTTCAAAAAACCCATGAAATGCCTTCTTCTTCTTACGAAAAAGGTGGTCGAGTCGTAAGAACTTTCGGTGGGGCATGTAGACATGTTTGCAATTAGGAATTAATGAGGATTCCATGTCATTCGTACATATCATACATGCTTTCTTCCAACTATTCTTATACCCGGATAAGTTGTCGTACGCCGAAAAATCGTTAATGGTGCAGAAAAGCATTGCACGCAAGGTGAACATCTCATTAGCATGAGCATCAAACACATAAACCCCTTCATCCCATAGCTTTTTGAGATCATCGATAAGTGGTGCAAGATAGACATCTATTTCATTTTCGGGCTATTTAAGACCCGAAATTAGTAGCGACAACACCATGTACTTGCATTTCATGCATAACCAAGGAGGCAAGTTATATGTAACTAAAAGCAAAGGCCATGTACTATGCAAAGAGCTTATACTTCCAAATGGAGTCATCCCATCTGTACATAGCCCAAGCCTCAAATTACGATCTTCATCCCCAAATGTCCTATGCAACCTATTAATACTCTTCCACTCAGGAGAATCTGCCGGATGCTTCAACAAACTATCTTTCTTCCTTCCGTCTGCATGGCACCTCAGATTTTTTGCATCTTTTTTAATGGAAAACAACCGCTTGAATCTAGGTATTATTGGAAGATACCCCAACACCTTAGCTGGGGATCCTTTGGTATCTCCAGCCCCTTTACGCTTGTAACGTGAAATCCCGCACCCTGGACACTCATCGAAATTGTCATATTCATTCCTATACAACACGCAGTCATTTGGACAAGCATGTATCTTCTTGTACTCTAAGCCAAAGGGACACATGAGCTTTCAAGAATAATAGGTCGACTTTGGAAGTTCATTGCCATTGGGAAACATCTCATTTAACACTTCTAATAGGGAAGTGAAACTAATATAGGTCCAATTTCCCTTTGACTTAATGTTGAAAAGTGTCAACATGGCAAAAAGTTTGGTAAATTTTTTACAACCAGGATAAAGTGGCTTTTGAGCTGCCTCTGTCAAAGACTCAAAAACACGAGAATGTTGTCCTAAATCATCCTCGACACCATCCATCATCTCATCCATGTGATCATTGTCATCTTCATCAGCCTCGTCCTCATTATCATACTCCATTTCCTCAAATATATGAGTCATGTCTTCTTGCTTATGGACATCATTTGCATAAGAATTCCCTTCATACACTCCCTCCTCACCATGCCAATCCACACATGGTATTCAGGCCTAAACCCATTACGAGGTATATGCTCCCTAAGTAACTCAATACCATCGACTTTGAACACATTGCTACACTTGACACAAGGACAATAAAATCCTAATTCCCCCGTCCTAGCTTGATGTTTTAAGGCAGAATCACAAAATTCCAGTACCCCATCCACAAATTTCGGCGAATCAATGTTAGCATACATCCACGAACGATCTCTCGCCATCCAAATAGACCTCTAACGACAAATTAAACACATATAATGACACATTATCAATCATTGAAGCATTAAACATACAAATTCAAAAGAAGATTTATAGCATGAATATATGTATGTCTTTCAAAGGTCCGTATCACTCCAACCTAACCCATCATTGGACGTCTAATCCCACTAGTAAATGTATGTCAGCTTCTCGATTCTATGGAAAATCCGGCAGTATTTCCCTACAGTTCTCCAAGTACACAAAGTAGGTAATTACTTATCTACATATGCACCCAGAGAACAAATTAGGGAAATGAGTAGCCGTGATTTTCCATAGAAATGAAAAAGAAAACATACATTTACCACCTAAGTGAGATCAAACGTCCAAGAACAGTCACAAAACGGGGACTATCTAAGACTTACTCCTAATGAGTAAGTCTTGGACGGGTATATAGGCATATGATTATGATGATACTTTAATTTGTGCATAACAAAAACAAACTTTTGAATAAAGTTCAGACCATGATTCTTAAAGCATTCTTAATGATTCAAAATAACGTACAAGTAAATCAATTGAACAAAGATGCTCAATAATTTTAAACAAGAGTAAGAGGGAGCACAACTAACCTGTGGGAGACCAAGAGAGGGAGTGGGAGAAAGTAGACAGAGACGGGGTGTAAGATATGTAGGCACCCTAAGCATTATAACCAAAAGGAGAGGATTGATATTAGCAACGACTTTAGGAGATAAATGAAGTAGTCATTCATCCCCTACTAACAACTTCCTTTCTTGGATCCACTAATAACTTCCTTTAATAAAGCTTAGTTACATGAAAATCATATTCTTGAATATGTACTTTGTAATTCAAGCAATGCCACAACAACTACAAGATAAACACAAAGCTAAAAAACAACCATGACATGAGGAGGAAATTTAAAGGAAGAATGAACTCTAAAACACCTTAAACCAAAATTCTTAACCTGAATAACAAATTTCATATAAAGTAATGATAAAACCCAAACCTCATCAATAACTATCTTATACATTAGCATCTAAAGTGTGATCTATAATTTCATAATAATATATTAGCTCACTTCTAACTATAATTCCCATTTAGTAGTTATATACTAGGAATGACTCATGAGGTAGTTGATCCTTACCGTAGCATTACAAATTAGGCACCAAAAGTACCAAATAGTTCATTTAATAACTACTCAACATATGAAGATATTGGAGCTCTAAGTATGATATAAAAAGTGCTAGTGGTAAGGCCATCCTTAGACATAAGGCATACGTCACATTGTTGGACAGGAATCACCAATCATAAAGAAATTATAACTCAAAATTGAGAATGCCAAAAAAAGAAATAACTAGAAATATACTAACCGTACTACACTAACCAGACAACAAAGGTGTGTTCACTTCACATTAAAGAGTAAGTCTCAGGTCTAATAAGTTTGGAATATTTAGAACAAATTCTGAATAATTTCAATGAGTTCTTAGAAATTCCAAATAGACTCAATACGACAAGTTTCAAAAAGTTCCGATAAATTATGAAGCTCTATGAGATGCATACCCTATTTAGTAAATACAGATAACTTTAACCAAAGCACAAATAACTCATAAGTCATCTTTCTTGACACAAGACTCACAAGGTGAAACAGTTAACTATTTCAAATATTTCCTCAGACTGCTTTTTTAATTAAGAACACAACTATACTAGGACTATCTCAATCTATACTAGACTTAGGCGCTTCAACTTCAAACTCATTTTCCCCCTTTTGGCATCATTAAAAAGTACTCAAAGACAATTCCATTGCACATAAGTTATCGCCTAATTTAAAAATAGAAGCATCAACTACCAATCAAGTCATTATGTTGCAAGAAATCAACTTAGTCACACAACTCACAGTCCATAACCAAACACAAATTATCCAAATACAGACCAGCGAAGTTAAACAAGAACCCAAATTACATAAGAGAATGTTTTGTAATAAGGGGGGAAAGCAATAAAGCAAAATCAGTTTATCAAAATGGGGTGGGGAAACAGCTGAAAATCTCTGTAATACCCCTCATGATTGCTTTAAAGGGATTTAGCAGGCTACTCATTCCAAGAAGATGCATCTTTCTTTTAGGGAGCTCATTTCCTTAGTTACTCCACAGTTAAGCGTGCTTGGCCTGGAGTGGTCCAGGGATAGGTGACCACCTGGGAAGTTTCTCGGGGTGCACATGAGTGAGGACAAAATGCGCCGGAAGAACTTGTGTTGGTTAGTGAGGACAGTTGTTGGCCCTGGATGCGCATTGGTGACGATATACTCAACTCCGTATGGGTCCGGTGTTACAAATGGTATCAGAGCAAATGATCAAAAATCTCTCATTGAGTTGCTACATATTCCATGGGAAATGTGTAGTTGTTGCATCTAGGATTATTAGTATCTTAGGTTTCAAGAAAAGTACTTAGTGAGAGTTACTTGGGTAGGAAGAAAGCTTTGGGAGTTATTTTTGTTAACTGATGTGCTATATGTTTTCTTAAGTGTTAGTTAGGTTTAGCAAGGACTAACGTTTTCGTTTTTGTAGAATGCCTCCAAGACGTTAATTGGATGGCCGAAGCAAATCTGCACGTCGTCATCATACAACATCTCTTCGTGTCTTTTCAAGTTTCGAGGGTCAAACTTTCTTAAGAGGGAGTGATTGTAACACCACGGATTTTCGCTCATAATTTCTTTGACTTATTTTCCCTTAATTATTATTTTCCGTTAAAATTAAAATATTTTACTTCATAAAAGTATATATCTTATACTATTTGTTTTTCAACTTTTAAAATGTTATATTTATAAAATTTATTTAATTAGAAATTATATATTTTTAGTATTTAAATTGCGCGTTTGAGCTAGTATTTTTATTTAATCGTGTTAGTGCATTTGGACGGTTTGCGTAACGAGAGGTGGACCGACCTTATGGTTATTCATGCTGGCCGAAATTCCAGAATTTTTGAAGATATTTTCAGAATGTTGAAAAGCTCTTGTAACCTCTTGTAACCCCCACCTTAATTTCCCCACTTAAAACCCATCATTTAATCTTTGTAACCCCCTTCTTCAACTAAAATTTGTTGTTGTATTTTGACTGGTTCTCTCCACCATTTGTCATTCCATTTTAGACGAAAGAAAGCGTAAAATAATTCCTTTGTTTCTTCACAAAAAGATCTCATCATTTTTCCTTCATTTTCGCCTCAACATACTTGCATTTTCTTGACTTTTATCTTGGGAATTCTGAACACTCATTTGGAGTATTAGAAGGTGACCATTTGGAGAACGATCCTACGCACGTGGAAGAGGCCTAGACTTTTGTTTCACTCCACCAGTTGGCCCAGGTAACTAACGGTTTCCTAGAAGCGGTTAGAGTTCATATAGGAATTATGCTAGTTTTAATAATTAGGTTGGGTTAGTATCATGTTAGGAACTTGTTGTTAGAATGTCTTGGCATGAAATCTATAGTTTTTGGCACTTCATTTACACTAAGTGTGATGTTATACATCTTGGGTTCGTCTCGTTGTGGTTCGTGTGGCTGGTTATGGTTTCTAGCGTTGTGCGACAGAGAACATGGTGCGCCCACACCAAGCTCACTGCCGGAGGACTTCGTTGATAGCATAGGTTCTGGTCTGCAGTTGGTTTTTTTCCCTCCTTCCTACTTACCTGCTGATATGCGTGAGGTTGAAGTTGATGCTTGATGATGTTGGTGCATGCATGTACCTGCTATAGTGGGCTTAATGTATTCCATTGGGTTTTACCTTTAATTTTCCTTCTTGTTGTTCGTTAGTCTTGTATAATATGTAATGTGTGTGCAGTGGGTTTGTTACAATGGGTTATATAATGGGTTATATAATGGGTTTGTTATCTTCTAATTATTTATTTATTTATTCCTTTTTATTTATTTAAATTATAGATATGTTTCATGTTTTATCTTAAGATTTGTTTGTAGTTGTTTGCTACAAACTGTGACCGTTTAGAGTTCAGTTTTTTTTTATGATTTTGTATTTCTTGTTGGGAATTTTTATTATCTTTTATTTATTTAAGTTATAGTGTTGTTTTATAGTTCTTTGTTTGTTTTATGTTAACTTACATGTTGTTTGTTTATTTGTTAAGGTTATGAAAATGTTTTATTTTGGGCTCTTGAAATTGTTTTCAAGCTATTATAAGTGTTTCTACTAATTTCTGGTTCTTGATGAGTTATACTATGTTTTCAGAGATAATATCAATACTATTGTTATTAGTATTCTTTCGAGAAATTGTGAAGTTATTTTGAATTGGAATTGATGGGTTGAGTCCCTATAACTCCTGCAGTTTGATGTAAATGGAATTAATGGGTTAAGTCCCTGAAATTCTTGCAGTTTGATGTATGACCTTGAATGACATTCTGCAGAGGATGAAATTATATTATTTATTATATATTTTTGTTTGAGGATGATGACTAGTGAGGCGGCATGGTCTCCTAGGAATGAACAGTCACTATGTACTGAGCAGGGTACATAGTTTACACTTACGTACTGAGCAGGGTATGTAGGTCCGTCTTGGTTATTAGTTGTCGTTTGAGAGGTCAAGAAGTACTAAGCAGGGTACTATCTCGCATCAGGGTGTGGCCATACTAGACATAGGCGAGCAGGGTCCTAATACTATAACCAAATAGAAACAGTGGGTTGCGATCCACTTCGTTCAGTTCCTCCTCAAACGTGTTAAGAAGATTATTTTGGAAACATTATCATTATTATTTATATCGTTCATATTTTTATTTCATCTAGATTTGAAGGTTTATTTTATTGATCCTTGAATTCATTTGTATTTATCTATTTGTTTATTTGATTATGTGAAGTGTATTTAGTTGGAGATGTTGTGCATGACTTGATTGTTAATTTTTTTTAACTCTTATATGGATCCTAATTGGGCTGGGAGAGCTGTTATTTACTCCCCCCTGATTGTGGATGTTGTTATATTTTGCAGGTGAAGAAAATGAAGAGTAGCTATTTTGTGTTATGGGCTGTGATGGAAGGCCTTATCAGGCTTATAAGACATTATTTTTTATTTCTTATTTTTGTTGAATTGGGTTTATGAGGTTATTTTGCCTCCTTTTGGATATTTTTGGTTATTTTAATTTGGGATTTATATTTCAAGTTTCATTAGTTTATTTTGAATCATAGAGTGACATCTCCGTCTTGACGATATTTTCGCTATCGTCTTTTCTTTAATAAAATGTCTTCGTTTTCTCTATTTTCGTCTTACCAAAGGACAGAGTGTTACAGTTGCTCTAATACCATTTGTAACACCCGATCCATACGGAGTCGAATATATCATAACCAATGAGCATCCAGGGCCAACAACTGTCCTCAATAACCAACACAAGTTCATCCGACACATTTTGTCCTTATTCATGCGCACCCCGAGAAACTTCCCAGGAGGTCACCCATCCCTGGACTACTCCGAGCCAAGCACACTTAACTGTGGAGTAACTAAGGAAATGAGCTCCCTAAAAGAAAGATGCATCTTCTTAGAATGAGTAGTCTGCTAAATCTCTTTAAAGCAATCATGAGGGGTATTAGATACACCCCACTTGAGAACATCAACGCCCTCGTTGCGCCTGAGGACTCCACATATTCGGCCACAACGATTCTGTGGGTCGCCCCAGCCTAGAAACTGATCGTTGGAGACTCCATATATTCGGCCTGATGACCTCTGGGTCGCTCCTTATGACAATGCAGCCCCAGAATCCTCCCCCACTAGGCGCATGAGGACTCCTAATATTCGGCATGACAGCCTTATGGTCGCCCCAACACGCGGTCGCAGAGTTGTTATGATACCATTTGTAACACCCGACCCATACGGAGTTGAGTATATCGTCACCAATGCGCATCCAGGGCCAACAACTGTCCTCAATAACCATCACAAGTTCTTCCGGCGCATTTTATCCTCACTCATGCGCACCCCGAGAAACTTCCCAGGAGGTCACCCATCCCTGGACTACTCCCAGCCAAGCATGCTTAATTGTGGAGTAACTAAGGAAATGAGCTCCATAAAAGAAAGATGCATCTTTTTGGAATGAGTAGCCTGCTAAATCCCTTTAAAGCAATCATGAGGGGTATTACAATATCAATCACTCCCCGTCATCCTCTTCTTCTTCTTCTCCTTATTCCTCTCCATCAGATGCATCATCATCGTCATCTTGATTGGGGGAGGAATGTGAGAATCCAGTACCTTCTTCATCTTCCTCATAGCATCATCTTAATCCCCAGACATAGGATAAGAAAGAAGATAGGGATCAACTGGGAGACGGGGATCAGCATAACCAGCAGCACCCATAGCAGCAGGAAGTTGAGCCTTTACTACTAGAAGGGAGAGAACCAACAACTCAATCTTATCCAGCTTCTTCTCAAGCTTAGTGACCTTAGACGTGTAGGACTTGGACATACCCTCAATTAGCTTCTATATTTTATCCAAAGTCTTCTCCTGGTTGTCCAACCTTTCAATCACAGCAACATCTATGTTGGTTCCCCCTATCTTTCTCTTCTTCTTCTCTGGCTTTTTCTTCTCCACTACAAGAAAATGCATTTCTTGCAACGAGTTTTTGCAACGACAAAAATTTAGTTGTTGCAATACATTGAATTAACAACAAGAGAAATATTAGCGTTGCTAATGTTGTAGCTATAAATAAAAATTTTGTTTCCCTCCTCCAAAGTTGTGCGCAGGTAGTTTGTGAAAGAAAGACCCATTTTTTGCAACAACAAGATTTCTTTGCAGTTGAAGATAGATACATATGGCAACAAAATTACTTGTTGCTATAGAAACTCAGTTTTAAAAGCAACGACCGCTGTTATTGCTAATAAGGCTTCCACTTTTTGGCAACAAATTGTTGTTACAAAAGATAAAGGTAATTGGAAAAAAGGGGTGCAGAATTACAAAGCAAAACTCAAACCCTTCCATGTTTCTAAATTTCCACCCAAAAAAAACCCTTGCATCCTCGTGTCTTCTCCTCCTGCGAATTGGCGAAACCTGCCCACCTTATTCTCCGGCGAAACCTATACTTCTTCTTAGGCGATTCATAGACGTATTCCTCGGCGAGTATTTAAGGCACAATCAAACTTCTTGTTGCTTCTCATCAGTTCACGTCTTCTCATCCGTTCTTCTTTCTCTCTTCTCTGGCTCATTGAGTTTAAAGGTATTTTTTTTCTTCAATTTGCCTCAACTTTCGTGATGGGTATTTCATTTGATTCTCAATAAATTGTTTTTCTGTAATTTTTCTTCTAAAATCACCACTGTACTTGTTGGATTGCTGTCGACTGTCGTGTGCTATGTGTTTTGTGCTACGGTTATATGTCTTTGTTCTATATTATTGTTGTTCTCGAAATTTCATGGGTTGGTATGCAATTTGTATTCTTGTTACTACTATGGGTGCTACTTTTAGTTTTGATGATCAAGTTTTATGTTAATTTTGAGACTTTTGGATTGTTGATTGCAAATATACAATTTTGAATGCATTAATCCAATAACATTCACATAATAACATTTTTATTTTGTATTTAAGACAAAGATATGATGGAAATGTAGTGCTAAAATTATTGTGAATGGAAGAATATGTCTTATACTCTTAATACATTTAGAAAAATAACCCATATTGACTTGGTGTGATATTATTCAATATTTTGCTTATATTACTCCAATATAGTATACTACAAGCTTCATAAGAATGAGAAAAACAGAGAATTAAGGGGCAGATGTACCTAATGGCCAATGGGGAGTAACAATTCGTTAGAAAGAGATGAGATACTGAAAAACCATAGTACATAAGAAAATCAAAGTTGCATAAAATCCACTTTTTTAATTATTGGGAAATAATAGCTTCAATTCACGATATATTGTCATTAATTAGGAAATTTTGGAACTTAGAATTCGGGAGTGTAAGAAAAAGAGGCGTATGATTATAAATAGTCATTCAATTTCATTGAAATTGTAATGTAAATTGGCTTATTAAGATCATCTCTCTGTTTTTCATGTCTTATATTCTTATTTTATGTTTGCATGCTTTCAATATATTTTTGTGATATATGTTGTTATTAGAGTAAATCATGTAATGGAACATAAAAGAGGCTTATCTTTAATACTGATGTAATATTTGACATTTCATTTAAATTAGGAGATGGCTTTGAATAAGGCATGGTTAAAAGTAAAGAGTCGTTCATCTTCTGAATATGTTAATGGTATTGATGGCTTTCTAGATTTTGCTCTTGGTAATGTTAGAGAAGAGGATAAAGAAACTACCACTATTTGATGTCCATGTAATAGATGTAATATTTTTTTCCAAAGAAAGTGTGATATGATATTCGACTTGCTTAAGTGGGGAATGTATGAGAATTACCCTACGTGGGAATTTCATGGAGAAACATCAGATGATATTAGTGACAAGGAACATGATAATGACTTTGAAAATGATGATAGTGAATTTACTATGTTACAAGATGTTTGTGGAGTTGTTGGTATGAATATAGGGGCACATGAGCAGGCAAATCATGGCAACGACCAAATTCACGAAGAACCTAATGCAGATGCCCAAAAGTTTTATCGACTCTTAAAAGAGTATCAAGAGACATTGTTTGTAGATTGAACAACAATGTCTAAGCTGTCATATAATGCAAAATTATTGCATTTGAAGGTTCTTACTAAGTGGACTGATAGTTCTTTTGACAGTTTACCGAAGTTACAAAGTCAAGTATGGAACTACACTTCCAGATTCGTACTATGAAACTAAAAAGCTCATTAAGATTTGGGTCTTGATTATTTAAAGAATGATGGTTGTGAAAATGATTGTATTCTTTATTGGAAAGTGTACAAGAATTTGAATGAGTACCCTACTTGTGGTTTATCAAGATGGAGAAGTATTGACATAGGCTCTTCTAAGGGTGCAAAGGTGCCTCACAAAGTTCTACGATATTTTCCATTGAAACTTAGGTTACAAAGGTTGTACATGTCAAGGAAAATGACAAAAGATATGCAATGGCACAATGAAGTTAAGTTTGTTGATAACATAATGAGGCATTCCCGTGACTCACCTGCCTGGAAGTCATTTGATGAAGAGTACAACTCATTTGCTAGCGAACCACGAAACGTAAGGCTTGGACTAGCTTCCGATGGATTTCAACCTTTTGATAACTCACAACATAGTACTTGGCCCGTTGTTCTTATCCCGTACAATTTGCCTCCGTGGATATGTATGAAACCTCATTCATTCATGTTAAGTTTACTTATACCCGGACCCACTAGCCCCGGAAAAAATGTAGATGTATATCTTCGGCCACTAATTGAAGAATTAAAAGTGCTTTGGGAAATAGGGGTCGAAACTTAGGATGCTTTTTCTAAGGAAAATTATAAAATGCATGCAGCCATTTTGTGGACTATCAATGACTTTCCTGCTTATGGAGATTTATCTGGTTGGTCCGCTAAAGGCCATGGCGAGTTTTGATGCCCTTGTTATCATAAGGAAACAAAGCGGACATCTCTAACGAGTAAGGGTGGTTCTTTGGCTCATCGTCGTTGGCTTCCGCTCAATCATAAGTAGAGAACATATGCTGCTTCATTTGATAATAGAAAGGAAAAATGGCTTGCTCCTATCCTTTTGAGTGGGGATGATGTGTTGGAACTCTTTAACCAAATTTCACAAAAAAAAAATTGGAAAAATTCTAATAAGAGAAAAAGGGGAACCTCACATAGTTTATATGGGTGGCATAAAAAAAGCATTTTCTTTGACTTGCTTTATTGGAGTAAGTTGAAAATCCGTCATAACTTAGATGTTATGCACAATGAAAAAATGTTTATGACAATATCTTGGGTACCTTGATGAGTTTAAAAGGCAAGAACAAAGATAACATAAAAGCTCGTATGGATTTGATGAAGATAAACGTTAGGGATGAGTTGCATCCTATATTGGATGGTGATAAACTACATATCCCGGTTGCTTGCTACTCTTTGAACTCAAATGCTAAGGCTGCCATATGTGATATGTTTGCTAAAATGAAATCAAACATTTCTCGTTGTGTCAAAGATAATGGAAAAAAGATTTCAGGCAGGAAGAGTCATGATCATCATGTTTTCATTGAGCAGTTGCTTCGCCTTACAACTATTGGTTTATTGCCAAAACATGTGTATGAGCCTCTAGTTGAGCTAAGTTCATTCATTTGGAACTTGTGCTCAAAGAACATAACTATTAGTGAACTCGAATTTCTTGAAAAAAAATTACATACACATTGTGCAAGTTATTTTCCACCAGCTTTTTTCATTATCACGATGCATTTAGTAATACACTTGGCAGCAGAGGCAAAGATTGTCGGACCGGTTTGTTATCGTTGGATGTATCCAGTTGAGAGATATACCAACTTATCATATCCTTTTTATAAGTTTTTTTTGTTAACTCACATTAAATGAAGCTTCTTGTATAGGTAACTTCGAACATTAAAAACATATGTTTGTAATAGAGCACATCCAGAAGGTTCCATTGCCGAAGGTTACCTTGCAGATGAGTGCTTAACATTTTGTTCCAGATACACGAGTTATATTAATACTAAGTTCAATCGTAAAGCGAGAAATGATGATCATGAGGAAGATGATGAGGGTACTTCAAATTCAAATCTTGGGGTATCTAGAACACTTGGACATTGTATCCGACATGGTATTGCTTTACATCTTAGTTTTGAAGAGAGTGATGAAATACATTCCTATATTCTTAGTAAGTGTGACGAACTTCTGGAGTTTGTTGAGTAAGTTCTTTGACAAAACTTTACTTACATGATGTTTCAATATTTTTTCTCATTGTCCGATACATATTTATAACACTAGTGGAAAAAACGTTATATGTCACTTAGTAACAGATTCGGTTTTTACAAAATCGGATCCGTAAATCCGCGATTTTTTGGGAGGGAAAACTAGGCTGATTAACTAATCCGGTCTTTCAGTGAACCGGATCAGTAAACAGAAAACTGATCCGGCTCACATGACCGGATCAGTTAATCCGCATCTAATAGTTCGGGCTTTATAAATTGCGCAGCCCATCTCGCTTCCCCTTTTCTCTCACTTGGCCCAGCTGAACTCCACTCCAATTAGTAAAGCGCATCAGCTTGGCCCAATTTCATTACAAAACTCGAGGCCCAGCTGACTCCACCCCTTTTCTTTCACGCGGCCCAGCTGACTCCGATTCCCTCTCATCCCTCACAACCTTAATCCCATTCTCTCTTAGCTCACACGCAGTTTCTCTCCCTCTCTAACCACCTCAATCCTCTTCTCTAACCCTAATCCCTCTCACACGCCGTTTCTCTCCAATTGGATTTTTCGAATTTTTATTGCTGTTGTTGTTGATTATTATTTTTATTGCTCTTCAATTGGATTTTTCGTATTTGTATTGTCGTTGTTGTTGATTTTGTTGTTGTTGTTACAGATTAAAAGAGGCAAAAATTATACATCTAAAGTACTTTCTTAAATTCACTATCTCAGTTAGTCATCTCTTCTATTTTGCTAAACTTTGTATGGTAGATTACAAAGTTTGACCTTTCTATTTCTGTTTTTGTGAATGACAAACCCTAAATTCTGGTCCCAAATACGTTTTTAAACTGATTGGATTATTTGCTTCTCTTTGTTGATACTGTAACTACCCCAATTCATGTTTTTGTGTAATGAATTGAAAGAGGAAATTTTTGTGTTTAGCTGTTAGAAATTTTGTGAGCTAAAATAGCATGAAATTTAGTAAAATGGAGTGTATTTTAAGTACCCATCTTGTAATTTTACCTTTTACCCAGTTCTATTGAATCATGTGGAGGATAATTTGATAGCTAAATATTTACCATTGATGTATAGTTACTGTAAAAATTAATTATTTGTTTTCCTTTGAATGCGTGAATAGTTTCTAGTATACGTTGTAATTCGAACATTGTTTTCTTTGAAGTATCTATTTATGAATTGAATTGGTTAAGCTTGATGAAGGGAGTTGATTTGTTTACATGATAAGTATATTCTATCTGTCTCGACATGGTTGCATGTACGTGCCTGTATACAAATATTAATGATCAATGTGTGTTTTTCTGTTGGTGATCATGACAATGATATGACAGCTCCAAATGGGTCTTTCTGAGATGTGGCCGAATAAGTTTAATCTAGATCTATTTTGCCAATTTGCCTACTGTAGTATTCCAGTACAGTGAGGGTGTTGTCAACTTGTCATGAGTGGAGTTGTTCACACATATTTCTTCTGGTACTTTTATCGGTGGATGCATATGCAAAGTGTGGAGAGTTGGGTATGTCCAAGAAGGTGTTTGATTGGATGATAGAGAAAGATGTTATATATTGGAACATTATGGTTGCTGTGTTTGCTCAAAATGGATTGTCAACAGAAGCTATCGAAGTGTTCCGTACTCTGGTGAATGACAGTCAAGTTCGATTTAATGCAATAACATTGTCTGCTGTTTTGTCGGCGTGTTCTCATGCTGGGGCTTCGCAACTTGGCAAGTGCATTCATGATCAGGTACCTTGAAACTACAACCTTGATGAATAATAGCTTTTGTGTTTATAATTTTTGATACTCGGTTTCTTATGAACCAATACATTTTACATTATATCATATTGCAGGTAGTTAGGATGGGTTTGGAACAAAAGGGTGTAGTTAGAGTAAGATGTTATAATGCTTTTTGATGGGATGTTCATCTGATTGGTTTATTGGCTAAGGTGGTTTTGTGGGGAGATTTGGTGCAATTAGTTAGCTGTCATATATCTCCTGATGTGTGAAATTGTAGCTGTGTTTGGTTATGAGTGTTATTGTGCATGCTAATTATATCTGCTTTTTGTTCAATGGTTTTAATGATAGTGTGTTCTAGATGTCTTGGGCATGATAATGTAATTATATTGCTAGCAACTCTTTCGATTTTCCTGCCCGCTTTATGCATTTGAAAAAGTCCTATATTGTTTTCCTTGATTTAATTGTGTATAAAATGGTATTATATATTGGGATATTTTTTTTAAGCTAATCTTATTTTAATAGTAATAAGTTGTTATTCTCATGTCTATATACCTTTTAGCTTTAGAATCATATATCATGTTTATAATTTTTGATATATATATGCATATGTTTGGATCACAACTTGAATATGAGATATCTTGAGTGATGTTGCCTTTATTATAATCTAATGTGCTACTTATTTTCTTTCAGTTGATTTGAGTATATTAAGTTTCATGATTTCCTGGTATGCTTTCTGTTGACTTTGATATGGTTTCATTTGCCTCTGCTGGTGCAGTTGAGATGTGGTTTTTATTGAGCTTACTTTGCTGTAGTCTGTGTGGCGTTGGTCTCTGAGGCTTCAATGCCCTAACCAATGTCCTTGGAGTTTTGTGATTGTCTTCGGATTTCTTCATTTGTCATCACTCTGGGCCTGATGTTTGGTGGTTTTATTACACTTATCACCTTTTTCGGTGAATCATGGGTGCACTTTGTGTCCTTATTGGAGTTGGAAGTTATTTGTGAGTCAATTAACCGATCTATTGAGTGGCTGTTTCAATCTGATTTCAAACACACTGAGCTCTCCTGTTGTCATCCAAGTTCATGGATTTGCCATCGCTGTCTGATTTGTCATTCTGCCTGTTGCTCAACAATGCTTTTGAAGCTGCTAATCCAACATATTCTGCATATTTTTTTCTTGCATTTGGCTGCTTAATGGGATGCTTCTGCACATTCTTCAAATCTCTTGTGCTCGACAATTCTTCTGATTTGTGCTCTCTTCTTTTCAGCTCAGATGTATTTTTTATTATCGATGCCTTCTCTTTTCTACTTTAAGCTTCTTTCCTTGGGGCCCATAAAGCAAGTTTATCTGCTGTAATAGGATGTTCCGGTTCTGCTTTTCCCAAGGAAATAGAGGCTTGCTTGCTGATGTCTTTTGTGTTTCATGGATATTTGAGTTAGCCGGTGTATCTTCTTGCATTGTTTATGCTATGTCCAAACTTCTATTTTATGACGTTACTATTTACTGTGATGTTTTTGTGGCATCTGCAAGTTCTTGTTGCTTTTGTTTCATGTTTTTCATTTCTGCCTCCTTTGTAATGCCTTTTGGGCTCCCACCATATTGGTTTAGGTGCATAATTTTATTTTGTAGTTCATTTATCTTGGACATTGCTGCTTTTCACTCTTTTACATAATTTTTGACTCCTCTCTCTCTGCCTCATTCCACCTTGGTTTCTCTATCACGTTTTGTTTTATGACTGTTGTTTGACCTGTATGTGTCTTCTTGCAGATCTATTTTATGAGTCGCCAATATCGTTATTTTGTTGCTTTGCACGTGGAAATGGTTTGTTGATTGCAAATGGATGTCAAGACATTGTTGCATTGATCTCCTCCCTATTTGCTACAACAGATTCATCATTGCAATGCATAGTCTTTTCAGTTTCCCTCTGTTGTCGAAGGCATAAGATAGAGAGCCATAGATGGGTTGGCTACTTGTCCTGAATGATGGCCTCCACCATAAGGGACTATTTTGTTAGCAGCTTGTACAGTAGCACGTTTTGTATTGGTTAGCAGCTTGTGCAATAGACTTTGTAAAGGATTCTTATGCTTCAATTGAGCATAATATGCTTAATAACATGAGTAATGATATATACTATTGATTTTGTATCGATTAATTATGAAAAAATGCAAAAAAAAAAATATATTGGTTTTTGGGGTGGTCAACTGCTCCGGTTTTGGGTCAAAACCGGAGCAGTTAACTTGCTTAACTGCTCCGGTTTTCACCCAAAATCGGATCAGTAAATAATATACTGATTCGGTTTCGGACCGGATCAGTAAATATTTTGGATAACCTGCGAGCCCACCTGATGCGGACCAAAATCGGACCAGTAATCCCGTCTTGACCGCATCAGATGGACTTTTTTAAACTAGTGTAAGTTGAGTAATTCATACCTTTTTTTAATCTCATTTGTATAAAGAGCACAAGTTGGAATTACAAAAAGAATGTCCAAGGAATATAGCAAAAAGGCACAAAGCACAATTTTCCAAATGGATATTTAATCGAGTATGTTTCTTTTTTTTTTTTTTTTTCTAATGATATGAGATAATTATATTAGATTGTTAACTATATTTTTATTATCCTTGTCCTATAGGTACGAAATATGCATGAAGAGGGATGCGTTGATAATGATTTATACAATCTAGTTTGTGGTCCTATGAGAGTTGTCAGGCGTTATAGCGGGTATATATATTGTAAACGGTTTTAGGTTTCACACTAATGATCGTTCAGAAAATAGAAAAACACAAAATTATGGAGTAATGGTTTGAGGTGATGAGTCTTTGGTTAAGGAATAGTGTGGTGTTTTGGGTGGTATATTGGAGTTGCATTATCCAGGAAATAATCGTGTTTTTGTTTTCAAATGTAATTGGTATGATGTAGGACATCATGGTAGGGGTTATAAGGTAGATGAATATGGATTCACTAGTGTGAATTAGATGAGATCTTTAAAAACTAATGAAGTCTTTGTGCTTAAATCACAAATGAACCAAGTATTTTATATACAAGATCTACGAGAGGCAGATTGGGAATTTATTGTGAAGGCTCAACCTAGGGATTTCTATGATATGCCAAGTGATGATATTGACAAGGAAGCTTTGGATATAGATGCATATTAACATGTTGATGTGGACAATATTGTTGGAGGGAAAAGTAGCACTCCGTTGGATACCAACTTTTCAATTGAATCTTTAGCTACACAAGATTATGTTGTTGAACGAGAAGCTAAAGTTGTTGAAATGGTTAAAAATTTGATTGAAAAAACAAAGGCAGATTATGACTTCATCAATGATGGTGATATTGAAGAGTTTGAGAACTCAAATGAAAAAGAAGAAGAAGAATCATCATTTGATTATGACTTATAAGATAGATCAATGACTAGTTTTTGAGTATGTGTTTGAGGTGGTATCAATTCACTTCCAATTTAAAGGCATATCATTTGCAACTTTATTTCCTTATATATGTCACTTTGGACTTGCATGATAAATTTCAAGTCAATGATTCCAAACAAAACTTGAAGCTGTATTCTTTCGTTATAGATACTATGCAACAGTAATATAGGCTATGGAAATGTCGATTGCATTACTATTACAAGAATCCTAAATGTGGAAAAATTGATGAAGAGCGCTTGAAAAAAAACACTCCACTAGATTTACCCGATGAGCAATGGGAATGGTGTGTAAAGCGTTACGGGTCATATGAATTCAAGGTATATCATAATTTATTATGCATTTTTATAGCTTCAATCTTCTTATTCGATAGGTTTATTTTATCCTGTAGATTGTTAGCCAAAAGGACTCCAAAAATCGACTGTCTGACAAAAGATGTATTCACAATATTGGAAATTTAACTTTTGCTGAAGTTGAGGATATGTCGGTAAGACCAAATCTAAAAGTTACCTAAATTATGCGACTTTAATTCTTTTATTTTGTAGTGAATATTTAAAAATTAATTTATTACGTGCTAGACAAAAGAGAACAAGAGAGTTATTGCAGCAACTTGCGGGCAGAGGTATTTAATAATTACGAAAATTGGTAAGTGTTCTCTGTTATATATTTTAATTACGTTCATTTGTTGTTTTGTATAAATTAATAAATCATGACTAACATTATCTGACTGCACTTTTGAAAATCAAATGACTACATACATAGCAGTATAAAATTTATCTGCATAGTATAATATAACGATGACAAGTATATCTAGTGTGAGTTTTGACATTTAGTATGATAATACTGCACTTTTGAAAATCAAATGAGTATATACATATAGTGTGAGTAATATAATGATGACAAGTATTTATTTCCATGTTCAGACTGCACTTTGATAAGGTTAGTTTAGTTAAGTATAGTTAAGTCTAGATAAGCTTAGATAAGGTTAGTTTAATTAAGTTCAGATATCTACTAAAGGGGATAATTTCATCCGCACTATTGCTAAGTCTTTTCTTCATTACATATATGTCCATTAGTGATAGATTTCCTAATCATTTATGATCTTTTGTTATGTTTATATGTGTATTTGCTAATCTCAATTCATTGGTTTGGACACATTTTGATATTTATGCAGGATTTTGTAGAATATAGATTTGCAGCAAGGAATGTACTTATTTTGGACGTTGAAGGCCTCTAAGTTGGTTTTTTTGGTTTATGGAAATTTTTTGGAATTGATTTTCTTATGAACGAAAAGGAAAGGAATATGTTTTTGCTTTTGGGAATGACAGGAGACCATGCAGAGTGTTGGATGTTTGAAAGATAGTGATATGTTATGCCAGTTTTTGGACAAAAATAGTGATATTTGAATAAATTTTGTAAAGTTATATACATATGTATATATATATATATATATGTATAAGTTGTATAAGCCTTTTAAATAAGGCGGAGATTTAAGGAATTAATAGAGGATTGAAATAATATTAATAGTTTATAAATACCATTTCTAATATATAATTATTTATTTCCTAAATTTGAACAAAAGGATATAACGCAACAACATTTTTCGTTGTCAAATACAAAGGGGCTACATTCTCATGCATACTTTGGTTTGTAACGATAATAATTTGTAACGACTTTTGTTGTTGTTAAAAGTCCTTCTTTCGCAACAACAAATGATGTTGCGAAAGCCATTGGCTACACCTGTATGGGCAATGACCTTGCAACGACATTTGTCGTTGCAAAAGAGAGTTTTAGCAACGACACTAGGTGTAAAAATGCATTTTCTTGTAGTGTGATCAGTTGGTACTCCAAACTTCTTATACCTCAGCATGTCTGAGGAAACATTCAACCCTTTCTGCCCTAATGTTTACTTGGTAAACAACTAAATGGGCAGTGTTTCCCCATTAAGATGAATATTTTGCTTATTGAGCAAGAGGGTGAGGATTGAACAATACGACAGGGCATGGTGAGTCGAGAAACAACAGTTCAAGGTGTGATCAATTATTATAGCAAGGAAATTGATCTTGATCTTTTACATCATTAAGTAAATCAAGACCATCTATATTATACGAACTGTTCTCCTGCCCTGAGCCCTAGGAATTAACACTTTATTGCAAATGGAGTGGTGGACTAGCTTAATGGATTCACGCAAATTAGCAGATTGGTAACTGGCCTTCTTGGAATCACTAGTGGAAAAAAACGCAAGGGCCGCGGTGCAAGGGGTGCGTTTTTTAAAAAGCGCAGCCCTTAATAGTGAAGGGTTGCGGTTAGGCCAAAAACCGCAACCCTTTTAGTGAAGGGCTGCGGTTAGTAGAAAACCGCAGCCCTACAAGTAATAAAGGGCTGCGGTTTTGAGTCAACTCGCAACCCTTTATATTTGATTCTCGCGCGGGCTATGGGCTAGCTTATATTGAGCGCACAAATAATGAAACCTAGCTAATAGCGCCGAATTTTAATAATTCTCTCATTTTCTCTCATCTTTATCTCTCCTCACTCTAACCTCTCTCTCTCTCATTCGTCTGAGCTCTCAAATCTTCACACCACCACCACAAATCTTCACCCCACCACCACAAATCTTTGCAGCCCACCACCACAAATCTTCGCAGCCCACCACCACAAATCTCGCGGCACCCACCACACCACTCGCCACTCATCGCGCACACCACCACCCCACTCGCCTCATTCCCTATCCGGCAGAACAGAACACAACAACAAAACAACAACGTAATGACGCAAACAACAAAGCACGAACAACGGTAGAACAAACCACTCGTCGCGCACACCGGAACGAAGCACCAGCGACGCCACCGGAACGACAACGAATCACCAACGGGCCATCCACTGGCGGCGGCGCAAACAAAAACGAATCACCAACGGGCCATCCACTGGCGACGTCTTTAATTTTTCTTGAATTTTTCAGTTTCAGATCTAGAATTTTCAGTTTAATTCTAAAACTGTCAATTTTTCAGTTTCAGATCTAGAATTTCTTATTTTTTTTGTATTTTCGTTCCGAAATTGGAATTTAGGGTTTTTTCTAGCGATTTATGAGTGATTTAGGATTTTATTTGTGATAATTTGTCCAGAATATTCGCTGGGATTTTGTTTTGAATTTATTTGTGATAATTTATCCAGATCTTGTTGATTTCATTTCATGAATTTATATTTTGTGATGTTCTTTATAATTTGGTGATGCTCAAATAAAAACATATAGTCAGTACTTGTTTTTGGATACATTTAGAACTATAAAATGCAAAAGTAAATTTTTTTTTTTGGGTGACAAGGGATGGGGCATAAGCAAAAACAGCAGCCCTTTGTACAAGGAAGGGCTGCGATTTAGGCCCAAAACCTCAGCCCCTCCATAGTTGAAGGGCTGCGGTTTTGTGCCTAAACTGCAACCCTTCTTTGTGAAGGGCTGCGGTTTGGAGCCTACACCGCAGCCCTTCTTTGTGAAGGGCTGCGGTCCAAAACCGCAACCCTTCATTTTTGCCGACGGGCTGCTATGGAAAAGGCTGCTAGCCAAAAACTCAGCCCTTAGTGCTGTTTTGACCGCGCCCCTTGCGTTTTATTCCACTAGTGAATAGGGAATAGTAAATAAAAACTTGTAAATCTCCTCAGCTGTTACCCCAACAATAATAGGCCAACCATCCCTAGCACACTTATCAAACCCTATCTAAGAACATTAAGCAGAGACGCCACAGAAGAACCGAACAAAGAGAGCTCACTTATAAAAACAGTAGATCCCAACGACATGTTAGGTAATTGGTTCAAATTCACATAAAATTCTCTAACAGGATCCAAAAACGCATTCTTAACATCCTTAAACAACGGCATCCAGCCTTGAAAATCCAATAAATCACGACCCTTAGATAAAGCAAGAATATCAAAATAACCATCTTATATAGAACATCCAGACAACACACTTTTCTCAATAATAGGAGTAGAAACAAGAGTTTCAACATATTTACCTTTTGTAGCGCGAGGGGGTCTAGCTGTTAGCCCTTTCTCTTGGTTCCCCTAGAAGAACTAGCACATTGATCCTCATAAACTTCTTCTCTTTCCTTCTTCATAGCAGATCTAGTCACTCTCCTTCCTCTTGCCCTAGTACATGCAGATGGATACCATTCCTTATGGCCAGTGACCGCCTGACCTTCTTCCTCCTTTTGTTTCTTCTCAACAGGAACTTTAGCCCACAAATCATCTAAAACCCTTTGAATAGTACCGGTAACAGAATCCTTCTGATGTTCCCCCTTAGGAAAAACTTCACCCTTCTTAGTAGAAATTAGGTTATGGGAAACAACAAAGGTGGCTGGGTTTTTAGTTGAGGAAGTGGTTAAGGGTTTAGCGGTTCAAGGAGTAAGAGAGGGTTAATGAGTGGGAGGATGGGTAGAAGATGAGGTTACGGATGGAGGTGGATGTGTTGGAGGTGGCTGGTTTTGCGGTGGTGGAGGTTTATTTTGTGGAGTAGTGGTGGTTGGTGTTTGAGTAATGGAGGGAGAATTATCGGAAATTGTGGTGGAGGATGAAGGTTTATCGGTTTGAGTGACAGAGGGGGATTTATTTGGATATAGAGGCAATTAAGAGGAGCTCTTTGATTTTCCACCCTTTCTTCTTGGGCCAACATAAGATTTCTTCCCCATTGTAGAGAAAACAGAGAGCTTATGAGAGACCGCTTTTAGAGAGATAGAGAGAGATTGCTCGAGTGTGACTTGAAGTGATTACATATAAAATGGGGACAATTATAATATATACACAGGAAATTAAGTAAAGGAAGAGAATTAGTTGAGATTTTAAAAGGCAATTCAAATTTTCGGAAGTAATCATAACTTCCCATAAATACCTCAACTACCGAAAAATAAGGCATGTACAAGATATGTACAATTGACACGCCCATATTAGGAAAGATAATTGCACCTAAATATTTCAACTTGCAGAAGTTAAAATATTCGTTTAATTTTCGGAAAGAATTAACTTCTAAAAAACATATTTGTGCATTATTGTAGGCCTGGGTTTTTCAATTCCTTTAATGCCTACACACGGTGTGAGCGCGTTTATTTGACTACCCCAGTGTTAAGGTTTTATTAAAATATGTTTTGAAGTCGCCAACAATTCTTTAAAGGAAAAATCATAAACCTAATTGGAATATGAAACGCAAGGGACATCTTAGGGACTTATCCAAAATAGATTTCCCCATCATGATTGCATAGATGGTCAAGAACCAAAAAGTGAGTTCGGGGGTGAGGGTACGAATATGGTCAAGAACCATATTGCCCATTGCTGGCCTCTACTAAATATCGATTCATTACAGGTTTTATACCAAAGGATAATCACATAATGTTTTAAACGCCATAAAAATATTTAGTCTAAATTGGTTCAGGAAACACATAAAAAGACTAATTTTTAGTGACAAGTTATTTAGGCAATCAATATTACAGGGAACCTAACAGGTTGTCCAAATTAATCTGCTTAATGTTAGAATAGTTCTTTAGGTCTTTGATTAGCAAAAAATAACATGTGGGGTGATAAAAGCAATAAAGCATGGACAATTATATAATATGCATATAACAATCAAGCAGGCATATAATATACAAAGGCATGAATAATAATAAAATAAAATAAAAGAAAGTATAGAAAAAGGCTTAGAATATACAGTATAGCAATTTTACATTAAAGATCTACATCAGGAAAGAAAACTATTAGTAACTTCAATATAAAAATAATTTATTTAAGGACGCTCAGGATTATACAGTGGCTTGGGTCTGAAAGATTGACAACCTTCGGGACGAGCAATCGTGAAGCGTGAAAATCTTGATGTCTGAAAGTATGTAGATGTGTTTGAAAGTATGAGTTTTTTTAGGGAAGTTTTGCAGTTCGTAGAGAGGTATTCGTAAAGTATTCGTAGAGTTCGAAGTGTGAAAAATCCGTTTTTTAATCTGTACGGAAATCAGGCCTATTTATACGGAAAACAGCATTGCGCCTCACGCACCTGCTGTGCCTGGCGCAGCTGACGTGGCAAGCGTATGACGCGACATGACCAGTAAAAGCGTACACGTGGTACGCGCTTTTAGAAAAGATAAGAAAGAAATTTCGCGTCTCAAGCAGAGAATTGCGCTTGACGCAGAACTGTACATGAAACAGAAGTCCAGATAGCAGTTCTGGTGCGCTTAACACAGCCTCTGCGCTTGGCGCAGCCTACGTGGAAGTCCACGTGGCAAGACACGTGCGCTCAGCACAGTCAGCTGCGCTCAGCATAGTCAACTGCGCTCAGCGCACCGCCTTGTTTTTGATATTTTTTTGATTTAAACGCGTTTTAAAGATTTTCTTTTATCTTTTAACTTCGAAAATCTGATTTTACGGGATAAAATCTGATTTTGACTTAAAAAATATATCTTTTGAAAATATTTATTTATTAAAATAAATCAATTAATTATCAATTAATTGGGTTTTTCAAAGAATTAGGCTCAAATACAATTAATTATCATGAATATGGGCCTTAAAATAAGACTTAACACTTTTCGAAATGGTTTTGAATGGCTCTTTGACTGCTCTGCCCTTGGATCGGACCAATTAAGACCACGATATGTTTCATCATCGGATCCTTAAATGGGGGAGACACGATTATGTGTCTGCAATTATCGCTGTTCTTCTTAGCTGTTTCGTACAAGAAACACTTGCACCTAGTTCTGGCAACTTAGCATGATTTCACCTTTATTCAAGCAACGATTATTTCGATTCTTTGATAGATATAGAAAGCATCTACATGACAACCTGAAGAATTAAGCAAAGATATATGTATGCAATTTCACATCAAGGAGTACTAATATAACCATCACGGGAAATAGCTAAAGCCAATTAACCTAAACCTAGTAACTCTTAAAGAAAACTAACACTTGCTAAAACTTAATTAAACCTACTGAGACTCGTAACTTACAAAAAGACTGTGATAGGAACATTTTCATATACAACACCAAAATCTTTCAGTTGGTTTCTCGATTCGGCTATGGGTACTGAATTTTGCCTTTTAGAGCCCCATGAGAATAGACATGGATGCCATACATGTGCTTTTCCATCAACAAGGAAATCAGCATAATATGCATTTGTATACCCTACTAAGAAGTGCCTTTGGGTACAAGAAAGCCTATGTTCCCACCAAATAACTAAGTATTCTTCAACAACCTTTAGATGAGACTCCTGGTATTTCTTTGAAACCTTGCGTAAGAACACAATATCGGGTAAAAAAAAATTAGGGAAAAAGGGAGAAAAAAAAAAAAAAAAAAAAAAAAAAAAACCACACCCCCTCCTCCTTACAACAAAAAAAAAATTTTTTATAAAAAAAATGAAATAAAAAAAAAAAAAAAAATACTAATTCTAAAAACAAAATTAAAAAAAAAAAACAACTTCCTAATGGAACAAAAAAAAAAAAAAAAAAAAAAAAAAAAAAAAAAAAAAAAAAAAAAAAAAGTTCTCCCATCATGGTCATTTCAAACTCACTCTAACTCATCACATAAGAACTGATTAGTAGCTCCAGAGATGATATCATCAATATAAATTTGAAGTACTAGCAAATGTTTCCCCCTCATTTTGATAAATATTGTTTTGTCAACTTTTCCCCTCTTATATTCATTTTCCATCCAAAACTTTGACAATCTCTTATACTAAGCTCTAGGTGCTTGTTTGAGACTGTACAAAGCTTTATCAAGTTTGAATACATATATAGTTGGGAAACAGTTGATCAGCAAAACTAGGTGGTTGTTCTACATATACCTCCTCCTTCAAATAGCCATTCAAGGATGTTGTGTTCACGTCCATCTGAAACAGTTTCATATTCATGCGAGCAGCAAAAGCAATGAGAATTCTAATAGCCTCTAACCTAGCAACAGGTGTATAGGTACGGTCTCATCATAATCAATGCCTTCTTGTTGATTGTAGCCTTTTACCACAAGCCTTGCTTTATTTCGAACTATTGTGCCAAGATCATCCAACTTGTTTCCGAACACCCATCTAGTGCCAATGACTGACCTATCTATTGGTCATGGCTCAAGGTGCCATACCTCGTTCTTTCAAATTGAATCAACTCATCTTGCATGGCCAACACCAAATCTGGATCATTTAATGTCGTCTTGTAATTAGTTGGTTCTATGCTGGACAAGAAGGAAAAAAAAGGCACAAAAATTTTCATAAACAACTATTCTTGTTTGAATTTCCTTATTAATATCACTAATGATTTGATCAGAGGGATGAGAAGATTGATATCTAAAACTCTTTGAAGTTGGACCATCATGTCCTCTTGAATGAGTCAACTAGAACCAGTTTGCACTCCAGCATCATCTAAGTTAGATCTCTGACATGTGCTGAGATGTAAATTGGTTCCCTCCTCATTCCTTACATGTCCCTCATTAAGGTTACCACCAACTTGAGTGGTGGTTCCGCCTGAGGTGTTTGCCTGTTGATCTCCATGGGAACCATCCGTATCTAGTTCCCCCTCAGACAAATCCTCATTATTCTATTCTCTTTCTAGATCAGGTCTTCCACCATAAGCATTTGGTGGATCAGGTGGTAGACATATCTCCTCCTCTGGCTCCTGCACAAAACCAGCTAGATGTTGCCCTGTCAATTCAAGCATTCAAATAATATCTTCTGGTTCTACCTGTGCAATCTCAGAAGACATGTGAAACTCATCAAAAATCACATGAACACTTTCCTTAATACACAATGTTCTCTTGTTGAACACCTTGTAAGCTTTGCTATGAGGAGAATAACCAAGAAATATTGCCTCATCACTCCTAGGGTCGAACTTATGAAGCTGGTTCTTCCCATTATTATGAACAAAACACCTATATCTAAAGATACTAAAGTGTGCAATATTGGGCTTTCTACCCTTTAGAAGTTCATATGGGGTCTTATTCATTTTAGGTCTAATGAGAGCACGATTCAAGATATAGATGCAGTGTTCATAGCTTCTCTAACACCCCAGAATTTCAAAGCGAAAAAAGAAAGAAATAAAAATAGTATTATAGGACGATGGCGGAAACATCGTCTTCTGGGAATGCCACTTCTAATACAAAGGTATTTAGATAACTATGTTAAGAGACCAACTTAAATAAATAATATCAATAAATAACTAATTCAGAGTATACCAAATGAGAAAAGTCTAACTAGCAGTCTAGGCCTAAAACTACTATCATTTCATTCTCCCATCTCAACCCGAGACCAAAACCAAAGAAGATTCCCATCAACAAAACCTGCAAAATATACAACAAACATCCACAATCAGTGGGGAGTAACTAGCAGTTCTCCCAGAACAAAAGAAATCAAAGTCTATTCCAGACATAGATTAGTAAGAAAGGAAAGAATAAATTCAAGTCAACTACAATATGCATCCACTTCCATATAACTCACAAGTAACGCAAATGAATAATAAATAGCATGTGAATTGGATAAAGATAAATAAATCATCTCAAGAGTACTTTTATAAAAATAAAAGTATAGGTAAAAGAAGTGATTGAGTCAGAAACCGAACGCCAGTGAAACGCAATTCACTTCCCAAGGTTTGTCAGATCGCAATCTCCAGGTCAGTCTACGGGCTTACATTCCCCACTGCTTGTGTCTAAGAATGGTCAAACTCCCGATGCAGGGTAGAACACGCAGAACTCCCTGACCTCTCGGACGACAACAATTAACCCAGGTTTAACCCTAGTTCGCAAACCAGGTGGTTGGCATGTTCTTCACTAGGGAGTACATCTATCCCACCGGATGTTCTTATCTCAAAAATAAAATCATAATTGATAGATATCATCAAAGTATCATTCAGCTCAAAAATATTCGTCAAAAGGGATGCCACCGGCCTTATACCCATAATTCATCAAAAGTAATTCTTCAAAAATCCTCAAAGTAGTAACTTACAAACTTACAACAAATATCTCCAACCACAATACTTTGAACATCACTAAGCATCAACAACGATAGTGAAATAGTTTTTACAGTGCTAACAGTATCAATCAGAAATGCATCATATCAAATAAGATCACCAACCAGAAGTAAAACATACGTACAAGATCATATGAAAAATTAGACTACACAAAACTGTGCGCTCAACACCACACTGTAACTACGTCTGACGCATCAGCGTTCTTTTGACGCCACCACCAATTAACTCCAAGGCTTATTAAATCAATGAAACGTACACGACTAATCATTTGTACATAAACCAAACATAAACATAATGATACTCGATAATAACCACAGTAACCTACAAATCATCAACTTCCAAGAACATAAAAGGTCTCAATTTAATTCTGATTATTAAACCCTTAAATAATTTAAAAGAATATCCTCAAACTCATAACAAAAACACAATAAAATTATTAAAATAATAAAAACAATAAGTAAATTATCACAAAAATTATCATATGACCATTATGACTCTAATGACATGTAAAAACAGATAAATCAATTAAATAAACCTGTAAACAGTAGGCAAAGATTATTCCAAAGCATGAAATACATACTACACATATAACATGATTCATGAAGATTAATTTCAGAAATTTTAACATTCTTTTAATAATTATTATGCAAATAAGCCAAAAACGCACAAACTACTAAATAAATCGAATAAATAATAAAAATTAGACGAAAATTATTTATATATATACAATATTCATACAGCATGCATCAAGTATATTCATGTAAATTTCGTCAATAATTTCATTCAAAAAGTATTTTAAACAATTCCTAGCGTAATAATCTAATACCGAATAATACCCTAATCACTATTGTTCTAAGATAACTACTGGTTACCTGGATCGTCGGAGGCCAGCTGAATATTACTGGAAAATCTCGTTATAGGCGTGTACCCTTCTCCTTCTTCAATCCCCAAGCACCACGTACAAGAAAGAGGCAAGTAGAACAAGTCACGAACAATCGATGAAGAGTAGAAAATGAAAAATTTGAGAGAATGATGAAGGTGATGATGGCCGAATTTTCTTGAATATGGCAGCAATGGAGTTCTGATTTTTAATCAAACTTTGGAGTGTTTAAAGGATGAAATAAATGGATTCATTTAGGAGAAATGATGAGGGGGGTTATGGGGGTTACAAACTATCAAGAGTCATCAAATAAAAGAAAAGAAATGAAAGAAGAGAAGCTTCTCCCTTCTCCCTCCACCTAGCCGGCTGTCCAAGCCTAAGTACACCAAAAAATTTCGGCCCAAGTCATCAAAGATCCATGCAACAAAAGTCCGTCACGCGATAAATCGATAATTTCAAAAATCGCGCCTAAACTTTGAAAATACTTAATAATGAAAATAGTTCTAATAAATTATATTATAAATATAAATATAATGCATACATTAGCACACTATAAAAATAAAAATAATAATTCGGCTCCAAAATTATGAAAAATAAAAATCATTGATTTAGAGAAAATAATAGTTTTAGAGGAAACTTTTGCGAAAAACTAGGAGCAAAATTATGGGTTGTTACAATCTCCCCTCCTTAAATAAAATTTCGTCCTCGAAACTTCGAAAATACACAAACAAGACAAGCACACAAAGAATACTTGAAACGAATAGTTCCGGGTATTTCAGTCGCATCGACTCTTCGGTTTCCTAAGTAGCTTCTTCGTACTTTTGAATTCTCCAGAGTACTTTAACCAAGGGAATCACCTTCCTTCTAGGAGCACGGTTATGACGGTCCAATATACGAACAAGTCGCTCTTCAAAAGTCCAATTCGGCTCAACTGATACCAACTCAACAGGAATCACATGCAAAGGATCACTACGATACCTGCGCAACTGCGACACATGAAATACATCATGAACCTTCGACAGCCCTGGCGGCAAAGCCAAACGATACGCGACCTCCCCAATTCTTTCAAGAATCTCATAGGGACCTACGTACTTCGGACTCAACGTGCCCTTTTGACCAAACCGCATTACTCCCTTCATAGGAGAAACCTTCAAAAGCACCTTATCTACCACCTCAATGGAAATAGGTTTCCGACGCAAATCAGCATACGACTTCTGCCTATCTTGAGCAGCCTTCATCTTCGCTTGAATTACTTTCACCTGGTCATCTGTATCCTGAATTAACTCCAGGCCCAAAATCAATGAGTCACTGATGTCGCTCCAACAAGTAGGACTACGACACTTCCTTCCATATAGAGCTTCATACGGAGCCATTTGGATACTAGCTTGATAACTGTTGTTATAAAAGAACTCCACCAGGCTAAGCGACTTGACCCAAGACTGTTGAAATTCCAAGGCACAAGCACGAAGCATATCTTCCAAGGTCTGGATAGTTCTCTCAGTATGACCATCGGTAGCTGCATGAAATGCAATACTAAGCTTCAACTTCGAACCAAAAGCCTCTTGCAAAGCAGTCTAGAAATGGGATAGAAATCGCGGATCACGGTCAGAGACAATGTCTTTGGGAACCCCATGAAGACGAATGATCTCATTAGCATACGCTTCAGCTAACTCTTCCATAGACCAAGTGTTCTTCATCGCAATAAAACGAGCCACTTTGGTCAACCAATCCACAATTACCCACACAACATTCAATCCACCAGCAACTCTAGGCAAACCCATCATGAAATCCATCGTGATCGAGTCGAACTTCCAAGCAGGAATAGGCAAAGGTTGCAACAAACCACCAGGCCTCTGATGCTCAATTTTCACCTTCTGACAGACCAAACACCTAGCTACGAACTCGGCAATCTCTCTCTTCATACCAGGCCACCAAAAATTAGCCTTCAGATCCTTATAAAGCTTGTCACCCCAAGGATGAACTAAATAAGGAGTACTATGAGCTTCCTCGAGAATCTTTCTCTTAAGCTCACCATCATTGGGCACACACCAACGCCCCATAAACCTCAAGCTATCATCAGCACAGATCTTAAAATTCTCTGCACGACCTTGCATTTTGCTTCATGGATCTTCTCCAGCTTCGGATCACCTTTTTGCTTGCTTCTTAATTCCTGGAACAACTCAGGCTCAGCACTCATGGAACCCAACAACGCAGACACATAACCCTGAGGAACAACCTCGATATCAAGCTTGCGAAACTCTTCACACAATTAACGAGGCACCACCATAGCAGCGTTTAATGAATGCTTATTCTTGCGACTCAGAGCATCTGCTACTTTTGTTCGCCTTACCCTCTTGGTAATCCAGGGTCATATCATAATCCTTGATCAATTCAAGCCACCTTCTCTGCCTCATGTTAAGATCACGCTGAGTGTAGATGTACTTTAGGCTCTTGTGGTCAGTATACACCTTACACGGAACACCATACAAATAGTGTCGCCATATCATTAGTGCAAACACCACAACCGCTAACTCCAGATCGTGGGTCGGGTAATTCCTCTCATGCACCTTCAGCTGCCTCGAACCATAGGCTATTACCTTCCCTTGTTGCATCAAAACACAACCCAGACCATTCTTCGATGCATCACTGAACACTTCATACCCAACGCCCTCAGATGGCAAGGTAAGAACAGGAGCAGAGGTCAAACTCTTTTTCAGCTTCAGAAATGCCCCTTCACAATCCTCAAACCAGACAAACTTGCAGTCCTTGCGCATCAAGCGAGTTAGAGGTTGAGCTATCTTGAAGAAACTTTGAACGAACCTCCTATAATAGCCAGCCAGACCCAGAAAACTCCGAACCTCGTTCACATTCTTAGGACTTTCCCACTCAACAACAGCCTTGATCTTAGCGGGATCCACCTTAGCTCATTCCTTGCTGATTACATGCCCTAGAAAAGCAACTTCCTTCAGCCAGAACTCGCACTTAGACAGCTTTGCGAACCACTTTTGCTTGCGCAGAACATCCAACACCAGTCTCAAATGCTTCTCATGCTCCTTCTCATCCTTAGAGTAAACGAGAGTATCATCGATAAACACGACCACACAAGTATCCAAGTACTCGTGGAAAGAGCGATTCATTTGATCCATGAAAATCGCAGGAGCATTCGTGAGACCAAATGGCATCACTTCAAATTCATAGCACCCATACCTGGTGCGGAAAGCAGTCTTCGGAATATCCTCCTTCTTAACGGGAATTTGATGATATCCGGATCTCGTATCGATCTTGGAAAATACTCCAGCACCGTTTAATTGATCAAACAGATCTTCAATGCGAGGCAACGGATACTTATTCTTGATCGTTACCTTATTCATCTCACGGTAATCGATGCACAGACACATACTCTCGTCTTTCTTCTTAACAAATAGAACATGAGCACCCCAAGGAGACACACTAAGCCTTATGAAGCCCTTATCTATCAACTCTTGCAATTGAGTCTTCAACTCTTGCAATTTAGACGGCGCCATTATATACGGAGCCTTGGATATAGGAGCAGTACCCGGTACTAAATCAATGCAGAACTCCACATCTCTTTCAGGAGGAATACCTGGCAATTCTTCAGGAAATACGTCAGGATAATCCCAAACTACCGGAATACTCTCGAGCTGATCTTCATATGAAAAATCCCTCACCATGCAAAGGTACACCACATCACCTTTTTGACGCATCTTTCGCATTCTCAGAGCGGAAACCCACTTAACACCCTTCTTCACTACAACACCAGAATAAGAAATCCTTTTTCCCTTAGAATCTCGGAGCACCACCTTCTGATCACGGCATTGAATGCAGGCATGATACTTTGATAACCAGTCTATTCCGAGGATCACATCAAACTCTGACATAGGAAACTCCTAAAGATCAGCTGGCAACTCAGAACCCATAATGCTGACAGGCACGCCCTTAAACTCATAATGACAGGGATAATTCTCACCAGACGAAAGAGATATTAGGGACTTAACAGGAGATCTAAAGGAAATATTAACTTTTCGAACGAAGGAAGTAGCAACAAAAGATACTGTAGCACCAGTATCGAACAGAACAAAAGCAGGGGTATTATTTACAAGAAAAGTACCAGAGATGACATCAGGATGGACTTCGGCTTCAGTTTGTGTCATCACATAAATCCTTTTATAGGCGTGTACCCTTCGGAGGAGCAGAAGAATCAACTGGCTTAGCAGGACCAGCAGAAAAAGACGGAGCTCTAGGATTCTTAGAACACTGGAAAGACTTGTGCCCCACCTCCTTGCAATAGAAACAAACAACAGTCGATCCATTACAGTTCTTCCCTGGGTGAGCAGCCTTACCACAGATTCGGCACTTGCTCGGATCAAAACTCGGACGATAACCAGATCCAAATTCCTGTTGGTAACCTCCTCGACCAGACGGCTCATACCTCGGCTTCTTGGCCGGGAACTGAACATAGGTAGCATCAGGCTTCTTAGCAGCAACCACCTTAGCAGAATCCTCCTCTTTCAAAGAGGCATGAATACTCAGAGCTATCTCATAGGCTCCCTGGAATGTCGAAGCACCCGAACTCATAACATGAGTCCTCACCCTAGGATCCATTTTCTTGATGTACCTTTTTACACGCTCAGTTTCAGTAGGTACAACTGTGGTAGCAAACCTGGACAGTTAGATGAACTTATCAGTGTACTCTTGCACACTCAGAGTACCCTGAGACAGAGTTAAGAAGTCCTCTTGCTTTTACCAACGGAGCTCATCAGGATAAAACCTCTCTTTCAGCTTAATACGAAACTCATCCCATCCAAAACCCGGTGTAGCCATGCAGCTTGCACGAACAGTACTCCACCAGTTCTCAGCTTCCATCTTTAGATAGTAGGTACCAATAGACACCATCTCAGCAGCAGGGAACTAGTATCAGCAAACAGTTTCTCCATCTCCTTTATCCACCCTTCTAGCACAACAGGATCAGAAGTCCCATCAAAACTAGGCGGATGGTGACGGTAAAATCGATCAAAGACAGACTGCCTACTAGGCGGAGGAGTAGATCGATTGGCCATAGCTATGATAGCGTTCTCAAGTGCTTGGCGCCTTTTCCCGGGCAGCCTCCTTTCTAGCACTAGTCAAACCTCGAGGCGGCAATCTACAAACACAAGTTAAACATTCATTACTGAACACATTATTAGCTGTAAATAACAACTTATCACATCAAAGTAAGAAAAAAGAAAAAAAAAATTCTCGTGGTTTCCTACCCAAGTGACCCTCTCACCACTACTTTTCTTGAAGCCTAAGATTCTAATGATCCTAGTTACTTCAACTACACATTTCCCAGGAGTTTCTTAGTGACTAAGTAAGGGTCTCGGGTAACTTTGCTCTGATACCAACTGTAACACCCCAGAATTTCAAAGCGGAAAAAGAAAGAAATAAAAATAGTATTATAGGACGATGTCGGAAACAACGTCTTCTGGGAATGCCACTTCTAATACAAAGGTATTTAAATAACTATGTTAAGAGACCAACTTAAATAAATAATATCAATAAATAACTAATTCAGAGTATTCCAAATTTGAAAAGTCTAACTAACAGTCTAGGCCTAAAACAACTATCATTTCATTCTCGCATCTCAACCCCAGCCCAAAACCAAATAAAGAAGATTCCCCTCAAACAAAACCTGCAAACTATACAACAAACATCCACAATCATTGGGGAGTAGCTAGCAGTTCTCCCTGAACAAAAGAAATCAAAGTCTATTCCAGACATAAATTAGTAAGAAAGGAAAGAATAAAGTCAAGTCAACTACAATATGCATCCACTTCCATATAACTCACAAGTAACGCACATGAATAATAAATAGCAAGTGAATTGGATAAAAATAAATAAATCATCTCAAGAGTACTTTTATAAAACTAAAAGTATTGTTAAAACAAGTGATTGAGTCAGAAACCGAACGCCGGTGAATCGCAATTCACTTCCTAAGTTTTGTCAGGTCGCAATCTCCAGGTCAATCTATGGGCTTACGTTCCCCACTGCCTGTGTCTAAGAATGGCCAAACTCCCGATGCAGGGTAGAACACGCAGAACTCCCTGACCTCTCGGACGACAACAATTAACCCAGGTTTACCCCTAGTTCGCAAACCAGGTGGTTGGCATGTTCTTCACCGGGGTCTACATCTATCTCACCGGATGTTCTTATCTCAAAAATAAAATCATAATTGATAGATATCATCAAAGTATCATTCAGCTCAAAAATATTCGTCAAAAGGGATGCCATACCCGGCCTTATACCCATAATTCATCAAAAGTAATTCTTCAAAAATCCTCAAAGTAGTAACTTACAAACTTACAACAAATATCTCCAACCACAATACTTTGAACATCACTAAGCATCAACAATGATAATGAAATAGTTTTTACAGCACTAACAGTATCAATCAGAAATGCATCATATCAAATAAGATCACCAACCAGAAGTAGTACGTACAAGATCATATGAAAAATTAGACTACACAAAACTGTGCGCTCGGCGCATGAGCTTGCGCTCAGCACCACACTGTGTGACTGGCGCACTAACCAAACTACGTCTGACGCATCAGCGTGCGTCTGACGCCACAACCAATTAACTCCAAGGCTTATTAAATCAATGAAACGTACATGACTAATCATTTTTACATAAACCAAACGTAAACATAATGATACTCAATAATAACCACAGTAACCTACAAATCATCAACTTCCAAGAACATAAAAGGTCTCAATTTATTTCTAACTATTAATCCCTTAAATAATTTAAAAGAATATCCTCAAACTCATAACAAAAACACAATAAAAATTATTAAGCTAATAAAAACAATCAGTAAATTATCACAAAAATTATCATACGACCATTATGACTCTACTGACATGGTACAAATTTTATTTATAATTTTCGGACTCTAAAAGTATTTTTAAACGTTAATTTACAGAATAACCAATAAAGCCAATATAATAATTAAAAATAAAAATAAACGCCCAAAAATTACTAAAAATTTACATAACAAACATAAACTCACGTAATACATAATATACAAAGAAATGAATTTTTCGGCCTCCAGAAATAATTTTAACGATTTATATACTGACAGAAACGAAAATGCAAAAATAGATAAATCAATTAAATACATATTACACATATAACATGATTCACGAAAAATAATTTCAGCAATTTTAACATTCGAATAAATACTAAAAATCAGACGAAAATTATTTTTCTATATACAATATTCATACAGATGGCATCAAGTATATTCATGTCAAATTTCGTCAATAATTTCATTCAAAAAGCATTTTAAACAATTCCTAGTGTAATAATCTAATACCGAATAATACCCTAATCACTATTGTTCTAAGATAACTACTAGTTACCTGGATCGTCGGAGGCGAGCTGAATATTACTGGAAAATCCCGTTATAGGCATGTACCCTTCTCCTTCTTCAATCCCCAAGCACCACGTACAAGAAAGAGGCAAGTAGAACAAGTCACGAACAATCAATGAAGAGTAGAAAATTAAAAATTTGAGAGAATGATGAAGATGATGATAGCCGAATTTTCTTGAATATGGCAGCATTGGAGTTCTGATTTTTAATCAGATTTTGGAGTGTTTAAAGGATGAAATAAATGGATTCATTTAGGAGAAATGATGAGGGGGGTTATGGGGGTTACAAACTACCAAGAGTCATCAAATAAAAGGAAAGAAATGAAAGAAGAGAAGCTTCTCCCTTCTCCCTCCACCTAGCCGGCTGTCCAAGCCCAAGTACACCAAAAAACATTTCGGCCCAAGTCATCAAAGATCCATGCAACAAAAGTCCGTCACGCGATAAATCGATAATTTCCTAAATCGCGCCTAAACTTTGAAAATACTTAATAATGAAAATAATGCTAATAAATTATATTATAAATATAAATATAATGCACACATTAGCACACCATAAAAATAAAAATAATAATTCGGCTCCCAAAATTATGAAAAATAAAAATCATTGATTTAGAGAAAATAATAGTTTTAGTGGAAACTTTTGCAAAAAACTAGGAGCAAAATTATGGGTTGTTACAGCTTCTCCCCAAAAACTATTAGGGAGACCACTTTTCAATAAGCATCGTCCTTGCCGTCTCCTATAGAGTTCTATTCTTTCTTTCCACAACACCATTTTGTTGGGTATTTTAGGGCAGAGAAGTTATGACTCACTCTATGCTCTATATAAAAATCAATGAATCTTGAATTATCAAACTCAGAGCCATGGTTAGAGTTTACCGCAACCAGTTGATGAGTTAACTGGTTTTGTACCTATTCACTAAGGCAACAAACTCATTAAATGTTTCATCTTTAGAGTGCAAAAAAATACCCATGTAAACCTTGAAAAGTCACCAACCATAACACAAACGAACCTATGACCATTTCGACTAATATTTGTACGCGCATAGGACCACATAATTAAATCAATATGTACAAGTTCGAAAGTTCTACTGGTACTCATGACACTTTTTAATTTGAAAGACGATTTTACATGTTTCGCCTTGGCATATTCTGAACAAACTTTATCAATCTCATACTTCATGTTTGGAAGTCCAATCACTAAGTGATGAGACCTAAGCTTATTCTTAAGTGTCAAGCTAGCATGTCCAAACCTCTTATGCCAAACCGTACCCATTGATTTGACTCAGGAATAGCTCTCAAACAGATGGACTTGTTCTATGGAATTTCATCCATTAAAGTGATGTAGATATCATTTTTCATGGTTCCCTCACAGATAATTTCACCTGTTTGTGAATTAACTATGTGACAATACAAAGCTCATCTTGAAACTCAACTCGATTGCCTTTATCACATAATTGACAAATACTCAAAAGATTATGTTGCAAGCCATGCATCAACATAATATACATCATCAATAGCTTGTTAAAGTGACTGACCAACTTTACTTATGCTAACAATAGAACCATTACTGTTGCCTCAAAAGGTAACACTTCCACCATCATAGGCTGTGAATGAGAGAAATGTCTTCTTATCCCCGAATATGTGTCTTCATCAACCACTATCCAAATACTAAAACGTACTATCTCTCACTTTAGCCTGTAAGAAATAAGTTTTAGGAACCCAAACTTTCTTAGGTCCCTTTCCAGAAACAGTTGACTCTAGCTAGTCCTTCCTCACCCAGAACTGCTTAACATGTTTGTTGTTTCTTTCAACACTTTTCTTCCTAGCTCGACAATTGAAGATCTTATGTCCATTCATACCACAGTGATAGCACACATGCATGTCCTTCGCAAGGACATACTTACCTCTTTTGAATTCCTCGATCCAAGTGGTTCCCCTAGGGTACTAGTTGGTCCTGGTTCTCGTTCCGGAATAACCAAGACTAACTGTACTACCATTACCTTCCCTGGAAGTGAGATGGTTTAAGGTATTCTTTGCGGATAAGAGTTTGTGTACGTGCCTTTGACTGTTTTGAAGCTCTTTTTCTTGTCACCAAGACCCTCATTAGAAAGACATTTTTCTCATCCATAGCGCTGAAATTTCTCTTGATTTTCTCAAGCTCAAACTCGAGTTTTGAAATTAGTGAATCATTAGGCACGTTGACAACCACTTTATGCTTACCCTTACTTAATTGATGGATTTCAGCATATAAATCACATATTTTACCTTAATACTCATCAATCATTTTACTAACTTCAGCACAAGGATCTGCACGGGAAACAGTTAGCTGGGCAGTCTTGATAGTAACAAACTCTATAATTCGGTAATTCCTCTACATCATCAACCAAAATGCTAAAAGCATGCAGTAAATTAGACTTGCTTAGAGTGTTTGCCTTACTCTTAAAAGCCATAAAATTTAGCGGACCTTCTGGGTGAAACAAATAAAGTAGAGGGGAAACAGTTAAGTTTTCTTCACTATCACTAGGATCATCCCCATCCTTTTCTAGCAGAGGAGACTTAGTTGTTTCCAACTCGACTTTGCACTTATCAAGTGCAACTTCAAGCTCAGCTACTTGATCCTTTAACTCAATACACACTTGCTCTAAGTGATCACAACTAGCAATAGCAATATCATATTCATTTTTCCTTTCCTTCAACTCACGTTTGCCACTTATGTAAGCATCACTTAGTTTAAGACATTCATCTAATAAAGAATTAATACATTCACGCATATTATCTCTATCATAATGATGTATGTCTTCACGAATTTGTTCCAAATTTACCTTATGTTCGCTAAGTACATCTTTCTTTCCCATAAGAAAGAAATTTGTTGTACTGTTCCCCTTTCTGGTTCCATCGGCTATGTTGTTTCCTCCTTGATACATAATGGCTGTCATGCAACTTTGATGATTAGATGACTCTTCATCATCTTCTGATCCAGAATCAGAGTCACCCACATGGCTGCTATCATAGCCCTGTTGAACTTTCTTATCATTGCTCTTCGACAACTTGTGCTTCCACTTTGGACAATCACGAAAGATGTGACCAAAATCTCCACACTTGAAGGGCTAGTTTTCTTAAATTTCTTACCTTTGAAGTTATTGCGTTGATATCTGAAATGCCTCTCAAAATGCTTAGCCATCATAGTTATATCATCTTTTTCTTGTTCTTCAAATGTTCCCTTCATGGAACCACATATAACTATTCCTCTATCACTCTTAAACTCAACCAACATTTTATGAGTCATGAGGGAACCAATCAGCTGTTCCAAACATAGCGCTGTAAGATATTTTGCTTCACAGATAGATGTTACCTAAGCCGTCCATACATCTGTTGAACTTCTCCACATTTTTCTAACCAAATTTTTGTCAGAAAAACTTTTACCAAGATATTTTAAATCATTTACTATAGTCATAAATCTACCAAAGTAGTCATTTATTTTTTCATCTTTATTCATATTAAAATCTTCGTATTTAGACATGGGTAAATCGATTTTAGACCTTTTTACCTCGCTGGTTCCCTCATAAGCAAGTTATAGGGTATCCCAGATCTTTTTGGCGGAGAAGCAAGCAAATATTATGTTTGTCTCATTCTCCCTAACAACCTGTTGCAATATGGACATGGCTTTAGCATTCTTTTCCAGCTTCTTGTAATCATTAGACGTGTATTCGCTTACCTTATTTGTTACTGAGGAACCATCAACCGCCTTGGTGATCTGTAATGGTCCATTCTTGACAACTATCCAACATTCATAGTCAATGCCAATGATGATGTTCTTTAATCTATTCTTCCACCAATCATAGTTTTCCCATTAAATTTAGGATTTTTGTTATCATATCCCATAACATTCATTTCTTCAGTACTCATGATCTACTTCTCTAAGTGTTACCTTATTAAGAAGAACCCACTATGATACCAATTGATGGTTTGCAATGTACTCAAGAGGGCGGGGGGTTGAATTGAGTACTTAACCGATCTGGTGACAAATTCATATTCTTTCGATTTAAGGAGGAACGAGCTTGGTTGGTTCCTGGCAGCGAAAACACTTGAAAGTAATAATCAACACACCATAAAATGTATCTGGAGCAATGGGGATATATAGGTAGCCTCTTGGCTCGACTTAAATAGACTAACCATTGTATTTTTGACAATATGATCGCAACTCAAGGTGCAATTAGTATAGGCACACTTTCAAAATGCTGATTTGAGACACAAATGGGAATACATGTCCTATTTTCTAAAGCTTCCATCTTTGTTCATTACTAAAGCAGGTATACACACATAATCGTGTCTCCCCATTTAAGGGCCTGATGATGAAACATACCGTGGTCTTAATTGGTCCGACCCAAGGGCAGAGCAGTCCGAAAAGCCAACCCAAAATTATTTCAAAATAGTGTTAAAGTCCTATTTTAAAGCCCAATTAATTATTTATGATAATTAATTGTATTTTGAGCCCAATCCTTTGAAAAGCCTAATTAATAGTTTAATAATAATTAATTATTTTATTTCAATAAAATAAATTCAAATATATTTTTTATAATTAAAATCGGATTTTATCACGTAAAATTAGATTTTCGGAGTTAAAAGATAAAAGAAAATCTTTAAAATACGTTTTTATCAAAAAGTTGTCAAAATGTGTCAAAAGCAAGGCAGCGTGCTGAGCGCACTAGACTGCGCTAAACTCACATATGTGCGCCGAGCGTACGTGTCTTGCCACGTAAGGGCACATCAGTGTGCCAAGCGCCAAGACTACCACGTAGACTTATGTGTCATACATAGTCCTACACCAATCGCCCTTATCTGTGTGAGATGCATCTTTTTTTTCTTATCCTTTTCAAAGCTCGTACCATGTGTACGCTTTCTACTGGACATGCCGCGTTAGGCGCGCCAATCTGCGCGTGACACGTCATCCTGCACCTGGCCCAACTGGTCCGTGAAGTGCAGATTCGTTTTCCCTATATATATGCATCAATTTTTCGAATTAAACACAATCTTTTACACTAAAAACACTCGACTTTTATATTACGAATACGCTTACGAACCTCTCTACGAAATACATATTCTCTCTACAAAACACATACAAACATATATTTTCATGCATACATTCATACTTTCAGGCTTCACGATAGCTCGTCCCGAAGGTTGTCAATCTTGCAAACCCAAGCCACGGTATAATCTTGAAGGTCCTTCAATAAAATTTTATTTTTATGTTGAAGTTACTAACCATTTATTTCATTGTAGATCTTTGGTATAACATCGTTCTACTGTATATTCTAATCCTTCCTTCTTTTTATTTATTTTCATACATAATTATATGCTTGCCTGATTGTTCAATGCATATTATATGATTGTTCTATGCATGATTTAATATTTTTATCACCCACATGTTATTTTTATTAATCAAAGACCTATAGAACTGTTATAACTTTAATCAGATTAATTTGGATAACCTGCTAGGTTTGCGGTAAATTGATTGCATAATAACATCTCACTAAAAAATAGTCTTTTATGTGTTTCCTGAACCAACCTAGACTAATTATTTTTAGGGTGTTGAAAATATTATTTGGTTATTCTATTGCATAAAAATTGACATGAATCGATATTGAGTAAAGGCCATCAATGGGCGTATATGGTTCATTATGACCGTGTTCGTACCCTCACCCCCAAACTCAATCTTTGGTTCATTTTGACCATCTATGGAGTCAAGACTGTGAAATCTACATTAGATAAGTCCCTAAAATGTCCCTACAGTTTTCAATATCCAATTAGGTTTATGAGTTTTCCTTTAAAGGCTTGTTGGCCACTTCAAAACAATTTTCAAAAAAACCTCTACAATGGGGTAGTCGAATCAAATACGCGCTCACACCGTGTATGCGAAATAAAAACACGCTTACAAATTGGCGACTTCACTGGGGAGGATTTTTTAAAAAAATTAATTTTTGTAAATGAGTGGGTGAAACTCGAAAGATACGATTCATACTCTTTTATGCTTCAGAATGACATTATAGTTTTGCATATGCATGACTATTGTTTAAGCCACCATAAGGACAATCTACCTTGCCTCATTAGCGCATGTTCTATGCGTGAGGTCAGCCCCGGGGGGTTTGCGCATTGTTCTTTCAAAAAGCTTCCTGAGCGATAGTGTTGGATCTTAGTTATAAGCGAACCTACCCAACCATGGCATTGTTCTCTCATTCCTGACTTGAGAACTAGACCGGGTCTTATACGTGGCCACCTCTTTAGCAGAGGTATGAAGCGTGGGATCAATCTCTTAGTCGTGGACCCTTTTAAACTGAACCTAAATCTGACAATAATTTCAAAAATAGAACTGGACTTTAGGTTTGAACTTTTGCATCCATGTTATATGATATTTTCTTGCGATTGCAATTTTGGCCTACGATTATTTTTGTCAACACCGTTGTTATGCCTTGTACCTAAAAATCGCGTCTAAATAGCAAACAAAAGTTCGTCCATTTGCCAAAACATCGACTAAGTTCCCGTAAAACATGTTGTGGCAGTAGTGCGCCACGCTCATTAAGTTGCGCCAGGCGCACCACTCTCGCGCCAGATGTACGGTTGTGCGTTGCGCGCAGCAATGCTGTACGACCCGCAGTTTGTGCATCGCATGCTTTTCGTCGATTTAGTCGTCGTGGTGGTGGATTTTATGTTTGGTCCTATGTTCGGTATGTCTACATTCGCGTAAAACATGGTCATTCTAAGGGTCTCACCTAATTCCAGTATAAAAAAATTAGTCTTTTCATGCAAGGTCGAGTCTGTCCTAAAAAAAGTGCATTTAGGAAAAAAATATCATAGTAGGATTAGAGTCGTCATGCATGTCTACCATCTCCCTGCTACCCAACTAATCTTCCCTGTCAATTCTATCTTACCATATTCAACAAATTTCAAAATCAATCCTACACCCATGTCTATTATACCTTTTTCAAAAAGCATTTACTAATTATCATCATACAAGACATATTGAGAAAAAATATTTTTCAAAATTAATCCATCATCTTTTCCTAATAAAAGATAAAAACAAGGGGTGAATTTCGAAAATTATAAGCCTAATTCAAACGCCTTCATTCAATCCAATCGAATCAACCCAATCCATTTGCATTCATTTCTAGGCCCATATGCATTAGAGTCCATTTTGCATTCATCCTAGGCCCGTCTAATTTGAGTCCATGCATTCACTAGCATTAGAGTCGATCTTGGGCCCATATAAGTCTAGTTCATGTCAAAATCTAGGCCTATTTGCATATTTATGTGAAGTATAGTCCAACTCTACTCCTAATCCATTCCAATCTAAGTCTAAGTCTAGTCCGATCCAAATCTTAGGTCCATTTCGGCCCAATTTATTTCCCAAGGTCTAGTTTGCATTATATGTAAACCCTAGTCAGTCTTTGGACTATAAAGGTTAGTCTTAGGACTATTTAATTTCCCTAGGTCTAGTTTGCATTATATGTAAACCCTAGTCAGTCTTCGGACTATAAAAGTCAGACTTCGGCCAATAAATTTTCCTAGGTCTAATTTACATTATATGTAAACCCTAGTCAGTCTTCGGACTTTAAATGTCTCTCTTAGGACTATAAAATTTCTCTAGGTCTAGTTTGCATTATATGTAAACCCTAGTGAGTCTTCAGACAATAAAAGTCAGTCTTTGTACTATAAAATTTTCCTAGGTCTAGTTTACATTATATGTTAACCCTAGTCAGTCTTCGGACTATAAAAGATCAGTCTTAGGACTATCAAAATTTCCCTAGGTCTAGTTTCCATTATATGTAAACCCTAGTCAGTCTTCGGACTATAAAATCTCCCTAGGTCTAGTTTGCATTCTATGTAAACCCTAGTAAGTCTTCGGACTATGAAAGTTCATCCCCTAAGTCTAACCACCGATATTTGTCTACCCTGCTTTGAGTCTAGCCTGCTTATTGTAAGTGCAAAGTCTAGTACTCAACAAAGTCCAATCATTCAATCTGCTTGCATTGTCCAGTCCAGTCCATGTCTGCATTTGCATATAGTTAGCCCATAGTAGTCCAAAATCATATTCATTTATAATCATTTCCCATTTCTCATTCCCATTTCCCATTTCCATTTCTCATTTCGAAATGCATTTCTAAAATCTTATAAGCAGGTCCACTCGATTCTGTTCATGACCGGTCGAGAGACTACAACTTAGGAACGCCTAATGGAGAAACAAATAGTTGAGCCTACTCTAAAGCTCATCAATCGCACTATCACCACCGCGACTTCATTTAGAGTCATGAAGATTACTGTTGACCGCCTTCACAATAGAGGCACGATCACTTACATATGGTCTACATTAGAGGCGCGATCACTTCCGTAGGGTCTACTTTGAACCCTACACCTGAAGGATAATTCAAAAGGTGCAACCTACATTTGTATTGTGAATTCCAAGAGAACAATGAACATATGACATCTAGTGTTAGATCCTACAAATGCACTACTAAACATAGTCGATGACGATAGACTACTAATACTTGCTACAAGGAGAATCAGCATCACCAGCAACCCTTTTTTACGCAGTGCATCAACAATTCAACAGGCTTAGTCTTTTATTTCTGGTTTCCTAGGTTGAATCAGAGAATCCTTACCCTAAGCCATTTTCGTCCTTTCCCATTGAGTCTATGTCACTATAGAACTTCAGCTATTATAGCCTTTCCATTTTTATTTTCATTTCATTTTTATTTTTATTTTTCATTGGCCTTTATCCATCATTTATGCTTCGAGTTCAATGATGCAACTTAAATCACCTAATGAACTTGACTAATAATAATAATAAAAAGAGATCTGATATTATTTTTTTGAAAAAAGGACATGCTTTGGATTAGGTTTTATTCCCCATATTAGACAAGTGTAGACACCAAATTTTGAACCCTAGTTGTGTATAAAATTTTAAAATAAAGATTTTGAAAAGAAATAAAAATAACGAAAACCGTCATGTATTGTGGAGTGCGCGCCCCGTCAAAGCCATGTTTTTGGAGCGCGAGTTTCATCCTGTCGTATGGTTTTCCTTTTTTTTTTAGCGTTTTAGTCATACAATTCCGACTTAGAAATATAATTAAGTCGTAGTCAATAACTATAGCCACTGGTTTAATAAAATGATTTGTAGTATAATCATGCTCGTCTTTACTAATTTGACGAGTTTTCGTTAATTTTAATCGTCTTTCAAAACCAGTAGGATCAGTTTTCTTGATGATCAAGTCATTGCCCATTGGATAAAGAATAAGTTAAAAAAAATCATAATGTGATAAGTAGACATCATTAGCTTTCCAAAAATATAAAAATCATGTTCATATGAATTTTATAAAATTTTATCTCATTTTTACAAAAACGTTAATGCAAATCACTAAATTCCAAAACACTGATTTTCTCTTCAGTTAAGAAAATAAATAAAAAAGGGTCTTAATAATGTCAAATTCAAGTAAAAATTTTTAGTATAGTCTGTCAAAGTGTCTAGAATGTTCATGCCAAAAATCACTTCAAATTAAGTTAAGTAAGTTGGATTTCAAAGAACACATTGGATAAAGGTCCTGTTTTGATCGGTTTTAGTATAAAATTCACTATAATTCGAGTTGTCACTTAAAGCTTGTGAAATTTTGATACAATATAAAGAACACACTGATCTATCCATAGGTATATCACATGCTCATTTAAATGCCTTGTACAAAACTTATGAATTTTATAAGTCAGTAGAAGAACAAAAGTGCAATCTGGAAAATGAAATAAAGTTAATGAAATGTTAACACAAGTTTCATAAAAAATGTTTTCATTTCATACGAAAATGTTAATGAAAAGTCAGGAAATTTTTAGTTTCTCTTAAAATGGTTCATTTTTATTATGTAAAAAAAAATTAATAAAAATCATCATAAAAATCAAATAATCAAAATCAAAGAGGTTAATTAATCTCTAATTTTCACTAGTTTACAAATAAAGGTGAATTCCAAAGCCCATTCAAGAGGATGAAAATCAAGGAGCATCATGGTGAAGATTAAGATTGAAGACTTGTATAGGTCATAGAACTTGTACATATTATTGTAATAATTTTTTTTTTTTTTGTATAAAGTTATTACATCACTCATTAATGAAAATTATGGAGATGTTTATGCATAATTTTCATAAATAATTCCACAATTCTTTTTAATAAAATGAGCAACCAATGTTATAAATTTTGCATGTTCGACCCAATATATCATAGTATATGAATTAAATGACCCAATCTCAATTAAGAGGAAAAATGCAAATCTAATTAAGTTAAATTGTATGATGATCCATCTTACATTTTAAAATTGTTTTCCATCTTCAAATGGATCAATCATATAATTTGAGATAATGAGATTGGTAATTAATTATGATATCTGAATTGATTTCAGGTCGTTTCACGTGTCTCACTTTAAATGACAAAATTTCGATTAGCCAAACACAATCTCCAATTTTTATCTCAAATTTATCATTTTTCTCAAAATGACTTAATAATCTTAAATTAAGATTATTCCTCATCCATCCAAAAGCCTTCAATTAGCAAGCAAACATATTTTCATAAGACTTCTTGAAAAATATAAACGTGATCACTAATTAAGGTGTTTATTTCAATCCTTGATTAACCGCTAATTAGGGTGAATAACTCAAACTTTTCATTTAATCACTAATTAGGGTGATTAACTCAAACTCTTCATTTAATCACTAATTAGGGTGATTATCTTAACCCTTGGTTAGTCACCAATTAGGGTGACTACTTTAATCTTTCCTATTTATTCATTAATTACGGTGATTATTTTAAACCTTGGTTTTCACTAATTAAGGTGATTAACTTAACCCTTCTTATTTAATCACTAATTAGGGTGATTATGTTAAATCTTAAATAATCACTAATTAGGGTGGTTACTTCCTTCCTTCATTTTAATCGCTAATTAAGGTGATTATTTTGACCTTCATATTTAATCACTAATTAAAGTGATTATCTTAACCCCATTTCAGTCACTAATTAGAGTGATTACCTTATTTCAAATAGATTTGTTTAATTCTAAATGTGAGTTATCCATAATATATTCTTTCCTTTTCTTCCCAATGGAATTGGCCATTTGGGGTGAGACAGAAGATCGAACAACGATGGTTTTGATCCATGAGTGGATTCCAATCCCGCAAGTATTGGTACGTAATGCAACTTCGGTGATCAAACCTACCATGTGATTTTCTTTCTTTTGAATAGCCATGATTACTTTAAATGGAAAATATCGCATTTAGTAAGACCCCGTTCTGTAGAACGGAAGAGGAGACGAGTTCCAGATGTTCGCACCTCTTAACCTAAACCCCGAATCCTATCTCATGGCATGAAAGACCAATTTTAAAAAAGCCTTATCCATATGAAGTCATGATCGTTCTAAATAATATTTCTTGAAATTGACTATTCAGATATTATTAGGGTGGCGAGTTAAAAGTTTTTTAAAACTCATATTCCAACGAGAGACTTTTGTGGGATTTAGACCGAGGATTAAGACGGTAAAAAAAAAAAAAGGTACCACAGGCTGGCGACTTCATTGGGATTATACTTCCACTTTAAGCATAAGAGGTTTAAACCTGAACAATGCGTTATTTTCCATATATATATATAATAATAAAAAGTTAATCATGGCTATTCACAATATAATTTTTGTATATAGCATACTTATGTGAAAATTATGTGTGCTTGGTAGTTTATCGATCCATACACGTGCACTCTTTTTTACCATTTTTTTATTAGGTCTGATACCTCTATCTATTGGCAAGGGTCATAATTTTAGAATGACAAATTATTGAATTAAGGGCGTAAAACCTGCATCCGCGAGCTATTGCGACCAACTCTGTTAGGAGCGTCCACCCTCGATGGACACAATAGAAGTGACTCAAGACCACTTTAACATAATCTCTATTTAAATGAATCACCTTTTAGTTGACTTTTAGGACACAAGGATCAATGCACTAATATCCTTTATCTATTTTAATTATTAAATAATGTGAAAATTTTCAAAAATTCCTCATTCCATTTTCAGTCGGTCAATATTTCACTAATCATTAACTGAGATAAATTGCTGCCGAAATGATTACTGAAATATTAAGAGTGTCGTTGTTTATTTATTATAAGTGTCATAAAAAAACGTGTAGCTCACCTATTTTTTTTTAAAAAACTCACAATTACTTCATAATTCTCTTCATTCAAATTGGTTTTTTCAAAAACAAAATTGATTTTTTGAAAGAAAAAATATTGTATTGAAAATATAATCCCAAAATAAGAGAAAAGCAAATGAAAAAAATTAAAAGAGTCATAATCACGAGTTCAAAACGTGTTATGTTTTGGAATTAGAATGTAATCAAAATTGTATAGCTTAAAACACGAGACGTCCAGCAGTCTGAAAAATATTTGAAATAAAGAAGTAAAATATTGTGTCAAAACAAAGGGGATAATCATTTTCGAAAAAGACAATAAAATCCTTCCATTTCATGCTAAAAGAATATATAAAAAAATTGATTATTCTGTGACTAACATTGTTAGTGTGTACATTTCAGGTACTTCACACTAGTCTAATCCTAAGAGGTGGAACATACGTCTTTAGATAGTTGAATACAGGGACTGGCGCCCAACAAACTGAATTATGAAAAAGTTTGGGGAAGAACCTGAATAGTTAAATTCTTTTATATTTTACTTAGTAGGTAGAGCTACGTGGGACTTGATCCCTTACAAAAAAAATTATAATGTTGTATGCAACTATCTTAGTTTTCTGTACTATGTAATGTACTAAAAGGGGTACGTCAGCAACTCATTTTCTGAGTGCATCGGCCAAAAAAAAAAAAAAAAAAACAATATATATATCAATTTCATTTGCAAAATATGAGAACTACGGTGGGCTTGATTCTTCATTTAAAAAAAATCACAAGAAAAATTTCTTCCCCAAATCCAAGTCTACTTATGAAGATGCATAGGCAACCTTCGGGTTTGGCTCGTTTGCATTTGATATTTTCTTGTATGGTTTCAGCGCGTAAAAGCAATCAACACATGCGGATCCCCACAAAGAATAACGATATATGCTGCATTATAACTTGCCAAAATGAGGACACAGGCCTCGTTATACCTATTTTCTCTTATTTTTGTAGCAGTAGGAAATGAAAGGATATCACCAAATTGATTTTGAAAAACGTTTGTGTATTATTCCGAAAAAATACGAGTCTAAAAAATGGAAATCTAAAATATAAAATAAAAAGGCAGTAAAAAGAAATATAATAACAAGTCAAAGAAATCTAATAAAAAATGCAAAACAAATGATAGAGTCAAGGTTTCGCACCTTTAAATAAATGACACCTGAAATTGGGGTAAAACAAAAAAAAGTTCATTTCCTAAAAAAAATTAAAAGAAGAAGCAAAGTATGGACAAATTTATGTGCTGACTTTTCATCTCATTTCACAGGAACTTTGCATGGGCCCGCTTAGGATCTAGGCTGATTCGCCGAAGTTCATACTATAGGGAACATTCTCTTTCGGTAACACTGTCATCCTTGTCTACACCAACTGTATTCACACGTCTCACCAATATGTCTGAAATTCCGAACAACGAGCACCCACAAAACTCTACCCCCCACTTGATCCAATAGCTGAGCTCCGAGGAATTGTCCAGGCCATGCTTGACCGACAAGATGACATTGAGCAAACGGTGTTGAGCATAGTGCGCTAAAGCGCCCAGATGCCTCCTCCTCCTCCAGAATCGGAAGCAGCTTCACCTTTTCACATTGAGGCTATAGATAAATTCCCACTAAGCTCGAGGAAGAAGTAGTCAAGCTCAAGGAAGCCCTAAAAGGCATGACCAAGGCTGAACCAAGGATGGACATTCATGGGTTTAACACTTTTCCCACAGGCACGATTACCTCATGGTTTCAAGATGCCTAATCAGACAAAGTTTGATGGGACCGGAAGCACAACTAATTTCCTGAAGATGTATGTAGGGGCAATGAGTCCTTGAGGAGTGGAAGAATATTTGATGGCTCAGCTCTTTTAGCAGTATTTAGATGGTGTTCCTCAATCTTGAGAACACAAAGAAATCCACTTGGGCTGATAGAGTTAGAGAGTTCTCGAACCAGTACAAGTATAATGTAGAAATTGATGTTACTATAAGTGATATGGAGACGACCTCTCAGAATCTTAATCAGACATTTTCTTTGTTCATCACTCGATGGAGAAACAAAACCTCCAAAATGATGAGTAGGCCTAATGAGGAGGAACAGCTGGAAATGGTTGTGAAAAATCTTATTCCTGTCTATCAGAAGCATATGACTTATCAATATTTGCTGACCTTCAAAGCCTTGATTGCTACGGGAACCCTAGTTGAGGATGCTGTGAAAACGGGAGACATCAAGAAGAATGAACCTACTGGCAGTATTTCTGATAACGTAGAGTTTGGAAATAACAAAAGAGCCCTAAAACAAGTACTGCAATCCATGCCATTGGCGCATCTTCCGCATTCTAGTTGCGACCAAAAATGAACTTACACCCTTGAACGTGACTTATTCCAAAGCTCTGTCCAAGCTAAAGAAGGCCAATCTCATTCAACCATTGAATTCGCACCCACCTCCTAAAAATCCTTGGTTATGACCCAAATTAAAATTGTGAATATCACCAAATCCCGGGGCATAATTCTGAAAACTGCACGGCCCTTAAGCATCAGATTCAATATCTTGTGGATGATGGAAAACCCTCTTTGGGATATATTTCCAGTAAACTAACTGACTCTCAACCCAATATCACAAAAAACCCCTTTCGTAATCATAAACCCTCATTTGCCATTAATGCATTATCATCTATGATAGACGGATGAGATCTAGTCTAGTTAATCCGCAAGATAGTTCCCCAAATGTCTGAAATGCCAATAGCCACAGGCTACAAGTATCTGGTCTATGACTATTCCACTTAAGAAAGGGTCAAAATGATGCCTTGTAAAGACCCTAATTTCACTCTCAACAAGAACCCATTCTCTGATGTTTGTGGAACCTTGGATTATGATGGTGCATTCTTCATTTTGGACTCCCATGAAGATGCGTCTTTTGTCTTGACGTTTGTGGACGAAAATACTAGAGGTCATTTCACCATTCCAAATACCTACCGGCGCCCCATCTGCCTCGATGATCTTAGTGATGAGGAGTACGTAGATATATCTTATTTAACTTGAGCAGGTCGCCATTTTAAACCACCCCATTTGGAGGATGAAAACCCTTTGGAGGTATTGAGAAGGAAAGAAAAGGGCAAGGAGCCTATGATAAAGGATAGTAATAAAGAAGATGATGCTATCAAGTGCATCAGGGAAGTAAATGATAATGTTTCCATCTGGAAGTTGTTAATGCATTCCCAGCCTCATAGGGCAGCCGTTCTAAAGCATCTCAATGAAGCCTCTGTAAGCTATTCCATAACACCTGACCAGATAGTGGGATTGGGGTAGAACGCACTCTCATGTTCACAGACAATGATCTCCCTGATAATATCAACCACAACAATTCACTGCACATCACTATACGTTGTAATGGATGGGACATATCTAAAGTATTGATCGACAATGGCTCCACGACCAACGTTTGCCCTTTGCGTGTGCTAACAAGACTCGAGTATCCAAAATAATATCTGGTACCATCAAACTAGGTGGTCAGAGCATTTGATAATGTTAAGAGAGAATTACTAGGTTTTATTAGCTTCCTCATTGAACGTGGTCCCATGGCAAGGAAAGTGGAATTCGTGATCATTGACATTCAAGCATGTTTCAACCTGTTATTAGGAAGACCGTGGCTGTATGAAAATAGAGCAGTAGCCTCTACTCTACATTGGAAGGTAATGCTTCTCACTGACCAGGGTGTTGTGACTAATTATGGTGACCCAGAAACTATGACCACCTCCAACACTGGAAATTTGTATTGTATTTGAACGAAGTAGAGGGCACTAGGTTGAATGGTTACACTATCCACTGTATTCTAGCAGGGCCTGAAAATTCGTGGATGAATGAGGTCCCATCGGCTACACCAGATGTAAGTGCTGAAGAAATAGAACCAGAGTATAGGGAGGATGACGAGGAAGAAGTAGGAGTTCCAAGCATCAACACTCAAGATACGTCAGTTGAAGTACCAGAGGAATAATGTATCGGTAATCCTCAAGACAATGATGATAATGAGTCAAAGAAGAGATCTAGGATTGACGATTTTGACGTGGACTTTAATGTAGTATGCCCTGTCAGAGAGGTTCACACTAAGTCACTAATTATCTTTTCAGGATATCAATATGAAGATCACTATCGTGAATTGCCACAGTTCAAGAAATTTAATGGGAACGGTGATCCCTTTGTCCACTTAGTTGGTTTTGTGAATGCACCCATGGGGCATACCAGAGAAAGAGTACCCTATGCCCTTTGACAAGAGTTTAAAAGGACAAGCTCTCGACTGGTACTATTCTTTAGATTATGTGGATAGAGCAAGTTGGGAAAATGCTAGCCAGGCTTTCGTCAATTGGACTCTGGAGCATAAACAGACTGATGTCAAGAAGTTCAAGCTAGTCACTTTACGTCAAAGCGTCTTAGAAACTTTCTCGCACTTTTGTTCGAGATGCGCTTACATCCGCGCCCAGCTTCATGTCCCTATTACAGATGGGGATTTCATGCTTATATTACTGCAAAACTTGAACGACTTCTATTATCGTCACATGGTTGCCATCAACTACACATGCCTCAGCCACATGGAGTAGCATGGCTTCGACATTGATACTCTGAAATTACCAGAAAAACGACCCCGGGAAAATCTTAAAACTCCCAATGCAAATCCAAGGGTTTTTGGTAAGATGGATGAAGCATTGTGTATGGTGTATGATCGTCTTAGGAGCAAAGGTGTAATTTAAGCCCTAGCGTATGTGCACTGTTTACCCCAACCTGAAACTGAAATGGGTAAACTCTGCGCTTATTGTCGCTAATTTGGGCATGAAACTGACCGATGCAATAATCTTTACTACAAAGTTCAAAACCTGATTAATCGAGGTCTCATTAGTCCAACCGACAAAGAAGTACCCGCGAGGAAGGTGTCGTCACGCCCTCGACCATAATCCCAATGCGATATCTTTCACAAACTGGCTGAACAAGGTGAGATTCATCCACTTCCAAGACGCCCAGGGGCAATTCCCCACAAGTACTACCATTATCATCAGTTGCATGGTCACGGCACAAACCAATGTCATGCTCTCAGCTATCACATTAAGCAGATTACCAACATAGATCTTGTCTACTGCAAAGCTACTCAATTGCCTCATGCCTATCAGATGACAAAAGGAGAAAAATCTTCGCTAAACGTACTGTAAGGAGTTAGCCAATAGAAAAAAAAAGAAAAAAATCTTTCAGCTCGTTAGTATCAGAGAAGTACGTGCAGCTTGAATCCCCATTATCACGTACACTTGCACTGTGAGATCACTCCACTTATGTAACGAACACCCTGGGTACGTAGGTAGCTCAATATGAGTGCAGTTGTTTTATTAAATAAAAAACTTCATTTCTTTCTAGAAAAACGAACTACGTTGAGTCTGATTCTCTATAAAATACAATTGGAGCAATTGGGATATGTAAGCGGCCTTCGAGTTCGACTCAAATGTATTGACCATTGTATTTCAGGCAATGTGATCAGAACTTAAGACACCGGTCATCACAGGAACAATTTCAGAATGCGGAATTGATACATCAAAGGGGATACAGTGTAACACCTCTAGGTTTGCAGGAGCCCACTAGTAGATATTGTCCTCTTTGGGCCCTAACCCGCAAGGATTTTTTGGTGCCGAACCGAAGTCCTACCCAAAAGGGCATCTACTAGGTTGAGATGTCCACCTCTATATAAAGAAGGCTTCATTCTCCTCAACTTTCGATGTGGGATAACCAAGATCTTAGGCACCTTCTCACCTCTTTTAAAGAGTTTGCGTCCCCATAGGCACTACTAGACACCATAATGGGCCCTGGCTCTGATACCATCTATAACACCCCTAGGTGTGCAGGAGCCCACTAATAGATATTCTCCTCTTTGGGCCCTTGCCCGCAAGGATTTGCTTAGGTGCAGGCCCGAAATCCTACTCCAAAGGCCTCTACTAGTTTAAGATGTTCACCTCTAAATAAAGAAGGCTTCGTTCTCCTCAACTTCCGATGTGGGATAACCAAGATCTTAGGCACCTTCTCCCCTAAACTTTAAAGAGTCTGCATCCCCGTAGGCACTAAAGGACATCGGAATGTGCCCTGGCTCTGATACCATCTGTAACATCCCTAGGTGTGCAGGAGCCCACTAGTAGATATTATCCTTACGGGCTAGGGCCCATAGAGGACAATATCTACTAGTGGGCTCCTGCAGACCTAGGGGTATTACATACAAGCCCTAATTTCTATATTTTCCGCCTTTATTCAATACTAAAGCATGGATTGGAAGTATGAAAAGAAAACATTTGTTATCAACCTCAATGTAATTAAATCACTCAAGAGAGTCAAAATAAAAAAAATTAAAAAAACGAAATTCTGAAGGTGGACCATTCGAGTCAAAATATTGCAAAATCATTTTAGAAAACTTTCCTTATCCACTGATGCATTATGCAATGTGTAGCTTTCTTCTCTTTTTCTTTTAATTATTTTTCCATACCTTAAGGTCCAAAAAGAAGAAATTTGTCCCTTCTCTAAGGATGACCAATTACCATCAGAAAACAAATGCCTCAGCCATATCCAAAAATACACATGCAACCTCTGTCCAAAGGACATCAAATCATGATGAGGATGGGTTAAACTCAAGGAACCGGATTAGGGCATGATGGTAGGGGGATAAACCAACCAATCACCATAATAGACAGGCAAAGTCGACATGGAGTACGATATGATCCAGGCAACTCGTCTTGCAACATCAAAGAACCTTCTTTTATCCTCAATGGTCAGTTCATCCTACAAGGAGATACAGAGCCATACTATGAGTTTCCAGAACCTTGGCTTAGTAGAAAAGAACAGAAGATTTTTACCGGGATTGGAGATATTCTTCAATGAAACTAGGAATTTAGACTTAATCAAAAATTGGTTTGTCCAAGAAGAAAGAATGAGAAAGAAAAATGACTGGGTGGATAATCTTGAACATGGAGTCCTTAAGAAACTTTTCACTTTTGAGTTCTATGACAAAGGGAATTTTGACCCAGTGTCTTTGATGATACCTTCTGGCGGAAGCATTAAACATAATTGGAGTATTGTGTGTCAGGCAAAAGACGGGCCTATAGAATTTAAAATGTTTTTAGGAAACCATCCTCCACAGCCATCTCATAAAACAACACTTTCACCCCTTTCAGATGGATATCATATCGATAGCTCATCTTCCAGCCAATCTACCTTGCATACCCACGCAAAATATTCTAATACTTAGGAAATGGAATGTGAACCTTTATGAAAGTACATTTGCATGCAAGATGTTATTTCTGACAGTGAATTTAATAATGATGAATCACTTGACGGAACTGAAACATATATAAAACCCATGGAGGAGTCCATTGTAATTAATATTGGTGCAGAAAATGCTGTAAAAGAAGTCAAAATAGGTTTATCCCTCTCCCCAACTGAACAGTCTGTGTTTATTGCATTATTGAAACAGTATGTAGACGTGTTTGCATGGTCTTATGATGATATGCCTGGTTTTAATAGTGAAATCGCGAAACATCGTATTCCATTACATCCTGAAAGCAAGCCTAAGCAGAAAAAGCTCCACCGAATGAAGCTAGAGGTTAGTCTGAAAGTGAAAGAAGAAATTCTAAAACAGCTTGATGCCAAAATCATCCAAGCTATAAAGTATTCAAGCTAGCTTGCCAATATAGTGGTTGTACCTAAAAAAGATGGAAGAGTTTGGGTGTGCATTGATTTTCGTGATTTGAATGCTGCATCACCAAAAGATTGTTTTCCTCTACCTCAGATTGATGTCCTCGTGGATAGCACGGCCGGTCATGCAATGTTTTCCTTCATGGATGGACTTTCGTGGTATATTCAAATACTCATGACCCAAGAGGACATGACAAAAACCTCTTTCATCACTTCGTGGGGCACTTTCTGCCATCGAGTTACGCCTTTTGGTCTCAAGAATGCCGAAGCCACATATCAAAAGGGCTGCAACCACTATCATTGATGACCTCATCCACGACATTGTGGAGGTCTATGTAGATGACATTATTGTGAAAAGTGAAGATCGTGAGGGGCATATGGCTGCACTAAGGTGGCTCTTTGAAAGAATCGGGAAGTACAATCTAAGGCTAAATCCTCAAAAGTGTGTGTTTGGTGTCACTTCAGGGAAATTACTGGGATTCATTGTCAAGACGACATTAAAGTGGACTTAGAAAAGGTAAAATCTATTCAAGAGCTACCTCCTCCAAAAACAGAAAAAGAAATAAGTGGATTTCTCGACAGGATTCAATATATCAGCAGATTCATCTCACAACTCACTATGAGATGTGAACCTATATTTAAGTTGCTCCGAAAAGGGGCATCCCATGGGTGGAATGGGGAATGTCAAGAAGCTTTCAGCTATATGAAAGAGTACCTTTCAAGTCCACCTGTTTTAATGCCACCTCGACTAGGAGAACCCCTGATTTTGTACCTCACTATCACTGAAACGGGTATGGGAGCTCTCTTAGCCCAATATCAAGAGGGAACAAAGAAGGAAGTTGCCATATACTATATCAGCAAGAAATTCTTGGAGTATGAGACAAGATATACCCACTGGAAAAAGCATGTATCTCTTTGTTATATGCCACAAAGAAGTTGAGACATCACCTTCAAGCTCATACCACTTACCTGATCTCGAGACTGGATCCCGTCAAGTATCTATTCGAAAAATCAATTCTTACTAAAGATTGGCAAGATGGCATGCTATGCTCTCTGAGTTTGATATTCAATGTGGCAGCCAGAAAATATGTGCATGTATTTTAATGATATGATGATGCATTCCCTGATGAATACTTATTGTGGCAGCCATATCTAAAGCCCTAGCTGAAGGACCAGTGTCAGAAGATGAATATGATGATGCATTCGCTAATGAATACTTATTATTCATTGACAATCCACAATGGTGCATGTATTTTGATGGAGCTTCTAATAGGAGCGGTAATGGAGCAGGGGTGTTGTTAGTAGATTCTGATGGAGCCCATATTCTATTTTTCACCGAGTTGGATTTCCCAACAACAAATAATACAGTTGAGTATGAAGCATGTATATATGAGGTAAAAGCCTCTTTGGTAGCAGGGGAAACACATCTCACTGTATATGGAGATTCTAATCTCATCATATCTCAAACAATAGGAATTTGGAGAGTTAGAGACGACAAACTTCAGCTCTACACAGAGTACCTTCAAAACTTGATCCCTTATTTTGATGATATCAGTTTCAAACATCTTTCTCGAGAACAAATTAGTTCACTGATGCTTTACCCAATCTCGTCGTTAATATGACATGGGAAAATGGCACAAAAATCCAGTCAGTTTTAATTGAAGAAAGGAAGGGGCCAATAGTGACGGTAGCACAAATTGTCTCCACACTGGCTCAACAAGATGATGATGATGTCTGATACAAGGAAACTATATAGTATCCAGAGGGAAGTGGAAAGAAGGATCGTATAGCTATTAGAAGACTAGCTTCTCATTTTCTCATACTAAAAAGAAGACTATATCACAAAGGGTTTGATGCTACTCTACAACTCTAGGTGAATGATAGTGATAAGCAAGCCATCATGGAAGAAGTTCATGGAGGAGAATGTGGACCCCATATGAATGGAAGAATGTTGGCTCGTAAAATTTTCAGAGCAGGTTTTGATTGGAGTACTTGATGTTACGGTTTTATATAGTGTTTTTCAACCTATATTTGAGCTAAAATGTGTATCAATGGTGCTCTTAGGAGCCATTTTATGCTAACATTCTCCATCGAGTTGTGGTTTTCTGCTCTGTGTCTGATTGTAGGTTTTAGGGAGCTATCTCCCTATTTTTTACCATTATCTGACCATTACATTGGACTGGAGAGGTTCGAAGGCATATATGATGAGTTCCGGGGTCCCGAGAAAACTTTCCGAGGCCTTGGATAAAAGTAGAAGTGAAGCCTTGGCGTTTGAAGCCAAGGAATGAAGTATCGGACCTGAGCCCGATTGGATCGGGCGCCACACGCCCGATCGGGCGTTCATCGCCATCAGAAGCAAGAGTCGTTGCGGGCCCGATCGGGCGACGTTGCCCGGTCGTTATTTCGGTGAGGAGCCGGATCGGGCGGTTCGGCCCGATCTCATCGGGCGTCCTTGGCTATGTTCTGCGCTGGATGTGAAGCTTAGTGGTTCGGCCCGATTGAATCGGGCGAGGTCTTTTTTGGTGCGCAGCTGCTGCTTTTGCGCCCGATTTGATCGGGCTGACTTGGCCCGATCGGGCTGCTCCTCCGCGCGCTCATTTAATGAGTTTCGGGCATTTAGTATAAATAGAAAAGTTAGAACATTTATTATGGATCTTGTTTTTAGTCTTGATTTTTCATAGTTTCTCTCAAGAACCCTAGTTTTTTTTACTACTCTTCATTGTGATTCAAGATCAAACCTTTGGATTATTCGCAAGTTCAATATAGTTCATTAATTTGGTAATCTTCTTCCTTGTTCTCTTCATTATTGTTTGCTTTATCTATTATTGATTAGATTAGTTTCTTAGTTATTTGCAATAGTTCAAAGCATGGATTTTTATATGGAATTTGTTATTGGATTCTCAAACATGAGTGAGTAGTTTTATTTCTAGGATTGTGGGGATCTATGTATGCAATGAGGGATTGATAGATTAGTATAATTACCCTTTATTTCAATTGTTTCCTGTGATTGAATCGTTCATGCTAGATTTATGAATTAGGCCTGATTTGTATTTCTATTATCGCAATATTGAATCTACTTCGAGAGGAGAGATTTCGTATAGGCTTTCAATCATTAGGCATAGTGATCCTTGACCATGCGAGAGCGGCTAGGTGATCTTTGAGGGAGGTAATGTTCGAGAGAAATTACATGTGCCCTAGATAAATTGACTTATTGGGTAGTTATTATTCGTCTCTGATTTTCCGAATTGTATGCATAGTGATCCATAGTCCTAGTTCTTTATTAATTGATTCTTACCTTCATATTTAGTTCTGTTATTTGCTTAGTTTAGTCACACACACTCATCTTCATCTGATCTAGTTAGTATAATATTAGAATTAAGATACAATAATATAACTTTCTCCCTGTGGATTCGATCCTAACTTCCCTGACTACTTGTTAGTGGACCTTAGGTTATTTTTGATAAGGTGATACGACTTTAGCCTGTCAAATTTTGGCGCCGTTGTCGGGGAGACGGTTTATCTTTATTTTGTCTAAATTATAGTATTACACTAACCTCTACTCCGAAGAACACCTGTTCTTTGGAGCATCTAACGTTTGTTTTAGTGTTTTTGATGTATGAGTAGGAAATTGAAATCCCCAGATCTCATTCCATTTGACCCGGAGATTGAAAAGACTGCTCGTAGACTCAAAAAGACAACTAAGAAAACCAAGTTGTCTGCAGGGACACCTTCCCAAAAGACACCTTCTCCACCATCTTCACCACAACACGAATTCCCTGCCTCACGTATTACTGCTAGAATAGGCGACGAAGCTAAACCAACCTTCAGAGATTATGCACAACTATCTCCTGGTAATGTGCCCACTGGGGTACGGTTGCCTACTATTGCTGCTGCAAACTTTGAAATCAAGTCTCATGTTCTGAATATGGTTCAGAATAATCAGTTTGCTGGGTTACCATCCGAAGACCCAAATCAGCACCTGCAGCGGTTTTTACAATGTTGTGCTACTCAGAAGCAAAGCTGGGTGTTACTGTCGATGAGATGAAACTCATCTTATTTGGTTTTTCTCTGCGCGACAAAGATCTATTTTGGTATAATAAGCTGCCTTCCACCATCACCACCTGGGCAGAGCTCTCAAAGATTTTTCTCATCAAGTGGTACCCTTACCAAAAGACTGCAGATATGCGTCATGCCATCATAACCTTCACCCAAGATCCTGGAGAGTCACTATATGAAGCTTGGGAAAGATTTAAAGATCTGCAGCGTCTTTGTCCCCATCATGGTTTTGACACGTGGTATTTGTGCCACATTTTCTACACTAGAGTTGATGCAGATACGAGACGGGTAATTGATGGAGCTGCTGGTGGGTTCTTCATGGATAAAGCCGTAGACGAAGGGCATGAACTTCTGGAGAAACTCGCTTCTAACCAAGCGTCTACTATTCATTCTTCTATGACAAAGGGAGGCGAACATGATGTTGAAGCCATTTCTTTACTGACCGGACAACTAGCTGCTCTTCACCAGAAGATTGATTCTTTGAAGCTAGGTAACAATTCCTCCCCTCACATGAGTGTCAATGCCATGGCTAGTGTTTCTGGTCACAATTCTTTCATCTGTGACGCTTGTGGGATAACTGGACATAACTCTCAAGAGTGCCCCGCTCTTTCACATTCTAGTGAGCCAGTGCACGCATTACAATCCCAACACAAGCCCCAGTGCGATCCTTACTCCAATTCATATAATCCTGGGATGAGAGATCATCCAAATCTCTCGTATAGGAGTAATAATGTGATGAATCCGCAACAACAACATTATCCTCAACCACAACAACAATACCAACCACAAGCTCCTCCTGGATATCAGAGAACTCAGTTTCAACAGCATCACAACACACCTCTTCCAGACCCAGCTATAGCTGAACTCAAAAGTCTCATGTTGCAGATGCAGAAGGGTATTATTTCCTTTCAAGTAGATACCAGGTCTCAATTTGTGAGCCTGCATGCTCAGAATAAGCTGCAAGGGATGCATAATAAGATGTTGGAGTCACAAATAGCTCAGCTGGCTAGTTCCTCTACTAGTAGGCCATCTGGGTCATTGCCTTCGCAACCAATGCAACCAAGGGACACCGCCAATGCTATCACCTTTCGCAGTGGAGTGCAGTACGATGCTCCGGCAATGCTAGAGGTGGAATCATCAATTGCGAAGAAACCACAAGACGTGCCTGAGGATGCTGAACCTCAGGCAGAGCAAGGAGCTGCAAATAAGACTATGGAGGTGACTAAGGAGAAAACTGTGCCTCCGGTGATCAAGCTACCATTCCCCGAGCGGATGCTCAAGAAGAAGCTCGACCACCAGTATGGTAAGTTTTTAGAGGTGGTAAAGAATCTGCAGGTAACAGTTCCTTTTACTGAATTATTAAATCAAGTGCCTGCTTATTCTAAATTTTTGAAACAACTGTTGATGAGGAAGCGGACTCTCAATGAGGTGGAGACTGTGGCTTTTATTGCTGAATGTAGCGCTCTTTTACAAAACCAGTCTCCACCCAAATTGAAAGATCCAGGGAGTTTTTCCATCCCCTGTCACATTGGCACCATATTCATTGACAAAGCTTTATATGATTTAGGTGCCAGTGTGAGTGTCATGCCTCTTTCTATCTGTAAGCAACTGAACATGGGTGAATTAAAATGTACTACCATTACTCTGCAAATGGCTGACCGTTCTGTGAAATACCCCCTAGGTATATTAGAGGATGTTCCTGTTAGAGTCGGTAAATTCTTTATCCCTGTGGACTTTGTTATATTAGACATGGCCGAAGACACTCAAACACCCATTATCCTTGGGAGACCTTTCCTCCATACTGCTGGGGCAGTGATAGATGTTAAGAGTGGGAAACTGACACTGACTATGGGGGATGATAAGGTCATGTTTAGCTTAAACAATACACCTAAAAGCCCAATGCTAGAGGAATCATGTTATATTGTTGATGTTATAGATGAACCGATCCATGATTGCATGCCTCATTCCCCCTCCCATGCTACTTCAAATGATGTGCTTGTCTTAGAGCCTATTGCAGGTGATGAACATTTTCTAACGGTCTTACAGACTCACAAAAAGACCATTGGCTATAGCACTGATAACTTGACAGGAATAAGCCCTGACTTTAATGAGCATCGCATTCATCTACATGAAGGCCACCACACTAGCATTACAGTCCAACGCGGGTTGCAAGAGGTGGTACAACATGTGGCTACTAAACTGCTCGATCCAGGCTGATGGGCGGCTGATGTCCATGTCCCTTTCCTTTCCCTTGTTGCAATGAGGCCATTGCCAAGTTCAGCTTGGGGGAGGACTTCTGTAAGTATTAGTATTATTTTTCTTTTTGTTTTTACTGCTTTTTAGGATAGTTAAGGTAGGTTAATTGCTTTGAAAAATGAAAAAATCACAAAAAAAAATTGAAATATTGCTGAAAAAACACAAAAATACGCGTTGAAGACGAATAGATTGATTGCTTCCCTGTGCCCCGAACTCTGTTCTGAAAAACGATTTTTACTCATTATACTGGATAGTTGGGCATTTGTGATTGGGATGTTGTGATGTGATCTCTGACTGCCTTGATCTTGAATGAATTTTGATGATAAAGTGCCTATTTCAACTGCATGCTTGAATTGGTTAGATTGTGAGGATTCATTCTAGCCATCGGATTTATCTCTATATCCGGTCTATTCCTGTGTGTTAGTTCCTCGTAGCATTCTTATCTTGGTTTTGGCATTGTACTCGTTGAGTTCTGGTGACTTTAGGCATGTGCTGTGATAGAGGCGTTCATTTGTTTAATCTTTAAGCCTCAGAGTTGTTTAATGAATCAATTTTCCCCCTAGCCCCGCTGAGCCTAGTGACTTCTTTTTGGATCTATATTAAGCCACATTACACACCTTAAGCCTTTACATTGACTATTGTCCCAAGCCTAGCTTGGGGGAGCATTTGTTGAGTTAATAGCATATTGTGTGGTTGATTCCGTAGGGTGGTTGGAAAATAATGATTTGTTTGTACAAAGAAAAGAAAGAAAAAAAAAGAAAAAAAAATAAAGTGAAAAATGATAGTGAAAAAATTTGAAAAATTTCTATGATCTTCACTCATTAACTTTTAAAGCATTGGAAATTATGTTGAAAGACACAATTATTGGTTGGTTCGTGAAATTTCAAGAGTTGGTTGTTATTTTGGTTATGTTGTTGATGCCATGGGAGTTGTTTCGACCACACTTAGTTCTACTAGTTTTTTTTTTTTGCTCCCCTTTCTTGGCTTTTCCACCACATTCCCTAAATAATTTCCGTACCTTTACCCGAGCCCCATTACAACCCTGAGAAAGACCTTTTGAGCACGTGTTTGATTGTTTATTGGAATAATACTGAGTCAATATGCCAAAGTTGAAGATTAAGTTTGTTATTTGAGTCGACCTGATTAGGATGCGCGATATTGTACCTTTCTAAACACATGAGAGTGTGAGTGGGAAGGGCTATTATGGTTGGGTTGGTGAGCGATCGGGCACATATTTTGCCTGCCACAAAATTGAGAGGAGTGACACCTAGGTGAGCACCTTTTCAAGATTTGCATGATATGTAGGGCAGCTCATTTGATAGTTTGCTTAAGTGATTGATAGTCAGGTGATCTGAGCAACTGAACTTGAATTTTGCTTGCTTGAAGAATTTTGAGTTGAAAGTAATTGAGTTTAAAGTTTCCTATCTGAGGGGTGAAGCAATCGTATTTTTATTCATGTTGTGCTTTGCTTGAGGACAAGCAAAGGTTTAGCTTGGGGGAGTTTGATGTTATGGTTTTATATAGTGTTTTTCCCCCTATATTTGAGCTAAAATGTGTATCAATGGTGCTCTTAGGAGCCATTTTATGCTAACATTCTCCATCGAGTTGTGGTTTTCTGTTCTGTGTCTGATTGCAGGTTTTATGGAGCTATCTCCCTATTTTTTACCATTATCTGACCATTACATTGGACTGGAGAGGTTCGAAGGCATATATGATGAGTTCTGGGGTCCCGATAAGACTTTCCGAGGCCTTGGATAAAAGTAGAAGTGAAGCCTTGGCGTTTGAAGCCAAGGAATGAAGTATCGGACCTGAGCCCGATTGGATCGGGCGCCACACGCCCGATCGGGCCTTCATCACCATCAGAAGCAAGAGTCGTTGCGGGCCCGATCGGGCGACGTTGCCCGGTCGTTATTTCGGTGAGGAGCCCGATCGGGCGGTTCGGCCCGATCTCATCGGGCGTCCTTGGCTATGTTCTGCGCTGGATGTGAAGCTTAGTGGTTCGGCCCGATTGATTCGGGCGAGGTCTTCTTTGGTGCTATTTGCTTTTGCGCCCGTTTGTCGGTGCTTTTCTGTCCTCCGCTCGCTCATTTAATGAGTTTCGGGCATTTAGTGTAAATAGAAAAGTTAGAACATTTATTATGGATCTTGTTTTTAGTCTTGATTTTTCATAGTTTCTCACAAGAACCCTAGTTTTTTTTACTACTCTTCATTGTGATTCAAGATCAAACCTTGGATTATTCGCAAGTTCAATATAGTTCATTAATTTGGTAATCTTCTTCCTTGTTTCTTATTATTGTTTGTTTTATTATTGATTAGATTAGTTTCTTAGTTATTTGCAATAGTTCAAAGCATGGATTTTTATATGGAATTTGTTATTGGATTCTCAAACATGAGTGAGTAGTTTTATTTCTAGGATTGTGGGGATCTATTTATGCAATTAGGGATTGATAGATTAGTATAATTACCCTTTATTTCAATTGTGTTATCGAATCGTTCATGCTAGATTTATGAATTAGGTTTTTTTCTATTGAATCTTATGAGGAGAGATTTCGTATAGGCTTTCAATCATTAGGCATAGTGATCCTTGAGCATGCGAGAGCGGCTAGGTGATCTTTGAGGGAGGTAATGTTCGAGAGAAATTACATGTGCCCTTAGATAAATTGACTTATTGGGTAGTTATTATTCGTCTCTGATTTCCCGAATTGTATGCATAGTGATCCATAGTCCTAGTTCTTTATTAATTGATTCTTACCTTCATATTTAGTTCTGTTATTTGCTTAGTTTAGTCACACACACTCATCTTCATCTGATCTAGTTAGTATAATATTAGAATTCAGATACAATAATATAACTTTCTCCCTGTGGATTCGATCCTGACTTCCCTGACTACTTGTTAGTGGACCTTAGGTTATTTTTGATAAGGTGATACGACTTTAGCCTGTCAGTACTCTAGAAGGTGATTGCATTAGCATTGTCCGTGCTTGCATGCAATGTCAGATATTTGCTAATCTTAATCACATGCCACCTATATCACTACATAACATGACCTCTCCTTGGCCATTTTCGAGTTGGGGCATAGACATAATCGGACAAATTCATCCAAAGGCTTCATTTTCAATGCTAGGGGCAAAGTAAGTCTCAAAATTTGTTATTAACAACATTATCTGTCAGTATGGCATACCTTTTGAAATCATCTCTGATAACGAATCACAATTCGAGGGTCATCTGAATAAAAGTCTCGCAAAATATGCAATCAAGCATCATCAGTCCTCACCTTATCGTCCCTGAACCAATGGAGCAGTGGAAGCAGCCAATAAGACAATTAAGACTATTATTGCCAAGATGACTGAGAAGACTAGGGAATGGCATGACAAACGACCATATGCCTTTTGGGGATATAGAATATCAATTAGGACTCCAACAGGCACAACCTCATATTCTTTAGTTTATGGGATGGAGCCAGTCCTACCGATTGAGGTGGAGATACAATCTCTCATGGTCATAGCAGAAAGTGAAAGCTCATAAGACCAATGGTACAAAACTCGTTATGATGAACTTACATTGAAAGATGAGTACCGACTACAGGTTTTGCATAACATTCAACTCTATCAACGGAGAATTGCTCGTGCATTTAACAAAAAGGTTCGAGATAGAGACATTAAAGAAGGCGATCTAGTTTTACAGGAAAATATAGCTCCGTTGCATGATCGTCGGGGAAAATTCAAAGCCTAACTGGCCTGGGCCATTTCAAGTCAAGCATGTCACCACGGCTCGAGCAGTAAAGCAAATGGATTTTGATGGGAATGAATTCACCTATTTCACTAATCTTGATGAGTTGAAGAAATGTTACTCTTGGGCATCAAAGTAATTGTAATTGTCTTGGTCAAGTAACCAAGCAGTTTGTGGATTTTGTATCATATATATTTATTCTTAATAAACATGTCCTATTATTGCAGATATTCATAAAGTGTGTAAAATAAAAAAAAAAAAAAAAAAAACGAAAAAAAGGAGAAAAAGAAAAATGATGAAGCATGCAGAGATGTTTTTTTTAAGGTTTTATATATTATGCTTTCATGTGTCATGTGATTGATTAGTTATAGTTTGCATGTCATATTTTATGTTAAAGTATGCATGTGTTTAGAATTGTATTCACATTGAATTTCTCACAAGTAGATAATTCCCAGAAATAGATAAATTTTATTCATCCCAACTAGGGTACTTCATGTCATACATAAATAGACAAAAGGCCTCCATTTTCTACCAAATAAAAAAAAAGAATGAAAAAAATAAAACAACAAATAAACATGATATTTCCCCCAAACTCTTTTCCTCTTCATGGTCGGCCCGTCTGAACCATTGGCTTGACCAATATCAGCCAAAAGCCATTGAAGATAATCATCATCAATCATTGAAAAGGGAGGTCAGGTACTGATGATGTAGTTCTAGCCCCCTGCCATATAGTGGGCATTCTTTGAATATTACTCATATCAGTCTCATAAGTAGTACAAGATGGAAGAGTTTGGAGGGCAGTAATGTGTTGTTGCCTCCAACCAATTTGCCTTAGACACCTCCATGGAAAATAGAAAGTGACTCGGCAAAGCCCCGGTAATTGTATACCTCTACGGCCAATATACAATTGCATTGATGCCAAGGTGGCTTGTGACCCACTATATGTCTTGCTGTAGAAAATAATCTTCCCACCCACCATTTTTACTAAGTTGATAGAAGAAAGGATGAAACCTCTTTCTCAGATTTGATTAATTTTGTAAGCAAGATTCCTAAGAAGTTTCATAAGAGAAAATTTTCCCAATAACCACAAGCAAAGGTCTAATGGATATCCCTTCACAAAGCTTTGAGGGTTTCTTTTGAGTTCGTCAAAGCCAATAAACATTTCCCCCAAACTAAGTGGTACAAAACGACCCCCACTAACAATTTGTGGAATGAGTGCGATACACCGGACATGTCATGTGTTTGAAGACCATATAATGAGGGTACTTCCCAAATCATAAGAATGCAAGCATTTTCTCTAGCAAACCTATAGCTGGTGTTGTTAGAGAAATGCCAAGCACCAAATTGAAAGGTCGATGACAAAATAAGAAGAAGTATCTCACCATACTATAGGTAGTTGCCATTAAGGTTTTCATGAAGGTATAAAATTGTTGATAAATCTCCCGACATTCTCGTAGGAGACCTAGGTGTAGTAACTGGACCATTGGAGGGTAAGCCTAGTAATCCTTCGACCTCTTCAACAAGAGGCACAATCTCTTAGTCTCTAAAGCGGAAGACATGACGAGTTAAATTTCATCCCAAAATTGGGAAGTAGCATGAATCATTTCCTAGCAAATAAGAAGAGAAAGCAAAGGCATAAGAGCCTTAGTAAAACGGGAACAAGAAGAAGACTGCCTAGGCTGCTCCAAATTCTTTGTGACCCCCGAGAGTTGTTTTTATTACCACTCCACATTTCATTAGTATCTTCGTAACTAGAAGCCGTTTTTTTGTGAAAGAAGAAAAGCTAGAGAAGATGTTGGAGAAATGAAGATGGTGCATTTGGAAATGAAGAACCATCCCCTTTTATAGATGGAAGAAAGATGATCATCCATGATTCATACCAGATAATAGGATTGAGTATTGTTCATAGGGTAATGAGGAGCATCCATAACAATGGCTAATGACCAAGCACTTGTGGTATGGCAATTTTTTCTATAGTTGAACATCAATAAACATTGTAAATGATGAATCAAGAACATTGATACAATCTTTTTTTTAATAATCATCCAAAATAACGACCTTAATCAATCTATTTTATATAGTGATCGTCATTTTGCAATAAAACAAATCAGCATTATGCATGAAAAATTCCTAGAAGATTTTTATAAAACAGAACAATATTTTGCCATATGATGGGTGGTCCACCATGGGTCTGGAGGGTAATAGCCCTTGGTCATCACTTTAAGATGACATGACTTGACAATGCACCACTTTAAGGCGACATGACCTAACAATGTCCTAATTTAAGGTGACATGATAACACATGGAGTCCTAAAAAGTGAATGATTGTGACTTGACAACTTGTTTGTCATCAAGACAATGAAAAATTGTGATAAAACTGGAGTCATCCTGTTAATTGTCGGAGTCTCTCGCGTTAACGAAAGACTAACTCATAAGGAAAAAATATTTAGGATCGCGTTAAAGTCGCATTTCAAAATTTTAGAAAATTAATTGGGATTTTCTATTTAAGACGACGTTAAAGTCGCATTTCAAATTTTTAGAAAATTAATTGGGATTTTCTATTTAAGACGACGTGAAAGTCGCATTTCAAATTTTAGAAAATTAATTGGGATTTTCTATCTAAGACGACGATAAAGTCGCATTTTTAAATTTTAGAAAATTAATTGGGATTTTCAATTTAAGACGATGATAAAGTTGCATTTTCAAATTATAGAAAATTAATTGGATTTTCTACCTAAGACGACAATAAAGTCGTGTTTTTAATTTTAAGAAATTAATTGGGATTTTCCATCTACAACGACAATAAAGTCGCATTTCAAAATTTTAGAAAATTAAATGGGATTTTCTACATTAAGCGTCGTCAGAAGTCGCAAATCATATTTTCAAAAGAACACTAATGATAACTATTTTCTATGGAGAATATGTTATCTCAAAAGAAATTTTCTGTCAAAATTTTGTGTCGTTTCAAACATTGGTCATCTTTTCATCCAAAATTCGACCAATGTGGGGCATTATGTAGACACCAAATTTTTAACCCCTGTCATATATAAAATTTAAAAAAAAAAAAGATTTTGAAAAGAAATAAAAATTACCTTCAAAGGCATGTTTCGTCTCGGAGCACGAGTTTCATTCCGTTGTATAGTTTTCTTTTTTTTTTGCGTTTTAGTCATACAATTCTAGCTTAGAAATATAATTTTCCGTAAGTTGAAGTCAATAACTACAGCCACCAGTGTAATAAAATGATTTGTAGTATAATCATGCTCGTCTTTATTAATTTGACAATTTTTCAATAATTGTTTTAAGTTAGTTTTAAGTTAATTAAGGAATAAAAATCTTGAGAAGGAATAAGAATCGGAATCAAATCCAAAGTGTAAGAGTCAAGCATTCAATTTTTTTTGGAAGATTCGAGCTGTGCGCCATGCACACGATCATGCGCCCAGCACACAAAAGCTTTGTGCGCCTGATGCATGCTAGTGCGCCAAGCGTATAAGGCTGTGTCTAGCGCAGGTTAGCGCAGGTTCTTGCGCTGTGCGCATTTTCCCTGTCAATTTTTTCTTCACGTTTTTCGATGCATTTCTACGTATTAGGATGTATTTAGGATGAGCTAAAACTCGGATTTTGCCTCTTTAGTGTATAGATCAAAATCAAATCTAAAGAGAATAAGAATATTGATATTTCCAATAAATTAGATGATGTAAGAAGATTTGAGGGGATTTAGTGATATCATTAGGGTGATGTCATTGGGGTGATGTCATTAAGATAATATAGGATGTTAAAAATTAGATTTTTGGGTGAAAAACAGATTTTCTACCTTCTTCAAACCCTAATTCATCACCTCATTTCCCTATAAATACCCCTCTTCTTTTTTATTCAAAAAAAACTTCTCACAACTTGAAAATCTAAAACAAACACAACTTCAATATTGCTCTCATTCTCTCTACTTCTTCCCTCTAAGAAAAATCTCACTCAAACAAGAGAAAGCAAAAGTTATAATTACAAAAGTAATTAGTAAGTGAGAAGTTCACCAAAGGAAAACACAAAAAAAGGGTAATTAAGTGTATTTAGAAACTCACTTAGAAATTAAGAAAATTACAAAAAAAGTAGAAAACTTTGCAAAAGGAAGTGCATCATTGAGGTAGCAAGATAAAGTTAAAGATCTTGTTATTTTTCTTAATTATCTTCTTAATCACATCCTAACTTTCTCATTGTGTTCTCTTATCATTTTTTTAATTTTTGGAGGAATTTGGGTATGTGGAAGTCCTAATAGGTTCTCCACCTTAAATCACCCCACCTAGAATAGTCAACTCTAATGGGGAGACTCTTAGGAAATATGTGCTTATGTGATATTTTTTAATGAAGTAGTTGTTCATCACCAAAAACATGTTTTCATAAAAAATTCAAGTAGAGTTGTGCATAAACATCTCCATAAAAAAATTGGGATGCTGTAATTATGGTCAGTTTCAATTTCGTACTTCATTTCATTTTTCGTCTGTATTATGTGAATAGTTTATAGGATCTAATGTTTTTCCTATGAAGTTCATGACGTTTCCAGCAACTGGGATTTGGAATTTCTAAAAAATGAATTTTGTACAGTTAAAGAAAAATCATACACCATTGTTGTTAACTCAAGTTTCATAAAAATTATTTTCCTTTCATATGAAAATGTTAATTACAAGTAATGAAATTTTAAGTTTCTCTTAAAATGGTTCATTTTTTTTTAAAAAAAAAAAAAGAATCATCATAAAAAATCAAAATCAAAGAGGTTAATTAAAATCTAATTTTCATAAGTTTACAAATAAACATGAATTCCAAAGCCTATTCAAGAGGATGAATATCAAAGAGCATCATGGTGAAGTTCAAGATTGAAGACTTGTATATATCATAGAATTTGTACATATTGTTGTAATAATTTTTTTTTTTTGTAAATAGTTATTACATCACTCATTAATGAAAAGTATAGAGATGTTTATGCCTAAATTTCATAAATAATTACACAATTCTTTTTAATAAAATTAGCAACCAATGTTATAAATTTTGCATATTGGGCCCAATATATCATAGTATATGAATTAAATGACCCAATCTCAATTAAGAGGAAAAATTGTACATCTAACTAAGTTAAATTGTATGATGATCCATCTTACATTTTGAAATTGTTCTCCATCTTCAAATGGATCAATCATATAATTTGACATAATTAGATTGGTAATTATAATCTCCAAGTTGATTTTAGGCCACTTTAAATGGCCAAATTCCGATTAGCCAAATACAATCTTCAAATCTTATCTCAAATTGATCATTTTTCTCAAAATGACTTAAGAATCTTCATATAAGATTATTCCTCATCCATCCAAAAGGATTCAATTAGGAAGCAAACCTCTTTTTCTAAGACCTCTTGAAAATTATAAATGTGATCACTAATTAATGTGGTTATTTCAATCCTTGATTAATCACTAATTAGGGTGATTAACTCAAACTTTTCATTTAATCAGTAATTAGGGTGATTATCTCCAATCATTGGTTAATCGCTAATTAGGGTGATTAACTCAAACTCTTCATTTAATCACTAATTAGGGTGATTATCTTTAACCTTGGTTAATCACTAATTAGGGTGATTACTTTAATCTTTCCTATTTAATAATTAATTAGGGTGATTATCTTAAACCTTGGTTAATTACTAATTAAGGTGATTAACTTAACCCTTCTCATTTAATCACTAATTAGGGTGGTTATCTTAAACCTTGAATAATCAGTAATTAGGGTGGTTACTTCCTTCATTTTAATCGCTAATTAAGGTGATTATTTTGACCTTCATATTTAATCACTAATTAAAGTGATTATCTTAACCCCATTTTAATCACTAATTGGAGTGATTACCTCATTTCAAATAGAATTATTTAATTCTAAAGGTGAGTTATTCATAATCTATTCTTTCCTTTTCCCCAATGGAATTGGCCATTTCGGGTGAGTCATAAGATCGAACTACGATGGCTTTGATCCATGAGTGGATTCCAATCCAGCAATGATTGGTACATAGTGCAACTTCGGTGCTCAAACCTACTATGTACAAATGATAAATTGGCCCTCTTAAGAAATGATTGACGTGTATATGTGCAAATTATGTGATTTTCATTCTTTTGAATAGCCATGATTACTTTAAATGGAAAATAACGTATTTAGCAAGAGCCCGTTATGTAGAATGGAAGAGGAGACGAGTTCCAGATGTTCGCACCTCTTAACCTAATCCCCGAACCCTATCTCATGGTATAAATGACCAATTTTCAAAAAGCCTTATCCATATGAAGTCATCATCGTTTTAAATGATACTTCTTGAAATTGACTTCAAAATGATTTATTAAATAAACCTGTCCCTATTCAGATATTAATAGGGTGGCGACTTCAAAGGTTTCTAAACCTCATAGTCCAATGAGAGACTTTTTGTGGGATTCGGAACCGTTGATTAAGACAGTAAAAAATCGGGTGCCACAGGTTGGCGACTTCACTGGGATAATACTTCCACTTGAAGTACAAGAGGTTTAAACCTGAACAATGCATTATTTTCCATATGTATATATAATAAAAAAAGTTAATCATGGCTATTCACAATTTAATTTTTGTATATAGCATGCTTATGTGAAAATTACGTGTGCTTGATAGTTTAGCGGTCCGTACACTTGCACACTTTTTTACCATTTTTTTATTAGGTCTGATACCTCTGTCTATTGGCAAAGGTCAGAATTTTAGAATGAAAAATTAATGAATTAAAGGGCGTAAAACCTACATCCACGAGCTATTGCGACCGGCTCTGTCAGGAGCGTCCACCCTCGATGGATACAATAGAAGTGACTCGAGGCCACTTTAGCATAATCTCTCTTTATATGAATTACCTTTTAGTTGAGTTCTAGGACACAAAGATCAATGCACTAATATCCTTATTTCAATTATTAAATAATGTGAAAATTTTAAAAAATTCATCAGTCCGTTTTCAATCGGTCAATATTTTAGTAATCATTAATTGTACCTGAATTGCTGCCGAAATTATTATTGAAATATTAAGAGTATTATTGTTTATTTATCATAAGTGTCATAAAAAAATGTGTGCTCACCTATTTTTTTTTTAATAAAATCACATTTACTTCATAATTCTTTTCATTCAAATTGGTTTTTTCAAAAACAAAATTGATTTTTTGAAAGAAAAAATATTGTTTTGAAAATATAATTCCAAAATAAGACAAAAGCAAAGAAAAAATGAAAAATGAAAAGCGTCATAATCACTAGTTCAAAACGTGTCATGTTTAGGAATTAGAATGTAATCAACACTGTATAGCTTAAAACACGAGAAGTCTAGTCTAAAAAAAATTTGAAAAAAAAGTAAAAAATTGTGTCAAAACAAAAGGGATATTCATTTTCGAAAAAGAGAGAATAAAAATCCTTCCATTTCCTACTAAAAATATATATAAAAAAAATTCATTATTCTGTGACTTACATTGTTAGTGTGTACATTTCAGGAACTTCACATTAGTCTAATCCTAAGAGGTGGAACAGACGTATTTAGACAGGAGAATACATGGCCTGGCACCTAACAGACTAAATTCTGAATTTTTTTTGGGAAGAACCTGAATAGTTAAATGCTTTTATATTGTGGTAGAGCTACGTGCGACTTTATCCTCTAAAAAACAAAAAAGAACAGTCTAATGTTGTATGCATCTATCTTAGTTTTCTTTACTATGTACTGTACTAAAAGGGGTACGTAAGCAACTCATTTTCTGAGTGCAGCTGCAAAAAATAAATATTTATATATATATAAATTTCATTTTCAATATATCAGAACTACGGTGGGCCTGATTCTCCATTCCAAAAAAAATCAGAAGAAATTCTTTTTCCCCAAATCGAAATATACCTATGGCAATACATAGCAACCTTCGAGTTCGGCTCGGTTGCATTTGATATTTTCTTCTATGGTTTCAGCGCTTAAAATCAATCAACACATGCGGATCACCATAAAGAAGAACGATATCTAAGGCATTATAATTTGCCAAAATGAGGACACAAGCCTCATTATACATATTTTTTCTTATTTCTATAGCAGCAGGAAATGGAAGGATATCACCAAATTGATTTTGAAAAACGTTTGTGTATTATCCTCAAAAAATGCGAGTCTAAAAAATGGAAATCTAAAATATAAAATGAAAAGGTCATTGATTAGCTCATTATATTACATATTTTTACCCCTATATTTTAGTTATTTGAATATATTTTATACGGTTTTTTCACCAAATACCCTGACAAATTTTTTTATTCACCAGATACCCCAACTTTTTGGGGAATTCACCATATACCCCTGACTTTTAAAAAAAATGACACAAAATGCCCTTATTACAGACAGACGTTGGATTTCCGTTAACTAATTAACCCTAAAAAACCCTACAAAACCCTAAAACCCTTACCATCCCTAAAAACCCTAACTAACACTAACCCTAACCCTAACCCTAACCCTAACCCTAACCCTAACCCTAACCCTAACCCACCTCCCCCCCCACCCCCCACCCACCCCCAATAGCCCCTCCCACCCACCCCCCCTCCCCCCCCTCCCCCCTCCCCGCCGCACCTCCCCCCCCCCCACCCCCCCTCCCTCTCCCCACCACCCCCTCCCCCTCCCCCCCTCCGCCTCCCCCTCCCCCACCGCCGCACCTCCCTCTCCCCACCAGCCCCATCACCCCCATCCCCTCCCCCCCATGCCTCCCCTCCCGCATTTTGTGTCAATTCCCCAAAAAGTCGGGGTATATGGTGAATTCCCCAAGAAGTCGGGGTATCTGGTTAATAAAAAAAATTGTCAGGGGTATTTGGTGAAAAAACCGTATTTTATATCTATATATGGGTTTTTCAAATGACTTCACCTATTGAGCTTAATTAGTCTTTTATCTTATGATAGGTATCCAATTTGCGAAATAAGAGGGTACGGGCCCAAATAAGAAGCAATCCAAGTCAAAGATGACACAAGAAAAGAAGAGAAGCCCATCAAAATGAAAAGAAAAACAAAAGGAAGCCCAAGGCTTCCACAACAACAACAACAACAACAACAACAACAACAACAACAAACAAACAAAAGAAAGAGAAAAATGGCAGTAAACTCACCCCATCTTCCCAGTTTCATGAGCAAGACGAAAGAAAGTGGAATACTTTCTTTTCCAAGTCAACTCAATTCAGAGCAAGAATCTCTAATATACGAAGCCAAACATAATAAGGGAATTATGGAGCAAATCAGAAATCATATATTTTTCTCTACAAGTAATTTTCAAAAATTTGATAATTGGGGTTTTGTTCAGTTGGGTATAAAAATCCCTTAATTTCTAGAGGGGGGGGGAAGAACACATATGACATTCACACAAAGAGTAGTTTTAGGTTTAGTTTTCACTTGAGTCTTGCTCGTGTTTGGATACACCTGGGATATCGGCGTACTTCGGCAACGTTCAACAAACCGATTTGGTTCTTGTCTTAGTCTATCCGTTTAATTGCATAAACAAATTTCGGTAATCTTATTCCTTTTGCTCAATTTAATTTCTTTAGTTTTGTTGTAATAGATTTCCCTTTTTTTCAGTTCTATAATAGTTGGTATTTTGTCTTGATACTTCCTTTGAATCAATATAGCATCTGCAGATTTAGTTATTTTTCTTTATTGGTTCGATTACTGCACTTGGTTATTTGTTTGATATTCTGCATCTAAACGTATTATATGAGAATCAATGCTATGCAATTCCAACTTTATTGATTTATTACACCAATCAAATTAATTGTTTAAGTTAGTGGGTTCATAAATTTGCTAATTATCTTAGGTTGACTTTGTTTATTGCTTTTCCTGTTGTTATTGTTTTGTGCTTTGCGTCATAATGTTGCTAAGATTACACACTTAACTACCTGGTCTTAGTTGTAGTTCATTATATTAGTTTACAATATTTTAGATTCTTGAAATATCATTACAGTGAGTTAGTTCTTATTTGCAAGTAATCATTGGTCTAAAATCATGATAATTAAGCGGGAAATACAACTTAACACCAATATCCTTGCGGGTTCGACCTGTATTTGCTAGTTATGCTATAGCGTACATCGTGCACTTGCGGTATTAGTTGTTTTATTCATACAGTCATTGAAAAATATAATAACAAGTCAAAGAAATCTAATGAAAAATCCAAAACAAATGATAGAGTCAAGGTTTCGCACCTTTTAGTAAATGATAACTGGAATTGGGGTAAAAAAAAAATTTGCTCAAAGATATCATTTCTTTCATTCCCTAAAAAAAGAAAAGAAGAAGCAAAGTCTGGAAAAATTTCTATGATAACTTTTCATCTCATTTCACAGGAACTCTAACTGGGCGCGCTTAGGATCTAGGATGATTCGCCGAAGTTCTGACCATGGTGAACGTTCTCTTTCGGTAATATTGTCATCATTGTCTACACCAGCTGTATACTCTGCTACATATCTTTCGAACAACGGGTACCCACAGAACTCTACCCCTCCACCTGATCCAATGGTTGAGCTTCGAGGAATTGTCCAGGCCATGCTTGACCGACGGGATAACATTGAGTAAATTGTGTTGAGCATAATGCGAAAAAGCGCCAAGATGCCTCCTCCTACTCCTCCTACTCCGGAATCAGAAGTAGCTTCACCTTTTCACCTTGAGCCAATGAACAATGATAGAGAAATTCCCACTAAGCTCGAGGAAGAAGTATTCAAGCTCAAGGAATTCCTATGAACCATGGATGGACATTCATGGGTTTCCCTGGAGAGTGGAAGAATCTTTGATGGCTCAGCTCTTTCAGTAGTATTTAGATGGTGATGCAATACATTGGTTCCTCAATTTTGAGAACACAAAGAAATCCACTTGGGCTGATAAGTCAGAGAGTTCTCGAACCAGTACAAGTATAATGAATGAATTGATCTTACTAGATTGGATCTGGAGATGACATGTCATAAACTTAAGGAGACATTTTCTTTATTCATCACTCGATGGAGAAACAAAGCCTCCAAAATGATGAGTAGGCATAATAAGGAGGAACAACTGCAAATGGTTGTGAAGATTCTTCTTCTTGTCTTTCAGAAGCATATGGCTTAATATTTTTCGACCTTCAAAGCCTTGATTGCTACTGGAACCCTAGTTGAGGATGCTGTGAAAAGGGGAGACATCAAAAAAGATGAACTTACTGGCGGTATTTCTCATAACGCAAAGTTTGGAAATAACAAAAGAGCCCCCAACAATGATTCTACAGCTCCTAAAGTAAGTACTATGATCCATGCCATTGGCGCATCTTCCGCATTCCAGTTGCGACCACAAAGGAACTTCACTCCCTTGAACATGACTTATTCCCAGGCTCTGTCCAAGCTAAATAAGGCCAATCTCATTCAACCATTGAATTCTCGCCCACCTCCTTAAAATCCTTACCCTGGTTATGACCCAAACAAAAATTGTGAATATCACTCAAGCCCGGGGCATAATACTAAAAACTGCACGACCCTTATGCATCAGATTCAAATCTTGTGGATGATGGAAAACTCTCTTTGGGATCCATTTCTAGTAAACCAAATGACTCTCAACCCAACATCACAAAAATTCCCTTTCCTATTCATAAACCCTTATTTGTCATTAATGCAATATCCTCTATGATAGACAGATGCGATCCGATCCAGTTAATCCGCAAGACAGGTTCCCCAAATGTCTCGATATTCCAACAGTGCAGGCTACAAGTAATGCGGTCTATGACTTTTCTACTCAAGAAAAGGTCAAAATGATACCTTGTAAAGACCCCAATTTCATTCTCAACAAGGATCCATTTCATTGATATCTATGGAACCTTGGATTATGATGGTGCATTCTTCATTTTGGACTCCGATGCTGATGAAGATGCCTCTTCGGTCTTGACGATTGTGGAGGAAAAAACTATAGGTCATTTCACCATTCCAAATACCTACCGGCGCCCCATCTGCTTCGATGATCTTAGTGATGAGGAGTACATGGATATATCTCATTTAACTAGAGCATGTCGCCATTTTAAGCCATCATATTTGGAGGATGAAAATCCTTTGGAGGTATTGAGAACGAAAGAAAAGGGCAAGGAGCCTATGACAGAGGATAGTAATAAAGATGATGATGCTATCAAGCGCATGAAGGAAATAAATGCTAATGTTTTCATCTGGAAGTTGTTAATGCATTCCCAGCCTCATAGGGCAACCGTTCTAAAGCATCTCAATGAAGCCTCAGTAAGCTCTTCCTTAACACCTGACCAAATGGTGGGATTCATTCATGGGGTAGATCACACTCTCATGTTTACAAACAATTATCTCCCTGATAATATCAACCACAACAATTCATTGCACATCACTATAAGTTGTAATGGATGGGATATATCTAGACTATTTATCGACAACGGCTCCGCGATCAACGCTTGCCCTTTGCATGTGCTAGCAAGACTCGGGTATTCAAAATAAGATAAGGTACCATCCAACTAGGTGGTCTGAGCATATGATAATGTCAAGAGAGAAGTACTAGGTTTAATCAGCCTCCTCATTGAATATGCATCGTGGCAGGGAAGGTGGAATTTATGATAATTGACATTCAAGTATGTTTCAACCTCTTATTAGGAAGACTGTGGCTGCATGAAAATAGAGCAGTAGCCTCTACTCTACATTAGAAGGTAATGCTTCTCACTAATCATGGTGCTGTGACTATTTCTGGTGATAAATAAATTATGACCATCTCCAACACCGGGAAATTTTTGTTGTATCTGAACGAAGTAGATGACGTTGAATGATTACACTATCAACTGTATTCTAGCAGGGCCTGAAAATTCGTGGATGAATGAGGTCCCCGCGGCTACACCAAATGTAAGTACAAAAGGAATATAACCAGAGTATAGTGAGGATGACGAGGAAGGGGTAGGTGTTCCAAGCATCGGCACTCATGATACGTCAGTTAAAGCATCAGAGAAATGGAATCCTGTATTAGCAATCCTCAAGACCATGATGATAATGAGTCAAAAAAGAGATCTATGACTAATGATTTTGACCTGGACTTTAATGTAGTCCAAGAGGTTCACAATTGACAGACTAAAGTCGTATCACCTTATCAAAAATAACCTAAAGTCACTAGAGGAAAAAAGCCCAAGGGCTGCGGTCAACAGGGGCCCAAGGGCTGCGTTTTTTGACCGCAGCCATTAGACTAGCAGCCCTTGGCAAAAACCGCAGCCCTTAGCGCGTTAAGGGCGCGGTCGGTGGCAAAAACCGCGACCCTTGGTTGGTTAAGGGCTGCGGTTAAGGGCAAAAACCGCAGCCCTTAGTGTGTTAAGGGCTGCGGTTTTTGCCCTTAACCGCACCCTTAACCAACCAAGGGCTGCGGTTTTTGCCCGAACCGCAGCCCTTGTGACCAAAAAAAAATTTTAAAATTTTTTTTTTTTTTTCGCATTTTTTAGCCCAAAATGACCCCCCAAACAATTATATATATAGAAAAGTATCATTTTTCATTACAAATATATAGGAAGTTATAAAAAAATATGGTACTCCAGCTAAATTCAATTTGACAGCTTCATATTTTCTCTTCTTGAGGAGCAGCATCCTCTTGTACAGCCCATCCATATCTTTTTCTTCTTCACAAATTCTTAGATGCAAAATTTTCAAATTGTTTGAGGCGCAACCGCACAAGAGCTTAACTAAACCAATAAACAACCAACAACCACTTAGTGCTTGGTAGCTTTGATACGCAAACCGCATTACCAACCTTCACATCCATATATTAAATATAAAGCAAACGGCATCACATATACCTTAAATTTTGTGGCAACACTCAACTTTTGTGAATCGGCTCCCTAGACTTGAATAAGGGACCAACAACAGGTTTTTTTTGGACTGTACCAAAGATACTTGAAGCAAATTTCGAGGAAGGAAAGTCTCACAAGAAGACAAAAGTTGAACAGAGCCAAAATGCATCAGGTCTCTGTTCTTATCCTAAAACCTTGTTGTGTCATACATAACCTGAAACAAGTAGCAGTGTCCCACCATAAAAATTATTGAAACATATCACAAGTAAACGACAAAAAATGTACCCACATACAAAACTTTAAGCAAGTATTATAGCTGGAAAACTTTCCAAAACAATCAGCAGTTTAGCAGCACACATGGCCATGTTATACATCTTGAATTCTATAAGGATGCGCTATAGTCTCAGAAATTGAAATTTCAAACTTTCCTAACAAACTTACCTCATGCTCTAATTTGAATAAATGACGATTGAAGTGTCTTTGCAATCTCTCATTCGCATAATTGATGCGGAACCGGTCAAAGCTATTTTTTCGAAACAAGGGTGTACAAGATGAATATTGAAGATAGTTAAAGAGGTAAAATGGAATACAAAATATAACAATGTAAACTCTGAATGAATAAATAAATGAATAAAAACATACATCAAATGATTCAAAACCATATTTGTTCTACAAGCCAATTAAACAAGCAAGAATAGATAGATTTTGCCAATGCATCACGAGTATACGGTTTCAAAGCTAAAATAAATAAAATTTACGCTTGCCATGTACTATAATGCAACTGAAGCTAAATGTGAACACATCGCAACCGGTCTATGTTCGCATTGGCCACCAATAATTCGAAGTAAATAACAGGAAAATCAACCAATAAGCGACCAAAACTGGAACTATAATAAACAAAAAATTTAAGTGATTCAAGGAACATAGAACTAAGATCACAAAGAAAAAGAAAAAGAACTTGTATGCATTGACAAACATTGCTCAAAGAACGAAACAAAAAATATCTTCATCCAATTGCCCCAACACCTTTAAACACACGGGTATTATGAAGGCGACAAAGTACAAGGGAGTATCAAGTACGACTATATACTCCCTCGTTTGAGTACTAGTTCAAATTGCACTATCGGGGAGGGGGGCTTGCAGGGGGTCGGGAGGGGGTGGGGCTGCGGGGGGGTCGGCGAGGGGGGTGGGCTGCAGGGGGGTCGGTGAGGGGGGGGGGTTGTGCGGGGGTCGGTGAGGGGGGTGGGCTGCGGGGGTCGGTGAGGGGGGGGGCTGCGGGGGGGTCGGTGGAGGGGGATTGCGAGGGGGTCGGGGAGGGGGGCTTGCAGGGGGTCGGGGGGGGTGGGGCTGCAGGGGGTCGGGGATGGGGGTGGGCTGCAGGGGGTCGGTGAGGGGGGGGGCTGCAGGGGGTCGGTGAGGGGGGTGGGGCTGCAGGGGGGTCGGTGAAGGGGGGGTTGTGCAAGGGGTCGGTGAGGGGGGATTGCAGGGGGTCGGTGAAGGGGGGGATTGCGGGGGTCGGTGAAGGGGGGATTGCGGGGGGTCGGGGGAGGGGGTGGGCTGCGGGGGGTCAGTGAGGGGGTGGGGCTTTGCAAAAATCAAGTCAAGTTGCATGACAACTCGATTTGTAGAAGCAAACCATCAACAAACATAATCCATATCTTTGATCACAACCAAAATAGAGAGACATAAAGGACCAATTTTCATGATAAGACACCGCCAAAACAAATGCAAGAATATCAATGTCGGCTAAGAGAAGTAGACAAATACCCGGGAAATCAACATAATCTAAAAAACATAGAATAATTACCCAGGAAGTACATAACTAAACACAAAGATAAAAACAACAACTCTGTAAAAGTGTTAACCATGTGAATGATCTGTTTCACCATTAATGGAGCCTTGACTTAACATCAACATACTGATAATTAAGAGCCTCCAAAGCGTCATCATCTCCTTCCCATCTCTCTCTCCTTCTCTGCTATTTGCCTCTCTATCTTTTTTTTAACTCCTTTACTATTTTTCACTCTCTACCTATCCCTGTCCGTGAAATTTAAACAGAAAGTGATGGTCTACTCTTATTTTCTCCCAAAATTCTGAATAACTAAGGTCTATAGGGATACAGGTCCCTAATCAAATATCGAACTTAAAAGTTGTCTGCCTATCTCTTCCAGTGCAGAATAAACAGGTTCCCATTTATGGTCTCGGTGTTCCTAACAACGGGTTTCTATTAGTAAATTAGTAACAGGCTCCTAAAAACTCGAAGGCTAAGAGCTCAAAGAACCCACTAAAAACCCTCAATAAAAGATGGTGAAAGATTGATTTTCGGAGTCATAATGACGAACGAGCTCCAGTCACATTGAGAAGAAGAAGTCATGGTAGAAAAGAGAAAAGCACAAGCAAAAATGAGAGGCAGAAGCAATGAAAAAGAGAAGATAGAGAGAGAAAAATGAAGGCTCTGCTTTAGCCATAAGGCTTAAAGTTTGAAACCAAATAAAATTGTCATTTACAAAAGAATACAAGGCTAGCACTCCAAGTCACTCTCAGCCACAAGAGACCCCTCTTTGGTCATACGTTAATCCATTCTATGTGCATATTAAACTCCACGTAAGCGCTCCTTCAATTTTTTTTGTTGAACAGGCAACCTACACATAGCATACCTTCTATCTATTTATTTTATAAGTAGAGAAGAATAGGTCCCTAATTAGGTGAGAAATGTACACACAGAGAAACTCCAATTATATAATACATGAGTTATTGAACATTTGTCCAAAAAATTGGGATTCAAGATAATCCGATACAAATCAGGACTTAAGAAGTATCTCGCCATTTAGCAACATTTAGAACAATTGAAAAGAAAAGGCACAAGTAAACCAAGTCAAAAATTCATTTCATTCCTAAACAATCAACTATCAAAGGGACATGGAGAAGGGAGAAAGAATAGAGCTAATTTCGGTAGAGAGCAATTTTCGCAATATGCAATTTTTACACACGATTACCATAAAACGATCGGGAACGTAGGATAAAATAAGAGCAACAGATGGTCCAATATTGACCTACAACTACATACATATTTATCCAATTCGCAAGACAAATTATGAAAAAGAATAGACATGTACCTTTCGGTTTATAACGAAGCAACTTCATTAACTCGCAAAGCACAAGGATTAGGTGCATGATTAATTAAGATTGAAGACTTAGATGTCAGTATGTGATGAGCTTTAGTATCCACTGGATTTGTAAATGATTAGTGTTACCTGATGGAGAAGCACTGATCCCCCTCGATAATTCTTTGGTGTTACTTCTGCTATATACACAGGAACCTGTTCCACATTCATATATATTAATTATTATTACATTATATTTCTATTTCTCGTACACCAATATTAATTTTCCCACAAAGTTTCACTATAAAAGCTAACTTACCACATAAGAAATGATGCCGCATGCAAAACCAAGAGTTAGTCTACCGATATCAAGAATTCCGGAACCCTACAGGTTGCAAGTGAACTACTTATGTCACTCAAACTATTGACCATAAAAATTAAAAACCAAACTTCAAGGCGTACTACTAGTATACGACTTGATATAACAACAAAATACAACCTGTGTATATACTACAGAAAGCCACCCACCAATGCCAAGTATGCTTGATATCCCCATTGTCTGCATCAAGAGTTGATCAGAATAGACTACAGTTAGAAAGGAAGCTAAACGGTCGAGTGGTCGGACATCATGCGGGCAAGAAAAGACTCTTACACCACGGCGACCAATGGAATCGCCTAGTTTTCCAGATACTAGTGCACCTAACAGTCCTCCAACTGTTAGTATTGATCCGAAAAGCGAATACTGCAGCGAGTAAAACAAAATAATTAAGCCTGATATATAGCATCAAGATTTATGTTTTGTGAAAGAAGAAACAGATTTTATGGCGGCCGTAGCGTGAGAGGTAGCTCAACGAGATGCTTCGTATAGTAGTCGACTAATATAACTTTGATAGACTTGGTTGTTTAACCTCCTTGCCGGATTCCGTTGAGCATTATAGTAGCTCAACGGATGCTTGTAGGAAACTCTATTATCATTAATTAAATTACTCCCTTTCTACCAAAAAAAAAAAGTTCAACCAATTTACCTCTGCAGTAGTAAGGCGCAAGTCTTCGAGGATTGCTGACTGAACAGGGGAAGAGTAACCCGCCTACAGCAATAGGAAAATGCTATGTTAGTCGGCTACAACAATAGGAAAATGCTAGATTTCATTGCAAATTGCAAAATCTAAGTTACAATTCATACATTAATGGAGGATGAAAAACATTAGATTCGAAAATTCTATTGATGAGAGAGAAAGAGGTGTACTCGGCTTGATCCTGGAAGTAAGAGGAGCGTGAGAGAATTGCGGACTTAATTTGAGATTCCATGTCGTTATCTTGATCAACTACAATGTTTGAGTTTGACACGTTATCTTGATCCCCACTAATGAGCTTGTCTCTACAAAGATTAGACGACGCCGTATCATCGCCAATTGGTATTTGTCTGTCTCGCTTATTTTTCTTCTTCTTGTTTTTCTTTTTTGATTCTTCGTACAAACATCAAAGCTCAACCGAACATCCTACAAACCGAAGACATCAGAAATTGTAAATAGCTTATAACATCAATGTAACGGAATTTCAATTCACGTTTATACTCAAATAAATTGTTTTGATCTATCTATGCTTAATTGAAAATCCTACAAGATGTACACATCAGAAATTGTTTCGATTTCTAACATATCTATCAAATCAAATAAATCACAATAAAATCCATATTGCACACGAGTATTCATACTAGATTGACTTTTCTTCTACAAATTCCTGAAAAACACGACATATACAAATACGGAGGACAAAATGCGTAGGCAATAACAAGATCGAAAAGATTCAACCTGATAATGACAGATAATTTATAAATCGAAATCAAATTTTATCAAGAGTTTTGAGAAGAAATTGATAGATTTACCGGCAGCACCAGCGAGCCCATGGCGTTGAAGGAGTTGAGTGGGTGGGTGGTGCGAGGAGATCCTGGTGATGGATGCGGCTTGACGAGCAGCCGCCACAGAGGAGATGTTTGTTGAGGGAGACAGTGGTGAGAGAGAAGAGGACCACCGGCTCTTGCTAACCCTAAACCCTTGCGAGCCCTCGCCGGCGAACCCTAAACCCTCGCAAACCACTGACCGTTACAAACCCTCGCCGGCGAAGAAGGATGAGAGGAGAGAGATTATGCGGTGAGAGGGGAGAGATGGGTTAATGGGAATTAGGAGGAGAGAGAGAAATAGGGTTCAGCGAATGAGAAGCCCAAGGGAGTAAAGCGTACGTGGTTATTTCATTTTTGGGGTACGTTCAAGGGCTGCGGTCGCCCCAAAAATCGCACCCCTTAATTTAAGGGTGCGGTTTTTTAATTAACCGCAGCCCTTTATCCACTAAAGGGCTGCGGTTTTAGTTTAACCGCATCCCTTCACTATTAAGGGCTGCGTTTTGCAATAAACCGCAGCCCTCAGACCTTGCGACCCTTGCGTTTTTTTCCACTAGTGAGTCCACTAACAAGTAGTCGGGAAGTCGGGATCGAATCCACGGGGAGAAAGTTATACTATTATATCTGAATTCTAATATTTTACTAACTAGATCAGATGAAGATGGGTGTGTGTGACTAATCTAAGCAAATAACAGAACTAATACGAAGGTAAGAATCAATTAATGATGAACTAGGACTATGGATCACTATGCATACAATTCGGGAAATCAGAGACGAATTATAATCACCCAATAAATCAATTTATCTAGGGCACATATAATTTCTCTCGAACATTACCTCCCTCAAAGATCACCTAGCCGCTCTCGCATGGTCAAGGATCACTATGCCTAATGATTGAAAGCCTTACGAAATCTTTCCTCTCGAAGTAGATTCAATATTGCGATAATAGAAATACAAATCAGGCCTAATTCATAAATCTAGCATGAACGATTCAATCACAGGAAACAATTGAAATATAGGGTAATTATACTAATCTATCAATCCCTCATTGCATACATAGATCCCCACAATCCTAGAAATATAACTACTCACTCATGCTTGAGAAAACAATAACAAATTCCATATAAAAATCCATACTTTGAACTATTGCAAATAACTAAGAAATTACTCTAAACAATAATAGAGGAAGCAAACAATAATGGAGAAAACAAGGAAGAAGATTACCAAATTAAAGAACTATATTGAACTTGCGAATAATCCAAAAGTTTGATCTTGAATCACAATGAAAAGTAATAAAAACTAGGGTTCTTGAGAGAATCTATGAGAAAATAAGAGCTAAAAGCAAAGATCCCTAAAAGATGTTCTAACTTTCCTATTTATACTAAGTGGCCCGAAAATAATTAAATGAACGCGCGGAGGCAGTCGCCCGATCGGGCCAAGCTAGCCCGATCAAATCGGGCTCAAAGCAATTGATGCACTCCAAAAGCAGACCTCGCCCGATGCTATCGGGCCATGTCGCCCGATGCTATCGGGCTGGTCGAGGTAAGTGCGCAGCATCGAGCACGAACACTGCAGGAAGCAAGCAAGCATCCGCCCCCAAGCTGAACTTGGCAATGGCCTCATTGCAACAAGGGAAAGGAAAGGGACATGGACATCAGCCGCCCATCAGCCTGGATCGAGCAGTTTAGTAGCCACATGTTGTACCACCTCTTGCAACCCGCGTTGAACTGTAATACTAGTGTGGTGGCCCTCTTGTAGATGAATGCGGTGCTCATTATGGTCAGGGCTTATTCCTGTCAAGTCATCAGTGCTATAGCCAATGGTCTTTTTGTAAGTCAGTAAGACCGTTATAAAATGCTCATCACCTGCAATAGACTCTAAGACAAGCACATCATTTGAAGTAGCATGGGAGGGGGAATGAAGCATGCAATCATGGATCGGTTCATCTATAACATCAACACTATAGCATGATTCCTCTAGCATTGGGCTTTTAGGTGCATTGTTTAGGCTAAACATGACCTTATCATCCCCCACAGTCAATGTCAGTTTCCCACTCTTAACATCTATCACTACCCTAGCAGTATGGAGGAAAGGTCTCCCAAGGATAATGGGTGTTTGAGTGTCTTCGGCCATGTCTAATATAAGAAAGTCCACAGGGATAAAGAATTTACCTACTCTAACAGGAATGTCCTCTAATATACCTAGGGGGTATTTCACAGAACGGTCTGCCATTTGCAGAGTAATGGTAGTACATTTTAATTCACCCATGTTCAGTTGCTTACAGATAGAAAGAGGCATGACACTTACACTGGCACCCAAATCACATAAAGCTCTGTCGATAAATATGGTGCCAATGTGACAGGGGATGGAAAAACTCCCTGGATCTTTCAATTTAGGTGGAGACTGGTTTTGTAAAAGAGCGCTGCATTCAGCAGTAAAAGCAACAGTCTCCACCTCATTGAGAGTCCGCTTCCTCATCAACAGTTCTTTCAAAAATTTAGAATAAGCAGGCACTTGATTGAATAATTCAGTAAAAGGAACTGTTACCTGCAAATTCTTTACCACCTCTAAAAACTTACCATACTGGTGGTCGAGCTTCTTCTTGAGCATCCGCTAGGGGAATGGTAGCTTGATCACCGGAGGCACGGTCGTCTTCTTAGTCACCTCCATAGTCTTGTCTGCGGCTCCTTGCTGCCTCGAGGTTCAAGCATCCTCGGGCACTTCTTGTGGTTTCTTAGCACTTGGTGATTCCACCTCTAGCATTGTCGGAGCATCGTATGGCACTCCACTGCGAAGGGTGATAGCATTGGCAGTGTCCCTAGGTTGCATTGGTTGCGAAGGCAATGACCCAGATGGCCTATTAGCAGAGGAACTAGCCAGCTGAGCTATTTGTGACTCTAACATCTTATTATGTGTCCCTTGCAGCTTATTCTGAGCATGCGAGGCTCTCAAATTGAGACACGGTATACGCTTGAAAGGAAATAATACCTTTTCGCATCCGCAACATTAGACTTTTGAGTTCAGCAATAGCTGGGTCTGAAGGAGGTGTAGATTGATGCTGTTGAAACTGAGTTCTCTGATATCCAGGAGGAGCTTGTGGTTGATATTGTTGTTGTTGATGATGCTGTGGATAATGTTGTTGTTGCGGATTCATCACATTATTACTCCTATACGAGAGATTTGGATGATCTCTCATCCCGGGATTATAGGTATTGGAGTAGGGATCGAACTGAGGCTTGTGTGGTGACTGTAATGCGTGCACTGGCTCAATAGAATGTGAAAGAGCGGGGCACTCTTGAGAGTTATGTCCATTTATTCCACAAGCGTCACAGATGAAAGCATTGTGACCAGATACACTAGCCATAGCATTGACACTCATGTGAGGCGAGGAATTGTTACCTAGCTTCAAAGAATCAATCTTCTGGTGAAGAGCAGCTAGTTGTCCAGTCAGTAAAGAAATGGCTTCAACATCATGTTTACCTCCCTTTGTCATAGAAGAACGAATAGTAGACGCTTGGTTAGAAGCGAGTTTCTCCAGAAGTTCATACCCTTCGTCTACGGCTTTATCCATGAAGAACCCACCAGCAGCTCCATCAATTACCCGTCTCGTATCTGCATCAACTCTAGTGTAGAAAATGTGGCAAAGATACCACTTGTCAAAACCATGATGGGGACAAATACGCTGCAGATCTTTGAATCTTTCCCAAGCTTCATATAGTGACTCTCCAGGATCTTGGGTGAAAGTTACTATGGCATGACGCATCTCTGCGGTCTTTTGGTAAGGGTACCACTTGATGAGAAAAATCTTTGAGAGCTCTTCCCTGGTGGTGATGGTGGAAGGCAGCTTATTATACCAAAATAGAGCTTTGTCGCGCAGAGAAAAACCAAATAAGAAGAGTTTCATCTCATCCGCAGTAACACCAGCTTGCTTCTGAGTAGCACAACATTGTAAAAACCGCTGCAGGTGCTGATTTGCGTCTTCAGAGGGTAACCCAGCAAACTGATTATTCTGAACCATATTCAGAACATGAGACTTGATTTCAAAGTTTGCAGCAGCAATAGTAGGCAACCGTACCCCAGTGTGCACATTATCAGGAGATGGTTGTGCATAGTCTCTGATGGTCGGTTTAGCTTCATCACCCATTCTAGCAGTAATAGGTGGTGCAGGCAATTCTTTTTGTGGTGAAGATGGTGGAGAAGGTGTCTTTTGGGAAGATGTCCCTGCAGACAACTTGGTTTGCTTAGTTGTCTTTTTGAGTCTACGAGCAGTCTTTTCAATCTCCGGGTCAAATGGAATGAGATTTGGGGATTTCAATTTCCTACTCATACATCAAAAACACTAAAACAAACGTGAGATGCTCTAAAGAACAGGTGTTCTTCAGAGTAGAGGTTACTGTAATACTATAATTAAGACAAAATAAAAATAAACCGTCTCCCCGGCAACGGCGCCAAAATTTGACAGGCTAAAGTCGTATCACCTTATAAAAAATAACCTAAAGTCCACTAACAAGTAGTCAGGGAAGTCAGGATCGAATCCACAGGGAGAAAGTTATACTATTATATCTGAATTCTAATATTATACTAACTAGATGAGATGAAGATGGGTGTGTGTGACTAATCTAAGCAAATAACAGAACTAATACGAAGGTAAGAATCAATTAATGAAGAATTAGGACTATGGATCACTAAGCATACAATTCGGGAAATCAGAGACGAATAATAATCACCCAATAAATCAATTTATCTAGGGCACATGTAATTTCTCTCGAACATTACCTCCCTCAAAGATCACCTAGCCGCTCTCGCATGGTCAAGGATCACTATGCCTAATGATTGAAAGCCTATACGAAATCTCTCCTCTCGAAGTAGATTCAATATTGCGATAATAGAAATACAAATCAGGCCTCATTCATAAATCTAGCATGAACGATTCAATCACAGGAAACAATTGAAATATAGGGTAATTATACTAATCTATCAATCCCTCATTGCATACATAGATCCCCACAATCCTAGAAATAAAACTACTCACTCGTGCTTGAGAAAACAATAACAAATTCCATATAAAAATCCATACTTTGAACTATTGCAAATAACTAAGAAATTACTCTAATCAATAATAGAGGAAGCAAACAATAATGGAGAAAACAAGGAAGAAGATTACCAAATTAAAGAACTATATTGAACTTGCGAATAATCCAAAAGTTTGATCTTGAATCACAATGAAAAGTAATAAAAACTAGGGTTCTTGAGAGAATCTATGAGAAAATAAGAGCTAAAAACAAAGATCCCTAAAAGATGTTCTAACTTTCCAATTTATACTAAGTGGCCAGAAAATCATTAAATGAACGTGCGGAGGCAGTCGCCCGATCGGGCTAAGCCAGCCCGATCAAATCGGGCTCAAAGCAATTGATGCACTCCAAAAGCAGACCTCGCCCGATGCTATCGGGCCATGCCGCCCGATGCTATCGGGCTGGTCGAGGTAAGTGCGCAGCATCGAGCACGAACACTGCAGTAAGCAAGCAAGCATCCGCCCGATGTAGTCGAGCTTTGGGACTTCACCAAAGATCAGCGCGCAGCATCGAACACCATTGCCCACGCACACGCCCGATGATATCGGGCCATCTCGCCCGATCGGGCTTGACAGCGAAATAACGAACGGGCAACATCGCCCGATCGGGCCCGCAACAATGTTTGTCCTGGCGCCCGATGTCATCGGGCTGAAGCCCGATTCTTCCTTCTTTGGCTTCAGACGCCAAAGCTTCACTTCTTCTTTTGTCCAAGGCTCGGAGAGTATTGTCGGGACCCCGGAACTCTTCATAAATGCCTTCGAACTTCTCCATTCGATTGTAATGGTCGGATAATAGCGAAAAATAGGAAGATAACTCCCCAAAACCTGCAATCAGAGACAGAATAGAAAACCACAACTAGATGGAGAGAGTTAGCATAAAATGGCTCCTAAGAGCACCATTGATACACATTTTAGCTCAAATACAGGGGGAAAAACACTATATAAAACCATAACATCAACAATGAGTCACTAATTCTCTTTCCAGGATATCAACATGAAGATCACTATCGTGAATTGCCATAGTTCATGAAATTTGATGGGAACGGTGATCCTTTTGTCCACTTAGTTGGTTTTGTGAATGCATTACACCCATGGGGCAATACCAGAGGAAGATTACCCCATGCCCCTCGACAAAAGAGTTTAGAAGGACCCGCTCTCGACCGGGTACTATTATTTAGAATACGTGGATAGAGCAAGTTAGGAAAATGCTAGCCAGGCTTTTGTCAATTGGACTCTGGAGCATAAACATACTGATGTCAAGAAGTTCAAGCTAGTCACTTTGCGTTAAAGCGCCTTAGAAACTTTCTCGCACTTTTGTTCGAGATGCGCTTACATCCACGCTCGCCTTCGTGTCCTTATTACCGATCGGGATTTCATGCTTATATTATCGCAAAACTTGAACGACTTCTATTATCGTCACATGGTTACATTCAAGTACACATGCCTCGGCCACATGGAGCAAGCATGGCTTCGACATCGATACTTTGAAATTGCAAGAAAAATGAACCCGGTAAAATCTTGAAACTCCCACTGCAAATACAAGGGTTTTTTCTAAGATGGATGAACCATTGAGTATGGTGTATGATCGTCTTCGGAGCCAGGGGTATAATTCAAGCCCTAGCATATGTGCACTTCGTTTACCCCTTCCCGGAACAAACATGAGCAAACTCTGCGCTTATTGCCGCCAATTTGGGCATGAAACTAACCGATACCATGATCTTTACTGCAAAGTACTCGTGAGGAAGGTGTTGTCACGCCCTCGACCGCAATTCCAAGTCGATATCTTTCGCAAACTAGCTGAACAAGGTCAGATTCATGCACTTCCTAGAAGCCTAGGGGAAAATCTCCACAAGTACTACCATTATCATCAGTTGCATGGTCACGGCACAAACCAATGTCATTTTCTCAGCTATCGCATCAAGCAGATTACAAATATAGCTCTTGTAACACCCCGTCCTTCTACTACCAAGATTAGTTCGAAAACACACACAAATAAGACAAACACACAAAGAATACCTGAAACGATTAGTTCCGGGTATTTCAGTCGCATCGACTCTTCAGTTTCCCAAGTAGCTTCTTCGTACTTTTGACTTCTCCAAAGTACGTTAACCAAGGGAATCACCTTCCTTCTCAGAGCACGGTTCTCACGGTCCAATATACGAACAGGTTGCTCTTCAAAAGTCAAATTCGGCTCGACTGATACTGACTCAACAGGAATCACATGCGAAGGATCGCTACGATACCTGCGCACCTGCGACACATGAAATACATCATGACCCTTCGACAGCTCTGGCGGCAAGGCCAAATGATACACAACCTCCCCAATCCTTTCAAGAATCTTATAGGGACCTACATACTTCGGACTCAACTTGCCCTTTTGACCAAACCGCGTTACTCCCTTCATTGGAGAAACCATCAGAAGCACCTTATCTCCCACCTCAAAGGAAATAGGCTTCCGACACAAATCTACATATGACTTCTGCCTATCTTGAGCAGCCTTCATCTTAGCTTGAATTACTTTCACGTGCTCAACAATATCCTGTATTAACTCTGGGCCCAAAATGAATGATTCACTGATGTCGATCCAACAAGTAGGACTACGACACTTCCTTCCATACAGAGCATCATACGGAGCCATTTGGATAATAGCTTGATAGCTGTTGTTATAAGAGAACTCCACCAGGCTAAGCGACTTGACCCAAGACTGTTGAAATTCCACGGCACAAGCACGAAACATATCATCCAAGGTCTAAATAGTTCTCTCAGTCTGACCATCGGTAGTTGCATGAAATGCAGTACTAAGCTTCAACTTCGAACCCAAAGCCTCCTGCAAAGCGGTCCAGAAATGGGATAGAAATCGCGGATCACAGTCAGAGGCAATGTCTTTGGGAACCCCATGAAGACGAATGATCTCATTAGCATAAGCTTCAGCTAACTCTTCCATAGACCAAGTGTTCTTCATCGCAATAAAACGAACCACTTTGGTCAATCGTTCCACACTTACCCACACAACATTCATCCCACCAGCAGCTCTAGGCAAACCCATCATGAAATCCATCCAGATCGAGTCGAACTTCCAAGAAGGAATAGGCAAAGGTTGCAACAAACCACCAGGCCTCTGATGCTCAATTTTCACCTTCTGATAGACCAAACATCTAGCAACATTGAAGTTACTAACTCTTTTCTTGTCATGATGTAGATCGTTAATTAATAACCGTGGTCCTTTTGTAAATTCTAACCTCTTTCCTATATTTTCTGTATATAATGTTCATATTGTTATGATTGTCTTGCATGCCTGTTTATCACCCACATGTTATTATGCTAAAATAAGACCTAAATAACTGTTCTTATTAATTCAGATAATTTGGACAACCTGTTAGGTACCTTGTAAAATGATTGCTTAATAACTGGTCATTAAATAATTAGTCTTTTGTGTGTTTCCTAAACCCATCCAGATTTATTATTTTAGGGTGCTTTAAAATATTGTTTAATTATTCTTTTGCATAAAATCTGCTGTGAATCCTTATTTAGTAGAGGCCAGCAATGGACAATATAGTTCCTAACTATATTGTACCCTCACCCCCGAACTCAATTTTTGGTTCCTGACCATCTATGAAGTCATTACGGGGAAATCTACATTGGTCAAGTCCCTACGATGTCCCTTCCGTTTCAAAATCCAATTAGGTTTATGATTCTTCCTCTAAAGAATTGTTGGCGACTTGAAAACATAATTTCAATAAAACCTTAACAATGGGGTAGTCAAATAAACGTGCTCACACCGCATGTAGGCATTAAAGGAATTCAAAAATCCACGCCTACAATTTGGCGACTTCACTATGTAGGATTTTTAAAAAAAATTAATTTTTTAAAATGAGTGGGTGAAACTTGAAAAATACGATTCATTCTTATTTTTATGCCTTAGAATAATATATTGTTTTGCATGTGCATGGCTATTGTTGAGCCACCATAAGGACAACCTACCTTGCCTCATTAACACATGTTCTATGTGTGAGGTCACCCCCAGGGGGTTTGCGCTTTGTCCTTCTGAAAAGCTTCCTGAGCGATAGTACTGTTGGTTCTTAGTCATAAGCAAACCTACCCAACCATGGCATTGTTCTCTTGTTCCTGACTTGAGACTAGAGTGCGTCTTACACGTGGCCACCTCTTTAAGCGGGGGTACGAAGCGTGGGATCAATCTCTTAGTCATGGACCCTTTTCAACCTTAACCAAAACCTGACCATAGTTGAACGTAGAATTGGACTTTAGGTTGAGAACTTTGCATATTATCATATTTGTGCATCTTTACGTGTGCGTGCTTTTTAGTGTTTAGTATTACACAACGTTTCGAGTTCAAAACCATCGAACATATGTACGCGACGAGTAAGACATGAGAGTCTCTAAGTACTCTGCGCTCCACGCAATCGTCCGCGTCAAACGCAGTATTCCAGCGTCCCGCGCAGATCCCCAATTATGCGTGCAGCGTTTATTCCTGTGTGCCTCACTTGTTTGTGCGTGCGACACCATTACTTTACATGTGGCGCAGCTCTTGCGTCTTCGTATCAGCTCGCGCTCCTCTTTCCCTTTTCTTACCCAAACCTAGGATGAGATTTCTCTTTTTTCCTCTAATCCTGTTTCAACAACAAAAAAGCGTCGCCATTTTTTTTCTAAAAGAAAAAATCCATCTTTTTCAAACTAAATCTCCATTTTTTTTCTTTCCAAAACTTATCCGGATTTTTATTTTCTATCATCTCCATTTGCAAAAAATTGTACCACTTATCTTTTTTTTTTCAAAAATCATTCTCCTATCTTTTTCAAAATTTCATCCTATCTTCAATCTCTTATCTACTTCAAAAATTCTATCTCCACCTTTTTTTTCAAAAAAAAATCTCATCTTTTTTCCTATCTCACATCTTTTTTCAAAACTTCATCCTTTTTCTCTATCCTATTTTTTCATGTATATTATCCATCTATTCATGTGTATATCATTTAGGATTCCTTTTAGCGTCCATCTTGTTGTAAAAGTCTCATCCGCTTAGGAATTCTAATCCGTCTGACCGAAATGTCTAGATTCATCCAGTTTCATTCCATTTAGAGTTCTTAACCCCGTCTAACTCTATCCGTGCTAGGAGTCTTAATCTTGTCTAGGTTCACCCATCTAAGAAGTCTAGGGCCGTTAGAATTATGTCTATCTTAGGAGCCTAAGTCCATTAGAACTCGCCCATCTTAGAACTCTATAATCCATAGATAGTCCATGCATAATAGGAGTCTAAAGCCATTAGCATTTTGTCCATCTTAGGAGTCTAAATCAATTAGAATTCATTCATCTTAGGAGTTTCGAATCCATTAGGGTTCCGCTCATATAAGGGTCTAAATCCATCAGAATTCCATCCATTTTAGGAGTCTAGGTCCACTAGAGTTTCATACATATTAGGAGTCTAGCATCCTCGAAAATTCGTCGAATCTAGAATTCTAACGTCATTAGAAGTCTATTAAGTCTAGGATTCTGAAGTCATTACAATTTCATATCAATTGCATTCATACAAGAGTCACCCTGCATTGCATAGTCCGTCGTTCACACATTTCATGCATAACTAGAGTTATTAGACATTTAGGAGTCTCATTGCATCCATTCCGCATTTAGTAGTCCTGAACTACAAGCGATCTGATTCCCTGTTTTGGGATATGTAGGCAGCCTTTACAGGTTCGAACGCATAGATTGAGTCATGCATACATACATTAGGTCTAGATGCATCCAAAAAAGTCATACATACATGCATTAGGTCTACGTGCATCCATAAAAAAATCCAAAAAAAAATCATCATGCACATAGGATATTTAGATCGTTCCTAAAAGCTCAACTTTTAAAACACACATTCTTTCATGTCATTTCTCTCTCTCCATCATCACTCCATGTCTAATCTCCCGCTGGATGATCCATTGTTGGAAAAATACAATATGTCAAGCACACCTCAAGAACAAGTTGATGAGTTAAAGGGGACAATCGTGGACCTTGTAGCACGTGTCGCCAGACTAGAAGCACAGTACAAGGCACCAGCTAGTTTTACCGCAATCACAACTGACCGACGAAGGATGAATTAACTACATGACATTACACAACACAGTGCGCTGATAAACCCTTCCATCAAATCAATCCCTGAAAGCTCATCTCGCTTTAGAGGAGGCGAAAGCATTATTAATGATTCACCTAATGAGATACATTCCATACCTGCTCCAACTCTTACCATGCCTAAAAGAAAGCCCAAGGGGGAGTTCATATCCTTACACAGGAGCTATGGTGCTTTATTCGAGTATCTTCATTTCAGAAAATTGTTCAACCCTATAGGACCCACTCCAGATCCTAAGGAAGATAAAAAACGGCCCAACTGGGACAAAAATGCCTATTGCAAGTATCATAGAGGAAACGGACATAGAACAGACGATTGCTATAAGTTAAAGCACCTCATTCACGATATGATAGAAAAGGGAAGACTTCTGATTCTCTCGAACGAGGTCCCAGATAGGATAGGGGTCGTTGACATGGGTACAAAGGATTGCTATCCGACCTAGACTACAAAGACGCAACCCCAGTCCCAATAGCGTATAGTTATCAACGCACTTGGACTCGCTTAGGTCCAATCAACGCGAAAAATACACATCTTCTCTTTTCGTATAGAAAGAGACCTCATGAAGATTGAAGCAACAAAGCTGTCTTGTCATGCAACGTAGGAGTCTAGACTTAGGATTTCATTTTCTGTTTCATTTCTCTTATTTTTCCCAGTCTAATATAGGATTTCCCCTCTTATTGCATGTAGTCGTAATTTTCAATCAATAAATGCGTATTTCCTTTGTTAACCTTGCGCTAATGAGCATCAATGAAGACCATAATTGTCGCCTTAAAAGTAATGAATTTCTAATTCTCTCATGACTATTCTAATAAAGATAATGAATAACTGGCATATATAAAAGAGGCATTCCTCCCCTTCCCCGCAACGATTTCTCCAATCCTTATCATGCATAACACCCTTTTTCCCTCTAACCTAGCTTAGTGGAGGTACACTTGACATCAATTTAATGTAAAGGGCAAGTAAAAAAAAAAAAGAGCAACAAAATGAAAATCAAAGCAAAAGCAAAAAAAAAATCATGCAAAAAGTGCAAAATATATATGAAAAAAAAAGAAGTGTTGCAAACAAGCCTATCAATAGCTTTGTCAAAGGTACTTCTTTCAAAACCTTTAACCTTCAACCAAAACTTTAACCAGAAATCTATACATGCCAAATCATATATCTGACAAATCTTCCTTCAAGTAATCCATAACCATCCATGTCGCATTCCAATAAGCCATAAAAGACAAACCAAAGCCTGCTAGGTCGAAAACCCATAAGGGCGACTTAGGCAAAAGTCGGGGCATCTTCTCATTTACTAGCTCGAACTACGAATGGTCCGATTCTCGCTAAAGATATGTAGGAAACCTCACCCTGAGGTCCGACCGCTTAAAACCGAACTAAACCAACATCATTATCCACACTTGCCAAAGACCTCTTCCAATTTGATGCTTAATTCAATGCCTAATTCATTGCAAATGGCTCCAAAGCAAAATGTAGGCCACCAAAATGCTAAGAGCTACGACTGGCCTGATTCCATCATGGATACGTAGGCAACCTCTTTCGAGGCCCGACCATTTTAATTCAAAATACATTATTAAGGCTCGCCTAGGCCCATGAGAAAAGCGCGATCTCCCAAATCATGAAATTTCAATGCTTATCCATTACCTTTGAACAAGACTGGGATTTGAACCTGCATCATAAGCCTACCTTTTTACGTGAGTCAAGTCATTATGACTCCGCTTTCTTCTAATTCTTATCTCTTCCTTTTTATACGCCGCATTATCGCTTCTAAGCTAACCTTAACATAACCTTTCAACACTCAGCGCTATGACCGCGTCTTATCCTTTGAGTGTTCCTTTCTTTAGCCTTTCTTGACTTTTTCACCTTAGGAACCCGATATGGAATCTTCGGTCGAAACTTCCGCTAAGCGTGACGAGATATCTTCAAAATCAAGCAATCAAGCTGAGTACTTCATAAACTCCATCTTACCGGGGGCTTCATCACCGTTCCACACAGAAAATCATAGGCTCCAAGTATAGGCCTATTGTAATAAGGACTTCATTACGAGTCCATACATGAAATCTTGGGTTTTAAACCCACACTAATACAAGATTGAACCGATTGTATTGGCTCACTTAGGCCATGACATAAGAAACTCGAAGCATATACGATATAAGCATTACGATGACTGCAATACATTTCAAATCCAACTGATCATCCTTCATAGGCTCCATGTGTACCTTGATAAGGACTACGAGTCCATATAAAATATTGTGGGCACCAGGCCCATACGAGATCCTAACTATTTTATGGGCTCACTTAGACCCGTAACAACTACAACGCATTTCGAATCAAACATAACTTACATGGATCATCCTTGGGGCTTTCCTTTTCTCCTATTAACTATCTACATCGTCCAAACATTGTGACAAAGCATTGTATCCTTCGTCCTTAGCCAAAGGATTCTAGCGTCAATCATCGAGTCACACATACACACACACGTATGCACACACGATAGCACCTTTAAGTCTAGAGTACTAGAGGTCACTCTTTATAGGTCAAGTCTTCTCCATACACTAGCACCCACATCACGAGACACATGCATGTCCCCAAGTTGTTTGTCTGTATATTTGTATGTTATTTGTATTCGCAGGTACCCAACATTAAACGCCTCTATATGAGCTATATTCCGCCAAGGTCTGCAGACCCCTACAAATTAACAATAGAAGACAAGTGCTATATACATAGTGCGTCCAGCGCACCGACAACGTTGTGTCACGTACAACAATATGCGTCCGGCCCGCAAAGATACCACGCCAAGCACAGTGCTCGTGCGTCACAGCATGAGCTTGTACAACATGCTTGGGGGTATCTTAGCCACGTGGAGCCCCACACACCAAATTCCCAAATGCATTCAAATGTTCGTTATGAAATTGCGCGCGACAATTAAACGAACTTTCAAAAGTTGGCAAAAACGCAACCTTGCTACTCTGTGAATTAACTACGACAACAACCTTGGAGCGGGACAATAGTTCATTACAATCGCTTTGGAGCGGGACAATAGCTCATTACAATCGCCTTGGAGCGGGACAATAGCTCATTATAATCGCCTTGGAGCGGAACAATAGCTCATTACCATGCAGCCTTGGAGCGGGACAATTGCTCATTACAGTCGCCTTGGAGCGGGACAATAGCTCATTACCATGCGGTCTTGGAGCGGGACAATAGCTCATTACAATCGCCTTGGAGCGGGACAATAGCTCATTACCATGCAGCCTTGGAGCGGGACAATAGCTCATTACAATCGCCTTGGAGCGGGACAATAGCTCTTTACAATCGCCTTGGAGCGGGATAATAGCTCATTACAATCGCCTCGGAGCGGAACAATAGCTCATTACAATCGCCTTGGAGCTGGACAAGAGCTCTAAACATATAGCCCTGGAGAAGGACAAAAACTCTACCCCGACATGAGCCGGACCATAATAGCTCATGATTCTTGTTCCCATATATCGTTTCATTTTTGCAAATTTGCAATTATTTTGCGAACATGTTTCATCCATGTTTGTGCCTGAAGCTTTTGCTTATTTTGCAGGTACCAGCGCAAAAGAATAATTTTGGATTGTAGAGCATCTAGAATCATTCTCCGTCCCGACACGTATACTTTGACTTTCGGTTTTACAAACCTCAGTCAAAGTGGGGGCTTCTGTAGACACATAATCGTGTCGCCCCATTTAAGGGTCCAATGATGAAATATACCGCGGTCTTAGTTGGCATGGACCAATGGAGAAGCATTCTGAATAACCGGGCAATGTGTGTTTTAAAATAATATTATAAAAGCCCAATTAATCATTCATGATGATTAATTGTAAATTCAACCCGTGAAATGCTTTCTAAAGTCCATTTTAAAAGCCCAACTGAATAATTATTATTCATAATTTTATTTTCTAATATTTATTGTTTTGATAAATATTTTCCTAAAAGCTCTCATAAAACATATTTTCAACCCAGAAAATTCAATCTTCGGATTTTTCGAGAAAAAAAAGGCATCTTAAAAGCACGCGTAACATTAAAAAAGGAATACTTTTGAATATTCCGGATTTTGCGTCGGACGCGGCGGCTGCGCTCAGCGTGCCAGGTGAGTCCAGCACATTGGTCATATCGCGTCAGACACTCCAATGAGCGCCTGACACGTGGACTTGTGACTCACACAGAGTCCTGCGTCTAGCGCAAGTCTCGTGTGAGACGCAAGGTAAAAATTTATCTTTTCGAAAATGCGTTTCCATGTGCAAAAGTTTTAATTGGACAGACCACGTCAGGAAGGCCAACCTACGCCTGACGCGTCTCCCGGCGCCTGCCACGTAGGCTTGCGCCATGCGCAGGGTGTGCGTCAGGCGCACGCGCTTGTTTGCCTATAAATACGGGCTGATTTCCCGAATCAAAGACAGCTTCGAATTATTAGTTGTACGCACTTAAATACTCTCAAAAGCTCCGAAACATACTTTGAATACAAAACATACAAAACGCTTTTGATCTTCCACATTGATTCCGGTTCCTGATTCTACTATATTCATGGTTCCAAGATTGCTTCGACTGAAGGTCACTACGCTCTTCGATCTAAACCACATTGGTATAATCCTGAGGGCTCTTGAATAATCATATTTATTTCATTGAAGTTACTAACACTTTTCTTGTCATGATGTAGATCTTTAATTAATAATCGTGGTCCTTTTGTAAATTCTAACCTCTTTTCCTATATTTTCGTTATATAATGTTCATATTGTTATGTTTGTCTTGTATGCCTGTTTATCACCCACATGTTATTATGCTAAAACAAGACCTAAATAACTGTTCTAATTAATTCAAATAATTTGGACAACCTGCTAGGAACCTTGTAAAATGATTGCTTAATAACTGGTCATTAAATAATTAGTCTTTTTGTGTGTTTCCTGAACCCATATAGATTGATTATTTTAGGGTGCTTTAAAATATTGTTTGATTATTCTTTTGCATAAAATCTACTGTGAATCGTTATTTAGTAGAGGCCAGCAATGGACAATATAGTTCCTAACTATATTGTACCCTCACCCCCGAACTTAATTTTTGGTTCCTGACCATCTATGAAGTCATGACGGGGAAATCTACATTGGATAAGTCCCTAAGATGTCCCTTCCGTTTCGAAATCCAATTAGGTTTATGATTCTTCCTCTAAAGAATTGTTGGCGACTTCAAAACATATTTATCATTAAACCTTAACAATGGGGTAGTCAAATAAACGCGCTCACACTGCGTGTCGGCATTAAAAGAAATTCAAAAATCCACGCCTACAATTTATAGCTCATTACAATCGCCTCGGAGCGAGACAATAGCTTATTACAATCGCCTTGGAGCGGGACAAGAGCTCTACACATAGCTCTGGAGAAGGACAAAAACTCTACCCCGACATGAGCCGGACAATAATAGCTCATGATTCTTGTTCCCATATATCGTTTCATTTTTGCAAATTTGTAATTATTTTGCGAACATGTTTCATCCATGTCTGTGCCTGAAGCTTTTGCTTGTTTTGCAGGTACCGGCGCAAAAGAATGATTTTGGATTGCAGAGCATCTACAATCATTCTCCATCCCGACACGTATACTTTGACTTTCTGTTTTACAAACCTCAGTCAAAGTGGGGGCTTCTGTAGACACATAATCGTGTCTCCTAATTTAAGGGTCCAATGATGAAATATATCGCGGTCTTAGTTGGCATGGCCCAATGGAGAAGCAGTCTGAATAACCGGGCAATGTGTGTTTTAAAATACTATTATAAAAGCCCAATTAATCATTCATGATGATTGATTGTAAATTCAACCCGTGAAATGCTTTCTAAAGTCCATTTTAAAAGCCCAACTGAATATTTATTATTCATAATTTTTTTTTCTAATATATATTGTTTTGATAAATATTTTCCTAGAAGCTTTTATTATTATCTTTAGCCCATAAAACATATTTTCAACCCAGAAAATTCAATCTTCGGATTTTTCGAGATAAAAAAGGCATCTTAAAAGCACGCGTACCATTAAAAAAGGAATACTTTTGAATATTCCGGATTTTGCGTCGGATGCGGCGGCTGCGCTCAACGAGCCAGGTGAGTCCAGCACATTGGTCATATCGCGTCAGACACTCCAATGAGCGCCTGACACGGGGACTTGTGACTCACACAGAGTCCTACGCCTAGCGCAAGTCTCGTGTGAGACGCAAGGTAAAAATTTATCTTTTCGAAAACGCGTTTCCATGTGCAAAAGTTTTAATTGGACAGACCACGTCAGGAAGGCCAACCTGCGCTTGACGCGTGTCCCGGCGCATGCCATGTAGGCTTGCGCCATGCGCAGGGTGTGCGTCAGGCGCAAGCGCTTGTTTGCCTATAAATACGGGCTGATTTCCCGAATCAAAGACAACTTCGAATTGTTATTTTTGCGCACTCAAATACTCTCAAAAGCTGCGAAACATACTTCGAATACAAGACATACAAAACGCTTTTGATCTTCCACATTGATTCCGGTTCCTGATTCTAGTATATTCATGGTTCCAAGATTGTTTCGACTGAAGGTCACTACGCTCTTCGATCTAAACCGCATAGGTATAATCCTGAGGGCTCTTGAATAATCATATTTATTTCATTAAAGTTACTAACTCTTTTCTTGTCATGATGTAGATCTTTAATTAATAATCGTGGTCCTTTTGTAAATTCTAACCTCTTTTCCTATATTTTTGTTATATAATGTTCATATTGTTATGATTGTCTTGCATGCCTGTTTATCACCCACATGTTATTATGCTAAAACAAGACCTAAAGAACTGTTCTAATTAATTCAGATAATTTGGACAACTTGTTAGGAACCTTGTAAAATGATTGCTTAATAACTGGTCATTAAATAATTAGTCTTTTGTGTGTTTCCTGAACCCATCTAGATTAATTATTTCAGGGTGCTTTAAAAGATTGTTTGATTATTCTTTTGCATAAAATCTGCTGTGAATCGTTATTTAGTAGATGCCAGCAATGGACAATATAGTTCCTGACTATATTGTACCCTCACCCCCGAACTCAATTTTTGGTTCCTGACCATCTATGAAATCATGACGGGGAAATCTACATTGGATAAGTCCCTAAGATGTCCATTCCGTTTCAAAATCCGATTAGCTTTATGATTCTTCCTCTAAAGAATTATTGGTGACTTCAAAACATATTTTTAATAAAACCTTAATAATGGGGTAGTCAAATAAACGCGCTCACACCGAGTGTAGGAGTTAAAGGAATTCAAAAATCCACGCCTACAATAGTCTTTAGGGGAAACTTTACAAAAAACTAGGAGCAAAATTATGGGTTGTTACAATCTCCCCTCCTTAAATAAAGTTTCGTCCTCGAAACTTCGAAAACACACACAAATAAGACAAGCACACAAAGAATACCTGAAATGAATAGTTCCGGGTATTTCAGTCGCATCGACTCTTCGGTTTCCCAAGTAGCTTCTTCAAACTTTTGACGTCTCCAAAGTATTTTAATTAAGGAAATCCCCTTCCTTCTCAGAGCACAGTTCTAAAGGTCCAATACAAAAACATGTTACTCTTCTAAAGTCAAATTTGGCTCGACTGTACCGACTCAAGAGGAATCACATGCGAAGGATCGCTACGATACCTGCGCACCTGCGACACATGAAATACATCATGAACCTTCAATAGCTCTGGCGGCAAGGCTAAATGATACGCAGCCTCCCCAATCCTTTCAAGAATCTCATAGGGACCTACATACTTCAGACTCAACTTGCCCTTTTGACCAAACCGCATCATTCTCTTCATAGGAGAAACCTTCAGAAGCACCTTATCTCCCACCTCAAAGGAAATAGGTTTCCGACGCAAATCTGCAAATGACTTCTGCCTATCTTGAGCAGCCTTCATCTTAGCTTGAACTACTTTCACCTGCTCAACAATATCCTGAATTAACTTCGAGCCCAAAATCAATGAGTCACTGATGTCGCTCCAACAAGTTGGACTACGACAATTCCTTCCATATAGAGCCTCATACGCAGCCATTTGGATACTAGCTTGATAGTTGTTGTTATAAGAGAACTCCAGACAGCAAAGGGACTTGACCCAAGATCGTTGAAATTCCAAGGCACAAGCACGATGCATATCTTCCAAGGTCTTAATAGTTCTCTCAGTCTGACCATCGGTAGCTGCATGAAAGGCAGTACTAAGCTTCAACTTCGAACCAAAAGCCTCCTACATAGCGGTCCATAAATGGGATAGAAATCGCGGATCACGGTCAGAGACAATGTCTTTGGGAACTCCATGAACGAATGATCTCAATAGCATAAGCTTCAGCTAACTCTTCCATAGACCAAGTGTTCTTCATCGCATTAAAACGAGCCACTTTGGTTAACTGGACACTAGAGGAAAAAAGCTCAAGGGCTGCGGTAATAAATAAGTTTATGACTACCCACATTGACAAACGAAGGAGTAATTTATCAAGAAATATTGAAAAAACATGAAATTTAACATTAGAATACTCATAAATGGCAGGGAAAATAGCATCAACAAGTAGATATAAAAAAAAGGCATGAATATGGAAATCTTCGAAGAAAATGGTATGCAGTTAAACATAGATCTAAAGCAAAAAAATACCTGAGTGAGAAACTGACAGGGGAAAGCGTGGAGGAGAGAGAGGTGAGTCGTGTGGTGGTGGTGCAAAAGCAGATAGGTTCTCCGGCAAGTGGACAGCGATGGAAGGTTGAGAAAAGCCGCAAAATCAATCATACCCACATGAAATTAAACAAAAATGACCCACAAAACATCAGATAGGCAAAATCAGTCATACCCACATGAAATTAAACACTTTTTTGATCTATAAAGTAGATAAACTCAACAAAAAAACCCAAAAAGAAAAGGAAAAAACCTGATGAAAGGTGGTGAGTAGCGGCTTTGCAACAACGAACACCAACACCAGGAGAGGAAAAGGTGGCGACGGGAAGAACAGAATGACTCTGACGGAAAGCAGCGTAGGGATGGAGCCCAATCTGACGAAAAGCAGCGCATGAAACACCCGCGTTGGGAACACTCGCTGACTGGTTTGCAATTAAAGGGAGGGAGGAAAAAGAAATGGGGTTGAGTAATTAGGGCTGCTCACTATAAAATGGGAATTGAAGCGAGGGGTTTATATCATTGTTGGGCTGCTCAAGGGCTGCGGTTAGCCAAAAAAACCGCAGCCCTTTATCACTTATAGGGCTGCGGTTTTCGGCTAACAGCATCCCTTCACTGAAAGGGCTGCGGTTTTTGGGATAACCGCAGCCCTTCACTATTAAGGGCTGCGTATTTCAAAAAAACGCAGCCCTTGTTTTTTCTTCCACTAGTGGATCCACAATTACCCACACAACATTCATCCCACCAGCAACTCTAGGCAAACCCATCATGAAATCCATCAAGATCGAGTCGAACTTCCAAGCAGGAGTAGGCAAAGGTTGCAACAAACCACCAGGCCTCTGATGCTTAATTTTCACCTTCTGACAGACCAGACATCTAGCTACAAACTCGGCAATCTCTCTCTTCATACCATGCCACCAAAAATTAACCTTCAGATCCTTATAAAGCTTGTCACCCCTAGGATGAACGGAATAAGGAGTACTATGAGCTTCCTCGAGAATCATTCTCTTAAGCTCACCATCATTGGGCACACACCAACGCCCCATAAACCTCAAGCTATCATCAGCACAGATCTCAAAATTCTCTGCATGACCTTGCATCTTTGCTTCACGGATCTTCTCCAACTTCGGATCACCCTTTTGCTTGCTTTTTTACTCCTGGAACAACTCAGGCTCATCACTCATGGAACCCAACATCGCAGACACATAACCCTGAGGAACAACCTCGATATTAAGCTTGCAAAACTCTTCACACAATTCACGAGGCACCACCATAGCAGCATTTAAAGAATGCTTATTCTTGCGACTCAGAGCATCCACTACTTTATTCGCCTTACCCTCTTGTTAATCCAGGGTTAGATCATAATCCTTAATCAATTCAAGCCACCTTCTTTACCTCAAGTTAAGATCACAAAGAGTGAAGATGTACTTCAGGCTCTTATGGTCAGTATACACCTTACACGGAACACCATACAGATAGTGTCGCCATATCTTTAGTGCAAACACCACAGCCGCTAACTCCAGATCATGGGTTGGGTAATTCCTCTCATGCACCTTCAGCTGCCTCGAAGCATAGGCTATTACCTTCCCTTGCTGCATCTAAACACAACCCAGACCATTCTTCGATTCATCACTGACCACTTCATACCCAACACCCTGAGATGGCAATGTAAGAACAAGAGCAGAGGTCAAACTCTTTTTCCGCTTTTGAAATGCCCCTTCACAATCCTCAGACCAGACGAACTTGCAGTCCTTGCGCATCAAGCAAGTCATCGGTTGAGCTATCTTGGAGAAATCTTGAACGAACCTCCTATAATAGCCAGCCATACCCATAAAACTCCCAACCTCGGTCATATTCTTAGGACTCTCCCACTCGTGAACAACCTTAATCTTAGAGGGATCCACCTTAACTCCCTCCTTGCTAATTACATGCCCTAGAAAAGCAGCTTCCTTCAGCCAGAACTCGCACTTAGACAGTTTTGCGAACCACTTTTGCTTGCGCAGAACATCCAACACCAGTCTCAAATGCTTCTCATGCTCCTTCTCATCCTTAGAGTAAACGAGAATATCATCGATAAACACGACCATACAAGTATCCAAGTACTCGTGGAAAGAGCGATTCATTTGATCCAAGAAAATCGTAGGAGCATTTGTGAGACTAAAAGGCATCACTTCAAATTTATAGTGCCCATACCTGGTGCGAAAAGCAGTCTTTGGAATATCTTCCTTCTTAATGAGGATTTGATGATATCCGGATCTCAGATCAATCTTGAAAAATACCCCAACACCTTTCAATTGTTCAAACAGATCTTCAATGCGAGGCAACGAATATTTATTCTTGATTGTTACCTTATTCAGCTCACAGTAATCAATGCACAGACGCATAATCCCGTCTTTCTTCTTAACAAAAAAAAAAACAGGAGCACCCTAAGGAGACACAATAGGCCTTATGAATCCCTTATCTATCAACTGTTGCAATTGAGTCTTCAACTCTTGTAATTCAGACGGCGCCATTCTATACGGAGACTTGGATATAGGAGCAGTACCCGGTACTAAATCAATGTAGAACCCTACATCTCTTTCAGGAGGAATACCTGGCAACTCTTCAAGAAATACATCAGGATAATCCCGAACCACCGGAATATTCTCGAGCTCATCTTCAGACGACAAATCCCTCACCATGCAAAGGTATACCACCTCACCTTTTCGACTCATTCTCAGAGCGGACACCCACTTAACACCCTTCTTCACCACAACTCCAGAATAAGAAATCCTTTAACCCTTAGAATCTCATAGCACCACCTTCTGATCACGGCACTGAATGCAGGCATGATACTTCGATAACCAATCAATTTCGAGGATCACATCAAACTCTAACATAGGAAATTCCTTAAGATCAGCTGGCAAATCAGAACCCATAATGCTGACAGGCACGCCCTTAAACTCAGAATGACAGGGATAATTCTCACCAGACGGAAGAGATATTAAGGTCTTAACAGGAGATCTAGAGGAGACATTAGCTTTTCGAACGAAGGAACTAGCAACAAAAGATACCGTAGCACCAACAAAAGTAGGAGTCTTATTTACAAGAAAAGTACCAGAGATGACATCAGGATGGACGACTACTTCAGCTTGCGTCATCACATATATCCTGTTCTTCGGAGGAGCAGAAGAATCAACTGGCTTAGCAGGACCAGCAGAATAAGACGGAGCTCTAGGATTCTTAGAACACTGGAAAGACTTGTGCCCCACCTCCTTGCAATAAAAACAAACAACGAGTCGATCCATCACGGTTCTTCCCTGGATGAGCAACCTTACCCCGCATTCGGCACTTGCTCGGATCAAAACTCGGACGATAACCGGATCCAGAACCCCGTTGATAACCTCCTCGACCAATGACAAGTAAAATAACTTAAGAGAGTCAAAATTTAAAAAATAAAAAAAAATTATAAAGGTGGACCATTCGAGTCAAAATATTGTAAAATCATTTTAGAAAAATTTCCTTCTCCACTGATGCATTATTCAATGTGTAGCTTTCTTCTCTTTTTCTTTTAATTTTTTTTCCCTACCTTTAGGTCAAAAAGTAGAAATTTGTCCCTTCTCTAAGAATGACCAATTCTCATCAGAAAACAAATGCCTCAGCCATATCCACAAATGCAGTGAAAGAGCCTGTAGGATTTGCCATGCAACCTCTGTCCAAAGGACTTCAAATCATGATGAGGATGGGTTATACTCAAGGAACCGGATTAGGGCATGATGGTATGGGGATAAAGCAACCAATCCCCATAGTAGATAAGCAAAATCAACATGGATAAGGATATGATTTAGGCAACACTTCTTGCAGCATCAAAGAACTTTCTTTTACCCTCAATGGTAAGTTCATCATGCAAGGAGATACGGATCCATACTATGAGTTTCCAGAACCTTGGTTTAGTAGGAAACAACAGAAGAATTTATCGGGATTGGAGATATTCTTCAATGAAGCTAGGAATTTAGACTTAATCAAAAGTTGGTTTGTCCAAGAATAAAGAATGAAAAAGAAAAATGACTGGGTGGATAATCTTGAACATGGAGTCCTTATGAAACTTTTCACTTTTGAGTTCTCTGAGGTAGAAGATTTTTACCCAGTGTCTTTGATGATACCTTCTGGCAGAAGCATTGAACCTAAATGAAGTATTGAGTGTCAGGCAAAAGACGGTCCTATAGAATTTAAATTGTTTTTAGGAAACCATCGTCCACAACCATCTCATGAAACTACCCTTTCACCCCTTTTAGATGGATATCATATCGATAGCTCATCTTCCAGCCAAACTACCTTGCATACCTAGTCAGAAGATTCTGATACTGAGGAAATTGAATGTGAACCTTTATGTAAGTACATTTGCATGCAAGATGATATTTCTAACAGTGAATTTAATAATGATGAATAACTTGACGCAACTGAAACATATATAAAACCCATGGAGGAGTCCGTTGTAATTAATATTGGTACAGTAAATGCTGTAAAAGAAATCAAAATAGGTTCATCCCTCTCCCTAACTGAACAGCCTGTATATATTGTATTATTAAAAGAGTATGTAGATGTGTTTGCATGGTCTTATGCTGATATGCCTGGTGTTAATAGAGAAATCGTGGAAAATCGCATTCCATTACATCCTAAAAGCAAGCCTAAGCAGCAAAACGTCCGCCGAATGGAGCTAGAGGTTAGTCTGAAAGTGAAAGAAGAAATCAAGAAACAGCTAGATGCCAAAATCATCCAAGCTGTAAAGCATCCGAGCTGGCTTGCCAATATAGTGGATGTACCTAAAAAATATGGAAGAGTTCGGGTGTGCATTGATTTTGGTGATTTGAAAGCTGCATCACCAAAAGATTGTTTTCCTCTACCCCATATTGATGTCCTCGTGGATAGCACGGCCGGTCATGCAATGTTTTCCTTCATGGATGGATGTTTAGGGTATAATCAAATCCTCATGGCCAAGGAGGACATTACAAAAACGTCTTTCATCACTCCGTAGGGCACCTTTTGCTACTGAGTTATGCCTTTTGGTCTCAAGAATGCCGGAGCCACATATCAAATGGCTGCAACCACTATCCTTCATGACCTCATCCATGATATTGTGGATGTCTATGTAGATGACATGATTATGAAAAGTGAAGATCCTGAGGGGTATATTCCTGCACTAAGGTCCTTCTTTCAAAGAATCGAGAAGTTTAATCTAAGGCTAAATCCTCAAAAGTGTGTGTTTGGTGTCACTTCAGGGAAATTACTAGGATTCATTGTCTGTCAAGACGACATTAAAGTGGACTCAGAAAAGGTAAAATTTATTCAAGAGCTACCTCCTCCAAAAACAGAAAAAGAAATAAGAGGATTTCTCGATAAGATTCAATATATCAGCAGGTTCATCTCACAACTCACTATGAGATGTGAACCTATATTTAAGCTACTCAGAAAAGGGGCATCCCATGGGGGAAATGGGGAATGTCAAGAAGCTTTCGGTTATATGAAAGAGTTCCTTTCAAGTCCACCTGTTCTAATGCCACCTAGACTAGGAGAACCCCTGATTTTGTACCTCACTATCACCGAAACGAGTATGGGGGCTCTCTTAGCCCAATATCAAGAGGGAACAAAGAAGGAAGTTGCCATATACTACATAAGAAAGAAATTCTTGGAGTATGAGACAAGATATACCCACTGGAAAAAGCATGTATCTCTTTGTTATATGCCACGAAGAAGTTGAGACATCACCTTCAAGCTCATACCACTGACCTGATCTCGAGACTGGATCCCATCAAGTATCTGTTCGAAAAATCCATTCTTAGTGAAACATTGGCAAGATGGCATGCTATGCATCCTCTGAGTTTGATATTCAATATGTCAGCCAGAAATATGTTCAAGGAAGAACCATATCTGAAGCCCTAGCAGAAGGACCAGTGTCAGGAGATGAATATGATGATGCATTCCCTGATGATTACTTATTATTCATTGACAATCCACAATGGTGCATATATAGTAGATCCTGATGGAGTCCATATTCCATTTTTCGTAAAGTTTTATTTCCCAACAATAAATAATACGGTTGAGTATCAAGCGTGTATATATGGGGTAAAAGCCGCTTTAGTAGCAGGGGCAAGACATCTCACTGTATATGGAGATTCTAATCTCATCATATCTCAAATAATAGGAATTTGGAGAGTTAGAGACGAGAAACTTCAGCTCTACACATAGTACCTTCAGGAGTTGATCCCTTATTTTGATGATATCAGTTTCAAACGTCTTCCTCGGGAATAAAATAGTTTCACTAATGCTTTAGCCAATCTCGCCGTTAATTTGAAATGGGAAAATGACACATAAATCCAGTCAGTTTTAATTGAAGAAATGAGGGGCCAACAGTGACGGTAGCACAAATTTTCTCCACACTAGCTCAACAAGATGATGATGATGTCCGGTACAAGGATATCAAGACTTTTCTGGAAACTATACAGTATCCAGAGGGAAGTGGTAAGAAGGATTGTATAGCAATCAGAAGACTAGCTGCTCATTTTCTTATACTAAAAGGCAGACTATATCACAAAGGGTTTGATGGTACTCTACAACTCTGGGTGAATGATAGTGAGAAGTAAGCCATCATGGAAAAAATTCATGGAGGAGAATATGGACCCTATATGAATGGAATAAAGATGGCTCGTAAAATTTTGCGAGCAGGTTTTTCGTTGGAGTACTCTAGAAGGTGATTGCATTAGCTTTGTCCATGCTTCCAAGCAATGTCAGATATTTGCTAATCTCAATCATATGCCGCCTGTATTACTACATAATATGACATCTCCTTGGCTATTTTCGAGTCGGGGCATAGACATAATCGGACAAATTCATCCAAAGGCTTCAAATGGGCATCAGCATATTTGTCGATATGGCATAGCTTTTGAAATCGTCTCTGATAATGAATCACAATTCGAGGGTCATCTAAAGACAACTCTCGCAAAATATGCAATAAAGCATCATCAGTCCTCACCTTATCGTCCTTAAACCAATGAAGCAATGGAAGCAGCCAAGATGATTGAGAAGACTAGGCAATGGCATGACAAACTACCATATGCCCTTTGGGGATACAAAATATTAATTAGGATACCAATAGGCACAACCCAGTATTCTTTGTATTATGGGATGGAGCCAGTCCTATCGGTTGAGGTGGAGATACAATCTCTTAGGGTCATAGCAGAAAGTGAAATCTCCGAAGACCAATGGTACAAAACTCGTTATGATGAGCTTACATTGGCAGATGAGTGCCGACTACAGGTTTTGCATAACATTCAACTCGATCAACGGAGAATTGCTCGTGCATTTAACAACGAGATAGAGACATTCAAGAAGGCGATCTAGTTTTAAAGGAAAATAGAGCTCTGTTGCATGATCCTCGGGGAAAATTCAAGCCTAAATAGTCTTGGCTATTCCTAGTCAAGCATGTCACCACGCTGGAGCAAGTAAAGCTAATAGATTTGGATGGGAATTAATTCACCCAATTCACTAATCTTGATCAGTTGAAGAAATATTACACTTAGCCATCAAAATAATTGTAATTGTCATGGTCAAGCTAAGTAACCAAAGAGTTTGTGGATTTTGTATCCTATCTGTTTATTCTTAATAAACATGCCATGTGCTCGCAGAAATTCATTGAGTGCGTGCAAAAAAAATAAAAAAAAAACGAAAAGAAGGAGTAAAAGATAAATGATAAAGCATGCAAAGATGCTTTTTTAAGGTTTTATATATTATGCATTCATGTGTTATGTGATTGATTAATGATAGTTTGCATGTCATATTTAATGTTAAAGTATGCATATGTTTAAAATTATGTTCACATCGAATTTCTCACAAGTAGATAATTCCCATAAACAAATAATTTTTATTCATCCCAACTGGGGTACTTCATTTCATACATAAATAGACAAAAGGCCTCCATTTTCTACCAAATAAAAAAAAGAAGAAAAAAAAACATGATATTTCTCGCAAACTCTTTTAATCTTCATGGTAGGCCCGTCTGAACCATTGTCTTGACCAATATCAGCCAAAAGTCATTGAACGTAATCATCATCAATCATTTGAAAGGGAGGGTTAAGTAGTGCTGATATAGTTTTAGCCCCCTACCATATAGTGGGCATTATTTGAATACTACTCATATCAGCCTCATAAGTAGTACAAGATGGAAGAGTCTGGAGGGAAGGAATGTGTTGTTGCCTCCCTCCATTTTGCGTTAGACACCTCCATGTAAGATAGAAAGTGACTCGGTAAAGCGCCGGTAATTGTATACCTCTACGGCCAGAATTGCAATATAAAATTGAATTGATGCCAAGGTGGCTTGTGACCCACTTTATGTCTTGTTGTAGGAAATCATCTTCCCACCCACCATTTTTACTAAGTTGATAGAAGAAAGGATGAAAACCTCCTTCTCAGATCTGATTAGTTTTGTAAGCAAGATTCCCAAGAGGTTTCATATGAGAAAATTTTTCTAATAACCACAAGTGAAGGGCTAATGGACATCCATTCACAAAGCTTTGAGAGTTTCTTTTGAGTTCGTCTAAACCAAGAAACATATCCCCCAAAATAAGTGGTCCAGGACGACGCCTACTAACAATTTGAGGAGTGAGTGAGATACACCAGACATGGCATGTGTTTAAAGACCATTTAGTGAGGGTACTTCCCAAAATCACAAGAATGCAAGCATTTTCTCTAGCAATCCTCACTAGTAGAATTTTTGCTTATTGCTGCGGTGGTATTGCTGCGGTTTTACCCGTACGCAGCAATAAACCACGAAAAAAAAAAAGGAAAAAACAAATTAAATATATTGCTGCGGTTTTAAATGGAAACCGCAGCAATATGTATCAACGGGAACTTTTTTTCAAATTTTGTTGACTGTTTGACCATACCTATTGCTGCGGTTTTCAGGCTCAACCGCAGCAATAGATTAAAATATTATTTTTTTAATAAATATTAATCTATTGCTGCGGTTTTGTGGGAGAACCGCAGCAATATATTATTTGATTTAAAACCGCTAGGGTTGGACTTCACCCCTTATCCTCAGCCGTTTTCAGATTTCTCTCTCTTCACTTCAAATCTCCTACGCTCCTTCCTCTCTCCTCCTTCAAACTCCTCAAGCTCCTCCTTCAGATCTGCTCCTTCTCTCTCGGTCATCCTCACTCGTCGGTCTCTCTCACTCTTCTCCCTTCTCACTCGTCGGTATCCTTTCACTCGTCGGTATCCTTCTCCCTCCTCACTCGTCGGTCGGTATCTCTGGCGCTCGTCCGTTGGCTCGTCGTTCGACCACACTTGCTCGTCGCTCGTCCGTTGGCTCGTCGCTCGCCGCCATTTCTTCAACCGCAAACCACAAGCGGCGAATTAAATGAGTAAAATTTCTCTCGAGGAATTGAAGAAATTTTTGAGTACACTGATATCCAAAGGTTTTATCTTATTTTTGCAAAATAATTGATTTAAATGTTTTTTTTTATGTTTTGACATATTGGGGGCATCAATGATGAGTAAATTTCTTGTTATCCTTGCACATTGACTGCTAGTGATGAAAATCAATGGGGAAATTTTCGCTTAGTTCATTGTGGGTCTTAAATTTTGAAAACTCTATATTGTGCAAGCTTGATTTTGATTTTGTTATGTGGGTTATATATGATCCAGAAGAAGCTGGCTTCAACCAGTGAACTTTTTTTCATTTTTTTTTTTAAATTTTTCATATAAATTTGTCGATCTTAAGTTTAAACTGAATTAAATGAGGAAAGATTTCTTCTAGATTTTCGGTTTTGTATATACTGATTTGTTGTACAGTTTATCTTAATTTTCTTCTAGGTTATTTGTTGTATATACTGATTTTGTGGATTTGTTGTATTGATTGTCGATTTAGTTTCCCTTTTTCTTAGTTTTGCGTTGCTGTTATAATTGTTTGTAACATGCAGTGGATTGTTGTAGCTATGTTTATAATGTAATTGTACTATAACTACAAAAAATTTACACTTTGAGATTTTTTTTTATTTTTTTTTTTTCGCTCTACTGTGCATCTATTGCTGCGGTTTTGGGAAGAAACCGCAGCAATAGACCTGTATATTTAATATTAAAAAAATACATATTGCTGCGGTTTGGGGCAGGGACCGCAGCAATAGGTTGCTCTATTTAATATTAAAAAATTACATATTCTTTGCGGTTTGGGAAGGAACCGCAGCAATAGGTTGCTCTATTGCTGCGGTTAAAAACCGCAGCAATATGTTAATTACCTATTGCTGCGCTCTTAATTGCTGCGCGGCCAAAACCGCCGCAATAGGCCACTTAATGACCGCAGCAATAAGCAATTATTCTACTAGTGCCTATAACTGGCGTTGTTAGAAAATTGACAAGCACCAAATCAAAAGGTCGAGGACAAATTAAGAAGAAGTACCTCACCATATTGTAGGTAGTTGCCATGAAGGTTTTCAGGAAGGTATAAAATTGTTGATAATTCTTCCGAGATTCTTGTAGGAGACCTAGGTGTAGTAACTGGACCATTGGAGGGTAAGCCTAGTAATCCTTCGACCTCTTCAACAAGAGGCACAATCTCTCTGTCTCTAAAGCGGAAGACATGAAAAGTTTCATCCCAAAATTAGGAAGCAGCATGAATCTTTTCATGGCAAATAGAAAGAGAAAGCAAACGCATAACAACCTTTATAAAAACGGGAAGAAGAAGAAGACTGCCTGGGTTGCTCCAAATTCTTTGTGATCCCCGAGAGTTTTTTTTTATTACCATTCCCCATTTCATTAGCATCTTCGTAACTATAAGTCATTTTTTTTTGTGAAAGAAGAAAAGCTAGAGAAGTTGTTGGAGTAATGAAGTTGGTGCATTTGGAAATGAAGAGCCATTCCCTTTTATAGATGGAAGAAAGATGATCATCCATGATTCATGTCATGGATAATAGGATTGAGTATTGTCCATAGGGAAATGAGGAGCATCAGTAACAATGGCTAATGACCGAGCACTTATGGTATGGCAATTTTTGATAAAGTCGAACATCGATAAACATTGCCAATGATGAATCAAGAACATTGATATAATCTTTTTTTTAATAATCATCCAAAATAATGACCTTGATCAATCTATTTTTTATAGTGATCATCATTTTCCGATAAAGCAAATAAGCAACATGCATGAAAAATTCCTGCAAGATTTTTAAAAAACATATCAATATTTTGCAATATGATGGGTGGTCCACCATGGGTCTGGAGGGTAATAACCCTTGGTCATCACTTTAAGGTGACATGACCGGACAATGCACCACTTTAAGGCGACATGACCTGACAATGTCCTAATTTAAGGTGACATGATAACACATGGAGTCATAAAAGTTGAATGAAAGACTTCACAACTTTTTTGTCATCAAGACCATGAAAAATTGTGATAAAAACGGAGTAAGCCTCGTTAATTATCGGAGTCTCTCGCGTTAATGAAAGACTAATTCAAAAGACAAAAATATTTTGGATGACGTTTAAGTCGCATGTCAAAATTTTAGAAAATTTATTAGGATTTTCTTTTTAAGACGGCTGTAAAGTCGCATTTTAAAATTTTAGAAAATTAATTGGGATTTTCTATTTATGACGACATTAAATTCACATTTCAAATTTTAGAAAATTAATTGGGATTTTCTATCTAAGACGACGATAAAGTCGCATTTTCAAATTTTAGAAAATTAATTGGGATTTTCTATTTAAGACAACGATAAAGTCCCATTTTCAAATTTAGAAAATTAATTGGGATTTTCTACATGAGACGACAATGAAGTCGACTTTTCAATTGTACGAAATTAATTAGGGTTTTCCATCTACGACGACAATAAAGTTGCATTTTAAAATTTTAGAAAATTAAATGGGATTTTCTACTTAAAGCGTTGTTAGAAGTCGCAAATCATGTTTTCAAAAGAGCACTATTTTCTATGGAGAATATGTTATCTCAAAAGAAATTTTATGTCAAAATTTTGTGTCTTTTCAAATATCGGCCATCATTTCATCCAAAATCCGACCAAATTTTGAACCCCTGTTGTGTATAAAATTTTAAAATAAAGATTTTGAAAAGAAATATAAAATAACAAAAAACCGTCATGTATTGTGGAGCGCGCGCCCGTCAAAGGCAAGTTTCGTCTCGGAGCGCAAGTTCCATTCCGTCGTATGGTTTTCCTTTTTTTTGCGTTTTAGTCATACAATTCCGGCTTAAAAGTATAATTTTTCGTGAGTTGAAGTCAATAACTACACCCACCGGTTTAATAAAATGATTTGTAGTATAATCATGCTCATCTTTACTAATTTGACGAGTTTTCGTTAATTGTTTTAAGTTAGTTTTTCGAAAAACTGAAAAACGAGAAGTAATTAGGCGCCGGAATTTTAATCGTCTTTCAAACCCGGTAAGAATCAGTTTTCTTGATGATCAAGTCATTGTCCATTGGATAAAGAATAAGAATATATTCTTTAACCACCAATCACATCCTTTTATCCATTACTTAAGGAATGAAAATCAAGAAAAGGTATAAGAATCGGAATTAAATCCAAAGTGTAAGCGCCAAAAATTCAATTTTTTTTTCGGAAGATTCAATATGTGCGCCAGGCACACGATCATGCGCCCAGCGCACAACAACTTTGTGCGCCAGACGCATGCCAGTGCGCCAAGCGCAAAAGGTTGTGTCTAGCGCAGGTTCTTGCGTTGCGCGCAGTTGCCTAGTCAGCTTTTCCTTCACATTTTTTAATGTATTTCTACGTATTAGGATGTATTTACAACGAGCTAAAACTCGGATTTGGCCTCATTAGTGTAAAGTTCAAAATCAAATATAAAGAGAATAAGAATATTGGTATTTCCAATAAATTTGATGATGTAGGAATATTTGAGGGGATTTAGTGATGTCATTAGGGTGATGTCATTAGGGTGATGTCATTGGGGTGATTTCATTAAGAGAATATAGGATGTAAAAAATCAGAACTTTGGGTTAAAAATATGATTTTGTACCTTCTTCAAACCCTAATTCATCACCTCATTTCCCCATAAATACCCTCATCTTTTTGTTTTAAAAAAAACTTCTCACAACTTCAACATCTAAAACAAAGACTACTTCAATACTACTCTCATTCTCTCTACTTCCTCCCTCTAAGAAAAATCTCACTCAAACAAGAGAAAGCAAAAGTTATAATTAGAAGAGTAATTAGTAAGTAAGAAGTTCACCAAAGGAAAACACAAAAAAAGGGGTAATTAAGTGGATTTAGAAACTCACTTAGAAATTAAGAAAATAAAAAAAAAATTTAAAAAAATTTGTAAAAGGAAGTGCGTCATTGAGGTAGCAAGATAAAGTTAAAGTTCTTGTTATTTTTCTTAATTATCTTCCTAATCACATACTAACTTTCTCTTTGTTTTCTCTTATCATTAATTTAATTTTTGGAGGGATTTGGGTATGTGGAAGTCCCAATAGGTTCCCAACCTTAAATCACCCCACCTAGAATAGTCAACTCTAATAAAGAGACTGTTAGGAAGTATGTGCTTATGTGATTTTTGTTATTCAAGTTGTTGTTCATCACCAAAAACATGTTTTCATAAAAAATTCACGTAGAGTTGTGCATAAACATCTCCATAAAAATAATGGGATGCTGTAATTATGGTCAGTTTCAATTTCGTACTTCATTTCATTTTTCGTATGGCTTAGCTTATGAAATGAGATGAAAAGTGGGCAAGGTACAGGTGGAGAAAGATGATTCGGATATAAGTTCAGTTAAAACTAGAGAATGTCGAATATTCTGTTATGTTATGTTACGTTATGTTCTGCCAAAACCTGTACTTGCTGGCGATTTGTGTTAAGTGATTGAGCTATGCCAACGATATATTTTAAAGGATTACTTCTCTTCCGAACAATTACCAAGCTTGCTAATTTTATGAAAAATATTTGCCAACGAAAACCTGTTTTTGACGGGTCAAGTAAAGTTACGAGTTTTTCGCTCATTTTAGTTTTTGTTTGTTTTGGACTATCTTTTGTAATTGCAGGTTTGTATTGGAAGCTCAGAGTGGATCAAAGCGAGAATTTGTTTGTTAAGTAGTAATAGATTGGTGATTCAGGATTTGTATATGGAAGTATTCAAGTAAGTTGAGAATAAAATATTCCTTACATGGGAATCGAGTAAAGTATTTTGTAAATTGATATTTGGTTTTCAAGTTGTTATATGTTGTGGCCCTGACCCACAGGTCCAGGATCGTTTTATAGGTTTTGTTTCCACTGTGAATAAATGTAAATTCGAGGTTTATTTAGTGTTAATTGAGGTTTATGAATGTTAAGTCTGATTAGCTAGCAGCTCGGAAGTGCGGGTTGTTACATCAATACATTAAGATCACGATTGCGACACTTACGAACACCTTACGAAACTTTTCAAAATCTCTCTAAAAACTCATATTTATAAACAAACACACATATACGTTCATACATACAAGTTCAAATCTTTAGGCTTCACGATTGCTCGTCCCGAAGGTTGTCAATGTCTCAGAAAGCCACAGTATAATCCTGAGGGTCCTTGAATAAATCTATTATTTCTATATTATTGAAGTTACAAACAATTTCTTTTCTAATGTAGATCTTTAATATAAAAATTGCTCTTTTGTACATTCTGATTCATATGGATTAAGTTCATGAGAGCATTAGTTAAGATAAGTTAAGAATCGATCTTAAAAGAACTAAAGTAAATAAACCCGGTTTGTCAATGACAAACAACCACCAAACAAGGCTACGACAAGGTGAAACAACTTATCCTACACTTGAAGAGACCAATGGGAGGGTTTCCTACACTTGAAGAGCTTTCCATCCATAGGTTACAGGTCCCAAAATGTGGGGGAAATGGATGCTGCCCATTAGTTTCTTCTTCAGGCTTTTCACACGCTACCCAATAGCCTTTGTCGACTTTTCTTCTATCTTCACGCTTAGGAAAGATTTTGAGTGGATCTGTAACAAGCAGCTGCCTCATGCTTGGTAATCAACTAGATTAAGCACATAGGTGACTAAGAACCTTACAAAAATTCAGAAGAAAGGCTTAACAAAAACGTTACAAAAGTTGTTCTAAAAACCGATTAAGTAACTAACGTTGTTTAACTAAAACTCTATGATACTTAGTGCTAATTAAACCTAAAAAATGAATTTCTAATGCATTGTATTCATTATTTATAAGAACTTTAACAATAGGATTAAAGGATTGTTGGAGCTAGATGCTCCTGCATCATTCTCTTTCTCTTAGGAAGAATCTTCTTGTAAATAAAATTCTTCATCTACGAATGAAGCTAGATCACCAACGTTGAAGTTTACTGAAATGTTACCCATTTCACTAGGTAACTCGATCTTGTAAGCATTGTTGTTGATCTTCTCCAACACCTTGAAAGGACCATCACTTCTAAGCATGAGCTTGTTCTTCCTTCTTGATGGGAATCGTTCCTTCCTTAGGTGTAACAAACTAGATATCCGGGTTTGTAGAGCACTTCTTTTCGGTTCTTGTTTGCTCTAATCTTGTAGGCTCCATTCACCTTCTCAATTCTGGCTTTGATTTGTTCATGTAGCTTCTTCATTTCTTTGGCCTTCACTTCAGCTTCTTTTCTACTATGCACGTCAATAGGAATTGGAAGTAAATCAATAGGACTTAAAGGATTAATCCCATAGTTTACCTTGAATGGTGAGTGTTTTGTAGCATAAGTTGGAGATCTATTGTAAGCAAACTCAGCATGAGCTAGCTTTAGATCCCCATCTCTTTGAGACTTGTTCACCAACGTCCTTAACAAGCTTGTTAAGATCCTATTTGTCACTTCTGTTTGGCCACCAGTTTGGGGATGAGCCATAGTACTAAAACGAAGCTTAGTACCTAGCAGCTTCCACAAAGTTTTCCAAAAAAAAGCTTAAGAACTTCACGTCCTTATTTGAAACAATGGACCTAGGAACACCATGAAGATGTATAACATATTGAAAGAACAAATTAGCAATATGAATAGCATCATCAGTTTTATTATAAGGAATAAAATGAGCCATTTTATAGAATCTATCCACGACCACCGTTATTGCATCCTTGCCTCTTTGAGTTATAGGTAAAGCTACAATGAAATCCATGCTAACATCTTCTCATGGTTGATTTGGGACTGGAAGGGGCATATAGAGACCTTGATGAAAGGTACTCTTAGCCTTTTGACATGTAGAACAGCGAGCAAGAACTCCATGAACATCTCCAGCTAGTTTTGGCCAATAAAAGTGCTCTTGGAGCACGTCTACTGTGTTGTTGATACCAAAATGATCAGCTAGGCCTCCTCCATGCATTTAACGTATCAATAGCTCCCTTAGGGAACTCTTTGGAATGCATATCTTGTTGTTTTTTAAAAGAAAGCCATCTTGCAATATATAAGCGCCAAATGCAGCTTCTTTGATGATTGGAGAGAAATCTCGATCTTCCAGATACAACTCTTTAGGATATGAAAATCCAATAACTCGTGCCTCCATAAGAGAAAGCATAGAATGCCTCCTTGAGAATGCATCTGCAATAGTGTTAGAAACTCCAGTTTTATATTTTGAAATAAAATTAAAAGATTGGAGAAATTCAACCCATTTAGCATGTCTTGGATTGAGCTTATGTTGGCCATTGATGTACTTTAGAGCTTGGTGATCGAAATGCAACAAGAACTGAGCTGGTCTCAAATAATGAGTCCAATGCTCCAAAGCTCGAACCATGGAATAGAACTACTTGTCATAAGTGTTATAGTTGAGTCTTGAATGATTAACCTTCTCACTAAAGTAGGCAATGGGACGCCCACCTTGAGTAAGAACTACTCCAATTCCAACTCCACTTGCATCACATTCAACCTCAAACATTTGATTGAAATCTGGAATGGCTAGGATAGGTCCTTCACTTAGCTTATTTTTAAGAGCTTCAAAGGCTCCTTGAGCTGCTGTTGTCCAAGTGAAGGACCTTTTCTTGATGCATTCGGTTAATGGAGCCAACAAAGTGCTAAAATCTTTGATGAACCTCATGTAAAATGAAGCTAAACCATGAAAACTTCTCACCTCCGTGACATTCGTAGGCGTAGGCCATGATTTGATTACCTCCACCTTAGCTTCATCCATAGCTATTCCGTCTTTGGAGATAATGAACCCCAAAAACGTAACACTAGGACTGAAAAACTCGCACTTCTTCATCTTGGCATATAGCTTATTTTCCCTCAATTTGAGAAAAACCTTTCTCAAATGTTGCAAATGTTCTTGTTCATCTTTACTATACACAAGAATACACTAATAGAATAAATGCTTATTTTTGCGGTTATTAAGTGGCCCATTGCGGCAGTTTTGGCCGCGCAACAATTAAGGGCGCAACAATAGGTAATTAACCTATTGCTACGGTTTTTGACCGCAACAATAGGCCAAGCTATTGCTGCGGTTTTTTACTACACCAATAGGCCAAGCTATTACTGCGGTTCCTAACACAAACCGCAACAATAGGATTATTTTTTATTAAAAATATACAACGTATTGCTGCGTTTTCTGGCACAAACCGCAACAATAGGTTTATTTTTTTATAAAAAATACAATGTATTGATGCGGTTTATGCCTATATCACGAAATCCAAGTCAATAAGATAATGTTGGTTGGTACAAGTTGCACTAAATTATATTCGTTGTAAAGATAGAGAAACAAAGGAAATTAACTTAAACTAACCTACGCAATGAAATTATCAATAAAGTATCTTACCCACTTATTTTTCACCTTATTGATTTGATATTCCGTATAAGGATCGAGGGTAAAGGAACGAGAAACCTGAAAATAATTCACCAAAGTTAGCCTCAAATAGTTAAATAATATATGAAATGAATTGTAAGTAAACAAAAACTTAGTTCATTGAAATCCTCCGAACCAGAATATAAAGTGAGTACATCAAAAATGTTACGCATGACAAAAAAAAGCACTCCTCGCCTCCTTGTTGTTGTGGGTACTTTATCAAAAGTTTTAAGAAAATGAGGAAATTTATCATATAATGAGAATAACATAGGCTTTTAATTGAATAAAATAAGTCTATTATACCTCAACACGCTTGCAAAGAAGATTGACCCGACCAACGTTGTTGCCGCTCATCCAAAACCTCCTAAAAGCACTACATAACACAACATCAAATGATTTACACTTTATTTGCTTTATATTATAATTTAAATTCATTTAAAATATATCAAACCGATTAACTTACGCTATCATAGCCGGTTTAATCTCGAACTTCCGCTCCTTGTGTAAGCTAGCGGAATCAAAGGCATAAATTATCCCGAGAGTGGGACATATGACAAGGAGCATCCAATGACGGCTATTGCAAGATTGAATAACAATAATTACTAAAGAAATTCACATGCCATGCAACAATCAATATTTGTAAAACTATTAAGATAGAATATTACTCATGAAAGATTGGCACGAAAATGATACTAGCACCAATAAGGACAGAACCAGTCAAAGCACACTGAATGTAAGTCGTCACATTCTCCAATGCATTCACATCCGCTGTACTCTCCGGACACATCCAACAAATACGAACACGATCCCCAAATCCATCCACGTCGATCGCGATGCCCTAAAAAAAATAGGCAAATGTAAATTTTATGTGCAAAATGTAAATTTTATGTGCAAAATGTACACTTGGATAATAGAAATATTAAGCATCTCCCCTTTCAAGAACTGAGCAATATCCTACTTGGTCAGATAAGCGGTGGAATCTTCTATATAATGGAACAAGGAGCTCGGCAAGGTAACACCAATGGTATCATCGTCTATGACGGCAAGGGTAAGCGTATCGGCTAACTCCCTGCAGTCTTCCATGAGGAATTCCAAGAACGATGCATCATCGACAGCTGAACTATAACGAGTAGCCGAACCGGCTGAAAGCTAACGGCTACGACATCTAACAACCTCCCCCGAAATCCCCTTTTGTTTTTTAGGTGTCGGTGTAACCTAATAACTATTTTTGAGAACACGCGTAAAATTATGTAATTTTTATATTTAATGCTATTATTTTTACAAAAATGGATAAGATTTGAACAATTACCTCATCACTTAACATTTGCATTAAATTTTTTGGCCATTGCACCCACGTACCCAAAGCAGTAGCTGTAGTTTCGATTTGATATGTGGGGGCGGGGACAAGTAGTGGCAAATGAATATACTTCTCTACATAACGATGAACTTTCACTCGAAGGTGATCATTCATCAGTCTAGACCCATGAAGTGTAGTGGTCTCATCAAAAGCATAAGAATATGCATCTGCCACTAGACAAGTCTCTCCACTAGTTTATCAAATACAATCGACATGGAGTCTCGTCTTGACAATAACGTAAAGTTCTAATTTTGTAAAATAATTATTTGTACAAAGCACATGTATATATGATAATTATTTGTATAAAGCACATATATATATGATAAATATATGTACCTTCGACCCAAGAGACTGAGTGTCGGAAAATCCAGATGGTGGAGTATGCAGCTGAGTGGGTTGTGAAGCAGATGGCCCGGTAGATGGTGAAGCAAATGGTGCAACAAATGGTGAAACAAATGATGGAAAAAATGGTGGAATAGATAGCTGAGTGGGCTGTGAAGCAGATGGCCCAGTAGATGGTGAAACAAATGGTGTAACAAATGGTGAAGTAGATGATGGAACAAATGGTGGAGTAGGTAGCTGAGTGGGCTATGAAAGTGCCACATTCTGCATATACGTTGCAATGTCATTTCTCCACCTTTTACACAATTTCTGCATGAATGCTTCCTCTTGTTCCTAACTCGAGCTCCAATAGTTCCTAGGAGGTGGTTGGCCAAAAGCCCTCCTATAGCCAACATTGATGCCTCTAAAACCATAACAACGACCCGAATGATTTGGCTTCTTTCCAAGAGCCATAAAAAGGGCGTCTTTGTTACGTCCCAGAGTGAACTCACCCTTGGCTTGCTTCTCCTTGTACTCCGGCTGCCCAAAAAGCAAGTTACAAATAATAATGTAGTTAATAAAGAAAAAACATATTCATATGTAAAAGTAAAATTTATAGTGATATACATACGTATTTGTCAGCTGCAATCTTTGTTTCCTCAACTGGAATAAATTGCTGTTTAGTGACAGGATCTTTCTTATGCATCGCGCACCACCAGTCATCACCCCGGTTAATATGAGAGGATACAGAGGAGGATGGTGTACTAGATGACGATCCAGAATCAAAACTAGGTGGATAGAAGTTATCCTGCTTCCACAACTCTCTAGCATCCCCATAGTTCCTTTGACCTAAATGGTGATGATGTGTGTTCTTTTTTTGCACTCTCGAGCACCTTTTCTCGGTTTTTTTGCAAAAAAAAAAAAAACACATTAAGTTACTGAATATAATTTAACTTAATAAAACCAAGTTAATTACATTATAAACTTACTACAACCTCATCTGACGTCATAGACTCTTTGAAGGTAAGCCAATCCTCCATCATGATGTGCTTGTATACATCTGGTGGTGTATCACCTAGCTTTTCTTTCTTTTATCTGACTCTGGTCATTGTGATCCAACTAGATACCAATTTGCCCTTAAAATCCCTCCATCTAGAGTTCACAGCAGACAAGTAGTTTTTCTTATATCTTACCTCGTCCGGAAGGTAAAACATATTTTGTTTTCCATCATAAACAAATAAATAAGCACGTTAGGTCATCATTATTACAATAAATCCCAAAATTGTAAATGATATAATTACAAAAATCAACAGCGTGGTATCTTACCATAGTGTATGTCCACATCAAATCCAACAGGGTAAGAGAAATGTTTTTCCATTTCCAATTAATGTTAAGCCTGCGTATAGAAAGACCGACCCAAATACCATACTTGGCTCGCCACAGACCTAATAGAACAAACAATTAGAAATCCAAACATTAAATTGTAAGCATGATAAATTATAACTATCTTACAAACAATAATTACCTGTTGGTCTCCACAAGTACTCATCAAACTTTAAGTACATATCATCTTTGTTGTGGAGACTCATCGTTGGACCTCTTTTACTCTTTCGAGATGCCTTTGTCTTCCCACCTGACTTCTTCCCCCTCCCTTGTGCACCATAATATGCACTGGTCTATCAACGATCTAAGAATCAAAATAAGAAAACTAAACTAGAGAACGAAAAAATAAATTACATATTCAATGTTCACAATAATTAAATAAGCGCGAACCTGAGGGGGGTGGTTGACGTGGATCAGATGTCACCTCAATGCAAGGTAAAACATTCCTATCAGCCTTTTGTTCCCGTCTTTCCATCCAAGCATCAAATGCATTTGCATCACAGTCTACAACACGGTCACTATCCTCCCCTTAGTTAGGCTCCTTTTCTGGGATAATTGGTGCATCGGAATCCGATGAGTTATCGCTCGAACCGTCACTAGCCATATCTGTAGCATATATAGAAATAACAAAAAAGTGTTAATTAACAAAACTTAAAACAATATATATAAACATGTCTCAACATATAATTGTAACGAAATCTATCAATTGTACCACCTTAGATTTCTTGTCCTGACGTTCAGTGTAAAAGGTACATCCATTGATATCATACCCCTCATATGATTTAAAACTGTCACGTGGACCGTATGCCAACCACTTAATTGTATTAGGTACATTATGATTGTTTGCAGACAACTCATCAATTACTTTATTGTGGAACCAATCAATGAAATACCTGTTATGCTCATTCATCAACGCCCTCTCCCCTTTTGACGGGTTTTTGTGCCACAATTCAGGCATATGTCTATCTAAGTATGGATGAACTTGTGTAACATGGTGCAACACGAAAAGATGAGCTTTATTCAACTCACTCAATGAAGGCGAAATATTTCGCATTCTGACCCCACCCTTGCCTTCCAACCTAACATCGTGTCTGGACTTTGGAAGACCTATCGTAACAGCCTTACCAAAATGAAAGGCACAATATCCTCCAACCTCTTCGGCAATTGTTCTTTGAATAATACTCGCCTATGGTCTTGCTGGACTCCTCACTTTATTTTTCAAAGAACCCATATGTCTCTCAAAAGGGTATGCCCATCTTAAAAACACATGGCCACACAGTTTAATCTCCCTTACCAAATGAAGGACTAAGTGAACCATAATGTCAAAAAAAGAAGGTGGAAATACATCTCAAATTGATAAAGTGTTATCACCACCTCATTTTACAAACTATCCAATTTATCAGGGTCAAGTGTTGCATATGGTATTGAAAAATGATCACAATCTCGTGATGGCAAGCCTGACATGTTTCAGAAGCATCCTGCATAGTGCAATCAGCAAAAACACTTGCATCATCATATGACAGTCATGGGACTTCAACCGAATTAATTTCATATCAGTCATAGAAACAAGTCTTCTCATGTTAGATGAGTACCTAATCGAAACCTTAATACCGTATAAACACTCACATAACAGTTGTTTCTCTTGCCTAGATAATGAATAACAAGCTGGAGGTAAATATGTTGTTGTTCCCTTTCCTTTCTTAGCTTTTTCCTTTACCGTTGGCCATAAGTAAGGCCGAATATTCAATTTCTCGATATCTCTACGAACCTTCAGACCATCATTAGTCTTTCCTGACATATTCAACAGAGTACCGATAATTGCTTCACAAATATTTTTTTCAATATTCATTACGTCAAGACAATGTCTAACTAGTAAGTGTTTCCAATAAGGAAGTCTCCAGAATATAGACTCTTTTTTCTAAATGACACCATCGTCTTCTGTAGTTTTAACCCCCTTACCAAATGTTGTGTTCATCCCCTTAACACGATTATAAACTTCTTTTTCGGTCAACGGTCTAGGAGCTAGGGCATTTTCAACTCACCCGTTAAATGGTGCTTTTTTCTTTCGAGGATGAAAACTATGTAGGAATTTCCTATTAATGATATAGATATGTTTCCGACAATGTGGCAAATGTGTAGCCTCCATATCATTCTAACAAATGGGACATGCCTTTTTTCCTTTGACCTTATACCCCGACAAATTGCCATAAGCATGATAATCATTTATAGTACATAATAACATAGCACAAAGCCTGAATCTTCATTAGAATACGCATCAAATACCATAACACCATCGTCTCACATCTTTTTGAGATCTTCGACGAGAGGCGCAAGATAGTTGTCTATATCATTTCCTAGCTGGTCAGGCCCAGAAATTAAGAGATGCAACAGAATATACTTCTGCTTCATGCACAACCCTAGAGGAAGATTGTATATGACTAAAAGAACAGGCCAAGTACTATGTTGACTACTCAAAGTACCGTAAGGGTTCATTCTGTTCGTATACAATGCAAGTCTCAAGTTCCTAGCTTCCTGACCAAATTCCCTATATATCTGGAATCAATAGCCTTCCATTGAGGAGAATCTGCTAGATACCTAAGCACCCCATCTTTTTTTCTCCGATCAGCATGCCATCTTAGGTTCTTTGCATCTTCTTTGATAGAAAAGAGCCTCCTGAACCTTGACACATTTGGAAGATACCACAACACTTTCGTAGAAGGACCCGCATTGCCTGGCCCAAGCTCAACCCCATCCGGCAATTTGTAGCGGGACTTACCACACCTCGGGCATTCAAAAAGGTCCGCATACTCATTTCGATACAACAAGCAATCATTCCGACATGCATCAATCCGCTGAGTAGGTGGATTTTGGTAATAAATTACCCTCTAGAAACATATCTTGTAAAGCTTCTAAGAGTTATGTGAAGCCTACATTAGTCAAATTATGTTTCGCTTTTATGTTCAAAAGGGTTAAAACCCCACTCAATTGAGTGTATTTTGTACACCCTGTATAAAGGGGTTTCCCAACAGTTTTAGACAAACTATCAAACACTTGTGACCGCTCATTAAAATGGTCATGGGCCCCTTACATCATCTCACCTAATCGATCATCACCAAACTCTTCATCCTTAGTGTCACTATTATCTCCGTAATCATTTTCATCACCTACTACATCATCACCTTCAATCCTAACATGATCTTCAACCATAACTTCATTCTCAACCCCAACATTCGACATATCAATTTCTAATGTTTTACTAGTGCCAACATCAACACTAACCCTATCTTAAGTATATTTTCCTTTCTCACCATGCCATAGCCAAATATAATACTCAACCCTAAATCCACGACGAATAATTTAATCCCTTATGGTCCTAATATCATAAATTGTATTCACATTGTAGCAACCAACACATGAACAATAAATCTCATCATCGCAAGTAAGTTATTGATGCTCTATAGTATGTTTACAAAAATATTCACACCTTGTATGAAGTCAAACGTATTCAACTTTACATACATCCAACTTCGATCCATTTCTAAAAACCCCCACACATACATAAAAAATTAATATTAATAAAAAAATTCACATAAATATAACACAACAAGCTACTATTCAATGCATGCTTTTATTGGGTCCTTATCACTCCAACCTAACCCATCCTTAAACGTCCTATCCCACTAGCGAATGAATGCAGCATCTTTGATTGTAAGTAAAATTCGGCAGCATTTCCCTTCAGTTCTACAGGTACATGATGAAGATAATTGCTTATCTTATATGTACCCAGAGAACAAATTAGGGAAATGACTAACCGTACTTCACTTAGAATCAAAGAATCAACACACATCCACGTCCTAAGTGAGATGTGACGTTTAAGAACAGTCCCAAAATGGGGACTATTAATGACTTACTCCTAATGAGTAAGTCTTGAACGGGTATCCAGGCATTATGATGTACATAAAAACAATCGCATTCAAGCGATTCCAAGTCATCACCAAACAACAAATACCAAACCATTCCTTAGATTTCCCTTCCCCTCTCATTGGTGAGTCTATCAATATGAAGGCATTGCAAAAACAATCACATTGTACATACAAACAATCGCATTCAAGTGCTTCCAAGTCATCACAAAATAACAAGTACCAAACCATTCCTTAGATTTCCTTCCCCTTCCATTGGTGAGTCTATCAATATGAAGGCATTGAAAAAATAATCACATTGTACATATCACATCAAATAAAGAACTTATGCAAAAACAATCCCGTATAACATTTTAGGGCATACAAAAACTTAACCAAAATCATCACAAAATTAGTTTTTAATCCTCAAATCTTATAATATACATTATATTGAGCATTTTTAACTACTATTCAAACTTATTTTTCGATTAAAACACTATTAAATAAGAAAACTGAAAATTAATAAGAAATTAGGAAAAACTAACCTCCTATGACAAGGGGAAGGTGGCGCCAACGGTGAAGAATGGTAGTGGCGGTGGCGGGAAGGAGAGGACAGGGTCGAAAACCAGTCGGTGGAGGAGAGGGCCGAAAGCCCGTCGGTGGAGAGGAGAGAGGGGCGAAAACCGCACGAACCCTTGTCGCCCAAACCCAGATCTGAAAAAAAGAAACCCTTGTCAGTAATATCCCCGATCTCTAAACTGTTTTATTTGTTGTTAATTATGATTATTAGCCAAATTATGTACTAAATACTCTTATGATTTGAGTTGAAAAATAATTTATATATTTATGAACGATGTCCTATTATTTTATTGGTGTTGATAATATATATTATTTTGTATCAAGTCATATTTTGATATGCGTCTAAGTGAAAGCTAATTATTTTGATAACTTAATTATTCTATTCTATTTCCGAAATCCTTTTGAGTAATTTGGATTATTAATATATTTAGATGTTGAATTATTATCTTATTTAAAATTTATTTACTAAATTAATCTTTATAAGTTATAATGTTGTTTCATTTTATGTATAGATGAAATAGATTTACTTGAGTTAAGGTAAAGAACAAAAGAAATGAAAAAAAATAAGACCCAACCCCTCTTATTTTCTCTCTCGTCTCCGTGCCCTGTTCTCCTTCTCCTCTTCCTTGTGGCTTGCTCATCAAAAGCCAGCTCCTGCTTCATTTCTTCTTCCTTCTTTGTGCCTCCATCTCCAGTTGCCAGAGAGATTGGCTCTTCTACTTTTAATCAAGTCATCTACCAATTCATTTTTGATTTTCAATCAATTGGAGAGGAAGACCCAAAAGTTCCCTAAAGCCCCAATTTCTCTCTCTCGTGCCCTGTGCTGTGCTGGCCGCCGCGCCGCCTTGCCTCGCCACTGAATTCTATTCGCCGGAGCTTCGCGTTCTCTCTCCTCCGTTCCTGACTGGAGTTGTCTTAGTGCTGCTGCCCGTATCTTCTCCCTCCCCTATTCTGGTTCGATGTTGCTACCTCGAGCATGGTGTCGTCGTCGTTGCTGCCACTGTGTTTCTGTTGTGCTGGTCGTGGTGGTGCTGCCACTATTCTCCCCTTGTTGGTACTTTCCTCTTCCCCTAGCATCTTGGTTTTCTTCTTGTGTGACTGATGTTAGATTGATGTTGTTATGGTTTTGCTGTTGTTATGGTGATTGTCGTGGAGGTTGTTGCTGTTATTATTTGTTGTAATGTGTTGTTGTTTTCATGTGGTTGTTGCTCTGGTTGTTGTTGATTTTGTCGCTGCTGTTTTATTGTTGTTTATGGTTTCAAAGGAAATGTTGAGCCCAAAATTAGTTTTAGGGTCATGATTCCATAACTCAATTAGCTTTACTTTAGAAGTTTATTTATTCGATTGTTGATTTACTAACAGAGTTCCTATGATATGTTAGCAATCGATCTATCAAATTAAATTATAGTAGTGTTATCTTATGTAATCGTGTGATTTAGTCCGTTAATATATGAGATCAATTAAAGAATTCTAACTATGAAAGTTAATGTTAATAGCTATTAAATATTATTGTAGTGTATTTGAGGTAATTTTCTAAAATGTAGTTATAGAGTCCGAATTAAAGTTAAGAGTTAAGTTCTATTTATCCGGAGGACTTGTAATTAAGTACGAAGTAACTAAGAAGTAGAATCATTCATAAATTAGTGTATGTTATATATAACATATAGTTCCTAAATAGAAGGAGGATATAGTAAAGTTGGATTGTAATTAGTACGTACTATTCACAAAGACGAGTTAATATACAAGTTTAAATAAGTATGTTCGATTAGAATATGGAAAATTTTAAAAAGGTCCTAATTACATTAATGAGTGATATTCAGATTAGAATGAAATAAGTTGTAGAGGGTTAAAAAGTATAATTACGAGGAAATAGTTTGTGAAAGCCTTTATTATTGTAATATGTGAATCAAATAGGTAATCTTATGATGATGATCTAATTATAACTATAATGGTTTTCTAAAATTGGTTCAGTATAATTAATTCTAAGAAGAGGTTCAGTTCGACGAATGTATTTACTAAGATGTATTAATGGATTAAAAGAAGTAGTTTCTAAAAGATCATAGTATCTGATTGGAATTGTTCTATGGTGTTCTGAATAATAAATATTTGAGTAGACTTTATAAGTGAATGAACTTAATTAGTTGCCTTACATAAGCTTAGAATCAGGATACAGTAATCATTGCTAATGTTATGGAGATTATTGAAGATAGTTTAATTAAGGGTGGAATGAATTATTGAGGTTGTGTTTAAAAGCAATTTCATTTAATATCGTCAAAGGGAGTAGTATAATAAAGTATGACAGGTTGATTAGTATTCACTAAAGTAATCTAGTAACAAGTTTAAATATGTAAGTAAGTATAAGTTGAGGCTAAGCCTCAGTTGTTTGATTGAATGGTATACTAATTGGATATGAGGTAGAGTCGGTCCACGTAATTACTAGTTTGATATGTGAATAGTTCGTTATCGATTATGTTAAATTGGAATTCAAGTTATGTTATAGCATGAGCCTTATTTTATTGGATGTGGATTGCGTATTTGTCTTGTGCTTCATGGCTCACTTCATAAAATGACTTAGTGTTGTATTGGTTATTATAAACTGCATTGTTGGAAAACGATAGTGATTAAAGAACTAATCATGTAAAGTGAAAGAATGGCAAAGGTTAGAAGGAGCCGATGAGGATTGCTTTTGGTGGGCTCCTCATAGGTTATGAACACACGACAAAAGGCTTAGGGCTTCTCTGGTGGTCCACCTTAAGGACCTTAAGAATTGCTCTCTGGTGGAGTACCTTAAGGGGAAACCCTTTAATGGGGTATTATGATAGTCGCCTTGGAAGTATTACCTCTGGTGGGTTGCTTCATGGGGCGTATACACTAACGACTGCGATACGCCTTATATATGATGGGAAGACGTTCCCCAATAAGCGATGTGTCTGCAATCTAGTGTTGCTACCTTTGCGTCGTTCCCTTACCTATTGCCAAGTAATTGTGTTAAAGAAATGGAAAGTATGTGAATGCCTATAAAGGAATTATTTGAATGAATAATGATTGTTCTATGAAGAACCCTGAAGTCTCCAAGAGTATTGGATGACAAGTTCAAAGCGTGTGTTGCTATTGTGATTGTTCTATAAGGAACTGTGATGTCTCCAAGAGTATTAGATGACAAGTATAAAGCATGTTTGCTGTTAAGATTGTTTCATAGGGAACCGTGACAAGTAGCTATTGATATTGTTATTATTATTGTTATTGCTACTGCTATTGTTGTTGTAACTCTGATTGAATGGTTTTCAAGTAAAGGATCACCAAATCATGTTTTAAATCTATTTGATGGGTTAGTACTCAACTTTGCTGATGTGTGTATGTTTTGTTTTGTCATTTTTGTGGCCTGTTAGTTGGTGGGTGGCAGTGCTCTATCTTTTGCAGGTTCAAGATTTGAAGTTCTCAAGGGTTCGGATTACTAAAAGTATGAATAGTATAATTATTTTGTATTTTGAAGCGAGGTCGCTCAATCATGTAATAGTTAGTTGTTAATTAGTTATTTTCCATTTTTGTATTTAAGAGGCGTTAGTCCGCTTGATTCTCTTTTGGTGTTGTTGCGCGAAAGGGTTGAGAGTGTAGGGTATTGGGGTTGGGAATATTTTACTTGAGTAAGATTGTGGACATGTTTAAATGATTTCCCGCTTTAGGGTTGTTCGAATTTCTAAGGAAACTCTATCGGATTTTGTAGAGGAAATTATTACGATAGTGTGTGAGAATCAAGGCATTGTAATAATTCATTCTAATCGAAAATATATTTGCATTTTTGGTTTCAACATTCTCTGATACAGTTCAGTGAGTGTGATGGTAGCAGTTGGTTAGCTCGACCAGATTCTTTATTTAATTCCACTGTGCATTAATCCTTTGTAAGCTAGTTGGGAATGACTGCATGTTACAAATGGTATCAAAGCATTGTTGCTCTCGGGTACGCTATGATCTTCATATCGTGGCATAAAGGGTTGTATATAGGTTTAATGTATTAGATAAAATTTAGGTATATATGAACTTAGCTGTTGAGAGTGTTTACGCTTGTATGTGTTTTCTATGTTTCTATTTATGTGAACTTATGTGCTTAAGTAATTTTGCTGATCAGAGTAGTGTAACGGAAGCGTAGTTGGCCTATGCCCTAGTATTTTAAGATCGCTTGAGTTAAACGTTGAACGTGGGAGACGCCTCATCTTTGTTTTGTTTTAGTTATGTGATTGACCATCGATATGATACTCTTCTATTGTTATGAAATGACCTAAATTAATAACTGTTTATTTCAATGTTGTGGACAAGTATTCTTTTAGGGGTAGTGAACGAGTTTTCATGATCATTCCAGGTCAGTTTGTGTTGTATTTCAAGTGATGCATTGTATTTGTATATGGGTTTATTTATTAGATTGAAATGTGAATTTCATGAAATTTTTATAGTTGGAATAGTTTGAAAGAATTTCAAACGAGATCTCTGCAAATGAGATTATTGGACTCCATTGCCAACAAGTTAGCCCATTTTGTCTTCTTTACTGCTTGATTTTTCGAGTCATGTTGAAGTAGAGATACAAAAGATGATGGTAGAATGGAGGTTGGATGCTTAATATCTTAAGAGTTTCAGATTCTGTTTTATTCAAAGTTTCTCTGGATTATTATCTTAAATGAAATTTATTTCTTAATTGTTTCAATTATTGTTGTTTTTAAGCAACTATTTGCAAATTTCGAGGACGAAACTTCTTAAAAGGGTGGTAGAGTGTAATAGCCCCGACCACTAAACTGTCTTATTTGTTGTTAATTATGATTATTAGCCAAAGTATGTACTAAATACTCTTATGATTTGAGTTGAAAAATAATTTATATATTTATGAATGATGTTCTATTATTTTATTGGTGTTGATAATATATTTTATTTTGTATCAAGCAATATTTTGATATGCGTTTAAGTGAAAGTTAATTCTTTTGATAGCTTAATTATTCTATTCTATTTCTGAAATCCTTTTGAGTAATTTGGATTTTTAATATATTTAGATGTTGAAGTATTATCTAATTTAAAACTTATTTACTAAATTAATCTTTATAAGTTATCATGTTGTTTCATTTTATGTTTAGATGAAATAGGTTTACTTGGGTTAAGGTACATAACAAAAGAAAAGAAAAAAAGAAGCCCCAACCCCTCTTATTTTCTCTTTCCTCCCAGTGCCCTGTTCTCCTTCTCCCCTTCAATCTGGCTTGCTCATCAAAAGCCAGCTCCTACTTCATTTCTTCATCCTTCTTCGTGCCTCCATCTCCATTTGCCAGTAAGATTGGCTCTTCTACTTTCAATCAGGTCATCTCCCAATTCATTTCTGATTTTCAATCAATTGGAGAGGAAGACCCAAAAGTTCCCTAAAACACCAATTTATCTCTCTCGTCCCCTGTGCTGTACTGGCCGCTGCGCCGCCTTGCCTCGCCGCCGAATTCTTTTCGCTGGAGCTGCACGTTCTCTCTCCTCCGTTCGTGACTGGAGTTATGTTAATGCTGCTGCCCGTATCTTCTCCCTCCCCTGTTCCGGTTCGCTGCTGCTACCTCGCGCGTAGTGTCGTTGTCAATTCTGCCACTGTGTTTCTGTTGTGATGGTCGTGGTGGTGCTGCCAGTCTGCCACTATTCTACCCTTGTTGGTACTTTCCTCTTCCCCTCCTGCGTCATGGTTTTCTTCTTGTGTGAGTGATTTTAGATTGATGTTGTTGTAGTTTTGTTGTTGTTATGGTGGCTGTCGTGGAGGTTGTTGCTGTTGTTATTTGTTGTGATGTGTTGTTGTTTTCATGTGGTTGTTGCTCTGGTTGTTGTTGATGTTGTCACTGCTGTTTTGTTGTTGTTTATGATTTCAAAGGAAATGTTGAGCCCAAAATTAGTTTTAGGGTCATGATTCCATAATTCAATTAGGTTTGCTTTAGAAGTTTATTTTATTCTATTGTTGATTTACTAACAGAGTTCTTTATGATATGTTAGCAATCGATCTATCAATTAAATTATAGTAGTATTATCTCATGTAATCATGTTATTATGAGTTCACCTAGTGGGTGGTTTAGTCAGTTAATATATGACACCAATTAAAGACTTCTAACTAAGAAACTATAGTTACATAAGTCTCTCTGTATTGAAAGTCAGTGTTAGTAGCTATTAAATATTGTTGTATTGTATTTCAGGTGATTTTATAAAAAGTAGTTATAGAGTCCGAATTAAAGTTGAGAGTTAAGTTATATTTATCCGGAAGACTTGTATTTAAGTACGAAGTAACTAAGAAGTAGAATCATTCATAAATTAGAGTATGTTATAACATATGGTTCCTAAATAGAAGGAGTATATAGTAAAGTTGGATTGTAATTAGTAGGTACTATTCACAACGACGAGTTAATATATGAGTTTTAATAAGTATGTTCGATTAGAATATGGAAATTATTTAAGAAGGTCCAAATTACATTAATCAGTGATATTCATATTAGAATGACATAAGTTGTAGAGGGTTAAAAAGTATAATTACGAGGAAATAGTTTGTGAAAGCCTTTTACTATTGTAATATGTGAATCAAATAGGTAATCTTATGATGATGATCTAATTATAACTAGAATGGTTTTCTAAACTTGGTTCAGTAAAATTCTAAGAAGAGGTTTAGTTCAATCAAAGTATTTACTTAGATGTATTAATGGATTAAAAGAAGTGGTTTCTAAAAGAGCATAGTATCTGATTGGAATTGTTCAATGGTGTTCTGAAGAATAATTATTTGAGTAGACTTTAAAAGTGAATGAACTTAATTAGTTGCCTCACATGAGCTCGGAATCAGGATAAAGTAATCATTGCTAAAGTTATGGAGGTTATTGGAGATAATTTAATTAAGGGTGGAATGAATTATTGAGGTTGTGTTTAAAAGGAATTTCATTTAATATCGTCAAAGGGGGTTTGACTAAAGAAATCTAGTAACGATTTTAAATATGTAAGTAAGTATAAGTTGAGGCTAAGCCTCAGTTATTTGATTGAATGGTTTACTAATTGGATATGAGGTAGAGTCGCTCCACGTAATTACGAGTTTGATATGTGAATAGTTCGTTATCGATTATGTTAATTTCGAAATCAAGTTATGTTATCGCATGAACCTTGTTTTATTGGATGTGGATTGCGTATTTGTCTTGTGGTTCATATGGTTCATTTCATAAGATGAATTAGTGTCGTATTGGTTATTATAAACTGCATTGTTGGAAAACGAAAGTGATTAAAGAACTAATCATGTAAAGTGAAAGAATGGCAAAGGTTAGAAGGAGCCGATGAGGATCGGTTCTGGTGGGCCCCTCATAGGTTATGAACACATGACAAAAGGCTTTGGGCTTCTCTGGTGGTGCACCCTAAGGACCTTAAGAATTACTCTCTGGTGGAGTACCTTAAGGGGAAACCCTCTTGTGGGGTATTGTGAGAGCCGCCTTGGAAGTATAACCTCTGGTGGGTTGATTCAAGGGGCGTATACACTAATGACTACGGTAGGCCTCATATATGATGGGAAGACATTCCCCAATAAGCGACGTGTCTACAATCTGGTGTTGCTACCTTTGCGTCGTTCCCTTACCTATAAAGGAATTATTTGAATGAATAAGGATTGTTCTATGAAGAACCCTGAAGTCTCCAAGAGTATTAGATGACAAGTTTAAAGCATGTGATGCTATTGTGATTATTCTGTAAGGAACTATGAAGTCTCCAAGAGTATTGGATGACAAGTATAAAGCATGTTTGCTATTAAGATTGTTCCATAGGGAACCGTGATAAGTAGCTATTGCTATTGTTATTATTATTGTTATTGCTACTGCTATTGTTGTTGTAACTCTGATTGAATGGTTTTCAAGTAAAGGATCACCAAAGCATGTTTTAAATCTATTTGATGGGTTAGTACTCAGCTTTGCTTATGTGTGTATGTTTTGTTTTGTCATTTCTGTTGTCTGTCACTTGGTGGGTGGCAGTGCTCTATCTGTTGCAGGTTCAAGATTTAAAGTTCTCTAATGTTGAAGGATTCGGATTACTAGAAATACGAATAGTAGAATTATTTTGTATTTCGAAGCGAGGTCGCTCAATCATGTAATAGTTAGTCGTTAATTAGTTGTTTTCCATTTTTGTATTTAAGAGGCGTTAGTGCGCTTAAATCTCTTTTGGTGTTGCTTAGTGAAAGCGTTGAGAGTGTTGGGTATTGGAATTGGGAATATTTTACTTGATTAAGATTGTGGACAGGTTTCAATGATTTCCCGCTTTAGGGTTGTTCTATTTTCAAAGGAAACTCCATCAGATTTTGTATAGGAATTTATTATGATAGTGTGTGAGAATCAAGGCGTTGTAATAGTTAATTCTAATCGAATTAGACATGCATTTTTGGTTTCCACATTCTCTGATATAATTCAGTGAGTGTGATGGTAGCAGTTAGGCAGCTCGACCAGATTCTTTATTTAATTCCACTGTGCATTAATCCTTCGTAAGCTGGTCGGGAATGACTGTTTGTTACATTGTCACAGAAAACCACCAATTTTGGGCCGAAAAAAGAACACTTGTCGCCGAAAACCACCGGTTTTGGGCCCGTTTTGTGTGAGAGAGTGCGAGAGTAGAGAGAGAGAGAGTGTGTGAGAGAGTCGAGAGAGAATAGAACCCGTGTTTTTTTAGACCTGGGGCATACATATTGCTGCGGTTTCTAGCAAGAGCCGCAACAATATATTAAAATATTTTATTTTAATATATTACTGCGGTTCTTATCAGAAACCGCAGCAATATGTCTGGTCAAATAGTCAACATTTTTTCAAAATTTTTCCCGTTAAAACCGTATTGCTGCGGTTTTTGGCCGAAACAACAGCAATATGTTTATTTTATATATTACCTTTTCTTTTTCCATGATATATTGTTGCGTATGGGTATAACTGCAGCAATACCACCCCAGCAATAAGCAATTATTCTACTAGTGATATCATGAAAATAAACTATAACAAATAGTCCAATGAAGGGCCTCAATACCTCGTGCATAAGTCTCATGAATGTGCTAGAAGCATTATTTAAACCAAAGGGCATCACATGGCATTCAAACAAGCCTCCCTTGGTTTTAAAAGATGTTTTCCATTCATCACCTTCTTTGATTTTGATTTGGGGATAACCACTCTTTAAATCAATTTTAGATAAGATTTTGGAACCATGTAGCTCATCTAACAAATCGTTAAGTTTAGGAATAAGATACCTATACTTAACTGTGATATTATTAATGGCTCTACAATCAACATACATCCTCATAGTTCCATCCTTTTTTAGCACTAAAAGAACTGGTACAACACATGGACTTAAACCCTCCCATACGAATCCTTTAGCTAAAAGTTCACTCACTTGCTTTTGTAACTTTTTAGCTTCTTCAAGATTACATCTATAGGTTGGTTTGTTTGGTAATGGGGCTCCAGGAATAAGGTCAATTTGGTGTTCAATCCCCCCAAGAGGTAGTAAACCATTCGACAAATCATTAGGGAAAACGTCCCTAAATTCCTTCACTAATGGTTTCACTCTTTCATGAATTTCAGTCAAACCTAATTCATTTTAATCCAAAAACAACAAGTACATAGTCGTCCTGTTTTCAACAGCTTTTTCAATTTGTGTGTTTTGGAAAGGGTTAAGATTTTTTTTGGTGATGGTACGTTGTTTAGAGGTAGGTTCATTTTTTTTATGGTGCTAGTGTATGTGTTTGGTTTAGATGGTTTAAGAACAATCTTTTTAGAATTATGCAGAAAGGAATAAGTCTTAGTTTTTCCATTAAGAATAGTTTCTTTATCAGATTGCCAAGGCCTTCCTAATAACACATGACATGCATCTATAGGTAATACATCACACAACACTTCATCTTTGTAAGAATCACCGAAAGAAAAGCTAATTAAAGCTTATTTAGTTACCTCAACATTGCTACCATCATTAAGCCAATGAAGCTTATATGGTTTTGCGTGATTGAAAGTTGGATGGTCAAGCTTCTTCACCATGATTGTAGAAGCCACGTTGGTGCAGCTACCTCCAGAATTGATCATGGAACAAAGGAGCCCCTTAACAAGGCACTTTGTTTGAAAAATCTAGTCCCTTTGGTTAGGAACCTCCTCTAGTGCTTCTTTTGAGTGAAGAACCCTTCTGAAAACAAGTGAATGATGTTGCTTCCCTTCATCTGGTCCAATGATCTCCTCCTCCTCTTCCTCTTCACTTTCCACTTTCCCTTTTGTTAGCATCCGACACTTCTGCATTTTCTTGGCTTTGAATGGATGCTTCAATGGATTCAATGTCAATAAGAGTCATTACCCTCTTGTTTGGACATTCAGCTTGGTAGTGACCATAGCCATGGCACTTGAAACACTTCACGTTGGATTTGTCACGTGAATCTGCCACTTACTTCCCCTTGTCCACCACCTTGCTTGTATTCCTTTTTGGAGTGTAAGGAGAATTGATTTTAAGGTAGTTAGGACCTTGTAGGTGTGGATTTTTATTCCTTTAAGCCTACACGCGGTGTGAGCGCTTTTATTTGACTAACCCATTGTTAAGGCTTTATTAAAAAATATGTTTTGAAGTTGCCAACAAGTCTTTAAAGGAAAACTTATAAACCTAATTGGATATTGAACTGTAGGGATATATCTCATGAACTTATCCAATATAGATTTCCATGTCCGTACTCCATAGATGGTCAAAATGAACCATAGATTGAGTTCAGGGGTAAGGGTACAAATATGGTCACAATGAACCATATTTGCCCATTGCTGGCCTTTACATAATATCGATTCATTACAGATTTTATGCAAAAGATAATCATATAACGTTTTAAGCACCCTAAAAAAATTTAGTCTAGGTTGGTTCAGGAAACACATAAAAATCCTATTTTTTAGTGATATGTTATTAGGCAATCGAAATTACAAGGAACCTAGCAGGTTGTCCAAATTATCTGAATTAGTGACAGGCTAAAGTCGTATCACCTTATCAAAAATAACTTAAAGTCCACTAACAAGTAGTCAGGGAAGTCAGGATCGAATCCACAGGGAGAAAGTTATACTATTGTATCTGAATTCTAATATTATACTAACTAAATCAGTTGAAAATGGGTGTGTGACTAAACTAAGCAAATGACACAACTAAATACGAAGGTAAGAATCAATTAATAAAGAACTAGGACTATGGATCACTATGCATACAATTTGGAAAATCAGAGACGAATAATAATCACCCAATAAGTCAATTTATCTAGGGCACATGTAATTTCTCTCGAACATTACCTCCCTCAAAGATCACCTAGCCGCTCTCGCATGGTCAAGGATCACTATGCCTAATGATTGGAAGCCTATACGAAATCTCTCCTCTCGAAGTAGATTCAATATTGCGATAATAGAAATACAAATCAGGCCTAATTCATAAATCTAGCATGAACGATTCAATCACAGGAAACAATTGAAATAAAGGGTAATTATATTAATCTATTAACCCCTCATTGCATACATAGATCCCCACAATCCTAGAAATAAAACTACTCACTCATGTTTGAGAATCCAATAACAAATTCCATATAAAAATCCATACTTTGAACTATTGCAAATAACTAAGAAGTTACTCTAATCAATAATAGAGGAAGCAAACAATAATGGAGAAAACAAGGAAGAAGATTTCCAAATTAATGAACTATATTGAACTTGCGAATAATCCAAAGGTTTGATCTTGAATCACAATGAAGAGTAGTAAAACTATGGTTCTTGAGAGAAACTATGAGAAATAATGACTAAAAACAAGATGAATAAAAGATGATCCCTAAAAGTTCTGAATTTCCTCCTATTTATACTAAACAGCCCGACATTCATTAAATGAGCGCGCGGAGGCAGTCGCCCGATCGGGCCAAGTCAGCCCGATCAAATCGGGCTCAAAGCAGTAGCTGCGCTCCAAAAGCAGACCTCGCCCGATGCTATCGGGCCATGCCGCCCGATGAAGTCGGGCGTTAGACTTCGCCAAGGATCAGCGCGCAGCATCGAACACCCTCGCCCACGAACACGCCCGATCGGGCCGGACACCGAACAACGACCGGGCGGATCAAGCCCGATCGGGCCCGCAACAAACACTCTTTTGGCCATGATGGACGCCCGATCGGGCATCAGGAGCCCGATGGAGTTGGGCGAGGCACCGTTTAGCCATCCCTTGCCTTTAGACGCCAAAGATTCACTTCTTCTTTTTGTCCAAGGCCTCGGAAAGCATTCTCGGGACCTCGAAACTCATCAACTATGTCTTCGAACCTCTCCAATCCAGTGTAATGGTCAGATAGTGGTAGAAAATAGAGAGATAACTCCCTAAAACCTGCAACCAGATACAGAACAGAAAACCACAACTAGATGGAGAAAGTTAGCATAAAATGGCTCCTAAGAGCACCATTGATACACATTTTAGCTCAAATATAGGGGGAAAAACACTATATAAAACCATAACATCAAACTCCCTCAAGCTAAACCTTTGCTTGTCCTCAAGCAAAGCACAACATGAATAAGAATAGGATTGCTTCACCCCTCAGATAGGAAAGTTTAAACTCAATTATTTCCAACTCAAAATCGTTCAAGCAAGCAAAATTCAAGTTCAGTTGTTCAGATCACCTGACTACCAATCACTTAAGTAAACCATCAAACGCAGCTACCCTACATATCATGCAAATCTTGAAAAGGTGCTCACCGAGGTGTCACTCCTCTCAATTTTGTGGCAGGCAAAATATGTGCCCGTTCTCTCACCAACCCAACCATAATAGCCTTTCCCACTCACACTCTCATGTGTTTAGAAAGGTATAATATCGCTCATCCTAATCAGGTCGACTCAAATAACGAACTTAATCTTCAACTTTGGCATATTGACTCAGTATTATTCCAATAAACAATCAAACACGTGCTCAAAAGGTCTTTCTCAGGGTTGTAATGTGGCTCGGGTAAAGGTACGGAAATTATTTAGGGAATGTGGTGGAAAAGCCAAGAAGGGGGAGCAAAAAAAAAACACTAGTAGGACTAAGTGTGGTCGAAACAACTCCCATGGCATCAACAACATAACCAAGATAACAACCAACTCTTGAAATTTCACGAACCAACCAATAATTGCATCTTTCAACATAATTTCCAATGCTTTGAAAGTTAATGAGTGAAGATCATAGAAATTTTTCAAATTTTTTCACTATCATTTTTCACTTTATTTTTTTCTTTTTCTTTCTTTTCTTTGTACCAAAATATCATTATTTTCCAACCGCCCTACGGAATCAACCACACAATATGATATAAACTTAACAAATGCTCCCCCAAGCTAGGCTTGGGTAATAGTCAATGTAAAGGTTCAAGGTGTGTAATGTGGCTTAATATAGATCCAAACAGAAGTCATTAGGCTCAGCGGGGCTAGGGGGAAAATTGATTCATTAAACAACTCTGAGGCTTAAAGATTAAACAAATGAACGCCTCTATCACATCACATGCCTAAAGTCACCAGAAATCAACGAGTACAATGCCAAAACCAAGATAAGAATGCTACGAGGAACTAACACACAAGAATAGATCGGATATAGAGATAAATCCGAGGGCTGGAATGAATCCTCACAATCTAACCAATTCAAGCATGCAGTTAAAATAGGCACTTTATCATCAAAATTCACTCAAGATCAAGGCAATCATAGATCACATCACAACATCCCAATCACAAATGCCCAACTATCCAGTATAATGAGTAAAAATCGTTTTTCAGAACAAAGTTTGGGGCACAGGGAAGCAATCAATCTATTCGTACTCAACTCGTATTTTTGTGTTTTTTCACCTTTTTTTTCATTTTTTTGTGATTTTTCATTTTTTCATGTTTTCAAAGCAATTAACCTACCTTAACTTCCTCCTATTTATACTAAACAGCCCGACATTCATTAAATGAGTGCGCGGAGGCAGTCGCCCGATCGGGCCAAGTCATCCCGATCAAATCGGGCTCAAAGCAGTAGCTGCGCTCCAAAAGCAGACCTCGCCCGATGCTATCGGGCCATGCCGCCCGATGAAGTCGGGCGTTAGACTTCGCCAAGGATCAGCGCGCAGCATCGAACACCCTCGCCCACGAACACGCCCGATGATATCGGGCCGGACACCGAACAACGACCGGGCGGATCAAGCCCGATCGGGCCCGCAACAAACACTATTTTGGCCATGATGGACGCCCGATCGGGCATCAGGAGCCCGATGGAGTTGGGCGAGGCATCGTTTAGCCATCCCTTGGCTTTAGACGCCAAAGATTCACTTCTTCTTTTGTCCAAGGCCTCGGAAAGCATTCTCGGGACCTCGGAACTCATCAAATATGTCTTCGAACCTCTCCAATCCAGTGTAATGGTCAGATAGTGGTAGAAAATAGAGAGATAACTCCCTAAAACTTGCAATCAGACACAGAACAGAAAACCACAACTAGATGGAGAAAGTTAGTATAAAATGGCTCCTAAGAGCACCATTGATACACATTTTAGCTCAAATATAGGGGGAAAACACTATATAAAACCATAACATCAATTAGTTAGAACAATTCTTTAGGTCTTGTTTAGCAATAATAATATGTGGGTGATAAAAGCAATAAATCAGGACAATCATATAATATGAATAGAATAATCAGGCAAGCATGTAATATACATAAACATGAATAATAATGATATGTATATAAAATAAAGTATAGAAAAGAGATTAGAATATACAGTAGAATGCTTATCAGTTAAAGATCTACATAATGAAATAAATTGTTAGTAACTTCTAGGCAATAAATATAATTGATTATTCAAGGATCCTCATGAATTATACCTATGAGACTTAGATTGAAGAGCGCAACAATCTTTAGGCGCAGCAATCGTGGAACCAGGAACGTGATATGATCAGTAATTGAAATTGATTCGAAAGGATTGAAGTATTTTGAGACTCGTAATAGTATTCGGAAGTATTCATAAGGATTTTTTGTGTTCGTAAAATAATAAATTAAAAATCGTCCGTGCATAGGGAAATCACAAGTATTTACAGGAAAAAGGAAAACAGTGATGCAGGCGCATCCTGCGCTAGGTGCAGTCCTACGTGACAGACGCAATGACACGCGTCAGGCGCAAATTGGCACGCCTGACGTGGTCTGCCCAATTAAATGCAAACACGTGTAAACGCGTTTATGAGTCACAAGTCCATGTGTCATTAAATGCAAACACGTGCAGGGTTAGACGCAGGACTCTGTGTGAGTCACAAGTCCACGTGCCAGGCGCTCATTGGCACACTTGACGCGATCTGGCCAATGTGTTGGACACACGTGGCGCGTTGAGCGCAGCCGCCGCTTCCAGCAGCATATTCTAGCATATTCGCTTTTTATTCTACGCGTGCTTTGAGGATGCTATTTTTATCCCTAAAAATCCGAAGATTGAATTATGCTCAAAGTGTTTACTAAAGATAATAAAAACATTTATGAAAATATTTATTAAAATAATAAATATTTAATTGGGCTTTTAAAATAGACTTTAGAATACAATTAATCATAATGAACAATTAAATGGGCTTTAGAATATCATTTCAAAACACAATTTTGGATTGGTTCTTTAGATTGCTCTTCTGTTGAGTCACGCCAACTAATACCGCGATATATTTCATCATTGGATCCTTAAATGGGGAGACACGATTATGTCTCTACAGAAGCCCCAATTTTATTGAGGTTAAGGATACCGATAGTCAAAGTATACGGTGTCAGGACGGAGAACGATTCTAAACGCCATGCAGTTTAGAACTAATCTATATACGTCGGTCTCTAGAAAATAAATTTAGTATGCAGGACAATAACTACAAGCAATCTAATTACCTGTAGGGAAAGATGTTAGCAGTTAAGTGCAAACAACTCACATAAAGCACATAGTGATGCAAATAATGCAACCTTAGACTCTATAAGATTGCATGAGATGCAATGCAAGGATTAGGGTTATGCAAAGCTAAGGGATGACACGACATGCAAGGTCAGGATTATGTAAGACTATAATGTATGAGATGCAATGCAAGGTAAGGGTTTTACAAGGCGGCAATGCAAGGTCAGGATTTTGCAAGGCTAGAAGATGTGGATATGTAGAGAGATAGAATGATTAGAAGTAGATAGAATGATTTTCGAAAATCGTTTTTAGTAAATAATCAGGGTCCGTAAACGAGTTACGCAGATTACAACTTTTCGGGAGTTTGATTTGGAGGCACCACCATATATAGGATGTAAGCCCCCACTTTGGGTGAGCTTGTCTTGAACTTGAAATCTACTTGATCTGATATTGTAATGTAGTTGATTTGTCGTTGAAAGTTATAGCTAGGGATTCTTCTTTGGGAAGGTGATATAGGCAAAGTCAAATATCGCTAGAAACCATGGAAAAGGAGAGTTTGGAATTGAAAAATAAAAGTTTAAATTTATGACTCAAGTAAATGTAGGTGGGAAAAGGCTTTGACGAGGCTAGGTTCAGACTCGAGTCTATGTCGGGATCTAGAAAGAGATTATGCTCCTGAACTCTAGAAAATCAAATCATTAGACCATGACTAATTTATATTATTGAAGCGGTCGGACCTCGAGATGAGGATTTATACGTATCCTTGCGGAATCAGACCATTCGTAGTTATGGATCTCATTTTTCAAATATTTTTTTTGGTAACTTTTGCCTAGGCCACCCTTTCGAGTTTTCAGCCTAGCTGGCTTGGACATACCTTGAAGAAGGAGTTAGGGTTGATGAAAGGTTTAAAAGGTTGACTGAAGGTTTAATTGGTTTGGCGAATATAGGATCATGGATTTGGATTATATAGGCTAAGGTTTTGATGGGTTGAACGAGGGGTTGAACTTGTGTGCAAGGCCCCTAGCTTGAATTTTTATTTCTTTCCCTTTGGTTTTTCTTTTTGCATTTTTTTTTTCTTTTTGACCTATGCGTTTTCTTTTGCCTTTGCTTTTTTTTCCCACTTTGATTTCTTTACTTTTTTTTTGTTTTTGCCTGGCATTGATTTTCTAATTTTTTATGTAGTAAGGCTTGCACACAAGCTATTGGTTTAGGGTAGTGGAACGTTTGAAGGTTGTTTTTTGGAGCTTTGGTTAATGGAGGGATTATTTGGCTAAGGATCATGGAGGATGATGCCTTAAGTGATTTTATTTTGGCTAGCATGGAGATGTCATATGAAAGGTAATGGAAGGGAGAGGGGAATAACTCTTGATCCAAAGCATGACCTTTTTTCATTTTTCTTTATTATCTTTTTTTCAAATCCTTTTATATTATTATTAGTCAAGATCATTTAGTGATTTAAGTTTCATCATTGATCTAGCATCATAAATGATGGTGAAAGGCCAATGAAAATAAAAAGAAATGAAATAAAAATGGAAAGGCTATAATAAATGAAGTCCTATAGTGACATAGACTCGATGGGAAATGACAAAAATGGCTTAGGGTAAGGACTCTCTGACTCATCCTAGGAAACCATAAATAAAAGACTGAGCCTTTGAATTATTGATGCACTATGCAAAATGGTTGTTGGTGATAGTGATTCTCGTTGTAGCAAGTATTAGTAGTCTATTTCGCAGCGCATTAATAGTATTCAACACTAGGTGTCAGATGGAATTATGCCGTTGGAATTCACGATAGAAATGTAGGTTGCGCTTTTTGAATTTTTTTTAGGTGCGTGGATTGGCGAAGACCCTATGGAAGTGATCGCGCCTCTGTTGTGAAGGCGATCAAAAGTAATCTTCATGACTCTAAATAAAGCCGGGGTGGTGATAGTGCGATTCATGAGCTATAGAGTAGGCTCAACTTTTTGTTTTTCCATCAGGCGCTTCTAAGTTGTAATCTCTCGACCGGTCATAAACAAAATCGAGTGGACCTAGCTTGTAAGTCTAAGAAATGATTTTCGATATGCGAAATGGAAATGAGCGATAGAGGAATGGAAATGGAAATGAGAAGTGAGAAATGAAGATGAAAGTGGAAATTGAAATGGGAAATGATTATAAATGGGTATGATTATGGTTTTGATGGCGACATAGGCCTAACTATATGCAGATATTAATGTGGACTGGATTGTACTGGACTGGACAAGACTATGCAAGCAGACTAGACTCAGAAGGATTGCCTATGCTAGCTACGCTACACTTAAAGGGGAAATGGCTTCGCTAGAGTTGATGATTTTGGGCCCTTATGGACTTAGGGTAGCTAGACTCGAGGATCTCGACTGCTATAGATGTAAGGTAGGAGTAGCTTCGCTAAACTCGGAGGGTGCCTTTATGGTCTTAGGGATGACTAGCTTCGCTAGGCCAATGGGTGCCATTATGGTCCCAAAAGGTGACTAGCTTCGCTAGGTCAATGGGTGTCGTTATGGTCTTAAGGATGACTAGCTTTGCTAGGTCAAAAGGTGCCGTTTTGGACTTAAGCGTGACTAGCCTCACTAGGTCAATGGGTGCCGTTATGGACTTAAGGGTGACTAGCTTCGCTAGGTCAAAAGGTGTCGTTATGGACTTAAGGGTGACTAGCTTCGCTAGGTCAAAGGGTGCCGTTATGGACTTAAGGGTGACTAGCCTCGCTAGGTCAATGGGTGCCGTTATGGACTTAAGGGTGACTAGCTTCGCTAGGTCAAAGGGTGCCGTTATAGACTTAAGGGTGACTAGCTTCGTTAGGTCAAAGGGTGCCGTTATGGACTTAAGAGTAACAAGCTTCGCTAGGTCAAAGGTTGTCGTTATGGACTTAAGGGTGTCGTTATGGACTTAAGGGTGCCGTTATGAACATAAGGGTGACTAGATTTGGTAGGTCAAAGGGTGCCGTTATGGACTTAAGGGTGCCGTTATGAACATAAGGGTGACTAGATTTGGTAGGTCAAAGGGTGTCGTTATGGACTTAAGGGTGAATAGCTTCGGTAGGTTAGAGGGTTTGGACTTCGTCCTTTACGGGTTTGGAAATAGACTGGATTAGACTTAGGAAATGAGCTAGGCCTTATATGGACCTGATTTTGGACATAGTCCTGTAGTGGTTTGACTTAGACTGGGAGATGCACATGGGCTTGACATTGGAAATGGATTAGAATAGACTTGGATTAGACTTAGAGTGGGCTTGATATAGACTAGGGTTCACATAGAGATGCAAATGGGCCTAGATCTGACTGGAACTAGACTTATATGGCCTAAGATGGACTCTAATGCTAGCGGGACTAATATGAATGCATGAACTCAAATTAGATGGACCTAAATAGGAATGCAAAATAGACTCCAATGCATATGAGCCTAAAATGAATACAAAATAGACTCCAATGCACATGGGCCTAAAATGTATGCAAGATGGATTGGATTTGGTTGATTGAATTGAATGAAGGTGTTTGGACTGGGCTTAGAATTTTTGAAATTCATTTTTGAAAGGAACCCATGTTTTATCTTTTGTTAGGAAAAGATGATGGATCAATTTTGAAGATATTGTTGTAAATATCGCGTATAATGGTGTTTAGTTTATGCGTTTGAAAAAGATAGAATAGAAGTGGGTGTATGATTGATTTTTGAAAAAAATGTAAGATTTTGAAATTTGTTGAATATGGTAAGGTATGATTGATACAAAAGATTATTTGAACAGCAACGAGAAAATGGGAAGAGCTAGACATGCATGACAACTCTAACTCTACAATGACCATTTTAGATGCACTATTTAGGACAGACTCGACCTTGCATGAAAATAGTTTTTTTTTTTTGAATTAGGTGAAATTAGACGCAAGACGTTCTGAACAGTCAATGATTCTAATGCATGCAAACAAGAACATTATACGGAATATGCCACTACATTGCCTAAAGTGACAGAAAACGCGAGATGCACAAAACATACGCCATGTAGCAAAGGTGCGTGCGGTGCAGTATTGTGCGTCTGGCGCAGGATCAATGCGTCAGGCGCATCCTCATGCGTTTAGCATGTTGATCCCATACACGTTTTCATGACAGTTTAGGCGATGTTTTGAGAAATTTAGCATAAACTCAGGACACGAAGACTGACGCACTAACCATATCGATTTCAACAGACTAACATTGATGCATATTTGTTAATTGTAAACTCGAACAAAGGTCAAAAGACCATTAAGCATGGGACGAATAGACTGTACGTCACGCAACTGATGCGCGCGGCACGCAGGATATGCGACTGGCGCAGGAACGTTCTGCCAGGCGCAACTTAATGCATGCATATTGGTAAATTGACGACGATTAGTTTTAGACGCAATTTGCATTATTTTTAGGCGCAAAGCATATCAACATGTTAACAAAATATGAGCAGGCAAAAATTGCAATCACACATAAATGTCATATAACATGGATGCAAAAGTTCCAACCTAAAGTCAATTATATGTTCAACTATGGTCAGGTTTAGGTTAAGGCTAAAAAGGGTCAATGACTAAGAGATTGATCCCACGCTTCATACCGTTGCTTAAAGAGGTGGCCACATGTAAGACGCACTCCTGTTCTCAAGTCAGTTTCAAGCGAACAATGCCATGGTTGGGTAGGTTTGCTTATAACTAAGATCCAACACTATCGCTCAGGAAGCTTTTTGGAAGGACAAAGTGCAAAGCCCCCGGAGGTGACCTCAAACATAGAACATGTGCTAATGAGGTAAGTTAGATTGTCCTTATGGTGGCTAAACAATAGACATGCATATGCAAAACTGTATATTGCTCAAAGGCATAAAAGGAGAATGAATCGTATTTTTCAAGTTCCACCCACTCATTAATTTTTTAAAATCGTCCCCAGTGAAGTCGCCCAATTGTGGGTGTGGATTGTTATTCCTTTAAGCCTACGCCTAGTGTGAGCGCGTTTATTTGACTACTCCATTGTTAAGGCTTTATTAAAAATACGTTTTGAAGTCGTCAACAAGTCTTTAAAGGAAAATTTATAAACCTAATTGGAAATTGAACTGTAGGGACATCTTAAGGACTTATCCAATGTAGATTTTCCCGTCCTCATTCCATAGATGGTCAAAATGAACCATAGATTGAGTTCGGGGGTGAGGGTACAAATATGGTCATAATGAACCACGTTTGCCCGTTGCTGGCCTTTAATAAATATCGATTCATTAAAGATTTTATGCAAAAGAATAATCATATAACGTTTTAACCACCCTAAAAATTTTGAGTCTAGGTTGGTTCAGGAAACACATAAAAAGACATTTTTTTTAGTGATATGTTATTAGGCAATCAAAACTACAGGGAACCTAGCAGGCTGTCCAAATTATCAGAATTAGTTAGAACAATTCTTTAGGTCTTGTTTAGCAATAATAACATTTGGGTGATAAAAGCAATAAATCAGGACAATCATATAATATGAATAGAATAATCAGGCAAGCATGTAATATACATAAATATGAATAATAATGATATGAATATAATATAAAATAAAATATAGAAAAGGGATTAGAATATACAGTAGAACAATTATCACTTAAAGATCTACATCATGAAATAAATTGTGAGCAACTTCTAGGCAATAAATATAATTGATTATTCAAGGATCCTCAAAAATTATACCTATGCGGCTTAGATTGAAGAGTGCATCAATCTTTAAGCGGACCAATTGTGGAATCTGGAACATGATATGATCAGTAATTGAAATTGATTTGAAAGGATTGAAGTATTTTGAGACTCGTAATAGTATTCAGAAGTATTCGTAAGTATTTTTTGTGTTCGTAAAATAATAAATTAAAAACAGTCCGTATTTCAGGAAATCACAAGTATTTATAGGAAAAAGGAAAACTGCGCTGCACGTGCATCCTGCGCCAGGCGCAATCCTACGTGGCAGACGCAATGACACGCGTGAGGCGCAGATTGGCGCGCCTGACGTGGTCTGCCCAATTAAATGCAAACACGTGTAAACGCGTTTTTGAAAAGACAAAAAATAGTTTGCGTATCACACAGGACTTGCGTCAGACGCAGGACTCTGTGTGAGTAACAAGTCCACGTGTCAGACGCTCTTTGGCATGCCTGACGCGATCTGGCCAATGTGTTGGACGCATGTGGCGTGCTAAGCGCAGCCGCTGCGTCCAGCGCATATTCTAGTATATCCGCTTTTTATTCTACGCGTGCTTTGATGAAGATGCTATTTTTATCCCTAAAAATCCGGAGATTGAATTTTACGGGATGAAAAATCTGATTTATGCTCAAAGTGTATACTAAAAAGAATAAAAGCATTTAAGAAAATAATTATTAAAAGAATAAATATTTAATTGGGCTTTTAAAATGGACTTAAAACATTTTACGGGCATAAAATACAATTAATCATCATGAATAATTAATTGGGCTTTAGAATATAATTTTAAACACAATTTTGGATCGGTTCTTTAGATTGCTCTTTCGTTGGGTCGCGCTACTAATACCGCGGTATATTTGATCATTGGATCGTGTCTACAGACCTCCTTTAGGAGTGTAAGAAGTCCCACCCTTTTGCACACCCTTCTTCTTCTTTCCAGCTTGATGTTTCTCCACTTTGAGAGCGAATTTGAAGAGCTCATCCAAAGTAGTGTATGGCTGCAACTCCAACTTCCTTGAAATGCTCTTGTCAAGGCCAGTAATAAAACGAGCCATAGTTTGGTCCTCTCGTTCTTGCACATCCAGCTTCATTAAGAGTTTTTCAAACTCATGAATATATGTTTTAACACTCTTAGAACCTTGTTCTAAAGATGAGAGTTGATTACAAAGATGAAGGGTATAGGTACATGATAAAAATCTCTCCCTCATAAGCTTTTTAAGCTTCTCCCAACTACACACCTTACTCTTTCTTTTTCAGTTTCTAAGGAGTACTACATTCTCCCACCATAATGAAGCATACCCCTTAAGTTTTACTACTGTCACCGTGAAAGACTTCTCACCATCATAACCTTTCAACTCAAAAATCCTATTACACCTAGTAACCCACTCCAAAAATGAATAAAGATTAAGGTTTCCATCAAATTCCAAAACATCTAGCTTAAGGTCTTTAAACTCATCCCTCAACCTAGTTCTTCTTCTCCTCTCAAAGGCACGTTCAAAATCCTCCCCACTAGTATCATAACCTCCCTCATCTTCTTCTTCCTCCTTCCTTGGAGTTCCACGTCTTAACCCCACTTGAAGGTCTCTTAAGTGAGTTAGAAAATCTTTAATCTGATCAATGAGTTGTTCTACTTTGTTCTCCACTCCTACCAACCTAGCCTCTTCTAAAGTCATGTTTCTAATAAAAGGTTGTGCCTTTCCCTTCCTCCATCTCAAACAAACAGCACAAAACTCACCAAAAAGGTTGGATATTTAGAGGTTTAAAGGTTTTCAATTTAGGCGATTTTGTAGCTATGTGTTTAGGCTTATGGAATTAGTTTAGGAGGTGTTCAAGATGCTCTCAACCAATCTACAGCTCAGATACCAAATGATGCATATGGATTAAGTTCATGAGAGCATTAGTTAAGAGAAGTTAAGAATCGATCTTAAAAGAACTAAAGTAAACAAACCCGGTTTGTCAATGACAAACAACCACCACTTTCACAACCCAACAAGCACCAAATAAGGCTAATACAAGGTGAAAAAACTTGTCCTACAACCTACTTCACGACCTTAGCTCTCACCTCAATGGATGACAAGCAAACAATAAAGATTTTAGAGATACAAAACAAAACCTGGTTTTGGCCTAAAAACACATCTATTTTAAAATTGAGAGAACTCTCACGTTTTTCATTAATCAAGCCTTAAATTTTACAAGCAAGTAGTAACTACTTATACTACAACATGTCAAAAGATCTAGAAATACTATTAAAATAGGCTAAAAGCTAATAGAGCTGTTGAAATTCGATTTTAAGGACCTTTCTCCATCTTTCTGCAAATATCTCATAATTCCCTGATTAAACGTCTAAGAAACCAATGGGAGGGTATCCTACACTTAAAGAGCTTTCCATCCATTGGTCACAGGTCCCAAAATATGGGGGAAATGGCTGCTACCCATTAGTTTCTTCTTCAGGCTTTTCACACGCTGCGTAGCAGTAGCCTTTGTGGAATTTTCTTCTTTCTTCATGCTTAGGAAAGCTTTTGAGTGGCTCTTTAACAAGCAGCTGCCTCATGCCCGGTAAGCAACTAGCTTAAGCACATAGGTGACTAAGCACCTTACAAAAATTCAGAAGAAAAGCTTAACAAAAACGTTGCAAAAATTGTTATAAAAACAGGTTAAGTAACACTAAAAAAATAACTAACACTCTATGATACTTAGTGCTAATTAAACCTAAAATATGAACTTCTAATGCATTGTATTCATTATTTACAAGAAGATTAACAATATGATTAATGGAGCTAGATGCTCCTGCATCACATTCTAATCCTCTTTCATTTTTATTTATTTTTGTATATTAATATATGCGTGCCTGATTGTCCAGTTATGCTTTTTATCACCCACATTTTATTTTTGTTAATCAAAGACCTAAAGAACTGTTCTAATATTAATCAGATAATTTGGACAACCTGTTAGGTTCCATGTAATTTTGATTGCCTAATAACATTTCACTAAAAAAATAGTCTTTTATGTGTTTCATGAACCAAACTGGACTATATTATTTTTAGGGTGCATGAAAATATTATTTGGTTATTCTATTGCATAAAAATTGACATAAATCGATATCTAGTAGAGGCCAACAACGAGGAATGTGGTTCATTTTGACCGTTTTCGTACCCTCACCCCCGAACTCAATCTATGGAACATTGACCATACATGGACTCAGGACGGGGAAATCTACATTGGATAAGTCCGTAATTTGTCCCTATGATTTTTCAATATCCAATTAGTTTTATGAGTCTTCCTTTAAAGACTTGTTGGCGACTTTAAAGCATTTTTCAATAAAATCTTAACAATGGGTTAGTCAAATACGCGCTCACACCGCGTAGGCGAAATAAAAACACGCCTACAGTAGCAGGGGCAAGGCATCTCACAGTATATGGATACTCTAATCTCATCATATCTCAAACAATAGGGATTTGGAGAGTTAGAGACGAGAGACTTCAGCTGTACATAGAGTACCTTCAAGAGTTGATCCCTTATGTCGATGACACTAGTTTCAAACATCTTCCTTGGGAACAAAATAGCTTTACTGATGCTTTAGCCAATATCGCTCTTGATTTGACATGGGAGAATGGTGCAAAAAACCACTCAGTTTTGATTGAAGAAAGGAAGGGGCCAACAGTGACGGTAGCACAAATTGTTTCCACAGTGGCTTAACAAGATGATGACGATGATGTACAAAGGGTTTGATAGTACTCTACAAGTTTGCGTGAATCACAATGAAAAGCAAGCCATCGTGGAAGAAGTTAATTAATGGAGGCGCGTGTGGACCCCATATGAATGGAAGGATGTTGGCTCGTAAAATTTTGTGAGCTGGTTTGTATTGGAGTACCCTAGAAGCTAATTGCATTAGTTTTGTCCTTTCTTGCAAGCAATATCATATATTTGCTAATCTCAATCATATACCACATGTGTCACTAAACAATATGACCTCTCCTTGGCCATTTTCAAGTTGGGGAATAGATATAATCGGATAAATTCATCCAAATGATTCAAATGGGCATCAGTTGATTCTTAAAGCAATTGATTACTTTTTAAAGTGGGTTGAAGTCGCATCATTTTCAAAGCTAAGGTAAAGCAAGTCTCGAAATTTCTGATCAACAACATTTATCTGTCGGTATGGCATAAATTTTGAAATCTCTCCAATAATGGATCACAATTTGAGAGTCATCTTAAGAAAACTCTCGCAAAGTATGCAATCAAGCATCTTCAGTCCTCATCTTATCGTCCTCAAACCAATGGAGAAGAGGAAGCAGCCAATAAGATAATTAAGACTATTGTTGCCAAGATGACTGGGAAGACTAGAGAATGGCATGACAAATTATCATATTCCCTTTGGGGATGTAGATTATTAACCAGAACTCCAATAGAAACAACCCCGTATTCTTTGCTTTACGAGATGAAACCAATCCTACGAGTTGAGGTAGAGATACAATCTCCGAGGGTCATAGCAGAAAGTGATATCTTAAAAGACTAGTGGTACAAAACTGGTTATGATGAACTTGCATTTGCGGAAGAGCATCAATTAGAAGCTTTACATAACATCCAATTTTATCAGCGAAGAATTGCTCGTGCATTTAACAAAAAGGTTCAAGATAGAAAACATTCAATAAGGCAATGTGGTCCTAAAAGAAAATAGAGCTCCGTTGTATGATCCTCGGGGAAAATTCAAGCCAAACTGGTCTGGGCCATTCCTAGTCAAACACGTCACCATGGCTGGAGCAGTAAAGCTAAGGGATTTTGATGGGAATAAATTCACCCATTTCACTAATCATGATCAGCTAAAGAAATATTACGCTTAGGCATCAGAGTAAATGTAATTGTGATGTTTAAGTAACCAAGCAACTTATGGATTTTGTATCCTATCTGGTTATGATAAATGGAGATTCTTAACCCAAACCAAGCAGTTTATTCCTTAATGTGTCATACAATTGATTAATTAAGGAATTTGCATGTCATATTTAGTGTTAAAGCATGCATGTGTTTAGAATTGTGTTCACATTGTAATTCTCACAAACATATAATTCTCACAAACAAAATTCATCCCAATTGGGGTACTCCATTTCATACATAAAAAAACATAAAGTCTATATTTCCTACAAGCTTAAAAAAAAAAGAAAAATAAAATAACATAGAAAACAAACATGATGTTCCTCTCAAATTTTCTTCCTCTTCATGGTAGGCCCGTCTGACCGATATCATCCAAGAGCCGTTTAAGGTAATCATCATCAATTGTCGGAAAGGAGGTTCGGGTAGTACTGATATAGCTCTAGACCCTGCCATGTACTAGGCATTCTTTTAATCTGCTCATATCATCTCATAAGTGGTACATGTTGGAAAAACCTGGGAAGGATGAATGTGGTGTTGTCACTAGTCAATTTGCCTTAGAGTAGCCACCTATGATCCATGCCAAGGACATAAAATTGAGTATTATCCTGACAGGCTAAAGTCGTATCACCTTATCAAAAATAACATAAAGTCCACTAACAAGTAGTCAGGGAAGTCAGGATCGAATCCACAGGGAGAAAGTTATATTATTGTATCTAAATTATAATATTATACTAACTAAATCAGTTGAAAATGGGTGTGTGACTAAACTAATAGGCAAATGATAGAACTAAATATGAAGGTATGAATCAATTAATAAAGAACTAGGACTATGGATCACTATGCATACAATTCGGGAAATCAGAGACGAATAATAACTACCCAATAAGTCAATTTATCTAGGGCACATGTAATTTCTCTCGAACATTACCTCCCTCAAAGATCACCTAGCCGCTCTCGCATCGTCAAGGATCACTATGCCTAATGATTGAAAGCCTATACGAAATCTCTCCTCTCGAAGTAGATTCAATATTGCGATAATAGAAATACAAATCAGGCCTAATTCATAAATCTAGCATGAACGATTCAATCACTGGAAACAATTGAAATAAAGGGTAATTATATTAATCTATTAATCCCTCATTGCATACATAGATCCCCACAATCCTAGAAATAAAACTACTTACTCATGTTTGAGAATCCAATAACAAATTCCATATAAAAATCCATACTTTGAACTATTGCAAATAACTAAGAAACTACTCTAATCAATAAAAGAGGAAGCAAACAATAATGGAGAAAACAAGGAAGAAGATTACCAAATTAAAGAACTATATTGAACTTGCGAATAATCCAAATGTTTGATCTTGAATCACAATGAAAAGTAATAAAATCTAGGGTTCTTGAGAGAGTCTATGAGAAAAATAAGAGCTAAAACAAAGATCCCTAAAAGATGTTCTAACTTTCCTATTTAAACTAAGTGGCCCGAAAATCTTTAAATGAACGCGCGGAGGCAGTCGCCGGATCGGGCCAAGCCAGCCCGATCAAATCGGGCTCAAAGCAATTGATGCGCTCCAAAAGCAGACCTATCGGGCCATTCGGCCCGATGCTATCGGGCTGGTCGAGGTAAGTGCGCAGAATCGAGCACGAACACTGCAACAAGCAAGCAAGCATCCGCCCGATGTAGTCGGGCTTGGCCGCCCGATGTAGTCGGGCTTTGGGACTTCGCCAAAGATCAGCGCGCAACATCGAACACCATTGCCCACGCACACGCCCGATGATATCGGGCCATCTCGCCCGATCGGGCTTGACAGCGAAATAACGAACGGGCAACGTAGCCCGATCGGGCCCGCAACAATGTTTGTCCCAATGGCGATGAACGCCCGATCGGGTTTGAGGCGCTCGATTCTTCCTTCTTTGGCTTCAGACGCCAAAGCTTCACTTCTTCTTTTGTCCAAGGCCTCGGAGAGTAGTCTCGGGACCCCGGAACTCATCATAAATGCCTTCAAACTTCTCCATTCGATTGTAATGGTCGGATAATAGCGAAAAATAGGAAGATAACTCCCCAAAACCTGCAATCAGACACAGAATAGAAAACCACAACTAGATGGAGAGAGTTAGCATAAAAGGGCTCCTAAGAGCACCATTGATACACATTTTAGCTCAAATACAGGGGGAAAAACACTATATAAAACCATAACATCAAACTCCCCCAAGCTAAACCTTTGCTTGTCCTCAAGCAAAGCATAACATGAATAAGAATAGGATTGGTTCACCCCTCAGATGGAAAAGTTTAAACTCAATTATTTCCAACTCAAAATCATTCAAGCAAGCAAAATTCAAGTTCAGTTGCTCAGATCACCTGACTACCAATCACTTAAGTAAACCATCAAACGCAGCTGCCCTACATATCATGCAAATCTTGAAAAGGTGCTCACCGAGGTGTCACTCCTCTCAATTTAGTGGCAGGCAAAATATGTGCCCGATCGCTCACCAACCCAACCATAATAGCCCTTCCCACTCACACTCTCATGTGTTTAAAAAGGTATAATATCGCTCATCCTAATCAGGTCGACTCAATTAACAAACTTAATCTTCAACTTTGGCATATTGACTCAGTATTATTCCAATAAACAATCAAACACGTGCTCAAAAGGTCTTTCTCAGGGTTATAATGGGGTTCGGGTAAAGGTACGGAAATTATTTAGGGAATGTGGTGGAAAAACCAAGAAAGGGGAGCAAAAAACACTAGTAGGACTAAGTGTGGTCGAAACAACTCCCATAGCATCAACAACATAACCAAGATAACAACCAACTCTTGAAATTTCACGAACCAACCAATAATTGCATCTTTCAACATAATTTCCAATGCTTTGAAAGTTAATGAGTGAAGATCATAGAAATTTTTCAAATTTTTTCACTATCATTTTTCACTTTATTTTTTTTTTCGTTTTTCTTTCTTTTCTTTGTACCAAAATATCATTATTTTCCAACCGCCCTACGGAATCAACCACACAATATGATATAAACTTAACAAATGCTCCCCCAAGCTAGGCTTGGGACAATAGTCATTGCAAAGGCTCAAGGTGTGTAATGTGGTTTAATATAGATCCAAAAAAAGAAGTCATTAGGCTCAGTGGGGCTAGGGGGGAAAAATTCATTAAACAACTCTGAGGCTTAAAATTAAACAAATGAACGCCTCTATCACAGCACATGCTTAAAGTTACCAGAACTCAACGAGTACAATGCCAAAACCAAGAAAAGAGTGCTACGAGGAACTAACACACAAGAATAGACCGGATATAGACATAAATCCGAGGGCTAGAATGAATCCTCACAATCTAACCAATTCAAGCATGCAGTTAAAATAAGCACTTTATCATCAAAATTCACTCAAGATCAAGGCAATCAGAGATCACATCACAACATCCCAATCACAAATGCCCATCTATCCAGTATAAAGAGTTAAATCGTTTTTCAAAACAAAGTTCGGGGCACAGGGAAGCAATCAATCTGCTCGTATTCAACTCGTATTTTTGTATTTTTTTCAGCAATATTTCATTTTTTTGTGCTTTTTCATTTTTTCAAAATTAAACTAACTTAACTAACCTAAAAAGCATTAAAAACAGAAAGAAAAGCAATAATAAAAACAAAAAGAAAACAATACTAATACTTATAATAAAAACAAAAAGAAAACAATACTAATACTTACAGGAATCCTCCCCCAAGCTGAACTTGGCAATGGCCTCATTGCAACAAGGGAAAGGAAAGGGACATGGACATCAGCCGCCCATCAGCCTGGATCGCGCATTTTAGTAGCCACATGTTGTACCACCTCTTGCAACCCGCGTTGAACTGTAATGCTAGTGTGGTGGCCCTCTTGTAGATGAATGCGGTGCTCATTATGGTCAGGGCTTATTCCTGTCAAGTCATCAGTGCTATAGCCAATGGTCTTTTGTAAGTCGGTAAGACTGTTAGAAAATGCTCATCACCTGCAATAGACTCTAAGACAAGCACATCATTTGAAGTAGCATGGGAGGGGGAATGAAGCATGCAATCATGGATCGGTTCATCTATAACATCAACACTATAGCATGATTCCTCTAGCATTGGGCTTTTAGGTGCATTGTTTAGGATAAACATGGCCTTATCATCCCCCACAATCAATGTCAGTTTCCCACTCTTAACATCTATCACTGCCCCAGCAGTATGGAGGAAAGGTCTCCCAAGGATAATGGGTGTTTGAGTGTCTTCGGCCATGTCTAATATAACAAAGTCCACAGGGATAAAGAATTTACCTACTCTAACAGGAACGTCCTCTAATATACCTAGGGGGTATTTCACAGAACGGTCAGCCATTTGCAGAGTAATGGTAGTACATTTTAATTCACCCATGTTCGATTTGCTTACGAGATAGAAAGAGGCATGACACTTACACCGGCACCCAAATCACATAAAGCTCTGTCGATAAATATGGTGTCAATGTGACAGGGGATGGAAAAACTCCCTGGATCTTTCAATTTAGGTGGAGACTGGTTTTGTAAAAGAGCGCTGCATTCAGCAGTAAAAGCCACAGTCTCCACCTCATTGAGAGTCCGCTTCCTCATCAACAGTTTTTTCAAAAATTTAGAATAAGCAGGCACTTGATTTAATAATTCAGTAAAAGGAACTGTTACATGCAAATTCTTTACCACCTCTAAAAACTTACCATACTGGTGGTCGAGCTTCTTCTTGAGCATCCGCTCGGGGAATGGTAGCTTGATCACCGGAGGCACAGTCGTCTCCTTAGTCACCTCCATAGTCTTGTCTGCAGCTCCTTGCTCTGCCTGAGGTTCAGCATCCTCAGGCACTTCTTGTGGTTTCTTAGCACTTGGTGATTCCACCTCTAGCATTGCCGGAGCATCGTACTGCACTCCACTGCGAAGGGTGATAGCATTGACGGTGTCCCTAGGTTGCATTGGTTGCGAAGGCAATGACCCAGATGGCCTATTAGCAGAGGAACTAGCCAGCTGAGCTATTTGTGACTCCAACATCTTATTATGTGTCCCTTGCAGCTTATTCTGAGCATGCAGGCTCTCAAATTGAGACCTGGTATCTGCTTGAAAGGAAATAATACCTTTCTGCATCTGCAACATTAGACTTTTGAGTTCAGCAATAGCTGGGTCTGAAGGAGGTGTAGATTGATGCTGTTGAAACTGAGTTCTCTGATATCCAGGAGGAGCTTGTGGTTGATATTGTTGTTGTTGATGATGCTGTGGATAATGTTGTTGTTGCGGATTCATCACATTATTACTCCTATACGAGAGATTTGGATGATCTCTCATCCCGGTATTATAGGTATTGGAGTAGGGATCGAACTGAGGCTTGTGTGGTGACTGTAATGCGTGCACTGGCTCACTAGAATGTAAAAGAGCGGGGCACTCTTGAGAGTGATGTCCAGTTATTCCACAAGCGTCACAGATGAAAGCATTGTGACCAGATACACTAGCCATAGCATTGACACTCATGTGAGGGGAGGAATTGTTACCTAGCTTCAAAGAATCAATCTTCTGGTGAAGAGCGGCTAGTTGTCCAGTCAGTAAAGAAATGGCTTCAAAATCATGTTTGCCTCCCTTTGTCATAGAAGAACGAATAGTAGACGCTTGGTTAGAAGCAAGTTTCTCCAGAAGTTCATACCCTTCGTCTACGGCTTTATCCATGAAGAACCCACCAGCAGCTCCATCAATTACCCGTCTCATATCTGCATCAACTCTAGCGTAGAAAATGTGGCATAGATACCACTTGTCAAAACCATGATGGGGACAAAGACGCTGCAGATCTTTGAATCTTTCCCAAGCTTCATATAGTGACTCTCCAGGATCTTGGCTGAAAGTTACTATGGCATGACGCATATCTGTAGTCTTTTGGTAAGGGTACCACTTGATGAGAAAAATCTTTGAGAGCTCTGCCCAAGTGGTGATGGTGGAAGGCAGCTTATTATACCAAAATAGAGCTTTGTCGCGCAGAGAAAAACCAAATAAGATGAGTTTCATCTCATCCGCAGTAACACCAGCTTGCTTCTAAGTAGCACAACATTGTAAAAACCGCTGCAGTGCTGATTTGGGTCTTCGTGAGGGTAACCCCAAAGAACCGATTATTCTGAACCATATTCAGAACATGAGACTTGATTTCAAAGTTTGCAGCAGCAATAGTAGGCAACCGTACCCCAGTGGGCACATTATCAGGAGATGGTTGTGCATAGTCTCTGAAGGTCGGTTTAGCTTCGTCACCCATTCTAGCAGTAATAGGTGGTGTAGGGAATTCTTTTTGTGGTGAAGATGGTGGAGAAGGTGTCTTTTGGGAAGATGTCCCTGCAGACAACTTGGTTTGCTTAGTTGTCTTTTTGAGTCTACGAGCAGTCTTTTCAATCTCCGGGTCAAATGGAATGAGATTTGGGGATTTCAATTTCCTACTCATACATCAAAAACACTAAAACAAACGTGAGATGCTCTAAAGAACAGGTGTTCTTCAGAGTAGAGGTTAGTGTAATACTATAATTCAAACAAAATAAAAATAAACCGTCTCTCCCGGCAACGGCGCCAAAATTTGACAGGCTAAAGTCGTATCACCTTATCAAAAATAACCTAAAGTCCACTAACAAGTAGTCAGGATCGAATCCACAGGGAGAAAGTTATATTATTGTATCTGAATTCTAATATAATACTAACTAAATCGGTTGAAAATGGGTGTGTGACTAAACTAATAGGCAAATGATAGAACTAAATATGAAGGTATGAATCAATTAATAAAGAACTAGGACTATGGATCACTATGCATACAATTCGGGAAATCAGAGACGAATAATAACTACCCAATAAGTCAATTTATCTAGGGCACATGTAATTTCTCTCGAACATTACCTCCCTCAAAGGTCACCTAGCCGCTCTCGCATGGTCAAGGATCACTATGCCTAATGATTGAAAGCCTATACAAAATCTCTCCTCTCGAAGTAGATTCAATATTGCGATAATAGAAATACAAATCAGGCCTAATTCATAAATCTAGCCTGAACGATTCAATCACAGGAAACAATTGAAATAAAGGGTAATTATATTAATCTATTAATCCCTCATTGCATACATAGATCCCCACAATCCTAGAAATAAAACTACTCACTCATGTTTGAGAATCCAATAACAAATTCCATATAAAAATCCATACTTTGAACTATTGCAAATAACTAAGAAACTACTCTAATCAATAATAGAGGAAGCAAACAATAATGGAGAAAACAAGGAAGAAGATTACCAAATTAAAGAACTATATTGAACTTGCGAATAATCCAAATGTTTGATCTTGAATCACAATGAAAAGTAATAAAATCTAGGGTTCTTGAGAGAGTCTATGAGAAAAATAAGAGCTAAAACAAAGATCCCTAAAAGGTGTTCCAACTTTCCATTTTATACTAAGTGGCCCGAAAATCATTAAATGAACGCGCGGAGGCAGTCGCACGATCGGGCCAAGCCAGCCCGCTCAAATCGGGCTCAAAGCAATTGATGCGCTCCAAAAGCAGACCTCGCCCGATGCTATCGGGCTAGTCGAGGTAAGTGCGCAGCATCGAGCACGAACACTGCAGCAAGCAAGCAAGCATCCGCCCAATGTTGTCGGGCTTTGGGACTTCGCCGAAGATCAGCGTGCAGCATCGAACACCATTGCCCACGCACACGCCCAATGATATCGGGCCATCTCGCCCGATCGGGCTTGATAGCGAAATAACGAACGGGCAACGTCGCCCAATCGGGCCCGCAACAATGTTTGTCCCAATGGCGATGAACGCCCGATCGGGTTTGAGGCGCCCGATGTCATCGGGCTGAAGCCCGATTCTTCCTTCTTTGGCTTCAGACGCCAAAGCTTCACTTCTTCTTTTGTCCAAGGCCTCGGAGAGTATTCTCGGGACCCCGGAACTCATCATAAATGCTTTCGAACTTCTCCATTCGATTGTAATGGTCGGATAATAGCGAAAAATAGGAAGATAACTCCCCAAAACCTGCAATCAGACACAGAATAGAAAACCACAACTAGATGGAGAGAGTTAGCATAAAATGGCTCCTAAGAGCACCATTGATACACATTTTAGCTCAAATACAGGGGGAAAAACACTATATAAAACCATAACATCATATCCCTAGGGTAATAAGGGATATTCCTACCAGTGATCAATCACCAAGCATTTGTGATGTGGCAGTTTTACTAAACATTGTCCATACTTTGCTTTGATCAACAATGTATCAATGATGAATCAAGAACATTAATGCAATTCAATTTCTCAATCATCATCCAAAATTATTTTTTTATCTATCTAATGATCATGATTTTTCGATAAAGGAGATAAGCATTATGCATGAAAAATTCCTGAAATATATTTTAGAAAGTTTTGCCATATGATTGTTGGTCCACAATAATTGGTCTGGAGGATAATAACTTTTGGTCAACCCTTTTAGGTGACATGACCTGACAATGAATCACTTTAATGTGAAATGAGCTGACAATGTTTTATATTAAGGTGGTAGGATAGCACATGGAGTCATAAAAAGTGAATGAAGGTGATTTGATAATTTAATTATTTGTCATCAAGGCCATGAAGAAGTATGACAAAAACTATAGTCAATCTGTTAACTGTCAGAGTTTTTTCGCGTTAACAAAAGACTCATTCATAAAACAAAACACACTAAGACAACAATAATGTCGCTTTTTTAAAATTTTAGCAAAGTTAATTGGGATTTTCTATCTAAGACGACAATAAAGTCACATTTTCAAAATTTTAGAAAAATAACAGGGATTTTCTATTTAAGACGACGACAAAGTCACATTTTAAAATTTTAGACAATTAATTGAGATTTTCTATCTAAGACGACAAAAAGGTCTCATTTTCCCTTCAGAAAATTAATTGGACTTTTCTATCAAAGAAGACGATAAAGTCGCATTTTCATTTTCAGACAAAATAATTGGGATTTTCTACTTAAGGCGTCATCAAAAGTCACAAATCATGATTTCAAAAGAGCACCAATGATAACTATTTTCTATGGAGAATATGTTATCGCAAAAGAAAATGTTCTATCAAAATTTTGTGTCTTTTCAAACATTGGTCAACATTTTATCCAAAATTCGACCAATATGGGGCATTGATCTGTAGACGCCAAATTATGAACCCCTATTGTGAATACATTTTTTTAATAAAGATTTCTGAAAAGAAATTAAAATAACAAAGTTCTCATGTAACGTGGAGCGCGCGCCCCGCCGAACCCATGTTCCGCCTAGTTTTTCATTCCGTGATATGGTTTTTCGTTTTGCACTTTAATCATAAGATTTCAGTTTTCAGTAAGTCATAGTTGATAACTACAGCCACCGATTTTAAATAAATGATCGTTGTAGAATCGTGATGGTCTTTATTAATTTGATGAGTTTTCATTAATTATTTTAAGTTAGTTTTAAAAAAAACGGAAAAACGAGTCGCGTTTAGGCTCCGGAATTTGACTCGTCTCTCAAAACTAGCGGGAATCAGTTTTCTTGGTGATCAAGTCATTATTTACTAGTCAATTTTGTTTGTTCATTGTATAAAGAATAAGAATCCTTTTGATACATTAGTTAATGTTTAGTCTCCTTGGCTGGCAAGTAAACTAATATCCCTCAAATATGTTCTTCTTCGGAGACTTGTGCAACGATGTCTGAATCTGGTATCCCGAACCTGAGCTCCGTTCCCAAACCAGCAAAAAAGGGACCCACCCAAGAGGTTTGGGTGGTGGTTCCCCCTCCGAAGCTTAAGTCAGGCATCAGGAGTGAAAAGGAAAAGTAGAGATAGAGAGAGAAAGTGAGAGAGAATTTCTCCAGAGTTAGGGCACACTGTTCAATAAATTACCTTTCTCTTGATTTGGGGGGGAGTACTTATAGTGTTTGTGATATGACCTTTTAGGTTACCCTATAATAGGGGCACCTGATTGGCTAAGCAATCAAAACATGACACATGGCAGGCTATGATTGGGGATGGCTCATCAACCAATCAATTGCAGCCATTTTAGGGATTTGGGCCCTGAATATCTTTTCAGGCCAAAAGGTGGGCTTTTACTCCCATCTGAGTAAAACCCAATGATCAAACCACTTTTCTTTACTTCCTCTGATGGGATACGTGTATGGTTCTAATGGATCCATGTGTCTCCAAGAGAGCCGTTGATTATTTAGGCTACAACATTTGCCCCTAAAAGGGTTTTTACTGTTGGCCCCCAAGACAGTTAATGCCCTTTTACCTGAGAAAGTTACCTCAATTTCAAAAAGAAGCAAAGACACGCCATTTTTTGGGCTTTACCGGTCATATTTAACCGGTTTAATCATTACCGGCCAACTTTAAACCTGTTCAGAAGGTTTTTCACCCCCCTATATATATGCTCCTTTGTCCTTACTTTAATCATTTCACACTTTGAGAGAAGTTTTCTAGAGAGAGAGGCTTTGCGTCTTTTTTTGGTTTTCTAGAGAGAGTGTGAGCTAGTCCGGTTTTTGTTTTCTTCCCCGAATCGTCCAAGCGCTTCGTCACGTATCCTTTCATTCTTCTTTATTCTCCTTTATTCTTTATTTTTCTTAAAAACTCAATAAAATGGATTCCTCTTCTTCATCAAATAATCCAGGTTGTTCAAAAGTTTGCCCTGACACTAGAACCGATAGTACTTCTTATTCGGCACATTCTAGAGTTAAGTCGATTCTGGCTAATTATATAATTTTTATGGCTTTGGCCGGCAAAGTCAGACGACCCAGTCTTTACCTGTGCAAGGTTATCTGGCGCGCGTCATGCAAACAACCCGTCTAAGGCGAAGAATAATTCTCCCTTCTTATAGCTCTGAGATGGAGGAATCTACAGGACGTGTTCCAGATGAGACGAGGGAGGCCCAAAGTGCTCAGCCATTGGCCGGGCCTCCTTCCCCTGACCATAGTGGGGAAGAAAACCTTGAAGCAAATCCCGAACCCAGTCCGTCTGGTAGGGAGATCAATGTGGACGAAGCCGGCGAATGCAATAACGAGGGTGACTCCAACACTTCTGAAGAATCGGACGATCCCTCCACTGCTTCGTCTGAAATTAGGAGACGTTTAGGTCCCCTCTCTGATCCTGGCTTTATTTTAGTCAACCGTTGGTGGTTAAAAAAAATTGGCCCTGATCCCAACTACTTATCCACTGTTATGCCCATGACGGGATTTTCTTTTGTCATACCTAATAAGGACGCTACAATTTTGAGCGCTCCCAAGAATCATGTCGCCGTCTACAAGCTAGCCTTGGACGCGGGTTTAAGATTCCATCTCCACAACTTTGTCGAGCAGGTGTTAAGGCATTACAACATCGGCCACAACCAACTGGCACCCAATGCATGGCACAATATTCTAACCTTCATAGCCGTATGCGATTTGCGTGGCCTGGCCCTTTATCTCCCGGTCTTCACCCAAATACACTATGCGTCCAAGGTTCCAGGGACAGTGGACGGAGCTTGGCTCAGCATCTGCAACCGTCCTGGCTTCCTTACCTCTTGGGGCAAGCCTTCGAAGATGCATGATTGGAAAGCCGACTTGATTTTTCTTAGAGCAGCCAACGATTCTGTCACTAAGGGATACCGTTTTTATAGCCGAGCCATTACGAATACAGGACGGGGAAAATCCTTTTTGGAGTTAGAGGATAGGTTTGACGAGGAGGTGATGGAATACTTTGAAATAAAATAGTATTCCAGACGAGATCACACATCTTTTAAAGGGCCAGATAACTAGATTCCCATTAAAGAGATATTTTATGACAATAACTTCTTGGTCGCTGCCGGCTTGCTGTTGGCCGAGGATAGAGGTATATTTTCAAAATGTGTAACTGACTAACCCCTTCATTTCTTTTTTGCAGAGTCAGCCATAGCACATCTCAGAAAATCTTGGACGGGTGATATTAGTATGTCCAAGTTTACTAATAACTTGTGGAAGGAGTTCGCCAATACGAGCACTGAAAAGAGGGCTGAAACCCTGATAACGTCTTAAAGCACCTTTTCTGCTTTGGACTGGGGTCCTTCAAGGAAGGAAAGCAGCCACACATGGCCGGCCTCCTTTTGTTCTTTGGAAGTTTGGACAAGGGTCCCTAGCGGAAGGAAGGTGGCCCCACATGGGCGGCCTCCTTTTGTTCTTTGGAATTTTGGACGAGGATCCCTTGCAGAAGGAAGGTGTTCAGGATTGAACGGCTTCCTTCACCCATCCTCGTCTAAAATCCTTGGATCTTGAAGTTTTGGACGAGGGTTCATTGAGGAAGGAAGGCATCCATGCTTGGACGACTTCCTTCTTCGATCCATCCTGGTCTGAAATCCTTTGATCTTGGATTTTTGCACGAGGATCCTTCGAGGAAGGAAGGAGTCGATGCTTGGACGGCTTCCTTCTTCGATCTATCCTCGTCTGAAATCCTCTGTTCTTGGATTTTTGGACGAGGGTCCCTCGAGGAAGGAAGACGCCCTTACTTGGACGACTTCCTTCTTCGATCCATCCTCGTCCTAAACGTGATGCTCTCCCTAGATGGAGCTTCCTTTAGCAATTAGGGGGTGTCACCTTATTATATTAGCTTTTTCTCCTTCGGAAGATCATTTTCCTGACTTTGTGTATTTATGCAGATAAATGCCCCGACCAATAAGGTCCCGCCTGGGAAGTCTTCTTCGTCTAAGAAGAGGCCTGCGGCGGCTGATGATCAGCCCTTGGCCAGAAAGCCTAAGGGCTTTGTGAGAAAGAAGACTCATAAGGCAACCCCAGTCGGCAAGGGGATCGGGGGAAAAACTATCCAACCTCTAAAGGACAAAGCTTTGAAGGATGAGCCGTCCACCGATGCCCTAGCAGTGGGAGAGAAAGAGCCAGACTCTGTTCCTATTGATCTGTTGGGCACAACTGATCAATCTGAGGTTAAGCCGGACTCTGCTCTGGCGTTGGTGGTTCACGAGCCGGACACGGCCGCTAATGACAGACCGGCCTTCAGCGGCTCGGCTGCTAAGCTGGTCTCCCAGATGCTAAAGTCTATTAGGGTGGCGTCCCTATATTCGGGTGAGTCATATTATCCTAACATAGTTATGACGCTGCGGGTCGGTGGACGTTCAATGAGTCCGTCCAACAAACAAGCAGTAGTCATCCCCATCAAGAGAACTGACTCCCCCCTCTTTCAGATAAGGACAAAGAACCTGCTCCAGCTTCAGCCACTACTATTGTGGACTCAGACGAGGAGGCTCCTGTTGCCTTTTCAAAGACGTCAAAGGCCGAACGAGAACGGCCTACATGTCACAACTTGCTGTCGAGGTACATTTTGCGGTCGTTTCCGTCTTGATACTTGTAAAAATTTTTACCTTGTAACTCGTCTACTGACTTGCATTATATTCGTTATTGGAACTACTTGCTCGCAGCATTTTAACTGAGGAGTGGGCGTGAGAGCTTAGGAAGGAAAATAAGCATCTCGTCCATCAAGCTATAACGGCCGGCGACAAGGCCATGCATGACATTGAGATGGCGGAGACTCTTCACCGTTAATCAAGGGAGGCTTGGGAAAAACTATTGGCCACACTGGAGGCTAACAACAAAAAATACCTCATCAAGATTAACGAACTCCTTAACGAGAAGGATCTCTAGCAAATGAACATGGACGCTGTTTCGACCAATGTGAAGGGAGAGTAGGAAAACAACTCTCCTTGCCGCTGCTCAACTTAGGAGGGATAATCTCTTTCTAAGGGCCGAGAATGCTTGGCTGAAAGAGGAAGAAGCCCAAGCCTTTTAGGACGCCAAGGAGGGCCTTAATCAGGTCATTGAGACGTCGAAGGATTGTGCCGTCAAGGCCTTTGAGATGCTGGCGGCGCCTCATGAAGTTCCTCGCTTTGAGAGCCGCCTGGAATTTCAAGAGAGCGTCCACCAGGCCATGGTGACTGTTGCAGGGCCTCCTAACTTCCTTGACTCCTCAGACGAAGAGGGGGATGATGAGGAAGAGTCCCCTGAGGACAACCAAGAAACTCTTGCCGAATGAAGTACCTAGCTTTAGGTTTATTCTTCTATGTTTCTTGGCTTGTTTGCCGTCGTAGCTTTAGTCTCTTTCTTTTTGTTTTAGACTAGGTTGGAAGCCTCTTTTGACGGGTATATATAATGAAAGGATCTTTTTAACAATGCTTATCTTTGGTTCTATCATTACTTAAATTTTCATTAAGTATAACTGAGACTCGTCCAGCTCTTCTTGGACGTCCTTTCAGCTTAATTAAACAATTATTGAGTCCAGTCCTTGTCGTTGGACGACCTTTAAACTTTCATTAAATTTGCGAAGTATAATTAAGACTCGTCCTGCTTTTCAGATGGCCTTGGAGCTTAGTTAAGGAAAGGGTGAGTCTCGTCCTTGTCTTTGGACGATCTTCAAACTTTCATCAAAGAAGCTAAGTATAATTGTGGCTCGTCCTGCTTTCTAGACGACCTTCGAACTTAGTTAAGGAAAGGGTGAGTCTCGTCCTTGTCTTTGGACGATCTTCATAATTTCCTCAAAGAAGCTAAGTATAATCGTGCCTCGTCCTTCTTTCCAGACGGCCTTCGAACTTGACTAGTCCTAAAAGTACCACGGGTTTTAGCTGTACATCCCCCCGTTCCTGGGCTAAGCTCGTCCTTGTACTCTGGATGAGCTTTGCACCAAGAAGGAGAGCGGCCAACATTGGCCGAGCCACCCAAAAAAATTTATATTTAGGACGAGCTTAGATACTTGTATGAAATTTTTATTTTGCTATTTATGGACGGACCATGTTTTGGCCGGCTTCCTTGAGGAAGCAACGCTCGTCTTGAAGTAGTGAGCTCTTACTAGGGTCTTTACTACTTAGCTGCCCTTGCATTTGAAAGTAAGATTCCTTTACTACGACTTGCTTATTTCTGGTCGGCTCCCTTTCAGGGACCATGATGTTTCTCTTATTAGAGACTATCATTATTTGGTTAACCAGATGTAAAAAAAGCCTTTTAGGTTAATTATACTTTGGCCGGTCTCCTTGAGGAAGCAATGTACGTCAGAGAAATTGTTATTCCATGTTGTGATGTCCATTGTTTATCTTTGGACGTTTTATTGTTCTGTGCAATTTTCGCTAAGTTAATGTCACTTTTAGACCACTAGACTAAGCTGGTGGTAAAAATGCCCCAAAGTGAACAACTTAGTAAAAAAAAAAGAACAATATAGGGAGAAAGTAGAAATTGTATTATATGAATTTTGTTTGACTAAGTGTCAAGATACATGTATACATTTCCAATTCTCTTTTTTATGCCGTGGCACTTGTTTAGAATTACAAACTACTTCTGAATTCTTGCCGATTGTCTGAGTCAGACGTGGTACTTCTTCAATGTATCTGAGTTCAAGTGCTCTGTATTGGTCGTCCCTCCATGTCTTGGAGACGAAAAGTTATGCTTCGTACTTCCTGCACGATCAGATAGGGCCCTTCCCAGTTTGCCGTCAGTTTACCCAGCTCCTTAGCTCGGCCATCGGCTTCCATCTTCCTGACAACCAAGTCCCCTACCTTGAGTGGTCGTCTAGCGACTCTCTTATTAAAGTCGCGAGCCATTCGCAGCTTGTACAATTGCATTCTAAGTAGTGCATTGGCCCTGACCTCTAGTACTTGGTCCAAGGTCGTGCGCAAGGTAGTCCAATTGGCTTCTTCTGTGGACAATATGACTCTCAGGGTGGGTTCTTCAATCTCAATGGGTAAGACGGCTTCAGTAGCATAAACCAACTGAAGGGCGTCTCTCCTATAGAGTTTTTAGCCGTGTTTCTGATAGACCATAACACCCGTTGTAGTTCTTCAACCCATAGTCCTTTGGCATTGTCCATCTTTCTTTTGATGCCATGGGACAGTATTTTGTTGAACGATTCTACTTGCCCATTGGCCTGTGGGTGTGCGACTGCAGCAAAGTGAGCTTTGATTTCTCTTTCTGCCAACCAATCTTTCAGCTGAGGCGTTTTAAATAGTGGACCATTGTCAAATACGATGGACTGCGGCATGCCAAACCGAGTTATAATGTTCTTCTAAATAAAGCCCTTGACATCATTCGTTGTTATACCCCGTATGGCTTCAGCCTCTATCCATTTAGTGAAGTAGTACACGGCTACGATTACAAACTTCTTTTGCCCAGGGGCCACAGGGAAAGGCCCCAGAATATCCATGTCCCATTTGGCAAAAGGAAGTGGGAACAAGATAGGAGTTAATTAATTAGACGGCTTCTGATGCAGATTTCCATGTTTCTGACAACTGTCGCACTTCTTTGCATAAGCAAGAGCATCTTCCTTTAAGGTAGGCCAGAAATACCCTGTCCTTAAATCCTTTTCCCCCAATGCTCTTCCCCCAATATGGGATGCACAAGCTCCTTCATGGAGTTCCTTCAGTGTTTCCAGTCCATCTTCCCTGGTGATAAAATTGAGAAGAGGACGATTGAATGACTTCAGTAGAGGGTTTCATCCCACAACTCAAACCACTTGTTTCGGGCTTTTACATACTTAGCCTCTACAGGGTCCGAAGGTAACCGACCTGTCTTCTTGAATTCTTTGATGGGATCCATCCAAACTGCCCCTCGGCTAAGAAATATGACTTGCTCTTGGTTAATACTCTTTTTTGGTTTAACTTCCCAAAACACTATTCTTGGTGCATCACAGTCAGCTGAGCTGGCCAATTTTGAGAGAGCGTCTGCTTGATGGTTTTCTGACCTTGGCACTTAGTCGAGAAAAGGTCATTTTAAGGGCTCAATCTCATCCTTGGTCAGATGCATATATTTGCTTATTGATGCTTCTTTACATTCAAAATCTCCATTGACTTGACTGACGACTAAGAGAGAGTCCAATTTGGCCTCAATCTCAAAAGCCCCAGCCGCCTTACACATCTTGATCCCAGCTAGAAGTGCTTCATATTCAGATTCATTATTGGACATTTGGAATTGGAACCTTAGTGCATATTCAAATTTATCTCCCTCCGGAGATTGACAAATGATTCCTGCTCCACATCCATTGACAGTGGATGATCTATCTACCATGAGCCTCCAGTGCTTCCTTCCTTCGGCTGGATCAGATTTTAGTTTTATTGTTGGCCGAGTGAGCTCAACTATAAAAACCACCAAAGCTTGCCCCTTAATAGTTTTCCTTGGTTCAAAGGATATGTGAAACATGTTTAGTTCAACAGCTCACTTCAGCATTTGTCTAGCGGCTTCCATCTTTTGTGAGACTTGCTTCAGAGGTTGGTCAGTGTAGACTAGTATACTATGAGGCAAGAAATAAGGCCTCAACTTCTTGTTGGCCATGACGAGGCCCAACCCAAACTTCTCGACCGGTGTCTACCTACATTCCATTTCAGCTTGTATTTCCTGAGAATTTCAAAGGTTTCTCTTAAATCATCAACATGGTCTCCTTCTTGCTGACTTTTTACAATCATGTCATCTATGTATGCCTCCATGTTACACCCCAATTGTGGCTGGAAGGCCGTGTTGATCAGTTTTTGGAAAGTGGTTGGAGCATTACTGAGGCCAAAAGGCATCCTCAGTCAGCCATACAACCCTTTCGCTATGATGAAGGACGTCTTCTCTTTGTCCTCCCACATAGTTATTTGGTGAAATCCTGCATAAGCATCCATAAAGCTCAACAAAGCATGGCTAGCCGTGGAATCTACCAGCCGATCTAGCTTAGGAGAAGGGAAGTTGTCCTTAGGACAAGCCTTGTTAAGATCAGTGTAGTCCACGCACATTCTCCATGTTCCCTTGAGCTTTGGTACAATGACTACATTATCTATCCCTTCTGGATAGTAAGTTTCTCTGATAAACCGAGATTCCAACCATGGACCCTAAAAGCCATACTAAGAAGCCTAAAAGCTTCCTGAGCCATAGTGTTGGATCTTAGTCATAAGCAAACCTACCCAACCATGGCATTGTTCTCTTATTCATGACTTGAGAATTATAGTGCGACTTACACATGGCCACCTCTTTAAGCAGGGGAACAAAGCGTGGGATCAATCTCTTAGTCATGGACCCTTTTCAGCCTTAACCTAAAACTGATCATAGTTGAATGTAGAACTGAACTTTAGGTTAAAAACTCTTGCATCCATGTTACTTGACATTTATGTGTGATTGCCTAACATATTGATATACCTTGCGCCTAAAAATATGTGTCAAAATAGATCATAATTTCCATCCGAACCTTCGTCAAATTACCAATACGCATGCTGGGGGAGTAGTGCGCCAAACGCATTAATTTGTGCATGGCGCACCGTTCCTGTGCCAAACGCATTAAATAGCTCATTATTACTTTCATTGGAGTTCCACTATCATTAGGTCTCATTTAGGTGTACGATCATGTTTAGGATTTTTTGTTTATTTTCATTTTTCTTTTTGGGCAAAAGTCGAATGTTCCAATCCTCCCATCTTACCCCGTACATTTTTATGAAAGTTTTTTTTTTCCTCACTTTGTTTTCACAAGAATTCCTCATCTTTTTCAAAACCTCATCATTTCCATGTATATCTTTCCATCTTTTCATATGCACATCATTTAGGATTATTCTTAGTGTCCATCTTGTTGTAAAAGTCTCATCCAGCTAGGAATTTTAACTACATTAGAAGCTCATCTGACCCTAATGTCCAGCTTCATCCAGTTTCACTCCATTTCAGCTTCTTAGTTCTGTTTAACTTCATTCATGTTAGAAGTCTGAACCCCGTCTAGATTCATCCATTCAAGAAGTCTAGGGTGGTTCGAGCTCTTACCATCTTAGGAGTCTAAAACTAGTATAAGTTCATGCATAATAGGAGTCTAAGTCTATTAGGAGTTTACACATGTTAGGAGTCTAGAATCCATGGAAAGTCCATGCATAATAGGAGTTTAAAACCATTAGAATTTCGTCCATCTTAGGACTCCCAAATCCGTTAGAATTTCGTTCATCTTAGGAGTCTCGAATCCATTATAATTCCTCTCATATTTGGAGTCTAAACCCATTAGAATTCTGCCAGTTTTAGAAGTCTAGTTCGACTAGAGTCTCCTGCATATTAGGAGTCTAGCAAAAGTTTACGAAGTCCAAAATTCTAAAGTCATTAGAAGTCTGTCAAGTCTAGGAATTTGTATCCATTAGGACTGCATTCATACTGGAATCATTTTACATTGCATAATACATCATTCATACAATTCATGCATAATTAGAGTTCATAGCCATTTAGAAGTCTCATTGCATCCATACTTTCCATTTTGTTTAATGTATTCTACATTTAGTAGTCCTGAACTATAAGCGATTTTATTCCCTCTTTCGGGATATGTAGGCAGCCTTTCCCGGTTGTAACGCATAGATTGAGTCATGCATACATGCATTAGGTCTAGGTTCATAAAAAAAACCATCATGCATAGAGGATATTCAGATTCGTTCCTAGAAGCTCAACTTTTCAAAATGAATATACATTCTTCCATCCCATTCCTTTCTCTACCATTGCTCCATTTCTAATCTCTCGTTAGATGATCCATTACAGGAAATATACAATATGTCAATGTTGAATAAGATTTATCTCACTCATAGGGTAGTTTTAAGGCTATTTTTATTTAGTTTCTTTCCCTTTTTAGTTTATTCTTCCCCCAATTTTACCTCTTGTGTTAATTAATTCCCTCTTGCCATATATATTTGTTTCCCCTCTCCCTACTATTCTATTTGACCTTTTTTTGTATGAATTTGAATAATTACAAGTGGGAAGCAATTGAAAGCGGAGGAAAAGAGAACCACACACCAAGCATATAGTGGAGCAATTTTGCTAAAATAAGAGCTTTTGGAAGGATTTGTGCATAAGGGTCGTATTCAAATGATCATAACTTTCAGCACACAAAGTATTTTTTAGTGATTCAAGTTGGAGATGAAAGTTGGCTCGATATCTTTCCAACGAGTGCTCACAAGCGCAATTCCAATGAAAAATGAAAGAGATATGGCTCTTTGAAGTCTGCTGCCTCGCTTAGCCCAGAAAGGTCCGGCGCTCGCCCAAGCTGAATCCCAGCCCGCCCGGGCTATAAAGCCCTCCCGAGCCTATACCAATCCCGCCCAAGCTGCTTGATGCTTGAAGTTCCCGCCTCGACGCAAAAGAAATGCTCCCGCCCGGTGGTATTGAATGGGCCCGACTACAGCACCGTCCGGGCTTTGAACCAGCCTGCCCGAGTTGCCTTGGTCAGCCCGCCCCGGGTCATTTGGAGCCCGTCCGGGCTTCTGCTTCTTGGGTCCTTTTTCTTCGGCCCATTTTGTTTGCGACGAGGGAATTGAGGGGAGTATAAATAATCCCTTTGCCCATTTTAAAAAAAAGAAGTGTTTAGCCAAGTTTTATTTTATCCATCACTCTTAGTTTTAGAATATTTTTAGGGTTTTAGGGAGGATTAGCCTCCATAGCTTAGTTTAGGGAAAAAGTGAGAAAACTCAAAGAGAGATCGAAGTTTGAAGATTGAAGGGTGACAACTTGGATTTAAAGATTCAACAATTTATCAATGAGCATTTCTTACTCTCTCTCCTCTTTTATTGCTTTATTTTAATGTTTAATAGTTAATCTAGATTAAAGTTTCCATCTTTTACGAGTTTCCTCTTGTTGGCTCTCTAGAATTTGTTTTGTTTTTGCTTTAAAAGTATTGATTTTTGATTTTTGATTTTTGCTACTTTTAGATTGGTGATTTAATAGCTAGATTTTCATGTTTAGGATGTTTGGTAGTATTATGGGTAGTGAGTAGTTCATTAACTAGGATTGGGAGTAGCCCAATCATTGTTTGCATCCTATTTTCATGAGTAGAGTTTATTAGGTTGGTTAGGTTTGGGATTTGTGCAATTTCGATCTTTGATGTTGATTGGTGACATAGTTGATGTGCATCATCTTTTGATCCTTTATTGCCCATTTAATGGTTTACTTTTATGTGGTTGACCTTCATGAATGATTGATTGGTTGTTACACATCACTTGTTGGTTGGTATTGACTTGGGTTTGATTTCAATTCTTAACTTGGCCTAGTTAGGTAATAACACCTCGATATATAGGTTTTGTTGCCATAACTAGGACTCTAAACTCCCTAAGAACGATTTTAGAGGTGTTTAGGTTTGTTGATTCCCTTTGCATATCCCCAATGCATGTCAACCCCCATATATCTACTCGATTGTTGGATGTGAACTATGATTGTGGTATTTTCCCATTTCTAGTGCTTTTCCTAATTTTATTTCAATAGTTTATACCCTTAGTTTTACCAAAACTTGACGATTTCTTCGGCCTAGCTTATTGTTAAATTAACACAATTTGATGTCTTTTAGTCCTTGTGGGAGAATGACCCTTACTTACCACTTTACTTAGCTTAATGGTCTAGTTAGGTTTTGTTTGACTTTAGGAGATTAGTAACGACCTAGTTTTTCCCTATGTCAAAATGGCGCCGTTGCCGGGGACTTCGACTTACATTGATTTGTGTTGATTAGATGTGTCTAGGCTATTTGTGAATATTCTTGTTTTTCTTTGATTTTTTTTGTTTTCTTATCTTTACTAAAAAACATGGCAAGTATCTCTTTTCCTCAATATGAAAATGAGTCCTTTTGGGTTTACTTCGAGAGACTTGAGGACTTCATAAAGTACTATGGTTATGGTGTTTGGGAGACTTGTATGATAACTTATTGGGGTTTGAATGAGCATACTAGAGGAGTGGTTGAAACTATGTTTAATGGTGCATTTCGAGCTATATCTTTAGATGAAGCTTGGGATTTCTATTTGTGGTTAGCTAGGAATACTTATGATTTTGATTGTGCTAATTGTCATGATTCATCAAATGTTGGCGTGAATTTCTTTGATAAATCAAATGTTTCCACTAGTGAGCCTATTATGCATGATTTTAACCCCCCTCCCTCCTATGCTTGTAATAATGAGGTGCATTCTAATGTTGATGATATTAATGCTATTTCTCAATGTTCATCGAATTTGTGCATGGATTTCAATCAAGTGCCTCATGTTCCCGATATTGATTCTCATATGCTTGATTGTAATCCCCCTCCCCAAAATGGTCTCCAAATTAGACTCCAAGCACCTCTTCAATTAGGACCGCCCACCAACACCACTATTCTAGAGAGTATGATGCAAACCTTCATAAAGAGACTAGTGAGTTGAGAGAGAGCTTAAAACAAATGCAATTTCATAATAAAATGCTTAAAACTCAATTGGCTCAAATGGCGGGTTCTATGAAAAGTGCTTCCACTACCCAACTAGCTAGTCAATGTGTAAATCCCTATGAACAAACCCATGCTATAATCACTAGGAGTGGTAGACAATTAGGGGATGTGTGTGTAAATAGGGGTAAGGCAAAGAAGGATGACAAACAATTGATCAATGACTTGAATGATGATGACAGTGAGATACCTCATTTGGTGTTTGGTGATGTGTTTGAGGCTTTAGAGGATGGCAAAGATGTTTGTAAGGAGCCATTGGTTTAAAAAGTGTGCGATTTGAAAACTTATGATATAGGAGAAGTCATTTGTGAAACCTTAGTTTCCATTCCTTCACCTTATATCCCGTTTTCAAGAAAGCTCGACCTAGTTCCTTCCTTTCCCATCTCTTTCCCTTATTTACCCAAATTACCTCCATTATATGAGCCCCCTTCCTCCTTTCCCTCTCAAGTGCTCAATGTGATTAATTTTGAGGAAGAAAGTGAGATTGCAACAAAAAAAGAGTTTGTTGAGGAGAGTTTGTCATTTCATTTTTATTTTTCTTATTTTGATTCTTCTTCTTCTTATTATTTCTTTGTTTTTCCTTTTGTTTCTTCTTTTAGACATCCTTATCCTCATTTGCATGGACTTGCATTGTACTTTATGCATATTTTGCATTTTATCATTGCATACTTAATAATAATTGAAATGTGTGCTAGTGCATATGACAAACTCTTGCGATCATTGAATTGTTATTTACTAAAAAGGTCAAGCTTAGGACCTTAAATAAGCCTTTCTCGGGAAGTAACCCGTGTTTTATTGCTTTCATTTTATTTCTTTTAATTTGACACATTTTTATTTTCTATCTTTGATATTGACTTAGGTACATAATTGGAATAACACTCATTCTCAATAGCACGTGGAAAGCAAATCATGGTGTTGAAAAAGTTGATTATAAGTGGAAGAATTGGGTCATTTGCGGGTATTACACCCCCCAACTATGTAGCTTCCTTCCTTTTCTATTTCTCCAATGCTTTATGATTTGTGGAGCATATGCTTGTTGGTTTAGATGTTTATTTCCTCCCTTTGATCGTCTTGTTCAAGCATTGAGGACAATGCTTTATTCTAGCTTGGGGGAGTAGCTATTCGCTAGCTTGGGGGAGGTGTATATATTTTATTTCTTTACTTTTTGCATTTAAAAAACAAAATTCAAAATCCAAAAATATTTTGCTTGAATTTCTGTTCTTTTTCCTAAAAAATGAAAAAATTGAAAAAACAAATGAAAAAGAATGTTTGGCAAAATCCAAAAAATAATCAAGGAATAAAGAAAAGTACAAAGCATTTTGCGTCCAAGGGAAGATTCTTGATGACAAATTTATGTGGATTCCTTTGATTTGGTCATCTGGGTAGATGAGTATAGGTGTTTCCATTGGATGCTTACTTGTATGTGTAATTTGGGGCGATTAGGGATCGATTAATCTTTGGTGCTTGATTGTCTACTTGAAAAGACACTCTATGATTCTAATTGTTGTCAAACATTATGTTGAAAATAGTCGAATTATTTCTCTTTTGGAAGTTCTAGTGACCCTAGTTGAATCTTAAAATCTTCTTTGGTGCACAAGTGGTTTACCTCCAAATAAGCTATGCTAAGAGTTAAATTGATTGTTACAAAAAAAAAAAGTGTTTTATTTCTTGAGTCCAATAAGCCCACAATGCATAATAAGCCTATTAATGTCCGAAAAAAAATCGAAAAAGAGTCAATAAGTGGTAATATCTACATATCCTTGAGAAAGTGGGTTGTCGAAATGGTTGAGTGGGAGCTTGAAAATTTAATAAGTACAGTCTCCCTAGTAGTGATGAATGTCATTATGACTTAAACATTGAGACTCTAGACCCATTGCTCAATAGTTATAATACTACAATCATGGTTTTCTCTCAACAAAAGTCAAATTTGGGGGAGTTTACGTGCACTATAGGTGATTAGGATCAATCTTGGGACCTTGCTTCTTCATCCATTTGAGAACGATTTGTGACTCTTGAATGCCTTAGTAGACTCTAATTGATGTTTGAAACTTTTGATAGTGTCAATTTAGTACCTTAGATTAGCCTATCCCCTATATTCCTAAGTCATGGATATATATAATGATAATGGTTATGCTTTGAAAGTTTGCTTAGATCGTCCATTGCTTTATGGTTGAACAGATGACTTTGGCTTATTATGTATGTTTGTGCTTAATTAGAGTTGTTGGTTAAATCTCTTTGGAAATCCTCACGAGAGCATCACTCGTCCTCATTGGCGACCTTGAGGTTTAAATGGCTTAGTGTTTATGCTAAAAACAATCGTGATTCCTACGAAAGTGAGTTAGTGTGTATAACTTTCTTATTTTTTTTTCTTTAGTGTGCATTGTTATAATAATCTTTTGCCTTGCTATCTTCTTTCTACCATTCTCCTTCCTCTCATTACTCTTGGGACTTTGCTTGAGGATAAGCAAACGTTTAAGTTTGGGGGAAGTTGATGAGTGAGATTTATCTCACTCATAGGGTAGTTTTAAGGCTATTTTTATTTAGTTTCTTTCCCTTTTTAGTTTATTCTTCCCCTAATTTTACCTCTTGTGTTAATTAATTCCCTCTTGCCATATATATTTGTATCCCCTCTTCCTACTATCCTATTTCACCTTTTTTTGTAAGAATTTGTATAATTACAAGTGGGAAGCACTTGAAAGGGGAGGAAAAGAGAACCACACACCAAGCATAGAGTGGAGTAATTTTGCTAAAATAAGAGCTTTTGAAAGGATTTGTGCATAAGCGTCATATTGAAACGGTCATAACTTTCGGCACACAAAGTATTTTTTCAGTGATTCAAGCTGGAGATGAAAATTCCAGCCCGCCCGGGCTGTAAAGCCCGCCCGAGCATATACCAAGCCCGCCCGGGCTGCTTGATGCTTGAAGTTCCTTCCTCGACGAAAAAGAAATGTTCCCGCCAGGTGGTATTGAACGGGCCCGACAACCTGCACCGTCCAGGCCTTGAACCAACCCGCCCGGGTTGCCTTGGTCAGCCCGCCCGAGCCATTTGGAGCCCGTTCGGGCTTCTACTTCTTGGTTCCTTTTTCTTCGGCCCGTTTTGTTTGCGATGAGGGAATTGAGGGGAGTATATATACTCCCTTTGCCCATTTAAAAAAAAAAGAAGTTTATAGCCAAGTTTTATTTTATCCATCACTCTTAGTTTTAGAAAATTTTTTGAGTTTTAGGGAGAATTAGCCTCCATAGCTTAGTTTAGGAAAAAAGTGAGAAAACTCAAAGAGAGATTGAAGTTTGGAGATTCAAGGGTGACAACTTGGATTTAAAGATTCAACAATTTACCAATGAGCATTTCTTACTCTCCTCTTTTATTGCTTTATTTTAATGTTTAATAGTTAATCTAGATTAAAGTTTTCATCTTTTACTAGTTTCTTCTTGTTTGCTCTCTAGATTTTGTTTTGTTTTTGCTTTAAATGTATTGATTTTTGATTTTTGCTACTTTTAGATTGGTGATTAAATAGCTAGATTTTCATGTTTAGGATGTTTGGTAGTATAATGGGTAGTGAGTAGTTCATTAACTAGGATTAGGAGTAGCCCAATCATTGTTTGCATCCTATTTTCATGAGTAGAGTTTATTGGGTTGGTTATGTTTGGAATTTGTGCAATTTAAGTCTTTGATGTTGATTGGTGACTTAGTTGATGTGAGCTCCATCATCTTTTGATCCTTTATTGCCCATTTAATGGTTTACTTTTATGTGGTTGACCTTCATGAATGATTGATTGGTTGTTACACATCACTTGTTGGTTGGTATTGACTTGGGTTTGATTTCAATTCTTAACTTTGCCTAGTTAGGTAATAACACCTTGAAATATAGGTTCTGTTGCCATAATTAGGACTCTAAACTCGCTAAGAACGATTTTAGAGGTGTTTAGGTTTGTTGATTCCCTTTGCATATCCCTAATACATGTCAGCCCCCATTTCTCTACTCGGTTGTTAAATGTGAACTATGATTGTGGCGTCACTACTACATTTTCTAACAAAGGCAACAACATTAAAATAGTTAATGCAACGATGTAATAGATGTCATTGCAATAGATGGGTCTAGTGCAACGACTCATAAGAATTTAGATCAATATGATGGGCTATAGCAACGGGTAATGTAAGATCGTCGCGCTAGTTTGGTCTATAGCAACGGTAATAAATATGTCGTTGCAATAGCTACCTCAAGTTATATTCCTTGTCAACATTATAACAACCTATGGCAACGACAGTATACTGTAGTTGCAATAGCTACCTGAATTCTCTATTCTTCATCACATAAGGACAACCTATGGCAACGATCTTAATTTAATGAATTTTCAAAAAAAAAAAGGGCATCAAAGCATTAATGTTTCCCTCGTATTTTTTCACTAAATTTCAAACCCTTATGTCAGTTTTCCCCGAGCAGCAGCTCTATTGCTTCTCCTAGTCGTGCCCTAACCTCCCTTTAATCGATCACCTTGCCATTTTTTCCCCATCAAAGTGTAACCCCCAAAATCAAAATTCGAATCCCTAAAATACAATTGGAAGTCCCCACACAAGCTGCAAATTCAACCGAAATCTTGAATGATTAGTAGCGAATTGTTGTGATAGGAGCGAATTCTTGTGATAAGCAGCGACGGGGAAGAGTGAATTGTGATTAGCAGCGGCGAAGAAGGCTAGATTGTGATTAGCAGCAAATTAACAAGGTAAATTATTCAAATATGTGAATTTCACTTGAGTTGCCATTATTTTTAATAAGTTTCTTTAGTTTCACCATGTATTATGTAAATTCTTGAATTTCAATTCAGTTTCCAAAACACAATTTTAGAATGTTTAATTTCAGAATTATGATATGGTGATCGAGTAGTGTATTATCCCAATTCGTGGGTTTCTTCAAAGCACAAAGAAAAAGTTATATCTGATACTGAACTTTTTTTTTAAAAAAAACTACTATAAAGGAGGCATTTTTTTTTTTTTAGTTCCTGTTATCTGAGGTTTAAAATAAGGGTGGATGTCATTCCTATATTGTCTATCAAGGGATAACATCATGAGCAGATAGACTCAATCTATCATGAAGGCTGAATTACAATGCTTTGATATCTCAATAAGCACACAAGTTCTACAGCCCAACAACCAACATGCACAAAAAAGCCTCTCTGTTTTCCTTCCCCCCTAAGGCTAAGAAGTATAACTTGAGATTTTTTTTGGGCTATAGATTGTACACTACCAGTCAATATCTTTGTAGGCTTATAGCTACCATCATAAACCAAGTTTTATATTTATTCAGCTAGTTTAACTAAAGGTATAGAGTGTTACTTGCACCTGTATAATTTATATCCCCCCACTGTTTCATTGTTTGAAAATGATACAATTTTTAATTCAAAGAGAGTAGCTGATTAGTAGAATAAGAAGAGGGCACATTAATCTTGTGTAGCAATTAATGAAATCATTGTCCATGGATTGAATATGGTAATTTGTTTTTACAGTTTATCTGCTTTGTGTAGTCTGCGTTATAAAAGAGTTGTGTTGGTAACCTTCTGTATGGAATTCTGTGTTGTCTTTGAGATTTTCTTATATGCCCTCACCTTCTAAGCATGACTTCAGCACCTTATTCTCCACTCTTGGTATCCAACTAGTGTTAGTTATTGTAAGGGAGTAGCAAACAAGGGTACTAAAAGCACGTCCAAAAAATTAACACCCTCATCTCTCAAGAAACATTCATATTATAATCAGTTGTATATATACATATGAATCTGAACATGGATGAACTTTCAAAATCAGATATGAACTTCTCCAAGATAGAAGCAGAAATACATTCAAATACTATCCCAACCCCTCAAAATTTACAAGACCTTCATCATAGTACCCAGCAGCAGTTGGGATATACCCTCCACCTTAACATACCTAATTGTAAGTTAAGGTATCTTGAGAACTTCAAGTATAAGCTTCTCTATTGTTTTAGGCTCGCATCCTAAAATTTGCACACAAATCTGCTGTCATAATGAATTCCAACTGGATCCCTGGACTGTACATTATTTTGCAAGCTCTGCATTGTAGGGTATGTATAGCTATAACAATGACACTATTCAGTTTATTGGTCTGCAACTATGTATAAACAAAGGGAGTAGCAAACAAGGGTACTAACAGATAGGAGGTACTGGAGTGCTCTCTTTGTGATCCAGATAACGATCTATATCAGGTGCAGACGTGCAGTGATGGAGAGAGAGAGAGAGAGTGTGTGTGTGTGTGTGTGTGTGAAATAGAAACAGAGCTTATTATTAGCTGCTCACTCCCACATAAAAAAAAAATCTAATTCATTCTTCAAAGAAAAACCCAATTTCCAAGTTCTCTTTTTTGATAGAATTATAATAAACATACTACACCAACTCTTTCCTTGCTGTAGTAGATAGGATGTGAGGACTTTTAACCTTTACTCTAGGAAGACGGTTATTCAAACAATATTAAAATTGTCCAATAATAAAAGGATATCATGTAGTGATTCTCTTATTTCAGTAGGCGAAGAGGTGGGCTTTTGGCAGCTTTCTAGTAACTCCCTTGAATCTATCCATACTTCAAGTTCAGTGGCTTTGTTGTGGATTGCCCTTTGATACCATGAAGTAAAGCATAGGATTCAGCATGTAGCGCTGATAATTGCATGGATTCTACTTTGACCTTGTTCTTTCTTGCTGTTCTTCTCCATTAAACTCAGCCATAGCCCATGTACATCCTTCATTCTACCTCCTTTTCCTCTGCTATCTTTCCATGCTCCATCTACAATGAGGGTGTGTTGCAGCTCCTTGTCACTCAAATGTGTACTCCAGCTGTTCGCCCACAATTTTTGCTTTACTATTCTGCCTCTTACGTCTTTTTTACTAGGCCAGGGTCCAATTCTTCTTTGTCTCTTAGCAGCCATCTATTCTTCCAGTAATTTACCCGGGTTAGTACTTCAGCAGGGTGCATTATCTTTTGGTGGGTATATAACCAAAGCCATATTTTGGACTCTAATTTTGTATGTTCTGCAATCATTTTTCATTCAAGTGATTATCCATTTTTGGGAATTGCAAAGAATTTTTCTAGGTATTTCAAAATTGGGAGTATAATTTGTGTCTCATTGCTTGTGGCTGCATCTGATTTGGAACTGATATTTGTGGAACAAGTAATCGTGCATAGTGTTCAGTTTTCTTTAGGCTGCATTATCCATCTTGAGTTTCCTAAATCAACATACTTTGAAGCTTATCTTTGGATTCATGTTTTCTGATATATCACTTTGCAATCATGCGTATGCTAGAATGCTTTGCTTGGACGTTGTAATTTGTTGTAGAATTTCCAAATTTATGATCATGATGCTTGTGTACTGCCAGCCTACTACTACTTTCTGAAAATAATATACATTAGGAGCAGACGTGCAGTGATGGATTTCTATTGAACTTCAGTCCTATAAAGTTGTCCGTCTTGCTATCTTTATTGTTACTCCCTCCGTCCCAGAATACTCTTGACACTTATCAAGGCACGTAGTTTTAGATGATAAGTTGTTGTTTGGTTATCAATTGTTATTTTATTGAAAAGTAGATGTGATAGGAGTTAGTAGCTAGTAAAAGTAGTATTATTTTATTTTAAGGAGAGAGAATGTGGGCCATGGTTAGAGTTGGTAGGTAGTAGGAGTGGTATTATTTTATTTGGAGGAGAGAGAATATGGGCCAATGGTTAAAAGGTAGAAGAATTAAAATAATAGTGGGTCATATCCAAAAATAGAAGTGTAAAGAGTATTATGGGACAGATGAAAAAGGAAAGTGTAAAGAGTATTCTGGGACAGAGGGAGTAATATAATTAGACCATTATAATGGACTCAATTTTGACTCACCTTAATCTATTTTCCTCTAGTTTCTTCTATATAACTGCACTCTTACTCTGTTACTTTTTATTGTTATGTCAACTCCATTTTCGATCTTAATTGCTAAATTTAAAGTTTTCTAACTATTTACACTGTTTGAATTATTAGGTGAACTATGAGCCTATGGAGGAGATCAAACATAGATGTTTCACATTATACGCTATTGGTGGCCAAATCTAGCTAGCAATATATTGCAATATGGTGCTTGTAGGCAGTATTTAGAAGGAATTTAGGAATGTATATCTTGTGGTACTGTAAAAATTATTTAGTTTGGTTTGATTTAAAACATTTAGTTTATATTAATAAGAATTTAGTCATGATTGTAGTACTCTTATAAATTCATTATTTTGAGAAATTTCAATACAAAAATGACAATTATTTTGAGCTTCTAGAGCAACTTTTAATCTTTTGTCACAAATATATATATTATTATAGGTAGTATAATAGCTTGGAGTAATAGGTGTTGCAATAGTTTGGAGTAATAGGCGTCACAATAGCTTTTGCTAATGGGCGTTGCAATAGCCTAACCGTTGCATAATCTACATGAAACCAGTGACTCACACAGCCGTTGCATAAAAGATTGGTCTAGAGCAACGGTTCATCAAGCCGTTGCAATCGGTCCCAAAAGTCGTTGCATTAGGCCTATTGCAACGCCACCAAATGCGACGGTTGAAAACCATTGCAATAGGTCTATTGCAACGACTTTTGGGCCTATTGCAACGGTTTTCATGTGTTGCCTTTGCCCTTTAATGTAGTAGTGCGTTTTCCCATTCCTAGTGCTTTTCCTAATTTGATTTCAATAGTTTATACCCTTAGTTTTACCAAAACTTGACGATTTCTTAGGCCTACCTTATTGTTAAATTAACACAATTTGATGTTCCTTAGTCCTTGTGGAAAAATGACCCTTACTTACCACTTTACTTAGTTTAGTGGTCTAGTTAGGTTTTTTTGACATTAGGAGACTAGTAACGATCTATTTTTCCATATGTCAGTCAAACACACCTCAAGAACAAATTGATGAGTTGAAAGGGTATACTGGTAAATCTTTTAGCACGTGTCGTGAGACTTGAGTCGATTCATTACGATTCCGCCTTTTTCCTATTCTGATCCCTTGCCGTTTTCTTAACTACATTATCTCTTCTGAGCTAACCATAGCATAACCTTTCAACACTCAGAGCTATGACCGCGCTTCATCTTTTGAGTGTTCCATTCTTTGGCCTTTCTTGTCTTTTTCAGCTTAGGGATGCTATACGGAATCTTCGCTCGAAACTTCCACTAAGCGTGACGAGATATCTTCAAAATCAAGCAATCAAGCTGAGTACTTCATCAACTCCACCTTATTGGGGGCTTCATCACTGGTCCACCCATAAAGTCATAGGATCCAGGTCCAGACCTATTGAAGGACCTCATTACGAGTCCATATATGACATCTTGGGTTTTAAACCCACACTGATGCAACAACGCATTTATTTATGGGCTCGCTTAGGCCCTTGGCATACAAAACTCAAAGCATGTACAGCTCAAGCATTACAAGGACTACAACATATTTTAAGTCCAATATCATCCATTAACTGAATGAATCATTTTTGGGGGCTTCTTACTTCTCTTTCATTGGCTCCATGTGTACCTTGATAAGGGCTTCATTACGAGTCCATACAGAAGATCTTTGGCTCCAGAACCATACAAGAAAATAATACGAGATCCTAAATATTTATGGGCTCACTTAGGCCCATAATTAACCAAAGTCAAAGACTCATTCCACGACGCATTTCGAATCAAACATAACCTATGTAGATCATCCTTGGGGGCTTCTCATTTCTCCTCTTTGAATAATAGTTTTCTAAACGAAAAAAATTGAGCGTAGAGGAACAACAAAGCATCATACCCTCTACATTAGCATCATATCATCTGCATTAGCATCATATCTCTGTAGTATCATATCTTCTACATTAGTGTCATATCTCTACATTTGCATTACATATCTGCATCATCTAAACATTGTGTCAAGCATTGCATCCTTTATCCTTAGCTATAGGATCCTAGTATCAATCATCGCGTCACACAGACATACACATGATAGCACTTTTAAGTCTAGAGTATTAGAGGTCCCTCTTTATAGGTTAAGTCTTTTCTAATTGCACCCAAATCACGGGACACATGCATTGTATGTATGTATATCTGTGTATTCGTTGGAAAACAACCGTTAGGTCTGCGGACCATTACAAACCGAAACAACCGAAAGCAATCGTTAGGTCTGCGGACCATTATGAAGCGAAACAGCGGAAAACAACCGTTTGCTCTACTGACCATTACCAACCAAAAAAGCGGAAAACAACCGTTAGGTCCGCAGACCATTACAAACCAAGACAGCGGAAAACAAGCGTTAATATGGTTCGTGTTCCTGGAGCGGGATGCAGCTCTACCCCGATATGAGCCTAACAAGAATAGCTCTACCCGTTCATGAGCTTGACTAGAATAACTCATGATTCCTTTTTCCATATATCATTTACACCGATATGAGCCGAGCCAAAATAACTCTAAGCTGACATGAGCCGGACCATAATAGCTCTACGTTGCCATGTTCCTGAAGATTTTGTTTATTTTGCAGGTACCGGCGTAAAAGAGTGATTTCCGATTGCATAGCATCTAGAATCAATTCCTGTCCGACACGTATACTTTGACTTTCGGTTTTACAAACCACAGTCAAAGTAGGGGCTTCTGTAGACACATAATCGTGTATCCCCATTTAAGGGTCCAATGATGAAACATACAACGATTTTTAGTTGGCGCAACCCAAAGGAAGAGCAATTTGAAGAGCCAACCCAAAATAAATTTTAAAGTGTTTTTTGAAATATTATTTCAAACCCCAATTGATTATTCATGATAATCAATTGTATATTAAGCCCATTAAATATTTTAAGTCCATTTAAAATATTTTAAAAGCCCAATTGTTTATCTATTATTTTTAATAAATATTCTATTAATTTAAAATAAGACTTTTGTTCCGCAAAAGTCCATCCTCGGATTTTAAGGGATAAAAAAATACCTAAAAAAACGCGTTTAAGGACAAAAAGTTGGCAAATGAGTTGGACGCAGGCGGTGCGCCTAGCGCGCCATGTGCGCCCAGTGCATTGGTCAAATGTGTCAGGAGCGCCAATCTGCGCCTGACACGTGGATTTGTGACTCACACAGAGTCCTGCTCCTAGCGCCCATGTTTGTGTGAGACGTATCTTTTTTCTTTTCTATCTTTTTAAATACGCGTATCACATGTACGTGTTTGACTGCGCTGGCCGTGTCAGGTACACAAATGTGCGCCTGACACTTAGATGTGCGCTTGACATGTAAGCCTGAGCCTGGCGCAGGTGGGCGCGTGAGGCGCACTTTCCTGTTTCCTAGAAATACCTCTGATTTCCCGAATCATCGACGGCTTTTCAATTTATTATTTCTCGAGCACAAAAATCTCCCAATACTTACGAGTCATATTTCGAACCTTCAAATACCCCAACACTTTCAATACATCGATCCCTTTTCGAGTTCCTAATCATACCATGCTTTTGATTCCACGATGGCTCCTCCTGGAGGTAATTACGCTATTCGACCTAAACCTCATAGGTATAATTCTTGAGGACTCCTTTAATAATTCTATTGTTTATATTGCTTTGAAGTTACTAATAATTTCTTGTCATGATGTAGAAATTTATTTAATAATTGTGTTTATTGTACATTCTAATCCGTTTTACTCTTATTTTTGTATATAATATTCATATTGTTATGATTGTCCTGCATGCTTTTTATCATCTACATGTTATTATTGCTAAACAAGACCTAAAGAATTGTTCTAACTAATTCAGATAATTTGGACAACCTGTTAGGTACCTTGTAATATTATTGTTCAATAACTTGTCGCTAAAAATTAGTCTTTTATGTGTTTCCTGAACCAACCTAGATTAAATATTTTTTAGGGTGCATAAAAATATTATATGATTATTCTTTGGCATAAAATTTGGTGTGAATCGATATTTAGTAGAGGCCAGCAATGGGCAACATGGTTCCTGATTGTGTTGTAATAAATGAATGATATGCTTCAGAAACAAATAACACTTTGACTAATAAAGAACTAACGAAAAAGGTTCCAATTACTAACTCATAAACATTCTCAGCTTCACGGCAGTTCACGAAGAAAACTCTGCCTTTAGTCTGATTCCCCATCCCTGGTTTAACACCGGTATTTGGAGAAGCTAACTTTTGTTGATCATTTTGAAGGGCCTTATTACTCGGGTCAGGCTTGACTGAAAGCTCTACACCAGCTTTTCTAAAGCACTCATACTTTCGGTGCCCCAATTGCTTACAATAACGACACGTAACCAAGTTCCCCTCATAATCATTCCCAGGGTGGTTCTTATCACTTCTTTTGCAGAAAAAGGTTCTCTCAGCTCTCTTCCCATTCCCTTGGTCTCCATTAGTCTTTCGACTAAGGTACCTATCGTCTTTCTCAGTTTGGCTAAAACGGTCATTGGGCTTGGGCTTCTTATTACCACTATGTTGACTCCCATTGCTGTTATATTTCCTCTTTTCCCTAAGAGGAGTTCCCTTAAAGCTTTCTTCCTTTAATCCCATATCAGTGAGCAGCTTTACCATAATATCTTCAAGAGTCTCAAAAGTTACACCTGCCAACTTACTTTGTAGGGTTATGATTAACCCTTTCTCAAACCTTTGGGCCGTCAAAGTCCTAGGTGGTATCATCTCAAGTGCAAACCTCATTAACTCCAAAAATTTGTTATAATATTCGTTAACAGACATAGTCCCCATTCTGAGATTAGTGAACTCCATAGCCTTTTGATTTCTTAAATGGGTAAAACTTAGTCCTTAAGGCATCTTTAAACTCGTTTCGCCCAAAGTCTGGATCCTCTAAGGGATCGTGTTTCCTTTGTTTCCACTATAGGTCTGTCTCATCTCTTAAATAATAAACAGCATTATTAACTCAAAGGTTTTCAGGGCACACTATGGCTTCAATAAGCTTATCGAACTCTCGGATCAAGTTTTCTAAGCTAGTTGGGTCCTCTTTCCCATGGTAAGTCGGAGGTTTAACTACTGCTACCCTTTTGAAAACCTCACGTAAGCTATTGGTTTCACTCTGCTTAGTCTAATGATTAGCCATCACCTGAATAATGTTTTCAGTTATCTTTGTTAGCCTTCTAACCATAGAACTTATACTCCTTTTCCTTTTTTTTGCCGATCTGCTATAAATAAGAGTGTTTGAGGATAAATCTCAACTAACATTCATAGAATAGATGTCCACTTACCCGACCTTTTTCCCCACTAATAGGAATATGCATGTTCTCTCTTGCGCTTGCTGTCCAAGCTTCCTACAAATTAGCCCACTAACTCAATTAAACACATGCCTATTTTTATTTAGATTTTATTCCTAAATTTACTCAAACCAATCCGATTTTTAACCTAGATATTTATTTAATTTATAACCTAACTAATTCCATAAAATTATGGCAAGAATAAACTGGACTCCAATTTTGACTCCTTTAATTCAATTACTATTTTTTAAGACTCTTACATAGACACCAACCCAATAGACTAGTAGACACCTGAGTTCCACTTGAAACTCGACTCGTGTTCGTGTGAGACTCCAAACTCCAGTATCCTTATAATAACCATAGAAAATTAAACTCCTAATTTTTGAGACTTTTGTACTCTTCAAGATGCTCCTTCTCAACCACTCTTGAATATGAACTCCCTTTCGAACTTGGCATTGATCAGCTCTACTCTTGCTTAGGAATTCTGCTTTGATCATCCCTTGTTCCATTAAGTAATTCTTGCTCTAGAACTCATTGATATTCTCCTGATTCCTTCATTAGATAGACCTCGACTATTCTTCACTTGGAACTCCATCTTTTTATGCTTGGAGAGTTTGTTACTCATCAAGTTCCTTCCAGCAACATGTGAGACTAAGAACTTGTAAAATTTCATACGAACTCAAAGCTTTATTAGACAAGTTTTTTTGTGTGTAAGTCATCACAAAAACTTATTGATCAACAAAACATGCCACGATTCGATTCACCTCACAATCAACAATACCTTGTTGCACAAGTGAAATTGCCTTAGCATTTTTCTCCAATTTCTTGAAATATGCTAAGGAGTAATCACTCTCCTTTTTGGTTAGCTTGTATCCATTGTCATCGGTCTCGTCAATACTAAATGGACCATCCTTAACAATCTTCCAACATTCATAGTCTGTAGATAGGATGTAGTTCTTCATGCAATTTTCCACCAAGGATAGTTTGTTCTCTTGAAATTGGCCAGCCCCAAACTTAATCCTCCATTTGAATGTTCATTCATATGATCCTTCCCTATGGATTAACCTTTCGAGAAGTTAGGCTCTGATACCAATTGATGGCCCAAATAATACTCAAGAGGGGAGCGAATTGAGTATGTGAGACTGTGAGTTGATTACCAATTATTTCTATTTAATATGTTAATGGAAATGAGACCAGTAAGAGAACTGAACTATTATACGTAGCGGAATAAATAAGTCAACACACTGATTTAATGCGGTTCGACTCAACTTAAGCCTACGTCCTTCACTATTCTAATCACTCTTCTTAATTAACTCAAGTGAATAAAATTGAATACACTCAATTAAAGTCTCCACCTATGAAGACGATGATTCCCCAACAGTTAACTATAATTATTCAATGAAGTGATTCCCCAAACCACTTTCCCAACCACACTGCACAATAATATGTAGTTCAATACAAAGAAGCTCCCTATGAACTATGCTTCAAAAAGATTTAATGGAGAATATTTTCGCTCTCTACTGTTGTGCTTATATCAATTGTGTTTTAGGGTTTTTTAAATTGCAAGAAGCTTTTCGTAATGTCGAATTTTTCTCAGTCAATTTCTGAAATGAATTTAGTGAAATGTTGCTTGGTTAAGTAGGCCTTGAGTTGTAAATTAGACTTATTGTGATACATAAACATATTTGCCTCAATTGTTGTTCACAATTTTGGTAAATATAATTCCTTTAACTTTATTCTGATTTCTCAGAAAAAAAAATCAATATGATAATCTCTAATTACAACTCATACTCAAACAACAATATCATACACAAATGTCAGACTTTTCAAAACAGTTTTTAGGAAAGTATCTTCAACATAATCTTTCCAAAACAAAAGAGGACTTTGAAATTCTAATAGTGATATAGTAAAATGGTCTTGCAATGATCTCATGTTTACTGACTTTGATATTCAAAACAAAAGAGGACTTTGGGAAGTTTGAATTTTAGGAAATAACTTTCCTTAACTACCACAAAGAAATCGGCAAGTAAGATATGCATATCATGAGTGATTCTTGCCTAAAAATAAGTCGTAAAAGTCTCATGGATCATCAACTTGAAGTTAAACAATCCAGATTTGAATTTCGGCTCAAAAATTAATAGCGCCAAAATCACGTACCTATGATTCTGCTATTCTTCTGAACTGGTTTGCATCAAGGAACACTTGCAAGTGGTTCAGACAAAATAGTTGATTTCATCCATTTAAAGCAATGCCACTAAATGAATTTTTAATCTTCACAAAGTGACAAATATGGTGACAAAAAAAAAAATTCTTTGCAAACATATATATGCACAAAAATGATAATTAAGGAGTACATATCTAGCCAATATACAAAGGGAGACACTTGAAGCCAACTTCTTAAATCTAATTATACCTAATAAGACAAGAAACATATAAATAAAGTTACGACAAAAAGGTTTTGTGAAGGTATCCGAGTCATGGTATTCACTTTTGCAAAACAGCAATTCAACCAAACATTTTTCAACATTGTCCCTCAAAAAGTGATGCGTTATCTTAATATGTTTTGTTTCAGAGTGTTGGACATGATTTTTAGAAACGTTTACAACACTTGTGTTATCATACAAAAAGGAGCACTTCCAAAACAACACCAAAATCATTCAGCTCATTCCTTATCCACAATAGTTGTGAACAGCTGGCAGTTGATGCAATGTATTCAGCTCCTGCTGTGGACAAGGCTACTGAAATGTGCTACTTTGATCCCCAATAAATCAAACATGATCCAAGGAAATGAGCCATACCTGAGGTACTCTTCCTGTCCATGAGGAACCCAACATAGTTTGCATCTGGGCACCCAATTGCTATTCAATAGAACTTTCTTTTAGGTACCACAAGCATAGATCATCTGTTCGTACCAAGTATCATAGAATCCTCCTAACAGCCTTTAAATGAGATTCCTTAGGATTACTTTGAAATCTTGCACACAGTCTTACATGAATGAAAAATAATGTCAGGCCTACTAGCTTTTAGGTATAACACATAGCCCATCATACCTCTGTAAAGTGAAGCTTCTACATCCTTTCTTTTCAAATCAACATCAAGTTTGGTAGATGTGGGAACAAGTTTATCATAAGCTTTACTTTATTGCGTTCCATACTTCTTCAAAATCTCTCCAATATACTTTTGCTGATGTCCATCAACTGTTTGCTTGATCTAAAGCCCAAGGAAGAATCCCAATTCACCCATCATGCTCATTTTAGAGTCACTCTGCATAAGATTAGCAAATTCATTGCATAACAAGAATCTCAACTACTAATAGATCTGGTTCCCTGTTTTTGATAAACAGTGCTTTGTAAATTGTTCCTCTTTTGTAACCATTTTCCATCAAAATGTACACAACCTCTCATACCATGCTCGAGGAGTTTGTTTAATACCATAAAGGGCTTTGTCTGATTTAAAAACATAATTTGGGAACTCACTGTCTTCAAAACCACATGGCTTTTCAACATATACCTCTTCAATCAAATGGCCATTAAGAAACGCAGTCTTAACATCATTGGAAACAACTTCATTGACATGTGAGCAACAAAGGCTATCAAAAATTTTATAGCCTCCAATCTAGCAACAGGTGCAAAGTCTCATCATAATTAATTCCTTCTTGTTGATTATACCTTTGCACAACCAGCCCAGGTTTGTTCTGGTTATTAGACCAAGATCATCCAACTTCTTTTTGAACACCCACTTGGTACAAATGAGTGACCTATCCAAGGGTCTTGGCACTAGATGCCAAACCTGATTTCTTTTAAACTGATTTAATTCTTTGTGCATAGCCAAAATTCAATATGGATCAGCCGAAGCCATTTTGTAGTCAACTGGATCTATGTTAGAAAGAAAAGAAAAGAATGCATAAAAGTTTTCATAAATAGATCTTCTGGTTTGAATGCCATTTAAAAATATCACTAATGATTTGTTTAGGAGGATAAGAGTATTGAAATTTATAAGGCCTAAACCAAGCATCACCTTGTGCATTTCTCTCACGTCTTCAGATGAACCAACTTGTATATTTGTTCATGCGTCACCAGTTTGGAAAGTGGCTCCCCTGAGCTTCTTACTTCACTACTACAAAATACCTTTATTAGTCACCCTTTTAGAGTCGCTTGTATTTAATGTGCGACAATAAACTTTTAAAGTTCCATTTAATAACAGAAGCGACGCATAAATATGCCAGTAGATATTCCAAAAAGACTAATGTGTCGCCTATTTTATAAAATATGACTCTAAACTTTCAAAAAGAAAGATGACTCTAAAAGTTCAAGTATCGTACCTTAGAAATAGGTGTTACCTATCCCTCCTTAATTTTAATTTCAGTTTCCTTCCTTACAAAACAAATAAAATAGTTTCGTATTGCTTATTATACTAAAGCGACTCAAAAACTATGCGTGTCACATTCTATATAACTAGTTGTTGGACCGCGCTCATAGTCGAGTTAGGGAATAATTGTGAACAATTAAATGGTAAGCATTAGCATAGTCCAGTTAGAGAAAACAAAGACATCTAAACTTAATATATAGTTAAGAACATAACCTAAGCAGATTGCATAACATATATGCATAAAGCCCTTAGCTTGTTAGTTTTGGCTATTGGGTCATTGCCAGGAACATGGAGCCACACGAGCCTCTATGTTCCTCTAAAACACCCTTGGATCATTGTTACATATACATTATATATATATATATATAGAAGTGAGTTCATATGAAAATGCATACTTATATGAGAAATGAGAATGGATTTTACGCGCTATAATTCTAATGAAAAAGTGATGTAACTCTAATGAAAAAGAGATGTAATTCCAAAAAGAAAATATTAGAAAAAAAAAATTTGAAAAAAAATTAGTTTTTTTCTGGGCTCGAAGTTTTTTCGGGGGTATAACTCTAATGAACATGTGTTATAAATCCAATCCAATCATGCGGTTGAGATTCATTCTCATTTCTCATGTAAGGAGGCATTCCCATTTGATCCTTATATATATATATACATACATATATATATATATATATATATATACTTAACCAATCCGTGTCTGGCTATCATAATGGTTTGGGAATATTCTTCGACATCGAGAACCACACCAAGAACATCTAAATAGTCATGAAAGTAGGTGAGCGGGTTCGCATCACCGACGTGAAAAGTAGGAGCTGAGTCAGCTCTAAGAAGCAAATCCCAAGATGCTAGAAGCTCTCAAGTCTAATATTATAATGATCATAAAAGACCTTGTTGCTAGCATTTTCACAACTTGCCTTCTCTGTGCATTCAATTTCCACCATTTTTTCGTTTCAGCCATGCTCAACTTAATCGTTGTAGTTAGAAATAATGACCCAATTACTCCTGTACCTTTTTCATACTCCATGTACAAGCTGATTTTTATGATTTTTTTGTTTTCCTGCCATCTATTAAATTGATACAGAAATACTTTATCAATGACAATATGTACAATTCTAGCTTAAAAGTTATTAATAATAAGGAAATATAATAGAACATTAGAATTTTGCTGTGATTTGCTTTGCATTATGATGTCTAATTATACACCTAAAATGCTATTAGGCTTGATCTTGATATAGTTAATTAACAACATTTCTGCAAACCCAGTATAATCTCTGTTTCAATTTGAATTTAAAAAATCAATCAATTATAATCAACAAGCTAAAGGTATACTCAACTTTATATTCAATACAGTGCAATGCAAAATGACTACAATGCTCCAATCTTCCACCAACATCATATTCTTACATTTCCCCATCCCCTCGTTCTTGAATTACTATCGATAACTATCATTACTCTGATAATTTAATTAACAATTGATAACGAAAGAATAAAGAATGTTAAACAACAACAACAACAAAAAACTACTACATGACCACTGGACAATAGGACAACCAGCTTGCTCTTATAGCACAATTGATGGCTTTCGATCCCATCTTCCACTAACTTTTTATTTCCTTGATAGTTTTACACTCCGTCCTTCAAATTCCTCGCCTGAATAATCAATTGCCTACAATTTGAACACCAATAAAAATCCACTTGATGCATCGCCAATAGCCTGATTTGACATGAGAACCAATTAGCCATTTATGAAACCAATAATAGTGGTAACAAACTGTAAGAGTGTAAAAAAGACTTACTTGATAATTCAAATTGTTGCTCACAATATTTCATAGACTTATATAGAGTAGACTGTCGAGGTCGATATTCAAAGAACATTCAGCAGCATAAAAGATACTAATATGACCTAAGCATGCAAAACTTGTACATATTTTTGCAAAAGATACACATCGGACAAATCAAACTTAAAAAATTGTATGTCTCATTGAGCGTCTGTAAACGAACTCCTAAGATAGGTCTCTTCACTCGCTGACTCTTCTTGCTCTGGAGTTTGCTGCTTTCCTCAGCTGCTGGAACATAATTCTCATTGCTCGTTTGCTTAGCATCAGCTCTAGTTTTACTGCTTGCAACAACTGCAGCAGATGCTGAGCCACTGCTCTCTTGAACATAAAAGGTGTTTCTTCTGTTTTCCAAGCACAAATTATGATGCTATTTCAGTCAGTTCTACTTCGGCAGGTTTTGATTAAACAAGCTTTCATTTGACAATCGTCATTTGGCAAACAATAATGCTGAGCACCAGAAGCAGTTAGAAGACCTTTGATGAGCACATACATGGATGATAAAGAGTTTAATCATTTCGTAATGTCCATAGGATCTATCCTACTGAACCAGCAGGAAAAAAAACTGAAGAACCAAAAGCAACACTATTCTACCCAATCATTAAGTCAGAAAACTCCCGCGGGCTATTTCCAAGATTCTTAAAGAATAGGTTAAACACAACAAATAAAGGAGACGAAATGGTTCCAGTGACTGGCACACCAGGAATCACAATAGTAAGTTGAGGGTGAGAATGATTTATCAATGATGACATATACACTGGTTGCGAGTTTTGATTAGGAACAGATAAAAGAGGAAAAGAGACGAAAATGCATGACTAAATGTGTAAGCACAGAAAACTCAACAACACAGAGAAGATATGCCAAAGAGAGAAGACTGATAGTCACAAGAACTTCAACTTTCAGAGTCCATGGAATAGCATCATGCATTTCTTCAAAACCAATAGCATCAAATCGGAGCAATCTTATCATGAAGCATAAAAATCCTTCAAAAGTTGTCTACGCTCTCCAATTTGATACTATATCTTTTAATATGTTGCTATAGTATTTCATCTTCGATAATCCCAAATCTATCTAGCACTAAAGAGGAGTAGGTCTTTTTATTAACTACAAAAATAGTTTTCCTATATGATATTGGTGTTTAGACCCAAGATAAAGATTGCTTAAATAAGAAGATTTGAGGTATTTTGGCCATTTTTGATGAAACCAAAAGATTATGTATACTGAGCTTCTTTCATAGTTTGAAGTATCAGAAGCTCTTTGCATTTAAGATCAAATCAAAACTGGAAAACTAACTCCCTGGTTAACATATGGGTTTGTTCAACTAATACATTGCATTTATGGGTTTGTCATATCCCCGTAAAATGTATGAGCTTTCGTCTTTCGATCATGCTCCTTCGTTTCGGATAATCGGATCTAACATGAGCCTAAACTAATACCCTTTCAAGAAAAAAAATATCCATGATAGATGCTCTTAAGGCTACATCAAACATCCAAAGACATAAATCTTACAATAATGCTCGAAATATATCACATACTTTTGCATCAAAAATCGTCGAGCTTCTCATTGTTCTCTGATAACGACAACATAATCCAATTCTCAAAATGTCAACTCGTCTCTTCTCTTCATTTGTCGAATTAGAATATTATCAAAAGTTTACAAAATGCATAATACTAGACGATTAAGAATAAAAGAAACAACCATCAAACGATGAAAATTACAGCTTCAAAAATTTGAATATGATGGCCAAAAGATAATGGAATTTAATTGTAATGATGGAATTGAAATTCTTTTTTCTTCCACCAAATTTAAGAGTAGTTAAAAACCAAATTGTATAGCACAATTTATTTTTCCCTCCTCAATTTTACATGTGAACACGTCAAACCAAGCTTCAAAGCAACTTAAAGAATGTTAAAAACCAACTTAAAAATGCATCAATGCAAGCTAAATATACCCAAATAATATAAGGATAAGGGTAACAAAAGGAAGTCAATGATTCAGAATTATCATAATCATGGATAAGATTTCCAATATTTGCCAATCACAACCAATCTAATTTGAATGAAAGAAATCTATCATGGGTTACTTATTTTAAAGGTCATAAGAAAAAGAAACAAGCATAAATGACACCAAAAATGTAATTTTGTTTAAGAAAACTTCTAAATTACTGCCCACCTTTTTTTTTATCTAAAGCCCTAGACCGAGTTATACAAAGAGGAAGATCAAATTCAGACATGAAAACAACCAAGTGATACAAGTTCGACATAAATTATGCAAGGAGAACAAAAGGACGATTTCACTCAAGTACAAGTGTAGGCAAAAAAAATTGAAGAAATGGTGATGCATTTACATTACATAACTAACCTTTTGCTCGACCACTGGAACCTTCAACACTTTCAAGTTTACCTCTAGCTTTCTATAATTAGAGTTGTAAATCATACAAAAAAAAGAAAAAAAGTGATGTATAAAGGATTGCAATTTTCAACAAAAAGATCACAATTTAAACTTTAAAATTGTTCCTCAACATTTAATAGAAGCAAGTGTCAGACCTCAAGTAATTTATGAAAAGACCAACAAAAGTTAAAAGAAGACATGGAAAACCTAACCTTTTACCCGGGGAGAAGCTTGCACATCATAAATTGTGTAATTAGTTCATCGTGGCAGTGATTAGAATTTGAAGGCCCCATATCGAAGCTTAAACCCCATGTGAAAGAAACAAAATTCTACGATTAAAGTACAAATCTCGATTACAACATCAATGTAGATTACCTGTTGATGCGGTTGGAGCGGAGAGAAAGAAGGGTCAGTGGCGTGGTCAGTGACGTGGTCAGTGACGTGGTCAGTGACGAATCTAGATCTGATTTTCTGGCGAAATCCTACATTTAATTTTGTAGAGAAATCTGGGTTTTAACACGAACACATCCAAGTCTTTATCCCCACTACTAGTGATTTAATCCGATTCTTCTCTTCTCTGTCTGAAAATATCCCTGAAAAGCATAAAAAACATCCACATAAATTAGAGGTGGAAGATGAGAGGGACAGATTGCATAAATGAGAAGAAGAGGGAAGGAAAGAGAAAAGAAACAGGAGAGAGAAAGAACCACCTATGAAGAGGGGGAGAGAGAATACTGAGACTGAGGTCCATCCATGCCCCCAAATATTGCAACCGTGCCCCTAAACATTGCAATAATCACAAAAAGCCCAATAAAGAGTAAACTTCGAGCAATATAAACTCATAATACTTTTCATAAGCATTTTGGGGCAATCCTTGCTTTTAATAGGTCTAAGATAAAACAAATAAAGATTATATTTGCTAAAATTAGCAATTAAACATTATGTGATGTGGATGTGGATGTACTTTAAGTTGAGTTTGACGGAAATCCAAGAATCTTGAAAAAAAGATTGGATCTTTAAGGTTTTCCTTAAGTATAAAAGATAAAATAATTCGATCACCCACAAAGTAATTGACGAATTGAGTCTTGATTCACTCTCAAACACAAAGTAATTAACCAATCAATCTTAAATATCAAACACAAAGTAATTGATTCAAGGTTTAGAAATCACAAAGAAGTCCGAAGATTTTCACAAAGAAAATGAAAATCTCATTTAATCTCATAAATATTCTATTCTCTTTTAATGAAAAACGAGCCATATACATAAGCTTACAAAAACTGATTCCTACCTCTACTAGGTTTAGGAATACTAAATAAATTAGGAAAACAAAGGAATTCCTACATCTATTTGGAATCCAACTAAAAGTACAATTCTAACTCAACTATAATCCTAACACAACTAGGACTACCAATCCAAATAGGATTAGGATTAAAAAAAAACTTACTCCTTAAACAAATAGGAAATGTAATCCTAATAGAACTATGATTACACAAATCCTAACAGAACTAGGATTCTAGTAATACTTCTAATAAAGTAATAAAAACAACTTAGGAACCGAATTTAAATAAGAGAATTTCGGTCCTTAACAATAAAAACTAACAAACACTACTTGTGACCTTGAATTGTAAGATAATCCAAATCCATATCATTCTCCCCTTCTATAAAAAGAATTCGACCTCGAATTTTGCTGAATCTCAACAGTAGAACTGGATTAAAAGGAATTAGGGCTTCTTCGGATAATTTATATTGCATCGAATAACATGGACTTCTAGGGACGTCAAGATTACCATCACGATCAACATTACTCTTGCTGACCCCAATAGTATGAACTAGCCAACTTGTAGGAGGTTCGAAAATAGTATCAAGATCTCTCACGGCAACCTTACTTGGCAAGTTGCAGATAGTGGAATCTTTGGAAAGCTCTCACTAGTGGAAAAAAATGCAAGGGCTACGGTGCAAGGGTTGTGGTTTATTGAAAAATACAGCCCTTAATAATGAAGGGTTGCGGTTAGCCCAAAAACCACAACCCTTTTTGATGAAGGGCTGCGGTTTTCTTATGAACCGCAACCCTTTTTTATTATTATTATTTTCACTCGTTAAGTCTTTCCCACGCTAAGTCTCTAGCCCTAGATACCTCAAACTCCCTCTCCCTCCTCTCCCGCCCTCCCTGAACTCGGTGCGCTGACTGCTGTTGGATTCGTTCTTCTCGCAGGTAATTCACTCTGATTTCTTCTTCTCATTTTTGGATTCATTTCGATTTCTTCTTTTTCGTTTTCAGTTCTTTTTGTTTCTTTAATTCGCTCAACACTTACATTCTAATTTTTGAATTTAGGCTTACAACTTTCAGTATTTTCCTCTGAATCCGAGTTGAGAAATTCTTGGAATACACTCGGTCGAATTGGTAATTTTTTCGGTTATTTTCGCCCTCCCTGAACTCGGTTCGCTGGCTACTGTTGGTTGTTGTTATTATTTGCTCAGCCTTCCTTTCCTCCGGCGCCGTCAATCGTTTGCCTGCACCACTATGTCAGGTACTTCTCTGCCTTCTCAATTCTCTTTCTTTTTTGTTATTTTTTTTCTTCTTAAGTTCTTTATTAAATTATTGCTTGAATTATTTTTTTTTCTTGTTGAGTTATTATATGAATCATGATATGGTGTTGGTGTTATTTTTTGTTTTGGGTTGATGATTTGTTGAATTATTCTACATACTGAAATAATTAGGGTTTCAAATTGACAGAAAGTTGTAGAAGTTGAGGATTTTTGGTACATTGACTCACATTCAGCCATGGATGTTTCCCCTGTTTTTCACATTGTTGCATTCTTTCTTTAAGAATAAGTTATTTTGGGACCTGGTTTCCCGTATTTGAGTATCTTCTACCTGTATTTGAGTATCTTCTACCTGTAAATGGTGGCTGTGGTGTTATTTCGCTGAGTTATTATTTGGTTTATGGACATGTTTGGTCTGTTTACCCTCTTCTTGCCTCTGTTCAGTTTTGGTGTTTCTGTTTCCCGACGATTCTTAAGATGTGAGTTCATATTTTATGGGATTTTGAGCATCACATGGTGCTTGAAAATAGAACAAGTGTCTTTTACTTTGAAGTAGTTAATCGACTCTCTCTTCTATGGTTTGCTGCTGCTGCGTGGGTGTATCATGTTGTTTTCTTGTTTGATGCAATGACAAAGCTTCATCAATGGTGCTCCCTAGGCTGGGAATGTTGCTCATTTCTTTTTGCTGTTTTTCATTGATTTATTGCTTTTCATGGTGTATTTTAGGTATACATGAGGAAATTACTCTACTTTGTTATATTTGTGATGTTTTGGTTATAGGATTTTATTGTTGTAGTTCTGAACAAATTAGAGAGCAGAAGGCGGTAACCCATGGCTAAGGATTACAAACAATCATGTTGGAAGACATATTTGGGAGTTTGACCGAGAACTTGGAAATCCTCAAAAAATTATAAAGGTCGAGGAGGCTCGTGAGAACTTTCGGGAGCACAGTTCTGATTTACTCATGCGAATACAGGTGCTTTTACAAATTCAAGAGCAAATCACAATTCCCTTTTTCTTCTCTTTGCTCCTTTGGTGACTGTATTCCTTGTTAGTTTTACTTAATATTTAAACAACGAAACCTTCCTTATCTCCATAATGCTGAACATAAGTGTTTATTGTACGTACATGATACATCATAATGTTGAACATAAGCTTTAGCCAGACTACTTGCAATGTTAGTCCGTTTTGTCACTCTGAATGAAGTGAGTGTTGTGAGATTTGATGCACATGAGTTTGTTGAATTTGTTTGCTCTGTGTAAAGTGTTTTCTAGTAACATGTATCCATTATCAGCCGAGACAAAGATAAATAATGCTGGTAATGCATAAGGATATGTGAGAAATAAAGCTCTAGTTTATGTTCACCTCGTATGGGCAAGTAGTAACTGGATTCCAGTTATAATCAGTGGCTATGTGTAGCTTCTTGGTGGATAATGTCGTCAAGCCTCTTTGTGAATAATGAAAATTCAACTTTGGATGTCTTTGAGAGATAGTGAGAATAAATATCTTTCTACTCCTTTCAACTTTGTTATTTGATTTATTACTTTTATGTTCGATTGTTGTTTATTTGAGAATGGAGTTGTTGCTCTTTGTTTTGTATATTTTGTTTATCATCTTTTGTGCGACTAAAAAGATGTGTGATCTTCTTACTCGTAACTTGTCACGTCAATTTGGAGCAGCTGTAATTCATGGTGACAAGTCCCGAGTGAACAAGACCATGTACTAAACCGGTTCCGAACCGGCGGATCTCCCGTACTAGTCGCTACGGATGTTACAGCCGTGGTTTGGATATAAAAGACATAAGGGTGGTGAATCATGCTACTAGTAAACACTTCCGGTTGATTTTTATTTTTATTTTATAATTTTTTGATTATAGTAGAACTTGTCCTCAATTGTTGGTGTGCATGTCATCTACTATATACTCTATTTGGAACTGTTGAGATATATTGTCACCGAGTCCCAATGTCTCGGAAATAAGGGTTTGATGGAATTCCACTAAAATACCTCGTTTTACAGTATATTTATTGCTACAATCTCTCCATTTAGTAGACTTATTGCTACAATCTCTCCATTTAGTGCATCTGTTGTTTTTAGTTTTATTGTACCAAAATTTGTAACGTGCATCTGCTGTTTTGAGTTTCACCTCCCTCCCTACTCTTGAATATGCTATGAAATGTTGGTGTGCTTAAGTAAAAAGATTTGCAATTAGCACGAAGAAATAATGAATTGTAATGAGGTCATAGTTGATTTTGCAAAGAATTTACAATTTATGTGTCAGGGTAATACTAGAAGATTTTACAATTTTTGTGTCAGGGTAATACAATTACAAAGTATAGCACTAATTTTCGATGGGAATCGTTTGTTGAATTTGAGAGTGAACTTTATAATTGTCTCATTGGTTTCAGTGGTTTTTGTTTGGCGAGGCTTATGATTGTGCTTTACTTATATGCGTCAATTCAGTCCAAGTTATTATCTATCTACTGCATTAAGCAGATAACTCGATAAGATGGAAAGATTTCTCTCACAGCTGATGTAGACTATCCACATTATTGCTTATGTTTTGAATTTATGATGAGTAATTTGTTTTCCTCTTATTATACTAAGTTGTGATCTTGTTTTCACTAACATTGCAATACTTAAAATGACAACATTTGATCTAGATGATGAGTATCACTAGTGAAAAAAACGCAAGGGCTGCGGTGCATTGCAAAACGCGGCCCTTAAAAGTGAAGGGCTGCGAACCGCAGTCCTTTACAAATTAAGGGCTGCGGTTTTTGGGTTGACCGCAGCCCTTTAACAAAAAGGGCTGCGGTTATGGGCCTAGTTAGGATTTTTGGGCTAATGGGTTCAAGCACTTGGACGAAATTCTCCCGCAAGGCCGCATACACGCATAGACATCCCAAAACAAAACCCTAACTTTTCTCTCTCCCTTCGTTCCCAGTCCCCGATTTTCCCTCTCATCTCATCAAACCCCTCCCCCTCTCTCTCTTTCTCTCTTCGCATCACTCCTCGCCGGAGCTGTCGTTCTCTCGCTGGAGCTTCTCTCTCACCGCAAGGCCGCATACACGCATAGACATCCCAAAACAAAACCCTAACTTTTCTCTCTCCCTTCGTTCCCAGTCCTCGATTTTCCCTCTCACCTCATCAAACCCCTCCCTCTCTCTCTCTCTCTCTCTTCGCATCACTCCTCGCCGGAGCTGTCGTTCTCTCGCCAGAGCTTCTCTCTCACTTGTCGTCGCGTGTTTCCATCGCTGCTTTTGTTCAATTGGCATCTCATTCTACAATGGTTATTCGTCTTCTTCTTCGTCCTCCGCTGCCGAATCTTCGGGTAATTTTACTTTTTTTTTTTTACTTTGTCAAAATTTTTGTGTCATTTTGATGATTGTTTGAGTATTAATGGAAACGGAGGTAAGAATGTGGAATTTTTTGTTCTTGTTGCTATCGTTTGTGCGTTTTTTTCCCGGGAAATCTAATTTATTGTTGTTAAATTCTCCTTTATTGTTCATTTCTTCAGATCTAACTTTTAGGAATTTTTATCTAGTTTTTAGTGCGATTTGAAATCCGTCGGCAATCGTTTCATGTTAGTCTCTCTCTCTTATTTTCAGTTGTTTTTATTGTTTGATTATACATCTTATTTGAGTTGGGTTTTTGTTTAATTCACCTTTTATTGTTTCATGTTTGATTATACTTTTTATTTAATTTGATTTTACTTCTCTGCTTGTTATTCAGATCTGACAAAATTAGGGTTTTAAGTTTGTCATAATTATAAAATCTAAGTTTTTTTTCTTGTTTCATCTTTATTCTACTTGATTGATTTGGACTTTGATAACAATGAAATGATCTGTTTAAAGTCTGTAATTAGGGTTTTAGTTGATGTTTTCACATTGAAAATTTTTAGGGTTTAAGGTGATTGATTTAGCTGTTTTGCTTAAAAAATTTATAGGTTTACTGCTAGTGATGGAAAACAGAAGCTAAAGGGTATTCTGCAATCAAGTTTTTTATAATTTGGGTCTTATTCGCATACTCAATTACACACTCAACGACATCTCGAACAAACCAGAGAAGTAAAACATTTATCTCATTTGCATAATTTGACCTCTTATGTGATTGTTTAGATTGGTTATTGATTCAAAATCTGAATTGTTGATAGGTATCTGCTCGTAACAAAGTGTGAGTCTGTGTCCTGCCGTCGAGGCCGAGATTAGGACTGAGGTGAAAAATGAGGATTGTGGTGTTGTCTTAAAAACAAAGCAGGAGGTTAATGGGGAAGCTGAGGTTAAGAAGGAAGAATAGGGTATTATGTTTAAGCCTAGGCAGGATGTGGTTGCAAAATCGGCTGCTCGGATCATGAATGAGCAACGGGGAAAGTAAGTTACATAGTTTCTTTTATATTGTTGCTCTCCTCTCCCTGCTCTACATCTCCTCTGCTTTGTGCTGCAGCAATTGTTGCCGTACCATTAGACCAGCACTGCGCCACCACCTTGCTACCTAGCAACATCAGCGCACGCCGCCACTCACTAGAATTCCGACATGATCATTTTAGAGATAAAGTTTCCACCTACATGATTGAGAGTGACTTGGTAATTTCTTCTTCCTTTTCTTTCAATTTAGAGATAAACTGCTACTTAATTTCTTTAAATTCATAAATGTAGAATTATTTTAGGGAGAGTTCAAATGTAGAAGAGAGGAAATGAAACGTTTATTATGATTAACCTCATAGAATTACAGCATGATTGATATATATATATACAAGAGCTCAAAAGTCAAAAGGGAGGAATGTAAGAATTACAATAGAGACTTCTAGAGGAAGTCAGTTAACTAACTAACTGATTTGTAACAAATTTGTATAACTTAATAAGCTCTAGTTGCTGAGGTGGCAGGAAGAACTTGAGCTTGAGTATCTTGAGACTTCAATAATTTTGGTGTTTTTCTTGCTTAATTACCAAATTCTATTATCCATGTCTATCACTTGTCTTGTAATGTTGAGACTCCATGGCTTGTAATGTTCTACTATAGGTAGAGAGACTTGTCTGACACTCTGACTCCTTGGTTAATTCATCTATTGCGGTTTGATGCTGTTTTGTGCAACATGCTCTTGCTTTTGGTATTTGTTTATAGGTAGAGAGGTATATACTGAATCCTCTAGAGCATAAAATTCTACTAATAGGTGTAAAAGAAGAGTCGATTCTTTCTAACAGATTCTGATAGCTTACAAGTGTTGCAACCTGCATGCCACCTAGTCGATCCTTTCGCTTTAAACAATGGCCATTTTTTGGTTAGTGGTTACCAATGTGGCCTTATACCTGATTCTAATGTGTTAGCACTCAATTTTAGTCTCATATTTGGATTTTGGTTGGTTTGGAGAATATAGACAAGGTTGCATACTTTGCAGTGTCTGCCACTTTTGGATGTTAGCTATAAAGAATTTGTACAAATAATATTGAGAACTACTCTACTCAATTCTTATTCTTTGCTGCTATATGACTTCACATATACAAATGATTTTGATGGATTGATTCTATCTAATTTGATGTTTTATCCTTGTTTCAGGTCAAACTTCTTGGGAACCAAATTCATCATCTACGATACGTAGCCACCCCATAACAGCTCTCAGTCATCACCTCCAGGCCGTTCAAGCAGAAGGTTCTACTCCAAGGAAGTCTCCCCAAAAGTTCCCACAGGGAGCTACAATATCGCCCAAGTCACATATGAGCTGAATGTTCTCGGTATGCGGGGACCAAGTAGGATGCATTGGTTCTTCCTATTGGCTGCTTATGTTACTAATTTCTTATCTAAATTACTAGTATACGAGAAGGTGGAGAGCAAAGGAAGGACAACATACAATGAGGTTAGCTTTTTTCTGGGTTACTCGCGATGGAAGACTTATTAGTTGTCACCACACCTGCCTATTTTATCCCTTTTTAATATAGAAACCAATCAATTTCAAGGATCACTAGCACTGCTTCTATAAATGCTGCACTTGAGGCTTTAAGATAAAGGAGAAGGGCACTTGTAATCTATTTTTGCTATATGTTCTCTACACATGTAATGTAATCTATATTTGTGTAAAAAACATAATTTGCAATGGAAAATGATTCTCTTAAAAAAAAAATTTGGGTCACAAGGGCTGCAGTCAGAACAAAAACCGTAGCCCTTGGTGGGTTAAGGGCTGCGGTTGAAGGCCAAAATCGCAGCCTTTAACTCACCAAGAGCCGCGGTTTTGGCCCTTAACCGCAGCCCTTAACCCACCAAGGGCAACGGTTTTTTCCCTGACCGCAGCCCTTCCTAAATGCCAAGGGCTGCTAGTCTAGGGCCTGCGGTCAAAAAACGCACCCTTGGGTCCTTTTGACCCGAGCCCTTGGGCCCTTTTGACCGCAGCCCTTGGGCTTATTTCCTCTAGTGTATATAGCTTCAGTATCTTTTGTTCTTTTTATCCGGCCTCTGCCCCCATATTTAAATTTTTTTTACTGTAGCACTGAGCTTAATCTTGGTACTTATACTTTTATTTGCTGACTTATATATAAACTCACCTTGGATGATTAAATTATTGATGCTCGAAGATTAATTTTTCTGCAAACAGTTTTGAGGAAAAATCCATCTGTTCCCTTTAAATCTTATTATGTGCCACTGGATGGGAAAGTGTCTTCTAATTCAGCCAACTTCCCTCTTGGACCCCTTTTAAGCAACGTGACATTCACAACAAATTTAGGTGCCACTTGGACTTAATTTGTCCTTGACATTCCTCGTGGTGCAGCTGGTGGGAATTTGCAGTTCAAATTAACATCAGAAGAAAAGTTTGGTTATGAAATATATGTGAGATATGATGGGCTTCCATCTGCTGATATATGGGATTTTTACTACATCAATCAGAAGAAAAAGGTTGGTTATGACTCTTTGTATGATATCTCTGTCTATTTTGTTGAAGGAGCTGTGGTTTCACCAACTTGTGTGCTTCTATTAACTAAAGAAAATGTGGAGAAGGTATTAGATATCATACACACAACCCCTGCACACACACCCAACAGACCCCTCCGTACCCCCACCCCCTACATAGCCCTGCACACCACCCCCCTACATAGCCCCGCAAACCACCCCCATGCACGGACTCCCCTCCCAAAGCCCTTGCACTCACACCCCCCCCCCACGGCCCCCCGCACACACACCCCCAAGCTCCACTGCCCCCCACCTCCCGTCATACCCCCCCCATCCCCTACACAGCCCCGCACACCACCCCCATGTACGTAACCCCTCCTACAGCCCCTCGCACACCACCCCCATGCGCGACCCCCCCTCCCATAGCCCCTGCACACACACCTACTGACTTTATTTTATTTATAACACTAGATTCGAAAATGATAATTTGCAATGAAAATTGATACTTATATATATATAACATCCCAAACTGATTTTTGTTTTTAATTTTTCCTAATTTTGGTGATTGATGATTCTAGGCCTTGATTTCTAGTTGAGCTTGTGTTATGGCAGATTTTCTGGTGATTAAGCTTCTCATATTGAATTCATTGCCTGAAATCATTGTTCTAGAGTTTTGATAATGTTGTGTCGTGTGTAGAAAGTGGACATCGTCTGGGAGCACCTAAAGTACACTCCACCATGGGTCACCAAACTCAAGGGGACCGAACTTTAATGGGCTGTTAAATGCCGAATATCGGGCCTGATGGACAACCACAATTTTGGGCCTGCAAAATTGGAGTATGTCGAACAAGGGAGTGAGGATGAAAATAGGGGTAATCTATTTTTGTAGTATGTTCTCTACACATGTAATGTAATCTTTATTTGTGTAAAAAACATAATTTCCAATGAAAAATGATACTTATATATATATATATATATATATATATATATATATATATATATATATATATATATATATATATATATAACTGTTTCGGAATATTTAGGATTAAATAATGCAAATTTTTTTTTTTGGGTCACAACGGCTGCGGTCAGGGCAAAAACCGCAACCCTTGGTGGGTTAAGGGCTGCACCAAGGGTTGCGGTTATTACCCTGACTGCAGCCCTTAAACCGCATCCCTTCTTAAATCCCAAGGGCTGCTAGTCCGAGGGCTGCGGTCAAAAAACGCAGCCCTTGGGCCCCTTTTGACCACATCCCTTGGGCCCCTTTTGACCACAGCCCTTGGGCAAGAGAATTATGACTAGAAGTTTCTCTTATCTCCTCTTTTTGATATTTTAGAGAATTCGATCTAAAACTATATTCTCGTGTGTAATATGACCAAAATCAGTAGCATCCTCAGTTTCTTGTATGATATTTGTTTGAGGATAAGTGTAAAGAACTAGTCATTCAAGATTTGTCAATGATTCTCCCAACTCTTGAATATTTGATCGAAGTTCTTCAGACACACGACAATGATTTTCATATTGAACATATTGAATATGTCGAAGTTCACTACTTTAAAAGGCATGATAACGATCACCCATGATAATGACCAAAAATCAACAATGAAGTTGACAAAGCTTGTCGCAGATTTAGGTTCCAAGTCACTCGATAATTTGAAGTTCAATTCATGATGAAATCTCACGAAACTTTAACACATACAGGTTTTCAATGTTATAATATCAATCCAATATGAATCACTCTATAATTCCAGTAGATACTCCGCAACAGCCAAAATAAGTTTACTGTGCTAGATTCCAACAAAATCAAACCAACGTACCAAAACTGTCTCGAAACTATGCCAAACGATCTTCAAATCTTATGAAAATATAGTATAGTAAACTAAACATATACCAGTCCAGTTTAGGCTTGATTCACACTCAAACACAAAGTAATTAAGCAATCAATCTTAAGTGTCAAACATAAAGTAATTGATTCAAGGTTTGGAAATCACAAAAAAGTCCGAAGATTTTCACAACGAAAATGAAAATCTAATTTAATCATATAAATCTTGTAACAACCCACACTTTCGACCTACTAACTAATCACACTTAAGATACACAAAACACAATCAACACTTAACAAACCCCGAATTTACATTTATCCGCAGCGGAAACAAAACCTACAACAACGATCATGGATCTGTGGGTTAGGGGCCCACAACAGAACAACTTGAAAACCAAATATCAAATTACAGAATACTTCCAAACAAGGCATCTAACTATAACCTCAGCCTACCATTTCATAACATAAAAATCTTCTTCTTGCCCAATGAACATATTCCAAGTACACGACATCAATCCTGCAAAATCACTAACAATGAACTCTGCCCCCATCAGGACAAGTTCCAAGAACAAAATGAGAAAAATTGAGTACACACACTGTCCAACCAAAAATTCATTTTAGTGGCTTAAATATAGTTGCGCAGTTTATTACTCATCAAGTGGAACAACCCCAAAATTCAAAGCATCATCATAGCCTTACGGTGCGTTGCGGAAATATATATTAGTCATCCGGAGCTATTACGTGGCACAAGTATCAAGTTGCAACCAGAATACTTAAAATCAAATAATTAGATATGGTTTTATTACAACACCAGCAACCCTTAACTAGAAAGTCCGATAAAGAGTACACATACATCTACTACATATAAATAAGTTTCTTTCCATAAGGATAAAGTTCAACAACAGTTAAATACATAAGTTCACCCCTAAAATTCATTTTTGGTGGCTTGAGCCATTCACATACAATTCATGCTAGAATTCAGTATGCTTCACAAGTAAGGTGCTTGCTTAAAATTTCAGGATCAGTATCCTTGCACAATCGCATTAAAGTAAGTATTTATATCATTAAGATCACCACTTAGATTATTGAAAAACCCTTTAGGTCTATAGCTTAATTACTTAGGTAAAGCGAACACGAATAGAGAGGGGCTCCTTACACAAGGAGCCGACTGTCTCTAAGCTAATGTAGGTCGTCACCCCACTGTTTTAAATATTTATGATTGCAAGCCTTAACCAGGACATGTCCCATTTTTATTTTCAACTGGACTTCACCCACCCAGCGAGGATTCGGAAGGAGATCACCAATCCTCCAAGGGTTGTTGTTCATACCATATCCTATTTGGTATCGGCCTTTACCCACTTGTATCCATAGTTTATTTACATAAATAGTTTAGGAAAAATTGATATGAATAATCCCAACTTTCATCAATCTTCTCAAAATAATCCCAACTTTCAATTATTCTTGAATAATCCCAACTTTACGGAGTACCTTCTCAAAATAATCCGAACTTTTAATTTTCAACATATTATAGACCTAAAATGGATTAGTGTACGCAAGAAAAAGGATAGTTTTACTTATTTTGAGAAGGTTCCCTTAAAAGTCGGGATTATTCAAGAATAATTCAAAGTTGGGATTATTCTAAGAAGACTGATGAAAGTTGGATTTATTCATGTCAATTTTTCAATAGTTTAAATGTACAGTTTATCAATACCACACATGTTCCAAAGAAAACGTATTCATCCATGGAGGGGAAGAAGAATCACAACTACTATAGTATCACTAATCATTCCAAGACTTGAATCTTCTTCTGAAATCTTTTGTTTTACGTTAACAATTTCACATATTAGTTAGGTATAAAGATATAAGGAAATAATCAATTCTTTACTGCTTGTGAAAGTCATATAGGCACTTGGTGGAATCATTTAAACATTATTAAAAGAGTTGAGTTAACTTGAATATGTGAAACTTCTGTCAAAATAATTGCAGCAAAAACATTGAACTTAAAATGAACATAGCTTCCTGCTCGGTACTCCGAATTAGGAATTTCCGAAGCTTAACATAAAGAACTTTTAGATCATGACTACTCAAAGGAGCAATACCCGCTCTATAACATATATTGAGCACCTCGCTCCACAAATGTTGTTTACTTACCCCATAAAACAATAACTAAATCATAATCCATATTTTCTCCATAGCACAAACTTATATTTTTCAAAACTTATACTCTTGTTCTCAAAATAATCTTACTTACCTCAAATATTTTTTTAATGGAAGTAATATACATAAAACGTATTCGAAATCAAATGTCTTTCCGCAGTCGAACCCATAACATAATCAAAATGTAAAATATGTTTCTCAAAAACTTATAAGATAATTAACTATTATCGAGACCCAATTCTAAGCTCGTACAATTAACATGTAATATTTTACTTGTAGAGTATAAGATATCCTCTAACACGTTTTGGCAATTCCCTTCATCATAATAGTTTCCCTTTATACTTGGACTTTCGTCTTTAACTTATAAAATCTAAGCTATAGCATTCCAAAATTCTCATGTTATGAATTTCCCTTTAAGGGTTTTCTTATCCCCAATACATGAACTCTCATTGCCATAATATAACCTTATTACATGATCATAAATCACCTACAATTACTATGGCAAGTCAAAATATCTCAATCCACATTTCCATGTCATAATTGAATATTCTATGACGCAATTTTCCATCTAAACTTTAGTATTTCCCAATACTCAAACTCGTTGTCCTGATCCTTCTTAAATTTTGATTCACAACCATATGTCCCATGTATTTGTACTGAAAGCTCATATTAGTCTTAACACCATACACTTCGTATTGTCATTATATAACTTTAAATGTACAGTTTATCAATACCACACATGTTCCAAAGAAATTGTATTCATCCATGGAGGGGAAGAAGAATCACAACTACTATACGCTAATCATTGCAAGACTTGAATCTTCTTCTGAAATCTTTTGTTTTACGTTAACAATTTCACATATTAGTTAGGTATAAAGATATAAGGAAATAATCAATTCTTTACTGCTTGTGAAAGTCATATAAGCACATGGTGGGATCATTTAAACTTTATTAAAAGAGTTGAGTTAACCTGAACATGTGAAACTTTTGTCAAAATAATTACAGCAAAAACATTGAGCTTAAAATGAACATAACTTCCTGCTCGGTACTCTGAATTAGGAATTTCCGAAGCTTAACCTCAAGAACTTTTAGATCATGACTACTGAAAGGAGCAATACCCGCTCTATAACACATATTGAGCAACTCGCTCCACAAATGTTGTTCACTTACCCCGTAAAACAATAACTAAATCATAATCCTTATTTTCTCAATAGCACAAACTTATATTTTTCAAAACTTATACTCTTGTTCTCAAAATAATCTTACTTACCTCAAATATTTTTTTAATGGAAGTAATATACATAAAACGTATTCGAAATCAAATGCCTTTCCGCAGTCGAACCCATAACATAATCAAAATGTAAAATATGTTTCTCAAAGACTTATAAGATAATTAACTATTATCGAGACCCAATTCTAAGCTCATACAATTAACCTGTAATATTTTACTTGTAGACTATGAGATATCCTCTAACACGTTTTGGCAATTCCCTTTATCATAATAGTTTCTCTTTATACTTGGACTTCCATCTTTAACTTATAACATCTAAAGTATAGCATTCCGAAATTCTCATGTTATGAATTTCCCTTTAAGAATTTTCTTATCCCCAATACATGAACTCTCATTGCCATAATATAACCTTATTACATTATCATAAATCACCTATAATTACTATGGCAAGTCAAAATATCTCACTCCATATTTCCATCTTATAATTGAATATTCTATGATGCAATTTTCCATCTGAACTTTAGTATTTCCGAATACTCAAACTCGTTGTCCTGATCCTTCTTAAATTTATAATTAACAACCATATGTCCCCATGTATTTGTACTAAAAGCTCATATTAGTTTTAACACGTTACGCTTAGTATTGTCATTATATAACTTTAAATATCTAGATTTATGTTTTTTTCCCAACTTCCATTTATATAATCTTACTCATCTAATAGAAGAAATTATGCTCCAAACTCTTTTACTTGACCCCTTTGCGGATATGATCTTTTATTACATAAGTATTGTAAATTATCTCTTTCTAATCGATACTCCTTTAAACCACCACCAAGATATGGATCCTTTATTTCACTGATACAACATTCATATCTCAAATCCTACACATCCTCTGAACTCACAAGCCTCTCGTAACAACTCCATTAACTCTTAAATCAATATTTGACCTTTGAAATTCACATCCAAATTTACTATTCCCTAACTATCTAATCTACGTCCACCACATAACATCTTCATTCTTAGTTAGAACCTCCCAACAATTACTTCGTCCTTCAATTATGACATAACAAATCTTCATTCTTATATAACCGAGCTCCATAGTATTTCCGAAGATATCTTGGGGTGATACCATTCAGCCTTGTTTATACGTCATAAATAAATCTTGGGATAGTTGTCTACTTCTAATAATACCCTCAAAGTGACATTTGTATTTCTTACACAGAACTTCACAAGTACCCATCTCACACCAAACTCATTCTAACTTAGATTCCAAACTCCATAAAACATAATTCATCTATGATATTCCACAAAGATATAACTTGTTTTACAAGACTCAATACTTACGTGTTTCCGAACTTAAATCCGAAAATAATGTTCATTAAATTGACCCAAATTTGAGAGACTTTTTCTATGAGAACTTATTCATAAAAATATAAGTAGGAGTAAAGATCCTCCCCGTCATTAATAGAACTAGAAAAACCTGATTTATAATTTCACGAGTCCATATTTGCTCATAACTCAAATTCATAATTTTCAAAGTTCATGATCATATATATACTCAAAATTTCAAACCTTAATAAAGATTCTTTCATACTCTCAGAATTCCATATAAAACTTATATCGCAAATATTTTGACAATTGTCTTATATCTGAAATTATAACTCAACATCTTTGATCATATACTAAAGATCCTTGCTTTAATTCTCATAGCTACACTTTCATTTAAAAGATCAACTTACAAAGCATAAGAAAATCGATTATAAATTCGATGTGGAAAAACAGGTAGATTTAATAATATCACACATTTACCTACTCAAAGGATTCAACTACCTCCAATTAGTTCTTCATACCCAAAAGTTCACTCAATAAAACTCATCACATATTTAGCTTTTGCTCATAGCTTAAAACCAGACATGTAGTCAACAATTCTTCTTAACACACAAATAACACTTTGAATCATTCTGTATTTATATAAAAGGCTTATTAAGTTCAACACATGAAACACGGATATAGGTTCGAAGGTGGAAGGACATGTGTGTACCTTGAAACGATTCCCAATAATTTCTGAATCACCATCTATAGCTCGAACTTTAGAAATTATCTCCATACATATACTCCCACAACAACCTCAAAAAATAACAGCAATTAATGTCCATCCTCACAACAATTCAGATGAGGAAACTAACTTCTTATAGTTTCTAAATTCTTTCATGAACAAATTGGAAACTCGTATATTAAAACCATTCCTCTAAACTAACTCGTGCCATCAATTTCGCATTCTAATTCATTAACCCCAAGATTTATTCATACAGAATATTATCAAACATAATTTATAAAAATCTGATTTTATAAATTAACTTAAAAGGATAAATATATATATATATATATATATATATATATATATATATATATATATATAGATATATATATATATATATATAGATATATATATATATATATATAGATATATATATATATATATATATATATTGTAACTTTCAATCCATTAAATTACAAGGGAAAGATTCAATCTCTTACTAAAACATACTACCACAAACTGATTTTGCAATTGAACTAAACGAATATAGGAAGTGAAATGAATATCGATTTCAAAAATAAGTTTCAATCTAATAATTCAACAAAAGTTCTAATCTTTAAGCTCAATAACCCAAATACTACTAATTCCAATCCCATAAACTGATTTTGCAAATCAATAACAAATTCAATTATACTTGTGAAAATCATAACTATATTTTATACCTGCCAATGAATTTCAAAACTAAGCAAAGCTCAACAACAACAACACGACCACTAGCGGTGGCGACGCCGGAACGCCGGTAAGGAGCAGCAGCAACGTAACACCACACAACGCAGCAGCACGGTGGCAGCAGACCATAGGAACGGTGGCAATAGCGCACCACAAAGTACAGCAACCGTGTTGAACTTGCGAGGGGCGTAACTCATAGCTCCGAACTCCGAATTAGTGATTTTTGTGCCCAAATTCATTAATTCGAAGAGATCTACAACTTTGATGCAGCAACAAAGAGCAAAATTGGATTGCATGTTGTAGATAATTGAGGCAACAGATTGTTGAAAAAACAGAGGAGAGAGAAATGAAGGCAGCAACACCAAACTTCCAAAGGCCATAACTCATAGCTTCGTACTTCGATTGAAGCCATTTTTGAGCCTAAATTCAATAACTCGAAGAGATCTACGACTTTCATGCAGCACATATTCCTAAAAACCAACTGCATGCTGAAGATATTGAGGAAAGAACTCGGCAGCAACTCTAGGACAAAGGAAATCAGAGGAGAGAGAAAAGAGGGTTTTGGGTTTTGTTTTGGGTTTGGGGTTTCTCCAATTCTCAACCACTCGGGTAATTAAACTGAAATGTTGAAGTATTTGATCTAGTGAGATATGACTTGGCTTTTGGTTATGAAGTCACAAAGAGCAAGATGATGTTTTGTATCCCTTGAAACGTGACAGGAAGAGAGAGAATTAGAATGAGAGCTTGAAACTCTTATAATATTTGACACATCAACTACATTGAGAGATACAATTTTTTTTAAAAAAAAAATTCTAGTCCTAAAACCATATAAGAAAGTGTCATTTTAGAATATAAAATACAGTTCCTTTTTGCCACGAAACCATAAACTTTATTAACAAAATCCATCAAACTATGCTCAAATATTATTTTTAAGTCAAGATAAATAATTAACATCTAATTAAACCTGCATAAAAAAATATGGGCTATTACAAATCTTCTATTCTCTTTTAATGAAAAACGAGCCATTTATATAGGCTTACAAAAGCTGATTCCTACCTCTACTAGGTTTAGGAATACTAAATAAACAAGGAAAACAAAGGAATTCCTACATCTATAAGAAATCCAAGTAAAAGTAGAATTCTAACTCAACTATAATCCTAATACAACTAGGACTACCAATCTAAATAGGATTAGGATTAGGATTAAAATGACTTATTCCTAAAACAAATAGGAAATGTAATCCTAATAAAACTACGATTACACAAATCGAAACAAAACAAGGATTTCTAGTAATACTTCTAATAAAGTAATAAAAACAACTTAGGAACCAAATTTAAATAAGAATTTCGGCCCTTAACAAAAAAAATTAGCACTAAAACACTACTTGTGACATTGAATTGTAAGATAATCCAAACCCAACAATTTAATTATCCTGAATCTCCATGTCGCATCCATATCATTATGAAAACCACATGTAGTGTATATAGACTCTTGATATAAGTTTAGAAACGAATATAAAATCAAATTGACAAAAAAAAAACTATTACTAACGGTGTTGTCAATTATGGCATTACCTTACCACTACACTATCACTTCCTCCCATTTCTTTTGCCTAGATCACCTTATCTCTCTGCCTCCCTCTCGCTTCCTCTTCTGCTCTCCCCCTCCCATTCCCACACCCTCTTAGTATTTCCCTTAGTCTTATGGCTTTGTGAATTTCAAATAGGTTAATCCTACTTGTTTGTGCAAGATAGTTTCGGGGCTTTTACTAATTCACCAACCTAGAAATATGTAACACGTCAACTTATAGGAAAATTTGGATGCGTATGTAAAATTAATTGATGATGCCCTGTCATTTAATGATATCGGAAGCACAAAAGCAAAACTGATCAGAAGAGAGTATATCAAGATAAAGGAATATTTATTGTTCAAAGTCAAGAAAAGATCTATTAGTGAAAGGATTGATTAAGAAGTGAGAAGGAATGTATATGCATGAGCCCAATCAAATGAGATTTTAGAATCTGTAATCATTATTGTTTCTGTCAAGAAATTAAGAGATTGTAGTAGGTTGAGAGACTTAATGTGGGCCCCAAGAAGGTACGCCTGAGCTCCATTATCCGTACGCCGAAATCCTGCAAAACAATGTTAGACTGCCCTAGAGGTGGTTCCGAGATCGCCCCTCTGATGCTTAAGTCAGTATATCATCAAGGTAGAGAGAGAAAGTGATCAATGTAGAGAGAGATGCTCTGGGTTTTCTAGGTAAGAATTCCATACCCTTTGATTGATGAGACAACCCTTATTTATAGAGGATAGGACTTCAAATAAATGAGGGTATTTGATTGAGTGAGTTCCAGCTGTGGAAGATTGTCTTCCCTAGAGGTAGGGGTATTTTAGTAATTTCATCGTAGATGGGCCGGTCCATGAAATGGGTCCAAATAATTTGCCCCACGCCAAGTAATCGGAGTGAAAACCGTAATTTTCAGTGCGATTGATTGGCGGAATCAAATTATCGCATTTTAGCGGAGGTTGAATAGGTACCGCGAATTCTCATGGGGAGTTCAATGCCGAATTGTAGGGGAGAAAATCTCCTAGGCCAAGGGGGGATGCCCTGGTACACTGGCCGAGCCAAGGGGGGCGTTGTAGGGTGAGCAAGGGGCTCGTGCTTCCTTCCCAAGCTAAGGGAGCCACACGCAAAGCGCGGCCAAGTGAGCCGAGCTCAGCTTAATGTGCCGAGCGCAACATGATGAACCGAGCGCAATACTAGAGGATGATGCGAGCGAGGGAGTTCAATCCATGCAGGCCGAAGGGCTTTTTATAGAGCCGAGGGGGGTCTATTCCCAACCGAGGTATGCTCTCTGCAGGCCGAGGGGGTCTATTCCTGACCGAGGGGCTCTTGATAGAGCCGGGGGTCTACTCTAGACCGAGGGGGTCTATTCCCGACCGATAGGGTCTATTCCCGACCGACGGGGACTATTCCCGATCGAGGGGCTCTTGATAGAGCCGAGGGGGTCTATTCCCGACCACTAGTAGAATAATTGTTAATTACGGCGGTTATTAAATGGCCTATTGCTGCGGTTTTTGTACAGCCGCAAATCAAGACGCCGTGATTGGATAAAATCTATTGATGCGGTTCCGAAACCGCAGTAATAGGTAAACATGTTGATGTGGTTTTTGGAAAAAAAACACAACAATAGATCCCTCATTAAAACAGTAAATAGGCAAATCTATTTATGCGATTTTGGGCCAAAACCGCATCAACAGGTACATGTACAAGTAAAAAAAAAAAATTTGCACTTTGCCATCAAACTTGAAACATAAAAATGTTAACAAAATAGGCTAAAAACTGCCAGACAACGAAATATGTGAAAGCTAACTAGTTTACAAATAAAAATCTCAACATAGAAACAAATTCTAATTACAAATCATAAAAGTATAAAAGAAAAAATTTAACTAGATTCAAAAACATAAAACCAAAAACCTACTACAAACTGATTTAGAAAATTAGATATAAACATAATCTGAAAATAAATAAAATCACCTCCTACATCAAATCTTGAAAACTAAAAAATGAAATCAAACATGTGGAATCACCGCAGCTGAAGGCGGCGAATGTGGAGTCACAACGATGATGAAAGCGGGGAACTTGTGGTTTCTGAATTCATAAATTAAAACAAAAAAAATGATATATAAATAAAAAAAGTAAAAAAATTGAAAAAATTGAGCGAAGATTGATAAACCCTAGAAAACATACAGAGTTATCGAAGGCGGAAGGAAGCTTCGCTCATAGAAATCGAGAGAAGACGAAGAAGAGGAGAATATCGCGGAAGATCGAGGAGAATATTGCGCACTGCTTCGTCAACGACGGCAATAGATGATTTCAGTGAAGAGTTCGCCGTTGGTTACCACCGAAGAGAGAGAGGCGAAGATCAGTGAGGGATAAGAGAAGAGATAGGCGAGGAGATGAGTGAGGGATGAGAGATGTGTGAAGGGCGAATGAGGAAAAACGGCTTTGAATGTGAGTGGGGAGAGTGAACCTTAGCGTGTTGCCTCTAATAGTGAAGGACCTGTCAAAGTTTTTTTTTAGATCTAGCCCAGATCTATTTTTGCAGTTCCTAACTAGAAACACAGCAATAAATTAAAATTTTAATAAAAAAATAATATTTAAATCTATTGCTGCAGTTCTGGGTGGAAACCGCAGCAATAGCTCTGGTCAAACAGTTTTTATAATTTCCCATTGACATCTATTGCTGTGGTTTCCACCCGGAATCGCAACAATAGGTTGATTTTCAATTTTTCCTTTTCTTTTGACGTAGCCTATTGTTGCGCATTGGTAAACAGCAATTGGGTGCCAATGAGGTACTTAGCTTGAATTTGGCTAAGTGTGAGAAGCGATTCGGCAAAGGACCAAGGAGTCCCATGTTAGACGAGTAGGTAGGACGTCGTTCGACCAAGGGCTAATGAGCCACATGCTGACCGAGTGGGTGCCAATGAGGTAGGTAGCTTGAATTTAGCTAAGTGTCAGAAGCGATTCTGCAAAGGACTAAAGAGTCCCATGTTAGTAGAGTGAGTAGGACGACGTTCGGCCAAGGGCTAATGTTGTCCTAACGGGTGCTTTGGGATACTTAGCCTAAATTTGGCTAAGTATAAAAGCGACTCGGCAAAGGAGGAAGAAGCCCTACGTTGGTCGAGTGGGTAAGACTCCACTCGGCCAAGGGCTAATGAGCCACATACTGACCGAGTGGGTGCCAATGAGGTACTTAGCTTGAATATGGCTAAGTATTTGACTAACGCTCATATCAAGGGAGCTCATGAGTACTTGAGGTGCCGAGGCAGGTCATGGGACGCTCCTCGGTACGTTGGGGGCTAATGAGCCTCCAGTGGCCGAGGAGGAGGTCCTTAGCCTCATTTTGGCTAAGTACTTGAGTGACGCTCCTCTAAATGCTAACGAGATGCCGAAGGAGGTCATGGGACGCTCCTAGGCACGTTGGGGGCTAATGAGCCTCAAATAGTGGCCAAGGGAGGTCCTTAGCCTAATTTTGGCTAAGTATTTTAGTGACGCTCCTCGAAATGCTAAGCGAGATCATGTGACGCTCCTCGAGATGCCGAGGGAGGTCATGGGATGCTCCTCGGTACGTTGGGGGCTAAAGAGCCTCAAGTGGCCGAAGGAGCTCCTTAGCCTCATTTTGGCTTAATGTTTGAGTGACGCTCCTCGAAATGCTGAGCGAAGTCGTGTGACGCTGCTCGGCACGTTGGGGGCTTATGAGCCTCAAGTGGTCGAGGGACGTCCTTATCCTTCTTTTGGCTAAGTATTTGAGCGACGCTCCTCGAAATGCTGAGGGAGGTCTTGTGACTCTACTCGAGATGTCGTGTAGGTACCAATTAACGGTACTTAGTCGTTTTTTAGCTAAGTTAGTAGGACACTCCTCTTATGACCAAGGAGGTGCCAATGAATAAGTTTCTTGACTCGGGGGAGTTAAAGAGCCTCATGTTCCCCGAGGAGGTTTGAGGATGCTACTCGGATGCCGAGGTATCAATTAACAATAATTAGCCGTTTTTTGGCTATGTTAGTAGGACACCCCTCTTATGATCGAGGAGGTGCCACTGAATAGTATTTCTCGGCTCGAGGGAGCTAATGAGCCCAATGTTCCACGAGGAGGTTTCCAGACGCTACTCGGATGCCGAGTAGGCACTAAGTAATTATACAGAGCCATTTGTTAGACAAGTGAGTGGGACGCTCCTCTTATGACCGAGGTGGTGCCGATGGAGAAGTTCTAGACACAGGAGGCTTACAAACCCCATTATTCCTCCTTTGAGTGTATTTATTTGTCCAGTTGAGGGGTTCAAGTAATTAGCACCACGCTTGATAAACGGACATGATAGCATCATTCCTTCCCGAGGCGGTCGTCCAGCGGACTCCGAGAGAGACTCATTTTCTGGGGTACCCTGCCGGCCCAGGGGGGAGGAACTCGGGATTGCGCCTTGCTTCAAGTTAGGTGCCTTGATGGGCGGTTCACTCTCTTTCCACAAGTTGATTCTTTAGACCGAGGGGGGTCGTTTTCGGATGGTGGCAGCTCCGCACGCTAAATTGTCCAAGAGGGTCATGCCTGAGCCAAGGGGGTTCCAACCCTTGCCAAGAAAGGTGACTTTGAGCGACGCTACTTTGATGTCATGAAGGTGTCAATAAATTGTACTTAGCCATTTTTTTCTACGTTAGTGGGACACCCCTCTCATGACCGAGGAGGCGCCCATGTAGAAATTCTCGACTCTTGAGTTTCCTTTTGCTCGCCTTTGTTGATCTGAGAGTCTTCAAGGTATCTACTTAATTTTTCCTTTACCAATCTGGGTGGCGTAAGGCTTTTGATAGTGTGCGTTTGAGGCTGAGGCAAATTTCTCTTGGCCAAGTGAACACCCAAGGATGAGTGGGTACCTGGGATGAGTAGGCGCCGCTGATGAGTGGGTGCCTTTAGGCATCTAGGATGAGCAGGCACCTATGGCCGAGTAGTGCATGTAACACCCCGTCCTTCTACTACTAAGATACTAAACAATATCTAATCAATAAGTACTAAAATAACGTTAGCGGAAATAACGTCGGGACGGTTATGCTACTCTAAAACAATAAATAAAGATAATTCCTCAAACTCAAAGTTTCATAGCTCCAAAAGAAAATTTATATCCGAGTAAACATCATAATTCTAAAATAAAAGAAATATCCCAAATTGTATCATGTTATCAATCCAAAACTATGAGACGTGCAATTCTCCCAAAAAAAAACTTAAATAAAGCTAAATGTCCTTGAAAGCTATCCAAAAGTAGGACTGTCTAAGGTCCCCATAAATCTCATCTACCAAAAACAATACTAGAAGCTTCTTCTCACTACAAACCCTCACTCTGCTAGCCCAAGCAGTCACAAGTCTAGCATTCATTTTCATCTACAAGGATGTATTAAATAATTCCACAGTCAGTGGGGAGTAACTAGTAGTTCTCCCAGAACAATAGCAATCAAAGCACGATTCAGAAGTAGATTATTAAGAAAGGAAAATCATGCAATCATTACATCATTAGCATGCACATAGAAATCATAAAGCTCATAGATAAAACAAGTGATTATCAATAATAAGTAAACAAGATATAAAGAGTGAATAAATTTTGGAATACAAAAATAATAATCAAGAATACAACAAGTTATTGAGTCAGAAACCGAACGCTAGTGATTCGCAAATCACTTCCTAAGGTTTGTCAGATCGCAATCTTCAGGTCAGTCTATGGGCTTACGTTCTCCACTGCCTGTGTCTAAGAATGGCCAAACTCCCGATGCAGGGTAGAACACGCAGAACTCCCTGACCTCTCGGACGACAACAATTAACCCAGGTGTACCCCTAGTTCGCAAACCAGGTGGTTGGCATGTTCTTCACCGGGGACTACATCTATCCCACCGGATATTCTTATCTCAAAATACAATCATGCATACAATCCAAGTATCATTCATCAAAAAGGGATGCCACCCGGCCTTATACCCACAGTTCATCAAAACAGTTCTTCATAATTCCTCAAAATAAATCACTTACAAATTTTCAACAAATCACTCTCACAATAACACTTGAACATCTCCAAACATCATCAATGATAATATACTGGTTTTTACAGCAACCACAATTCAATCAAAAATACATCACCAATTAACTCTAAATCATATATTCATTAGAAGAGTTGTAACAATTAATCATTTTCTTTCATAAATCAAACATAAACATGTGGTTACCCAATGATACATACTGTATACTACTGAAAATCAGCAACCCAGAATATATTAAATTATGAATTATTTCTGATTTATAGGCCCTCAAATAATTTAAAAGTGTATCCTCAATTTCACAACAAAAACACCATAATAATCATTAAACTAATAAGTTCGAGCAGTAAAATCACACAAAAATTATCATATGACCCTAATGGCTCTACTGACATGGTACAATTTTTATTTATAATTTTCGGACTCCAAAAGTATTTTTAACAGTTAATATACAGATTACTCAATAAAGCCAATATAATAATTAAAAAATATAAAAAGACGCCCAAAAATTACCAAAAATTTACATAACATGCAGAAACTCACGAAAATACATAATATTCAAAGAAATGAATTTTTCTGCCTCTAGAAATAATTTTCATGATTTATATACTGACATAACCGAAATTACAAAAACAGATATATCAATTAAATAAAACATTAAACAGTAGGAAAAAATTATTCTAAGGCATGGAATACATACTATGCATGGAACATGATCTAAAAAAAATAATTTCATCAATTTTAACACTCGTTCCATAATTATTATGCAATTTAGCCAAAAACGCACAAAACACCAATTAAATCAAATAAATACTAAAAATCATGCGAAATTTTTTTTTCTCTACACAGTATTCACATAGCATGTATCAAGTATATTCATGTCAAATTTCGTCAATAATTTCATTCATAAAATATTTTTAATAATTCCTAGCGTCGTAATCTAATACCGAATAATACCCTAATCACTATGGTTCTAAGATAACAACTAGTTATCTGGATCGTCGGAGGCGAGCTGAAAACTTCTGGAAAATCCCGAAATAGGCGTGTGCTCCTCTCCTTCTTCAATTCCCAAGCACCAAGTATAAGAAAAAGGCAACAAGAACAATTCACGAACAATTAACAAGAAGTATAAAATGAAAAATTTTGAGAGATTGAGAAAGATGATGATGGCCGAAAATCATAGAGTGTGGCAGCAAGGAGTTCTGATTTTTTAATCAGATATTGAAGTGATAAAGGTTGGTTTAAAGAGGTTTAATTAGGAGGAATCATTAGGGGGGTTATGGGAATTATAAAGCAACAAAGAGTCACAAGGAAAAATAAAAAGAAAAGAAAGAAAAGAGGCTCTCCTTCTCCTTCACCTTGGCCGGCTGTCCAAGCCCACCAACCAAACAAAAAAAATTCGGCCCAATTCAACAATGATCCATGCTTCAAAAGCCCGCCACGCGATAAAACGATAACCTCCTAAACCGCGCCTAAACTTTGAAAATACTTAATAATGAAAATAATTCTAATAAATTATAATATAAATATAAATAGAATAAACACATTAGCACGCCATTAAAAAAAAAAAAATTCGGCTCCCAAAATTATAAAATAAAAATAATTAATTTATAGAAAATAATAGTTTTAGAGAAAATTCTTGCGAAAAAACTAGGAGCAAATTCGTACTTTTGACTTCTCCAAAGTACTTTAACCAAGGGAATCACCTTCCTTCTAAGAGCACAGTTCTGACGGTCCAATATACGAACAGGTCGCTCTTCAAAAGTTAGATTCGGCTCAACTGACACCGATTCAACAGGGATCACATGCGAAGGATCACTACGATACCTGAGCAACTGCGACACATGAAACACATCATGAACCTTCGACAGCTGTGGCGGCAAAGCCAAACGATACGCGACCTCCCCGATCCTTTCAAGAATCTCATAGGGACCTACGTACTTCGGACTCAACTTGCCCTTTTGACCAAACCGCATCACTCCCTTCATAGGAGAAACCTTCAAAAGCACCTTATCTTCCACCTCAAAAGAAATAGGTTTCCGACGCAAATCAGCATACGACTTCTGCCTATCTTGAGCAGCCTTCATCTTCGCTTGAATTACTTTCACCTGCTCAACTGTATCCTGAATTAACTCCGGGCCCAAAATCAATGAGTCACTGATGTCGCTCCAACAAGTAGGACTATGACACTTCCTTCCATAGAGAGCCTCATACGGAGCCATTTGGATACTAGCTTGATAACTGTTGTTATAAGAAAACTCCACCAAGCTAAGAGACTTGACCCAAGACTGTTGAAATTCCAAGGCACAAGCACGAAGCATATCTTCCAAGGTCTGAATAGTTCTCTCAGTCTGACCATCGGTAGCTGCATGAAATGCAGTACTCAGCTTCAACTTCGAACCAAAAGCCTCTTGCAGAGCAATCCAGAAATGGGATAGGAAACGCGGATCACGGTCAGAATGATCTCATTAGCATAAGCTTCAGCTAACTCTTCCATAGACCAAGTGTTCTTCATCGCAATAAAAAGAGCCACTTTAGTCAACCGATCCACATTACCCATACAGCATTCAATCCACCAGCAGCTCTAGGCAAACCCATCACGAAATCCATCGAGATCGAGTCGAATTTCCAAGCAGGAATAGGCAAAGGTTGCAACAAACCACCAGGCCTCTGATGTTCAATTTTCACCTTCTGACAGACCAAACACCTAGCTACGAACTCGGCAATCTCTCTCTTCATACCAGGCCACCAAAAATTAGCCTTCAGATCCTTATAGAGCTTGTCACCCCCACGATGAACGGAATAAGGAGTACAATGAGCTTCCTCGAGAATCTTTCTCTTAAGCTCACCATCATTGGGCACACACCAACGCCCCATAAACCTCAAGCTATCATCAGTACAGATCTTAAAATTCTCTGCACGACCTTGCATCTTTGCTTCACGGATCTTCTCCAGCTTCGGATCACCTTTTTGCTTGCTTCTTAACTCCTGGAACAACTCAGGCTCAGCACTCATGGAACCCAAAAATGCAGACACATAACCCTGAGGAACAACCTCGATATCAAGCTTGCGAAACTCTTCACACAATTCACGAGGCACCACCATAGCAGCGTTTAATGAATGCTTACTCTTGCGACTCAGAGCATCTGCTACTTTATTCGCCTTACCCTCTTGGTAATCCAGGGTCAGATCATAATCCTTGATCAATTCAAGCCACCTTCGTTGCCTCATGTTAAGATCACGCTGAGTGAAGATGTACTTCAGGCTCTTGTGGTCAGTATACACTTTACACGGAACACCATACAGATAGTGTCGCCATATCTTTAGTGCAAACACCACAACCGCTAACTCCAGATCATGGGTCAGGTAATTCCTCTCATGCACCTTCAACTGCCTCGAACCATAGGCTATCACTTTCCCTTGCTGCATAAAAACACAACCCAGACCATTTTTCGATGCATCACTGAACACATCATACCCAACGCCCTCAGTTGGCAAGGTAAGAACAGGAGCAGAGGTCAAACTCTCTTTCAGCTTCAGAAATGCCCCTTCACAATCCTCAGACCAGATGAACTTGCACTCCTTACGCATCAAGCGAGTCATAGGTTGAGCTATCTTGGAGAAAATTTGAACGAACCTCCAATAATAACCAGAAAGACCTAGAAAACTCCGAATCTCGGTCACATTCTTTAGGACTCTCCCACTCGACAACAGCCTTGATTTTAGCGGGATCCACCTTGACTCCTTCCTTGCTGATTACATGCCCTAGAAAAGCAACTTCCTTCAGCTAGAACTCGCACTTAGACAGCTTTACGAACCACTTTTGCTTGCGCAGAACATCCAACACCAGTCTCAAATGCTTCTCATGCTCCTTCTCATCCTTAGAGTAAACGAGAATATCATCGATAAACACGACCACACAAGTATCCAAGTACTCGTGGAAAGAGCGATTCATTTGATCCATGAAAATCGCAGGAGCATTCGTGAGACCAAATGGCATCACTTCAAATTCATAGTGCCCATACCTGGTGCGAAAAGCAGTCTTCGGAATATCCTCCTTCTTCACGGGAATTTGATGATATCCGGATCTCAGATCGATCTTGGAAAATACTCCAGCACCTTTTAACTGATCAAACAGATCTTCAATGCGAGGCAACGGATATTTATTCTTGATCGTTACCTTATTCAGCTCACGGTAATTGATGCACAGACGCATACTCCCGTCTTTCTTCTTGACAAACAGAACAGGAGCACCCCAAGGAGACACACTAGGCCTTATGAAGCCCTTATCTATCAACTCTTGCAATTGAGTCTTCAACTCTTGCAATTCAGACGGCGCCATTCTATACGGAGCCTTGGATATAGGAGCAGTACCCAGTACTAAATCAATGCAGAACTCCACATCTCTTTCAGGAGGAATACCTGGCAACTCTTCAGGAAATACATCAGGATAATCCCGAACTACTGGAATACTCTCGAGCTGATCTTCAGATGACAAATCCTTCACCATGCAGAGGTATACCACCTCACCTTTTTGACGCATCTTCCGCATTCTCAGAGCGGAAACCCACTTAACACCCTTCTTCACTACAACACCAGAATAAGAAATCCTTTTTCCCTTAGAATCTCTGAGCACCACCTTCTGATCACGGCACTGAATGCAGGCATGATACTTCGATAACCAATCTATTCTAAGGATCACATCAAACTCTGCCATAGGAAATTCCTTAAGATCGGCTGGCAACTCAGATTCCAGAATACTGACAGACACGCCCTTAAACTCAGAATGACAGGGATAATTCTCACCAGACGGAAGAGATATTAGGGACTTAATAGGAGATCTAGAGGAAAGATTAGCTTTTCGAACAAAGGAACTAGCAACAAAAGACATTGTAGCACCTGTATCGAACAGAACAAAAGCAGGAGTATTATTTACAAGAAAAGTACCAGAGATGACATCAAGATGGACATCGACCTCAGCTTGCGTCATCACATAAATCCTGTTCTTCGGAGGAGCAGAAGAACTAACTGGCTTAGCAGGACCAGCAGAAAAAGCGGAGCTCTAGGATTCTTAGAACACTGGAAAGACTTGTGCCCCACTTCCTTGCAATAGAAACAAACAACAGTCGATCCATCACAGTTCTTCCCCGGATGAGCAGCTTTACCACAGATTCGGAACTTGCTCGGATCAAAACTCGGACGATATCCGGATCCAGAATCCTGTTGATAACCCCCTCGACCAGACGGCTCATACCTCGGCTTCTTGGCCGGGAACTGAACATAGGTAGCAGCAGGCTTCTTAGCAGCAGCAGCCTTAGCAGAATCTTCCTCTTTCAAAGAGGCATGAATACTCAGAGCTATCTCATAGGCTCCCTGGAAAGTCGAAGCTCCCAAACTCAGAACATGGGTCCTCACCCTAGGATCCATTTTCTTGATGTACCTTTTCACACGCTCAGCTTCAGTAGGTACAACTGTGGTAGCAAACCTGGACAGCTCGGTGAATTTATCAGTGTACTCCTGCACACTCAGAGTGCCCTGAGACAGAGTTAAGAACTCTTCTTGCTTCTGCCAACGGAGCTCATCAGGATAAAACCTCTCCTTTAGCTTAACACGAGACTCATCTCATCCAAATTCCGGTGTAGCCATGCAGCTTGCACGAACAGTACTCCACCAGTTATCAGCTTCCATCTTCAGATAGTAGGTACCAATAGGCACCATTTCGACGAATAGGCAACCAAGTAGCAAGAAACGGCTTCTCCATCTCTCTTATCCACCCTTCTAGCACAACAGGATCAGAAGTCCCGTCAAAAGTAGGTGGACGGTGACGGTCAAACCGATTAAAACAGATTGCCCACTAGGCGGAGCAGAAGACCGATTAGCCATGGCTATGATGGCGTTCTCAAGTGCTTGGCGCCTTTTCCGGGCAGCCTCCTTTTTAGCACTAGTCAAACCTCGAGGCGGCATTCTACAAACACAAATTCAACATTCGTTACTGAACACGTTATTAGTTGTAAATTAACAACTTATCACATCAAAATAAGAAAAATATTTTCCCGTGGTTTCCTACCCAAGTGACCCTCTCACCACTACTTTTCTTGAAGCCTAAGATTCTAATGACCCTAGTTACTTCAACTATACATTTCCCGGGAGTTTCTTAGTGGCTAAGTCAGGGTCTCGGGTAACTTTGCTCTGATACCAACTGTAACACCCCGTCCTTCTACTACTAAGATACTAAACAATATCTAATCAATAAGTACTAAAATGACGTTAGCGGAAATAACGTCGGGACGATTATGCTACTCTAAAACAATAAATAAAGATAATTCCTCAAACTCAAAGTTTCATAGCTTCAAAAGAAAATTTATATCCGAGTAAACATCATAATTCTAAAATAAAAGAAATATCCCAAATTGTATCATGTTATCAATCCAAAACTATGAGACGTGCAAGTCTCCCAAAAAAAACTTAAATAAAGCTAAATGTCCTTGAAAGCTATCCAAAAGTAGGACTGTCTAAGCTCCCCATAAATCTCATCTACCAAAAACAATACTAGAAGCTTTTTCTCACTACAAACCCTCACTCTGCTAGCCCAAGCAGTCACAAGTCTAGCATTCATTTTCATCCGCAAGGATGTATTAAATAATTCCACAGTTAGTGGGGAGTAACTAGTAGTTCTCCCAAAACAATAGCAATAAAAGCACGATTCAGAAGTAGATTATTAAGAAAGGAAAATCATGCAATCATTACATCATTAGCATGCACATAGAAATCATAAAGCTCATAGATAAAACAAGTGATTATCAACAATAAGTAAACAAGATATAAAGAGTGAATAAATTCTAGAATACAAAAATAATAATCAAGAATACAACAAGTTATTGAGTCAGAAACCGAACGCCAGTGATTCGCAAATCACTTCCTAAGGTTTGTCAAATCGCAATCTCTAGGTCAGTCTATGGGCTTACGTTCCCCACTGCCTATGTCTAAGATGGTCAAACTCCCGATGCAGGGTAGAACACGCAGAACTCCCTGACCTCTCGGACGACAACAATTAACCCAGGTGTACCCCTAGTTCGCAAACCAGGTGGTTGGCATGTTCTTCACCGGGGACTACATCTATCCCACCGGATATTCTTCTCTCAAAATACAATCATGCATACAATCCAAGTATCATTCATCAAAATATTCATCAAAAAGGGATGCCACCCGGCCTTATACCCACAGTTCATCAAAACAGTTCTTCATAATTCCTTAAAATAAATCACTTACAAATTTTCAACAAATATCTCTCACAATAACACTTGAACATCTCCAAACATCATCAATGATAATATACTGGTTTTTACAGCAACCGCAATTCAATCAAAAATACATCACCAATTAACTCTAAATCATATTCATTAAAAGAGTAGTAACAATTAATCATTTTCTTTCATAAATCAAACATAAACATGTGGTTACCCAATGATACATACTGTATACTACTGAAAATCAGCAACCCAGAATATATTAAATTATGAATTATTTCTGATTTACAAGCCCTCAAATAATTTAAAAGTGTATCCTCAATTTCACAACAAAAACACCATAATAATCATTAAACTAATAAGTTCGAGCAGTAAAATCACACAAAAATTATCATACGACCCTAATGGCTCTACTGACATGGTACAATTTTTATTTATAATTTTCGGACTCCAAAAGTATTTTTAACAGTTAATATACATATTACTCAATAAAGCCAATATAATAATTAAAAAATATACACAGACGCCCAAAAATTACCAAAAATTTACATAACATGCAGAAACTCACGAAAATACATAATATTCAAAGAAATGAATTTTTCTGCCTCTAGAAATAATTTTCATGATTTATATACTGACAGAACCGAAATTACAAAAACAGATATATCAATTAAATAAAACAGTAAACAGCAGGAAAAAATTATTATAAGCATGGAATACATACTATGCATGTAGCATGATCTAAGAAAAATAATTTCATCAATTTTAACAGTCGTTCCATAATTATTATGCAATTTAGCCAAAAACGCACAAAACACCAATTAAATCAAATAAATACTAAAAATCATGCGAAAATTATTTTTCTCTACACAGTATTCACATAGCATGTATCAAGTATATTCATGTCAAATTTCGTCAAAAATTTCATTCAAAAAGTATTTTAAATAATTCCTAGCGTAGTAATCTAATACCGAATAATACCCTAATCACTATGGTTCTAAAATAACAACTAGTTACCTGGATCGTCGGAGGCGAGCTGAAAACTTCTGGAAAATCCCAAAATAGGCGTGTGCTCCTCTCCTTCAATTCCCAAGCACCAAGTATAAGAAAAAGGCAACAAGAACAATTCACGAACAATTAACAAGAAGTATAAAATGAAAAATTTTGAGAGATTGAGAAAGATGATGATGGCCGAAAATCATAGAGTGTGGCAGCAAGGAGTTCTGATTTTTTAATCAGAAATTGAAGTTATAAAAGTTGGTTTAAAGAGGTTTAATTAGGAGGAATCATTAGGGGGGTTATGGGAGTTACAAAGCAACAAAGAGTCACAAGGAAAAATAAAAAGAAAAGAAAGAAGAGAGGCTCTCCTTCTCCTTCACCTTGGCCGGCTGTCCAAGCCCACCAACCAAACAAAAAAAATTCGGCCCAATTCAACAATGATCCATGCTTCAAAAGCCCGCCACGCGATAAAACGATAACCTCCTAAACCGCGCCTAAACTTTGAAAATACTTAATAATGAAAATAATTCTAATAAATTATAATATAAATATAAATAGAATAAACACATTAGCACGCCATCAAAATAAAAATAATAATTTGGCTCCCAAAATTATAAAATAAAAATAATTAATTTAGAGAAAATAATAGTTTTAGAGAAAATTCTTGCGAAAAAACTAGGTGCAAAATTATGGGTTGTTACAGTGCAACCGTTGATTCAGGAGGGGTTCTTCAGTTCAGAGTCACCACACCCCTCTTTCCGACCGGGTATTTGGGAGTTGTGTTCTTCGAGACGCATTTTTCGATTGATAATATCTGGCATCAAAACCCTCCGTCAATCGCATTTCATTTATTATCTGACGGACATCCCATGGTGCTGAAAGCCATTACCCATGGGAAACCTTGAGGAGGCATGAGTAGCTTGGTTCTCCCTGACTGAGTTACCCCTTGAAGGCTGACGCGGTCCTTCTCTCTGTTTAGGTCCCAATTAGTAAGGCTAAGCGTTTTGGGAGGGACGAATGATCTCTTCGTGATGAGAATGGCAAGCATATCCATCAGACTTTACTAGAGGGTTCATTGAATATGAGCTGCAATAAAGGTGATGTTTATTGCAGTTATGGGTGGAGGGTCAGCTACTTGTATCAGACGCGAGGCCGCGGGCTGACTGAATTCGTGATGCTGACGGGTTTCCCCATCGGGGTGGGATCATCATCAATGGGATAGAGGGATAGCACCTTAGGTGTATGATGGGATGCTTTAGCTCTTCCAGAACGGTTGGCTTAGGAGCGTGTCTTCTTAAATGAGGCCATATAGCTGAGTGGTGGCGAAGTAACATTATTTGTAACTTCCCCACAGACGGCGCAAAACTGTTGTGTCAAGAACTAAAGAGATTGTAGTAGGTTGAGAGATTTGATGTGGGCCCTAAGAAGGTACGCCTGAGCTCCCGAATCCTGCAAAATAAGGTTATACTACCTCGGGGGTGTCCCAGATCGCCCCTCCGACGCTCAAGTCAGTAAATGATTAACATAGAGAGAGAAAGTGATCAATGTAGAGAGAGATGCTCTGGGTTTTCTAGGTAAGAATTCCATACGCTTTGATTGATGAAACAACCCCTATTTATAGAAGATGGGACTTCCAATAAATGAGGATATTTGAGTCAGTTCCAGCTGGTGGCCGGAGGATTATCTTCCCTAGAGGTAGGGGTATTTTAGTAATTTCATCGTAGATGGGCTAGTCCATGAAATGGGCCCAAACAATTACTAAAGGGCATAGTTCCCCAATCGGACGAAACTTGTAAAAAAAATACACAGAGAAGAGTTGACACTATAATTTAAACAATGAGCTATAACTTGAGTACCTTGAATATAAGAGTAACCGATTATAGTATGATGTATTCATCTTAATGTTAGCAATTTGCTCTATCTTCTTCCATTCTACTCCTATGAAATACTTCAAGACCAAAAAAATAATCAGAACAATGATCAATAAAGCATCAAATGCAAATATAAAAGCAATCAATCAACAAGATGAATTGAAAAAAAAATGTTACCTAGCTACAGCATGAATTCGACGGAATGGATTGGTAGTGAACCTGAAATACACAAAAGACCCATATATCCAACAAAAAAACTTATTAGCATAAATATAACAAATGTAGCAAAAAATCGAATAATTAGGAAACTAGGAGGCTGTGCAAATCGATTAAGTGGCCCGACATTCTACCATAAGCAAAGCCAAAGTTGAAGCCTAAACTCATAAATGAGAAAGTAAAGAGTTGAGAAAGGCATGGAGAAGATGAAGGGGAAAATGAGAGCAAACAATAGATAAGAAGGAGATAGAAAAGATAATAAGGTTGAAGAAAGAGGTGTATTGAAGTCTAGGTCAGAGAGGTGTATTGAATGTCTCTGATTCCAAAAGAAATTACATGTAACTCAAGGAAAAAATTATACTTACCATATTGTAAAGGAAGGGAAAGATGGATGATATTGACAAAAGCAGAAACGACAATAACACAAGCATTCATTTTAGAATTACGATGTAAGACCTAAACAAACAGGATCAAATGTAACAAAGGAAACATAAGAGACATATGACAATTCCTAATATTGACATTCTCTATACGAGTAAATTATTGGAAAAGAACAAAATTTGGTTCATATTATCAACCACATTGCAAAAATAAATTTTACATTAATTGAGACCTATTATCACCTAAAAAAAACCAGCCTTAATTAATTCCTCAAATCCAACCAAATTCCAATCTTATTTGAATCAAAAATTAAAAATCTAAAATGTAAAATTTATTTTTGCAATGTGGCTTTTAGACAATCTGAATCAAACATTAAATCTGCTAAATAACAATATCCTATTATTTCTCATATTGGTATCACTCTAGAAAAAACTCACCAACAACCAGCAAGCTTAGATCTTCAGATATTTCTGTTTAAATCATAGGAGAAATGCCCAAATATGGCATCTTTTTCGTATTTTTTTACTCTGATTTTTTCTCACATTTCCAATAACTTAGCAATAAATAACATCTGAACATAGGGGAAAAATTGTCAAAATGAAGAATAACTTACATTTTGTGGCGGTTCCATAAATGTGGGAATGGTTAATCACACTAACGCAAATCTGCAATACAACCAATGACCCTTCAATATCGCATAACCTCAACATACAACCACAAAACACAGGAAAGTGGAAAAAAACCAACGGTAAACCTCCCTTTAATTGAAATATTATCAAACTTCGTAATCGCATAATATTGTGATTAATATTGGTTAGTCTATCATTATAAGTAAATCATCTAGAAGAAGTGACCCCACTTGAATAGACTCAAACTTGTCCTAAACCAAGCCGAAGAACTCTTTGAAAGATACCATGGCCTCCAAGCAAACATCCCCTAAATCATATATGTTTGGCTGATTATGGACATGGACTTTGATAACATTTGGACCCATACCAAGGCCTTACTTGTTTGATCCCGCAATCTAAAAAGGAAAGCAATTAAAAAAAAAGAAAAAGAAAGCATAAAACAGTTTACAGTTCAGTTAACAGTCGATAGGTGTCTATGTGTCATCATTGCTCTGAATCTGATGAAGCTCCAAATTTTATAATTTTTGTGGGCAATAGAATAAAAAAGAAGAAGAGGGAGATGAGGATTAAGTGTTCCTCAATGCTTAGTGTAAGCTTCTTTATTTACCTTCTCATTTACCCTTTTGCCTTTTTCTGCTATTCAATTTCCATATTTTTCAATTCCAAGACTCTACTTTTTATTGTTGCTAAACCTCAATTGATGCTGAAATCTGTGAGCCAAGAATCTAAATTAAGGATTTCCTACATTAATCACCCCTTTTCTCTTTTTGATGTTATGATATCTTTGACTCCTCTTCCTTCTATTTTCGATTTATGTATTCTTTTAACATGCGATTAAATGAGACATCAAACAAAAAAATCCCTAAATATACAAAATTACTCAACCTAAAAAATCCCTAAATATTGAAAATTACTCAACCTAAATCCCTAAAGAAGAATACCTGAAGAGAGAGAGATTGGAGCGAAGGTGGATTTGGTTTGTTCGGACATCGGAGGCCGGCGAGTGAGATTGAGTGGCCGGCAATGGCGAGTGGGTCTGAGTGGGTGCTCGAATTGCTTCTTGAACTAAAGCCTAAAACAAAAAAGAAGTGTGAGAAAAAAATGGTAAGAAATAGAAAAAAGAGGAGAGAGACGAAGAAAGATTGAGAAACTAAGAATAGAAGGCAGAGTAGGAGGCGCTGGTCGAAGATGAAGATGGAGAAAATGAAGGTGAATTATCTAGGTTATATAGAAGGATGAAGATGGATGGTGCGTGTAGAGGAAAACCGGGAGGAAAGAGAAAAGATGCAGAGGGGAGAAACGACCAATCCACTGTTACTAAGCTACAGTAGGAAACTTCTCTCTTTTTAATGGGTATAGATTTATAAAGTCAATTACAGTCAATTACTACTGTCTCTCCCTCTCTTTTTCTTTCCCTTTCTTTCCTTCTCTCTCATCTTTTTTGATTCCTTGAATATGTAAAAATCTCTTGGAAGTGTTCTTTATCTCAATCTCAATTACACTCTAAAAATAGTCTCGTTAGGCTCTCCATTTCTTCTTCCCTCTTATCTCCACTTCTCATCTTCAACCTTGTATTCTCTTTCCTACCATCTCCCATGTTTTGATCTTGTTTAGTCTCTCTCAACCTTTCTCCTTGCTCCCTTTTTCACTCTATGTATCACGTTTATTTAATTATATGGCTTTGAAAGTTTCAAAATTCTCGCCTACTATCTCCCTCTTCCTTTCCTACCAAAACTTTAGAGTTTTGCATGTTTTAGGAGATAATTTATTAGTGTTTGTTATCTCTTTCTTAATTACACTTAAACATAAACTAAGTTATGACCATCTCTTCCTCCCTCCTCTTTCTGCCATCTTGACCCTCATATTCTCTCCCTCTCCCCATTACCATTTTCCCATCTTGATTCTTCCTCCTTTCTTCAATCATTGTTATTGTTATTGTTATTGTTATTGTTATCGTTATTGGTACTTCTCTTTCTTGCTCAATGCCATTACCCCATCTCAATTTTTCCAACATGTTTGATCGCGCTTTGGAGAAAAATTTCACCCAAAATGATCAAAGTGAAGGTTTTTTTTTTTCGTATTTGTGTGTTCTATTAGATCTTATATTCAGCTTCCTTGGCTTTTTACCTACTGTTATTCCTTCAACTTTACCTATCTTTACTCAAAATCGCATATTCTTTGCCAGTAAGTTGTGTACTATGAGAATTCAGTTGTGAAGTAAAAATGGGAGAAATCGCATATTCTTTGCTCGTATCTAACAATTTGTCAATTCGAAACTAAAATGAAACCTTAAAACATGAAATAGCAAGCCTATGGAAATCATCAAATTCGACAAGCTAGTTTTGAATTGCATATGCAACCATTCCAATGTGTACATTTCAAAATTGCAACATACTTGTTTCGTAATAAACTTAAGAATTGTCCATTAATTCAAACTACCATCAATTCAATGGAAAACAATACCAGATCACAAGAAAAATAACTAATTACAGAGAAAAGGATTGAAATAGAAGAATGACCTTGGCAACGTCAAGAGGGTTAACGATGAGAGCTGAAACGACGGCCAGGCCCGGCCCTGAGGGGTGTTTGGAGGGGCAATGGCCCAGGGCCCAAGCTTAAAAGGGGCCCAATCCTCTAGATTTCTCTCCGTACTAGGAAAAAAATAAAAAATTCGCTGGCAAATGAAGACGCGTGATGGAAGACAGAAGAACACACGCTTCACCACACCAAACCGCCTTCTCATTTTCTTTCGTCATTCTCTCTCTTACTCTCTTTCCAAGATCCAAATTTAATTTTCTTTTAATTCCCAAAATTTTATCTAACTGTTATCCAAAATTAAACTCATGGAAAATTTCCATATTTCCTAAATTATAGTTGTTATCCTTCTCTCTTAAATATGGCAGCAGGAATTTTTTTCTGCAATTTAAATAGGGGAAAATTGCATTTGTATAATGCATTACTCATAACTTTTACTCTCAATCAATTGATGTTATTAAGAAATTTCGAAATTAAGAACTTTTTTTTGGAATTTTTGCTGCCGTCTGCGGTCTGTTGACAGTGTCTGAAGATTGTCGACTGGTGTTTTTGTTGGAGTTCCTCTGCCTCACCGACGGTGTCTTTTGTGTGAAGTATGTGTGAAAAAATGACACTTGAGGAGCTATAGGAAGAGGAAGAAATTTTAAGAGGGAGGAACTCCCTTCTTTTGGACGTGGGGAGATGGAGAATTGGAGATAATAAAGGAAAAATTAATTCAAGTTTTAATAAAGAGGCTTTTGTCCAATTTTACTACTATCCCCTTTTCTTTTCTTTTCTCTTCTATTTCATTCTTTCTTCTTCTTGTCTTTGGGAGGTAGAAGACGTGTGCCTTTGTCCCTCAACATTCTATATTTGCCACCTTGTTGCCGCCTTGCCGGAGCTCCGCAATTCGCTACTGCCTGCCGGATTTCTTAGCACATTGTTCAAGGTATTGTCATTTCATTCTCTAATTTTTTATTTTTCTTGTAATATGATTTGAGTGTTTGATTTATTTTTTATGTGCAAATATGCTGCCTAAAAAACATTCATATGGGAGTGAGAAGAAGAAAAAGAGAATTTGCTGAAGGGTTACTAAAATTGCATTTTTTTTAAAGGGCCCCAATCTACCATTTTGCCCTGGGCCCCAAAAAGATCAGGACCGGGCCTGAGTTTGAGGAATAATTTGAGTGATTTCGATGTGTAAATTGAAGAACTGAAAAATTTGAATTGGAGAATTATCGTGAAAAAAGGAGGATGATGCGAATAAATGCTAGGGTTTGGTGGCGTGGAATGAAGGGAGCCAAATAGGGTTAGAGATGACGATGAAGATGGAGGGTTCACAAGGAAACTAGGAGGAAAGAGAAAGAAAATAAGCAGCGATAGAATTTGGAAGACAGGCAAGATGGGCAAAGATGCAATTTGAAGAAATACGGAGGGACAAAACCGTCAATCCACTCTTCCTAAGCTACAGTAAGAAAGTTCTCTCTTTTTAATGGGTATAGATAAGCGACACCTACACTTAGAGGTGTTCACAAAAAACTGAAACCGAAAAACCTTACCGAAAAACCGAAAACCGGTCAAAATTGGCGGTTACCGAACCTGAAAATTTCGGATTAAACAGTACGGTTACCGAACCGGTAAAATTCACGGTTAAATAGTACGGTTACGGTTATGATTTTTGAGTGAATGGTTAACCGAAAAACCGAATTTTTTTTTCTCTATTTTATTTATTGTGAAACATTTTCTAGCAACTACAATAATTATAATATTTGTTACTAAGTAACAACGATTAGAAGAAGTATGAGATTATTGAAAAATATTAGTACTAATTTAAACAAGTATAATTATGAAATGGAGTAAATTCTTCTTTGCTATTATGTTTTCTATGGATTTATTATCCACTTTATTTATTTGAGGAAAAATTGACAACAGGGGTCTCAACTTTGGGTGATAATTTTTAAAATGTCTGAACTATTGATTAACCTGTGTAGGTCCCAACTTTAGGGGGTCTTAACTTTTAGCGGGCCTTAGTGACTTGAAACTGGCTTAATAGGTCATAATTTGTAAAACTTGGGTCACATCAGAAGGATTAATTGAGAGAGGGAAGTAGGAACTAGGTGAGATTTAAAAAAAATTGTCAATTTTAAGTCACCGAGGCCCGCTGAAAGTTAAGACCCCCTAAAGTAGGGACCTACACAGGTTAATCAATAGTTCAAACCTGTTAAAAATTATCACCGAAAGTTCAGACCCCTATTGTCAATTTTTCCTATATTTTATATTAGAATATATATAATATTATAGTATATGCATACAAAAATAGAAAATATATATTTACATAAAGTAAAATATAATAGTATAAATTGAATAACGGTTAATGGTTAGACCCAAAAAATCGTACCGAAAAAAACGGTTAACCGCTTAGGCGGTAACTCGGTCTAAAGGGTTACGGTTACGGTTCACAAAAAGAGCGAACCAAAACTTTCGTTTACTGAACCGATATGTTGTTTCGGACGCTTAACCACCCATGAACACCCCTACATATACTCTCTAATTTTTAAACTAGTAAAATTTTCCCACAAAAATCAATTGAAGTCTTATTAGTTATGTTTACGTGTCCTTTGTTAAAATAGACTCATATGCATTACATGTCATAGTTTATATTATAGGAAAAAATTGATAAAACGATTCTAACTTATCGGCGCTCCGCCATTTTTAGTTCAGATTATTTTTGAGCATTGCCAACTATGTATCATTTTTTACAAAATTGTTCCCAATTGACCGGTTACCTGTTTAATAGTTTAACGTTTTAAAAAAAAATTCTTAAACTGGTTTTGTTCTTCCTCTTCTTTTTCTCTCCTCCTACCTTCTTCCCCGGTCACCCCTATGCCTAGAGGTGGGCATGGGTCGGGCCTGGCTTGTTCACGGGCTCGGCCCGCGGGTTTCAGGAAATAGCGTGCCTCCTGTGGGCCTGGCCCGTGTTTTATGGTGTTTTTTTGGATTCTTGGCAGGTTTTAGACTAAAAACAAAGAAAAAGGCGTTCGGCCCCACGGGCCAAAAAAAGCGAGCTCGTGCCGTTGCGGCCTAATTTAAAATTTTCTTTAGCGTGGCAGGCCCACAGCCCACAGAGCGGACAACGGGCCGAACCGGGCCCAAAACCTGTCGGGCCAGACCGGCCCGCGTGCTGGCCCGGCCCATGCCCACTTCTACCTATGTCCCTTCCCCTGTCACCCTTGATATCCCCTCCTCCTTCTGATCGGAGCAATCACAAAGAAGTTATTAATAGATTATAAACAACTAACTCACGTTGATTATAGTTCTTTCTCTCTCTTCCTTCCTACCCTGCCACAATTTCTCTTTCAAAGATAATACCTTTGAAAGCGTTCTTTTACACCGAAAAGGATATTACACTTGTCTTGTTATATAGTATAAAGATCTTTCTAAACAACTAACTAACGTTGATTTCCATCAAGCTTTGTAAAATTGTAACATCAATGGCGGACAATCTTCGTCCTCCGCCGCCATTAGGTTCAAAGAGAGCGAAATTTGTACGTTTGACAGACGGATGTCGCTCAATGGCGACCCAAACCAAGATATAATCATCATGTTTCTCCCCTGCCACTCCTCCTCTTCCCCTTCCCCCTCCTCTGCCACCTTGAAACCCCTTCTCCCTCCCTGCCACCCTCAATGTGCAATTCTGATTCAGAATTACTGGTAGATCAGATAGGTAGGGGATTCTCATCTTCACATCGGATTCATTAATTGTCTGCTAAGAATTTGCAAATTCTTGGTAAAATTGGTTACTATTAGAGTTAGTCTTGTGTGTAAAGAATTTCAAAGTTTTTCTTTAGATTAAAGTGTTTAAATGATAGCATTAATTAGTTCCATCGATATCTTTGTTTTTCCCTGAATTTTGCCAAAATTTATAGTTTCCCTATATTTTTGCTATTCAGATCTCTAATGGTGTTTAATACATATTTTAGCTTTACATAATTTAGAGGAAAAAATTGATAGGAACAGTCCCAACTATGGGCTTTCCACCATTTTCAGTCTCAATTAAAGATTATTTCTGAGCGGTCCCAACTATGCATCATTTTTGCCGAAATTGGTCCCAAGTGATTGATTACCTGTTTAACAGGTTAATTTTTTTTTTTTCTTAATTCAGTTTCTTCTTCCATTTTCTCTCTCCTATCTCCTTCCTCCCTGCCATCCTTCCCCCAGCCACCCCTGAAATCCATCCCCTGCCAATCCTCCCCTCCCACCCACCTCCCCATCTAACCCTCGAAATCCCATCTCCTCCCCCCCCCCTCCCACCCACCTCCCAAGCTAACCCCCGAAATCCCACCCCCCTCCCCCCCCTCCCTCCTCCCACCCACCTCCCAAGCTAACCCCCGAAATCCCATCCCCCTCCCCTCGCCATCCTTCCCCCTCCCACTCTCGAAATCCATCCACTTCCCTGCCACCCCCCCCACCCACCTCCCTAACTAACCCCCGAAATTCGCCAAAACACCAACCCAAACACCCATATAACTTGCCCAAACACCCACAAAGATTACCCAAGCACCCACAAAGTTTGCCAAAATACCCGTGAAATTTCGCTAAACACCCACAAAGTAATTCAATCCATCATGAAACCACCCGATTTTCTCTCTATCTCAGATTCTTCGTGAGTTGAAATTCATGGACAGATGGATGCCTTTTGGGTCGTGGCCGGTGAGAGGGTAGAATCGGGGGTTAGGTGGTTGTTTCGTGAGTGATGGTTAGATGGCTTGCGAGTGGGCGAAGGTGGTTTTTGGGTTTTTGGGGTGGTATATTTCTAGTGGTTTAAGGTTTTTGGGGGTGGTTTTGGGGGTTAGGTATGATAGTTTCGGGGGTGGGTATGTAGCAGAGATGCCTTGTAGGTATGTGCAGCGGCGCTTTTCGGTGGTGTAAGTGCTCAATGTGCCGGCGTTGATTGCGGTTGGTTGGTAATGATGTGCCGAGAGGAGAGAAGAAAGTGGGTTGAGGGTAGGAGGAAAGGGTGGTGGGGGTGGGGGTTCATGTTGCCGCTTAGTGGTGGTGGACCTACGGGGAGGGTGGCACGTTTGGGGGTTGGGGAGGGGGTGTCGACGGGACGACAAGTATTGGTGGAGATTGGGGTGGTAGTGGGGGTGGGCGTTTTGAAGGTGGGGATGAGAGGGGTGGATGCCCATTAGAGGAGAGAGAAAATGAAAGTTGAGGCAAAAAATAAAAGGAAATTCGTTTTACCTGTTGCAGCAGGTTAATGACCTGCTGGGACCAAATTTGGCAAAAATGATGCATAGTTGGGACTGCTCAGAAATAATCTTTAGTTGGGACTGAAAATGGTGGAACGCCCATAGTTGGGACTGTTCCTATCAATTTTTCCTAATTTAGATTAGGTTCAAACTTTTTAATTTCAAGTTTGCCATTAGATTAACTTGCGAGTTCTTGGAGTAATTTTTCTCTCCTTTTCTTATTTGGATCATGGTGGGAAGGAGAGAGAAACATAACTGGGTGGTTTGTTGGGTGGTGGGGTGGTGTTGAATGGGTGGTGGTGAAAAAAAACTCGTTTTACCTATTGTAGCAGGTTCATCAACCTGCTGGGACCAATTTTGTAAAAATGATCCATAGTTTGGACTTCTAAAAAAATAATCGTTAGTTGGAATTGAAAATGACGGAACGCCCATATTGGTAGTATTCCTATCATTTTTTCCTATATTATAAGCGACATAAAAACCAAAGCAAACAAATAATTAAGAAACCAAAACGTGGGATATCATCGCAAGTGCCAAGCATGAATAAAGAGTTTTATGGAAACCTTTTTTTTAATCTTGATCTTTCTTCCTAAAACTCTTTCGGTTCTCTTCTTCGCCCAAAAACCTTTCGGTCTTCTTCTTCCCGAAATCGCCCTTAATTCAGCTGTTCTGACACGAGCAAGTTATCATCGTCTCAAGAGCAATTTTCTTCCAAATGTGCATTTGATTCATCATCGTCACAAGAGCAATTCATCTTCATAATTTTTTTCCAGTATAAGAAGTCACTCAATTGATCGGAGAAATTCAATGGGATTTATTTGATTTGTGAAATTTCTACAAAATTGAATTATACTCTATTAATCTGTAAGTTTTCGACTTTAATTACAAAATTGGGCATTTTTAAAAATTATTCAATTGATATACTTGCACCGTTCCAAATTAATTGTGATACTTTTAAAATCAGGAACTCCTAGGCAATTTTTGAAGAGGAGAGAGATAGCTAAAGAAAACAAAAGGGTCCCATGTGATAGGAGAGAGATAGAGAGAAGTTATTACCCAAAATGAAAGTGTAATAACTAATTTGAAACTTACTAAAATAGAAAGTGTCACAACTAACTTGGAATGGAGGAAGTAATTAAATTGGGCGTTTTTCCAGAATTTTTTTCTTAGTGAACCTAGTTCCTTATGTGTCTTTGATACTGTATTGGTTTTCGTGATTGCTAAAGATGGTGTATTTGGAAAAGATACAAATGAACTGTACTTAATCCTGAATTTCGCAAAAGGATTGTATTCTGAAAGATAGACGATTTTTATCAGTATTAATTCTGATAATTTGTGCTGAAAAACTGAAAGCAGGGTAATGTAATTCTGGAGCCCTTATACTCCGTAATTCTGGACCCCTTACATAATGTAATTCTGAAACACTGTAACAAGAGAAATGTAATTCTGGAGTAAGTTACAAGTTAAAGATAGTCTTAATCTGCTGAATACAAGGAGACTAATCTGTTGTACTTTTCTAGAAGGTTCATTCTTAATTCAAAAAGGTTAAACTAAACACTACCTAAGAATGGGATTTCGAAGTGAAAGTGGGAATTGAATGGACATTGGAACGAATATGGGAAAATCCTCTTAACTATACAAGAATTGACTCATTGCTAATGTCATAATGTGCCATGCAATTGGCCAAAATATTTAACCACCAATATTCTAAGAATAATCTTATAGCATTTGATCACAGTTTTTTATATAATGGTACTTAAAATTTTCAAGTCGAAATCCTTACATGCATTCAAGCGTGACAAATGGTCATGTATACCCATCTAATGAGGCAATATTTTAAGGAGTGGGAGAAGTTGACAGCTAATCCTTGTTACTGATCACTCAAGAATTACATCCGTCGTCGTTGCACACTTGCATCACATACACATTTTGCAAAAATGTTGAATTGCATGATTTGTTGTGGAGTACAGTGATGGAGATTGTCGTGTGCCTTAACTTTATTCCATTGTTGCAGGTTTCAAGAATCCCCAGTCACTTGAAATATGTGGTGGAGGATTAACAGACGCTGGGGTGAAGAACATCAAAGATCTTACTTCTCTTACACTGCTTGACTTGTCTCAAAACTGCAACCTCGCTGACAGGACCCTGCAATTGGTTTCTGGTACATTCTCATTGTTATTTCAGATGCAAAACACTTGCATTGATGATCGCTTTCTATTAATTTACTTACGTGATTCTTTGAGTTGGCTTTGATAGAATTTGCATTTTGTCCGTTTCACTTCTAAATTAAGAAACATATTTGTTTATGCAGATTTTTGCCTTAATGACACAGATCGATATTGGGACGTCAACAACCAGATTAGAATGATTGATTAATTCAAAAGCAAGGGGGATTCAAAGGGAAACGACACAAGGAGATGGTAACGTGGAAAAACCCCAATTAAGATGGGTAAAAAACCGCGGGTGGATATGACTCCACCAATCCACTATATGCAACTGACGTTCAGGGTGAACGACAATCAATACACCCTAGGATGATTATTCTAAGTACAATAGCTTGCTTAAAATGTAAGGGAAAAAAATAGAACTTAAAGTGTTTGATGAATATATGTAAAGTGAACTGAGAATGCTCTTGCTTGTGCGAGTGAGGTAGAGTGTTTTTTGTAACCCCTTCTCCTTCATATTCGTGGTCCTTATATAGCCCCTTTTGGCTTCAATGTGCGCCCAAAGATATAGGAATCAGTTAGCTAGAATCATGGCACCAAATCCCCGCTCCCTTGCCACGTTCCTTAACCTTTTAGTGAACCATTTGAACTGACTGGACTAATTGAGACTTGGTCTTCCTTATCCTTCGGCAACTGATTGTCCTCTGACCAAGTCTTTGCGTCACGACAATATCGCTTGCGTCAACGTTGTTAGTTAATTGCGTCAATGTCATCCTGTAAAAGTCAGCCACAACAATTTACCCTCAATTGTTGTAATGAGGATTACGTTAGAGTCATAAAACAAGTGACACTTAGAATCATATGTTAAATAGGTCAATGATACGGTGAACTAATTTGTAACAAGATAACCTTTTGCAAAAGATAACCCAAGAGTCATATGTATAATTGCCTTGGTCAATTAAAATCTATCAGTTAATGATCAAGACAGCTGTATAAAAAGTCGTGCCAGCTGAGCCAACACTACAAGCAACATTCTCTCTCTTCCAAAAACTCTTGAATCTTCGCTTGTTTCTCTAGAAATTTCCGGAGAACTCCAATTGGACCGCCGCGAATTACTAGGTAATTTCCGCCACTTTTAGCTCCAATTTACGCAAATTTCTTGTTTCATCTCTGAATTCATGGCTCCAAGTAGGCATAGCATTAGAAATTATGCCTAAAATCATCAGAAAGCTAAGGCGAAAGAAAAAATAATGGAAGAGAAAAATGAATGTGACGAAGAACAATCAACTATGTCGGAAGAGGATTTAATGAAGTTCTTAGACCTAGGAATTCTACTTACTGACACAATTTTAAGAAACGCTGAACCGCATGAGCGTCTGGAACATTGTCCCGTCGAATGGGTTGTCCTTTATGAGTATCCGTTGAAAATAGGTCTTAGGCTACCTTTTCCACCCATAGTCAAAGATCTACTGCATGTTTTTCAAATTAGCTCAGGACAGATAATGCCCTAAGTCTTGAGGGTCCTTAGCGTCGTTGATAGGGTAACATCCACGTGGGATAAATCTTTCACCCTCTAAGACCTCCTGTACTGTTATGAAATTAAGGTAAAAGGGAAAAACAGATTAGCTTTACACGTCAGGGAGAAAAGAAACGCACTAGTCGAAGGGAACCGTCGAACGACAGAGGCTGGAAGAATCGTTACATCTTGGTGAAAAAATTATCTATTGGTGACCTAGGGAGTTCCCTAATCGGAGGCTGGAATGTGGAAGGTTCGTAAATTTCCTTGCGATTTTCTTTAACGTCATGTCGTTAACATCAATCTTACGTCGTTTTCTTTGTAGAGTTGAACCCGAAACTGCTGGGACTTCGTGAAATATTTGAACAGAGGTGCAGAGAATTCCTGGAATTCGGTGAAGAAGAGCGGTCGTTCAACAAAATCCTAGTCGTTGACCAAGGCAGATGCTCTTCAATGGCGTTAGGTAAATAGTCCTCTTCGCGAGTCGATGGGTATTATTGTTGCAATTAATTTTGAATATGCCTGTTTTCTATACGACAGATTCTTCACAATCGCGACAGAGGGGATCTATGGACAGTCATGCCTTAGTTGAGGCTCTTAAGGAAAGAAAGGGGGCAGGACACACCGCCGCGTCATCTACCACCGCGTCGGACAAACAGGTTCATCACGACGTCGTCCATGTAGACGACGACGCCGCTGTCGTTCACCAGCCAAAAGTTCGTAAGTCTGATTTTCCTGCCCCTCCTGACAAGGAGGGACCATCATACTCCATGACACTTCCTAACGATTTCATGTCGTTGAACAAGTCAATCTGGTCTAAAGCGGAGAAACTCCTCTTTCCTGGAGCTGAAGATCGTTTACGAGACCGTCCCATGCCAGGACTTATGTTAGATGGTTTAGAGATGATATTTCAGGTACGACAACAATTTGTACTCCTGTTTTTGACCTATGCACATAATGATTTCTTAATTGTGATCCCTGCATGTCAGGCGTCGCAACATTTTTTGATGGTCAAGAAGGAAATATCCTCGCTTTATCGAAGCCATCAGGTGATGAAGACCAAGGCGGAGAAGAATGAAGCGGCATTGCAAGAGAAGGACGCAGAGATAAAGAAAATTCACCTGGAGATGACAAAGATGACAGAGGCTCTAAATAAGAACGGGGGGAGAATTGGAGGATCTAAGGAATAAGGCTGCAGATGTTGAGGAGGCGTCGCGGATTGAGATCAAAGCATTGCAGGCACTAGTCACTGCGTAGAAGAACAAGCTGGATGGGATGAAAGCTGAGGTGACTACGACAGTCAGGACCAAACTCATGTATGAATTCATGATGGGGCGCACAGCGTCATGGGAACTCGAGAAGGAAATAGATCTTTACCTCAAATGGGAAGGCTCAATCAAGGATTTAATGGGACAGGGCGACTTAGTCAAAGCGACTGCAGAGTCGTCTCTGAGCGTCGGTCAACAAGAGGACGACGTTTTTGTTACCAGCGCAGCGCTAATGACGTATGACCTTCCGCAAGGCGATGATCCAGAGTAGGAAACTGTGCCTGAGGTGCAAGCGTCTGAGAAATCCGTTGATGAAATTGTGACTAATGTTCCTGCCGTTTAGCCATTTAAACCTTACGTTTTTATATTTACTTTGCTTAGAAACAATGAATCTTTTGGGTTATTCATAAGAATAACCAAACATATGTGGTTTTAATTTTGGGTCACTCATGGGAGTGGCCACAACTTGTGTTTTGTTTTTAGCCATTCGTGGGAATGGTATGACTTTTTAAATTTATTTTATGCTAATAATTTATCGGAAGTTATGTCATGCCGTTTTTCTGGTGTTAAAGTACAATAATCGGGTGTTCGGAAACCCTTTCATGGTCGTAAGACTTAGGTGTCATCAAAATGAAAATCGAATATGCATAAAACACATTTACTTACTCGACGTTAACATGTTGGATGCTTATGACGCTGTTGCGTTCTTGTTAATGACATTGACGTTGTGTTCACTACTTTGCCAATCTAGTTGACTTATTATGCAAAAATAATCGTTGGTCGCTACGTCTGGATGTTGCAAACTTTATTGAAAGACATGAGAAATCCTGTAAAAGAAACACACAGTAATGTTCTGTCGTTGACATCTCAACGACCTTGCGACGATAGGTTCATCACTTATTGAATACATTAAAAAAATGTCACTTAATACTTAGCTAGAAATGGTATCTTTTGAGGTGAACAGCATTCCAACTGCGTGGGACCATAGATCAGTCGCGTCGGACCAACTGGTATGCGCCATTGCCAACGACTTTACTGATTTGATAGGGACCTTCCCACTTTGGACCTAGCTTACCTGTGTTGGGCTCCTGTGTATTTTGGAATACCTTCCTTAATACCCAGTCACCTTCAATGAACGACTTGGCTTACACGTTTTTGTTGAAGCTCCTTGCGACGATCTGTTGCTGTGCTGCCATGCGTGCTAACGCTGCATCTCGCAACTCCTCTATCGTATCTAGGTCACTAATCAGTTCGTCAACATTTTGTTGTTCCGTCATCAAGATGTAAGACGTTTCTTCAACGTGTCTAGTCGGAGACCAACGAGAAGGGCGTTTGTCTAGTCGCAGTGTGTGGCGTCGTGCGGTTTGCCCATAGGATATCTGGCAATGCTTCTGCCCACTTATCTTTCTTAGCAGTAAGACGTTTCTTCAACGTGTCTATGACGGTTTGTTGCTAGACTCAGCTTGTCCATTGGCCTAAGGGTATCTGGGCGTTGATGTTAACAGCGTAATGTTCCACTCGTCACAGAAATGCTTTGTTTTATCGCTGATAAATTACGACCCATTGTCGCATATAATTTCTGATAGTACACCAAAACTGCAAATAATGTTAGTATGTATAAAAGAAATTACCTCCTTGTCGCGTACCTGTTGGAATGAATCTGCTTTTATCCATTTAGAAAAGTAATCTATCATTGCTAACATAAAGACCTTTTGTCATGGGGCTGGAGGTAGTTTACAAACTATATCCATTCCCCATTTCATGAAAGGCCAAGGGGCTAAAGTTGGATGCAAAACTTCACAAGGTTTGTGCGTCATACCTGCGTGTCGTTGACAACTGTCACATTTGGTGACGTACCTGATTGCATCTTGCTTCATTGTTGGCCAATAATAGCCCATTCCCAATGCTCTGTTGGATAAGCTACATCCACCAGGATGATTTCCACACGTCCCTTCATGTAGACCTTGCTCCCTCTGATGCTTCTCCAAACATCGCAGATAGAGTCCAGCGACAGACTTCTTAAAAAATACTCCTTGAATGATGACATATCTGGACGCTTTGAAACGGATTTATCGTGATTCTGCTCTGTCATCTGGGAGTGAATCGTTAGATAGATAATCATAAATAGGTTTCGTCCAACTGACACTTACCTCGACGTCTTCAGGAGTAACGTCGTTTCTTTGGTCGACATCGTCATTTACTACTTGGTCTGTATCGTTGTCGTTGACAGCGGCGACAACGTCTGCAATCTCTTTGCACTTACTTATTGATGGAGTCATAAGATGAATGATAGGGACGGAGGTGAATGTCGCATCTCTCAAGGACGATCCTAGATTTGCCAGTGTGTCTACTTGCGTATTTTGGTCCCTTGGTACCTGCATTATGTCAAAATTGTCAAACATCATACTCTTACCTTGTGCGACCTCCAAATATAGCGCCATTTTGGAATCCTTGGCAGTGAATTCTCCTTTGAGCTGGCTAACTATCAACAAAGAGTCGTTGTAGACTTTTAACACTTTTGCCTGTAGACATGGTTATTGGACAGGGTAGCGCAATGGCTAAAGGGTTAGGGTCAAATTTACAGGGCTTTTATTCGACAGGGTTATATTGGACAAGGTCATTATTGGACAGGGCCATTATAGGGCCAAAAAAGAAACCCAATAATGTTGAAAGATAAAATAGATTTTGTAAAAACAATTAGATATTCGGATTCGCATTCATTTATACTCACTTTTGGCTCTTTTTGTTCCTTGTTTTTCTTGCTCGTTTACCGACCCGTCCATTATCGACCCGCTACCCATTTGGCCCGACCCGCTAGTGAACCTTTATGAGGCGACCCTCTTATGACCTGATCCGCTTTCGACCCGCACTGATCCTGACCCAACCCTCCCAATAACCAGGTCTAAAGTCGCTTGCCAGGGTCATTCGTACGATTAATGCTTCATATTCTGCTTCATTTTTGGTCGCTTTGAATTTGCAACATATGGCTTGTACTATCTTGTCCCCTTGTGGTGACTTAAGGACAATGCCAAGACTTGCACCACAAAAATTAGAAGATCCGTCAACGAGTAATATCCTAGCGTCACTGCTAACATTGCTGATCTTAACGACTTTGTCTTCTGCGATCTTCTCTAGCTCTGGACTGAAGTCTGCCACAAAATCGGCCAGGCCTTGCGACTAGATTGTTGTCATAGGCAGGTAGTTGATATCGTATCCACTGAGCGCGATGGCCCATTTGTCCATGCGACCTGTCAATTCGGGCCTACGCAAAACACTTTTAATAGGATAATTAGTCATGACAACGACGGTATGAGTTTCAAAGTAATGTCGTAGTTTCTTGATAGCAGTTATTAAAGCTAATACAAGTTTCTCCAAGGAATAATACCTAGTCTCTACGTCTAGCAGAGACTTACTGGCGTAGTAAATGGGGAGTTGTTGATTTTCAGCTTCTCTCGTCAAAACAACGCTGACGGCCATATTGCTTACGACCAGATAAAGTTGAAATGCTTCTCCATCGCTTGGTTTGGATAGCAGAAGTGGAGAGGCCCATTATTGCTTGAGCGCTTGTAGAGCGTATTCATGCTCTTACGACCAGTCAAAGCCTTTATTTTTGCGCAGCACGTCGTAGAACAGGTGGCACTTTTCAGACGATTTGGATATGAAACAATTTAACGCAGCGACACGTCCTGTTAAGTTCTGCACCTCATTGACATTTCTGGGAGATTGGATATTAATCAACGCCTTGATCTGGTTAGGACTTGCCTCGATTCCTCGTTGCGTCACGTCGTAACCTAAAAATTTACCTCCAGCAACTCCGAATGTACACTTAGTGGGATTAAGTTTCATACCGTACTTCCGGAGTACGTCGAACGCTTCTGACAAGTGTTGTATATGGTCGCTTGCTCTTTTTGATTTAACCAACATGTAGTTAATGTAGACTTCCATCGTGTCGCCAAGTTAGTCCTTGAACATTTGGTTAACCAAACACTGATATGTGGCACCTGCATTTTTTAGTCCAAAGGGCATAACCTTATAACAGTAAATACCTTTATCGGTAACGAACCCTGTCGTCTCTTGATCGTCGGGATGCATGAGGATCTGATTGTAGCCGGAATATGCATCCATAAACGTCAAGAGCTCGTGACATGCTGTTGCTTCGACTATTGCGTCTATGTGGGGAAGTGGGAATAGATCCTTGGGACAGGCTTTGTTAAGATCCGTGAAGTCTTTGCAGACTCTCCACTTTCCCTTTTTCTTGCTGACAACAACAACATTAGCTAACCAATCAGGATATTTGACTTCGCATACTTTACCTGTGTCAATCAGTTTCTGAACCTCGTCGTTTATGATTTGATTGCGTTCAGGAGCGAACTTGCGTCGTTATTATTTAATGGGTTTGTGATCCGGATCAACGTTAAGCTTGTGGGGTGATGACGTCTGGACTTATACCTGCCATATCTTCATGCGACCAAGCAAAGCGATCTTGGTTAGCTTTTAAGAAATTAATTACTTGGTTTCGAAGTTCAAGCAACAATGTCGCTCCAATATGAACGACACGATCAGAAAGGCTAGATCAAGCGCCTCTTCATCTACTTGTGTAATAGCTCATGTTTTGAGCATGTTTTAGTTAAGGTTAATTATGTTTATTAGTTACTAAGTTTTATTATCATTGGGAATCTACTTGAGAATTATTATTTTAAATACCATTATCTCATTGTGGGTTTTATGAAAATGAGGGTATTTGAGTTTAGTTTTAAGTTAAAAAAAATTATATTTCAAAGAGATCTCCATTCTCTCTCTTCGTGGCTGTTCAAGAGAAGCTTTCTACTTCTTTTCCTCTTTGTGTCATTTTGTGATGCAACCAACCAAGGTCATATTTTTGATGTGTCAATTCTTCATAAATCAACCAGTTTCTAGCAATCTAGAAAAAAAACACTTGTTGATCTAATCTCCTTCTAGAAATCTATAGATACAAACCCCAATCCTCTATTTTATCCACATCCATCTAATTCAATATCTCTCCTCTAATTTTCTTGGTCCTATTGTTGCTGCCAAATTATTTGCTCAAAATTTTCTGCATGTAGTTGGTTTTGGGAATATATGTTGCATAAAAAAGTAGTAGATCTCTTCGAGATACTCAATTTAGGCTCAAAAATCACTCAATTCCGACTTGTGTACTATAAGTTATGCCTCTTGCAATTTTCTGTCATATGTTGTTGCTGTTCAGCGAGCTGCTACGTTGTTGTTGCTCTGCATAGCTGCTGCCCATTTGTTCCCTCTTATGTGTCCTGTTGCTTACCAATTCCTAAATTAGGTATTATGATTGATTTTCTTTTTTATGGTTTTGCGATTTCATAATCAATTAGTGTATGAATTCAAACGTGTATTATACTAGTGTTAAATTTCTCAAATCAGTTTTTGGAAAACTTAAAGATTAAATCTTTACTCATTATTTAATGGTTTGAAGCTTAGAATAAGTATAGATGGTTCCGAAGTCAGTTTATAAATTCTGATTTTTTTATCAATTATGTTGTTTGCTAAAGTTCTCCGAGTTCAAACTTGGGATGTAATTAAGATTGAGCTTGTGAGATTAATGATGTGAGTTAGATTAGTGAAATGGTTGTATACAAGGGTTGTGGTTAGTTCATGGACGAGCGTAGGAAAGTATGAGTGAGTCAATTTATTTATCTGAATTATTGTGAGGATGAATATTAATTGTTGCTATTGTTGTTGAGGTGAATTATTGTGGAGTTCAAGCCAAAGTTGATGATCGAGTATCTATGATCTTGAAGGTTATTAATAGAGAATTGGTTTGCGGTTGAGGTAACATTTATGTTCAACAAAATGTACTTAACTGCTCGTGTTCTATTGTGTTTAAATATTGAACATCGTTTATAGTCATGGCCATGGTTATGGATGCATGAGTATGTGTTAGTTGTGAATTGTTATTGGATGATTATAAAAGTATACTCTTGTTAGTTATTGGAATTGTTCGAAAATAATATGTTTCTTGAGATATGATTTGAGTATGATAATGTAAAAAGGATTTCATATTTGTTTTGGTTGGCTTAGCTCATAAACTGAGATGAAAAGTGGGCAGGGTACAGGTGGAGAAAGATGATTCGGATGTATGTTATGATAAAAGTTAAGACCAAATAAGGTCGAATATTGTGTTATGATATGTTACGTTAAGTTTCTGTCAAAACCTATACTTACCAGCGATTTGTGTTAAGTAATTGAGCTATGCCAACGATATATTTTAAAGGATGAATTACTTTTCGAACAATAACCAAATTTGATTATTTTATAAAAACGATTTGCGAACTAAAATCGTTTTGACGGGCTGAAGTGAAGTTACTGAGCTTTCCGCTCATTTTAGTTTTGTTTTTCCTTTGTATTCTCTTCTGTAATTGCAGATTCGTGTTGGAAGCTCGGAATGGATCAAAAAGGAAGAGTTTGGTTATGAAATTGTAATTAGATTAGTTATTCAGAGGTTGTATCTAGGAGTATATATTCTTATTTGAGAATAAAATATTATATTGTCTTTGGGAATCGAATAAAGTACTCTGTAATCAAATATTGGTTTTGAAGTTGTTTGTTGTGGGCCATGACCCACAGGTCCAGGATCGTGTAAAAAGATTATGTGTCTGCTGCGAATAACTGTAATTCAAGGTTTATGAATAATAAATGAGGTTTAAGAATGTTAAGTATGATTAGCTCGGAAGTGCCGGCTGGTACAACTTGTTGCTCATCGGGATCATCGGGCGCGGATCCGCCTGTTAATTGCTAGATTGACGCCTTGGCAGGTTTGACCGACGAACTATAGCATTCCCTAGCTGACTGTTGCTCGCCTTTGATCTCTTGGACACCCCACTTTGTTGGAAACTTGAGCGTCTGATGATAGGTTGATGGAACTGTCTTCATCTTTTTGATCCATGGCGTGCTGAGGATGACGTTGTATGCGGATAGGCAGTCTATGACGTTGAATGTGGTCTGCAAGTTGACGCCTTTGGCGAAGGAAGGCAAGGTGATCTCTCCGACGGTTTGCTGCGCTTCTCCACTAAAGCCGACTAGGACCGTTGATTTCTTAGTTATGTCCATGTCATTAAAACCCATACCTTCGAGAGCGTTTTTGAACAGGATATTGACTGAGCTCCCGCCGTCAACCAGCATGCATCGCAGCAGGTAGTTGCTGACGGTGAAAGATATGACCAATCCGTCATGGTGCTCCTCGTTGCATACGTCATCATCCTCAAAGGTAATGGACATCGCTTCCAATTTTCTTTCGTCATCTGACCTGCAAGACTAAGGAACTTTGGACGAGGGAGAACCCTCTCTTGCTAGCCGCTTGGCTGCTGAATGCGTTAGTCTGCAAACGTCAAATCGACCAGAAATAACATTAATTACCTTGACATAACTAGGAGACGCAGGCGGATTTGGCCGGGAAGGATTCTTATCGAAAGATGCTTTCCCTTTGTCGCTGAGAATATCTTGAAGGTGACCTTTGGTCAGCATGAACGCGACTTCCCTTCTTAGTGCGATGCATTCTTCGGTCTTATGACCATGGTCATGATGGAGTTGACACCATTTGGTCTGGTCTGTTTGGGCGTCTGGGCGGTCGCTCTTCCTCGGCCAACGGACGGGCGCACCAATCTTGGTCAGCGCATTGACGACACCTCCAACGTCGACAGAAAAACCGTACGACTCGATATTGGGGTAAGCGTTGAGATCAGCTTTGGCTTCAGTACTCGCATATTTCGATGCATCATTAACATTATGTACCTGGTTGGGTCTGCTATATGAATGAGGCCTCCAATTATGAACGTGTTGGCTTCTTGGGTATGAACGTTTTGCGATCACTAGTGCCTTCGGATACGTGACGCGTCGATATTGTATTGGTGAGACGGTTATACGTCTTGGATCTGAGGAAGAGTCCTTTCCTGAAACATTGAATAGCAGTTTTAGTATCTAGATCTTTAATCCCAATCATTTCTTTTTTAGAATGATTATAATAATCTCGAATCGGTTCTCCTGGCTTCTGAAAAACGCCATAAAGGTCACTAGTCTGCTTCTCGAGAGTGCGACTGCCTTCAAATTTGCTGTAGAATTTGTTCACCAAGGTTGAAAAGTTGCCAATGCTTCCTGGCTTGAGGGATCTGAGCCATTTCAGGGCAGGCCCGGTCAGCGTCGCTCCGAAGGACTTGCACATGCATGCTTCGACCAGGTGCCATGGAATGGACACTTGCCACATCCGCTGCTTGTATTGGGCGACAAGCTTCGCTGGGTCGGTAGATCCATCATAAGTCGCGGTTAGGATGGGAAGGTTCAGCTTCTTCGGCAATGCTACCTTGGCGATCTCTTCCACGAACGGGGACGCTGCATAGCCGTCGCGATACTCGGCGATGCTGGGAGTTGGAGCTCCAGGAAGTTGAGAGAGGAGGCGCATCATCTGGCGATTATGCTTTTCAATCATAGCCATTCTTTTGGCCATAATGTCGCCTTCCTTGGATTGGTCATCGTTGGGGATATCTACGTCTTCCCATTCTTCATCGCCTTCGGCTTCTTCGGACTCATAGCTCTCTTCGTCGCTGAAGCGTTGCATAGTTTAAATTTCTCCAATGTTCTTGGGATGTCGCTGCTTGGACACCTTGGTCGATGCTAACTCTTCTTGCAGCTTTTGGACTTGTTCTTTTGACGAAGTGAATTCAGTGGATGAACGATCATTGTCCTTCTTCATCTTCTCCATTTCCGCTTTCAATTTTTCAAAGGCAGCTTGCATTTCCTTGGGATCCATCGGGATGGAGAATGATGATGTTTGATTGTGAATAGGAATTAATGAGAGATCTGGTTGTAGGCCCCACGGTGGGCACCAAATTGTTTATGCAGATTTTTGCCTTGGCGACATGGATCAATATTGGGACGTCAACAACCAGATTAGAACGATTGATTAAATTCAAACGCACGAGGGATTCAAAGGGAAACGTCGCAAGTAGATGGTGACGCGGAAAAACCCCAATTAAGGTGGGTAAAAAACCGCGGGTGGATATGAGTCCACCAATCCACTATATGCAACTGACGTCCAGGGTGAACGATAATCAGTACACCCTTGGATGATTTTTCTAAGTACAATAGCTTGCTTATAATTTAAGGGAAAAAAATAGAACTTAAAATGTTTGATGAATATATGTAAAGTGAACTGAGAATGCTCTTGCTGCGAGTGAGGAAGAGTGTTTTTTTTGTAACCCTTTCTCCTTCAGCTTCGTGGTCCTTATATAGCCCCTTTTGGCTTTAACGTGGGCCCAAAGATATAGGAATCAGTTAGCCAGAATCATGGCACCAAATCCCCGCTCCCTTGACACATTCTTTGACCTTTTAGTGAACCATCTGAACTGACTGGACTAATTGAGACTTGGTCTTCCTTATCCTTCGGCAACTAATTGTCCTCTGGCTGAGTCTTTACGTCACGATAATACCGCTCGCATCAATGTCGTTAGTTCATTGCGTCAATGTCGTTAGTTCATTGTATCAGTGTCGTCCTGTAAAAATCAACCATAACAATATTCTTTTTTATTAAGAAAAAACTTAATTAAGTTAAGTGATTCTTTGAGTTGGATGTGTAATTTTGATATGAAGCACATATTAACTAAACTCGTTCTGGTTTAACTTGTCTATCCTAGTTTAAAGGGTTGAACTGTCCCATTTATCTCGGCATACTTTTCATCACCTTTACCAAGTTTTCATTGGTTCATCTACATCTTTGATGGGCCTCGTCATTCACTAATATTAAACTGTTGGAAGGTTGATTGTACCGATTTGTTGTGTTGATTTTTACGTTGTTGTATTGATTTTTGGGCTTGTTCGATATTTAATCCAAGATCCGTACAAACCAACGACCCATAAGGAGGTATAATTTCTGAGGGTCAATCAAAGTAACCATCTTTCTTTTGTTTTTTTATACTTATCATAATTTTTTTATTGAAGTTACTAACATTGTATCCATGATGTAGATTGTTAATATATTTTTGCGACGTAATGAGTATTGTATATTATACTAACTTCTTACGATATTTTCTTTTCTTATATTTATTTCTATTCATGAATATTATCTTATGTCTGATTGCAATATTTCACAAGTAGAATAATTGCTTATTGTAGCGCCTGAATTGCTGCGGTTTTACCCATACGCAGCAATAAAAATTTTATTGATGCGGTTCTGTGTGGAAACCGCAGCAATAGATGTCAACGGAAATTTTTCAAAAATGTTTAACTGGTTTGACCAGAGCTATTGCTGTTGTTTCCACCCAGAACTACAGCAATAGATTAAAATAATATTTGTTAAATAAAATTTTAAACTATTGCTGCGGTTGCGGGTGGGAACCGCAATAATAGATCTAAGGTTTAAAAAAAAAAACACGCTAGGTCCTGATATTAGAGGCAACACACTAGGGTTTTTCTATTCACAACCTTTTTTCTCTTCTATCTCTTCTCATCCCTCACTCATCTTCTCTTCTCTCTCTTCTCTCTCTTCTCATCCTTCACTCATATGCATTCCTCTTCAACGGGAATTTTCGCACCATTTTCATTCTTCTCAAAGAATCGGCAAATCCTCAACCTAAAATCGAAATCAATAAACAAAATCAATGATAAATCTTCAACATATTCAATTTTTTCTAGGGTTCACTAGGGGCAAAAAAAGGAAGGGCTGCGTTTTTTGGAAAACGCAACCCTTCGTGTATGAAGGGCTGCGGTTTTCAAGGGAACCGCAGCCCTTTTAGTGAAGGGTTGCGGTTACCTAGAAAACGCAACCCTTCAAACTATATGAAGGGCTGCGGTTTTAAGGCTAACCGCAACCCTATTAATGTAGGGCTGCGGTTAGCCCAGAAACCGCAACCCTTTATACACGAAGGGCTGCGTTTCTGGGATAACCGCATCCCTTCACATCCCGACCAATCCTTTAGTTTTGCGCGCAACACACAGTACACACATGCATCCCAAGTTTCCCTCGCTCCCTTGGAAAAATTTCCCCCCACCCCTCTCCCTCACACTCACTCGCACAGCCCTAACACCCATCACCGGAGCACCGACACATCGCCGGAGCACCGTCATTGACGCACTGACGTCAAAAACGTTGCCTGAGCAACGCACCGTCGCCTGAGCTCCTTCTTCTTCTCTTCTCTCAGCGCACCTTGACGCCACCACAACCACCACTACTGCATTGTCGGTAATTCCCCTCTCACACTCTCTCCTCTTTTTCATTTCTCTAATTAATTTGTTTTATTTCATTTCTCTTCTATATTGTGTTGTAAAATATGGTTGGAGGGGGTGGGGGAGGGCTTAGGGAGGGTGGGTAGGGGGTGGGGGGTCTTTGGGTAGGGGATGGGGGGGTGGGGGGGAGGCTGGATAGGGGGGGGGGAGGGCGGGGGATCGGGGATCTTTGGGCGGGGGTGGGGGAGGGTGGGGAAGCTGGGTAGGGGGTGGGGAGGGGGATGATGGGCGGGGGGTGGAGGAGGGGTGGAAATCTTTGGGCAAGGGGTGGGGGAGGGTGGATAAGGGTGGGGGTGCTAGGCGAGGTGGTGGGGGAGGGGCTGGCGGGGGTGGGGAGGGCCGTGGATCTTGGGCGGGGGGGGTGAGGAGGGGGGCGCGGGGTTGGGGGGGAGGGTTGGGGAGGCTGGACGGGGGGGGTGGGGGAGGGTGGGTAGGGGTGGGGGTCTTTGGGCGGCGGGTGGTGGGGGAGGGCGCGGGGGGTGGGGGAGGGTTGGGGAGGTTGGACAGGCGGGTTGGGGCAATGGGTGGGGGAGGGTGGGGATCTTTGGGCGAGGGGGTGGGGAGGGCTTAGGTATAATGTAACTATTGTGTAGATTTTTAGGCTTCCATCTGTTGTTGGTTGAATTTCGAAAACGAAAAGGTAATTTTACGCCTACATGGCAATGAGGAAGTGCAAGTGGGGGCGGTAGTGGCGGTGGTGGTGGGGCATTGTAAATGTGGAGAGTCGGGTCACATGGCAATCGAAAGCCCATCCGGTGTTCTCCGCATTTATAACAGCCCAACTCCGCCGCTACTACCAGTGAAGGGCATTCCATTGCCATGTGACCTGATTCTCGGGTCATTTTAGGCCTATTTTCGCCTTTCGTGTCCAATTCGTACCAGCTGATGGGAATTTCGGAGGGTTTGTGTAGTGTATGTATATTTCTTGATATGAGATTGTATGAAAACGCAATGTAATTTAGCTATGAAATCTACAAGCTGTTTGAATCGTCATCATATGCCTAGATACCCGTTCAAGACTTACTCATTAGGAGTAAGTCTTGAATAGTCCCCGGTTTGGGACTGTTCTTGGACGTTTGATCTCACTTAGGTGGTGAATGTGTGTCTTCTTTTCAATTCTAAGGAAATTCTTGGTTTATTGTTTCTCTACATTGTTCTTTGGGTACATATGTAGATAAGCAATTATCTACATTGTTTACTTGGAGAACTGTAGCGAAATGCCTCCGGATTTTCCTTAGAATTGAAAAGTTGGCATATATTCACTAGTGAGATTAGACGTCCAAGGATGGGTTAGGTTGGAGTGATAAGGACCTTCGGCTGCATGCATACAATTGAACATGTCACTATCTTAGCTTGCTCTATACGTGTGTGATTTGAATATGTGAGTGTATGTACTTAAATAATGATCGATGCATTATAATGAATGGTTGTGTTTAATTATTAGAGGTTTTCTTGAATGAGATGGATCGTACTTGGATGTATAGTAGTCGTGAATCGATTGAGTTTGTGAAAGGGGTCTCGGAATTTTGTACAACTGCATTACAATATCAAACATCCTCTGGAGCAGTCGACTTTTATTGTCCTTGTGTCGATTGTAGAAATGTGAGCAAGGTTAGTAGTATACATGTGGTTAGGGAGCATGTCTTTCGCCGTGGGTTTAGGCCTCAATACCACGTATGGATTTGGCATGGTGAGCAGGGGAAGTATATAGGAAGCTCTAGAGTAATGAACGATGTATGTGAAGAAAAGAAGGATGATGAATTAGGGGATGAGAATTGGGATGATGAGTTTGCAGATGATGATAGGGATCGGGTAGACGAGATGATACACGAGGTTGAAGATCAGCCGTGTAAACGACCTCGTATCTTTGAGTCTATGTCTGAGGCTGCTGAAAAGCCGTTGTATCCAGGTTGTACAAAGTACACCAAACTTTCCGTGGTGATAACACTGTTCAACATTAAGTCGAAAGCTGGTTGGACAGACTCTAGTTTCACATCGTTGTTGGAAGTTTTAGCTGATATGCTCCCTGATGGAAATGAACTGCCAAAGTCGTACTATTATGCGAAGAAACTGATGTGTCCTTTCGGTTTAGAGTACGAGCGGATACATGCTTGTCCTAACGATTGTGTGCTTTATCGTAATGAGTATGAACATTTACATGAGTGTCCACGTTGTGGATTGTCGAGGTACAAGCGTGAAGGAGCTGGAGGTAGTGAAGGACCACCAGCTAAGGTGTTGTGGTATCTACCCATAATACCTAGATTTAAGCGCATGTTCTCAATTAAAGGAGATGCGAAGAATTGAGGTGGTATGCAGATCGTAGGAAGAAAGACGGTCTGCTCAAGCATCCGGCTGATTCGCCTGAGTGGAAAAGTATCAATAGGGTGCATAAGGCATTTGGTAATGAGGATAGGAATCTGAGGCTTGGATTATGTACGGATGGCATGAACCCTTTTGGCAATCTCAGTTCGCAGCATAGTACATGGTCAGTAGTTTTAGTGGTTTATAACTTGCCTCCTTGGTTGTGCATGAAACGCAAGTACATGATGCTGTAGCTTCTTATATCGGGCCCACACAACCTGGAAATGACATAGATGTATACCTCCAGCCGCTTGTTGAAGATTTACAGAAGATGTGGAACAAAGGAGTGTTAGTATTTGATGCGTATGCTAATGAGATGTTCACTCTGCGTGCCATGCTTTTTTGTACTATGAACGATTATCCAGCTTATGGGAACTTATCTGGGTATAAGGCTAGAGGAAAACAACCCTGCCCGATTTGTGTAGATGACATGAAATCTACACACCTTAAGGGCTGCAAACATGTGTATATGCGCACACGAAGGCTCCTAAGACGCGACCATTCCTATCGGTTTAAGAAGAAGGCATTCGATGGGACGGTTGAAGAAGAAGTTGCTCATAGACCATTAACTGGTACTGAAGTTTATAATCAGGTGAAGGGCATTGAAACAATCTTTGGAAAACCTGCTAGTGAGGTTGATCGACCTACAGGATTATGGAAAAAGGAGTCCATTTTTTGGAAACTCCCATATTGGAATGATCTAAAGGTCAGACATTGTTTGGATGTCATGCGCATAGAGAAGAATGTTTGTGAAGCTATTCTTGCGACACTTATGAATATTCCGAGCAAGACAAAAGATGTTAAGGCGTCACGACTTTACTTGGAAAAACAGGGGCTTTGACCAGAGTTGTGGGCTCAGAAAAGGGACGGAAGGAAGAAGAAAGTAGTGGAGGAAAGGGTTGATGATGAAACTCAGAAAAGTAAAAAGAAGGTGGAGGATTCGGAGAAGAATTATTTGCCACCAGCTTGCTACACGATGTCGCGTGCAAAGAAACGGATTTTTTGCGAGTCATTATTTGCCACCAGGTGATCACCCACTGCTGCCAGCCCTCCTAAGCCCCCTGCACATGCCCCCCCCCCTGCCTGCACAGCCCACTCCCTTCCCCTCCTCTGCACACCCCTCCCCTCCCCCCACTCCGCGGCCCTTCCCCCGCACACGGACCCCCTCCCCCCACACCCCGCCCCGCCCTCCCCCCCCCACCGCCGCCCCCCCTCACCCCCCCACTGCGCCCGCGGTGACCCTCCCCTCCCCCCCCACTGCCGCCATCCTTGCCCCCCCTTGCACACAGACCCCCTCCCCCGCACACCCCTCCTCTCCCCCCCACCGCTGCCCCCGCATAGAACCCCTCCCCCACCATTGCTGCCCCCCCTCCCCTCCCCTCCCCCCCCCTACCGTCGCCCCCGCATAGAACCCTCGCCTCCCCCACCGCCGCCCCCCCCCCCTTGCACATAGAACCCCCTCCCCACACCCCGCCCGCACCCTAAACCCTCCTCGCATAAACACCCCCACTGTTGCCCTCCCCTGCACACAGACCCCTCCTTGACACACTCCCCCCCTTAGTGGCAATGTGAATTTTAATTTTCTTATATTAATTCGTATATTTGTACAATTTCAGGGAGATGGCGGAGGTGCATACGGATAACAACACGAGTGTTGAACACACTACCGAGGATGAGTCTTTCGTTGCGAGAAAGGAACGGGGTAAATTGGCTCGACCTCGCCGTGAAGAAATAAATGCACAAATGCCTAGGAAGTCATTGGCGACGAAAAAGAGAAAAGGAAGGGGACCTACAAAGTCACTAGGGAAACACACAAATATGACTTTGGAGTACGATAATATGGGTCAACCTTGTGGAAAGTGGCGTCAAAAGTATGGCATGCAAGTTGGCATTTGCATGCATAAACTCTCCATTCTGCACTCATGGAAAGAGGTACCCGAGGGGTTGAAGCGGTGTCTATGGGAAGATACTATGGTAAGCTTCACGTACAATAACGTTTAGTTTCTTAATTATTTAGTTAAATATATGTCTAATATTACTGATATGAATTACAACATTTGCTAAAACTAATTTGTGAACTGCGTTTTTTGTAGAATCAATTCAATATCGAAGATGATGAAGCCAAGAAGAATGTATTTCTATTCGCGGTTGCCCAGAGTTTCAGAGATTTCAAGGCTAAGTTAGTGTCTGGGTGGATCACTAAGAGGAGGAAAGTAGTAGGTAGAAAGAAGAAGAACATCTACGGCGGAGAAACACAAGCCGGTCCTGAGGCTTCACCGGAAACATCATCTGGACCATCCAAATTACCATTTCAGATATGGAAAACTATCAAACCTGAAGAGTGGGAATCATTTGTTGCCAAAAAAACAACCCCACAAGCTATTGTAAGAGTATTTTGTTAAGATTTAATACACTTAGATCCAGTATTATTGTATAACACTGTACCTAACCTTTGTTTATAATTGTGTGTTTTAGGCAAGTCGTGAGAAAAGTAGCACGAGTGCAAAAGCTAGGAAGTATTATCATCATTTGGGTGCTCATTCATACAATGAGGCGAGAGAGAAGTGGATGTTCAGCCATTACCCCACAATAGGGTCGACAACGGCAACGGGGACTAGCTCAACGACGACAGTTGCACAGCCTCGGCAACCAGATAGAGTCCTCGATTGGTGGTGTTCGATGCATGGGGTTGATGCAAAGGGAAAAAGAGTCTTGCCTGATCCCGGAACACAAAAGATAGCCAACGCCATTGTAAGTACAAATTATATGGTTATATAAGGTATATATAATATAACTTGTGCGCTCACGAGCATTTCTCTCTTATCCTTATGTAGATTGGCTTGAAGGAAAAAGAGGCAACTGGTGGGTTCACTCGTAAAGGACACATTGATGCATTGCACGAAACTTTAGGAAAGGACCACAGTGGACGCGTGAGGGGCGTAGGACGTGTCCGCCTCGGTTTGACAAAGGTATATGGTGATCAATACACTACAACGACAAAATCAAGTGCAAGTAGTGTGAATTCGGCAGCGTCAGTAGATGTGGAGGCTATGAAAGCTGCAATTCGAGAGGAGCTCAGAGAGGAGATGACACATAACTTCAACGCCATATTAGACCAAATGGGTTTACCGGCTTTTGCTGCGTTCAAGAAGGGTAGTGATATTACACCTAGCCAGGCGACCAGTGATCCACCAACATCTATTGATCAGATGATACCTTTGCCTGATCCACCTGTAGTACCCGAGTTGAAGGTAATCACTTAATCCCTTTGCTTTGTTACACAACTATTGTTCTTAAATGCATGAAATTCTTAATATAATAATGTTGTTTCATAGACTAACTATAAATGGAGTTTTTTTTAAAGTAGGAGACACCATGTGAACTATTAGCTCGAGGAGATGGTTATGATAGTTTCATTTTGGTAGCTTATGGCCATGCACAACCCCTTAATGACCGAGTACGATTGCATAACCAGTTAGTGGATGATAATCACTATGTGGTCACCCTCAATGAAATTATGTCTGGTTTCGAAGAATTACCTCTTCCGCTGCCGAAGCCAGAAGTTGGTCTACAGTTACTGAATGATGCCCTTGGCAGTTATGTTCTATGGCCGCGTACATTGGTGCGGTTTTCAGATGAGGTACAATGATTAACATACATATATATATGCGTGTTTTCTTTTCTATTTCCTATGATAGTTAGTAATATCTTTACTTTTAACTAATTACTAGGTTTGGGTTAACAAAATCATGAAAAAAAAGTGGGGAGGAAAAAAAAAAAAAAAAAGCCTTCTATTGATTATTTTTTTTATAAACCTAATTTTTATTTTTAACTTGTTTTAGATGCTTGACACAAAAAAACCGTTGCAATATCTTATCAAAATATTAAAGAAAATTAAAACTGTTGCAATAAATTAGTCATATTATATAACTGTTGCAATAGTTTTTCTATAGCAACATTTTTCCAAAGTTAAAGTCTACAAAAATTAATAATTATTTAATTGTTGCAATAGCTATGATATAGCAACGCTAGTAAAACTGTTGCATAAAAGAGCGTTGCTATAGCCCTATTTTGTAGTAGTGTATATATATGAATTCAATTAAGCACCATTAAGTTTTCATAAATTAATCATTTTTTTTCAAGTAAACTCATCAACTTTTGCAAGCATACTAAATTACTCAATTATGGAAATCACACTTCTCGTTGCATTGAGTAATGTATCGAGAACCTTCATTTAAATACACGTAAACTATTATCCATAACTTCGTATAAAATCTTAAAACATGATTTATAAAAGCAAACTTATACTTCCAAATCCCAAAATCGAAATTGAAGGTTTATCTAGGTAAACTCATTATATAAACAATATATCGTTGGTTTATATAACAAACATTTATATTACATAGGGTCTCATAAGTAGAATAAATTTATCTCAACCACAATTAAAGGTTCAATCAATATAACTCAACATATAATTAATTTATGTTCTAGGCTTAAAATTCAGATTCATGTATCTCACAAATGTTGTAAATAAACAAATAACACTTCTAAAACAGTCTTCATCTGACATATAAGAACATACCGAAATCAACTTATAAAATTCATGAATCATAAATTTCTAGTTTTTAAAGTGGAAGGACGTGTGTGTACCTTTCAAAGAAATACTGATACTCCAAGAATTATAGACTTTATCTCCATCTTAGCTTATCATATACTCCCCTATTTTTTTCTTATCCTTCTCTCTTTCCTGCGTGCGTCTCCTACTGCACATCTTTAAACTTAATTATCTTTCATTATATATTAGTAAAAATTATAACGATTGAATATCAATAAAGTACTAATTGAATCGAATCAAATAAGACCCCACATGACTATATTTTTTTCTTATAAATTGAAAAAAAAATTGAGAAGATTCTCTCTAAGTATGAATAGTGTCAAGATTCCAAGTGTGAAGGATAAAAAAACAGAGAGAGTATCTCCATAGCCATTCTCCAACAATCACCTAACAAAAATAACAACAATTAACAACAATTCTCATCATACTTTAGATAAATAAATTGACTTGTTCATACTTTCTAAACTCTCTCATGAACAATTACAACCCTTATATGACAACCCTTCCACTAATCTAACTCACATCATCTATCTTTCATGCTAACTCTAATTATCCGAAGTCTGAATTCATAGAGAACTTTATAAAACAACTTAATTGATAAAAATTAAATTTCATATACTGACTTAAGAAGCATCAATACTTATACTAAGCTTCAAACCTTTAAAAAGAGAGTAAAGATTTAATCTTTAACTTTAACAAATCCTGAGTTAAGATCATTAAAAGGACTTAAACTTTGATCCAAGTTATTATTAAGGACCTATATTTTAAAAAGTTATCAATTAGGACCTAAAAACTAACCGACGTTAATAAAGTAATGGGAAAGTTGAGGTATAAAAACCACCAACTGTTGTAAAAAAAGCAAAAAAAACCACCAAAAAGCAATCATAATTGTCAAGACGATGCCGTTTAGTAACATTAAAAGAAAACCCCAAGTCTGGTTTGATAAACTGGCGGGCTTTTCATCTCCCCTGTAAGAGCTCAAAAGAAAGAAAGGAAAAAACCCTCGCTTTGCCATTTTAGAGCAGCTCCAGAATTTTCGTTTACTCATCAACAATCATTATTCTCTTTGCAAAATCCACAGGTAATGGACATTGTCTATGTTCAGCTTTGTTCAATTGTAAATAATTGGGTTATCATTTGTATAAAGTCTAGCGTTTTGAAAAGAACATTTTTTAAGAAAAAAAAACCTTGTGCGTAATCATGATTATGCTATGTTTTATGGTTGTTGTATGCTGTTTTGTTTAGATTGATGGTGAATTTTGTGATTTGGGTTTCTTTTATAGCAATTTGTGCATTTTCGTAGTGGAGGCTTAACAAATTAGGGAAACATAGTGTTGTTTTTGAAATGGGTTAACTATAAAAAAATATAGATTATTTTATAATTAATTAATACTTATGTAAATGGGTTTTGACTTCAATGAAGCAAATTGGCATGCATGCAAGGCCACATCAGCTATCTACTTATGCTTTGTATAGGAGTTGAAATGGTAGCTCATGTAGCTACACGTTCTTTAAGGTGTGAATTATTGAAATTATGTTAAATTATTTATTATAATTCAATCATATATATTTTGAAAATATTGTATTCTACAAGTTATGGAACTTAACCAATGTATAGTTGTGCATAGGGGTGATAATGAGCCTGACAAGCTCGCGAACAGTTCGGGCTCGGCTCGGTCAAAGTTTGGTCAAAGCTCGGCTCGTTGTGGCTCGGCTCGAGTTCGGGCTCGATTCGAGACTTAAACGAGCCGAGCCCAGCCGAGTTAAGCAAAGCTCGGCTCGAAAAGCTCGTGAACAACTCGATTAATATTTTATATTAAAAGAATATTTTATATTAAAAAAATATATTTTTTTTTGACAACATAAAAAAATATTTATATATTATAAATTATATTAAGTATATCTTTTAAAATATTAACTCAACTAAGGTATATACATATTTTTCGCAAAATAAATTTCCCAAACGAGCTCGAGCCCATAATCGAACCCGAGTTCGAGCCGAGCCTGAAAACGAGCTCACGAGCCTAGTCGAGCTCACGAGCCGAGCCAAGCCCATGAAAAGTTAAATGAGCTCGAGCCGAGCTCGGCCCCCCAAGCTCGTCGAGTTCACGAGTCGAGCCGAGCCCATGAAAAGTTAAAACGAGCTCGAGCCGAGCCCAGTGTTATTCGGGCTCGGCTCGTTCGATAAGCACCCCTAGTTGTGCATCATGGTGGCTCTTGGACAGTTGATGGTTTAATGTCTTATGTTAACGGAGAGGTTAGTATGTTTGAAGATTCGCCTGAGGACATTAATGGATTGTATGTCAAGAATTTAATAGATAGTTTGGGCAATAATGATATTATCAAAGTGCATTACTTGGACCCAAGAAAAGATATGAAAGATGGAATAAGGTTCTTAGTGTTTGATAATAGGACATTGATCCATTTTTAAGCTTGTTGCTTGAGTTTAAAATCATACACATATATACAGAACATGAGGCATGAGTTAATCCTAGTTTATGAATGCATTTTAGATGATGTTGAACTGCATGGTTCTTTTATGAGTTTGCTAACTAGAGATGAAGTTGGGTGTTCTAGTGAAGGAGTGGAACCTAGTGTTTGTAAAGGGGTTGGATGACTTAAGAAAACTGAAAAGGAAGGCATGATAGATTACGATTCAGAGGGTACTGATGAAGATGATGATGAAGTTGTCATTTCAAGCCCGCATCGGCACGAGCCCGCCTACATGGCCTGTGGGCCGGCCCGCGGGCCGAACACCACTTTTCTTTGTTTTTTAGCCTAAAACTGCCAAGAATCGAAAAAAACAACATAAACCACGGGACCAGGCCCACAGGAGGCACGAGCACGACCCGTCATTTCCTCAAGCCCGCAGGCCGAGCCCGTGAACAAGCCCGACCCGACCCATGTCTAGGTGTAGCTAGGACAGTCCTTAAAGAAAGAAAAAAAGAAACAAATGGCTTGTAATGAAGAATTAGTTATGCTACGGAACTTAGCTCAATCAAAAGGAATGAGTAAGGTGAACGTAGACAATGACTTTAAGGATGACGACTCGGATTTTGAAAGCCCTGATGAATCGTCCGATGAAGACGATGTTGGTTATCTTCTCGTTCCACAAACAACTAGAAGGAGTAAGCCAAATAATATGGGGTACATTGATGGGACTAAGCCTCAAGATACAATTTTTTTTGCTGGTCAAGAATTTGAGAATGCTCAACAGTTAAAGAAGGCTCTTGCTGATTATTGTATCCACCACGAAAAAAATGTATTATACACTAAGAACCATAGAGATAGGGTTGGAGCAGTGTGTGAGGTTGATGGATGCCCTTAGAGGACTTGGGCTTCTTGGGATGGTAATTAAAAAAACATTTGTTGTCAAAACACATTTGGGTGAGCACACTTGTGGCAGGAGTTGCAAAGTGAAGAAGATTAGTTCATCATTGATAGCAAATCACTATCATAAAAAGTTTTAGTTTAATCCTTAGTTGAAATTAGTGGAACTAATGGATTCAGTTTGGCTAGATTGGGGTATCAAAGTTTCCAAATTTATGGCTTTCAAGGATAGGAGGAAGGGTCAAGCACTCATTGTTGGTGAGTACAAGGAGTAGTTTGCTTTGTTGCCAAGATATGGAGCTGAAATCAGAAGATCAAATCCAAACAACACAATTAAGTTTCAATTGAGTAACAACGTCTTTGAAAAGATGTACTTATGTTTTGATGCACTGAGAAGAGGCTTCTTAGATGGTTGTAGACCATTCATTTCCTTAGATGGATGTTTCTTGAAAGGTACTTATGCAGGACAATTATTGGTTGTAGTAGGAAGGGACGGAAACAACCAAAAGTTCCCTATTGCTTGGGCCATCGTTGAAGTTGAAAGTAAGGATAGTTGGGGCTGGTTTTTGGAGTTATTAGCTAGTGACTTGGGCACGACACATAGAGCTGGATTTACAGTTATGTCAGACCAACAAAAAGGTCTTATTGCAGCTATAACGTAGGTTCTTCCCGAGGCGGAAATCAGATGTTGTGCCAGCCATGTTCATTGTAATTTTAGGGACATATACGGGGGAGGTCAATAATATAGGAAACGGTTTTGGAAGATAGCAAAAAGTATAATCGAAAATAAGTTCAAGGAAAACATTCAGCTTTTCAGAGACATATCAGATGCAACAACTAATGATTTACTTAATAGAAATTATAAAAAAATGGTGTAGAGCGTTCTATACTCTGCAATCATGTTGTGACACTGTTGATAATAATATGAGTGAAGTATTCAATGCCTACATTTTGAACTCGAGGCATAAACCCATAATAAGTATGCTTGAAGATATAAGAGAGGGGTTGATGGATAGGTTGCATAAGAAAAGGGATCTCATTGGTAAGAAAGAGCGTTTATTATGCCCTAGAATCCAGGAAGAACTAGAAAAGGCTAAGATTGGTGCTAGGGTTGGTCTGCATTTTGGGATGGAGCATTCTGTTATGGTGTTAGAGAGGGTACAAATTAGGTGAAATGTGTTGTGAATCTTCTTGATAGGACATGTAATTGTAATGCATGGTAGCTAAACGGAATCACATGCAACCATGCTATTGCTGCCATTTGGAATAAAGTGGAGCACCCGGAGCACTACGTTAGTAATTATTATAAAAAGGAATCATATTTAATGGCTTACAAGTATTTGTTGGAGCCTTTGAATGGCCCACAAGAGTGGGTAGCTGTTGATGAATCTCCAATTCTACCCCTTCCTTTGAAAAAAGGTTAGAAATCGACGCGCAATCAAAAGAAAAAAAAGCAAGTGGGTGAGGGTACTGCAGTTGGTAAGAGAAGGAGAACTGAAGCCATTATGAGATGTAGTGTATGTGATGTTGAAGGTCATAATAAGAGAAGTTGCAAAAGCTCTCTAACACAAAGCAACGACAACCATAACAACATGACAGCGAGCTCTGAACAACCACCGAAATTCAAGCAAAAGAGAAAGGAAGTAGTTGCTGGAACTCTTGCAACTGGAAGGGCTCAACCACCATTGCATACCAGCCACACCCAACTCCACCGCCTATGCATAATAGGGGTTTTGGGGTTTATACTTATCCTAATGGTTTTCAAAGATAAGCATCTGTAAGTAACCTTAGAAGCTTTTTTTTTGTGTATGACACTTAATTAGGCTTGAATATGTCAATGTGTGGATGTTTACAACTTTAACTAATTGAACATATGCTATCAGAAATAAACCTTAGAAGGAGGGTTGCTTATTACACTGATGTTGAAAGTGAGCAAACCATGTCCAGAGTTCATGATTTTCCTCTGTGGGTTGCAAGGTCTACCATTTTTTAGAGGCCCAATATTATGGGTAAAAATCTGTATTTTCTCAATTACAATAAGTACTCCTTTTCTTTTTATATTACTAATACTTCTTTTCCAAAGTTTTCATATGCTTCTACTTATAATTTTTTATAACCAAACTAACTGTCACAAACAAGTTCAAGCTCAGTTGCTCAATCTCATGGAAGGCATGCCATTTCAAGTCAAGCATTGCAGGTAAATTGATCAAACATGTATATTAAAAAAAAAAAACTTTTTCTTAATTTCATTAATAATTAACAATAACAATATAAAGGTATTCTTTGATGGTACTTAGGATCTAGCACAAAGCAAATGGTTTAATAGAAGTTCACAGAACTATTAAGGTGAATATAACACTCTGTACCACTATTTTTAACCTCTTGATAATTTTATTTTCTTTGCTTGGATTCACAAACCACTAACTTAGGTTGAATGTCAATATGTCATTTTGCAGAATCAAGAGTTTTTACAGAAACAAGAGTAGCTATAGCATAGACAACAGGAAAATAGAGTAGGTTTTTTTGGGGGAGGATATGGGGACTAATTTTTTTTTTTTTCATAAAGGGGTTTTTATTTTTTTTTACAAAAAAAAAAAAAAAAAAAAAAAAAGAGGAAAATATAAACTTGTGGTTTTTTTTTTTTGGTGCTTTTTGGGTCAAAGCTGTTATTTTTAATTTTTCGGAAGGAAGATATTGACTATGTGTTAAGTGAATATGCAGCATCTGATCTTCTTTTTTTTGAATGTATTTTAATTATCGCTGTTTTTTTTAAAGTGGATGAATTTATGTTTTGCTTTAGTTATTGACTTCTTTGTTTAATAAACTTTGGTTGTTGACTTTAACGTTAATATAACGTCTGTTAGCTTCAGGTCCTAATTGATAACTTCCTAAAGTATAGTTCCTTAACGATAACTAGGAGCAAAGTTCAGGTCATTGTATTGATCTTAACTCAACAAATCAATAAACTTTGGTTGTTGACTTTAACGTTAATATAACGTCTGTTAGCTTCAGGTCCTAATTGATAACTTCCTAAAGTATAGTTCCTTAACGATAACTAGGAGCAAAGTTCAGGTCATTGTATTGATCTTAACTCAACAAATCCTTATCTCGACTGATTTTGCTAATCAACAATCAGATGTACAACTAAATTCATTTGTGAAATCATAAAATAAAACCCATCTAAATTTGAATTAGTCTTATCAATAAAATGGAAGAATAAAAGCTGTATACCTTCACTAACACAAAAAAGAACTGGAATTGAAGAAGTTGAGCAGCAACACATCACAAACACGAGAGAGAAGGAGGAGCATCATGTAATTTAGATTTTCAGCGACGAACCACCGTCAACAAACAACCAGCAATGGCAGCAGTAGTGCTGGACAGCGGCGGCAATGCCCCACCACAAAAACGAAGCAGAGGAAGGAAGAAACAGAGGAGCGGTTGTACACCGCGTGACGGTTGCAGCCCAACCAGCAGCAGCACCAACAGGAAGCGGCACCGTAGTCGCGGACAACAACAATTCCATGGGAGAAATTTGAGCGAGAGAAAGGATGCAAAAATAAAGAATTGGGGTTCTTAGCTTTGTCCAAAATAAGAAAATTAAGAATACTACATCTCAATTATGGAGTTAGATGAAATTGGCAACTCAAATTGGAGGTTTTGTGCTCCATTTGACACAATGAAAATGGTTTATGTGTTGGCTTTGACAATAATTGACATGGGGAAGAGAGGAGAAATGAGAAATGAGTAAAGAATTTAGACTCTTCTCTTTGAAAAAAAAAAATCACTCACTTTATATCTTAGAAATAGAAAAAATATTTAAATAACGAAAATTAGTTCTGCAAAAGCAAACTCACATTCTCAAAATAAAACCATATAAAAATCATCATATAATCAAAAGTCATAAAGAATAATTAATTTTTAATTAAGCTGCTTAAAAACTTGGCTATGACAAAACTTGTTTGGGTCCTTTTCTAGACATATGTGACTCAAGCAAGTCTTTTCTCACCCATACTTGCCTAACATGCTTAGCAGTTGTGGAAATACTTTGTTGACTAACCAAGCATTCAATCAAAAGATTGAATGCATGCAACAATCGTGATTTACTTAAAGTTTTTGCTCTAACTTTATCTTCTTCAAAACTAAAAGAATCATTCAAGTCTTTTGACAAGTTAAGTGGAGAAACAGTTGAATCTTCATATTTCACTATCATTCGGTTGTGTTGTTGTTAATCTGATAAAATTTGGTGATTCACTAATCTTTACCAGTCACAAATGAATGCAACACAGTGCCTGCTGCTGCCCTACTATCATTCACAATGATACGGGTTTTGAGCAACGTTAGACCTACATACTCTCATATTTCTAGTCCTTACTAGGTTTACAATGTAGCCGTCTTGACAGCTCATATAAAAAACAAATAGTTCAAGTGAGATTACTCTGATGTCACAACAAACAACCTAAATAAATCAACAACAAGGGCTTTGCAGCCACATGTATGGGTACGCCACAGGGGCTTTGCAGCCAGCCACATGTATGAGTACACTTAACCAATACCTCCACAAAGTATACAACTAAACCCACATGTATGGGTACGCCACAGGAGCTTTGTAGCCAGCCAACCACTAGTACCATTGTGGCACTAAGATAGATAATTGGTAAATGTAGATGAGGTGGCTTTATCTAAGATAAAGGGACATAAGATAGAAAAATCTTGTAGTGTGTTACAATATAACAAACGATCTCAATAACTACCCTTCCCCTCTGCATTCTATATAGCTTATTCATCATATTTTCTTATATCTCATCAGTCAATCCCCGAGGTATGTGGACAACTCTAATGCTCTACCCTGCAGCCATCCTGCCTGCTAGTGCCTAGCGGATAAGACAGCATACCGTCCTTGTGTACTTTCAACTTATACAACTTGAGTACAGATGATAATCTTGTGTACTTGGTGCAACAGTTGTACAAAGGCTTCTTATAATCACTTAACAAGCTCTCGAACATAGTAGGTTTACCATCAAAATTTTCCTCAACAACCCGTATCATGTCCTCTAGGCTCTAACCTATCACCCTCATTAGTATCAACTATCATGACCTTCACTAACATCATCCATAAACTGAGTTTTTTCCATAGCTTAACCATGAAAAAATCCAACGGGTGCATGTTCTATCAAGGGCCCATTTACTCAAATAATTTAGTATCTCATCAACTCTCTTATGCAACAAATTATAGCACATAAAACAAGGACAAGGCAATCTATCATTTCCTCCACCATTCTTCATAGCAAAATTTATAAATCCCTTTACTCCAGCAATATACATTGGGTCACCGGGTTTTGTCGTGGTAATCTGTGATCCCCCACAATTTTTTGAATTTTATAAATATATTTAAAGTGTAATTATAAATGTTTTAGTATTTTAAATAATTAATTTCTTGAGTATTGACTATTTCAAAGTTAATGATTATTTAATGTTTTAAATGGTCAAAGTATTTAATTTCTTTTAAAAGGTGGATTTTGAGAGTCAACAATGATTTTAAATTAGTTGAGTAGTAGTAGTAAAAATGAATTTAATATTGGGTTAGAGGAGCCCAAACTTTTGTAGCCTTTTTTTATGACCATCTTTCATTAAACTAACCCAACAAGCCCATCTTTCTATTGGACCTTAATGTGAACCTATAAATACCCTCCTACCTCACAAATTTTTCCACATTAAACAAAGCCCTAAATTCTCTCTTTCATTAAACTAACCCAACAAGCCCATCTTTCTATTGGACCCTACTGTGAACCTATAAATACCCTCCTACCTCACAAATTTTCCCACATTAAACAAAGCCCTAAATTCTCTCCTCTCTCCCTTCACACTCGGCATTCTCTCTATCCTCTCCTCCTCTCTCTCTCTCTCTCTCTCTCTCTCTCTCTCCTTCTCTTCGTCCTCCTCGGCTGCACCTCACCCGACCACCGCCAATAGCAGCCGACCGCCAGCAGCGGCGTCCCCCCTCCTCTCTAGGTCGTGTCTCTCCCTCTCTCCTCTTTGGTGTATTTCTCTCTTTTTCCTCTATATTATTTTATTGATTAGTTTTAATATTTTAAGTATTGTTATGGTGGTTTAATAATCAAAGATTGTATCTTTGACTATTTTAATATATATTTCAGATTATATAATTAGTTTAGTGGAGTAAATAAATTTCAGATTTAATATATATGTTTACATTAGGTTTTTAAGCATGAAAGCATGGATTTTGGTGTTTTTAAGAGTTATAACTATAGTACTATGTTATAGTTTATGAAATTGAATACTTAAAATCTTTAGAACAATGATGTGAGTTTGAAAAACTAAGGTGTTAAAGAAGTTATACCTTGATGGAATTTTTATTAGTATACTTATAGTGGATTTTAAAGGTTAAAGTATTGATTTTAATGTTTTAAATGACTATTTTGGTAGCACCATATTAAGGGATACCAAATTTTGATTTTCTAAGGTTTAAATTAGTTTTAAAATACTTTTAAGAGAGTTTAAAGTATTTTAAAGTTGCTTTAATTTTTATTAGAGTATTAATACATGGATGTTTTGATAATTAGTAGGCGGAGACTTTACTTTGAGGGATTTCTAAGGTTGAGAAAGTGGCTTCTCACTTTGTCTACACAAGGTGTGTACATACCTATGTGTTATTAGACTTGTATCAGGTCCTAAGGTTAGGATTCATATAATATCATGTGTAGGGAACGCTTTATAGTTAATATGTGGCTTATATTTAAGTGAATTTGCATGTTTTATACTGTTGCATGAAGCATGTTGCCTATGATGAAGTATTAAATGTTTGTATGGATGATTGATGCAAACATGTGGGCTGGGAATGTTTGTTTTTCTTAATTCACATGAGGGATTAATAAATATATAGTTATTGGATCATGAAATGTATCACGTTGTTCCCTTGCATTTATTATATTATTTACTTTATAAGGACCGTGGGCCTTGTTTAGTAAAGTTGGATATTTTACCTATTGGCAGGTTGGTTGATTGTTGATTTAAGTCAACAAAAAAAGGTTGGTGGGCTATTGACTTTAGTCAATATATAAATGGGATTAATTCTAATAGGTCAATTGAGTTTTATGATCACAATATTTACTCTTAAGATAACAGTTGGAGTCTTTGTGTATTCACGATATCTATGTTGGTTGTCTTATTGTTGTGAGTCTCAACATTCAATAAATTATTAATATTTAAAGTGAAAAGTGAATACCAATAAGCTTTAGACTTGTTCACGTCTGAAGTGTTCGACTAGTAGGAGTTGGAATATATGATGGTAGCCCATGGCTTTTCTTGGGACCAGATTAATCACCGTGTCCTATTTTATTTAATTAATACCTGGATATCGTTGGTCGCGGGAGTATGGAGTCGCGCCCGTACTTCGTCTTCTATATTGAAGACAAGTTTTGGTTGGACAACTCTATCCATTGACTATTCAATTTATTAATAGAATAATCTATTGGTTTCGTGGAGTCAAGTTCTGTATAGTGAGTCTGATACTTTGTTATATTATTTATCTTTGATTTAATGCTTGTTAGTATCATGTTGTTAGTATCATGTTAGGTTATATGTTTTATTGATTATGTAAGTACTCAGCTTTGCTGATTACATGCTTTTCTGTGTGTCGATCATGGATGTGCCTTTATTGATCCTATAACGACCCGTTTGGTGAGCAGCCATTTAGGATCAATAAAACATCGACCATTCAAGGTCTGAAGATAATGCATCATTGGGTTTCCGGGAATCAGTTTGGAGAGCTTGTGTTTTAGCTTCTTTTAATACTTAAGTACTTTTGGTTTGGTTATGTTAATGGTTTGACTTTTATGTTGGTTTGACTTTGGTTTGGTTTTGGAGTTGACTTTATGGTTGATTAAGTTTAAATATGTTTTCAAAGTTCTTATTTATTTCCAGTGCAAAATTCTGAGTAAGCCAATACATTATCACACGGGAGATAATATTTTGGTGATTCTCTATGTCTTATAGAAAAGGTATTTTATAAAATAGAGAATTGTCGGGGTGTTACAAAGTGGTATCTTGGAGCATAGGTTTTTATTGGCATCTCGTACCAATTAATTTTTTTTAGGCGCCTAGTTATTTAAAAAGAATTTCCAAAGAAAACAAGTTCCTACTTATTCATTGTGCTTAAATCATTTTTGATAGATTCGAAACATATTTTCAAACAGGATTCGAATTTTTTATTTTAGTTCCAAAATTTTATTTTTTTTAAAATCGAATTTTTTTTATTTCCAATTTTTTTTTTTTTTTGGAAATTATTAATTAATTTTTATTTATTTTCTGTACTCTTAATTCCGAAAATTTGTGTGTCGAAATTTTTGAGAGATGGGTTGAATAGGAAGGGCATTTATGATAGAAATTTTTGAGAGATGATGTTATTTCTGGCTTTAAATTATTCTTTATTTGGTTATTATTTATTGTTGGGGATGTACGCTAAGTGAGAGTATTGTTTAGTATAGATGTCGTGTTCAAATGTAAACTGACCTTTAGGTATGACTGATAGTGAAGCTGCCCGAGTGGGAAGCTACTCCAACCTTATTGTACTTAGTGATGATGAGTCTGACATGGAGTTTGATAGTGAGAGCTACACTGGTCTAGATCTTGATATGCGTCGTATCTTGAAAGTAGGCACCCTAATAGTGATAATGAGGTAATTCAAGAGTTTGATCGTACTAGAGGGCAAACCCGAAAGGACATTTATAGCGCTACTTAGAGATCTTATCTTGACAGGGATAGTGATACAGAGTTGGAAGAGGATAAACCTCAACACAAAAGGATTCAAAGGTCGACTAGAGCTGAAGTGCCAAATTATTGTTAGGATAGTGAAGACATTGAAAACTTTGAACATGGAATGTTTACTCTAGAAGAACACAAGGAAAATAAGGATAGGAATGATGATGTTACTCCATAAAATATTTATTCATGTTCTAATATTAGTTAGTTGAATAAGTAGTTAAGCAACAACAGTTTAAATTTCTTTTCTTTAGCATCTTATTTTGTTGAGGAATAAGTTTGGTTATTTTGGATTGGAAAAATATTATTATGATCGTTTTGAGGAATAAAAGTAATTATTTATTTATTTGAGTTGAGTAAGAATTTATTTTAGTACGTGAATAGAAAATATTTTATTTAATTATTGTAATTGATTTCATTTGATCCTTAAATGATTGTTTATGGTTTATAGTGAGAAATTTAACACTATTATAATCCGATAGAAGTTTATTTTGATGCGATTTTGTATGATCAAATCAATTTGATGCTTTTGTAGTAAATGGCAAGTAGTTGTGAATCGAAACCTAAAGTAGATGTACGTTAAATTTCAAGTCGTGGAGTACAATATCGAACAACGAAACCGCTTTAGATTCTGCTATCCGCCTTTTGGCTGAGAAACTGACTCAAGAAAGGACAGAGCGTCCTGATCCTACGGGGATATGTTCGAAAGGTTAGCTAAGATTAAGCCGCCATTCTTTAAGAGGCAGGATGACCCTACGTTTTTAGAAAGCTGGATTAGAGAGTTCGATAATATATTTGGGGTTGTGAATTGCCCTGAGGCAATGAAAGTGGGTCAGGCTGTGTTGTATCTGAAGGATGAAGCCGATTTGTGGTGGAAGGAAAATGGGAATATGATTAGTGTTGTGGAAGGTTTCAATTGGGATTCCTTTACTGCTACTTTGAGAGGAAATTTTTTACCCTGCTTTTATGAGGAAGCAAAAGGCTTAAGAGTTCATAACCTTAGAATGGGGAGTATGACTATTTCTGAGTATTATAGCAAGTGCATAGCGTTGTCTAGATTTGCACCTGAGGTTGTAGCGATCGAATAATTGAAAGTGCAGAGGTTTGAGCAAGGGCTATCTGAAGAGATTCAATTGGGATTTGGAGGTGAGACCTTTGCGTCCCCATATATTATCTATGGGACAACGACCCATATTTATGGACTTCAATCAAGGTGAGATAAGAAGAATGTTGTGGTAGGTGAGAAAAGGAAAGATTTCAATGTTGGTGGAAATCAGGAAAATTTTAAGAGGTATAGGAATGGGAATGGAAATTTCCAAGGAAGGAATAGCCAAGGTTTTAATGGAAAGGGCCAGTATGAGAGAAGTTACAATTGCAAGAGGTGTAACAAGAATCATCTTGGTAGAGACTGCAAAGGAGAGCTAGTGACTTATCATTACTGCCAGAAGAAGGGGCATAGAGAATTTGAGTGTTTTACGAAGCAGAAGAAAGAACAGAATAGTAGTGGGAATGGTAGTCAAGGAAGGTCTGGGTACAACCAAGCGAACAACCAAGGGCCGAAGCCTATGGGATCGCAGAATGGTCAAGGAAGCTATGGAAAGCCTGCTAATGAGAACAACAACAAGAACAACCAAAGCAAAGCTTCGGGGAAAGCTGTTCGTGATAAGTCGCAATGAAACTAAACAACCTGTCGACGTAGTTTATGGTACTTTTTCTATTAACTCCGTTCTAGTTACTCGTTATTTGATTATGGAGCGACCTATTCATTTCTTTCTTCATCCAGCATAAAAAGTTTGGGGTTAGTAGACTTCGAAGTGATTGAATTACCCATAAGTATACCTACTGGAGAAGTTATAAGGTGTACTAAAATGTATAGAGACTTACCTTTAAAGATTGGAGAGTGTGTTTTTCCTTCTAATCTTATAGAGTTTAAATTGGGAGACCTAGGCGTTATTTTGAGGATGAACTGGTTAGGTTCTTACAAGGCCAAGATAGATTGCGAAGCTCAAAAGGTAGTATTGAAGAGTCCTTTAGGAAAGTTAACTTCATATCGACGATTTGAGAAACCTAAGAGTTCTGGGATCATTTCCGCAATGCAAGTGAAGAAGTTAATGGAGAAGGGGTGTGAGTTGTTCTTCTGTAGTGTGCGAGATGTGAGCAAAGAGGTTGAGTTAAGGATTAAGGACGTATCGATTGTGAATTGAGTGTATGGATGTGTTTCCAAGTGAGATTTCTGGTAGGCCACCTAAGAGAGCCGTTCAGTTCACCATAGACTTAGTTCCCGATACTGCACCTATTTCTAAGGCACCGTACAGAATGGCACCTCCTGAGATGAGCGAGTTGAAGACGCAGTTGCAAGAATTGTTGGAGAAGGATTATATTAGGCCTAGTGCGTCACCTTGGGTAGCTCCTGTGCTGTTTGTGAAGAAGAAAGATGGAAGTATGAGGTTGTGTATTGATTATAGGGAGTTGAACAATGTGAAAATTAAGAATAAGTATCCTTTGCCTAGGATAGATGACCTATTTGATCAATTGAATGGAGCAAGTGTGTTTTAGAAGATAGATTTGCGTTCTGCGTATCACCAATTGAAGGTAGCCTATAAGGATATACGTAAGACATCATTTAGGACGCGTTATGGTCATTATGAGTTTGTAGTGATGCTGTTTGGATTGACCAATGCTCCGACTATACTCATGGACTTGATGAACAGGGTATTCTATAGTGTTCATTGATGATATATTGATTTATTCGAAGAGTGAAGAGGAGCATGATGAACATTTGAGGATTGTCTTGGAGATGCTTATGAAGAACCAATTGTATGCAAAGTTCTCTAACTGTGAGTTCCGATTGGAGAAAGTAGCATTTTTCGGTCATTATATATCTAAGGAAGGAGTTTCTGTAGTTCCTGCGAATATTCAAGCTGTTAGTGAGTGGCCTACACCGAAGAATGTGTCAAATATAAGAAGTCTTATGGGATTAGCTGGCTACTATAGGAGATTTGTGAAAGATTTCTCGAAGATAGCAAGGCCGATGACTAATCTGATTAAGAAAGAGTCAAAATTTGAGTGGAGTGAGAAGTGCGTGGAAGCCTTTCAGACTTTGAAGGAGCGTCTGACCTCCGCACCTGTCTTAACCCTGCCTGATGGAAATGAAGGATTCGAGGTGTATAGTGATGCTTCGAATAATGGATTGGGGTGTGTTCTGCAGCAAAATGGGAAGGTGATCGCGTATGCGTCGCCTCAGTTGAAGCCATATGAGTCGAACTATCCTACCCATGACCTAGAGCTCGCTGCTATTGTGTTTGCATTGAAAATTTGGAGACCTTAGCTGTATGGAGCGACTTGCAAGATCTTTACTGATCATAAGAGTCTGAAGTATATATTTTCAACCAGAAGGATCTCAATATGAGGCAAAGAAGATAGTTGGAATTGATTAAGGACTATGACCTAGATATTTAGTACCATGAGGGGAAAGCGAATGTAGTCGCCGATGCTTTGGGTAGAAAGTCGAGCCATAGCGTGAATGCGTTGGTAGTTCCTGAGGAATGGTACCGAGATATGCAAAGGCTTAGCCTAGAAATTTTTGAATCCTTGAGAAATTGAAGCAAAATTGAGTGCTTTGTAGTTGGGATCATCGATTTTCGATGATATCAAAGAAAGTCAAGTTGGAGATGAGCACCTAGATAAGATTAAGGAGTAGATGGAGCAAGGAAAGGAAGTTGATTTCAAGGTTCATGAGGATGGAAGCTTGAGATTTAAAGGAAGGTGGTGTATACCACAGAAGTGTGAGGAGCTCAAGAGGAAGCTTATGGAAGAAGGGCACAATACTCCGTATTCTGTGCACCCTGGTGGTGATAAGTTGTATAAGGACCTCAAAGAGATTTATTGGTGGCTGAATATGAAGCGTGAAGTCGCCGAGTTCGTGTCAAAGTGTCTGACAAGTCAGAAAGTAAAAATCGATCATAAGAGACCTATGGGGAAGGTCCAATCATTACAAGTCCCTGGATGGAAGTGGGATTCACTATCAATGGACTTTGTGATTGCTTTACCAAAGATGATAAATGACAATGATACTATTTGGGTTATCGTGGACTGGCTGACGAAATCAGCCGTGTTCATTCCGATCAAGGAAACATGGAAGAAGAAACAACTTGCCAATACGTATATCAAGCACGTGGTGAGACTGCATGGAGTCCCGAAGGACATTATTTCAGATCGTGATTCGAGGTTCCTCTCGAAATTTTGGCAAAAGGTCCAGTTGAATCTTGGAACGACATTGAAGATGAGTACTGTGTTTTATCCTGCGACCGATGGTCAGACTGAAAGGACCAATCCGACCATGGAAGACATGCTGAGAGCTTGCGCGATTGATTTCCAAGGAAGTTGGGAAGACCACTTGGATTTGATCGAATTTTCGTATAATAATAGTTACCATGCAAGCATCAAGATAGCTCCCTTTGAGGCTTTGTATGGAAGAAAGTGTAGAAGTCCCATTTGTTGGAATGATTTCAGTGAGAATGTAGTATTAGGGACTGAATTTATTGAGGAAACTGTCAAGAATGTGAAGTTGATTCACACTAGAATTCTAGCTGCCCAAGATAGGCTGAAAAGCTATGCTAATTTGAAGGGAAGAGAAGATGAATTCGCTATTGGTGATAGGGTGTTCTTGAAGGTGTCACCGACGAAAGGGGTGATGATATCTGGTAAGAAGGGCAAATTAAGTGCCAAGTATGTTTGCCCATATGAGATTTTGCAAAGAGTTGGGAATGTAGCCTATAAGTTGGCTTTACCAATGGAATTTGAGAAGATGCATGATGTATTTCACATTTCTCAACTTAAGAGATATATCCCTGATGAGAATCATTAACTGGAACCCGAAAGAATCCAGATAGATAGTAGCCTCACATATGAGGAAAGACCTGTGAAAATCTTGGATGGGAAGGTGCGTAGTACATGCAATATGGATGTGAGTATCGTGAAAGTGATTTGGTCTAACCATGAGTCTGAATAGGCAACATGGGAAGCAGAAGATGAACTGAAAAAGAAGTATCCTGATTTGGATAGACGGGCGTAACTCGTTTTCTTTAAGAGGGGTAGAATGAGATAAAATTTCACACTTTTTGCCTTATTTCATGGTTTTTTTTTTGGCATTTTATGCTTATTTTGGTGATTTGCACATGTTGGTGCAAAATAGATTGATTCTCCGCTTTGGAAAATGTGCCCATGAAGTGACACAAGTGGTTTTAGGGTTGGTAAAATGTGCACACGTTGTGACACAAGTATTTCCAAATGAAAGATTTGAGTCAAAATTTTGAAACTATGAGGGTTTTCGTGTCAAGTTTTGGGACGAAACTTCTTTTTAGAGTGGTAGACTATAATCCCCCACAATTTTATGAATTTTATAAATATATTTAAATTATATTTATAAATGTTTTAGTATTTTAAATAGTTAATTTCTTGAGTATTGAGTATTTTAAAGTCAACAATTATTTAATGTTTTAAATGGTCAAAGTATTTAATTTTTTTGAAAGGTGGACTTTGAGAGTCTACAATGATTTTAAATAAGTTGAGTAATAGTAGTAGTAAAAATGAATTTAATATTGCGTTAGAGGAGCCCAAACTTTTGTTGCCTTTTCATATGATCATATTTCATTAAGCTAATCCAACAAGCCCATCTTTCTATTGGACCCTAATGGGAACCTATAAATACCCTCCTACCTAACAAATTTTGCCGCATTAAACAAAGCCCGAAATTCTCTCCTCTCTCCCTTCACATTCGACATTCTCTCTCTCCTCTCCTCCACCGATTTTCTCTCTCTGTCCTTATCTTCGTCCTCCTCGGTTGCACCTCGCCGGACCACCGCCACCAACAGCACCGTCCCCCTCCTCTCTCGGCGTGTCTTTCCCTCACTACTACATAATTGACTTTTTAAGTAACACATTTTGGTAACACTTTTTAAAGGGCAATTTTCTTAACTATACATGTAACACTTTAGTAACACTTCATTTTTTGGTAACGCTTTATATATGGTAACATCTCTAAGTAATACTAATACAATAGGTAACACTAATATATGTCAAATCGGTAACACATTAGATTTTTTTTATTGAAATTAAGATGTTTTAACTGGAGACAAGTTCTAATTGGAGTAGATAACTAACATTGACATATTGTGCTAATTCCCAAATTTTATAATAATAGGCGCTATTTTTCCAGCCACTGAAGAACCCTAAACCCTAAACCCTAAACCAACACATTATCCCTAAACCCTAAACCCAAAAAAAAAAAAAAAAAAAAAAAAAAAAAAAAAAAATCAGTAGATACCAGTCAATTTTCTCAAATTCTCAAATCATTCCTTGTACGAGGGAGAGCAATTACCAACAACTTCACAATTGATCAGATCCAGCCGCAGCGTCGAACGGTATTTTTCCACTCGAACTTTTTTTTTTCCTTCCGGCTTCCATCATCATCTGTATTTTGTTGTTTGAATTTGAGAGCAGCTATTCATGTTACATTGGCATGTTTGTTCCTTTAATTCACTCTTTTTATAATCTAGTTAGAATATTCAATTTTCATCATTAGTGAGTTTGAAAACTCTAATTTAGTTTTACCAATTTCTTGATTTTAGTGTCAATTGTGTCGAATTATTGGTTAAATGAAAAATATTAAATGTTTGTTTATTGGATTTTTCTCCTTCAATAATGGTAGATATACATATGATTCGCTTAATCTTTAATTCATTTTTCTCCCTAAATTCTAATATTCAATAATGGTAGATATACATATGATTCGCTTAATCTTTAATTCCTCCTCCATGTTTCTCTTGATTATCTACTTTAATCAATGTCTAATTCTTTTATATTTCAGCAATGGTTGTTTTACATTTGTTGAAATTTTTTGTAGGCACTAGCTTTGATACTATATTGGGAATTTAGCTCTTCGACGACTGAAAATTTCGTTGATTTATCACTGAACTTCTCTTACCCAAGAAATCTCGAAAGTCGAAGGTAAGAATCTAGGTTATAATTCTCTCCTGGTTTTTTTCAATGTCTAATTCTGAGGCATAATATGTAGATCAATATACTGCCTCCAATATGATGAAGAGCATAAGGTGATATTTTTCGGTTTTCATTCGTGTGCTATTATGCTCACATAATGCACTTCTTTTTGCATTAGACTTAATTTTAGGAATTCTGTTGTGGCGCTGGAGCAGATGCCTCATATTCAATGTTGTCATTTGGTTGTTTGTATTTGTTTTCTTGTTCTGTTAGTTTCTTGTTGAGTTGTAAGAAATAAATAAATAATAGCAGATGGTTTCTCTCTCTGTAATATCTTGATTCTTTCGCTACTGTGACTTGTGAGTCACATTAAGCCTGAATGAGTTTGTCTTATGACAGAATTAGATTGCATTTTCTTCAAAACCATGGAAATAAATCACATAATAAGTTAGTTATGCTAACAAAGTACAGAGTAAGCTAAGGGAAACAGACCATAAGTTGAAATGGCAGCGTAACTGAAAGATTGATAATAGGCTGCATCTGTAAACCAAATAATAACTTTCAATCTATGTGTCATGTTTTGTGAGTGGTAATAGTAAGACTAAAATCACCTATTTGCTGCATTATTGCTTGCTAAATTCACTTGGCACGAGCTCCTTTGGAAGCTCTTTTATACCTTAAAGTTTCTGTAATTGTTTTAGTAGGATAATTCCTGCAAATATATATATCGTTCCTGTATTTCACTATTTTGTGGATGTGGCTGGAGAGGAGTGCCTTAATCTTTTGATCTGGGTGTCGCTCATCTGTTTCCTTTGTGGGATAGAGTGGTCTTCCAACCTCTCTTTTATCACCATAGTCAAGCAGCTTAAGGAGCTCATAAATTACATAGATCCTAATTACGTAGATCCTGATTTGAGAGAGCAAATTCGCTAATGAAAAACAACTCTTTGATGTTGAGAGAATAGCATCTTACAATAGACAGCATGGCATCTAAATAGGAAGGGAGAGGGACTTGTGTGCTTATGGAAAAGACTTGAAAGCTTCTTGTCAGCTGGTTATCTGAACCAATTTGCACAACTGCTTTTGTCTATCTTTTTTGTATATATTAGTGCTGTTATGCACTTGATTAGAAATTGAGAACATTAACTTCTTTCGGGCTGTATATACATCTTTCATATGGTTAGATTGTTCAATCAGAGATTAACAACCTATTTATTCTGCATTTTTTGCAATAATCTTTCGTGAATAGTTTTTTGTGTCCATTTTGCATTAATTATTATTGACAAATTATCTTGCCGTGTTATGCAGACATATTTATGGAGCTCATAAATTATCTTTGTAGGCCTATCTACTTCTTAAACATAATTAACAAATATCTTATTTTTTTTATATATTTCTTTTCCCACCCCTCTCTAGTTCTCTCTTGTTGTCTTTAGCTATCTCATGATATTACTTTGAATTCCTAATATGTTTACTTTCTTGGGTTATGAATAAGATAATATTGTTGTTGAATATTTCATATTTAATATTTTTTTTATTACAGGATCAAGAGAATCAAAATGACGAATTGGAATAGCAACTCATGATATCGAGACCGCTAGGAAAATGGATGCATATGGCGACATCACAAATGATGGAGAAGAGAGATATGAATATTAGATCTAGTTTTAGATTATCATATGAACATATTCCTTAGATTGTTGAATGATTTTGATTTTATATTGTACATATATTGTTTTACATTATTTTATTATCTATGGAAGTAGCACTAATAGATGCACAAAAATTCTATAATTATTATGATATAATTGTCAATTCATATATAAATTTTGTATAGTTTACTATATATACCCACACACATAAGTCTAATAAAGAAAAGTGTTACTTAAACACCTATAAGGTGCTACAGTATATGACAAAAAGTGTTACCTAATAACGCATGAGATGCTACTTAAAATAGCAAAAAGTGATAATGTTTAATAAAGTGTTACTATATGTTATGGTAACACTACAATATGTTACTAATGATGTAAAAAGTGTTGCATAAAAAATTTCAGGTTACACTTTAAATGTGTAATAATAGGTATTAAAAAGTGTTACATAAGTGAATCTAAAGTAACATTTGTTTAAGTGTTACTATAGGTGATCAAAAGTGTTATCTAATAGTATAGGTAACACGTGCAGATGTAACACCCAAAAAGTGTTACATGTTATCTAATGTAACACTTTAAGCACTATAAGTAACACTTTTTGGGTGTTACTTAAAGTCAATAATGTAGTAGTCTCCTCTTTGGTCCTCTATATTATTTTAATGTTTTAAGTATTATTTTGGTGGTTTAATAATTAAAGTTTGTGTTGTAGCCAAATATCTACGGCTCCCTTGACGACACATGGGCTCATCAGAGCCGTACACGTGTCATCCTAGTTAAAATAAAAATAAGGCTTAATCTCTGGGCTATACTCGGTTGGGTAAAAGGATCGAATTTCCGGCCCAATAGCCGAGCCAGCGGTGCCAAATGGTGAAGGGGAGTGGTTAATGGACATCCCCGGTCATGGCTGCCGCGTGTCATGATCGATTCCTCGCCAATCGGAGGCCACTATTGCGGTCGGTTTTAAGGTTAGTTGTCAACTTGCTATCACTATAAATACCCCTGAAATCGGGAGAAAACACATTCAATGCAAACGGTGTAAAGTTACTCGATAAATTCTCTCTCACTTTCTCTTTCTATCTCTACTTTCTCTTACAACTCCGATAAGCGACTTAAGCATCGGAGGGGGAACCACCACCCAAACCTCCGGGGTGGGTCCCTTTGTGCGAGTTCGGGAGCGAAGCCAAGGCTAGGGATTAAGCTATAATTCGGGCATTGTTGCCAAGTCTCCATCTGAAGAACACTCAAGATACTAATTTACTTGCTCGCAGGAAGCTAAGCTTACGGCTTACTTGTTGGACAAGTGGACAAAACATTTGGCGCCGTGCGTGGGGAGACGTAACAATGGCCGATTGTCAATCATCCAACATTGCTAGAAATCGAAGCCTTCAAGTTAATGTCGAAGATACGGTGGAGCATGAAAGACCACCTCGAGGAAGAGATAGGCCTCCATCCATCGTCAATGTTCTTGGACCAAGCCGACCGGTCATCCAGGTTAATCTAGATCGTCCGTGGCGCCGCCCATCTGGAGAATGTTTTGAATGATTTCCGGACCCGGGATGGCGGAGGTCGTCCGAGAACGGATTAAAAGCAATATGTTGTTTTTTCATCACGACCCGAGCCCGCTAACAATCCACCTCGTCCTAGAGGATGTTCTCAAGTAGATCGTCCGGGTCCTAGTCGACTGTTCGTCGGGAACCCTCTAGAAGGACCGCGAGAGGAAGCGACGGAGGATACCGAACGAGAGAAGAAAGATGGACTGGAATCGGTGGTGAGGACCCGGGACCATGTCCATCCTAGTGGGCACGGAATGGAAACCGACGCCGGGGAGTATCTAGAGGCAAAGAGGGTGCGGCTTTGCAACGTTCGGCTACGGGATCTACCCCATACCGAGAGACCCTCCTTTGAGGTTGTCGTCCGAGGGGAAGGCCGAAGCTTAAGCCACTCTCTTGTCCATCACGACGGGGAAGGCCGTGGCTCGGCCCATGGTTTATAAGGCGTCCAAAACCGGCCGACACTTCATCCGATCCTGTAATGAAAGAGTATCGCAAGGAGTTCATACCCATTGAGGGGCAGTGGGAGCCCTCCGGATCAAGCGGCCTACCCATTCTCGGCCGGGATCATGGAGGCGCCCCCTTCCCAAGGTAAAACTCCCGACCATTGAGCCTTTTGATGGAACAACCGATCCCGATGATCACTGTCGCTTACAAACATGGATGTACGTCAAGGAGTGGACGATGCTACTTGGTGTAAGAATTTCCCGGCTACCTTGAAGGGAGTAGCCCGAGTGGTTCAATAATCTTCCCCCAATTCGGTCAACAATTTTATGAACTCGGTTTCTTATTCACTAGTCATTTTGTTGCCAACAAGCAAGAACAAAAGACAAGCATGCACCTAGGCAAGGTCGTCCAAGGACCTAAGGAGGCCCTTAGGAGTTTTGTTAAGAGATTTAACCTAGAAGCACTTGGATCCAAGATCTTAATCTTTGGGGTAGCCTTTGACGCCTTCATCGGGGTCTAAGGCCGGGAAGTTTCAAGTTTGATCTTGTTAAGAAGAAAATCTCCACTCTTGTGAGGCTTTAGAGAGGCGGAAGCGTTTATCCACGCTACCGAAGTGTGTCTTGAAGCAAACATCCCGAGTCCAAGAAGCTGAAGAGGTTGCTCGGCCAAAGAAGAGCAACCCCAAAAGGCCGAGACCGGGCTATAGGCTGCGACCACCACTTCGTCCGAAGGAGCAAGGAAAGTTGGCCGAGCCATCCTCATCCAATCCTATTGAGTTTAACAAAGACCAATATTCCATTCTCATGGAGATCGAGGATCAATATGAGTTGAAGGCCCCGTGAGATGAAAACACCTTATAGAAATAGGGATAAGAGCAAATTTGTCACTTCCACAAGGATTGTGGTCATGAGACTAATGAATGTAAGCACCTCAGAAAGCTTTGGAAGAGTTAGCCCGAAAGGAAAGATGAATTCCTACATGCCGCAGGGGAAGGAAGTTCCCAAGGAGAGATGATTGGCATAACAAGAAGAAAGAGAGTGCAGCACGCGAAGATGTTGTTTCGGTAATCTCGGGTGGTTTTTTTGGAGGACCAACTAATCGAGGGCACAAAAACTACCTTAGGGAGCTCGGCCAAGTTTTGTTAGGCGATCGGACGAAGGCTGAGCCCTTCCCAAGGGTGGTAGTTAGTGAGCAAGATCGGGGTAGGTGAGGACTCCCCGTGATGACCCCTTGGTCGTAGAAATGAAAATAGCAAACTTGAGAGTGAGAAGAATCCGATCGACACGGAAGTTCGACGGACATCATTAGTGTGATTGTTTGTCCGGGTTGAGGTTTGCGAACGGAACTTGGTCCCCGTCCACCGTCCCATCATTGGGTTTGGGGAGGAGTCATCCACCCATGGGAGCGGTCACGTTGCCCGTCCGAGTTGGTGAGAAGGAAGCCTCGAGAACTCTGTTTATCAAGTTCTTGGTGGTCCGAGATTTGACAGATACGATGTCATTCTTGGACGACCAACCCCGAATCATGTCAAAGTGTGATAGTAACTCACGATGTTGATGAAGTATGAGTGTGATGCGGCAAGATTGGCTCCTTGTATGGAGACCAACGGGCGGCTAGGGAATGTTACCTAACTACTCGAAACCATCATCATGGAAAGCGATAAGCAAGACCGGACGCAAGTTTGGCGAAAGGAAAACGTTCGGAAAAGAGAAAGATCGGACGAAGGTTCATAGCGAAAGGAGAACGTCGGGGCAGAAAGAAGCGACGAAGATGACCGGCGAGAAGAAAACGTCCGGATTAAAGCTGACCATTGAGAGCCCTGGGCGCCTCTTGCTCCTCGAGGGAGGCGTCGAACATCTCCCAAAGAAGAGGAAATATGAAATCATCAAGGAAGAACCCTCCTCGTCTGAAGAAGTTATGGCCATTATGGGACTATCGGTAGAATGTCGAGCCGGTAGAAGCCCCGAAGAAGTATGTCGAATGAAGCTCGTCGGAAAGGACCCTCAAGTTGGATCTTCACTCGTCCTGGTTTGAAGGGTCGTCTAGTCCCTTGTTGAAAGAGTTTCAAGATGTGTTTGCCTATTGCGTCGAAGAGATGCGGAATTGATCCGGAAGTAGCCGTCCACCGTTTGAATGTCGACCCAAATTTGAAACCGGTTCGTCGGAAGAAGAGACATTTGGGGCCGGCTAGAAACCGGCCGTTGACAGAAGTCGAAGTTGTTGGAATCCAAGTTCATCAAAGCAACTTACTATCTGGATAGCAAATGTGGTTATGGTGCCGAAGCCCGATGGCTGGAGAATGTGTGTGGACTACACGGACCTCAACAAGGCATGTCCTAAGGACGGTTTCCTTTGCCTAAGTTGGATCGTCTAGTAGACTCCACGGTGGCCATGCTTTTGAGCTTCATGGCGCCTATTGGTTTTCATCAAATCCCGTGCGGCCGGAGGATCGGGACAAAACGTCCTTCATTGCGAAAAAGGGGCTGCGTGGCGGGGATGCCATTCGGCTGCGTAATGCTCCGGCCACTTTTCAAAGATTGATCAATGATGTTTTTCGGCCACGGTTAGGGCGAAATATGGAGGCATATATTGACGATATGATAGTCAGAGCCGTCAGAAGAAAGTCATGTAGATGATTTGAGAGAAACTTTTGAAACTCTCGGGAAATCAGTGAAGCTGAATCCCAGAAATGTGTCTTTGGGGTTTTGTCGGCAAGTTTTTAGGTTTCTTGGTGGATCGGAGGGGAATAGAAGCCAACCCCGAAAAGATTCAAGTGTTCTAGACATGAAGTCTCCTTCGAAGGTAAAAGAGGTGCGAGGCGACGGGATGTTTGTGCCCTTGGCGATTTTTGTCTAAGTCGGGCGACAAGTGCCATCACTTCTTTGCCACGATCAAGAAAAAGCCAAGTTTGAATGGACGGCGAGGCGGAAACTGCCCTTGCGAGGTCAAGATCATCTTCAACATTGCCTAGGTTGGTCGGTCCTGAGAGGGGAAAAATTGTTTGTATACTTTTGTATCCACTCAGCGGTGAGTGCCGTCTGTTGGTGAAAGAGAATCCGTCATTCCAATATACTTCGTGAGTCACGTGCTCGGGACGCGGAAAACCGGTATACTAATGTTGAAAAGTTTGGATTGGCCTCGTCATGGCGAAGCTAAGGCCCTACTTTTTGGCGCACGGTATACTCGTCTATCTTGTCGGCCATTGAAGCAAGTCCTCGAGAAGATGGAAGGCTTTGGGTGAATGTTAAAATGGGCGGTTGAGCTCAACATGTTTGATATATCATTCGAACCAAGGAAGGCCATTAAGGGGCAAGCCCTAGTGATTTTATAGTTGAGCTTACTCGGCCAACCATAAAGCAAATATCGATCCGGCTAAAGGAAGGAAGCATTGGACGCTCATGGTTGATGGATCGTCCACGGTCAATGGGAGTGGGCGGGGATCATTTGTCAATCTCTGAAGGGGACAAATTTGAATATGCATTAAGATTCCAATTAAGCGTCCAATAACGAAGCTGAATATGAAGCACTCTTGGTTGGAATCAAAATGTCCAAGGCTGGTGTAGAAATTGAGGCAAAATCGGACTCTCTCCTAGTTGTCGCCGGGTCAACGGAGATTTTGAATGCAAAGAAGCATCAATGAGCAAATATATGCGACCGATCAAGGATGAGATTGAGCCACTAAAACGATTTGTTCTCTACCAAATACCAAGGTCGAGAAAATCATCAAGCCGACGCTCTCTCAAAGTTGGCCGGCTCGCGAGGGTGATGTACAAGAACAGTTTTTGGGAAGTAAAACCCAAAAAGAGCATCGACCAAGAGGAGGTTATGTTTCTCGCCAGGGAATGTCCGGATGGAGCCGATCATTGAATACAAGAAGACGGGGCGTGCCTTCGGATCCTATAGAGGCCAAGTATGTGAAGGCCGGAGACAAGTGGTTTGAACTATGGGACGAGACACTTTACAAGAAGTCGTTCAACCGGCCTCTACTCAAGTGCGTCACCGGAGAAGATGGTTGGAAGTCTGAAAGAACTCCATGAAAGAGCTTGTGCCTCTCACATTGGGGGAAGAGCCTTAGGCGAGAAGGCTTTAAGGACGGGGTACTCTTGGCCTACCTTAAAGGAGGATGCTATAGGCTATGCAAAGAAATGTGACGGTTGTCGAAGCATGGGAATGTGCATCGAAGCCGTCCAACTATTTGACCCCCGTCTTGTTCCTCTGCCTTTTGCCAAATGGGGCATGGATATTCTAGGACCTTTCCTGTGGCCTGGGCAAAAGAAGTTTGTGATTGTAGGGTGGACTATTTCACTAAATGGATAGAAGGCTGAAGCCATGCGAGGAATAACAACAAACGGCGTCAAGGGCTTCATGCGGAAGAACATTATAACTCGATTTGGCATGCCTCGGTCAATCGTCTTTGATAATGGTCCACGTTCGAAACGCCTAAGCTGAAAGGCGGCGTCGAAAAGAGAAATCAAAGCTCACTTTGTAGCGGTCGCCCACCCACAAGCTAATGGGCAAGTCGAGTCCTTCAACAAGATTCTATCAAATGGAATCAAGAAGAAGTTGGACAATGCCAAAGGGCAATGGGTTGAAGAACCGCAATTGGTATTATGGTCCATTAGAACAGCGCTAAGAATTCTACGGGCGAGACGCCTTTCATGCTAGTCTATGGTGCTGAAGCCGTCTTGCCCATTGAGATCGAGGAGCCCACCCTACGAGTCATGTTATACACGAGAGGAAGCCAACTGGGCCGCATTGCGTACGGCCTTGGACCAAGTCCCGAGTCGGGGCAATGCCTTGCTAAGAATGCAATTATATAAAGCTGCGTATGGCTCGGGAGTTTAACAAAAGAGTTGTTAGACGGCCGCTAAAGGTGGGGGATCTTGTTCGAGGAAAATGGAAGCGATTGGACGAGCTAAAGAGTTGGGAAAACTAACACCAAATTGGGAAGGACCTTATCGATTGTCCGGGAAATACAGGTGGGACTTTTGTCCGCAAAGTCTAGATGGACGACCTATTCGGCGTACACGGAATTCGGACAACTTAAAGAAGTACCACGTCTAGCTCGGATCCTCGTCGGATATAAGTAGGGTACTTTGTAGTTACTCCAAAGTGCCACGGCACATATTAGTAAGAAAAGAATTGTATACATGCATCTTGGCTTTCGGCCAAGCAAAATCCATATAATACAATTCCTACTATCTTATCTTTTTGTTTATTTTCACCAAGTTGCTTCACTTTGGGGCATTAAAATCAGTTACTCGTCTAAAAGTGACAATAACTTGGACAAAAAATACAAACAAAAGCGAAGGTCGAATTGCTAGCATTTACGCCGAACATCACTCCTCAAAGAGCCGGCCAATAATGCATATATGGCCGTCAAATTGACAAAACCTCTAGTAAGAAGTAACGTCAATAGTCTCTGAGAGAAAGCTGGACTGAAATAAGCCCTTAGTAAAGGAGGCTTACTTTCAAAAAATACGGACAGCTAGGTAATCCAGACCCTAGTAAGGGATCGCTACTTAATGACGAGTGTTGCTCCCTCAAGGAAGCCGGCTAAAACATTATGTGAACATGTATCTAACGCTCGCCCATCAACTTCGGCGGGCTCGGCCAAGTCGCCGCTCTCCTTCTTAGACTTTAGCTCCCTTCGATATTTGATTGAGCTAAGCCCAAGAACGGGGATTACGAAGTATATAGGACGAGCTATTGATCGAAGGTCGTCCAAAACCCGGATGGCCCCGGACGAAGGTGGCCCCGGGAAGGTGGTCGTCCCAGTATGGACGTTCTCCTTCATTGGGTAATCCTCGTCCAAAAAGGGAGGCCAATTCCCAGGCGAAGATGGCCCCCGGGAAGGTGGTCGTCCAAGTATGGACGCTCTCCTTCATTGGGTAATCATCGTCCAAAAGGGAGGCCAATTCCGGGCGAGGATGGCCCCAGAAGGTGATCGTCCATAATTGGACGATCTCCTACATTAGGTGACCCTCGTCAAAATTGGAGGCAAATTCCGGACGAAGATGGCCCCAAGAAGGTGATCGTCCAAGTATAGGCGTTCTCCTTCAATGGTTACCCTCGTCCAAAAATTTGTAATCGTTCGATTCTAGGATGGCAATCTTGTCGTTTTTTGTTTGGCAAGCCGTCCCGGATCGAACCTTTTTGGTACTTGGATGCATATGCGGTTATCAAAGACTCATATTGTAGGCCGTCCAATTTTTCGGGACGAGTCACATTTTTACTTAAGATTAAATTTTGTAAATTTTCATGAAAAGCGGATCGTCAGATGATTTAGGACGAAGGTGCTATTATACATGGTCAAAATTAGTGTTCGGAAAGATAAAAGGCGGGAATTGACAAAAATATTCTTTCATATATGATTTGTGAAGAATTACAAAGTAGGAGTGAAGAGTTACAAAGAAGCATGAAAATAAACCTAAGCTTAGGCTTCGTCTTGAACGGGTCCCTTGGTCGTCTTTAGGGGTCTCCACCTCGGCGGCGGCTTCGTCGTCGACTCTTCAAACTCCGGAGGTTCCTCGGCGCATACCATAGCCCGATGAACGCTCTCTTGATACTCCGGGCGACGAACGAAGGCTGGGACCTCGGTTTCCTCGGCCGGCATCCCAAAGGCTTTGACGGCCCGGTCCTTGGTCGTATTGACGACTTGTTTCAACCCTTCCTTGGCATCGTCGAAGGCCTTGGCCGCCTCCCTTTCCGGACGGGCGTCTTTGCCCTTAGGAGAATGTTCTCTCTTCTCGGCTCGGCGGCGGCATAAGAGCGACATTCCTTTCGCCTTTCAACTCATCGAGAGGCGTCTATGATCATCCTTAGACGATCTGCTCGGCATATAGTTGGTTGATTTTAACAAGATGATTCTTGTTCTCGGACTCGGGAGTGCCGATCTCTTCTCCAAAGCCTCCGGGGATTGACGATGGAGAGTGTTAGCCATCTCGATATCATGGATGGCCTTGTCTCTTTGTAGTCGCCAAATGGACGAGCTGTTTATTCTCTTTTCTAAGCTCCCGCGCCCAATCTTGGTTAGCATGCTGCGAGCCGGGGCCGGGGCAAGGAAAACAAGGCAGTTGTTAGGCGATTTGCAAGCGAAAATTTGTCCAAGTATAAAACAAGGCGGTCATAAAGCAATACCTCGGCGAAGTGAGACATGTAGCCCACATGCCCGGCGGACGCTCCCCTTAATCCCTTGATGTAGGATTCGGGGAAGCATTTGAAGAGCTCTGCTTCGGCCGCTCTTTCTCCGGCCTTGACATTTTGGCAAAGGCGGAGAAGACTCCTCGTCCGAATCGGCGGTGGGAGGAGTTGGGGGAATAGCGGGGCCTTTGCCCTTATCTAAAGGGGGAGAGTCGGTTATCTTGATAGGGAAGACGATGGCATGTCTATTGGACGGACTCATGGACCGTCCACCGACCCGCATCGTCCTAACTATGTTGGGGTAATACGACTCACCGGACGAAATCGTGCCGTCCTAACGCTAGGGGCATCGTGGCACTAGCTTTGCCTGAGCCGCCGAACCCGGGATAGTTCTCGCGGCGGCATCGGCTCCCGGCGCAACCAAAGCCAAGGCGGACTGCGGGTTGACCTCGGCGGAGTCGGCCGGCAAAACACCTGAGCGGCACGTGCGTGTGCATCCCTTACCTCCTCGGCCGTCCGGCGGTTGCGGCTCTCTTTTAAGAGTCTTCGCTTGTGGAGGAGGCATGCTTTTTCCCCGCTCTCGGCGGGGAGCCGACTTATCCGCTCTCTTCCTTGTAAAGCCCTTGGGCTTCTTGTAAGGCTGGTCGGCGGCTGCGGTAGGCCTCTTCCGGACGAGGCGACTTCGGTGGAAGTTTGTTTGTAGGAGCATTTTTTCGCAAAAGTTAAGGCATCGGGCGATCGTCCACAAAAAAGAAATAACTACTATTGTAAAAATGCGGACGAGAATGGCCCCAGAAGGTGACCGTCCAAATATGGACGTTCTTCTATGGCCGACCCTCGCAAAAAATTGGATGCAAGAATCCCGGGCAGTACGGTCCCAAAGAGGTAGCGAACAAGTGCGGGCGATCTCTTCCTTAGTTGTTCTTCGCCCAAGATTTGGGGCAAAACTCTTGGACGAGCATGACCCCAAGAAGGTGAACGTCCAGTGTGGATGCTCTCCTTTTTGGGTGACTCACGTCCAAGAATGGGACACCAACTCTTGGACGAGCATGGCTCAGAAGGTGACCGTCCAAGTCGGGCGTTCTCCTTCTTGAGATGACCTTCGTCCAAGAATTGGTACACCATTCTTGGCGAGCATGGTACTAAAGACGTGACCTCGTCCAAGAATTGAATACCAAATCTTGGGCGAGCATGGTCCCAAAGAGGTGCCGTCCAAGTTTGGGCGTTCTCCTTCTTGGGGCGACCCTCGTCCAAGATTTGAAAAACAATTCTTGGACGAGCATAGTCCCAAAGAGGTGACCGTCCAAGTTTGGACGTTCTCCTTCTTGGGATGACTCTCGTCCAAGAATTGGGAACCGTTCTAGGCGAGCATGGCGCAAAGAGCTGGTCGTCCAAGTCGGCGATCTCCTTCTTTGGGTGATTCTCGTCAAGTGGACACCAATTCTTGGACGAGCGTGGGCCCAAGGAGTGTCCAAGTTTGGACGTTCTCCTTCTTGGAGTGACCCACGTCCAAGAATTGGATACCAATTCCAAAAAAAAAAAAAAAAAAAAAAAAAAAAAAAAAAAGAGAAATTACCCTTGTTTCGCCCTTTTTGTTGCTCTTTGCATACTCTTTCCACAAATTATCTATGAATTGGGACATCTGATTTCTCCCATCCAAGATGGTTCGGGCGTTTCGCCGAGTGCGAAAATACAAAAGAAAAATATATGTGTTCGTCATATGAGTTATGGACGAAGAGTTTTACTTGGATGATTTTAAATATACCTTTATCCTCGGCCAACCGCAAGCCGGCCGACCAAGAAGTCGTCTTGGTAAAACATTTCCTTAAAGGGTATCCGGTTAGACGGTCCCTTAAAAGATCGCTGGCCGTGGAGTACTCTTTCACTCGAGTACTCTTTCACTCGAAGTACTCTACCACCTCCTCGTCAAATTCGTCCTCCGGCTCCGGCCAAGACCGCTTCCGTCCGGTATTTGTGACGGATCTATTATAATATTCGTAGCTCTCGTGACATAGTTTGGACGCCCGTAAAAAGATGAAGTCGGCTTTCCAATCGTGCATCTTTGACGATTTCCCCCAATTGTCATGAAGCCTGGACGGTTCGTGTCTTTGAGCCATGCTCCGTCCATAGCCCTGTACCTTGGACGCATAATGGATATGGGTAAAGGCTTGAAGGGAAAGGGCTAGGCCGCGTAGCTCGCGACGGCAATAAACGTCGGGATGTTGTGCCAGCGTTCGGTGCCATGGTTATGGCCGATGTGGTAGTTGTTGCAAGACTTGTTCTATGAAGTCGTGAAGAGGAAACCTCGGTCCAGATCTAAGGCTAGTTTATAGACGGCGAAATGGCTCCCGGGAGCACTCGGGATCGTCGCATCGTTATTATGAATGACAAAGGGAAGCCGGCATGGGCATGAAAGGCGACAAGAAATTGGGGTCCGGTCCTAGTTTCTCTAACCACTTACGGTTAACTAAAATGAAGCCGGGGTCGAAAGGGGACCTAAACGCTTTCTAATCTCGACGTGGTGGTGAGGCCTCGTCGATTCTTCGGCGGCCTCGGGATCGCTACCATTATTACCCTCGCCGATCTCCTCCGTATCGGCGTCCCGGAGTGCGGTCTCGTTTTTATTTCCAAGTCTCGCCTCATGGTCAAAGGAGGCCTGTCCAAAGCGAGCACTTTGGACCTCTCTTGCTCATCGGCACTCGTCCGTCGATTCCTCCATATCCGAGTTGTTTGATGGAATTATTGCTTTTGTCTTAGACGGGCCGTTTGCTTGACGCGCGCGTTACCCGGGTAAAGGCCGGGTCGTCGACTTTCTCGGCCAAAACTATGAAAAATATGTACTCGGCGGAAGAGGCCCAACTCTAGAATGTGCCAAGAAGAGTATCGGTTCTAGGGTCAAGACAGCTCTTGGTGGCTAGGATTATTTGACGAAGATGATTCCATTTTATTGATTTTCTAAGAAAAAATAAAGAATAAAGAAGAATAAAAGGAACAAAGAACGATACCGTAAGAACGTGGGAAATTCGGTGAAGTTTGAAGTGGACGATCTCTCTCTCTAGAAAATTGCGAGCCTCTCTCTCTAGAAAAATTTGTTCGAGGTGGTAAATGATTGAACGTTTTCCACCAAGGATATTTATAGAGGAATAAGAAACCTCGCGGCGGTCAAGAATGACCGAAGGGAGTCCCGGTCTAATATGGCCGGTATAGACAAGAAAGGGCGTGTCATTTCCTTCATTTTGAAAATACTACCTTCGTATAACGGGCCGTAGTCGACGGGCCAGAAAAGCTACCTTGGGTAAAGGGCATTAACGTCGGGATGGGCCAACGGGAAAACCCTTTTAGGGGCAAATGTTGTAGCCAAATATCTACGGCTCCTTGACGACACATGGGCTCATCGAGCCGTACACGTGTCATCCTAGTTAAAATAAAAATAAGGCTTAATCTCGGGCTATACTCGGTTGGGTAAAAGGATCGATTTCGCCCAATAGCGAGCCGGCCAAATGGTGAAGGGGAGTGGTTAATGACATCCCCGTGGCTCCACGTGTCATGATCGATTCTCCCATCGAGGCCACTATTGCGGTCGTTTTAAGGTTAGGTCAACTTGCTATCACTATAAATACCCCGAAATCGGGAGAAAACACATTCAATGCAACAGTGTAAAGTTACTCGATAAATTCTCTCCTTTTTTTCTATCTCTACTTTCTCTTCGACTCCGATAACCGACTTAAGCATCGGAGGGGGAACCACCACCCAAACCTCCGGGGTGGGTCCTTTGTGGTTCGGGGCGACAGGCTGGGATTAAGCTATAATTCGCATTGTTGCACAAGTTCCATCAAGAACACTCAGATACTAATTTTCTGAAGCTACTTTACTTGTTGGACAAGTGGACAAAACAGTTTGTATCTTTAACTATTTAAGTACATATTTCAGATTATATAATTAGTTTAGTGGAGTAAATAAATTTCAGAATTAATATATATATTTAAATTAGGTTTTTAAGCATGAAAGCATGGATTTTTGGTGTTTTTAAGAGTTAGAACTATAGTACTATATTATAGTTTATAAAATTGAGTACTTTAAATCTTTAGAACTATGTTAATGTGAGTTTAAAAAGCTAAGGTTTTAAAGAACTTATACCTTGTTGGAATTTTTATTAGTATACTTATGGTAGATTTTAAAGGTTAAAGTATTTTGATTTTTAAGGGTTTTAAATGACTAGTTTGGTAGTACCATATTAAGGGATACTAAAGGTTGAAGTTTTAAGGTGTAAAATAGTTTTAAAACATTTTTTAAGAGAGTTGAAAGTATTTTAAAGTTGCTGTAATTTTTATTAGAGTATTAATACATGGATGTTTTGATCAATGCATGGTAGGCAGAGACTTTACTTTCAGTGATTTCTAAGGTTGAGAAAGTGGCCTCTCGTTTTGTCTACACAAGGTATGTACATACCTATGTGTTATTAGACTAGTATCATGTCCTAAGGTTAGGCTTGATATAGTATCATGTGTAGGGAACTCTTTATAGTTCATATGTGGCTTATATTTAAGTGAATTTGCATGTTTTATACTGTTGTGTGAAGCATGTTGCCTATGATGAAGTATTATAAGTTGCATGGATGATTAATGCAAGCATGTGGGTTGGGAACGTTTGTTTTTATTAATTCACATGAGGGATTAATAAATATATTGTTATTGGATCATGAAATGTATCACGTTGTTCCCTTGGATTTATTATATTATTTACTTAAAGCTTTATGAGGACCGTGGGCCTTGTTTAGTAAAGTTGGATATTTACCTATTGACATGTTAGTTGATTGTTGATTTAAGTCAACAAATATAGGTTGGTCGGTTATTGACTTTAGTCAACAAATAAATGGGATTAATTCTGGGTCAATTGAGTTGTATAATCACAATATTTAACCTTCAGATAAAAATTGGAGTCTTTGTGTATTCACGATATCTATGTTGGTTGTCTTATTATTGTGAGTCTCAACATTCAATAAATTATTACTACCTCCGTCCTAGAATAGTCTGAACACTTTTCTTTTATGTCTGTCCCAAATTAGTTTGAACACTTCTTTTTTTGGCATGGTCCCACCATTAATATATTATTTCTTTTACACATCTTTGGCCCACACTCTACCTTTTATCAATAAAAAGTTACCCAAGTTTCTCACTCCTCTAATTGAAAATACCCCACCAACTCCTATCACATCTACTTTTTAAATAAAATAATATTTGATAACCACAATACAACCTATCACCTTAAACTACGTGTCCTAACAAGTGTTCAGATCTTTCTGGGACGGCGGGAGTAATATTTAAAGTGAAAAGCAAGTAGCAATAAGCTTTAGAATTGCGCACGTCTGAAGTGTTGGACTAGTATGAGTTGCAGTATATGGTGGTAGCCTATGACTTTTCTTGGGACCGGATTGACCATTGTGTCCTATTTTTATTTAATTAGTACCTTAATATAGTTGGTCGCGGGAGTACGGAGTCGCGCCCGTACCTCGTCTTCTATATTGAAGACAAGTTTTGGTTGGACAACTCTATCCATTGACTATTCAATTTATTAATAGAATAATTTATTGGTTTCGTGCAGTCAAGTTTTGTACATTGAGTCTGATACTTTGTTATATTATTATTTATCTTTGATTTAATGCTTATTAGTATCATATTAGGTTATAAGTTTTATTTATTATGTAAGTACCCAGCTTTGCTGATTACATGCTTTTCTGTGTGTCGATCATGGTTGTGTCTTATTGATCCTGTAATGACCCGTTTGGTGAGCAGTCATTTAGGATCAGTAAAGGATCGACCATTCCAGGTCTGAATATGATGCATCATTGGGTTTCCGGGAATCAATTTGGAGAGCTTGTGTTTTAGCTTCTTTTAATACTTAAGTACTTTTGGTTTGGTTGTGTTAATGGTTTGACTTTTATGTTGGTTTGATTTTGGTTTGGTTTTGGAGTTGACTTTGTGGTTGATTAAGTTTAATTATGTTTTCAAAATTCTCTATTTATTTCCGCTGCAAAATTCTGAATAAGCTGATACGTTATCATACGGGCGATAATACTTTGGTGATTCTCTATGTCTTATGGAAAATGTATTTTATAAAATAGAGAATGGTTGGGGTGTTACATAATCTAACTACGATCCATTTCTACATGTCACAAGTTCACAAAAAAAATCACATGTATTTACATGATTAAGAAATAAGAAATTGCACTCTACAACCCATATCTTTATTCTTCTTCATCCACAAATAAAGACAGAAATATCTAAAGTTTAGTCCGTATTGGTTTCCTACTCAAGTTCTTCATTGGAACCTTGTCTATGGATATACATTGAAACGACGAATTTCAATTCTTGAACCTTATCTATTGACTGACTCACCAACTTCTTGCCAAAAAAGCCCCCACCAATATAGCATACGTCAACAACTTCCCCAAAATAAAATAAAAAATAAGAAAATGAAGAATATGCCCACCTCACCTAAAAAAATCAATTCTTCTCATATACAAAACTATAGAAAATTGTTTGAACCCAATTCTTGAACTGGAAAAATCAATTTTTACCCAGAAGTTTATTTAGTAAAAAAAAAAAAAAATCAAAACTATACCAAACCAATCTAAATTTAAACCTTGGCTTCATAAACAACTGTCACTTTTGAAGTCCATGTATCTATCAAACTTCTCAACAAATGCTAATCATAATTTTTCTTACAAAAAGACTTAAGGTTATTAACAATAGTCATAAATCTAACAAAGCATGTATTGATATCTTCATCTTTGAACATATTAAAAGCTTCGTATTTAGACATTAACAAATCAATCTTAGACCTTTTTACCTCACTGGTTCCCTCGTCAGCAAGTTCGAGAGTATTCCAGCTCTCCTTGGCTCATGAGCATGCTAAGATCTTGTTTGTCTCATTTTCTCTATTTTATTGTTGAAGAATAGACATTGCTTTTGCATTCTTCTCCAGCTTTCTGTAATTAGAAGAATCAAATTCACTTTCTTTCTTGGGTACCTGGTTCCCTTCAGCATTCGTCTTTGAAAGAGCTAATGGTCCGTTCTTCACAATCATTCAACATTCATAATCAATTCCATTGATGGTGTTTTTTAGTCTGTTTTTTCCACCAAGCATAGTTTTTCTCGTTGAACTTCGGGGTCTTGTGGCCATATTCCATATCGTTCATCTTTCATCTTTTGAGCACTCATGATCTTACTTCTTTAGTGTTACCCTTACAAGAAGAATCTACTGTGATAACAATTGAAGGTTCATCTAGTACTCAAGAAGGGGAGGTTGAATTTAGTACCATAACAAACAATGTGTTTTAAATTTTTTTCAATATGGGAAACAAGCTTAACTGCTTCTGAGCAGCAAAAACAATTAAGCAATGAAAACGATAGAAGTAATGCACGCACATATTTAATGAGGTTCAGCTCAACCTGAGTCGACGTCCTCCACCATTTAGTCATTTTAACCTACTCGAGACAAACACATCAACCCCACACCTAACTCTAGATGTGCTAATTCGCACTTGACCTCACAAGCACTCTCGCTTGACACCCCAAAGGCTCACCACCATTAATCAATTACTGGCTCAAATACAAACTGAAAGATGTTCACTCAATAATGGTTACGTACAAAGCTAAGTAAGAGATATTGAAATCCTAGTATATAGTGTGCAATTAAAATAGGGAACCGATTCAACTGTTCTTTGAGGTGCTCTTTGAATAATACTCAATTTTTCCAGAAAGAGCTGTTTCGAATATTGGAGAGTATATTCAGTGTTTATAGGCTTTGGGAGAGTGATTTCCTGACCTAGGGTTAAGTCATATCTTAGATGCAAGATACTTCTCAAAGAAACACAAGTATATGGAAAGTATCTTGCATATTATCAATATTATTACGAAATCTCTCACCCAAATATTCAGATTGTATTCCCCTTGAGTTGGAACATATTTTTACCAAAAATGCTTTTAGCAAAATATCTTCGATAAAACTATTTAAAACGGCTTACTCTAAGATATACAAGTTAACAGTTCCGACGAACTGTTTCCTTGACCTGGTATTGTTACAGGTACTGACCAACTGGTTCCCGTATTCATAACATACTGGTACCCATCAAGAATCGTCTAATATTTCCCCCTTGCACACAATATTACATAAAGTCAAATAAGATCTACAATCTTCATTTTTTTTTTGACAACAAGGAAAAGCATTAATATAAAAGCATTAAAGTACAAGTAAGCCCATTCCCCTAGCTTCTATATCTAGGTTTTGGGCTTCGTTTATTTGAGGACACGTAATACAAGGATTCGCAAGACCATCCCTAGTAGTACTACTAACAGATCTTATACACTGACTTGAGACACTACTAACTCCTAACTTACTACTAACACAAGGACCTGAAGCAATGCTACTAACACAAGGACCTGAAGCAGGTTTTTTCCTTGGACTCTGGGTAGGATCTTCACTAAAACCCGCTTTCCTCTTTACTCCAGTACGGCACCAGCCAATAAGATCAAACTTAAGAAGGAAAAAGGAACCTTTCTTTCGTCTAGATTTTAGAATTCCCTTGGAATTTAGTGATCGCGATCGTACTTTCCTGCTCATTGCTTCTTTCCTGAGACTTCGTTTTTTATTTTCCTTGGAGGCTGATGAGATATATCCATTATTTGGACGAGTGGGTGAAACAACCGAGCTCTGCTGTACCATGTGGGGCTTACTAGCTTCTTCCTTCATAATATCACTTTTGGATTGAGACTTTGTATTTTCCCGCATAGGATCTTCATTTCCATGCACCCCATTAGGACGATTATGCTCCTTCGTAGAATCGGAGAAATGTTGTTGCAACCGACCATCATGCATTACATGTTTCCCATTAGAGTCTTCTTTTACCCCTTGAGCAACTCGAACTACCATGTATGACCCTGTTTTTGGATTATACAATCGGATTGATTTCCCTTCCTTTAACAATTGAATATCGTTTTTTGTCATTCTTAATGAGGAGCCCGGTCTCCTTCGGTTAAGAAACCGATATTTGGACTCCGCCTGATTTGGTTTTTTTATGTTGGGATCGCCCACACTCTCCTTCATACACTCCATTTTATCTTCTTCCTCTTCACATACAACCTGATCCTTCTCTTCACATATAACCTGCACCATCTCTTCTCTTTTTTCCGGTGAGCTTAAGACCTCACTACTCACCCCTTCTATCATCCTAATAGAACATTTTCCCTCTTCGTGATAGTGTTCCTTTTTCTTTTTCCTTGGAGGTAATGGTTCCACCCCTAATCCAACTGGTTGATCCTCTAATTTTTGCTTGTTTAATGAACTCTTTAGTTCATTAAATTTCTTAGCAATTTATTTGTTCAATGGGTCTATCTTAGAGGCTTGCATCAAATCCCAATAAGCTAAATCCCTCCTTCCTATCCCTATTGCTGCTTTAGCTCTTCTAAACAGGGCTTTAACATTGCACTGGTCGAAGCTTAACACAACAGAGCAAAGAAAACCTACTTGATCAAAGTCATTTTTCTTCAAAAAGCATGCGGCTAAATTCAGCAAGATACAGAAAGATAAGTCGTAGAAGCTACTAATATCATCCTCATCCAAAACAATTTGGCTAAGCAATACACCAGCAAACCCATAAGATTCCAAGGCATCATCAATATCCCCATTGCTGAATAGAGAATTTCCTTCTTCCTTCCATTACTTAACCAGATTCAATAAAGTTTTGGAATTATCCAATTTGGAAACATAATCCACGAACTCTTTATCATCTGAACCTAGGTTGAAATCATTATTAAGGAGCTTATGGAGCTCACCCTTCAAGTCTTCACACACGGCTAATGAAAGCATAGCTAAAAACTTGCTCAAGCAGACATACAAACCAGAGAAGCTACTTAACAGAGACCACGACTTAAAAATACACACAATATCAGGTAGGCAAGACTCACTTAGCAGTTTAAAACAAGAACAAGAAACCAACTTGCATATTGGAAACAAACACAACCTAAAAACAAAATGGAAAACTCCCCTAAACTTACAGATCAAGCAGGAAGAAGTTGGATTACAGAGTGGTGGAGATAGACCCGCACAAAGCACCCGGAAATTGAACCTGTGTTACGATATTATAGGCATCTATGAGATATTCTAGATATATGTTTCCTTATCTTCTTAGGCAAGATATTATTCTACTGGATTGCCTCCTCTTTGAGGACTCTTGTAACATATATTACGGCTTGAGATCAATGAACAACCCTAAGCTTGATTGTGCCTCCTATCACTTTGTCATGGTATCAAGAGTAGGTTCATAAAACCTTCACACTCACTCGTTTTTTTTTTCTCCACTTCCGCCATGGCTGGCGATGATGCTGCCAAATCACCGCAGCCTCCTAAATCCGAATCTTATTCTCCTTTCTTCCTTGGTCCACAAGATCTCCCAGGGGATTTCATAACTCCTACTCATCTCACTCACGAGAATTATGCAGATTGGGCAGCCGACATTCACCTCGCCTTGGTTGCTCGACGTAAATTTGGTTTCGTCGACGGTTCGATCACTAAACCTGAACCTCCATACACGGATACTGATTGGATGACTATCAATGCCATGCTTGTGTCCTGGATCACTAATACGATCACCCCCGAGGTAAAGAGCACTTTAACAAAATTTCGTGAGGCTCGTAGGCTTTGGGATCATCTTAAATAACGTTTTCTATTGTTAATGGTCCTCGAATTCAACAAATAAAATCATCTATTGCACGTTGTGAACAAACTAAAACCATGTCTATTGCTACCTATTATGGAAAATTAAATGCCTTGTGGGAGGAACTCTCTCTTCATGCACTCTTTCTGATCTTTACTTACAACGCCGTGAAACCGCCAAATTACATGAATTTTTAATGGGGCTTTATTCTGATTTTTATGCCCAATTACGGACCAATATTCTGTCCACGGATCCACTGTCCTCCTTAAACAGGGCCTACCATCTTGCTATTCAGGATGAACGAGTTCGAACATATGCAGTTGGTTTCGTTGATAAATCGGGTGTACCCGATGTGGTTGGTTTTTCGGTTCGTGCATCCACTTCCAGTGGCCGAGGAAGGCCTGTTTGTGGCAAGTGTAACAAACAAGGCCACGAATCTGCCTCCTGCTGGGCGCATCTTTCCTGCAGTCACTGCAAGAAGACGGGCCATGGAGCTGCTCAATGCTACGAACTTCATGGGTATCCCGAGAAAGCTAAAGGAGGGGCTGGACGTGCTCGTGTTTCGGCTCGCGCCAATGCTGCCACCAGCAGCATCAATGGCAGTGGCTTGGATTCTCCTTCCACCGTTCCTGGCAGCAGCAGCCCCAACTCTTCTCTCTTCACTCCCGATCAATGGAAAGCCTTAGCGGGTTTATTCGGTAATGCCAATGTTCCTGCAAATCGCTTGAATGGTGAGTTTGATGATAAATTGTGGATCCTTGACACAGGTGCATCTCATCATGTTACCGGTATCCAGTCATGGTTATTTGATACAAAACTGTTTGATTGTCCTGTTGGTCTTCCCAATGGTGCAACGGTTTTATCTACATTGGTTGGTTCTGTTTGTTTGAGTTCCAAAGTCATCCTTAAAAACGTTCTTTTCGTTCCTAATTTGAGCTGCAATTTACTTTCTGTTTCTCAACTTTGTGATGACTTGCAGTGCGTTGTCCAATTTAATAATTCTATGTGTGTTATTCAGGACCACATGAAGGAGCAGATTGGAACGGGGAGTAGGAAGGATGGACTTTACTACTTCGTGGGCAATGATTCTATTCAACATATCTCCATTTCTTCTAATTCTTCTCTTTTTGAACTTTGGCATCAACGTCTTGGTCATCTTTCTGAGAACATTGTAAAATTGCTTCCTCCTCTTTGCAATCATAAGGGTCGTTTGCATCCTAACTGTGAAATTTGCTTTCGTTCTAAACACTCTAGATCTAAATTTCATTCTAGTGATAATAAAGCTTCTAGAATATTTGAAAAAATTCATTGTGATTTGTGGGGGCCTTATCGTCATGTTTCCTTTAGTGGTGCCCGTTATTTCTTAACTATTGTAGATGATTATTTTAGAGCTGTTTGGACATATCTTTTGGTTGATAAAATGGAAGTTTTTTCTATGTTCATGTCTTTTGTGGCTATGGTTCAACGACAATTCTCTCAATCTATTCAAATTGTTCAAAGTGATAATGGCACTGAATTTTGTTGCTTGCTTGACTATTTTTCTGCCACTGGCATCTTGTTTAAAACCTCTTGTGTGGGCACTCCAGAACAAAATGGCAGGGTAGAACGCAAACACCAACACATTTTAAATGTTGCCCGTGCTCTTAGATTTCAAGCTCATTTGCCTATTTCCTTTTGGGGGGAGTGTGTTCTCGCTGCAGCTCATTTAATTAATAGAACTCCCTCTTTGTTGCTCAAAGGGAAATCTCCTTTTGAATGCTTGTTTGGTCGTATTCCTTCTTATGATGCTATTCGTATTCTTGGGTGCCTTGTTTATGCTCATAATCAAAAAACCAAGGGTGACAAGTTTGCTAGTCGTAGTCGCAAGTGTGTCTTTGTTGGGTATCCATTTGGCCAAAAGGGATGGAAATTATATGATCTTGAAACTAAAGAATTTTTCGTTTCTCGTGACGTTAAATTTGATGAACATACCTTTCCTTTTCTTCATCCTACAGACAATAATATTTCCCCCGATACTTTAATCACCACATCTACAGACATTGACATTGATTTTGCTGACTACAGTTTCTCATCACCACCCCCTCCCACTTTAAACACACCCGCCACGCCAACTTCACCACAAATTCCTCAACCCATTTCTCATTCTCCTCCCAGCGAGTCCAACAACATTTCCCCACAACATACGGCCCACCCCACACCTATTTCTCCTCCTTTCTCTCTTCCGTCTGGGCCCTCTCCAGCGCCTGGCCCAACTCAAACCCCTTCTGCTCCCACTCCTTCTCCCGCGCCCCTGTCTTCTCCTTCTGCTTCTGCTCCATCTTTTGGCCCACCTTCTTCCGTCCCCTCGTCTGACCCAGATCCTCACCCAGCTGCAAGCCCACCTTCCCCAAATTACTCGCTTGACCCCATTCCCTTCTCCCCTCAGCCCGCTTCTAGTTCCAGCCCAGTTTCCTCCTCTCCTTTGGTCTCTTCTTCTTCGGATTCCTCATCCGAGTCTGCTCTGGGCCGTGGTCAGCGTACCAAGGTCCCTTCTACTCGTCTTCGGGATTATGTTACTAATACTATTATTGCTCCGGGTAGTTCTTTGTCCTCTCCTCCCTCCGGTTCATCTTCTTCTTCAGGTACTCCTTATCCCTTGGCACACTATGTTAATTGTGACAAATTTTCCGCAAATTATAGAAAGTTTCTTGCAGCTCTTATTTCTCAGCAGGAACCTCGTTCATTTAAGGAAGCTATGAAAGATGAAGGTTGGAGAGCCTCTATGCAAACCGAAATTCAGGCTCTTGAGGATAATGGCACTTGGACTTTAGAACCTCTTCCTCCCGGAAAACATGCTTTGGGGAGTCAATGGGTGTATCGTATCAAGTATCATTCTGATGGTCGTATTGAGCGTTTTAAATCTCGCTTGGTTGTTTTTGGTAATCATCAGCAGGCCGGTCTTGACTATAATGAGACTTTTGCTCCCGTTGCCAAAATGACCACTGTTCGTGCTTTTCTAGCCATCGCTGCTTCCAAGAATTGGGAGCTTTATCAGATGGATGTTCACAATGCCTTCTTACACGGTGATCTTGAGGAAGAAGTGTATATGAAACTTCCTCCTGATTCTACTCGACTTGATTCTAATCTTGTTTGTAGGTTACGCAAATCTTTATATGGCCTCAAGTAGGCTCCTCGGTGTTGGTTTGCAAAGCTTGTCATAGCTTTGAAAGGGTATGGCTTCTCTCAGTCATATTCTGATTACTCTTTGTTCACTTTCACCCATGGTACTATTCAGCTCAATGTATTAGTGTATGTGGATGATCTCATCATTTCTGGCAACAACTCCGTTGCTATTTCATTGTTCAAGGCTTATCTCAGTGATTGTTTCAAAATGAAGGATTTAGGTCCTCTTAAGTATTTTCTGGGTATTGAAGTTGCTCGCAGTACTTCTGGTTTGTTTCTGTGTCAACGGAAGTACACCCTTGATATTATTTCTGAGATTGGTTTGTTGGGAGCAAAGCCGTGTGGTTTCCCAATGGAGCAAAATCATCGTCTCAGCCATGATACTAGTGCTTTGTTTGACGATCCCGAGCGGTATCGTCGTCTTGTTGGCCGGCTTATCTATCTAGCCGTCACTCGTCCAGATCTAGCATATTTAGTCCATATTCTTTCCCAGTTCCTCCAGACGCCTCGTGTGGCTCACTGGGATGCTGCAGTTCGCGTGGTTCGGTACTTAAAGGGTACTCCAGGCCATGGCATATTACTTCATGCTGCTAGTGATCTCACTCTTTAGGGATGGTGTGACTCAGATTGGGCGGCTTGTCCTATCACCCGACGATCTTTATCTGGTTGGCTTTTCTTCTTGGGTCATTCTCCTATTTCATGGAAGACCAAGAAACAACATACTGTTTCTTTATCTTCCGCCGAGGCTGAGTATCGTTCGATGACAGCTATAACTTGTGAGCTTAAGTGGCTCAAGGATTTATTGTTGAGTCTTGGGATTCATCATCCTAAGGCCATTCCACTTTTCTGTGACAGTCAGTCTGCCCTGCATATTGCCCAAAATCCTGTGTTCCATGAAAGAACAAAGCACATCGAGGTTGACTGCCATTTTGTTCGTGATGCTATAAAGGATGGATTGATTGCTCCTTCTTATGTTCCTACTACAACTCAGTTAGTTGATATTTTCACTAAGGCTCTTGGCAAGTCTCAGTTTGATCTTCTCATGTCCAAGTTGGGTATTTGTGCTCCCCATGCTCCAACTTGAGGGGGGGGTGTTACGATATTATAGGCATCTATGAGATATCCTAGATATATGTTTCCTTATCTTCTTAGGCAAGATATTATTCTACTGGATTGCCTCCTCTTTGAGGACTCTTGTAACATATATTACGGCTTGAGATCAATGAACAACCCTAAGCTTGATTGTGCCTCCTATCACTTTGTCAACCTGTGACTACCGCAAAAGGAAGCGAAGTTGGGTTCCCACCACTTGCAATTAAGAAAGAAAAGAAACAGGAAGAAAACAAACGAGGTCGGAGCGACAAGAGCGGTGACCCGCCGGCGACCGGGTTAAACGCGACCACCGACGAGCCATGGAGGATATTAAGCGTGAGTAGGGAACAGCTTAGGAGGAAACTTCGAGAGAGAGAGACAATTCTTTTTTTAAGTTTGCTAAATGTTGTTAGATCTACAATCTTCATTATTTTCATGCACTTCAAGACTTGAGCTTTTCTCATGTAGATATACCGATCTTTAGGAGTACAGCTTCATCAGACTTCGTCTTTGAAAGGGTATATTTGCTGCACAAAGGAACAATAGAGAACACAACAATAGACCTAGCTAGTTGTTTGTCATGATCTCAAAACTAATGAACTTAACATCGTATGTTAATGGTTGTTTGAGGTTCCTTCAATTTCAACTATATATTGGGAGTCGTGAATGGCATGGCTAGAAGCTAATGCCATGCTCGCCGGAGCTGCGGCGAATCTTATTCTGATAATTTTTTGTACTTATTGCCAATTGTTGTTGTGTGTGGTTGTCTCCTTCCTCTGTCGTTGTTGGGTCATGCACTATGGCCAGTGTCTATTGTTGGGGTTGTTTCAGCCACCACGCATCAACCAACTGTGAGAAGACAAAACCAACTAAGGTGCATTAAAATTTCCAAAATAAGCAGATAAGAGGAGAAGAAGAACGATCCATTGTGATTCTTGTCTCTGCCAATTTTTAGGTTTTTCATTAAAACTTTATTCTTTTATTTTTACATTATTTTTTATGAAGCCGTAAATTTTTTTCTTTTTTGAATTTATTAAATAAATGTTGCTTCTTTTTCTGGGCTCATTCTAAGATGTCTTACGTACTATAGCCTTGTATATTTGAGTTTCTATACTTAGCTATCAATATTTTAGACCAAATATTATCATCTAACGAACTACATTGACAATTTTGAACACAGTTATTGAACATTAGATATAGCAATTTAAGAAGAATCTTGAACTAAGTGGAAGAAGAAGAAGAGGCGCTTAGGAGAAAACAAAAAGATGAGTGAAAAAAGAATTCCAAAAGAAAAGAACAATGGGGTTTGGGCTATTTTTTGAAGTCACATGACTTTTAAATGAGGTGACGTGATATATAACATGCAGTAGCAGGTTGCTAGGGTCCTCAATACCCCCAATGTTTGGGACATGCGTAGGTTAATTGATATATAGTCGATATCTTTTAAAAATGTTCGGTCATAGTTAGGACGACCCTTGGCATCAATTTTTCCTATAATTTTCACAAACCCACCTCATCACCTACAACTGATACAAATCTCATCCCCAATCTTGGTCATCACATGTAAAACGTTCCTCATCCCACCAAATTGGGGTAGATGCGGAGAAAGTCTCCAAGAAATCTGCTTAATTGACATCCCTCATTACTATGTTTCATATTTTGAATATCATGTTAAGTATCGGGTTTTGGATTTCATGTCTCATTTTGTATAAACTCATTTTTTTGATATTATATTTCATACTATGCTTTTGAACCTTTAAATTTGATTTATCCTACCATAATTTTGGTAACACGTGTTGCACAAAATACCTATTTCAGAAATTGAACTATAATAAACTATTAGGTTGGGCCTTACAAGTAATGAAAGAAAAGAAGACGTGACAAATCTGATGGGCTTCTCCTACATGATGGGCCCCCTTTTACTTCTAACCTAATCAAACAAAATTTAGCAATTGTGAAAACAAACTTCCCTATATGGTTTGTCTGCTCACCGCTAGCACAATCAAGAAAAGGAAAAATAACAAATTTAAAAACAAAATTATTAAATTAGAAAGGAGAAATGTTTCCTGAAGCAATAATCAAATCAAAGATGGAATTCAAATACTTCCTCCGTTTCTTTTTAAATGCAACAAACTCACTTTCACGCACAACGACATTACTTTAACCATAAATATCTATAATTACGTGTACGTAAAAATTATAAAAACTACATATTATGAAAGTGGGTCACAAGCCGAATCTAACAAGATCCCACTTGACTATGTTTTTCATTATATACAAATCACAAATCTTAGTCAAAGCAATAAGTGTGAACAGTGAAAAAGTCGAATTGTTGCATTTAAAAGGAAACGGAGGAAGCATAATAATTTTATGATCCACATAAATTCTATGAATCACTTTATTCCTTTGGATCTCTTTTTAAGCGAGAATGAACGCAGAACACAACATCTTTAACTTAAGGGAACAAAACAACATTTAGATTTAAGGAACTGGAGTAATTCCCAATTTCTCATCAAACAGTAGAAACTCCCTGTACAGGACCTCGTAATTGGTGGACCTTCTCCCCCACTTTCCCCATTTTCGTCTTTTTTTTTTTGTTGTTGTTGTTGTTGTTTGCTTTTCTCCTTTTTTTCTATGAGGGATCATATACATCTAATAGGTAGATGTGTTAGATATAAGTTTTCGTGTAACAAATATTGTTTGTGTATGTAAATATATTGCTTGTGTTGTTTTCCTCTTATTTGTTATACGAAACACAAACAATATTTTTACATACACGAACAATATTTGTTATATACACAAACAATATTTGTTACACGGAAACTTGTATTAGATATATCTAACTGTTTAGAAATTTATCAAACCTCTTTTTCCATTTCGTTTTTCTTGTCGGAGTTTTGGTTATTGTCAACAATAATGCTTCTCCCATTTTAGCATTTATTTTTAATATTTTTTTGGCCATTTTGCTACTCTTTTTTAAAACCAAATTTAAAAGTAAGTATGACGAAACTATGGGCAAAGACAGGACTCGAACCTACAGGGGGTCAAATAACTACTAGGAGACTGAATAACTAAAACTAGAGTAATAGCAAAAAGCCAAGGCCACCTTTGGTTTCTTCTTTAATTTGCTTGGCCCATGGACAAAATCTTAGCGCTTGTAGTTTTTAATTTTTTGTTCTAGTATACGCAGGTTATGTAGTTGGTACTATGAGGAAAGTTAGATGGATCATCACCCCTAATCATTCTCACTTGACATAATTCACATTCCAAACCTGTATGATCTTAATTAATGGTCTTGCAAATTAGATAGTGGTAATGTTTTCTAATATGTACATAATGTAAAAATACAATATAGTGCAAATACTCTCATTATTCTGCTTTTGCTTTTTTTCCAATAAAGCAAAGCATAAATTAGTTCTATGGTGGGTGTGCTTAAATCTAGGATAATGCATCCACACATAGTGGAGATAAAACGAATTGAATTAAGTTAAATAAAGGTGCTATTGGAAGAGATAATACATATTAGAATATAAGGTATGTAACTCTCATATTAAGGGTAATACGTAAAATGGTATTTAAATTTTACCTTAAAATTAAGGATATTAAAATACAATTTTTTTCTTAGTAAAATCAGTACAATATCATATCTACCACCACCTTTTATTTCTTTATTTTTCCCCATCAGTACCTTATAAATACATTAACAAATTTAAGAATGCCCTCTAAAAAATAAAGTGTTAATGCTAATTCTACAGCTCCTACTTGCGCCATCCTCCCTCCCAAAGGGAAAAAAAAGGAAAGAAAGAGAGAAAAAAGGGAGAAAAGGGAAAAGCAAAAAGAAAAAAAAAAACAATCTATAACCCCACACCATAAAGTTATTCTTCGATTTAGATGGACCAAGGTTCAAATTTCTCTTTGAATGCAGTATCAAAAGTAGAGTAGGCCAAATGTTGGATTTTTAATGTTAGTGCCTTAATCAAACATATTTTATACCAAAGTTATAAAGTTTAAAGAGACCACCTTCCCAATCATCCATTCAACTTTATCTAATATAAGAGTGAAAATTTACAACTACAAAAGAGAGTAGAAGCAACACTACTTTGCTTCACATGCATTCCACTTTCCAACAGACACAAAATCTTAACATTTTTACTCCTTCAACAAGTAAGGCACAAACCCAATATATACATATATCCTCACTCCCCCTTCTTAGTTCTTACTTTGTAGGTGTAGTAGTGCTAGTTACTTAAATAACAACATTCAAAAACAAATGACAAACTTCTTCTAAACTCTTTTTCTTTATTCTTCTTCTTGTTCTTTGTTGCAACCTCCAAATCATCCAATCCAGTCTAAAAAAAAAGAAAAAAAGAAAAAAAGAAAATGCGAACCGGAGGTTGTAGTATACAACAATCTCTTACACCAGAGGCGGCTACCATTGTTAAGCAGGCAATAAACCTCGCTAGACGTCGAGGGCATGCACAAGTTACCCCCATTCATATAGCTAGTGTTATGCTAGCTTCACCTGCAGGACTTTTAAGAATAGCTTGTCTTAAATCTCATTCTCACCCTCTTCAATGCAAGGCTTTGGAGCTTTGCTTCAATGTGGCCTTAAACCGTCTTCCGACCACCACTCCAACACCAATCTTAGGTCCAAACTCTCATTACCCCGCTCTTGCTAACGCCCTAACGGCCGCCTTCAAGCGAGCCCAAGCCCACCAACGACGCGGTTCCATTGAGACCCAACAACAGCCCATTTTAGCACTAAAGATTGAGACAGAGCAGCTTGTTGTTTCTATTCTTGATGACCCTAGTGTTAGTAGGGTGATGAGAGAAGCTGGTTTTTCTAGCCCACATGTTAAGTCTAATGTGGAACAAACTGTTTCTTCTATTGAGGGTTGCTCTCAAACTACTACTATTACTAGTAATAATAATAATAATAATAATAATAATAATAATAATATTACTACTAACATTAAGGCAGAGATTGTGAGCCCTATGGTTTTCCGTTCGAATGCGAATCATCAAACGTTGTTAGTACCCTCTTTAAACCAGTTTGAGCTTGCTTTTTCAAAGCCATTCAGCCAAGCCAGAAGCGAGGATGTTTCGAGTGTGATCGATTCGTGGGTGAAGAGGAGAGAAAAGAGTAGTGTTGTTCTTGTAGGAGAGTGTTTGGGTAGTTGTGAAGGTGTGATAAGAGGGGTTAAAGAGAGGGTTGAGAGAGGAGATCATCAAGTTCCCGTAGAGTTTAGATATGTGCAATTCCTAAATTGCCCTTTGTCATCTATGAAGAATCTTTCAAGGGAAGAGATAGATATGAAGCTTGGAGATATTAGGTGCTTACTTAAAGGTTGTGTAGGAAGAGGGGTAGTTTTGTACTTGGGTGATCTTAAATGGGTTGCTGAGTATTGGGCTTACTATGGTGAACAAAGGAGACATTATTATTGTCCTGTCGAGCACTTAATAATGGGACTAAGGAGATTAATTTTTGGTAATTTGGAGATTAATGGAAGATTATGGCTTATGGGTATTGCAACTTTTAACTCTTATATGAAATGTAAATCAGGAATTCCTTCTTTGGAAACACTTTTGGATCTTCATCCTCTCACAATTCCTGCTGAAAGTTTGGACCTTAGTCTCAATCTTGATAGGTACATTTGTTAATCTTATGACTTAAAAGTTAATTAGACCACTAAATAAACATTTTTATTAACCAAAGTTTGTAGTGGGAATGTTTTGTTGTGTTAGTAGTGCTAATCCTGCTGTTTCTCTGCCTGTTTTCAGTTGTATTCAGGGCCAAAATAAAAGTGATGTATCAGGTGAGGGTATCAACTGGCCACTAGTTGAAAATAAAATTGATATGCAGCTCACTTGCTGTATGGATTGTTCAACCAACTGCCATCAAGAAGCGAGGAGCTTAACTGGCCTTTATCGAAACAACCAGTCGACCACCACCACAACCACTACATCCCCCACAACTTCGACAACCTCAAGCCTTCCATCATGGCTCCAAAAGTGCAAGGAAGAAAGCACCAAGATCAGTACAGATCATCAGGTTAGTTCTCAGCTGTTCAGGATTTATGAGTGCTCTTGTTTTTTATCTTAAGACCCCACTAAAAAAAATTATAAGCAAAACGCTCAAAGTAACGTGTTTATTCGAATAACAAAGGCAAACCCGACAAAGGAACTGCAACATGAGGGTTACCTCAGTTATTCGAAAAAGCAACCACGGTTAATTTGACCATTTTGCATAACCAGAGGAAACTTCCAAAACAATATATTAAATTAAAAACTGACATTCTATTGGGATTGCATTGCAGAAGGAAACAGTGCAAATGAAAGAGCTTTGTAAAAAATGGAACATGATATGCAGCACAGCACACGAAACTTCCAACCTCGCTGAGAAAACCATAAATTTCTCATCATGCTCTCCTTCCTCATCCACTTCAGTATCTTCCTATGAACATAACAAACCTCATTTACATGAACCAAAACCAATTTCTACTTGGCCTATGTTGTTTGAGCCTAAATGGGAAACAAAAGAGCACCATTTTCTAATCTCCAACATTGAAAGAAAACCTGAACTTCTGTCTAACCCGAACTCAACACCAAATTCAGCATCTTCAAGTGAAGCAACAGAGGCAATAATGGAAACACCGTTTTCATTGTCAGTATTTCGATTCAAAGAGAACAACCCTGAGGATTTAGAGGCTATGTGTTCTTCCTTAGAGAAAAAAGTTCCATGGCAGAAAGACATAATCCCTGAAATCGCGACCACAATCTTAAGAATCAGGTCAGGGATAATGAGTAGGAAAACTTCCAAGCGTAAGTTTGTAAGCAAAGAAGAGCATCAAAAGAAGGAGACATGGTTGTTCTTCTTAGGGGTTGATGAAGAAGGTAAACTAGGAATTGCAAGGGAGTTAGCCAAGCTAATATTTGGGTCTTATAGCCGCTTCAAATCCATTGGTTTGAGTTGTTTTGCATCATCAACAAGAGCAGATTCATCTGATGAATTAAGAAGCAAACGAGTGAGAGATGAATCTGGTGGCAGCTACTTGGAGAGGTTTGCAGAAGCTGTCAGAGAAAATCCTCATCGTGTTTTCTTTGTTGAAGATATCGAACAACTTGATCATCGAGCACAAAAGGGTATAAAACGAGCCATTGAAACAGGACATATTCAGCTTTCTGATGGGGAGATAGTTGCGCTTGATGATGCCATTGTCATTTTCAGCTGTGATAGTTTTAGCTCTGCATCAAGAGCATGTTCGCCCAGTGTTAAGCAAAAGTTGGATGAAAATGATCAACAAGAAATAACTGATCAGGATGAAGTAGAGGAGGCTACTTCATGTGTACCCCTTGACTTGAATGTTGCATTGGGTGATGATTATGGCAGTGAGGATTTAGTTGGGGATTTTAGGATTCTTGAGTCAGTAGATAAGCAAGTGTTTTTTAAGATTCATGTGTTGTAAAAGATGGCTGACATTATCAAAATTTTCTGTAATTTCTGTTTTTCTTTTTGCTTCTTAATTTTTGTCTGGTTTGAGTAGTAAAATTAGGTGGGATGGTATACGAAGATGTTAGTTATAATTAGTGACAAGAAAGGTAACTTACAGTTAGTAATCATGTTCAAACTCAGGTGGGCTGTCTAACTGTTCATGTGTTAATATAGTTTTGTAAATTTCTCTCTATATAAGTTATCATGTAGCTTGCTTAAAACGTGTGTCTTATTCATGGAAAATCGGCCAAAGTTATATTTACATTACATAATGCTACTTTGCTTTTCCCTGTTCTCTATTGGCCCGTGAATAATATCTGGGAGGAAGAGTGCGATAAGGTTGAATTTATGTTATGCGAGAGATATATACTCGCTGAATGTTAAATTAACGTACCATTAGTTTATTCATGGTATGCGAGAGACATTGCAATAACTCTAACAAAATCACACACAACATTTATTTTTGATATACTAGCAATTTGAAACAATAAAACTTGGTGAAATTTGACGATATACAAGCAATTTGAAACAATCAAACGTGGTGAAAATTTAACTATTGTAGGCGTATTTTTATTGCCTATACGGGATGTGGGCGCGTATTTAACTACCTCATTGTAAAAGTTTTTTTTTTGTTTGTTTTGAAAACGTTTTGAAAAAGAGAAGTCGTCAACAAGTCTTTGAACGAAGACTCAAAACATAATTGGATAGTTGGGAAGCCATGGGGACAACTTAGAGACTTATCCAATGTCGAATTTCCTGTCATGACTTCATAATTGGTCAATGAACCAAATATAGAGTTCGAGGGTGATGGTACAAATATGGTCAGTAATTACATTTGTCCATTGTTAGCCTCAACTTAATGCATCCATGTCTAGTTTTATACAATTAAACAACCACACAATATGTTCATGCAATCTAAAAATTAATCTATGTTGGTTCATTAAACACATAAATGAATAATTTTTGGTGATATGTTATTTGTATAATCAAATTACTGAAAACCTAATTCAACTGTCCAAATTATCTTAATTTAGCATTTGCACATTTATTTAGGTCTTTTATTAGCAAAAATAAATATGTGCAGTGATAAAAGCATTAGACATATAACATGCATATGAATATAATATAGTATAGAAAAATAAAGAAATATACAATACTTGAGATTTAGGGAAGAATACACAAGAGAATGGATTCCTTTAAGGTTCTACAATGTTATAAGCATCTACAAGGTTATAAATTCTACATCATGAAAAGTAGATTGTTAGTAAAATAAGAATTAAATTGGAATAATTGACCCTCACAAATTATGCCTTTGTATCTTGAGTCTTGTATAACGATCCACAACAAGAGCAATCCTGAAGCTTGAAATATGAAATGAAACAAGTTGGAGGGTTATGTATTTGATTATATGTTTGAAGCGTTTGAGAGTGTTTTCGTAGTATGAGAATGTATGTAAATGTTGTAATAAAGTGTTGAAAATCATATGTGAAAAGTCGTAAAACATTCGTAGAACACGAGACTATTTATAGGAAAACAAATCTGAGAATCGCGCAAAGAAGATAAGAAGAAGGACGCGCCTCGCGCGGATCGTGCGAGGACCATGTGCTTAACACAGCCATCCAGCGTCAGTGCAGGTGGTTCTGCGTTTCCGTGTTTCACTGACTGTCTCGATGTTGCGCAGGCGCATCCTGGTGCGCTTGACACATGTGGTTGAAACCGCATGTATGACCAAATTTTGCTCATTGAAACATTCCTTTTTATCTTTAATTAAGTAAAATCTTTACGAAATAAGTTATTTAAAGGAATAAAAATCTGATTTTCATCAAATCTTGTAGAATATTTACTAAAATAATTATCAAGAATAAGAAATATTTATTATTAATACAATAAATTATCAGGAATAACTAATTAGGTTTTTTCAAAATAGGCTTTTAAAATACAATTAATTATCATTAATAATTAATTAGGCTTTGTAAACTGGGTTTGGAATTAATAAATAGACTTTATGTTCTTAAAACGATTTTGGGCTTAGCTTGTTGGATTGCTCTTCCTTTGGACAGGACCAATAAGGACGATAGCATGTTTCATCATTGGGTGCTAAATGGGGAGACGCGATTATGTGACTAAAGAAGCCCCCCACTTTGACCAAGGTTCGTGAAACAGAAAGTCAAAGTAGTCTATGCCGGGACGACGAACAATTCTAGATGTTATGCTATCTAAAATTGGTCTATATCTCGCCTAGTTATGTAAAACAAAGTTAGTCTGCAAGACGATAACTACAAGCAATTTGTTTAGCCGATATGTGCAAATAACTCAGATAATAATGCACATAATGGTGCAATGATGCAAACTTAGACTCTCTAAGGATGCATGAGATGCTACGCCAGATCAGGGTTATGCAAAGCTATGAATTGATGGAACGCAAAGCAAGGTCAGGGTTATGCAAAGCTAGATTGAACTAGATGGTATATATAGATAGATTGATTTTCGACAACTGTTTTGATAAAAATCGGGGTCTCTATGGGAGATCCGCCGATTACCACTCTTTGGGAGTTTGATTTGGAGGAACCACCGCAAATTATAGGAAGGTGTCACTTGGATAGCTTGTCTTGAATAACTCCGAGCATAAATTAGAAGGTATTTGACTTGAATTGATCATCCGGAGGAGCAATTGAAATTTTTTCACTAGGGAGTTGATGTAGGCAAAGTGAGATATCCCAGTAACCATAGAAGTATCGGAGAGTCCTTTAGGAACAAAAAGAGTTTGGATTGGAAAATATAAGTGTTAATTTATGCGTCACATAAATGTAGGTGGGAAAAGGCTTTGACGTGGCTAGGTTCAGACTTGAGCCTATGTCGGGATCTAGAAAGAGTATGCTTCTAAATTCTAGAAAGTCGAACCATGATACCTTGATTAATTTATTTTATTGAAGCGATCATACCTTGAGATGAGGAGTCCTATGTATGCTTGCAGAATCGGACCATTCATAGTTCTTGATGTGATTCTTTTTTTTATGCCCTAACTCAAGTCGAACCATGAGTTAGGATTGATATGATGGTTATTGAGGTTTAGAGATTTAGATAAAGGGTTAATTGGATGGGCCAAGGTAGGGATTATGGCTTTGGATAATATACAAAGAATTACAACTTCTTTTTGGGTTTTAAGGTTTGATGGATTAAAGAGTTTGGAATGAGGCGTAGGATTTGTGTGCAAGCCCTTAGCTTGACTTTTTGCCTTCATCTCTTTCTTTCTTATTGCATTTTACTTTGTGAGTTTTCTTTTTTTGCGTTTGCTATTTTGCACTTTGAAGGATGTTTCATGGAGCTTTGATTTGAAAGATAATTTGGTATGAAGATAATGGAGATGATGGCTTAAGGGATTTTATTTTTGGTTGCATGAGGATGGTTTATGGATGTGATAGCTTTTTGGAATGATGGAGGGAAGAGGAAAATAACTCATAATTCAAAGTATGTCCATTTTATAATTTTTCTTGACTTTCAATTTTTTTAATCAATCAAAGCTCATTAGAGACAATTTGATTTGAGTTTCATAATTGAATTCGAATCATAAAGATGGTGAAAGGCCAATGAAAATATAAAGAAAATATAATGATATTTATGAAAATGAAAAAGGCTACTGAAGTCCTCGAGTAACATAGACTCAATGGGAAAGGACATAAATGACTTAGGTAAGGACTCTTTGTCTAAACCTAAAAAGCAGGGAAATAAATACAAAGCCTTTTGAAATGGGGACATGTTGCCTAAGTGGTTGTTGGTGATGCGGACTCTTACTGTAGGAGGTATTGGAAGTCTATCGTCATCGAGTTTCACCCACTCATCAAAATTTAAAGTTTGAATCCTCCCCAGTGAAATCGTCAAATTGTAGGCGTGTTATATGTTTGAACCTTTAATTTTGAGAGTGTTTTCGTAGTAAGAGAGTGTATGTACTTGACATAGGAATGTGTTGTAAATTTTATATGAAAAGCCGTAAAACGTTTGTAGAACACGAGGCTATTTTATAGGAAAACAAATATGAGAATCACGCAAAGAATAAAAAAAGAAGGATGTGCGTAGCGCATGGATCGTACGCTCCGCGCATCATCATGCACTTGGCATATGAGCCGTACGCCTAGCGCCACCTTCCTGCGTCAGCGCAGGTGCTTCTGCGTTTCTTTGTTTTGTTGACCGTCTCGATGTTGTGCGCGCGCATCTTGGTGCACGTGATGCATCTGGTTGTGCGTTGCACAACATCAGATCTCACTAGATTTTGTTCGTTGAAAGATCCCTTTTATCTATGATTAAGCAGTATCATTTAGATTTGGAAATCAGTTATCGTAGGAATAAAAATATGATTTTCATCAAATCTTTAAAATATTTATTAAAATAATTATCAAAAATAAATAATATATATTAAAAATATAATTAATTATCAAGAATAATTAATCGGACTTTTGGAAAATGGGATTTCAAAATGCAATTAATTAACATGAATCATTAATTTGGCTTTTAAAACTGTGCTTGAAATTAATAATTAGATTTTATTTTTTAAAAACAATTTTGGGCTCAGCTTGTTGGATTGCTCATCCTTTCAACCAGACCAATTAGAACCATGGTATGTTTAATCATTGGGTCATAAATGGGGAGATATGATTATGTGTCTACAACTATGAAAATGAGTGTATTGCATAAATAACAAAGAGATTTGTAGACACCTAACTTCCGTCTTATGTGAGCAATGGAAAAGTTCAGTGGTGAAAATAAAACCACTTGTTAACATCGGATCTAAATTTCTTTCTAAAAAATTGGTAAACCATTATATAGGACTAGAGGCTCCATAAAGGTAAAAGAGAAACTCAAACACCCACATGACAGTTAACACAACCAAATCTTATCTCGAATTTGAATTATTGGGTCAAAATCCATTAAGGTTGACCCAAGTTATGAAATAGATGCTCATGCAACCTAAAATATGCTCATTGACTTAGCTTGTTGTTGTATAATATGTTATTTAATGTTAAGACTCAAGTTTCGTCTTTTAACGTATCATGTAAATTGTGCATGTCACATGACTTCATAGGCCTCATATTCATCAATCTTTAACATATCATAAGCCCATATCAGATTAAGAATGAAAAAGATACTTATGCTTTTTCTGTTTAGTTGCAACAAGAAGGGGGGGGCACATATATTATGATGAGGCAAGCTACAAAGAGAGATAAAAAGGGGACCTATGTGAAGACAGGAGAAGTAGAGACTAAAATATCCAACTTAGGTAATATAATTTTGCAACTAATTTGAAATACTCAAAACTACGAAAAGTTGCACTTAAAAGAGAATGAATGAAATATAAAAATAATTACAAATCAAAACTACACCAAAACATATAGCCTTAAACTCTTTGGGTCATATGTTTGAAAGCGAGCATGATATTGATGCAAGTCTATTAAGGCTGGAAAGTACACATCCTTATCCTTCTACCGATATATTAGGACTCATTTCATTTTCGGTATCAGAGTCGTAGCTCATGAAAAAACGCGCTGTTGAGTGCAAATGGCAAAAAAGTATGTACTTGTGCCTAGAACACACATAAAGTAAGTTGGCCTACTTTGTACGCCAAAAAATTTACTACGTGTGCCATGTCATCTATTAGATAAAATTTTCATTTACATGTTTTCCAAGAAATTATGGGAGTATGACACACAGGAGGTAGAAGAAAAAGAACATGCATGTTATAAATGACATGTATGGCACTCATAGTTTAGCATTTTAGATAATCTTTTATTAGTTTTTTTATAGCTTTTTTGTTGATTTTAGTTAGTTTTTAGTTAATGTTATATTATTCTAAGTTTTAGTTGTTTTTACTTACTTTATATTTTAGCTTCAATCATTTGTTTTCACTTTCATCGTGTATAGGTTACTTGTTCATGAGCTCATGGATTTGGAGTGACAATTTCAGTTGAGATACCGGAAGTTACGCGACGAAGCTAGTTATTGTTGCAACAAATTCTCATGTTCAGCAACGATCCTCAACGAGTAGCAAGTTATTTTCCACATACCTAGCCCGCACTCGTAGACGCAGCAAAGGGCTCGTAATTCATGCTCGTACAAGCAACCAACAGCTGCAGCCTGCATTGTAGCTTGTGTTGTACTTGTTCCATACTATAAGTCGTACTTGTGCTAACCAAGGCACCTAACGCAGGACCGCGGCAAAGCTGCAGCTTGCAGTAATCGCACCCGCACCTATTGTTAGAAGTGTGATAGAAAAGGGAACCAGATATACCACTCCAGGGCACGGAAACTACGCTTTCCTATTAGTTTAATTTCGCCCCTCTAGGATCACCGGGTTAACACAAAATAACTAATGAGATACAATGGAGAAAACAATTCACAAGATGATCTTCTATGTGAATCAACAAGAACTTTGAGTTTGTAGTTTGTGAAGAACACTAGAGAGAAAATAGCAAGGTTTCTCTCAAGCAAAGCAATTGTTTTGGAATATGAAAAACTGATTTTTTCATCCACCCCTCATAAGAATGACAAAGGTCATATATATATATATTACCTTCATAGATTAGAGCTGTTATTGCCTTAATCTCCCTTTAATCCCCTGATTAAGAATCCTTAATCGTCATTAAAAGGATAACGTACACAATACAACGGTTATAAATCGTCCACGCAAAATTTCACGCCGCAAAACAGAATACACGTCGCGACCCGCGATACAGATCGCGAGTCACGACAACACAGTGGTCGCGACCCGCGGCAGGTGTCACTACCAGTGACGGCCACGTCGCGACCCACGACGGATGTCGCGACCAATGACGACCTTCCTGTTTCTCTTGATTATTTCACGTGTTTTTGCGCATTCTAATCTTAGCATACTAGACCTCCTCCTCTTCTAGTATAGAATCATATGAGCTTATAAAACCCATTACACTATAAATGTTCCAACAATCCTCCTCCCATTTATAGGGTAATGTTGAAAAGTTTTTCAACTTGCTATAAATCAAAAACAAAACATGCTAATGCATCATGGAAATATCTTACGATTGAATCTCCACTTAGTAAAAGTAACTTTACAATAATTTCGATCATAATGATAGACAAAGCTTTGAATCATATAACCACCACAAATCATTGAAGATACTAATACACATAAGCATAAACTTAGTTCTTAACCTCCGACACCTATGAAGCCTTGGTGTCCATATCCATTCATAAGCGTTCCAAGTCAAGCCTTAGACTTGGTGAAGTGGCCAAACCTCTAGCTTATATAGGTAAATCTTTACGAACATGCTCCTACAATTGAGCACTTATCAAAGATTTATTAATAAATAAATTCAACCTCTTAACATTGTAGAAACAAGCACTAACCTCGCGATGTGTTAAACAAGTGCTCCCAACCTTCTAGAGAAGTACTATCCTCATTAAATTCGAGATCTAACGTTGTATTAGACGTCAAATTGAGTTTTCCTTCACCATAGGTTGTTCAATAGGCTTAAGACCCATCCCTTTGTTCATTTTGTTCACTAGTTCCATTGCAACGGTTTAGTAAACGTATCCGCCAAGTTCAAACTAGACCGAACAAAATTAATAGTTATACAACTATTCCTTATCATTTCACGCACATAGCTATGTCTAACTCCAATGTGCCTTGACTTGCCATTGTAGACTTCACTATAAGCTTTAGCTATGGTTGATGCACTATCACAATGAATAGCAAGAGGTGACATAGGTTTGACCCACAAGTCAATCTCACTCAACACATTCCTTAGCCATTCCGCTTCTTGGCAACAAGAAGCCAATGCAATGAATTCCGATGCCATAGTTGAATCCGTTACACATGTTTGCTTCTTGGATGCCCATGAATTAGCACCTCCTCCAAGAAGAAACACCCATCCACTTATGGATGAATAATCTTCCTTATTGGAAATCCAACTAGCATCCGAGTAACCTTCTAGAATAGAAGGTTCTCCTTTGCAAGTTATGACATAATCCAAGGTTTTATTCAGATACCTTAGCACTCTTCTCAATGCTTGCCAATGCAACATACCAGGATTACTAGTATACCTACTGAGTTTACCAATAGCAAAAGCTATATCTGGCCGAGTGCTAGTCATAGCATACATCAAGCTTCCAATTAAGCTTGCATACTCCAATTGTGAAATAGGAGTACCACTACTCGGAACCAAGTGAACACTAGGATCCATCGGAGTAGCAAAATGAGTCGAGTTCGACTCATTAAACCTCTTGATCACTTTCTTAATGTAATGAGATTGTGATAAAGAAATTGACCATTTACCTCTCATTATTCTAATACCTAGAATAACATCCGCTTCACCCAAATCATTCATGGAGAAGCTAGAAGAGAGAAAGACTTTGGTCTTTTCCACTTGTTCCAAATCAGTCCCAAAGATAAGCATATGATCAACATATAAGCAAATTATAACTCCATTACATTTATTATCAAATTTACTATATACACACTTATTGGACTGATTTATTTTGAACCCACTAGACAAAATGACCTCATCAAATTTGTGATGCCATTGCTTAGGTGCTTGTTTAAGACCATACAAAGATCGAACTAATTTGCAAACCTTAGTTTCTTGACCTTTGACTACAAACCTTCAGGTTGATTCATGTACACTTCCTCCTCCAATTCACCATTAAGGAAGGCAGTTTTGACATCCATTTGGTGAATTACTAGACCATGAATCGCAACCAATGCTATCAAAAGTTTAATGGTAGCTATTCAAGCAACCGGAGCATAAGTGTCAAAATAATCGATACCACATCTTTGCCTAAAACCTTGGAACACTAACCGGGCCTTATGTTTTAGTATGGTTCCATCGATCTTCCTTTTTCTTACGAAAATCCACTTACAACCTAGTGGTTTGCAATCGGGAGGTAAATTAGCTAAAATCCAAGTATGATTTCCCATTATTGAATCCATTTCATCATTCACGACCTCTTTCCAAAAAGCAGAATCATGAGACTTCATAGCCTCATCAAAGGTCCTAGGATCCTCCTCCATATTGTAACAATATGAAATCTGAGTCATAATAGACTCCCTTGACCCTTCAACTATATATAGTTGAAAATCCGATCCAAAAGATTTCTCTTTTCTAATTCTTTTACTTTTCCTAATTTTCGGTGTTGTAGTATCATGGTCATTGTTAATGTCATCCACAACATTAGAACTAGTACTAGGTATCATGTCCTTTGGTCTTGGAATCGATGAGAATCGATTCTCATCAAATATTGCATCCCTTGACTCTATCACAATATGGATAGAGACAAAATCATTTGGCTCAATGACATAAAACCTATAGGCTTTGCTATGTACCGCATAGCCTATAAAAATGCAATCAATTCCTTTTTCACCTAAAGTTTTCGTTTTAGGTTTCGTCAATTTGACAATTGCCCTACAACCCCATACCTTAAGGTAATTTAGATTAGGCTTTTTGTTGCACCAAAGTTCATAAGGGGTAGTCTTATTCCTCTTATTAGGAACTCGATTTAATATATAACATGTAGTTAAAATTGCATCACCCCAAAAACCGTCATTAAGACCCGAATTAGAAAGCATAGTGTTAACCATTTATTTTAGAACTCTATTTTTCCTTTCCGCTATACCATTACTTTGAGGTGAGTATGTGGCGGTTGTTTCATGAATTACACCAATGGAACTAAAATAGCTAGGATTATAGTATTCACTACCCCTATCCATCCGAAGTCTTTTAACTTTTTCATTAAGTTGAAGTTCCACTTCGGTCTTAAAAATCTTAAAATTTTCTAGTGCTTCATCTTTAGTAAATAATAAATATATGGAACAAAACCTTGAATAATCATCAATAAAAGTCACTATATATTTTTTATTTCCCAAAGAAGGTGAACTATGAAAGTTACATAAGTCACTATGCACCAATTCTAGCAATACCGTTTGTCTAGTCACACTAGGATAAGGATTATTTGTAATCTTATTTAGCATGCATGTCTTACACTTCTCTAACTTTAAATCGAAAGAAGGTATTAAACCTAGCTTAGACATGTCATATAATCTACGATAGTTTACATGACATAAACGATTGTGCCATAGAGAAGAAACATCAAGCATGTAAATAGAACTAGTATCAATTGCATTATTAATACTAAATTTAAACATCCCATTACAATAAAATCCTTGTCCTACGTAAATACCACCCTTAGAAACAATAAACTTATCCGATTCAAATACAATTTTAAAACCAAATTTATTCAAAAGACCCCCCGACACAAGATTCTTCCTAACTTCCGGTACATAAACGACATCCCGGAGAGTTAAAGTCTTTCCCGAGGTTAGCAACAATTCTACTTGGCCTATGCCCTTGGCCTTTACCGTAGAATTATTCCCCATATACAAGATTGGACCATCATCCAATTCTTTCAAAGACTTGAAGAAGTGCATATTATTGCACACATGTCTAGAGGCCCCCGAATCTATCCACCAAGAATCATCAACCTGCACAAACATAATTTCAGAAATCATAGTCACAAAATTCATTTCTTCAATTACATTTTCATGTGGAACTTTACCTTGGTTTTAAACAACACTAGGTTGTTCATTCTTTATCTTCTTCTTCTTAGAAGGACAATCCCTCTTGAGATGAGGTCCATTGCATACCCATCAAGTGAGGGTCTTCCTCTTCTTGTTTGTAAAATTGGTTTTAGAGTTGTTATTGTTGGATTTCTTGGTCCCACTAGACCCACCAACCTCTACCATATTCAGTGTAGACTTAGGAATACTAGTAGTAGTATCCTTAACCCCATCTTGAGCCCCGATACCCGCTTCAATACGAAGATAAGTTCCTAATTGCTCCATGGACATATCTTCCTTCCTATGTTTCAAGGAATGCTTAGTGTCTTTCCAAGAATGTGGTAATTTATCAATGATTGAGGCAACCGCAATAGCCTCATCCATCACCATACCATGTGATCTTATTTGGATCAAAATATGATGAACTTCATGAAATTGCTCTATAATAGGCCGATCATTAGTCATTTTAAATGAATTAAAATTACTAACAAGAAATTGCTTATTTGAAGCATCTTTCGAATACTTGGCCTCAAGAGCATCCCAAAGTTCCTTTGCACTCTCCACATTTTGGTAAAGACCGAACAAAGTGTCGGTAAGGGAGTTGAGGATGTTACCCCGGCAAATGTAGTCATCATTCTCCCACTTTGTTCTCTTCCTTGTAGTCTCCACGGACTCTTCCTCTCCATCTTTCGGGAATGGTGGCATGGGTGTTGAAAGAACATACACCACATTCAAAGTTGTCAACAAGAAGTGCATCTTCTTTTGCCATCTCCGATAACCCACGCCCTCAAACTTGTCCAACTTTTGGAAGTTCATAGTCATGTCCTTGAGTGATTGAGCCATATGCGAAAAAAAGAAATGAAACTAATAGATTGTTAGAAGTGTGATAAAAAAGGGAACCGGATATACCACTCCAAGCCATGAAAACTACGCTTTCCTATTAGTTTAATTTCGCCCTTCTAGGATCACCGGGTTAACACGAAATAACTAATGAGATACAATGGAGAAAACAATTCACAAGATGATCTTCTATGTGAATCAACAAGAACTTTGAGTTTGTAGTTTGTGAAGAACACTAGAGAGAAAATAACAAGGTTTCTCTCAAGCAAAGCAATTGTTTTGGAATATGAAAAACTGATTTTTTCATCCACCCCTCATAAGAATGACGAAGGTCATATATAAATATTACCTTCATAGATTAGAGCTGTTATTGCCTTATTCTCCCTTTAATCCCCTGATTAAGAATCCTTAATCGTCATTAAAAGGATAACGTACACAATACAACGGTTATAAACCGTCCACACAAAATTTCACGCTGCAAAACAGAACACACGTCGCGACCCGCGATACAGATCGCAAGGCACGACAACACACTGGTCGAGACTCGCGACAGGTGCCACTACCAGTGACGGCCACGTCGCGACCCGCGACGGATGTCGCGACCAGTGACGACCTTCCTGTTTGTCTTGATTGTTTCACGTGTTTTTGCACATTCTAATCTTAGCATACTAGACCTCCTCCTCTTCTAGTATAGAACCATATGAGCTTATAAAACCCATAACACTATAAATGTTCCAACACCTTATATCGCACCCGCGACATCCTTACTTAAACCTGGCCTAGCCCGCTCAGTATCAACGATATTTTGAACGATCAATCTCAACAATAATAACAAAATCAAACACCAAGTGATGCATACATATATATCTGTGCATAAACCTTATTAACTTCATATGTCAATATTTTTCATAGAAAGTCGTCAAATCATACTAACTAGACACCCTTGTGTTGAAGAATGACTAGTTGTCTAAATTTTAGATATCTCAAATACTCAATGTTTGAAATTTAAGTCTGTAGAACCCTTTCTTACAGAGGCATACCTTTTGAGGGGCAGGGTTGGGCCTTCCCCCTGAAAAGTTTTGGAGAAGTTTTATTGTGTTATTATTTAGCTTAGCCCACAAAGAAAGACAAATTTAGTATTAGTAGTACCTACTGCTTGTCCGTGAGTTAGAAAGGGAAAGTGGAAAGGGGAAAGGGGAAAGGGGAAAGGGGAAAGGAGGACCATAAACTGTCAACTATTAGTAGTGATGTACTGATGTTGATGTTTTTTATTCCATTCTCCTTGTAATCATGTGTTGTGAGTTGTGACTCATTTTTTTTTAATTTTTTTAAAGGGGTTTCATTCTTATTTATTAATTATTATTGATTTTTTTATCCTTATCAAATTTTTCTTATACATGTTGTATTTTGTGCTATTTAGAGTTTTGAACTTTTGGATTTTCTATTTCTTCTTTTTACAAAGATGAAAATTATTTAAAAATTAAATGAATATCATATATTTATAAAGAAAAACACTTCATCCCCTCATCCGTATCCAACTTTAGGATGACCTCCCTGTATATGTAATTTTTAGATTTATCGTATTGGTATCCTATACTCATAACCTTGTTCATGTAATAGAGATCATATCAACTAAAAGTCTAAAGTAGGTAATTAACCCCCAGTAAAAAAGTTTAAGATCTGCCACTGTTTTCTTAGCTTTATTTGAATTCGTCCCATCACTCTCCTATTGCACATTATAATATTTTAAATTTTCCATGTATATATCTTGAATAATTTTTAAGGTACATTCTTAATTTATTTTATGCTAATTTGTTTAGGTTTTTTAAGGGTTCTTCACATAAATTCTCAGAATCTTCAAAGTTGCATTCCCTATACATTTAATGTATGGACTTGTTAGTGTTGCTGCAGCTGCTTCTCTTTATGGCCAACAACATCCCTCGCCCGACTCTCCTAATATCTAGTGATGAATCCTCCTCCCTCCTAATAGTTGTTGCTATATAGTGTATGGATTTTGTGGGAAATCAGATGGATCTTCCAATCACGTAAAGATATGCTTTTCTATAAGTATTTTACCGACCCACTATGATCAACGGGTTCGCGATAAACACCTGTGAGATATGAAGAAGAAATCTATAGAGTTTGGTTGATAACAAACACTATACACTACAATGTGTTTGAAGGATATGTTTCACAAGAACAAGGAGAGAAATCTAGAAATGAATCTCCTAAATTAAAGCAAGTATGTGAATGATTCTAACCCCATTCCATATTTGACATCGTACTATATATGCCATAGGAAGATTTACAAAAGAAATGAACGAAAGCATGCATCCTTTCACACGAAGAAGCACACACGGATTCGCGAAGAATCGCGTTAGAACAGTATAGTGCGGGCGCACCAGTTCCTGCGGCGCAAAAACTTTGAGGCATAATGTTTGGTGCGAGCATACCATTGTACGAGGTGCGGGCGCACCAAATGCCTTGTTTCGCTTCGTTCGTTTTACTTCGTTTAATCAAACAACACAACTCCAAAACATAATATCATCACACATCACCAAGGGACACATTTAACTATAAATGTTTCAACAATCCTTTGAATTCTGTCCACTTGCAAACAAGATAGAACATCTAAACTTGTGCACCAATGAAAATGTCCGTAAGATTGAATTTCCACTTAGTATAACATTCTTTACAAGCTTTCGAATGAAGTCATTAACTACGCATTGAATCACCACTAGTAGAAAAAAACTAAAATGACACAAACAAACTAATCTGATTCTCCTAAACCGGATCAGTAAATTGGATTTATTTTTGGCCCAAATCAGTTAAGGCCCAAAAGTTCCCTTTATGGAGCGACACAGCCTAAACTAGTTGGACCCTTCTCTTTTGTTCCCTTATGGAGCGACACAGCCTAAACTAGTTGGACCCTTCTCTTTTGTCATTTTACCCTAACCCCTCTCTTCACTTCTCTCTCATCACTCAACCCTAATTCCTCATCACGTTCCTCCATGTCATAATACAACCACCCCGACCCAAATCCCCTCAAACCCACTCCTCACTTGTCTTCTCTCTCCTCACTTAACTGTAATCCCTCCTCACCTTCATCTCTTTCTCATCTCAAATCACCATGGTTGTGAAAACCTTTCATAAGCCAAGGAGGACGCGAAGAGATTGAGAAAGACGAAGCAAGGAGCATGTGAAGAGATTGAGAAAGACGAAGCAAGGAGGATGCAGAGACATTGCGAAAGAAGACGAAGCGAAGAAGGAAGACACGAATAGACAAAGATAGAGGAACCGAAGATATGAAGAAGAGGACGAAGCGTCGTCGCCATTACTTTTTCATATTTAGGGTTCGTAATTTTTTTTTATGATTGGTTTCATTTTTAATCTAATTTTTCGTCTTTAATTTCTTTTGAATTATATCAATTCACCATGGTTTTGTTTTAAATTTACTTTTTTGTAATTAGAGTTTCGTTTTATGTAATTTGGACTTCGTTTTAATTGCCTTTTTTATAATTAGTTTGTTGTTGTATTTCTTTTTTAGTTATTTAATTTATCCTCTATAATTTCTTTTTCCATTAATTAATTTATGTTTCGTAATTTATGTAATTTATATAATTTATGGTTTTGTAATTTAATTAATTTTTGTTCAGTTTCGTAATTTATATATTTTATGTTTCAATTTTCGTTGTTTTAGTTTAATTTATGTTGTAAATAATGTTGTGTTTTTTTTAAGTTCCTTCTCTAAATTCGTCCTCTTATTACTGCTACAACTCCACCACATCTTTAGTCGAGCTTTGTTGGTTTATGTTATGTGATTGTGTTATATCATTTTGTGTTCGTATCTTTTTTTTAGATTTTGTTCGTGTTTTAGTTTTGTTGGTTGTTGGCTGGGCAAACATCAATTTTATATATATTAACAGTAGCCTATCTAATCCAGTTTTTTGTGAAAATCGGATCATTTCTTAACTAAATGATCCGGTTTTCACAAAAAACCAGATCAGTTAGTTGTGAACTGATATGGTTTTCACAAAAAATTGGATCAGATAGGCTTCAACTGATCTGGTTTGGAACCGGACCAGTTGATTTTTGCTAATAGATCCTCCCCGACCCGCTCAAGCCCAAAATCGGATATGTAACCCCTATTTTGACCGGATCATTTGATGTTTTTTCCACTAGTGCACTCAACCATACTAAATATTGAAGATGCTACACACACATGTAAAAAAAAATCCTTTAAAGGCCTTGAGTCCATGTCCTCTTCATGAGTGTTCGAAGTCAAGTCACGAACTTGGTGAAGCGGCCAAACTTCTTACTCACATTGGTAAACCTTAATCAACATGCTCCTACAACATGAGCAACTAAGCAAAGTTTACTAAGATATAAAATCATCCTCCAACATTGTAAAAACAAGCACTCACCATGGGATATAGGGGTGTTCAAGAAAACCCAACCCGAATTACCCGACCCGAAAACCCGCTGACCTGCAATAAAAAAAGACAGGATAATAAGCCATAATTTTGAATTTTATCAGGCCGGGTACCCTACCCGACATAATGAGAAAAGACGGATCGGGTAATGGGCCGCATGGGAATATCAGTCGGGTACATGTTACCAGGTTTATAGTGTTTTTACTTATGTTTTCATGTGACTTTGTTTTTTTTTTTTTTTTTTTTTTGTCTTTGTATACGATCTCTCACTCTCTCTAATATTTATCTCTCCTCTTTCTCTCTCAAATACATTCATTAACTCCACCGCAATCCTCCACGACCAGTCGATCACTTTCATTGTCATTGGTCGCCTCATTCTCATCCGTACCACCTTCGCCCACCGCCACTATCCGCCCACCACCAGTAGGCCACACAAGTGGAAAAAAACCTCATATGTCACAACAAAACTGATCTGGTTCTCTCAAAACTGGATCAGTAAATCCACCAAATTATGGGCGCTAAATTTTGGGTCAATTAACTGATTCGGTTGAGAGGAAAACCGAATCAGTTATCATTAACTGATCCGGTTCGTACCAACCGGATCAGTAATTGACTCAAAACAAACGCCAACCTTCCGAAACCCTAATTTTCACATCACCCTCAAATTCCTCAGCAGTCATGTCGTTATTTCTCTCTGACGACGAATTCGAGAGTATCAAAATCTCCGGCGACACTTCTGCGGTGGCGGAGAAGGCGAATTCCTACATTCGAGACCTTTTCTCCAATCTCGAAACCGTTAAACTGAAGTTAACGCCGCCGCCATTACTGCCGAGCAAACTTGCTCTCTTCTTGAACATAAGCACCTTTCTCTCTCCTGTGAGTTCGCCGCCTTTGAGTCTCTTTGCACTCAGCTTGATTCTAATCTTCAGCAACGAGTTTCTGAACTTGCGCAATTTCAGTCTGATAAACGCCAGCTTCATCTCAAATTCGTAAGTTAAATAATTCATATCTTTTTTAATTCTGATTGTATTGTAGTATGTTGATGTTTGAAATTTTGTGAGATTTGGTTTGTATTTGTTCCTGAATCTAGTTGTTTTCTTTGTAAAGTTGTTAAGCGTCTTTCATTAGGATTTGGCAAATGGTTGTAACTTGTGGTTATAGCAAGTTTGAGAAATAGTAGTAGTAAATAGTGTTTAGTTGATATTGAAGCCCATAAGATATGTGGTTAGTAAAATTATAATTGTAGACTTAAAAGCAGCTGTCTTCTTGTTTCTTTGAGCCTATTCTATTAGTAGTACAAGGTATAAGTTGATTGGAAGAGGACATGGCGTTTACTTCAGAGTCAATTACGTAAAGTCCAGGTTAAGCTTTTTTCTAGCTCAATTACAAATACTAGTTGGCAGAGAAAATTATTGTTAGCTTGGTTGAGTTAGAGGAAGAATTGGGTTTCAATCTTCATCTCCCTCTGTAGTATTTATCTCTCTCTCTAATTTATGTGTAATTCAACAAAATGGGTATCCTATCATAGTAGCATTATTTATATCTATTATTCGTCAAAAATTCCATGTCATAATTGACCAAACTTGGAGGAAAAATTGTTGCAATGTACCATTAATTATGTCTATTGCTTGGCTGCAGAAAGGTTAATTTTTGAAAAGAAGATAGGCTTCTTTGAAATACAATGAAATTGATGAACAATTAAGCAATAAATTTTCAAGGTTAAAAAGCAAAATTTAATCAAGTTATAAAGAATGAACCATTAAAGTTTGAAGCTTTAAAGATCCAGTTTCATAAGCGAGAAGAGAGCAAGCTAACTTGTGAGGTGTGACTTGTGATAGTGAAGGTAGAACAATTGAAGAAGAGAAGATGAATATGAAAATGATCCACAAGCCAGAGCACCACCAAAAGTTAGCAGCAATGCAGATATACAAGCGACCAACCCATTTACCAGCAGCGACAGAGCCGACAATTTTAGGGAGATAGTAGAAATGGAGAGAGAGAAGGAAATAAGTTCAGTTAGGGTTTGTTCGCTTACTCTCGCACGCGCTTCTCTCTTTGTTCTTTTTAAAGAAAAAATAGGGGTAGCACGTGCTACCCCTTGTTACTAATTTACTATGTGCCTCCGCCCCTGGTAGAAAATAAGTTGATTGGAAGACATGGCGTTTACGTCTGGGTCAACCATGTATAGTCTACGTTAAGCTTTTGTGTAGCTCAATTTTGGAAAATTCTAAGGTGATCAAAGTGTTTATGATGATATGATTCTAATTCTTTGTTGAATTCTCATTTTCAAGGTATTGCCCTGGCTGTAAGCAACATTGCGCAGCGAGTAAGAAATTGGATCTTTGGAGACTGCCTGAAATTTTGGTTGTTCACCTGAAGAGATTCTCCTATAGTCGTTTTTTTGAAAAACAAGCTTGAGACATATGTTGAGTTTCCCATTGACAAGCTTGATTTAACATGTTTCCTGGCCCATGAGAGTGGCCCTGGTTTGAATTATTATAGGTTGTATGCCATCAGTAATCACTATAGCAGCACGGGAGGTGGTCACTATACAGCTCTGGTTTATGTAAGTGCTCCCTTTTCAAATAGATTGCATTCATATTTCCACTCAAGTTCTCAATATGAGTGCTTGTTTCCCACCTTGTGTACAGTATTGTGTGTTTGTGCAGTTAGCTACTTGATATTTTTTGATTCGGATCATATTGTGAAGAATGGATTTTATATACATGTTATTGAATGTCAGACTACATAATTCACTGTTACGAAGAGGATTTTGTATGATGTTAGTATGATGTTAACTGAGAAGTTTGCTTGGACCTTGCTTTCTTTGTCTGCTTGGACTTTGGCTTTGAGTGAACTAATTTTTTAGTCAATATGGGAATGATGGTTGTCCTCCTTTTATAAAAGAGTTATTAGTAATGAACAGAATCAGAGATAACAGTAGAATTCATAAAGTAGAGAACTGGAAAGTAAATGATTAGGAACATAAAAGCTACTATGGATCAACACCAAAGTAGCTGAGAGCTCGACTATTTGAGGATCTGTTGCTGAAAATTATGAATCCTGTCTGTCTAAAAATTTGAGTTGATGCGTTTGGGACATGGACATCTAAAAATTTGAGTTGATGCGTTTGGGACATGGACTTTCTGAAATCTCCTACGTGTTAGCAATTTATGACTGCATGTCTTGGGTAAGCTGTCCAATGTTGTAATACATTTTTTTTTCTTTTTCTTTAATTTGAGGTGTTTATGCTTAATTCTGTGCACAATGTGGTGCTGCATATGAAAGAGTGCCATACTATCGCAACCATCGGGGTTCCTATTAGAAAACGAGAACTAGGAAGCTTCTGCTAACATAGTATTTTTACTTTCAGATAAAACCAAAAGTTGGGACAGTTTGTTTTGGTGTAGCTGCAAGTCAAGGTGCACTTCTCCTTGCTGGTGGAGAAAAGGGGATGCGCTACGCGATGCCAAATACACGCATTTTGATCCACCAACCGTAGAGTGTATGTGGGTATGAGTTTGACTCTCATATTATAGCTGTGATGGTACATCTATTCGTTTTAGTAATTCTGTGCATGAAAACTTGATCTTTGCATGTTTCATGTAGGGTCACGTTGAGGACGTCAGGCGTCAAGTTAATGAAGCAGTTCAAACCCAACATGCTAGTATTAGTCTTTATTCGTCATTTTGTTTCAAGCAAGCATAATGAAAAGATTTACTTATTACTCATCTCATCCACATGAATATTGTGTGCCTATAGATTGAATTTAGCTCTTTTTATTTTGAAGTTTGAATTACCTTTATTTTATCTAAAATTTGTGGTGGAGGCTAGACTCAGTGTGCTATTACTGAGGTTATTGATGATCTTAGCTTAGAGGAACTAACTTTTATCTGCTGGACGTATTGCAGAAAATTGACCAAATGTATGCTACATTCACCAGGCTTGCTTTTGGATGTGTGGGGACTGGGAGGCTCCTCCAATGTTCTGCACATAATTTGAAATTGGCTTGCTGAAAAATATACAAATTTGAGTGTAAATTGATTCATTATATTTATTTTAAGATTCTCTAATGTGCTGATTGAGTAAATACCACGGGTTTGTGATTAAATTTTTCCATCACCTTAAATGTTTCGTAGGTTGGTACCATTTTAGCAAATGGGGAGAGGGAAATTAGTGAGTTGATTGCAAAGGCTATGGAGAAGGTGGGCAAGGAAGGAGTTATCACAATCCAAGTAAGTCATTTCTTTTCACAGTCATATGCTGTTATTAGAATGTTTTTTCTTTTTCTTTTTTGATAGGTTTGTTCTCCGGATTCTTCCAACAGTTGATAATAACATTATTTGTGATTATAGGATGGCAAGACATTGTTCAATGAACTTGAAGTTGTTGAGGGTATGAAGCTGGACAAGGGTTACACTTCTCCCTACTTTATCACCAACTAGAAAACCCAAAAACGTGTATGAATCTGTTCCCTTTCTTCTTGTGGCTTATTGTTTTTGTTTTGGTGTTAAACATTTACAAGTACATGTCTGATTGTTATTTTTTTGATATGTTTTTTGTTGTAGGAATTGGATTATCCACTTATTTTGATCCATGAGAAGAAAATTACAAATGTCAATGCTGTTGTGAAAGCCTTAGAGTTTTCAATGAAGGTATAGAGAGCATCATATATTTCTTATACTCCTACATATATGACGTAAACCTCCTATAAGTAACTATTAAGTGAACTATCTTCTTGTTACAGAAGCAAAAGCCCTTCTTGATTGTATAGACATTGTAAAGGATTCTTGGGCTTCAGTTGAGCATAATATGCTTAATAAAATGAGTATTGATATATATTATTGATTTTGTAATGATTAATAATGAAAAAATGCAAAAAAAAAATATTTGTTTTTGGTTTTTGGGGTGGTCAACCGCTGCGGTTTTGGGTCAAAACCGCTTAACTGCTGCGGTTTTCACCCAAAACCACAGCGGTAAATGATTAACTGATCCGTTTTAGGACCGGATCAGTTAATATTTGGGGACAGCAGCGAGTCCAACCGATGCGGTCCAAAATCGGAGCGATAAGCCAGGTTTCTGACCGCAGCGGTTGAACTTTTTTCCACAAGTGCCACAACCACCGCGTGGCGTCTCAAATGTTGCAGATGTAGATCTCCTAACTCTAAATGTATGTAATTTTAATTTAGGAGCTGTGGAATTGGAATTTATGTAATTTTGTTGTGCAATGTGTAGGCAGTATTAGTATGGCTTTGTTGTGAAATAATGAAGTGTGAATGATTGGCCATAGGCCGCGTGGCAGTAGCCACTGTCATATTGTTTTGGCAATTTTGTGAAATTCGAATATGTATTATCAAAATATATATATTCAGCCGGGTACCCTGCGACCCGACCCAGATAAAGCTGGTACCCGGTCTTTGGGTACCCGATTTTTCTGGGTCGGGTCATGGGCCGCCTTTTCAAGTACCCGCATTTGCGGGTACTCGCTTATCCTGGTATCTAAAAAACCGGGTACCCGATTATGAACACCCCTAATGGGATGTATTTCTTTGAGTGCCACAAGCAACAAATCAAGTTTGATCCTCATTGAATTCAAGATCCTGCGTTGTACAAGATGTGAATTGCGTTTTTCCACTTATGACTTAATCATGGCCTTAATCCCCATCCCTTTCAAATTTTTGTACACCATTTCCCTTGGAAATGGTTTAGTGAATGGATCTGCTCAGTTCACATTAGACCGTACAAAACCAATGGTAATGACTCCATTATGAATCATCTCACGCACATAACTGTGCCTCACACGAATGTGACGAGATTTGCCGTAATACACTTGGCTATAAGCTTTTGAAATAGTTCAAGCACTATCACAATGAATTGCAATAGGGGACATGGGTTTATGTCAGAGATCCAATTCACTCATCAAATTTCTTATCCACTCCACCTCCTTATAAGTCGGGGCTAATGCTATAAATTCTACTGCCATAGTTAAATCGGTAATACATGTTTGCTTCTTGAATGCCCAAGATATGGCACTTACTCCAAGAAGAAACACCCAACCACTAGTTGACGAGTAGTCTTCCTTATTGGTTATCCAACTAGCATCTGAGTAACCTTCGAAAATCGAAGGATCTCCTTCGAATGTCAAACTAAAATAATAGTTTTATTCAAACATGCCAATACTCGCCTTAAGGCTTGCCAATGTTCTATAATAGGATAATAGTACACCTACTTAGCTTGCCAACCACAAATGCTATATGCTGCCGAGTAGTAGTCATAGCATACATCAAGCATCCAATCAAACTAGCATTACAGAGAAACTGGATTACAACTATTCCGAACAAACTTGATGTTTGGTTCCATTGGAGTAGCACATGGAGCACTATTAGGTTCATTATATAAACTTATTGATCACCTTCTTAAGATAATGAGATTGTGTTAAAGAAAAAGAGCCATTCTCTCTCCTTATTCTAATACCGAGAACAACATCCTCTTCTCCAAAATCTTTCATGGAGAAACACGAAGAGATAAATTCCTTAGCCTTAATGACTTGCTCCAAATTAGTCCCAAAAATAAGCATGTCATCTACATATAGACAAATCATAACTCCTTTACCGTTATTATAAAATTCACTATATATAACACACTTATCAGATTGATTTATTCTATAACCGTTAGCCAAGACAACATCATCAAATTTTTGATGCCACTATTTTGGTGCCTTATTTAAGTCCAAACAAAGATTTGATAAGCTTACACACCTTCTTTTCTTGTCCTTGGACAACAAAACCCTCGGCTTGTTTCATATACACTTCCTCCTCCAATTCACCATTAAGGAATGTCGTTTTGACATCCATTTGGTGAATTGAATTACTAAATTTTGAATTGCCACTAGGGCCACTAACAACCTAATGGTGGTGATTCGAGCCACCGAAGCGTATGTATCAAAGTAATCGACAACTTAAGTTTGTTTAAAGCCTTGAAAAACAAGTCTTACCTTATGAAATTCAGTATATCAAGAATGACCAAAGAAACTCAACAAAATCAATCAAGCTAACTAGGGCACGCACATGTATTTTCTCTCGAACATTACCTCCCTCGAAGCTCACTAAGCCGCTCTCGCATGGCCATAGATCGCTAAGCCTACTATTGAGAGCCTGTACAAAATCCTATCTCTCAGTCTAAAACTTTGTAATGCAATAATAATCAACAAAGTTGGCCAAACTTGCATATTAACATAAATAACTCAATAGCAAGAATCAAATAACTCAACAAAGTAATATAATCATTCAATCAATTCCTCATATGCATACGTAGATCCCCAATTCCCTAGATAGTAAACTACTCATTCATCATTGAGGAAAGCATAATCCTAATTAAATAAGAAAATATCATGAACTAGTAATGAAGAATAGATAAGAGAAGAGAAAAATACCAATTGAAGAATAAATCTTCAAATCAATTACTTCGATTAAGATCTTCAATGTACTTGAGATTGAAAATAGTCCGAAAACTAAACTAGGGTTCTTGAGAGAATCAATATACTTAGAAAACAAATAAACTCAATAATAATATAGAACATCCTTTCTTCTCAACTTAAAGGAGAGGTATTCATAGTAAGGTAATAAATTGCGCAACACGCGCATTAAATTGCATAAATATCGACCCACCAGGGCAGCCGAGACAGATTTCGCCAGACCAGGTGGTCATTAGGTCTAATAACAACTTCGTCTCGCCCGACCGGGCAACCTTCAGATGCCTTTTCGTCCAATAATTTCCTCGACTCGCCCGACCGGGCGAGATCCGCCTGGTCGGGCCTGCAAGTAAGGTCGCCCCACCCGCCGGGGCATAACTAACCCGAGTGGGCGGCCATCAGGAGACCCATTTTCTCCATAAAATTCAGCCATCCTTTGACCCATTTGGAGGATGATTATTTCCTTCAACAAAGCTCAAATATACACGGGGAAATTAATAATAAAAAAAAAAAAACACCTCCAAAGTTTTGATTGCTGCACTACAATTTCAGAAAAACAAAACAACATCCAAGCGTGAAATCATAGCAAAATAGAGCCAAAAGAGCTCCCAAATCTCACAAAATGTTGGGGAAAAAGGGGATAAAATCAGATAAAATAAGAACATATCACTCATCCTCTAGATTTTCTTAGCATGGCTACAGTGCACGATAGCGCTGTGCGTTGAGAGAAAACATGGAGGGAAAGAAAAAAGAGCTTGATAAGGGTTATTTGTTGAGTATAATGTTGATTTGGCATCTTTGTTTATGATTTATAAAGCTAATATGGGTATCTAGCTACTTGGTTGAGAGAAAAAAATTTAGAAGGGGATGATTTTATCATAGATTTGACTGCAAGATTTAAGGATTGCAAGGGAATAAATGCAGTAGAACATTTTAATAAACTGGAACAAGTGGATACATTAGAGGAGTATATTGATGAATTTGAACATTTGAGAGTTGTTTTCATGCAAAATAGGCATGTATTGACTGAGGATTATGTGCTGCAAAGTTTGGTTTGAGGTCTTAAACAGTCTGTGAAACCTTTTGTAAGATCATTTAACCATCATCGATCACAGAAGATGTGAGATATGCAAGATTCCAAGAGGAACAATTATATGCTTAATCTCCGAAACCCTCTTCTAGACCTTATTCTTCTATATTCCTTTCACCCAAGCCATTACAAATTGTTTTGTTTACCACCAATATGCAAATAAGCCAACCCATCTTCCTATACCAACTACATAACCTACCCAAGCTTTGACCAAATGCCATCCAAAACTCTTTAAACACATCACTTTAGATGTTAGATATGAGAAAATAACAAAGGTCTATGCTATTAATGTTATCAAAAGTATGACCTGAACCCTAAATGTAACTTTAAGCAGCTACAACTCTTTACTAGTTGAGGTCCCTTGTGATACAGACAGTGATGAAGAGGATGGTTATGATGATTGTGGAGAAGAAGATAGAGAAAGAGGATTTCTAGAATTCGAGAGAGAAAACAAAGATTGATTTGTTATTTCATTTGATGATTATTACAATGAATGAGCACAACTTTTATAGATTGAGCTGAATTGAATTAACAAAACAACATAATTCCCTAATTTAGGAAACAACTAAAAGTTAGTTATTTCCCCCCCAAAGTAATAAAGCAACTAATTTGTCATTCCACCCTTTAACATTTTGATTAATTTATTCAAGACATATTATTTTTGTCAATTATATATGAATTGAATAGCTTATTGAGTAAATCTTCGTTTTAGGAATTTCATTCTAGTTTTCATACTCGAACAAGTATGTTAAACTAGGAGAAGTAGATAGTGAGGCATATATCAAAACAAGGAACTATGTATAGGCTAACAACAATAAGGACAAGGAATTTGAATTACAACTGCTTTGAAAATTGTCAAGGAATCGGTTTTTGAAAGATGTCATTCATTGCCCTAATTCAACTATACCAAATTGATCACCAATTTTTTGCCCTAATTCAACTATATCGGTTTTTGAAAGATTTCATTCTTTTCCCTGTACAACAGTTTAGTTTAGTTGATTAGTATCAACTCGATTTATTTTGATGCGAATGCAAGCGTCAATTCTTTTTCATGGAGGTTTTTCGAAGTAAAAGTTGGTGCATGTAAGGAATTTAATGTTTTAGATGAAATTGGCTGTTAATCTTTTAGGAACTAAACCTCACATAACAGTAACATGTGTGAACTTTGACCACAAAACCATGATTTTTGAGACCTATCTACGTTTTTCTGTAGCTTTTGTTTGTAGTTGTTGTTCTTGAAATCCCACTAGGGATCTAATTTCACATCATATTCTTTTTAGTGTAATGTAATTAATTAAGTATTTTTATTTAGACCACCTCTTGTGCTGCAACCCAACTTCCCCTACTATACAATTAGAATGTCTAGTTATGATAGTTTTTGATAGATTGTGACAACCTGCAAAAATTTAGGTTCTTTGGAGAGACGACTTGATTATGACCTTGTAATTTTACGATACTTGGTACTATATATAATAAACCCAATCGATATGCTTAAGGAAATATTAGTTAAATTAATGTGCAACATATTTTTATGATTACGTAATTAGGCAACATATATGTTAACTATATATATAGCCAAAAAAAGGGCTAAATATGACATATAACATTTAGTAAAATGTAGCCATGGTTAATATTACCTTTGAAGAATATAAAAAAGTAACTAATTGTGTTGTATGGAGAGAACAAATCAAGTGTTGTATGCAGAAAGCAAATCAAATGGAAATAAATCTCATTTAGCGTCGTAACTCCAGAGCAAGCAACTTAATGAAATTTGAAAAGGCAAGATATATATAGCTAGTGCCTAGTGTATAATACCACATAGGATATCCAATCACAAATGAATTCAACAGATTCTTTCAAACACTTGTTTAATACGAAGGCCATTTTGTACGAAGATCAAATCACAATTGAGGATCTCATATTTTCTCTTTATTAAAGTTATACTAGATATTCATAGTAGAAAATTTTATCCTTTATGTTAATTACTTATAAGTTAAATTTGAGAATATAATTCCACTCACCATAAACGCTTTTTCCTCTACCATATTAGTACTCTTAGCTTGTGATCTTTTATTATAATCGGGTTTCAATTATGGAGGTCGCTTTAATAAACAACAATAAGTTTTCGTCCATGGTAAACCCCTCTTTTTCTCTTTTTTGCAGTTTCTAGTTTATTATCTTACTTTTTTTTTTTTTTTTCGTTGTTTTCAATAAGTTTCATATGTGTGATGGCTTTAGTCTCCTTCATGGGTTTTGTAGTCACCCCCTTGACGGTCGGTGTATTAGTTTGGTTTCTTTGTGTGTTAGAGTGGGTTAGACCCTGGCTCCAGTTGAAGGTTGATTTGTGGATAGCATTTTATGTGGGATTGCAATGATGGTCAATGCTTCGCGTACAATCGGTTGAATTAACTCTAGTTCCATATCAAAACTAAATCAGATCGTTAGACTCTCTCATAGAATGCTGCATCAGACAGCGATGTGAAATACGGTATTTAATTTGAAGGGTTATTTCTGCTCAACGATTATGGTTTTTCCATATAAGAATTACGTTTCTTTCGATTTGATCTGTATTTTTTAGTTTCCGACTTCTATTTTAAATGTCGTACAACTTCATATTAATGAATGAATTTTCACTTAACAAAAAAAAAAGACTTGAACCAACTAAACTAGTTGACAAATCAACAAAATTTAATGTTTAAAATATTATTAAAATTATGGTTATAATTACTTTTCACACATAATGTACACGAATTTGAAAACAAGGGAAAAAAAATGTTAAATGAGAAAAGATTTTTAACTAGATAGATATATCATATGAAATAAAGAGGGAAAGTAATATCAAGCAAAGGTGTAGTTGTGAAAGTTCAAATGGAGTGCTATAACTTTGCTTTCCCCTTTTGCGATTGGATAACTTTGTAGAGACAAATCTTTAAAACGTGTTATTGATATAATAACGTATCGTGCGATTTTAAAATAATATTGATCCAATTCTTGTCTTTTGACTATTACTTACTGCTCTTGATAATTGTCCCACTAGTAAGCTAGTTTAACTTAGTAACGACGAAGTCCTTGATATATAAGCAAAGAGGATCGGACTAACTGAAACATGCATATGATCCCTTACATTTTTGAGCCGTCGAATTCTTTTGTATAGCACTATTATAGCCACTTCATATGATGTAATGATGAAACTGTCCCATTAGGAGCCGACGTCCTCGAGCATCGATCCCCATTAAGGAAGTAATCATCATAAGACGACGTCAGTTTCTTTTAATGGTTAAATATTTAACTACTTTAATTTATTGTCTTTATATGCGTAGGAGTTAAAAAAGATAACCCTAGCTCAATCCAAAAAAGCAAAAAGAATAAAATAAAGATTGTAAAAGGAAATGTTCCGTGTATACTCTCCAAGTGGTACTATGTATAGTTTGAAAGAGAGTAGAAATAAAATTCTTCACCTAAACTTATCATATATTCACTTCCTAACTACTTATTTTGCACAAAGTCTTAGGTATTACATCATAAGTTATGATGTAACAACTTCTCCACACGTGTAAAATCAGAGACAACATCTTCTCTTCTCTCTCCTCCCTCCTGCTTCACTTTCTCCTAGATAGGTAAACAATTCTGTTTAGATCCGAAGGTGACGACGCCTTCACGTATAAACTCGTCATTGTTGAATGCATTCTTCTCTCTCTAAAACCTCAAGATTTCTTCAATTTTAAAATTTTCATTTGATTAAATTAAGTTTTAGGAAACCAAAAAAGTAATATTGGATTGATGATCGATCGATCAAATTGATTTCTCCACCGCCGGAAAAAGAAGATTTTCTCTGCCCTCTACATGGTTGACATGGGATAGAATTTTCCAGGAATCACAGCCCTCCAATCTATCTTGGATCATATCTCACCGTCCATTCAAACAAATCTTGAATCCATCTATTTCCACCATGGTCACCTCTTCTTCTTCGCCGGTGATTGAAGCAAGAGTTTGCGATTCAAGTGTTCGTTGGTTGGATAGACCACATAAGCAACATGAGGACAAAGGAAAGAGAGAGAGAAATGAAAAGAGAAGGTAGGACCATAGGAGGCCTCAAGTAGTACGGGACGTTGGTGGACTTGTATGAAGTTAAGCGGTGGCGTGTGAGCGAGGCAAGGAATCGAGAAAGTCGGTGGTTGTGGGTGGTGGCGCTGCGGTGGTGGAGGATGTGGTGGCAGGTGGGGATGGTGGGTTTATGAAGGGGGAGGACATGGAAATTAAAGATATGAAGAAAACATCAATTATAATGATGCAAAACCTAAATGAAATGATATGATATATAAGTAAATAAAACTAAAAATGACATGAAAGAGTTTAAAAATGACTTGCAACAGTTCGAAAATTATATAAAATATATTAATAATGACATGAAAGAGGGCATGAAATAGTTTTAAATGATATGAAATGTATCAATAATGACATGGGAGAGTTTTTAAAGGATTTTTTAACAAGAATAATACAAACTTTTGCCCGTTCTCTCGCAATAATACAAACTTTTGATTATTTTTGAATAATACAAACTTTTGATCAAAATTCCTCCAGTAGGGCAATACCGGTTGTTAACTTGTTGTGGGAGGTAAACAAACTGACGTGACACTCTCTAGGACACGTGTCGCTTTTTTATTGGTTGATTTTTTAAAAATTTATTTAAATTTAAAAATAAAAAAAAAGGAATTTTTTCTTTCTCCCTCACCCACCCCACCCCCGACCCTGCCCAGCCTTCCCTCAACCAATCTCTCTCTTCGTCTTCCCCCCAGCACCTTCACAGGAGCCCCTCCCCCACCCCCTCCCCCTCCCCTATCTCGAAACCACAACCGCCATCAAAGCCTGCAAAAAAGCGCTCTTTCTTTCTACGCATCAGCAAAATAACACGTTTCTTATAATCTTCTCATTTTCGGCAAATTTTAGGGTTTTGGGTTCCAATTGATTTTAGATCTGAGACTTCATACTTGTAAAATTAGTTTTTGAGACTCTAAAATCGGCTCATAGGATTGCAATTTTGTGTTTTTTTGATGAAATTGATTAGAATATGGATGTAAATTTGGAGAATTTTGGCTCGTAGGAGCGCAATTTTGGTGGCCATAAGTTGGGTGGGATGGGTTTTGGGTGGTTATGGTGGTGTTTTAGATCTAAGTGGTGGTGAGAGGGTGGTTACGGCCCTTACGGGGTGGGTTTGAAGTGGCTGCAAATTGGGTGGAATGGGTTTTGGGTGGTTATGGTGGGGTTTTGGATCTTGGCTGGTGCTGGTGAGAGGGTGGTTACGGGGTGGGTTTGCGGTGGCTGCGAGTTGGGTCAGATGGGTTTGTGGTAGCGATTTGTGTTTGTGGTTGTGTAGTTTGTGGTTGTGGGTTAGGTTCTTGGGAGATTTTTTGGTGGTGGGATGGTGGCAGGATGTTGGTTGGGTGGTGGCAGCGTCTTCTTTGACTTTGGTGTAATAGTTCGGTTCGGGGGCGGAGGTTCAAGGCTGGGAGGGTGGTTTCCTGGTGGTGGAGGGGGTGGAGTTGGAGGTGTGTGGGAGGTGTTGGGTTTGGGTAGGGGTGGAGGTGGGAGGAGTTGGGTTCGGGTGGGGGACATTTCGTGGCTGGGGAAGGCGGATTCGTGGTGGGGGAGGGGGAGGGGGTGGTGAGGGTGCTTTCATTCTTGGGGGGTGGGGGTGGGGGTGGAGGTGAGGGTGGGGGGGGTGGGGGTGGGGTTTCAGATTTTCAGTTAGTTGGCTAGGGGGAGGAGGAAGAGATTTTGGAGTTGAAAATTTTTTTTTACCTGTTTTACAGGTTAACGGTCAACTTGACCTACTGGAGAAATTTTGATGTAAAGCTTGTATTATTTATAAATAATCAAAAGTTTGTATTATTGCGAGAGAATAGCCAAAAGTTTGTATTATTCTTGTTAAAAAATCCGTTTTTAAAATGACAAAAAACAGTTCCAAAATGGTATATAACATAACTCTAAATGATATAATAATATCTAAAATAAAATGAAACATTCTAATAATGACATAAATGCGTTTTAAAACGATAAATGATAATATATATATAAAGAGTTGATAAATGATAATGAAATGGCGGAAAACGATACAAGTTTGCTGAGAAATGATACAAAAAAAAAATTGTCAGAATCCACCTTTTTTGTTCTTTTTTTTGTTGGAAGTCACCGCTTGTCGAAATCCGGTAATGGACTTCAATTCTCCAATGTCGACCATCACTTGCACCCTATTTTTCCAGATTTCCTCCCATTTCTTCCTCCTTCATCCTTCTTCTGCGAAAATCACCATTGAAAAATGCACGAATTTTTCAAAAAATTCTAATAGAGACAAAGCAAGAAGAGAGAGAAGGCACGAGCAAGAGAGAGGGAGGGGCAGAAGAAGACCACAACAGTGGCGATGGTGACCGCACCACCACCTAGCAGCGGCGATGGCTCACAAGAAATACTAGGAAAGAAAGAGATGTGAGGGAGAGAGATTCGAGGGTTCTATGATGGTTCTATGATAGTCATTGCCGGAAAAGTTGGGCCAACCACCGGATTCCGGCAAGTGGTGGCTTCCTACAAAAAATAAAACCAAAAAGGTGGATGCGTGCCCCAATTTTTTTTAGAAGGTGGTTTCTAACAAAAAGGTATTTTTAAAAGATGGTTCTGAAAAATTTCCCTACAAAAAAAGTAAGTAATAATTACATCGTCTTATAAATGATATCAGATTTTATAATAATGATAACTTGATAAGGTATATAAAGAATTTGCAAATGGAGATTAAATAGGGAAAATGATACCATTTATGCTATAAATGATGCCCCCTTTGTTTTTTTTATCTCTTTGCTTCTCACTTCCTGTCCGCGTCTCCTAATGCACATCTTTGAACTTTAATATCTTGTAATATATATTAGTAAAAATTATAAGGATTGAATATTAATAAAGTACTAACAGAGACGAATCAAACAAGACCCCATATGACTATATTTTTTTCTTATAAATTGAAAAAAATTGATTCTCTCTAAGTGTGAATAGTTTCAAGTTTTCAAGTGAGAAAGATAAAAAAAACAAAGGGAGTATTAGTTTGTGTAATGATGATAAAGTATATAAATATTTGAAAAATAATAATGAAATTAAATAGGGAAAAATGATATTAGTTTGCTTAAAATGGCATAAAAGCGAATAAAAATGATATCAATTCTGTTATAAATTATATTAGTTTGTGTAATAAAGAAAAAGTCTATAAAGAGTTGAATGAAAATAATGAGAACACAGAAATAATACAAGTTTCCTGAAAAATGACATAAAAGTGAGTAAATAATATACTTTATGTTATAAATGATATTAGTTTGTGTAATAAAGATAAAGTATATAAGGAGTTGAAAAAAAAAACAGAAAATGATACAAGTTTGTTGAAAAATCACATAGAAGTGAGTAATAATGATAGTATTTCTATTATAAATGATATATGTTGGTGTAATAATGATAAGCTGTACAAAGAGTTGAAAATTAATAATAAGATGGAGGATATAATATAAGTTTGCTGAAAAATGGTTACAACAAGCTTCAAGTACAAAAATACGGAAGAAAATAAATCACAAAGAAACTCGAGTAGACGCTCCACCGCGGCAACACACCATCTCCCTAAGCCCCAATTAAAGACAACTTCTTGAAACCCTTTTTGTGGGGGCAAGACAAACATCACTGAAAATGAATAAGCTCCCAAATTTTCTCAAGAGAATCGCAATTACTTGAGGCCACAACAATCTAAGACCAACCAGTAATCTAACAAACTAAAAAACAAGAACTGAATAAAACAGAAGATAAAAACAGGAAAAGGAAAATAAACACAAAAAATAAGGATTACAAAAAAGCTACCTTTCGCCGGAGCCACCGCAACCACCAGCCGACGTGAAAACGACCCACCGCGAGCGAAACCAGCGATGCGAACACCTACGACCCACCTCGAACGAACACCAGAAATGCGACATCTTCCAACGGATGATGAATTGAAACCTCCGACCTGAGCCCCGCCAAAGCGGGAGAAGAAGACTGGCCCGAAACCAGTGGCACCCACGGCGTAAGAAGAACAAAGAAGCCTCAGCCTGGATCTACAGCCGAGCGAGACAAAACACCACTCACACCGCTAGTAAACATTCCCCAATTGACAAATTTTAGGAATGGGGACAACTAATCAAGAGGCTAGAGGAACAAATGTCCGACTGCAGACAAGAAAAATTGGACTACTTGACAAACTAAACTATAAAATGGCTAGATATAAGAGGAAGAGAAGAATGAGGTGGCTAGGGTTTCAATTTCTACAGAAAAATGACATAAAAGTTATTAATAATTATATATTTCTATAATAAATGATATATGTTTGTGTAATAATCATAAGTTATACAAAGAGTTGAAAAATAGTAAATAAATGGATGTGAATAATATAAGTTTCCTAAACATGACATAAAAGTTAGAAATAAAATTAACACAATTTCTATTATAAATGATATATGTTTGAGTAATAATGATAAGTTATCCAAAGAGTTGAAAAATAATAATTAAATGGATGTAAGTATTATAAGTTTGTTGAAAAATGACATAAACGTTAGTAATAATGATAACATTTCTATTATAAATGGTATATGTTTGTCTAATAATAATAAGTTACACAAAGAGTTGAAACGACTTCAAAATGTTACAAGTTCGCTGAAAAATGACATAGAAACAAGTACATAAAAGAGTTTTAGATTCATTTGGGTACCAGTTTTAACTTGTACACAATGCTCATCCTACAAGTGTGTGCACCTGATGTCTTGTTTATTGCTTTATTTTTTCATAGCTTTTAGTTGGTATATAGTTGTTTTTGAGTTAGTTTAGGCTAGTTTGTTAGGTATTTCCCTAATTTGTGCAATTTCTTTGGCGCTTTGTTGTGTTTCAAGACTTAGGAGCATGCTGGGAGGACACTTGCACAACCCTGTATATTAAGATCAAAAAAGAAGGTCAAGGAAGCATCACCCAGTTCATGGGGGCAAATATAAGAAGTTTTGCAACTGTTTGTGCACAAGGGTCAACTTCAAATGGTCATAACTTTCAGCACACAAAACATTTTTGAGCAATTCAAGTTGGAGATCAAATTTTGGCTCAATAGCTTTCTAACAAGTGGTTACAAGTTGAAAATGAACTGACGAAACTGAAAAAGTGACCCGAGCGCTCGGGTTAACTACCCCCTCCCGCCCCGGTTGATATGCGGAAAACTGAAATTTTAGTCCTGATGATCTGACCCGCACGGGTCAGACTTGATCCCCCGGGTCAACCCCAACCCTAGAGCCCAGGTCACTCCAACCCGCTCGTGTCGCTGGGTTTTTCTGGAAAATGAATTTCTTTTAATGCTCTTGTGTACGGGGTTTTAATTGTAATTATGCTTAGTTTATTTTAGGACTATATAAGGCAAACTCCTCTCATTTTTGGTTAAGCTAATTTAAATTCTAATTAGAGAGAGATTTATTTTGTGTTTAGCTTTAAAACTTTAGAACCTTAAGAGGGAGAAAGTCCTTAAGAGAGAGAAAGTTAAGGTTTGAAACTTTTGAACTCCATTTTCAGATTTATGCAAGCGTAAAAATTGGTAATTTCTTGTTTATTTCACTTTCTCTTTCTCTAGTGTTGTTTAGTTCATGCTTTGTTTGATTAGATCTAGTTTTTATTAGTTGATTATTTTCCCCTTTTTTCTCTTTCCTCCATGATTATTGTGATGAAGTTATTTCATGTTTTGAGTTGCTTTATTTCATGATTTGTACGTATTGTTTTACTAGGAGAAGGGATGTAGCCTTCATTAACTCTTTGGATCCTAAATCTAAGTTAGGGGGTTAAGATTTGGGGTTAAGCTTGTTCATTAAACTTGCTTGATTTGGTTTGTTGGGTGATTGATCACCACTTGACTTGCATATTTGGAATCCCTCGTGAAGGATCGAGAGATAAAGTTAGGGATAGTCTAGGTTTGGTTGCTAGACTTGGATTTTCATGAAAATAGGTATTTTCTAGTCTAGGGAAGCTTGATTAATCATGTTCTTGATTTGGCTAGATTAGTTGCTCATGCCATGAGAATAGGTCATGAGTGACTAATTAAGCTCCTCTAATTAGCTCGAAAGAGTAATTAGAGTTCCTATGTGCATGATTTCCCCTTGTGATCCCCATTTGTTTCCTCTTGACTTTGATGTTGGATTATTGGATTGATTGTTGGTGAATCCCCTAGTTCCTTTACCCTTCATTTATCTCCTTTACTTGCCTTGTTAATTTGCTTTGCCAATCTCCTAGTTATCTTAGATTTTAGAATTGTTACTAATCTTTCAAAAAAACCCAAAAATAGATTTAGCTAATTGTAATTAGCAAATAAACCCTTGATTAACCTTACTTCCTTGTGGATTCGACCCTATACTTACCCTATATTGGGTAGTTTAGGCATTTTTGGCGTGTTTACAACGAGTCCGTCAGCACCATTTACACTTTAATTTACTATACTCCCTCCGTTCCTTATTGTTGTTACTAGTTTGACTTTATATTTGTCAATGCACATCTTTGACTATTAATATATATAATTACGTATTAGTAAAAAAAATCATAAAACTTTGATATTATTAATGTACTCGTTGAGACGAATTAAATAAGACCTCACATTACAATATTTTTATTAATTCGAGACACCTTACCAACCTTAATCAAATGGTTTTCAAGCTTTTTAGGAGCATTCCCAAGATCTTCATTATGAACACTAAAATTTTCAGGATCTTTTTGTTCAGACAAACCATACTTTCACAACAAGTCTATATTGGATTTAATTCCCATAGCAACATCTAGAGACATTAACCAATATGACCTCCTTAAAACTCTGAAGAACTCGTCATTAGTGGCCACAATTGATTTTATAAAACTAATCATCGGTTTAATTAATATATTAAAACCCCTTCTAATTATTAAGTATCTGAAACAATAATATTACCCAAGACAAAACCATAAATACCTAGTTGTTCTAATTTTTTTAAATATGGGGGTGCAGGTGCACCCCCATTCTCCATGATGGCTATGTTAGTGCTTGCGATCCAACCCATTATCAAGAATCATGTTTTAATTGACTATTAGGTGTTAGTAATTCACTCAATGCATAAATGTCAATATCTTTCTTTCTCTTTATTCATGCTTTATAACTTCAATTAATTGTGTTCATAACAGCTCAATTATTAAGCTTCTTCTTTATCGAAGTAAAATTGTCTAGAGAGTTCTTTGTCTTGCAAATCTTTTGAACACCTTGTAAATTTAATTTAACAGGGCTTTTAAGAGATTTTTAATGCGAACAATAAGAATACATAAATGAATACACAATAATAAGTAAGTTCTTGGTAAAATCATATATTAATTACCAATTTTTAACATATGTAGGTCAATAACGAAAATATAATCAAACTAAAGTACACTTTATATGCAAAAAGAAAAACAAGAAAAATAATGAAAATATACTTTTGAAAGCCCATACATCTTTACACTTCCATTGCTAAAAAAAAAAAAAAAAAAAAAAAAACTGTCCCACCACACAAGACAAGCTTCCATACCAACCTCAATCTTTTTCAGATAAAGAATGAAAATGCAAATAAGTTTGAAAAGACTAGGAGCACTGGAGACAAAGTTTCCACAGCTTAAAAACTTTTACAGTCTTTAGATACTAAAAAAGAAAAGGGATGGCAAACGGCTATTCTTTTGTTGTTGTTGATTGGGTTCACACACGCACTTTTTATTCTTTTTGCATAATTTTGTCTTTCTATTGAAACAAAGCTGATGTGTATTTGATCCTTTTTCCTGCATGAAAGCAAGGTGGCCCGATAGTTTCTTGGATCTTGCAACTTATATCCACCTCTATCTCTTGGGAAATTTGAACAATCGATGTCCTTTAATACATGGTGAATCTTTTTGCTTTCTCGTACAAGTAACCATATCATCATATAAAGGATGAGGAGGGGGTGGGGGAGAGGGAAGTCTAAAGCAAAAGATGAAATGAGTTAGAAATGATATCAAAATTTTCCTAAGCCATCTTGAAATTAAGTGTTCTCAGATAACTATTCTCATTGTTTGTGTGAATACTAAATATGTAATAGAAACTGGTAAATACCAAAGGTCATTGCATGTAATTTGAGTTTGAAATTTTTAATATAAATTTAGTGAAATATAAACTTCATATCATACAATTAGATAAATAGATTAAATATAGTCGCGTATAATCCTGAAGATAACATACCGATTAACATGTATATATGATGGCGTTGCGCCATGTCATATGCTATGAGGGATAATAAGCTGCCGATATCATATATATTGACAACTCTTCTAATAATATACTTCCACCATTTTTATATTTGCAACGTTTCCAATTTTAGGATGTTCTCTGTTACTTGCAACGTCCATATTTTTGACAATATATTCGCTTTTTCTCTCATGGTACATGAGACTTTTTTTTCATCTCTCTCTATCTCTCCTCTCATTGGTTCTTATGCACATTTTAACATTGTGGGTGTTAAAAAACGAATGATGTAATTCATAAATATATATATGTCCTTTAAACACTTTACTCTTTCTTACATGATGTAAGTCATTTATAGAACCAAGATTTTGTTTAGTGTTACAATTTTAAAAAAACCCTCCATTTTATGACGCTCAAGTAATACTTTTAAAAAGTTGGCATAATGAAGAAATGAGGAATACTTTCTTTATAATGATCGAAGTAATACTAGCTACCTCCGTCATTTTAGTACTTACACTTTTCTTTATTCTAATTTTTTTACAACGGGGGAAAACAACATTACACAACATTTGAGGTGAATCCTGAACAAGTTTGAGCGCAAACTTTCGCCAAGTCATGAGTTTGTTGAACTTGTTGACGATATACCTTTAACAAAAAAACACCCATCAAAATTTGTAGCTAAAGTCCTAATTTGCTAAAGAATCCACGTAATAGTGATAGGAGTCGATGAGAGATCTTGCAAAGAAGTGACGACATTAGAACTATCAGTGAGAAAAGTGACTCTCCTAAGGTCCTGGCGAGAGGCCCAGGAAATGGTTTGGAGACATGTTTGAGCTTCAGCATCGAGTGCAGACACGACCAGGCCGTATCTTCCTCCTCCTTGGTGTCAGTTTCCTAGTTGCTGGGTGTCTATCAACCAAGCAAAACAAACAACTCTAGTCATTTTATCTAGGCCGCATCCATTTGAATTTTTATTGATGAAAGCCATCAGTGAAATGTCCCAAGTGGACTCCTATGAAGCCTGGAGGAGTGTTTGTTGTGCGTTGAGGAGGGTGGAGAAATTGAAGGTTGTTGAAGAAAGGTAAAACCACCATACTAGAATGATTTTCCTCAAGAGTCCTCATTTGTCGGATAATTCGATAAACACTAGGAGGAATGTTCTGGAAAATACGATCACTCCTATGCAACCAAATGCTCCAAAGGGCCCAAATAAATTTTTTCATCCTTAGATTTTAAAGCCCATCCTCGCTATTGAAAAGCATGATGTGCTTGATGATCCACTCTGAGCAAGATATGTGGTCATCCTGATGAGATTGAATAGTGATGAGTAGATGTTGCCACGTCCCTGCGCTAGAGGACAACCGTGGAACAAATGTTGAACAATTTCGAAATCTTGGTGGCAAACATCACAATTAGGCTAAATGGGAATATTCCTTTTATGCAGCTGATCTCTTGAAGGTAGCTGGTCATAAAGTAGCCTCCACAAGAAGAATTTCCACTTGGGAAGAATTGGTAAGTGACGTAAAATTTTGAACACTTTTTTTCAGAAAAATGAAAGCATAAGCCGACTTTGAAGTGAATTTATCAGAAATATGATTTTGCCAAACCATGTAGTCTTCAGAAGTATGATTGGGAAGCTCCATAACAAGAACATGCTGGGCGTCGGTATGGGAGAAGAAGTTCCTAACAATCCCAGCCTTCCAAACATGAGTATTGATATGAATGAAATCACTAACTTTAGAAAGCCGGATCTTTTGAAGAGGAACACAATTTTTTACTAGCGAAATTCTTTTATCAACCCAAGGAAGGCATAAAATAGAGTATCTATAGAGGAAAACTAATTGGGGTTTCAAAAAATCGTGCCTCGAAGAAAAAAGGAACCATGCACGCCACACAGGCACCCTACTCGTGATGCACGCTCCATGCGCTCAACGCATCCGAATTTTTTATTATATCCTTAAATAACCGTTTTATCTTATCTTTTATCGATCCTTATCAAAGAATAAAAGTTAAAACCATAAAATCTAATTTTATACAAATTAATTTAATAAAAGATTTATTTAGAAATTCAAATAATTAATTGGACTTTGAAAATGATTTATCCAAAACATATTTTTGAACTGAAAAAGGTTTTGGGTAACACCTTCAATTGATCCTCTTCAGTACGGACAAAATAGAACGACATTGTGTTTCATCATTTGGTGGTAAAAGGGAGACAAATTTATGTCTAACCAGAATGCCCTACTTTAACTGAAGTTGAAGAACCAAAAGTCAAAGTATTATGTGTTTGGATGGAGAATAATTCTAGATCTTTTGGAATCTAGAATTGGTCATATATCACCTGTTCCTACAAAACAACATTATTATGCCAGACAATAAACACAAGCAATTTGTTTAGCCTGTAAACTAAGATGTTACTAAGAGGTGCAAATATTTATGTTAATTCAGGCAAAGGTTGCAATGATAATGCAATGATGATGTTTGCAACCTTAGACTTTATAAGCATGTATGAACGCAATGCAATGTAAGGATTATGCAAAGTTGAGAGCTAAGTTTATTTTTTATAGGCTGATTGATTAAATTAGGGTCTGCAAGTGAGGTCCGTAGAATACAACACTTAGTAAGTTTCATATAGGAAGCCCCTACTTTACAAAAGCTTGACTTGAATTAGGTAATTGTATTCTTAGATTTGAATGACCTTTGATCTAGGCGGAGTTAGGTGTCACTGTAGATCTTGGAAGTATCAGAGAGTCTTGTAGGGACATAAAGAGTTTAGATTGGAAAATAAAAGGTTTTAATTTGTGTCTCATATAAGTAGAGGGTGGGATTTACGGCTTTTACATGGCTAGATAGAGTGCTTATGAATTCTAAAAAGTTAAATCATGGGTGATGAATGAGCTTGCAAGCTCATTCATTTTAGGGTTTTAGGTGCCTTTTCAAGCGTAGATTAGGTCATATTTGCTAATTTTTCCTCACTTTCCTTGTTTTTGCGTTCTCAAATCGTCAAGGCTCATTATTGAAGGTTTGGTGTCCATTTGTGTTGTCTTGAGCCTTGGTGTGGTTGTGTCGTGCTTCCCCCTAGTTTATTTTGCCTCATTCTACAGGTTTATAGTCGGTACAGAGTCTTGGAGTTGCGCGTTTTCTAGTGAAGAAGGAGCATTTCTCGCTCGTTTCCACTCTCCTCTAGTTGCTGCCCCCATGAAGAACCCACATTCCTGCCTGGAGCCAACGTTCAACATTTCCTTAAAAAAAACAAGATTGAAGAAATGGCGGAGCTATGTTGAGGAACGCACGCTCAATCCAGGAGCTAATCCCCCCCCCTGGCGACACCTCATTTTCTCCGTCCTCTTTTATTCTAATTTAATTAACAGGCCGGTTATAAGCCAAAAGAAGACATAATTTTAGATATGTATCATTTTTAGTTTTCAAGCTTTTAGATTCTTTAGCTTAGTTCTTGTACTTTTAGAGATGGAAACTAGAGAGAGAAGGAGTGACAACTTCAATATCTTTTAAGATATCAACTACTTATGCTTTATTAATCAATTTCTATAGGGACTTTCAGTATTTTTTATTGTTTCAAGTAAGCTTGTGCACTTTATCTTCAATTTTACGCTTGTTGAGTTGCATGTTTAATTACTCCTTAGTTTGCCTATTTCTCTAGCTACTTCTACATGCATGTTGATGGATTGCATTTCTATTGATGTTTTCTCATTCACCATTAGTGAGTAGCTTTATTTAGATCTTGGGGGCAAAAAGTCCTCTTTGTAGCTATGAGTGATTGATTTGTTGTTAAGCTTATGTTTATAGAATTGAGTTCTAGTGTAATTTATTGTGAGTTTTCATGGTTGATCACCATTAAAACTCTTATAAGCTCTTCTAATGAAAAATCGATACATGAAATTAGGATGTGTAGCCCTTAGACTCACTTGACTTCAATTCACTAAGAGATTTAGTTTATGAGTCAAGAATTGTGACCTTGATGTTTTCATGCATGTTGATTTGTGCAATTAACATGAGAATAACAGTTATTTAACTAGGCATAGTTCTATTTAGCTTGAGAATGTGGCTAGTTGTTATTGCATACAATTCATTAGTATCACATCCATGGCTCAATAACTCAAGTTCCAACTGATTAACTTCCATTGATTTTATTTCCATAACTTTGTAGTTGACCTAATCTAGCTTAACCACAAGCCTCGCAACCAAGTCAACACCAAGTAGTTCAAATTGAGTTCACTAGCGGCCTTCCCTTGGGTTCGACCCTTACTCGCCCTTACTACTAATTGATGGGTTTTGTTACGAGAATTATAAATTGTTAAAGTGTTGAATGACCCTACAGCCCACGACACTCCCAATTTTATAAATCAAACTCATATACTCATTCACTTAAACTTAAATACTTATTTATAAATCAACAATTCCAAATCTTATATCAAACTTTTACTTGCTAAATAAAAATTTTGATTTAAGCTTTGCTATATCGATTCCATTATATAACAAATGGCTTATAACAAAGGTTTCAATAAGAACTAGCAAAAGAGGTTTCAAATATCATTTAGATGATTTAAGAGGGTTTTCAACAAGATATGGACAACATACAAAGGTTAAACACGAAGACTCTTAATTATATAATCATAAGGGAATCTAAGTCAGGCAATTAAAACGACCGTCCAATTTAATGGATCACGGTTTTGGGTCAAATAGATGGTGAATTATACATTAATCACATCATAGTTCTCATGCATGGTTAAGGCTTTTTATTAGCTAATAAGTAGATACACAAGATATAGCTTAGAGTTGATATTAAAGTTTTAATTACAATCCAAGGGAAGGAACAATTTTAATCTTGAAAGATGGCTAGGCATAGTCGGATTTATTAGAGGTTTTACACATCAAAGCATAGGCCATGTGTGGTTTATTGAGGTGGAAAAAGCTAAAAATCCCGAATTCAAGCATAGGAATTAGGCCACAAATACAATCACTATTCATTGTTTTAGCATGGTAACAATAAAGTTAAGCATGCAAGGGTTTTATACTTCGAAAATCATCTCTAAATGCAACTCAATATAGATATGACATAGCATAATCTAAAAATTATGCATAAGTTCCATACTCAATTTCTGAAAACTTAAGCTAGGAAAAAGATTCGAAGGGGTGGTCCTTGTGTACCTTCAATTGGTAACCTTAATAAGCCCAAGTTCCTCCCATTATGTCTGCACTTTGTTGCCCTTATTAAACTCTAAAAAATAGTGTAAGTCAATTCAAATGATTTGATGATAATCTCATAAAAAATCATTACGACTAAACCAAAATTCATAAATACACTTACTATCTTCCTTTCCTCAAAAGATGGTTGAATTCCTTTGCTCTCCCTTGTATTTTTCCATGAAATTTTGCTTGCCCAGTATCGTATAATGTATGTAAAAAAGGTTATTGATATTTTCATGAACGAGATAGCAAGAGAAGAAGAATAAACAAGGACAAGAACACCACCTCTTATACTCGAATATCCAGTAGCACCGTAAACAACATATCTAACTTTAAGAGTCCATAAGTACCTTTATATTAATCCAAATAGGATTATTCTTGATCCTAAACTATAATACTCTTTAATATATATAACTTTTGTGTTTTACTATAGGGCTAAAAGGGTACATAAGAAGTCAGAATTGTGGTTGCAATAAAGTTGTGTAAACTGGATAAAAACAACATTAAGAGGGAAGTAGAGAAGGATTTAGGAAGCAGGGTTTTTGATGATTTGAATGGGATCTGGTAATATATATAGGCAAGACTAGGGTGAGAGTAGACTTGTAATTGTCTTTGAGTACCATGGCAAAAAACCTCAATTTACATCACTTGGTATTATTGGAACTTTTAATTGGGATTAACATAATAATTAGTTATTAATGATGATGTTTTAGATATTCTCATATTTAAGCTATGGTCTCATATGGTCTAGACATCCTTAATTAGACAATTACCCCAAAATAAAACAATTTATGTCGTATATCCGCCCTAACTTTAATTGATAATCAGCCCCAAAATATAACTTTAATTCCCAAAATTTAATTCACTATTTTATAATTCTATCTTCTCTCAATTTCAAATTTAGTACCTTAATTTCAACTTCCATGCTAATTAAGAAAATTTAATAGTTCTAATTTTGCTTTAAAATTCCGAGCTCTTGCACAAGCCATCCACCAAAGTCGGTTTATGCGAAGTTATTAACGAATCTCTTTACTCATAGAGTTAAACTTGAAGATGCCACCATCTCTCATCTTCCACACAATTATATAAGTGCAATTGTTAAGGGAAATATGCCGGGAAAGAAGCCGATCCGGGTGCTTTTCTCATTCAAGTGAAAATGAAAGGTGTTGAGCAAAATAGTGATTTGTCCGATCTTCACTAGAGGAAAAAAGCCCAAGGGCTGCGGTCAAAAGGGGCCTAAGGGCTGCGTTTTTTTACCGCAGCCATTAGACTAGCAGCCCTTGGCATTTAGGAAGGGCTGTGGTTATGGCAAAAACCGCAACCCTTGGTGGGATAAGGGCTGCGGTTAAGGGCCAAAACCGCAGCCCTTGGTGAGTTAAGGGCTGCAGTTTTGGCCCTTAATCGCAGCCCTTTACCGACCAAGGGCTGCGGTTTTTTTCCGGACCGCAGCCCTTGTGACCTAAAAAAATTTTTTTTTTTTTGCATTTTCTAGCCCAAAATGATCCTAAACAATTATATATATAGAAAAGTATCATTTTACATTGCAAATTATATTTTTTATACAAATATATAAGAAGTTACAAAAACATGGTACTCCAGCCTTGCATTCAATTTGACAGCTTCATATTTTCTCTTCTTGAGGAGCAGCATCCTCTTGTAAAGTCCCGCTTGGCATGCAAAAATACTCCATATGACAAAGATGCATTGCCTCTACACAATATGGCAAGCTCTAGAGCGTCATATAGACTGATCAGACTAAGGCATCCATAATAAGCACCAAAGTATGAAATCTTACCTATGCAGCTTTCAGTTTGACATCCTTCAAAGAAGCTCTTGGCTACAACCAAAAATTTAGTCCGTACAAATAATCAGTTCAAAAGAAACCAACATCCTATATAAAGAACAATCTCAAACGAACTTACGCCATTCATATAGCAAATCATCTTCTAAAGCAGAATACAAGTTTGAGAAAAAGATGTGCATATGATCGGGAACACAAAGTTGATTGACATATTAATGCATAGCAATGCACCTTTAGGAAGTTTGGTATAAGATTTGACCCGTCATAAAGGTTCTTTATCCACTATTCTTCAACATAAACTATCCTGCATCACCAGATCAATGAATGGCCAGGTTAGCTATATCTACCTTCCTCTAGTTATACATACTAAAGTACAGAGTTGTACTTGATTCCGCCACAGCACCACTTCTTCCAATGTGGTGCCTTCAATGAGCTTTTCTGCCTATGTTGCAGAATTTTGAGGATGGCAAGGTGGTTGTGTGTGTGTACGTGTTTGTGTGTGCTGGGAGGGGGGTAGAGATGAAGCCTTATCTTTTTAATTGCATATAGATTAATGCAATCATATTACTGTATTTTACAGCTAGCACCAGAAGAAAAATGGAGAGATTTTCTAATCAAATCCAAAATATAATATGGAACATCCTCAATAACGTAACATGTGATTTAAATCTTGGCTCATTTCGTATGCATAATTAACATACAGCTAGCAGATACCAAAAATCCAGGAAAGCAACACAAGTTGTGTTGATCACATGTGCTAACTACCAGTAAGAAATACTATGACAGCAGGACTATGGCTATATTTTGACTTCCCAAAATCTATTTCAGATAGATAGAGTTATGGCTTTATTTGACAGAAACGGACGGTTTGAACACAGCTTTCAAATGCTGCAATAATAACCAGGAACATATAGTATATCTGTATATATTTATACCGTATAAGGGAGTTATGAACTTACTATCTCCAAAATTGCTAATGAAGATCAGTCTATCTACCTTGACAAGACGAACCTGCAGAAGAAAATAACATGAACAACAAAGTTAACAGAGTATATAAAGCTAGATTTCTTTATAAACAGAAGCAGCAGAGTCTGCGTGACGTCCAATGCACGAAAAAATTCCAAGTGTTTTGAGGAAGATGAAAAGATGATACCTTTGTCCTAACTGAAAGTGGATTGGCAACAATGAACTTGAAAAGCTGAGGCAGATATTTGCGATAAGCATCACCAGCATTGTACAAAGCACTACATACCAACCTAAAGATGATAGGGAAAGAAAGCATTAACAATATAAAGGACAAAATTCAGTAAGCATTACCAATAGTCTAGTCTAGCTTACGTGTGTGCCCCCAATTCTTTCACATCATGTTCCACAATAAAATCATAACGTCCCCCAGCACGTATAGTTTCTAGTTTCAACAGGTGATTTCAATGTATCCATTAGCAGTACCCACTGCCTTTCAGTTTGGATTTCCGCCTGCAACCAACGACAAATTCTTACAAAATCACCACATTGTGACAAAATTATAAAATTGAATTAACACTTTAATCCAAGTTTACAATATCCAACATTCATAAATCATACTTCATATTACAAAAATGACCTATCATTTCATTCATTCCTTCATTCATTCATTTACCAATCACCAAACAACAACAAAACAGCAACATTTTACTCTCATAATCGATGAACCTCGAAAGTGGAACTCTTATTAATACTAGTGTAGCAAAAATCACCAATCATTACATTCATTCAGCAATCACCAAACAACAACATTTTACTCTCAAAATCAAATTTCTGAGTATACAAAATTAACAACATCAAAAAAAGGTACGACTTACATTAATAACAATATCTCGAACCTCAAAGTAGAGCTATTATCAATACGAACATAGCAAAAAACACCGATCAGCACATTCATTCAATCACCAAACAACAAGAAAACAGAATCATTTTACTCTCATAATCAAAGAACCTCGATACTAGAACTCTCACCAAACAAGAAGAAAACAACAACATTTTACACTTAAAATAAAATTTGTAAGTAAACAAAATTAACAAAAAAAAAATAAGGCAATGACTGACCTTAATAACAATATCTCGAATCTCAAAACTGGAACTATTATTAATACTAATATAGCTACAAAATGTCTCTCCCAAATAAATCGCCCTAACAAATCAAAAATCAAACAAAAAAATCAACAAAATTAACAACAAAAATAAAGATGAGAGAGAGAGATAGAGAACACGAACCCGAAGGATTGCGGGAGAACGAGGAGGCCAGAGAGACCAGACGCTTAACCGAGAAGGATCATAGAGAAGGAAACGAGAGCGAAAGAAGAGATCGGGATTTGAGGAGAGAGAATCGGAGAAGAGAGGAGATCGGCGGGGTCGAAGAGGATTCTAGTAGCACCGGAATCCCCAGCATTTATCGAATTCACCCCGCGCCCCAAAATCAACCTAATCAGAAACCCTAAAATCACGGCCTCACACATAAAGCCGTCGATGCTAAAGGATCAGTGACGTGGAGTGATGCCAATCGTTGATTGTATAGGCGACGACAACGGATTTGGCAGTGGTGTGAAGAGGACAGACGAGGGAGTGTGGTGGTCGGGAGATTTGTGAGGGGAAACCTTAGCCCCTTTGTGAGAGAGGAGAGATAATATGAGAGAGAGAGAAGGGATATTGCGACTTTGTGAGATTTGCTCAAGTTTGTTCACTGCACGTTTATTATTCGCAGTTGTGAGAATTAATGATAAAGGGCTGCGGTAAGCCCAAAAACCACAACCCTTAATTCTTATTTTCTTTTGTTTTTCGCGGGTGGGTTAAGGGCTGCGGTTTAGCCCATAAACCGCAACCCTTAATTCTCAAGGGCTGCGTTTTCAAATAACTGCAGCCCTTGCACCGCAGCCCTTGGTCTATTTTCCTCTAGTGCTTGAAGTTGGGGTAAGTTTGATGCCTTTATCCGTAGCAAGCAAGCTTCACCGTGAAATTGAGTCATCCAAGAGAACCCCAATTAGTCGACCGCACTATAGGAAGACCCATTGGAGAGTTGTTAGATGTGCCGATTTAAGTCGGTAAGTTCACCATTCCTTGTGACTTTGTGGTTATGGATATGGATGAAGACCCTTACAAACCATTGATATTAGGGATATCGTTCTTAGAAAGGGCGCGTATGCTCTTTGATTATTGCAAAAACACTCTTACCTTGAGAGTTGGCAATGATCGAGAAGATGGTGTTTGGGCTTCCTAAAGCCATGAAGCGACCACTAATTGGAAGATGTAATAATGAGAGTAAATGTCTTGGATATGGTGAGAAGAATGGAGAGATCTATGGAGCTTAAGGACCCTCTTCAAAAGACCTTTTTGGGTGAGGTAGAAGGCGGAATGCAATATGAGAAGGAGTATGAGAAACTCCATGATGAATACGAAGTCTACCATTCACCCAATGGAAGCTTTGAGATGCTTAACAAGGAATTGGAGGAGAGTTCAATGCCTCCTCCCAAGGTAGAGTTGAAACTTGTTCCCACTTCCCTTAAATATGATTTCCTTAATGATGATAAGGTTGGCCATATTATTGTTAATGCGAAGTGGTGGGACGCGGTCGCACGCGCTACAAAAGATAAAAGTATATTTTCCTTCTTTCCAATACAAATGAATGTAAGTGGCAAGTAGGGTCGTATCCACAGAGACTTGGGGACTAACTCGTACTTATAATAGATCAAATGGGGGTTTTGCAATTAAAGAAATGAATAACTAAAATATAAATAACTAAAGAACAATAAAGAAGTAAGGTAATCAATAAGAGAAGAATCTTGAGTTCGGTTAATGGCCACTTCGACTCATACTATTGATCATTGGTTTCTCAAATGTGTAACTTTACTCTTAATTACTCAAAGCTGGAAATCAAATTACTTTCCCTCAAAAGAACCGTTAAACAATCATAATCAGATGATCATTAAACTTGAACTATAGACTAATCTAATCTAATCAGAGATTAAATTCAAATCGATAGAACGTCAACGAACTAGGAAACAATGAGCCAATTAACAAATTGCTAGCACAACATATTCAAATTGGAAATTGTGATTTCTCTAGTGATTAATCAAGAATAATCAGATTCATTAACCAAACCCTAGATTGTTACTCATGAAAGAAGAACAGATGATTCGGCATCAATTCTAAATCCTAGCAAAAGATAAGTCCGATGTATATACTAGTAGTAATCCTAGCAATACATACAATAATCATAGATCAAAAACAAGAAATCACAATTATAATTAAGAAAAAGTTAACAAAGAGAAACCTCTTAATAATAGACCGAAGCTTGATTAACCGTTCTCAAGACTAGATTTAGGCTACGATCGACATAGAATCCATCAAAGAAATTTCAAAGTAATGATCTCAAAACTCCAAAGGGAAAATAGGGATTAATTTCTCTCTATTCTCTCTAATTAGGTTTGGGATTACATAACATAAAAACAAAACAATGTTTTTCTAATTAATAAAAAGTACCGAAGGCCGAAAACATTCGTCGAAACACAACAGGGTCGAAGTGCGCGACTCGGGCATCTATGGCGCGCGAGTTGGGCATTTGCTGCTGTGCACAATCCTTTGATGCTTGATATGTGCGGGCCGTGCGTGTATGGCGCCCGACTCGAGCACTCGCCACTGCTTGGGATTTGATCTTCAATAAACGCCCGAGGTGGGCTCTTAAACGTCCATGGTGGGCAATCATTGATGTAGGTACACTAAGGGATGAACTTGGATAACAACCATCGAACTCTAGACTTCAAGGGACTTTGTGAGCTTAATCCACCTGTAAATGATCAAAAGCATATGGAACCACAACATGTCCTTAAATCTTCTCTAATGCATCAAAAGCATCATAACTCCCTCTTCTTCACACTATGGTTTAGATGAGTAAAACTCTCCTTCTTAAGACTTAAACCTTAGTGAAATGGACTTCTCAACGCTCTATAATAGCATATAACTTGGTCACATCAAATACCCCCACACTTGAACTTTACTCGACCTCGAGTAAACTCAAAATAAAGGTCAATGAGGCACCCCTTCCAAGCCATTGCTCACCTTTCACTACTCCCCTTATCTCTCCATCCTAGTGTATGATAAAGGTTTGCTATTTCCCCATATTCTCTCAAAGCTAAGTCTAAGGGTAAGAGTGACCCCCACACTTGAGCTAAAAGCTCACCTGAAATAATGTAAATAACATTCTCATACTATACTCAACACCAAGATAATAAAAATGTATTACTTTAAATCCCGAAAGATCTCAAAAGATTCAAAGCCATTCCAATCTGCACAATACCATAACCATCCTCATGTTATGAAATGATAAAAACAAGTTTGAATCCTAATAAATCTCAAAGGACTCGAACTTGGACCATCTAAACACAATCCCAACAATCAAGCTCCTTATTTCTCCAATGATGAGTGAGCTCTAACCTATTCGCATCTAACTCCGGACACCAAGATGAAAAACCTACCCGAGGCACTCCTTATATCACCAACCCTCCTGATGACACCAACTCCGACAAATGATTTCAAATTTCCTCTCTTTTATCTCTCATTTTGCCTAGGAGCCCTTTCGGGTTTTCATCCTAGCTTCACACATGTTTTTTCATTTACGAACTCACCATCTCACCCGCTCTAATTAGCCACTTTTTTTTGCATAGATTGCCCTTTCGGGTTTTCAACCTATCCGGGCCCCCATTTTTGCCTGAGTCACACGCCCTTGCGGGTTTTCAACTCAGCGGGTTTCATTTCATCACTTTTTTTTCCTTTTATTATTATTATTTTTTTCCAAAAATAAAATGTATAAACATCAAATAAAACAATGAGAATTTCCTCCCCCTAACTTAATCTAGACATTGTCCTCAATGTCAGAGCAAGTACAAGAAAAACACATGAAACGAAAAGGGGAGCACTCAAAAACCGACTCTCACAAAATTTCTCACTCCCTCAACAATACCAATCAAAAACAATTCACCCCAACAACATGAGAAAACACATTGATGACAAACGCACACACCATCTCACAACCCGACTCCCTATAGTAGAACCAAATCCAAAATTAAATTCATTGGGAGAATATAATTTCGAAATTTGCACCTTATAGTAGAACCAAATCCAGTATGCAAATGCGCATTGTTGCTTGGCCACCATAAGCATCGCTCATGTAACTCCTACATCAATCTCGACCCTCCAATTTCACCAACGTCTCTCAAATGGACACCTCTCAAAGGTGTCTTAATGTATTTTGGCTTAAGTTGGGTTATGATTGGCTAATAGTGTTTTGAATTGTAGCTCGGGAAACAAGAGGGGTAATGGTGGGTGAAAGATAATTTGTTGTGGTGGAGTATAAAAATGGTGAGGTTTAAGAGTAAGAAGGAAAAGAAAGGGAAAAAATAGAAAAGAAAAAGAAAAAAGAAAAGAAAAAAGGGCTCGGGTTGCTTCCTGAGTAACGCTAAGTTTAAAGTCGTTAGCTCGACCTTATACCTCCCACAATCAGTCCGGGAATGGTTCAACTCCTTGTTCCAACACTTGTACCTGTAATTCTGATGAGACAACTTCCTACACAGCTAGCGTTAGTGATAACTGTGTATAACTATGCAATAAATCAGGTGGTCTCTCATGCTTTTGCAACCTCACTACCTCCAATGACTCATATCCCTCACTGGTATCATATGTATAACATTCTATGGACTGAATAGTACCCACAAAGCATGAGGGATGTTCAGTCACTAGGGAATTCCTAGACTCGTGAATACCAAATGCTTCTATATGTCCCCCAAACTCCACAGTTAATGAACCAGCACCAACATCAATTTTTGCACTGGATGTTTTCAAAAATGGCCTCCCTAAAATAACGGGAGAAACATGACTATCAAACTCTATGTCCAATACATAAAGGTCGATAGGAAACTGAAGTTTACCAACATGAACTAACACATCCTCTACTTTACCCTTGGGATAAGAGTTGGATCTGTCAGCTAATTGCACTATGATTCGTTGCATGCAAAGGGCCAAGCGCTAAAGACTTATATAGTGAAAATGGAATCACATTAATTGAAGCACCTAAGTATAACATAGCTTTAGGAATACCAACTAGTATTTTGACCCGGGCGAGGGTCAGTTACAATAAACAAATATTTTTTTCGTATTTTTTAATCCATTAAGAAATTGAAATGTTCATGTCATGAAGTGATAAATAAAAAAATCTGAAAGGTTTGAGTTTGAAATAATAGCTTAATAAGAATTGTTGTAAGATAATATGACATCAATAGTCTCTTGTTAGTTAAAAGTAATAAGAGTGTTACAGATGTATATACTTGTTTAAGTCCTTTTAGTTAAGTATAATTATTAAAAAGACTTTATCATAATGTATTTGAAACATTAGACAATAAAGCCATAATGTATTGATTGTTAAGCTCTTACTTTTTATTTCAAAGGTCACGTGTTCGATTCCTTGCAGTTGCACAATATTTATATTTTTTTAATTGAGGGCTACACATGGACATAAAAAACATTTGCATTAGAAATTTGAGGAGGGTGCCACGTGGCACATCGACTTCCTTGTGCACGCCTTTTAATATATTTGTATAGATATCATTAATAGTGCAAGGGATTGTAAACATGCCTGGGTCATCATATTTGGGAGGAAGTGCATGATGAGAAATAGCTGAAACATGCTCGTTAGTTGTCTCTACTTTGGTAAAACAGGGGAACTTACCTCACATTCGCGTACTGCCTTGTATAACCTTTGTTGCTTTCATACCTTCTATCGGCCCGCAAAGCTTCTGGAAAAGGTGGGGGAGGCCTTTGTTTTGGAAGTAAAGTGACTTCCTTGTCTCTGGTAACCATGTTTTCCCCCTGTGTCAGCTGTGTATCACCCCTTATCATGATAGCGCTTACATTCTTCTTTGGGTTTACTTCTGTTTGGGAGGGTAATTTTCTAAACTCACGAGCCTCTGGCCTGCTCAATGCACTAGAAACCTGGCTCATATGTGTTTCCAAATTCTTTATACTAGAGTGGGTTTCCTCCTGGAACTGTACCATATTCCCTTGCATGTTGGTCACATTCTTGGTTAAGGCATTGAGCATATCTTCAGTTGACATTGTGGAACTTTGCGTCATATCTGAATTATGACCCTGATGATGACCCTGAACTGGAGCTTGAGGTCTCATGAACTATTGTTGTGGCTGATGATATTGTGTGGGTTGTTGGTTACCTTGCTCATTACCATTCCTCAACCTCGGATTATCTCTCCAACCAGGATTGTATGTGTTGGAATAAGGGTCATACCTCCTTTGATTCCCTGAGCCTTGAAAACCAAGAGCTTTGACTTCCTCACTTGATCCTTCTTGAAGTTGTGGGCAATAATCAGTGGGGTGATCTGAAGCACATATCCCACATGCCTTAACTTGTTCTGTGTGTCCCTTAACAATGAGCTCCCTTACTAGTGAGGTAAGAGCTTGAACCTGTTCTTCAAGTTTGGGATTTTGCACATTTGAGCTACTCACATTCACCTTCTTGTGGGTGGATCGCCTACTAAAGTGCATGCAGCCTTTAGAATGCTCCTCTATCAAAGCTTTAGCGTTTGCTGCAGTCTTATTTATGATCCATCCACCACTAGCTGCATTAATCATCCGCACATCATCATCAGAAAGCCCATTATAGAAGTATAAGATCAAATCTTCCTCACTATATCCATGATACGGGCAGCTTGCACACAACCTCTTAAAACGCTCCTAATATTCAAACAAAGGTTCATCATATCGCTACTCTATGTTGTTGATCTCTTTCTAGAGTGTGGATGACTTTGAAGCCGGAAAATGTTTATCAAAGAACCGCTTCTTCCTTTCAGACCAACTGGAGATACACCCCGGTGGAAGATAATAAAGCCAATCTTTGGCCGTATCATTTAGAGAAAAAGGAAACGCCCTCATCTTAACCTCCTCTTCGGTGGCATTACTCGGTTTCATGCTTGAGCACACAACATGGAACTCAGATAGGAACTTGTTAGGGTCTTTACCACTGAGCCCATGAAAAGATGGTAACAGATGAATGAGCCTTGACTTGAGCTCGAAGGTGGTACCTTCCTCGGGTGTTGGGAAAGTGATACATAGTGGTTGTTGATCAAGATTAGGGGCAGTGAGCTCCCTCAGAGTACGAGTCTCCACCCTAGGTGGCATTTCTTCTTCCAAATTCAATGTAGATGGAAGTTCTTGAAAATTTCTTCTCAATTCCCTTCGCAACCTGAAAAGATTCAATTCTAACTCGGGATCGTATTCCAAACAATCTTGGTTATTAGCAAGGTTGTCAACCATATACTAATCAAATTGTTCTCAAGACTAGATTTAGGCTCCGATCGACATAGAATCCATCAAAGAAATCTTCAAAGTAATGATCACAAAACTCCAAAGGGAAAATAGGGATTAGGGTTCTGTCTCTCTATTCTCTCTAATTAAGTATGGGATTACATATCATAAAAATAAAACAATGTTTTTCTAATTAATAAATCATACCGAAGGCCGAAAACATTCGCCGAAACACAATAGGGTCGAAGTGCGCGAGTCGGGCCTCTATTACGTGCGAGTCGGGCCTTCACTGCTGCCAATCTCTTGCCTTCGCTCGAAGTGCACGGGTTGTGTGCTGCTGGCGCGCGAGTCGGGCATTCGCTGCTATGCACGATCTTATGATGCTCGATATGCGCGGGCCGTACGTGTATGGCGCCCGACTCGGGAACTCGCCACTGCTTGGGATTTGATCTTCAACAAACACCTGAGGTGGGCTCTTCAACGCCCATGGTGGGCAATCATTGCTGTAGGTACACTAAGGGATGAACTTGGATAACAACCATCGAACTCTAGACTTCAAGGAGCTTAATCCACCTGTAAATGATCAAAAGCATATGGAACAACAACATGTCCTTAAATGTTCTTTAATGCATCAAAAGCATCATAACTCCCTCTTCTCCACACTAAGGTTTAGATGAGTAAAACTCTCCTTCTTAAGACTTAAACCTTAGTGAAATGGACTTCTCAACGCACTATAATCGCATATAACTTAGTCACATCACGAAGCTTGAGGGCACTCAACTAAACGATTTGATGAGTGTTTTAAATGAAAATAGAAGTTCTCTTGGCTTTTCACTTCATAACCTTTAGGAGGTAAGCCCATCTCTTTGTATGCGCCGCATTGACCTTGAGGATGATTAAGCGTCCTCCATTTTAAATCCTATCTGCCGTAGCAAATGGGTTAGTGCAATCCAAGTAGTTCACGAAAAAGGAGGCATGACCATTGTTCAGAATAAAGACGAAGAGGCAGTGTCCACTAGGTCAGTGACGGGTTGGCGTATGTGCATAAATTACCGAAAATTGAATAAATCCACCTGTAAAGATCATTTTCCCATCCGCTTCATAGATTAAATGTTGGAGAGATTAGCTAGTTACACACATTTTTGCTTCCTTAGCTTGATGGGTATTCGGGATTCTTCCAAATCCCGATTCACCCTATTGATTAAGAAAAGACAACGTTTACGTGTCTATATGGCACCTTGTCTTATCGGAGGATGTCGTTTGGACCATGTAATGCACCTTCTATGATTCAAAGATGTACGACGGCCATTTTCTCCGACGTGATCGAAAATAGAAGTTCTTATGGATGATTTTTCAGTTTGTCGTTCATCATTCGACATGTGCCTTCACAATTTGTTTAAAGTTTTATTAGAAAGATGTTGAAAGATGAGCCTAGTGTTAAATTGGGAGAAATATCATTTCATGGTAGAAGAAGGAATAGTTCTTGGGCATGTGAATTTCTAGTCGATGCCTCAAAGTTGATCCTGCCAAAGTTAAGTTAATCAAACGCCTGCCACCTCCAACAAATGTTAGAGGTGTAAGGTGTTGTCTTAGCCATGTCGGTTTCTTTCGGTGGTTTATTAAAGGATTTTCGCAAATAACCGAGCTATTAACTCAAGTTTTGGCGAAAGATTCCCCCTAGCTCTTTACTAATGAGTGTTTGCAAGCTTTTAACAGGTTGAAAGAGGCGCTCATATCATCCCCCAATCATGCAACCACCAATTAGGAGCTCCTTTTTGAGCTCTTGTGTGATGCATCAAAAGTTGTGGTGGGGGCCATTTAGGGCCAAAGGAAGGAGAATAAGTTTTATGCAATTTACTACATTAGTAAGACACTGGATGACGCTCGAAAGAACTATTCCACCACCAAAACGGAGCTTTTAGTAGTGGTCTATTTTATTGAGAAATTTCGGCCTTACTACTTGTGGTGAAAAATCACAGTTTTTACATATCACTTCGCATTGAAGTACTTAATGCCAAGATAGGAAGCTAAGTCTAGGCTCATCCGATGGATTTTGGTTCTTCAAGAATTCAACATTTAGCTGAAAGATAAGAAGGAAGCATGGAACTTAGTTTCTAAGAATTCCCTTCAAAGTCATGGAAGGTGTTAAGCCAAAAATCGATGATTCATTTTTTTGATGAAAGATTAATGGCTACGGCCTGCGGTAAAGTCTTCAGCTCCTTGGTTTGCGGATTTTGCTAACTACACTCCTTGCAACTTGATGCCCCTAAATATCAACGCATAAAAAAGAAATAGATTTTTTAGAGAAGTTAATATATGGTTATGTGAAGGAAGACCCTTATCTCTTTAAAAGGAGCCCGAGTATTATCTACCGGCGATGCATTCCGAAAGAGGAAGTAGAATCATCTCCATGTGGGGGCCACTTGAGTGCCGCTAAAACAGCGGCAAAGATTCTAGAATGTTGTTTTCTGGTGGCCTACAATATTAAGGATGAATGGTACAAAGTGAAAGCTTGTGATCCTTTTGTCAACAAATAGGCAATATAAGTAGGCGTAATCAAATACCAATGAGCATCATTCTTCAGCTAAAGGTCTTTGGTGTTTGGGGAATAGACTTCATTGAACCGTTTCCAAGTTCCAAGTTCCAAGTTAAACAAATATATTCTTGTCGCTTGCGGTTATATGTCAAAATGGGTATAAGCTTTGGCATCTCCTACCAATGATGCCAAGGTTTCCATAAAGATGATGAAGAAGATTATATTTCCAAGGTTTGATGTCCCTAGATAAATTATAAGCGATGGAGGACCGCACTTTATAAGGAAATTCCTCAAGGTTCTTTTGGAGAAAAATAGTATCCGACACAATGTTTCTCTTGCATATCATCCCCAAACCAACGGTCAAGCCAAAACCTCAAATTGTTAGCTCAAAATGATCTTGAGAAAAAGGTGGGTCGCTCTAGAACGGATTAGTTCGACAAGCTTAGTGATGCATTATGAGCCTATGGAATCGCTTTCAAGACTCCCATTGGCACAACTCCACACAAGCTTGTGTATGGCAAATTATGCCATTTGGCGGTGGAACTTGAGCATTGAACATATTACGCAATGAAAACTTTTAATTTTGATCTCAAGTTAGCGGGTGAAAAGTGGCTGCTAGACTTTCACACTTTGAAAGAGTTGAGAAGATACACTTACGAAAGTGCCCGTATCTACAAAGAAAGGACAAAGGTTTTGCATGACAAACACATTTTGACGAGAGAATTTAACATTAGAGATCATGTGCTTTTGTTTAATTCAAGACTCAAGCTCTTTTCTGGGAAACTTCAGTCATGATGGAGTGGTCCACTTGGAGTGAAGAAAGTTTTTCCCTATGGTGTCGCGTGGATTTGGAGTGAATGAACGGGTGCACTCAAAGTACATGGTCAAAGGCTCAAGATCTATCTTGTTGACCCAATTCCACAAGCAATGAGTATTGAACTTAAGGAGTATGACTACTCCGCACTCAATAAATAAATAAGTTAATGGCGTTAAGCTAGTGACGTAAAAGAAGCGGTTCTTGGGAGGCAACCCAATCTTCTATGTTGTGTTTTGTATTCTTATTGTGTTTGTATTGTGCAAGTGTTGGTTTGAAGTTCATGTAATGTGATGGATTTGAGAACTTGTGGTGTTGTATGTATATTTTGCCTATAAAAGGATGGAATGAGCTAAGCTTGGGAGACCTTAAGACAAAAAGAAAATTCAAGAACAAGAGCGCATGCTCGTTGCAGGAACCAAGGCACAAGAATTGAATGAGAAACAATGAAATAGGAGTGCACGCTCCCCATAAGAGCTAATGCTCCAGAGGAGAGTGAAAGGTTATCCTTCCGAGCGAGAATTCGCTAGCCTGCTGAAGACAACGAAAGAAGACTGCCAAAGCTAAGCGTACGCTCGGCCTGGAGAGTGAATACTCCGCTAAGGATCAAGCATTCTGTTGAGCAGCAAACCCTTTCCAAGCTCTAACGCGTCTCGATTTTGGTTTTGAAACCCAATTTCGTGCATACTTCACCCATTCACTCCACTCGACTTCTCTCACTCTTGCCTACCCCATCTCTTTAATCTTCCAAAACCCCGACACCACCACATTAAAACACCTCAAATCCTTCCACCACTCACACAAAGAGTTTCAAATCTTCCATCCCCCATCTCCCCATTGTTCTTCACAAGGTCCAATTGTTATTTTCTCTCTCCTCAAGCAAGTTAAAGCAAGCTTAGGGCTTCCAAATTTTGGGTAAAAAGTGCAAAGGTGAGCATAAAAAACAACTCCAAAGTAACAAAGAAGCATCAATTTGGGAATGCATGTAAGTTTCACGCATCAAGGGTAACATTTCTTCCTGAAACTTCTCTTCCCTCTCAACCCATGGGTTTTACTTCTTCAATTTCAATTTTCACTTGATTTGTTTTCTCTCTTTTTGGCGTTAGTTGGTTTCGTAGTATTGGGGAATTTTGAGGTTTTGTGGTTGTTTGCATTGATTTGGTGAATTGTTATTGTAAGTCTTAATTAGGATTAGTGGAAGTTATAAATTGGTTTCGAGGACTTAGAATATTGTTGTGTTGTGGTCTTTGTTTTTGATCTCATGGTTGATTCTTGCATTACATTGCCTTGACCAAACCCTTGACATCGCCGGTAACAAGAGACCCCTAAGCACCAATGGAGTCTTCGGATCCCGTTCGCAACCCGAACCGGAACCATAGTCGTGCCCAACCTAGTCTTACCTTCGGCATTCAAGCCCATCTAAGAAGAACTTTCCAAACTAAACGCATTCGCAACCAAATTCTAGTATCAAAGGACTTGTAGGCAATTTGGCATTCATGGTGACTATAGACACCAAATTTTGAACCCCTGTTACAATTAATAATTTAAAAGGAAAATTTTGGAAAGTGGTTAGTTATTGCATATGGTTCACTAGTATCACATCCTTGGCTTAATAACACAACTTCCAATTGATTAACTTGTAGCAACTTAGAGTGGTGTCACCACCCCCAAGGCCTATCTTCCATTGATTGTATTTATATAACTTTCTAGTTGACCTAATTTTGTTTAATCACAATCCATGCAACCAAGTCGACCCAAGATTCGTTCACAAATAGTTCAAAGTGAATTCACTACCGACCTTCCCTTGGGTTCGACCTTTACTTTCCCTTACTACTAGCTAGTGGGTTGTGTCATAAGAGTTATAAATTATTAAAGTGTTGGTTGACCCTAGAGCGTACGACATCCTCGAAAGTCCCATCAATGAGACTTTGATTATTTTTTTTATTGAAGGCATCGGACCTCGAGATGAGGATTCCTACATATCATTGTGGATGCATACCATTTGTAGTTGTTGATATAATTTTTCTTTTGTGCCTATCTTTTGCCTAGACCTTCCATTCCGGTTTTCAACATAGCTGGCATGGACAGACATTGGAGAAGGAGTTAGGATTGGTATGAAAGGTTTAAGGTTTAAATGAAGATTCAATTGGATGGACCAAGGTGAGGGTTGCGGATGTTTTTTTTTTTTTTGTTGAATGGGAAAGGCCATGGTAAGGGTTAATTGATGGTTTAGGGAAGATTAACAATTTAATGGATTGAAAGATTTAAAATAAGCGGTAGAACTTGTGTGCAAAGCCCTTAGCTTGTCATGAAATCTTTGCCTTCGGCTTTTTCTTTCTTCTTATTTTTTTCCTTATGTTTACTCTTTTGCTTTTGCTTTTGCATATTTTTTTTTTTTTTTTTTGCAATTGGCCTAGCATTGAATTTTTTATGAAGTAAGGCTTCCACACAAGTTTTTGCGATTTTCAGATATAGAAGATTTGAAGCCTTTTTTGTGGAGCTTTGGTTTGAAGGAATATGCATTGACGATTTCTTATGGCGGTGATGGCCTTTTTCAGTGATGGAGGGAAAAGGTAAAGGAGCTCCCAATCCAAATTATATCCATTTCTCTTCTTTTTTTTCATTTTATCAAAGGTTTTCTAATTAATTTAGCTTTAATAATTGAACTTAAAGCACTAATGGTAATAGAAGGCTGGCCAAAATGAAATGAAATTGCAATGATTTTATTAAAATAAAAGTAAGGGTACATCAATTAGAATCCTTTCAAAAAAAAATTAGAATCCTAAAGACATAAACTCGAGGAGGAAAGAGCAAAAAATGGCTAGGGGAAGATTCTCCAACTCAACCTAGAAATCTGAAATAAAATGCTACACCTTATGAACTACTGAAAGCCATAAAGATGAAGACGGCTTTTTAATGATCTTCAGGGTATTCGACCCTCATATTTTGGGAGGTCTCCCAATGATACCTTTTTAGACAGTTTTCCCATTAGGAAAAATTGACATTATGGGTCTGAACTTTGTGTGATAATTTTTAAAAGGTTTGAACTATTGATTAACTTGTGTAGGTCCCTACTTTAAGGGGTCTTAACTTTTAGCGGGCCTCGGTGGATCGAAAACTCGAAGATTTTTTTTAAAATCTCACCTAGTTCCTACTTCCCTCCCTCAATTAACCCTTCTGGTGTGACCCAAGTTTTACGAGTTATGACCTATTAAGCCAGTTTCAAGTCACTAAGGCCCGCTAAAAGTTAAGACCCCCTAAAGTTGGGACCTACACAGGTTAATCAACAGTTCATACCTTTTAAAAATTATCACCCAAAGTTGAGACCCTTGTTGTCAATTTTTCCTTCCCATTATGTTAGGATCTATGATGTCACAGCCATAAGACAAGCTCTTGAGTACAGGACTGGATCATTGCATTGAGGTTATGGTGGAGTCTCTCCAATGAACTATTCTTCATCTCGTCCTTTGATGGTGGTTCAAAAGTTTCTAATGGGTGATCATTGTGTCCTTGATTAGTCTTGAAATGGGCTAACCTTTTTCCCTCTATATTGGGGATTCTCAAGTTGTAACGTCTTAAACTATCCTGAATATAACATGAACTCCACCTGTATGTTTTGAAATGAAATTTTAAATTTGAGATAAATAATTTTCAAATAATTTGAATTTTTTAAAAAGTTATGTGTTTGAGAATAGGACGGTGGTTGACCATGATGGTGACATGGGCTTATATGAAGATGCTCACACACTACAAGAAAAGTGCAAATTAACGACGGCCTGTCAGCGACGGTTGACAAAACCGTCGGTATATTCATAATAAGCGACGGCTATAAGCCGTCTTTGATCACCGTCTGCTTTTGTATAATTTAACGACAGTTTAGCTGTCGTTGATAAATAACGACGGCTATAAGCCGTCGTTAATTTTGTGGAAGTAAAGCAGAAATTTTTTTAGCTTGGGCGACGGTTAGAAATGGTCGTTGATTCTGAAGGGGGGGTTTAATTGAATCTGGTGATTCAGTCGGGTTTTATTTTCAACAAAAAAAAGGAGGGAAGTGCAGCGATTTTTGCAGCGACGCAACCACCTCCACCTGCCTTTCCTCCTTCCTCCAGCCAACGGCAGCGACCCACCTCCACCTCACTTCGCCGGCGGTAAGCTTTACTTTCTCCTTTTTTTAAAAAAATTTTTGAGTTTAATGAACCAAACCCTAACAGTTGGGTTTTTTCCTCGTGAGAGAAGTGCACTTCAGGCGACGAACTTCGGCGACGAACTTGGCATCGACTCTTGCCGGACCGACATTTCGCCGGTGGTAAGCAGTGCCAATTTCTTTTTTTTTTTTAATAATTTGTGTACTCATGAAACTAAACCCGTAAAATTGGGTTTTTGGTAATTCTTGTTATTTCCGCTAAAAATTCGAATCTTGTTTTTTTCGTCAGTTTTTTACTCACATTTTGTTAGTCTTGCTTTATTTTATGTATATTTCTTCATGTAAGTGTTTGATATTATAATATATCATTTCTTTAATCAAAGTTCATACTACTTATAATTTTTTCGAGATAATTTCATAGTCGATTTTAGTGACTTGGTGAGTGAAATCAAGAACAAGAAAGAGCATGTGGGTATTTTTGTTTTCTAACATTTGGTGGAAAAAAAGAATGGGTGAAAGTAACCCAAAATTGTTGGACTTAATATCAAAGGAAAAACAAAGGATGATGAATAATGAAGAAAGAAGATATGGGTGTTGTTCATATGATGAAAACAAGCTTGAACTTAGGCTATATAATTTTTTAGTTTATATTACTTTGAAGATTAAGTTACTTTAATTGTATAAGTTTAAGTTACTATATAATTATCACAATAGTTTTTATAGTGGTTCGTTTATTAAAGGTTATAAAAGTTATAAACTATATAATTATCACAATAATTTATTTATTGCACATTCCTTTATTTAGTTTACACTATTTAAATTGTTTATATTGTTTTTGACATATTTGTTTTCGTGGAAATAGTTTGGATGATGTTATAAATTTAATTTAAGTGTTTAAATAAATATGTTTGCATCGTCATGTGCCTAGATACCCGTTCAAGGTATACTCATTAGGAGTATATCTTGAATAGTCCCCGTTGGGATTGTTCTTCGACGTTTGACCCCACTTAGGTGGTGAATGTATGCCTTTTGTTCTATTCTATGTAATTTTCGGTCATGTTGTTTCTTCTATGCTTGTTCTCTGGGTACATATGTAAGCTTTTACGAAGCTCACATTGTGTACTTGGAGAACTCATGGGAAATCTTGCCGGAATTTACGTAGAAGCGAATAGTTGGCATACATTCACTAAGTGGGGTTAGACGTCGAAGAATGGGTTAGGTTGGAGTGATAAGGACCTTTGGACATCATTTTAGGCCCTATATGTATTTCACACAAATGTTTTAATTGTCCGTATGATGGTTGTTAATGAGTAGTGTGGTTGAAATGCTTTAGAATTGTAGAATTGGTCACCATGAAACGGAAGGAGCGTTGGTGGATGTATGATAGATATGACAATGTGCGTAACTTGAGGCCCGAGTTCTTGAGGGGGGTTGATGAATTCATTGACTTTTGCAAAGTAAATCCCGAAAGCCCAGGTAAGGATGAAGTTAGATGTCCGTGTCCGAAATGCAAGAACAGACGTATGCATGCCGCAGACACGGTTAAAGTGCATTTGTATAGCAAGGGCTTTATACCTGATTACTACGGTTGGTATTCTCATGGTGAAGAGTTACCTCAACCCGCGTAAGAGCTATCTAATCCATACCGTGAAATGGTTTTCGATGCTCTTGGGAATAATCCGGAACCGTCCACTTGTTCAAGAGCCTAGTGGAATGGAGGAGGAGCCTAATCCTCAAGCAAAGGTGTTTCTTGACCTATTAAAGGCTTTCGAGGAACCGTTGTACGACGGGAGCTCCATGTCTGTGTTGGAAATGGCATCTAGAATAGTATCTTTGAAGTGTGAGTACAATTTGCCACATAGGTGTGTTGATGCTTTTGCTTCATTAATGAAAGAAGCAATACCTAACAACAACAACATGAGTGACACATTTTACGATACGAAGAAGATCTTGGAGGGATTAGAGCTTCCCCACGAAAAGATTCATGCTTGCCCGAAAGGTTGTATGTTATTTTGGAGAACTGATGCACACTTGGACAGATGTAGAGTGTGCGATTGCGACAGCATACAAGAGGACTTCTAAGGGGTCTTTAGTTCCAATGAAAGTTCTCGATTTATTTCCCAATCACACCGAGATTGCAGAGGTTGTATGCAACAAAGAACGTTGCTTGAAGAAATGACATGGCATGCCAAAAATCCAAGAGCCGAAGACAAAATGGCTCACCCTAGCGACAGTGAAGCTTGGAAGCATTTGGATAGATCCTTTGGCGAATTTGCATCTGAGCCTAGGAATGTTCGACTCGGTTTGTGTACAGATGGGTTTGGTCCACATGGAAAGTTTGGGGGTCAATATTCATGTTGGCCGGTCATCTTAACCCCGTACAACTTGCCGCCATCGATGTGCATGAAAAAACCCTTCATGTTCCTTTCGTTGCTCGTTCCTCGGTCCTAAAAATCCGAAGGGAAACTTGGATGTGTACATGCAACCCTTAATCGAGGAATTGAAGCAATTATGGGATGTTGGAGCAACTACTTATGACATTTCTAGGAAACAAAATTTCAATATGCGTGCCGCCATTCTTTGGACAATAAATGATTTTCCCGCTTACGGTATGTTATCCGGGCTGGTCCACACCGGGAAAAAGGCTTGTCCTTATTGTATGGATAAATCCAAAGCTTTTTGGCTCGAGCATGGGGGTAAAGTTTCTTGGTTTGATTGTCACCGTCAATTCCTTCCTCAAGATCATCCTTTTCGTAAAAACAAAGTAGCTTTTGCGAAATAAGGTTGAAAAAGGGTCTCGCACCACACATCATGTCCGGGGAGGAGTTGTGGTCATGTGTTAAAGACTTGCCAAAGGCTACGGATGGACCGAGATGCACTTAACGCTTTGAAGAAGTTGAAAAATGGGTGGTTCAAACAAAGCTGTCTTTGGGAGCTCCCATACCTGGAAAGATCTCGCATCTTCGTCACAACCTTGACGTCATGCACATTGAGAAAAACTTCTTCGACCAACTCATTCACACAGTTATGGATGTGAAAAAACAGACGGCCAGACACCGTTGCATCTAGAAAAGACATTGCTAAATTGTGCAAAAGGCCTCAACTTCATGTCACCAAGGATGCAAACGGAAAAGAAACTCCACCAAAAGCACCTTTCGCACTGGACAAGTCCCAAAGGAAAGTATTATGCAACTGGGTCAGAGATTTGAAATTTCCCGATGGCTATGCTTCCGACTTAACAAGATGTGTGGACATGCAGTCCGGTAAGCCGCACAAGTATGAAAAGCCATGATTGTCATGTCTTCATGGAAAGATTATTGCCGATTGCATTAAAGGAGTTGCTTCCGGTTCATGTGTGGAAAGTTGTCACCGAGATTAGCCTTTTTTCCGTGATTTGTGTTGCTCCACCATCACAAGTAAGTGACATGGAAAGATTGGAAAAGGACATAGCCGAGATCCTTTGTAAACTCGAAAAGATTTTCCCACCATCATTCTTCAATTCCATGGAACACTTACCAGTTCACCTTCCACGCGAAGCTAGGCTATGTGGTCCCGTGCAATACCGTTGGATGTATCCCTTTGAAAGGTACTTATCCTTCATTTTCATATATCCTTTTTTATTGTTGTTCGCAATTGTGTAACTCTTTTTGATAACCACCTTCTTAGGTTCCTCAATCATTTGAAACGCAAAATTGGTAACAAGGCTCGTGTGGAGGGTTCTATTTGTAATGCATACTTGTGTGAAGAGATTGCAAACTACTGTTCAAACTACTTTCAGCAAGGAGTGGATACTAAGACACGAGATTCAGCCGTAATGTAAATGATGAAGTTGATAGGATGCTCGACGAAACTGCCCCGGAACTATTCAGGGTTAATTGTGGTCGGCCGTCTAATGCAGGTGGAACACGATTTTTAACCGAAGTGGAACTACAACGTGCACACCTATATGTGTTAGCAAATACGGGCATCTTACAAGAATTTGAGAAGTAAAACACTTGTTATTAATCATATTATTTATAAATTTAACTTTCATTTTTAATTTAGACATTAACAATTGTTATGTTTGTAAGGGATTTCGAGGACCACATTCTTCAAATTCGACCTACTCTACGTAGGGAAGATGTGTGGGTGCAACATGAAGCAGAATACCTTGATTGGTTTAGATCGAAAGTGAGTTTGTGTGACTATAGGTTATTCAATAGGTTATTCAAGAAATGTTAATGGATTAACAATATGAATGAATTTTAATAGGTTATTCAAGACAAACCCAATGATGATGTACTTGTTTGCTTTGGCAATGGGTCCTTCGACATTAGTTCGCACTTGGAATAGATACTATGTTAATGGATACAATTTCCAAACAAAAGCATCAAGCAAACACAAATCCACCATGAATTATGGAGTGTGTGTGTCTAATGATGGAGGGAGTGATTTCTTTGGTATTCTAGATGATGTTATAGAATTGAAGTTTACCGGTGCTCGTAGTCAATATAGCACAGTTTTGTTCAAGTGCAATTGGATGGACAATGTGAGGGGAATGAACATCGATCAATACAAGCTAGTTGAAGTCAACCACACCAAGAAATACCCCAAGTTTGATCCCTTTGTGCTATCATACCAGGTTAGCCAAGTATATTTCGCACCGTACCCAAGCTTGAAAAGAGATCGTGCTCAATGGTGGGCCGTGTTTAGGACAAAGGCAAGGTCTCGTGATTGATGCTCCGGTTGACTTCGACTTCCTTCGAGAGACAAGTGCTGGGAATCCAACGCTTTGTGATCCAAATGATATTCCCGATTATGAAGGTAGTAATGATGTCGAGTGTGTTGAAGGAGATGATGAAGAAATTTTGTTTGAAGCCCCATCAGGTGATGATGAAGAAGAGTCTAGTTTCGAGTCTGGAGAAAGCGAGGATGATGACGATGACGATGATGGTTTTTGGGATGACGATAGTGATGATGAACTAAGCGAGGATGGGAATTCACTTTGATTTGTTTGAGTATATCATAGCTTGTATTAAGGACAACATTTCAATAAAAATATATGACTTTTGTAATGAAATGTTGAAGATTACTTGTTATGACATTTCCATCTCGTAGTTTTTCTTACTTGTTGTTGAGTAACATGATCCATTCCGCACTCTGTGGTTTTTCTTAGTGTTTTTCTAATATTTAATTAGTACTTGCTTTCTCCCCACTTCCCTTTTCGCATTAATATTAAAATATATGATTGCATTGTGACCACTAATTCTAGTTATTCTAATCAGAATCTACATGGTGGATTTGTAGCATCCGATTATGCTCTTTTAATTATCAAAGATTACATTTTCCTAAGCATTATGATTTGGCCATGGTCTAAAGAGTATGATCAGTTGTTGATTTCTCATGATTTCATTTGGTTTTCGTATTAGGGTGGGGCTAGTGCGGGGGTCAGGGAGTGGGGGGGCTGTCTGCGGGGGTCGGGGAAGGGGGGGGCCGCAGGGGGTCGAGGAGGGGGTGAGGCTGGGCAGTGGGGGGTCGGGGGGGGTGATGTGCGGGGGGGTCGGGGAGGGGGTGTGTGGTGCGGGGGTCGGGGAGTGTGGGGCGGGGGGTCGGGTCGTGGAGGAGGAGTCGTAGGAGGGTGGGGGCTGTGCAAGGGGGGATCGTGGAGTGGGGGAGGGGGCCGCAGGGGGGTTAGGGAGGGGAGGCTGCAGGGGGTGTCGGGGGAGGGAGGGGGCCGCAGAGGGGTCGGGGAGGGGGGGGCGGCAAGGGGGTCGTGGAGGTGGGGGGGCTGTGCGGGGGGGTCGGGGAGGGTAGGGGGGCGTGAGGGGGATCGGGGAGTGTGGAGGGGTGTGCAAGGGGGGATCGGGGAGTGTGGAGGGGATGCAGGGGTGTCGTGGGGGGGAGGGGCTGCGGGGGGTCGGGGAGGGGAGGGTCAGCGGGGGTCGGGAGTGGGGGCCGCAGGGGGTCGGGGGAGGGGGGCTGTGGGTGGGGGGTTAGGGAGTGGGGGGGCGTGCGGGGGGTCGGGGAGGGGAGGGTCGCAGGGGGGGTCGGGGAGGGGGAGGGGCTGCAGGGGGTCGGGGAGGGGGGGGTGCGGGGGTCGGGGAGGGGGTGAGTTGTGCGGGGGGGTCGGGGAGGGGGGGCGTGGCGGGGGGTCGTGGGAGGGGGTGAGGCGTGGGGGGGGTCGTGGAGTGTGGGGGGGTGCGGGGGGTCGGGGAGGGGAGGAGGCTGTAGGGGGTGGGGGGGTCGTGCAGGGGGGATCGGGGAGTGGGGAGGGGGCTGCAGGGGGGTTGGGGGAGGGGGAAGGGCTGCAGAGGGGGTCGGGGAGGGGAGGGGCTGCAGAGGGGGTCGGGGAGGGGGGGCGGCGGGGGGTCAGGGGGGGGGCGTGGGCGGGGGGGTCGGGGGGGTAGTGGGCCGTGCGGGGGGATCGGGGAGTGTGGAGGGGATGCAGGGGGTGTCGGGGAGGGGAGGGTCGCGGGGGGTCGGGGAGGGGGAGGGCTGCAGGGGGGTCGGGAGGGGGGGGCCGCAGGGGGCGGGGAGGGGGTGAGGCTGTGCGGGGGGTCGGGAGTGTGGTGGGGCGTGCAGGGGGGTCGGGGAGGGGGAGGGCTGCAGGAGGGGTCGGGGGAGGGGAGGAGCTGCAGGGGGTCGTGGGGGGGGAGGGGGCTGCAGGGGTCGGGAGGGGGAGGAGCCGTAGGGGGGTGGGGGCAGTGCAAGGGGGATCGGGGGGCGGGGAGGAGCTGTAGGGGGAGGGTGGGGTGCAAGGGGGGATCGGGAGTGTTTCAAGTGAATATGCATATTCTAGTTTTCAAACAGATGCGATCAACTTCTTATCTTCTTGATCAACTTCTCAAATAATCTTCTATAACACCCACATTTACCAACTTGATTTTTGTCTTCCATAAAGAAATTGGACATATAAAATTGATCCTAACTCTACCTTCATTAGCTTATGAATTTAAGCTTACATATTTGGGAAGAGCTTGTTGATAACCACTTAAGATCCAACGTTCTAATTTCTTTGACATAATGTTATTGGATTATTCATACTTTAATGTAATTTGTTTAATCTTGCGCAGTTTTAATTTCTTGCATTTTAGGTAATCATGTCTAATCCCAAGGGTCGCGGAGGTCGAGGTGGCTTAGGTGGAAGCCAAGGTCGTGGGACTTTGATTCCGATGCAGCTTTTTCGCTCACTAGAAGTAGAAGGAAGCCGTAACCCCGTAGTAGAGACACGGGGAGAAGATTCACAGGCACATGACATTGGTAGCCACGCACGGAGACTCCGAACATTCATACGGAGGAAGGTGAAGGTTCTAACCGTGCACCAAGAAAGGTTTTAAGCCCTACTGGATTATGGTAAGTTCGTAAGATACTATATGCTTCATGATACACAAATATGCAATGGTATTCACAATTCACGTGTTTGTTTGGTTTTCAATTCAGGTTCGATGATAACAAGGTTAGTGGGTCCATCACTGACATTTTCCAGGGCCATTTTCGACAACCTTGGTTCAATTACAAGTGAGGTCGACAATGCAACAAAGACGCATTGGTGGAACATTTTCACAAGTATGTATGAATCGAATTATGAAAAATTTCATTGATTATATTACATTATTAATATCTTTGTTTAATGTTTGACTAAAGGGTATTTACGAATGGGCTCCCGAGTTAGAAGGCCTAGTGAGGAAGGATTACAAGAAAAAGCTTCATCTCGTCCGAGAGACTTGCGATATCGGGTGGTTAAGAAAGCCAAAGAAAGGCCGAAATGGTTGGGGGAGACGATCTACGAAGACATGAAGAAGAGAAGTGAAGACCCAACATTTCGGGGAAAATCGAACAGCTAAGAAGAACCGAAGAGGTGGCTCCTCGTCTAATCCAATTGAGCCGTCACACTTTCAGGGTTCTATTTCGACGGCACAACATGCTAGGAAGATGGTAAATATGTTTCACATCTACTACTTAGTGTAATTTACATTTCATTTTCGGTATGAGTAAAAAATTAAGCCTTTGTTCAACAATGTCTACAGCAAAGAGTAGAGGAGGAGTACTCCCTACCGCTCCCGAGTTGTTCTTGAAGACTCATTTCAAGACTGTTCCTCGGAAAAGGAGAAATCCCAGCAAACAAGAAAGCAAAGCAAATCTCGGTACATACTTCTAAACATATATTTATAGGCAAATATGATTGAAAAGTTTGGTGCAAGTTTAGTTAGAACCCAATTTAGGCCATTTCACTTGAAATTGAATGAATACGAGTAGTTTGATGCTAGTTTAAGTTATAAACACCTCAAACATCATATATATAGTTAGTTTAATGTGATTCTAAGTTGTTTTGATTGAAAATACACAAAATAGGAAAGTTAGAACCAAATATAGGCTAATATAGGCCATTTTAGGCCATTTCACTTGAAATTGAATGAATACGAGTAGTTTGATGCTAGTTTAAGTTATAAACACCTCAAACATCATATATATAGTTAGTTTAATGTGATTCTAAGTTGTTTTGATTGAAAATACACAAAATAGGAAAGTTAGAACCAAATATAGGCTAATATAGGCCATTTTAGGCCATTTCACTTGAAATTGAATGAATACGAGCAGTTTGATGCTAGTTTAAGTTATAAACACCTCAAACATCATATGTATAGTTAGTTTAATGTGATTGTAAGTTGTTTGGATTGAAAATACACAAAATAGGAACGTTAGAACCAAATATAGGCCATTTTGGCCAATTTAGGCCATTTCACTTGAAATTGAATGAATACGAGTAGTTTGATGCTAGTTTAAGTTATAAACACCTCAAACATCATATATATAGTTAGGTTAATGTGATTCTAAGTTGTTTTGATTGAAAATACACAAAATAGGAAAGTTAGAACCAAATATAGGCTAATATAGGCCATTTTAGGCCATTTCACTTGAAATTGAATGAATACGAGTAGTTTGATGCTAGTTTAAGTTATAAACACCTCAAACATCATATATATAGTTAGTTTAATGTGATTCTAAGTTGTTTTGATTGAAAATACACAAAATAGGAAAGTTAGAACCAAATATAGGCTAATATAGGCCATTTTAGGCCATTTCACTTGAAATTGAATGAATACGAGCAGTTTGATGCTAGTTTAAGTTATAAACACCTCAAACATCATATATATAGTTAGTTTAATGTGATTGTAAGTTGTTTGGATTGAAAATACACAAAATAGGAAAGTTAGAACCAAATATAGGCTAATATAGGCCATTTTAGGCCAATTCACTTGAAATTGAATGAATACGAGTAGTTTGATGCTAGTTTAAGTTATAAACACCTCAAACATCATATATATAGTTAGTTTAATGTGATTCTAAGTTGTTTTGATTGAAAATACACAAAATAGGAAAGTTAGAACCAAATATAGGCTAATATAGGCCATTTTAGGCCATTTCACTTGAAATTGAATGAATACGAGTAGTTTGATGCTAGTTTAAGTCATAAACACCTCAAACATCATATATATAGTTAGTTTAATGTGATTGTAAGTTGTTTGGATTGAAAATACACAAAATAGGAAAGTTAGAACCAAATATAGGCCATTTTGGCACTTTATATTATTTGAATATGAGTATATTTAACCAAATGCAGGGAGACATACAATAAGAAGTCGGATCATTGTACCACTCGGGGTCACACCGAACCCCGATCCGTTGTATTGGGAGACAGTTGGGGGGAGGAACAAGAGGAAAAGTTCGGGGGTTGGGTCGGGGAGATCATTTGTACTACAACTCGCATCGTGGCGAGGAGATGGTGGCTCTTCACAACCATATGAGCCGTCCATTTTTTCTCAGATTGAGGCGCAAGTGGAGGCAAAGGTCGCCGCACGGATGGGAGAGGTGGAGGCAATGGTCGCAAAGACGGGTGGAAGAGTCACGTCGGGCCCTCATCGAGGAAATGATGAGGAACATGTCTAGTTTCGGCCACATGTTCTCAGGTTGCAACCCAGGCCCCACTCCACAACGCAGACCAGAAGATGACCCAGGGTTTGGTGGTGGCGGTAGTGCTACAGAGCCACCCTTGACAGTGTAGTTTTTTTTGGATTTGGCAACTACGTAACTAACTTATAGTTGGATATAGTTAGTCTAACTATTTTCTTGTAGTGTAAATACTTATCGGCATCTCGCTTCGTTTCTTGATGTGTCGGGTTATTTTTTTTTCAACCCGACTTCTACTTTATTTCCCGACACCGGGATCTATTTTGCGTACATATATTTAATCTAGGTAGTTTGTCTAACTATAGACATTTAGTGTCTATATTTATCGGCATCTAGCTTATTATTTTCTAGCTTTGTCGATATATATTTTTTGTAAACACCGACATCTACTTTATTTCCCGACATCGGGATCTATTTTGTGTACATAAATGTAATCTATTTCATGTAATTATACAAGTATCTATGTAAATTTTAATATATATCAAAATTGCATAATTTTGTAATTGCAAAAAATTTAATGCGATGGAGAAATAGCTTTAGCGTGGTATATTTAGGTGCAGCTGTGCAGGTACAGGTTTAATTATTATTAAGAACAATAGAATTTTAAATAATATTATTTTGTAAGAACAGCGACGGTTGAACAATAAATCAACGACGGCTAGGCAGTCGCTGTAAGGTTCTCTATGCATCCATTGAAACGAAATCAACGACTGCTTTCACATTTTAGCGACCGTTATAAACAGACGTTGATTATTCGAAATCAACGACGGTTTATAACAGTCGCTGGAACAACGACGGTTTAAAACAGTCGCTGGAACAACGACGGTTTAAAACGGTCGGTGATCCAGCGACTGTTGTAAACCGTCGCTGACCTTGGCATCAACGTCGGCTTTAACAACCGTCGCTGATTGTCCATGAACCGTCGTTGAATAAATCACCGACGGCTTAACGGTCGTTGATTCTTGTATCACCGACCATCTTTTTTCCGGCGGCCATTTAACGACGGTTAGCCGTCGTTGATTATTCAGCGACGGCTTTTTAGGCTGCCAACGACGGCTAAAAGCCGTCGTTAATTTGCACTATTCTTGTAGTGACATAGCCTACACTCTAGTTGGGCCTACATGAAAATACAAACATAGGCTAGAATTTTTATTTCGCTTGTAAGAAGATGCAAACATGGGCTTGGGCCTACATGAAACATTTAGGCATGCCTATATAAAGATGCAGACATGGGCTTAGCCCTACATGAAGATGCAAACATGGGCTAGATTTGGACATACATGAAGATGCAGACCTGACCTCGATTTGGGTCTACTTGAAGATGAAGAGAGGCTAGACTTTAATCAGGCCTACGTGAAAGTGCAGACGGGCTAGACTATGATTGGGCCTATATGAAAATGTAGACGGGATGAAAGATTTGGGCCTACATGAAAGTGTAGACAAGCTAGACTATGATTAGGCCTACATGGAAATACAGACAAGGGCTAGACTTTAGGCCTATATGAAGACGCACAAAGTCTATATTATGGGCCTACATGGAAATGCGTGAACATAACCGGACTTTGGGTTTAGACCCACATGAACAAGCAAGCATGGATTGCACTATGATTGGGGCTACATGGAAATGCAGACAGGAGCTAGACTTTAGGCCTATATGAAAATGCACACATGCTAGACTATGAGCTTACATGGAAATGTAGAGAGGAGCTATACTATGGGCCTACATGAAAATGCACACAGGCTAGACTATGGGTCTACATGGAAATCCAGACAGGCTGGACTATGGGTTTGAGCCTACATGAAGATGTGGGCACAAGCTGGACTTTAATTGAGCCTACATGACAATGTAGACATGGCTAGATTTGCATTTCGGCCTACATGCTAATGTAGATTGGAGCAAGAATTTCACTGGGCCTACAAGAAACTACAGACTGGTTGGATTTGGATTATGTCTACATGAAAATGCAGATAAGAGCTAGACTTTAGGTTGGGCCTACAAGAGAATGTGGGCATGGATTAGACTTTAATTGAACCTACCTGAAAATGCAAACACAAGTCAAACTTGGTCTTGGGCCTACATGAAGATGCAGAATTGGACTAGTAATAGGGATTATATGAAAATACCAAGTTGTCCTAGGATGAATGCAAATGGAATTGGATTGATTTTTTGGATTGGGGATCTGTAATATCATTGTATTTGACACAAAATGTTGTGCAACAGGTTTCAATCCCTTAAAGCATGCCCATTGGTTGATCTAAATTGCAAATCATGAGGAGAGAGGGTAAAAAAATTTAATGAGGATAGAGAAAAAAAAAGGAGGAGAGAGGGCTTTGCACAGATCGTTAGAAGGATCCAAAGTGAAGGAAGGAAAATTTGGATCATTGCCACGTGGCCATCTCTGGCTGGAAGAAAGAAATGGGTGCGGGGCCCACGCTGTTGCATGGCAACATCACCACTCTCTTTTTATCAATCCAATGACTAGGATTTGTGCACAATTTATAATGTTCCAAAAATATGCAATTGTAATATTTACTATTTAATTAACTTTATTTAAAAAAAACACCAACGATATATTTTTTTGTCTATAAATAGAGACCAATATTGAGCTACTTGTACACATTTTATTTTTGAGTTAATTACCATATTATTAACGAAATTATAGTTTGCTAATATTATTTAATCACACATATTAATTTTTTACACTCAATAATCATTAATTAATTATTAAATAATCCATAATAAATAAAAAAATGGGATGGAGAAGAGATTGAGGAGAGAAAATATATGGTGGGGTATGATAAAAAGTAGGAAAGAGAATGTGAAGATCTAAAATTATAGATCATGAATGATGTAGAAGAGAGAGGAAGTATTAAAATATTTGGTGATCCAAGATTTTAGATCAACCATTGGTTATGCTCTTAACCATCTATTTAAAATAGGAAAAATTGTAAAAAATAATCCCAAGTTTCAGGTGTCTTCCCATATTAATCCCAAGTTTAAATTATTTTTGAATAATCTGAAGTTTGGGAGTCATCTTCCCATATTGGTCCAAAAGACCTATAATCGTTTGAACCGATTTTAAAAAGTTGATAAGACACCATTTTATTTAAAAAAATCACCTCTAATCGCCTTCATCACCACTCCACTATTAAAATGAAAGGCAAACTAAATGTTTCACGCAAGATATCGACCTCTTAAAACGAGTTTAAACCGACTTTTTCATCTGAACCAAATGAAGACTACTAACAAACTTGAGATTATTTAAAAATAATCCAAATTTGGGATTAATTTGGGAAGATGGCCAAAACTTGGGATTATTTTTGACAATTTTTCCTTTAAAATATCATCATTCTACTACCAAGCTACATGAATTTTTTTTAATTAAAATCTAAATCCAACCACTAAAAACTTTTTCTTATTAAAAAAAGCATAGTACAAAAAAGTTCACGGGGAATCGCTCGGGGCTTAAGAGCATGATCACTCATGATTAAAAACAACGTCAACTCTTTCTATCTCATCAACTTTCTCTCTCATCTTACAAAAGTTGATCATGTTTCTTGACTAAGGATGGCAACAGGTCAGATCTGAATCGGACTCGAATCTAGATCCATTTTCAGCCGTTAAAAATATATCTGACCCGGATCCGCCAGGTTTAATTGAAAAAGTAGGACCTGAATTCAGATATTGCGGATCTTACGGATCCGGATCCAAAACGTACGCATCCATAAAAATATTTTTCAATTTAGAAAAATATAAAATTCAACACAAATTTGAAACTAAAATTAAAAACCGACTTTACCACAACTTTAAATCAGCAAATTCAATTAAATAAAATCACAAATGGACAACAAGAACGTTGATAATTCGCAACTGGGTAAATGAATTAGATTACATAGAACTTGGGTCCTTTTTGTGGTGAGGCTAGTGCGCGTGAATAGAGGTGAGCTGGCGAGCCATGAGCTGGTGGAAAGAAAGGACGGGTGGCGGATGTGAGTTGTGTGCGTTCTGGTAGCAATCATGGTGCAGATGATGGTGTTGCTGCTTTTGATGCTGGTGGCAAGATACTGAGAGAGAAAGGGTGTTAGTGGCGAGAGTTGAGAAGGGGGGATGGTGTCGTGATATGCGTCGCGTGTTGGTGGAGAGAAAGAACCGGTGGCGGGCGTGAGATGCGTCGTGTGTTGGTAGAGATATAAAATGGGTGGTGGGGTTGGTGGAGAAAGGAGGGTTGTCGGCGGTAAAGGGGGGGCAGGGCGGCGGTTGCTGCTGGAGAAAGGAGAGATATTAGGGGAAGCCATGAGAGTTTAGTGATATTAGGAACTTAGAGTTTTGACATAGGGGACAGATAGTAAAGGAGTAGAAAAAAGTAGGGGAGTTCGACATAATAGTTTAAACTGCCAGATTTCTTTAAAAAAGGGATTTACGGATCCAGGTCCCGGGATTATATCAGGATGCGGTAATATGACCACTAGATCTGGATCCGTCGTATCCAACTTTTTGGGATCCAGATCCCAAGCAACGGATCTGTATCACGGATTCGAGCCTACGGATTCGAGCCGGCCCAAAGATCCATTCAAGATCCCTATATATTCTTGACCCCTTTTGACAAATGCACCCCACTCATGACTAGAAAAAAGAACATCATAAATAAAAAGTCCAGAATATTAAATTTAAAGAGAAAATTAATAATTTTAAAAGTGTCTCAAGATATAACAAAATGGATGTCTATTTATAAATTTCAAAAAATTACGACTGTTCGTAATTGTTTTTTTATATTTTACTTTGTTATTTTAAAGATATTTTAGTTAAAATTTTAAATTATGCGTGGTGCATGTGGACTCCACCATTACTTGCTCCATGACTTGTTCAATGACTTAGATCATGGAATGATCCAAATTATAATATGTCATGGGATGACCCAAATTAGATCGCCCAAAATTCCGAAAAAACATGAATGAAAGGCCATAATTTTTAGATCACATCTTATCATACATTTTCATGATTTAAAAAGACATGAGTAGCGTTGCACTAATAAACTGTTTTCTTTTCAAACCTAATCATGAGTCTTTTGAACTGGGATGGAAATTCAAGCCTAACTCAAAATAATTTGCAAGTAGGCTAGACCCACTATCATCTCTAATTACGCTTATAAATGCAATTTGATTACATCAAATCTATATTTGGGTTTTTGGCGGAAAATATTTGTGTACTTGCAAAATCATCTTTAGTTTCTCGAACATTTTTATTAGTTATTGAAAGAATACCTTACCTACGTTTATGCTTCTTTAAAAAAAGCTTTATCTTTCTAAACAATCGCTCTGCTCTCTCTCCTCAAAACATACTCTCAAAACCTCTAACCCTAGGAATTTGCCGAAATTCTGGCGCCGCGTAGGTCTCCGGTGAGTTCCCCTTGTTTTTCATAGCTTTTCTTTCGTTTTTCATAGTGTTTTTCCCTAGCTTTTCCTAGTTTCCGGCGGGTTATCCACTTCGTCTCCATCTGTTTTCCTTCGCGTCGCTCTAGCTTCTGTCGCGTCGCCCCGCTTCCATTCGAGACACTCGGTTTTCGTCGCGTCTCCTCCAGCTCCTTCCCCCTCCCCTGGTTGTGCATCGGGTACCACCTCCCCCCCCCCGTTTCGTTTGTTGGGCATCCCCCCCCTCTCCTAAATTCCGCTTATGGTTGGGCCTCCCGTCCCCCTCCCCTGGTTGTTGTGCGTCGGGCTTCCCCTCCCCCTCCCGTGGTTGTTGTGCATCGGGCATCCCCTCCCTTCCTCTGGTTTTCGTCAGTCGCGCCTCCCCTTCCCCTACCCTATTTCGCTTGTTGTGTTGAGCCTCCCCTCCCCCTACCTTGGTTGTGCGTCGGGCTTCCCCTTCCCCTGTTTATGTTATTTTGTCGAGTCCCCTTCCCCTTAGTTGGTCAAGTTTAGGTTTTCAGGCATCCCTTTACCTAACCCCCTGGTGGTTGGTGCTTCCTTCCCGACCTATGTTAACTATAGCTCAGCTGGGTTTTTTCCTAGTCTATGTGGCAAGTGTTGGTGTTCGTAGTTGGTTATGGCAACTCAAACATGGTTGCCAGTTGCATAAGGATTGGTGGATTAATTCTGTAGTCATAGAATATGTTCTTTTAGAATCTATGATGAATGAACAGGTTACTCAAGAGGATGAGAAGTGTGAGTATGGTCGAGGCGATGAAAAGTATCCCTGGTTCGGACATGTGTTTTCCGGTTTCATAAGCCAGAGGTGTGTTCGAGAGCTCAAACTGTTGAGCTCTCCTTCTAGCTTGGCAACGACCTTAATGGTCCTTGCCTTGAAAAATTCAAATCTGCAGGAGGCACCCTAGTTTCATCAAGTGGATTTAAACACGCCCCGTTTCTCCTACTTAACGGAGAAACCTGAAATACTCTCGAGAGAGAGAGAGTCAAGAGTCACCTAGGAACGTGACTCTTAAACAGATCATGAGCCAAGAATCCCAAGCGTCAGAAGTTCGTTGGGATTGCTCATGCGGCAAGATGCGAATCTTGCCTTTCATTAGTGGAAAAAAGCTCATCCGATGCGGTCAAAATCGGGCTTACTGGTCCGGTTTTGGTCCGCACCGGGTGGGCTCGCAGCAGATCCAAAATATTTACTAATCCGGTCCAAAATCGGATCAATAAATTATTTACTGATCCGGTTTTGAAGGAAAACCGGAGCAGTTAGGTCGAAATTCATGTCAAAAAAAAGGTGCAAACCTATAGGCTGCAGGTTTGCACTACATTCACGTCTCATATTTATGGTTGTTGTGGAATACTTGGAAAGTGGAATGTAATACAAATTCTGGAAAGTGGAATCTACTCAAAACAAATTCTAACATATAACAACATACATATACATATGTACATATATATATATATATATATATATACATATATATATATATATATATATATATACATATATATATATATATATATATAATACATTATACATAGAAACAATCCAAAATTATACAAAATACACAGAAAATTAGCAATGTATATACAGAAAATTGTATGAAAACTGAATACATAGAAACAACATTTCAACATAAATACACAAAATTATACAAATATACAAAAATAAGAAATTAACATATATACAAAATTAATATATATAAAGAAAATGACAATGCATATGAAATTTACCACTGATACAATAATCATGTTTTAAAAATCTGCTCCTGATATGCATGTGGATATTTGACAGAAAGGGAAGAATATAAGAAAAAACGAAAATTAAGAGCCCGAACAAAAAATCAAACGAAAATGGAAGCCAAAAAAATCGAAACGAAAATGGCACCCCAAAAAAACAAAATAAAAACCTACACCCAAAACCAGATCCAAAAACTAAATCCCAAATAAAACGAAAAAACTCCGGTAAAAAAAATAAACGAAAAAAGAAACCAACAGCTACAACCATATCCAAAAACTAAATCCCATAAAAACTCAAACGAACCAATTTCTTGTGTACATATCTTCGATTCTTCGTCTCTTCATTTCTTCATTTCGCTCTTCATTTCATTCTTCGTTTCTTCGTTCTTCATTTTAGCTCTTCATTTCGTTCTTCATTTTCGCTCTTCATTTCGTTCTTCGTTCTTCGTTTCGTGAGGGAGGAGTAGAGAAGAGAGAAAGAGGTGAGACTGAGGTGGTGGCGTTTGTGAGATGTGAGAGGACAGAGGAGGGAGCTTAGGGATCTGCCGGCGTAGTGTGAGGAAGGAGTAGAGAGGAGAGAGGATAGAGGAGAGGAGGGAGATTAGGGTTTGATATTTATGAGGGGGGAGAGAGAGTTCAGCTTGGGGAGCCTAAAAAGAGACGCGTTGGGCCTCTAAAAATATTTCATCCATACTTTGGGCCTGGGCCTCTAAAAAGAGGCGCGTTTTTTTGCGACTGAGCTCGGTTTTTTGGGCCTGCCATTTTGGGTGAATGAGGGAATTGAAAACGCTGGTTTTTGTTTTAGAAAAAATAACGAAAAATCTGATCCGGTCTTGTGAACCGGATTAGATTTTAGAAATCCGAAGCGGTTTCTAACATCTGATCCGGTTCACTAAAGGACTATATCAGATTTTCCGCCCAACTTTCCCTCCAGTTTTTTTAATGATTTTCGGATGCGGTTTTGTAAAAACCGAATCTGTTACTAAGTGACAGATGAGGTTTTTTCCACTATTGTTTGGTTATTCGTTATCCGGATCATGAACGACATTCGCTTCTCCTACCACTTCCATCAGTCATCAGAGTTTTGACTCCACCAGAACAATCATCGACCAGCGACACCCTCCTTAATCGGCGACTCTCTATCTGTTTTATTTGTTTTTGTTTTTTAGGGCATGTAAGCTCATAAAGCTCCTTTAGTTTTTTTTTTTACTTTATTTTATGTTTGTTTGTATTAGCAATAAGATGTACTTCGTTGTTTAATTAATGCACGTTTTCTCGATGTTAAAAAAAAAAAAAGGTACATAATAGCTTAAGAAAAACAGTCGTTGCGAGGAAGAAAAAGTAAGCGAAAGAAGAAAAAAAAAACCTGTATAAAGGTCATGACTCATGAGAATCTGTAAAGGATCTATTTTTGATTTGAGTGTGATGATCTTTTGAGGGATCCAAGGCCAATACGTTTCTTTCTTTGTCCCTTTTTCATTTTAACTTTCTTTGAAGCACCTAATCATCGGCATGCCTTGCAGATCACAGAGAGAGAAAAAGAAAGAGATAGAAAGTGTTGTGATGACTGAGTCAAAAAAAGAATGTAGCTGAGTACTGGGGAGGCAGGAAAACATTAGTCTGTCTAACCGATAATGTCTTTGGCATTTCTCTGTTATTTTTTCCTTTTTATGCATAGTTTTATTATTTTGAGGAATTTTATTAAAATGACGGATTATTGTTTTTTGCCCTTTTTCTTTTTTCTTTTTTGCAATCAGCGAGTAGTCATTGTCTTAAAGCATTCTAACAAGGCCGAAAAAGGAACTTTTAGCACATGAGTCATGCATAAAAGAAGTATAGTAGGACTGAGAGCACTCACTTGGATAAAAAAGAAAATATTACTGTAACACTGACCATCATTTTATAGATGATCCTATTATTAATTATTATACTATCAGTTTGTGAATGTGATTCATTTAAATAAGTGCATATCATATTGTCCTTCAATATATGACGACTGCCATGCCATGCACGCTTCACAATTCTTTTTAATATATGTTTAAGCAAATATAACAATTTCTAAATTTCTTAGTGTTCAGGATTCCGTAGAAGTGGTAATTTACTTATCTATAGGTGAGATTATTCATGTTGAATTTGTCCGGCTCAATTAGAGATGTGATTAAAACGAGACAACTTATGAGCTAATACTTAAAATCAACTCAGTTAAAATTCGATTCAAGTAGGGTTGACCTAAATTCGAGCTTGATTCGATGACTAACGAGTCGAACTGAGCTACTACCTACTCGACTCAAAAAAATCCCGAGAAGCTCGAAAAAAAATTTGTATATAATACTAGTAATTTTAATAAATAATTCTCAAACTTTTTAGAATTTAATCCATGATATAAAATCAATACTTAATAGAAAATATTTTCATGGTGGACTTTAATCATAGTTTGTCTGCAGGGGATGGTTAACAAGTCGAGCTCAATATTGAACTAGCCAAGCCATAGCATTGGCTCGGCTCGGCATCTCATGAACACTCCCACACTCCCAAAAAATGCATCATGATATTCAACCTGAAAATAGTTGAATACCCAATGAATACGAGTGGTTGCTCGTAAACTATACCAATGTAAATATGGGTCGTCACATGATCAATAAGGCCTAGGCTATGATCGATAAATAAAGCAAGTAGTCAATAACACTAAGTAGATAAAAAGCTAAGCAATAGTAAACAACCTAACATGATACGACAACGAAGTAAAAATCAGTAACATGCAATGTGTAAGGGGGTGGAAAATTGTGTCTCCCTTAATCATTTTTAATAAGGGGCCAAGGGATCAAAAGGGAAGAAAGGATGAACCTCTCTCAGATAACTAGTTTGAAGTTGCCAAGTAATTTTTTGGGAAAAGTCATGATCCATGCTTAGTTAACTTAGGTATCTAAAAGATGCACAAAAAAATGGATAAAAACCAAGTCATAACTATCGCTTTTCCTTTAGTGAAAATTTGGTGCAAATGCACTAGAGATTAGATTCCAGGATGAGGGCATTATAGTCACGATAATTGATGTACGCAGTGGCGGATCTAGGATTTGACCAAAGTGGGTTCGAAAAATTTTAAAAAATATGTAAGATATATAAATTTAAATTTGTCTATGCATTAGCAATTATATAACACTTATCCAAGCATTCAAAAAATATAGATGTACAAAAGGATAACTAAATCGGTAAATCCGGTCCCTTTTTTTTGGAAGAAACATAAATCCAGGTATTAACTATTTGCAAACTAAAAATTAGAACGAAGGAAAAAATATGTAGAATCATGGTCAAGGATTAGTTCTCTTTCGTCCGCAAGGATGTTTTAAGTTGGCCCCTCTGATTGAAGGGTCTTCCTAAGTTTTCTCTCCTTATAAAAAAAAAAGAATGGTCAAGGATTAGTTTGGTATCTAAAAACAATTAGAAAGGGAAATTTGATGCGAATAATCCAACTATTTATTTTCAAGTTTTGGGATGGTTGTCATAATAATCCAAACTTTTATATTCTTTGCCGGTACAGAGTCAGTAATACATTTTGGGTATATTGTATATAGGAAATTGAAGAGTTCATACTATTTCGTTAAGATATTAGTACTTGAACTTGGGTGTTTGCAAAATAATAAAAACTCATATTATTATAAGATGGGTAAAAGTTGAGATTATTTGGTTAATTTTTTTCTAAAAATAAATGAAGTAAATACTTTACAAAACAAAACTAAATTAAAAAAAATAGAGCTCTATGTATATGAATGAAAAATAAACGGAGAAAAAGTAAAGTTGTGTAGAAAAGGAAAAAAAATAGTAAATCAAAAGCAATCCATTTGCCAACAAAAAAAAGACAAAGAAAAAGGTAGTAGGAGAGAAAACATGGTAAAAGGAAACAGAAAGTACTCCGTAAGACTCGAACCCGCGTGTCGTCAGACAAGGGTTGAAGTTTGCGACCCAATCCACCACTGAACCAAACATCAAAACTCTAACAAAAAACGTTGCAGGATAGTTATAAGGGGTTTCCAATTCCGGTTTTCTGTCAGTTTTCCTTTTTTTCTCCAGATTTTCGTGGGTTCAGCTGAACCCACTGAACCCACACTGGATCCGCCCCTGGATGTACGTCAAAGTAGCCCTAAACAGCTTCTACTCGTACTTTTTACAAAAATTATCAATTAATAAATTCTAGCGATATATAAATTACCAATGAATTTTTTTTAACACCAAATTAAAAGACTGGTTTTTAGTTAAAGTTTGATCTAGATTACACTAGAGGAAAAAGCTCAAGTGCTGCTTAAAAAGGGTAGCGGTTGTTGCAAAAACGGAGTCCTTAAGGAATGCGGTTAAGCCAAAACCACAACCCTTTATCATCCAAAAACCTTACCAACCCTTTATCAGCCCTTCAAACATGTTAAGGGCTAATAGATGAAGGGTTGTGGTTGAAAAACGCATCCCTTAGGCCACTTTTGACCGCAATCATTGGCCTTTTTTTCTCTAGTTTAATTGAATGAGCCTAAATATACCAATTTATCCAATTATCTTATTAAGTGTGAGTTTCAAATAATCTAAATAGAGTTAAGCAATTAATAGAAGGTGGTAAAAGTGATTAAACAATAAGTAGAAGTAGAGAAACAAATTAAAAAATGAACAATTTTTTTTTGCTTAGTTCTCATAATCTTACAATGTTCCTTTGTTTGATCTTCTTTTACCTTTCCTATGGACTTAGAATAAATCTTGCAATATTTCGAGAGCGTAACAATAGTTTTTGGAGTCATGCAAGAGTTTTATTACCTTAGTAATATTATGATTTGTAGTAGGAAATAGGAAGGCTTAGTTTGGAGTAAATTAAGAAGTGTTATGGGGTTTCTCAGGGATTGTGTGTTTTCAAATGAGAAACCAGAATAGCCCTTTTATAGGAAAAAAGAGTTTGAATTGCAAAGTGTCACCCAGGTTCACGCGCTAAAAATAATCTGCATGTTACACACCCATGTAGAAACTTTTTAGCATGTGGCAAAAATGAACTGAAAATAAACCGCACATGGCACTACAGTTCCAAATAAGTTTGAAAAGCTCATAGTAATCTTTTCGTGAAGGTCGTGCGGGAAAATAATTACTTGCGACATCTCATGTGAGAAAAATAAATCGCACTCGCCACAATCCACGTGGATAAGTTAAGAAATTCAAACTTATTCTCCCACAAAGAGGTTGTGCGCAAAAAATAAACTATGCGCGACACACCACATGCGGAAAATAAACCATGCACGCTAATAAAGATGTGCGCGGAGCACAGGTTCTTGCGTCACCGCAAACATGATGTTTTAGGTGCAGAGGATATGAATCAGGTGCAGAACACGTGCATTTTGCGTGGAATTCTTGTTTCATGTCGCTCGTGTCGCGGCAACAAAATAGCTTGTTTTTGCGATGGCTATAACTCGAACACCCGATATCAATATGGATCATATGATATCACTAATGAAAAGCTACAGAAGTATACTTCATAACCTAATTGCATTGCATTAATATCATTTTAAATTTTTATACATGGCTCAAATAGTGTAATGGTGTTCCTTATTGGCACAAAGTTTTTGTCTTATATCTTTTTCATTTTTAATCTGATTTGGACTTGTGATATTATCTGACGAAAGATTAATTTTGAGGCCTATCAACTTATGTAAAGTGCGTGATCCAAATTATTAGTTATTGTAACACCCCGACCCATCCGGAGTCGAGTATATCGTCACCGATGCGCATCTAGGGCCAATAGCTGTCCTCAATAACCAACATCAAGATTTATGCGAACGCCAACTACAGCATCCCAGCAAGCATACGAAGAAGAATAACATCCCATGTCCTCTAACTATAATTCATCTATCATCCATCAACACGCAACACTAACCATCAATGATCATGCGTTAAACTTGAACAAGTCTTTTATGCTAATACTAAACTTGTACCCAATTAAGCTCACACAACAAACTATGAAGCAAACAAACCAAAAAGGACTTGGACTAAATATGCTTATAAGAAACGTAAGATGGCAAGTAAAAACTTAATATCAAGCTAAGGCTATACATAATCATATCTAACAAACTACAAAATACACAACAACCATATAATCATATAATTCATTAGAACACATGAGAACAAACATAAAATCATAAATTTTTATTCCTGCCCCAAATCCTAACATGATACTAACCCACTAAACTATTAAAAACAATTATAATTCCTATATAAATACTAAACACTCTAGGAACGCCATTAGTTACCTTGATTTTTGGTAGAAAATAATACTCGAATGGCAAAGAAAGAAGAGAATAACATTGCTCCTGAAAACTCCAAGAAAACCGGATGAGTTGTATGTTTGAAATGGAAACTGCAGTCACGTATTTCACTTTCTTCAAAAAAAAAATCACACCAGGAGCAAGATCTTTCCGAGTAGATGAATTTTGACTACTCACACGTCCAATTCCGATAAGAGACGAAGGAGATATGATGCAAACAAGTTAGGTGTGCAGAAATGGCCGAAAATGCGAGAAGGGAGAAGAAGAAGAGTTGTGAAGCACGTTTCTTTTTTTTTTTCCTGATTGTTTCCAGCAGCAAAGTGGAGTTTAAAAAAAGAAGGGGTTACAAAGCTTAAAGGATGGAGTTTAAGTTGGGTAATAAATTGGGGGTTACAAGAGGTTACAAATTGATTTAAACCCTTCAAGTTTTTCCCTCCTTTACCAGAAATTTTGGGCAGCACTTTAAGTAAAAGAGGCGGACTAAATTTCATTACGCAAACGGTCCAAAACGCGACAAAAAATCGAGTAAATAAAAATACTAGCTCAAACGCGCATAAATTATATGGATATAATATTTATAAAGTGGAAAAAGAAATATTTAAGATAAAATATTTTCAAGAATAAAATACTCTAATTTCAACACATAAGATTAAATAAAGGAAGATATATACGCGAAATATTAGGAGCGAAAATCCGTGGTGTTACAATCACTCCCACTTAAGAAAGTTTCGTCCTCGAAACTTGAAACGATAAGAAAAGATATTATACGACTACTACGTACAACTTTCTTTCGGGCATCTAAGTAATAAAAATTAAGCCGTCAAAAGGACTATCATATAATAACAAGTCAATGAGCATCTTTTTCCTAACTTGGGTCAACCTTACAGGTTTGTTTTAGCCTAGGAAATTGAACATCAGGATAAGAACGATGTTTAAGCTTTTCTTTTCCTTTTCCTTTTCCTTTTCCTTTTCTGAGTTTTTCGATTTCAGTTAATTTTATACCAACTCTGTAAAAGATAATCTCAATAGATCCGTCTTCCCGACTCCTCCTAGTCACCTACCTACTCGAGATTGTAGCTCGATCGGAGGTCAAAGTGTGGTATTGTGGAAAAACAGAAGTCGTCCTTTTCAAGGAATGCATGAATTGCTCAGAAGTGCTTCACCGCTACCATAACTAGCATAAATAGCTTAATGGTACATCATAGCCTTGCCAAGACTGAGGTTGAGAGTACAAGTCCCTCCTGCCGATCCTCACTTCGTCGTTTAGTGGTAAGGAGTGGAGTAGGCGGCGAGTAGAGTGCATAATCATTAAAGTTAGATAGAGGCAATGAAATTGAGGTGGGATGTGGAATGTGATTGTTGATAAATGGTGGTTATAAGATAGGTTTAGATCATTTCGCATCTAGATCTACAGTATTTTTGGGAGGAAAAAAGAGAATAAGGTTTGTTTCATTTTTAAATAAATGTGTTTCTCTTATTGATATGAGTTCTAAACATCATCCTGAGCTCTGAGAGTGCACTCTATAGGATGCCTCAATTTCCTTGGCTAGGAAACTACTAATCCTTCTACCCTTCCTTCTCGTGTTTCTTCTAAATTTGAAAGGCTTTTTTTTCTGACTTGTTCCAAGTCATTGAATTAACAGTACTTTACTCTGAAGAGTCAGTCAATTTCATTGCCTTCGCCTTCAGCTATTACTGGCTGGAAAGGCTTGGCTCAACATTGCATTTGTTTGAAAGAAGTGCAGATGTGTTCATTCAATCAAATTGTTTATGCTAACTCATGTAAAAATTGTCGTTATAAAGAGTTGTTCCCCACATTCTTTCCATTCTACTGGTTTTTGAAAGCTATAAATCTCCTCTCCCCTCATGATGACCTATTTTCTTGGAAAATTGGAGGAAATAAGAAAGAGTTTATTTCCTAAGAGCTTGTCCAATACCATTTATACCTAAAAGGGAAAATCTGGTCTTTACCCCATGAGGGGTCTTCTCTAATAGGCCACATGAGGGTCTTCTCTAATAGGGTAAAGCCTTCCATTTACATTATATAACCTTTAGTTATACAATTAGCTTACCCTATTTATACAGATATGGTAGATGACACATTCTCTTTTTCTTTATCCATTCATTCCCAGGTCCACAGGACAGGAGGCCAAAAGTAGGCCTCTACATACAAAAGGCAAGAAATTATTATTCATTAGACAATCACTAACTATGAAACTCATTCTTGACTCACTATTAGTTAATAATTAATTAATTTAGTTGGAGTAAGCAATAAACGAGTTGATGTATTCCCAAACATCTAAACAAACATGGCATTAGCTGCAACACTAAGCATTAAAAACCAAACTTTTAGATCTCAACCAAAAAAGAAAAAGGACATGTTGATCATCGACCCTTGGAAAAGTCATTGTCTACCACCATGAACTACAACCCACCTAATATTTAATATCAAAACTATATGATGGATTTGTGAAAAACACGAGCGAATATTTTGTTTTTAGTGATTACGAACAGAACATTCAAGAAACAAATAAGTAAGACCACAACTACAATAGTTTTCTGGAAGATGAGCCTCAATGTCTTTCTATAGTTTTATTTAGAAATCCATAATCTATGCTTAGATTAAAAATAACCTTCCTGTCTCTTTGTTGCTTACAATATTTCTTCTCATGGAAAAAGGTTTCTAAGAGGGTACTTCTAACTTGTTTGCGGTTTTAATCTAACAAATCCTCACTATGGTTGCTGGTTAGTTCAGTACAACATACACAACTCATTACCAAAGCAACTATATCACAAGATATTATGGTTACTAGACAATGTTGGCATTTCTCCCTCACATTCTTTAGTGGAAAAAACGCTATATGTCACAATACAACAGCTGCGGTCCCTAAGAGAACATAATTGGTAAATCCTCGAAATGTTAGGTGGGATATTGGGTAACACAAACCGCTACGGTTTTAGAGAACCGAATTGGTTAACGGAAAACCGATCCGGTTTTCTGTTAACCATTTCGGTTCTCTTAACCGCAGCTTTTAATGTTGCCCAATTTTCACATTTTGTGTATCCCTAGCTCGCTTCAATTCTCATTTCTTCTCTCCCGTGAGAAAACCCCAAACCCCAAAATCAAAATTCTCTCTCTTCCCCGTGAGATATCTTTGTCTCTTTCTTGCTCACCAGTGCGTTGTCGCTTCACCGGCGATTGCCGAAGCTCGCCGGAGCTTCCCTCCTCCAGCTGGTGCCAGTGTTGTTGTTCCCGTGCTTCTCCCTCCTCTGCTCATGTTGGTGGTTACGGCGCCGTCGCGCCGTTCTCCTCTCCCCTCTCTCTTCGTGGTGGTGTTGGGTGCGGTCGTTTCTCGCACCGCTGCTGGTCTTTCTCCCTCCTTTTGCATTTATGTGGTAGCTCGTCGCTGGCGGTGGTGCCACCACCGGGCCACCCTTGTTGGTACTACCCCTTCTCTCTCTCATTTTTCTATTCTTCTCTCTGTATTTGCAAAGCTAGAATGCATACCATTGTTAATTCTGAAATTTGAGTTGGATGAAATATGAAGATGTTGGTGTTGGATTAGTTGTTTATTTTCTTGGTGTATGAAACCTCTTGTTAGCAAGCAGGCCCGGTCCTGATCTTTTTGGGCCCTAGGAAAAATAGTAGATTGGGCCCTTTCAAAAAAGACAATTTATAATAGAAAAAAATAAAAACATATGATCTAAATTTTCATGAACTACATCCTAATCCTAACAACACCACTGTCCACTGTCAATGGCACCTTAATGTGATTTTAGTAAATCTTCAGCAAGTTATCTCTTTTTCCTTGTTTCACTTCCAAATAAATGTTTTTTAGGCAACATTGCAATTTGTACATAAAAAATATATCAAACACTCAAATTATATTACAAGAAAATTAGAGAATGAAATTACAACACCTTGACTTATGTGCTAAGAAGTCCGACAGGCAGCAACCAACTGGAAGATCGAAGACGTCCGCGGCTCCAGCAAGGCAATAATCGACCACCGTCGGTAGAGGCAAAATAACCCCAACCGCGACACTCGACAGCAAAATTTCCCATAAAGAACACTCTTTTATTCTTAATTTCATATTCTATTAATAACTTCAACTGTTCGAGGCTAAAACTTATAAGTAATGCATTATTTAAATGCAATTCCTACTTAAATTGTAGAAAAAAAAATTCCGATTGCCATAATTTAGAGAAGTTCAAGGAGGAGGTGTTACAGTCACAACTTAATTTTTGGGAAATATGAAATTTTTCCACAAGTTTAATGGTGATTAGAGAAAATTTTTGGAAGTAGAAGAAGAGTTTAATTTGGATACTGGGAAAAATAAATGAGAGAGAGAGAAAGGAGAAGGCGACATTCAAGAAGCCATTATGGTCAAGGCGGGTAGTTTTATTGTTCAAGCAAGCGTAATTCCAGGCTTCCACCTTCCAGCGTGCAAATTGAAGATTTTTTTTCCTTACTGCTATTTTAAAACCTAGAGGATTGGGCCCCTTTCAAGCTTGGGCCCTAGGCCATTGCCCCTCAAAACACCCCTCAGGGCCCGGCCCTGTTAGCAAGGGAACAATAGCAGGGGTGGGTGGCAGTGCAGGGAGGGCAACGTAGAGGGTGGGGGGCAATGCTGGGGGTGGGGGAAGTGTTGGGGGTGGGGGGCAGTGCAGGGGGGGGTGGGGGCAGTGCAGTGGGTTAGAAGGCAGTGCAGTGGGTCAGGGGGCAGTGCAGGGGGTGGGGGGAAATTGCTCTTTGAAATTTTGTGTAGCTTTAAAGATTTAAGCTTTATAATGTTAGGGTATATACTTCAGTTGATATTGTTAATATGAAACCATACATTTTTCTTGTGAGTTAAAACGTTCTAAAGCTTTGAGTAGTTGATTCTAATCTAAGGTGATTTTATTTGCTAATAAATTTGAATTCATTTTATGTTTCCCTATTCCCAAGTCTCATCTCCCTTTTTGGTATTGTGGCATATAAATCATTCTATTTCTCTTCGTGGAAGCCATCTTTGCTTAATTTTAATGTTAGTGCCATGTTTTGAAGAAACTTGCTAGTCATTTTAAGTATAATGTTGTCGGTCTTTGTGTTGCTGCCTCTTCTATCTTGATGTTCTCTTGGAAATATTTTGCATTGTGGATAGTTGGAGGAATGTTCCCTCTACAATTCTAAGGGGTTGACTTCTGGTTTGAATGTCAAACATATGCGATTTCAGCCCATTGTTTAACTAAAAGAATCTCCATATAATTGCATGGTGCTATGCAAAATCTTTTTACTTGGTCTCGTGTCTGCTGGAAAGTAGAAGATGCTGCTTGCAAGCTTGCGAGCACAGATACACAGATGTTTTTTGTTTAAGTTGTGGGCTGGATGTGTTTTTGTTTTTCCAGAACTCCAGCTGCATGGTTCTTAAATTCTTGTAAGACCTGGATGTCCCCCCTTCCCTATTCTCTGGATTTTATAGAAATGATATGCTGATAGCTACAGGCTGAACCAGTCTGATCTTGGCGGTGTGCGTCGAGCTAGTTTAATAATGATTAGTTCAGCTTGTATTTTACTAACCCTTCCTGTTGTAAGTCTGTTACAATGTTTTTTTTTGGACATTTTAGATGAGTATATATGACACGTGTTTTTCTGACAGAGGGAGTGTAATGAATGGGAGTCTCTTCATTAATTTGTAGCACTTAGATGGAAATTTTTGTTGTCGGTGATGTAATTGTAATTGGGAGCTTAATATTACAGGTTACACTATACTTGGATTGATATAGGAACACCAAATGTATCTTTTTTGGTTGCGTTGGATTTTGGGAGTGATTTGCTCCGGGTTCCTTGTGATTGTGTCCAATGTGCTTCTCTCTATGCTGCTCACTATAGCAGTTTGGTATGCTGTTCTTCCTTATGCCTGTGTTCTTTTGTTTTTTTCTTTTGGTGTTGAATCCTTCACTTGTATGTTTTAATACCTATATTACTATATACTAATCTTGGTGGGTCTTGTTATATTTTGAGACCTTCACTCTTTTTTATTGCATATAGATTGTCTTTATTTTAGGAATTGTGTCCTTTTCCTTGTAATTGCTACCACATGTAGTACTCCTCTTTGGCCATATTACAAAATCTCACTCCTTTTTTAAGCCAATAGTAATTTCTGAACTTGTGGACGTTGATAGAACTTCTATGTGTCTACATCCAGGGTCATCTGGCACCACTTTGTTTCGTCCCTTCTCCACATTAATGAAATATCTTGAAATATTTATCACTTTACCCAAGGAGCTGAGAGGTGGTGTTTGGGAGAAAATATGAAATAACTCGTTTTTAGTATGACTGAAAAGACCGATCACAAGCATGGAGTATGGCTTGCTTTTTTTATTTACTTGCAGATGTAGGCTCTTCGTCTTTCACTATTATGATTTATTTCTTAAAGTGGGCTTTCTGTGCATTATATCTGCTAATACTTGTAACAGTGTTAGCACTTATTTCCAGTGATTGATGGCAGGTGCTCCTTGGTCTATGGGGCATCTATTATACAGGATAAGAATCTCAACGGGTACAGCCTCAAACACCAGTAAGCTTCTGACTTGCAGCCATCGGCTATGCACATAGCAAGAAAATTGTAGAAGTTTCGCTCAGTCATACCCTTACAATGTACATTACTTTTCTGACGATACATCAAGTTTGGATCAGCTTGTTGAAGATGTATTACATCTCTCATCGGGCAGTAACAACTCTTCAATTGCAAAAGCTCCAGTTATCTTTGGGTATGCTAATTGACTTTAGGCATTATATATTTTCAGTACTATTCTCTATATGATGGGACTCCCTGTTATGTATTTATTAAATTAAAGTTGTAATTTTGTGTTGTTCGATCTTTCTACAGGTGTGGTAAGAAGCAAAGTGGTGTTTATCTGGATGGGGGGTTGCTCCCGATGGTCCGATGGGTTTAGGTTTGGGGGACATATCAGTTCCAAGTCTTCTAGCCAAATCTGGATGGATTAAAGACTCTTTCTCATTGTGCTTTAATGAAAATGGTTCTAGATTATAGTTAATATTTCTATGTATCTAATTATTTTTGCTTATGCTTCAATTAAGCATAATCTGCTTAATAAAATGAGTATTGATATATACTATTGATTTTATATCGATTAATAATGAAAAAATGCAAAAAAAAGAAAATTAGATCCGGATCAGTTAATCATTGTTAACCGCTGCTTACCCATCTGATGCGGACCAAAATTGGAGCGGTAAGCCCGATTTTGACCGCATCGGATGGGATTTTTCCACTAGTGATTAAACTCTACGAAAAAAATGGTTTAATTTGTTTCACTTACAAGGAAATAGTGGTAGGTTAAAAGCACTCAATGCACATTGGAGCACCTAAAGACGTGCTCGAATTTTTTTGTGCCTTGGAAGTCAAGGTGTGTGCACAATATAGGAAGCACATGTCAAATGAACTAAGATACTTTTTGTAGGCGTGTTTTTATTTCGCTTTCGCGGTGTTAGCGCGTATTTGACTACCCCATTGTTAAGGTTTTATTGAAAAATATTTTGACGTCGCCAACAAGTCTTTGAAGGAAGACTCATAAACCTAATTGGATATTGGGAAACCGTAGAGACAAATTAGGGACTTATCCAATGTAGATTTCCCCATCCTGACTCCATAGATGGTCAATGAACCATAGATTGAGTTCAGGGGTGAGGGTACGAACACGGTCATAATGAACCACATTCGCCCATTGCTGGCCTCTACTAAATATCGATTCATGTCAATTTTAATGCAATAGAATAACCAAATAATATTTTCATGCACCCTTAAAATAATTTAGTCTAGGTTGGTTCAGGAAACACATAAAATACTATTTTTTTAGTGATATGTTATTATGCGATTAAATTACATGGAACCTAGTAGGTTGTCCAAATTATCTGATTAATGTAAGAACAATTCTTTAGGTCTTGATTAACAAAACCAACATATGTGGTGATGAAAATATAAAATCATACAATCATGCATAGTCATATGAATAATAAATAAAAAGGAAGAAAAGGGATTAGAATGTACAAAGGATTTATTCAAGGACACTCAGAATTATACCGCGGCTTGGGTTTGAGAAATTAACAACCTTTGGGACGAGCAATCGTGAAGCCTGAAAAATTAACACTTTTAAAAATAGTTTGGCTCTTCAGTCTGCTCTGCCCTTGGGTCGGACCAATTAAGACCGCAGTATGTTTCATAATTGGGCCCTTAAATGGGGAGACACGATTATGTGTCTATAGAAGCCCCAACTTTGACTGAGGTTCAGGAAACCAAAAGACAAAGTATACGGTGTCGGGACAGAGAATGATTCTAAACGCTCTGCCGTTAGAACTGATCTATAACCTCTGGTCTCTACAAAACACAATTAGTATGCAGGACAATAAGTACAAGCAATTTGATTACCTGCAGGAGATGACGTTAGCACATAATGATGCAAAAATGCAAACTTAGGCTCTGTAAGGATGCATGAGACGCTATGCAAGGATTAAGGTTATGCAAAGCTAAGGAAGATGACACGTCATGCAAGGTCAGGGTTTTGCAAGGTTAGAAGATCTAGATATGTAGAATGATAGAGTGATCAGAAATGGATAGAATGATTTGCGAAAACTGTTTTAGCAAATAATTGGGGTCCTTAAACGAGGTTCGCAGAGTACAACTCTTCGGGAGTTTGATATGATTTGGCTGCACAACCACATGTATAGGAAGCCCCCACTTTGGGTAAGCTTGTCATGAATTAGGCATTCCGAGTCTTGATTGAAATGTAGTTGATCTGATATTGAGCGTTTAAAGTTTTCATTGGGGATTGTTCTTTGGGAAGTTGATTTAGGCAGAGCCAGATATCGCCAGAGACCATGGAACTGTTGGAGAGTCCTTCAGGGAAGAAGGAGAGTTTGGATTGATAATTAAAAGTCTAAATTTGTGACTCAAATGAATGTAGGTGGGAAAACGCTTTGACGAGGCTAGGTTCAAACTCGAGTCTATGTCGGGATCTAAAAAGAGTATGCTCCTGAATTCTAGAAAGTCAAATCATTAGACCTTAATTAAATTTTTTTTTGAAGCGGTCGGACCTCGAGATGAGGATTCCTATGTATCTTTGCGGAATCAGACCATTCGTAGTTCCAGATCTGATTTCTTTTTTTTATATTTTTTTTGTGTGTGCCCTAACTCTTGCCTAGGCCGCCCTTTCGAGTTTTCAACCTAGCTAGCTTGGACATACCTTGAAGAAGGAGTTAAGGTTGGATATGAAATGTCGAAAGGTTTAAGGCTTGAGGATAAGGTAAAGATCATGGATTTGAATTATATGCGTTAACGTTTTGATGGATTGAAAGATTTGAGTGAGGGGTAGAACTTGTGTGCAAGCCCCCTAACTTAATTTTTTCTTTTTTCCTTTGGCTTTTTCTTTTTGCATTTTTTTTCCTTTTGTCCTGTGCGTTTGCTTTTGCTTTTGCTTTTTGATTTTTTCGCACTTTGAATTTTTTTCACCTCTTTTGTTTTTGCGTGGCATTGATATTTTTATGTAATAAGGCTTGCACACAAGTTATTGGCTTAGTGTATTCGAAGGCCTCGAAGGTTATTTGTGGAGCTTGGATTAATGGAGGGATTATATTATATTTTTGATTGCATGGATGAGAATGATTTATGGATAATGGAGGGAAGAGGGAAATAACTCCTAATCCAAAGTATGTTCTTTTTTATCATTTATTTTTATGTTTTTTTAATTAATCAAGGTCAGTAGGGATAATCTTATTTAGGTTTCATCATCGAATTCGAAGCATATATGATGGTGAAAGGCCAATGAAAATAAAATGAAAAATAAAATGAAATGAAAATGGAAAGGCTATAATCGATGAAGTTCTATAGTGACATAAACTCGATGGAAAAGGACGAAAATGGCTTAGAGTAAGGACTCTCTGACTCATCCTAGGAAACCAGAGACTAAGCCTTTGAATTGTTGATGCACTGCCAAAGGAGTTGTTGATGATGTTGATTCTCGTTGTATTAGTAGTCTATTGTCATCGACCATGTTTTGCGCTACATTTGTAGGATCCAACACTTGATGTCAAATGTTCATTATTCTGTTGGAATTCGTAGTAGAAATATAGGTTTCATCGTTTGGATTTTTTTCTTTCATGTGTAGGGTTCGGAATAAACCCTATAAAAGTGATCGCACCTCTATTGTGAAGGCGGTAGATCCTACGGAAGTGATCGCATCTCTATTGTGAAGGCGGTCAAAAGCGATCTTCATGACTAAATGAAGTCGGGGTGGTGATAGTGCGCTTGATGAGCTTTAGAGTAGGCTCAACTTTTTGTCCTCGTTTAGGCATTCCTAAGTTGTAAATTCTCGAGCGGTTGTGAACAGAATCGAGTGGATCTTGCTTGTAAGTTTTAAGAAATAATTTTTGAAATGAGAAATGAGATGAGAAATGAAATGGGGGAATGAAAATGGAAATGAAGATGGGAAATGAAAATGGGAAATGATTAGAAATGGGTATGATCTTGAATTGATTATTGGGTTTGGACTAGTATGAGTTTGAACATGATGCAGACATGGGCCTAACTATATGCATATGTAAATATGGACTCGACTGGACTGGACTATGCAAGCATACTAGACTAGACTTTGAACTTACAGGAGAGAAAGCAGGCTAGGCCTAAGGATATGAAATGATCTTTTATAGTCTGAGGACTTGACTAGGGCTTTCATGGATATGCAAAGACCTAGGATTGGGCTTCTATAGTCCGAAGACTTGAATAGGGTTCACATAGAGATGCAAACTGGACCTAGGGAATGAACTTTTATAGTCCGAAGACTTAGCTAGGGTTTACATAGAAATGCAAACTACACCTAGGGAACTTTTATAGTCCGAAGACTTAACTAGGGTTTACATAGAAATGCAAACTAGACATAGGGAACTTTTATAGTCCTCAGACTTGACTTTTATAGTCCCAAGACTTGACTAGGGTTTACATAAAGATGCAAACTAGACCTAGGGAATCAATTGGGCCTAAATGGACCTATGCTTTGAAATGGATTAGAATTAAACTTATATTGGAATGGACTTGGACTAGAATTCACATATCACATAAAGATGCGAATGGGCCTAGATTTTGACATGAACTAGACTTAGATGGGCCTAAGATCGACTTTAATGCTAGTGAATGTATGGACTCAAATTTAGATGGACCTAATATGAATGCAAAATGGACTCTAATGCATATAGGCCTAAAAATGAATGCAAATGTATTGGGTTGGGTTAATCGGACTGTATTGAAAGAAGGTGTTTGGACTGGGCTTAGAATTATCGAAATTCATTTTTTGAAAGGAACCCTATGTTTTTTTTATCTTTTGTTAGAAAAAGATGATGGATTAATTTTGAAAATATTTTTCTAAATGTCTTGTATGATGATGATTAGTACATGCTTTTTGAAAAAGGTAGAATACGATTGGGTAGAATTGATAGGGAAGATTAGTTGGGCAGCAGGGAGAAGCTAGACATGCATGACAATTCTAACTCTACCATGGCCATTTTTCTAAATGAACTTTTTTTAGGACAGACTCGACCTTGCATGAAATGACTGATTTTTATGTCTAAATTAGGTGAGACCCTTAGAATGACCATGCTTTTACGCGAATGCAAATGGATCGAACATAGGATCGACCACCACAACAACAAAATTATTGAAAAGCATGCAATGCACAGACTGTGTGCCACGCAGCATTGCTGCACGGGGCACATAGGCGTGCGTCGGCGCGGGAGTGGTGCGCCGGGCGCAACTTAATGCGCCGCGCCTTGCTCCCCAACATGTTTTTCGATGATTTAGGCGAGGTTTTGGCCAATTGATTATTTTTTATTTGTTATTTAGACGCGATTTTTAGGCACAACGTATAATAATGACAATTCGACAAGTTAATAACAGGCAAAATTGCAATCACAAGCAAATGTCATATAACATGGATGCAAAAGTTCCAACCTAAAGTTCAGTTCTATGTTTGAAACTATGGTCAGGTTTAGGTTAAGTCTGAAAGGGTCCATGAATAAGAGATTTATCCCACGCTTCGTACCTCTGCATAAAGAGGTGGCCACATGTAAGACGCACTCCAGTTCTCAAGTCAGGAATAAGAGAACAATGCCATGGTTGGGTAGGTTTGATTATGACCAAGATCCAACACTATCGCTTAGGATGCTTTTTGGAAGGACAAAGCGCAAACCCCCCGAGGGTGACCTCACGCATAGATTGAGTTCGGGGTAGATTGTCCTGATGGTGGCCTAAACAATAGCCATGTGCATATGCAAAATTGTAATGTTATTGTAAATCATAAAAAGGGTATGCATCGTATTTTTCGAGTTTCACCCACTTATTTAAAAAATTAATTTTTTTTAAAATCCTCCCCAGTGAAGTTGCCAAATTGTAATAGTGTTTTAATTTCAGCTAAGCAGAGTTAGCGCGTAGTTGACTACCCCATTGTTAAGGTTTTATTGAAAAATGTTTTGAAGTCGCTAACAAGTCTATAAAGGAAGACTCAGCATAAACCTAATTGGATATTGAGAAATCGTAGGGACAATTAGGGACTTATCCAATGTAGATTTCCCCGTCCTGACTCTGTAGATGGTCAATGAACCATAGATTGAGTTCGGGGTGAGGGTACGAACACGGTTATAATGAACCACATTCGCCTATTGCGGCCTCTACTAAATATCGATTCATGTCAATTTTTATGCAATAGAAAAACCAAATAATATTTTCATGCATCCTAAAAATAATTTAGTCAAGGTTGGTTCAGGAAACACATAAAAGACTATTTTTTAGTGATATGTTATTATGCAATCAAATTACAGGGAACCTGGCAGGTTGTCCAAATTATATGATTAATGTTAGAACAATTCTTTAGGTCTTGATTGACAAAAATAATATATATGGTGATGAAAATTTAAAATCATAAAATCATACATAGACATACGAATAATAAATAAAAAGGAAGAAAAGGGATTAGAATGTACAAAGGAACGATTTTTATATTAAAGATCTACATCATGAAAGAAGTAGTTCGTAACTTCAATATAAAAATAATAGATTTATTAATGACTCTCAGGATTATACCGTGGCTTGGGTCTGAGAGATTGACAACCTTTAGGACGAGCGATCGTGAAGCCTGGAAACCTGAACTTGTATGTATGTCTGAAAGTATGTATTTGTATTTGTAGATTTGAAAAGTATGAGTTTTGTAGAGAGGTTTTGTAATTGTTTTCGTAAGTGTCGAAGTTATAAAGTCGAAGTGTTGTGTGAAAATCCTTTTTTTAATTCCGAAAATCAAAGAGTATTTATAGGGAAAAGGCAATTACGCGTTGACGCAAGGGTTTGTGTGACGCACAATCACACGTGTCAGGCGCACATTGGTGCGTCTGATGCGGCATGACCAATAGACATCATACACGTGGTACACGTCTTTCAAAAAGATAAGAAATAAAACTTGCGTGTCGCATAGAGTGGTGCGCTAAGCGCGAGACTCTGTGTGCCACAGAGATTCACGTGTCAGGCGCGCCAATTAATTATTTACCAGCCTTTTTTCATTAAACGCGTTTTTAAAGATTTATTTTATCCCTTCAAATCCGGAAATGTAATATTATGGATTAAAAATCTGATTTTGATTAAATAAAATATCTTTGAAAATATTTTATTTTATTTAAATACACCAATTTATTATTATTAAACCATTAAGTGGGTTTTTTCAAAGAGTTGGGCTCAAAAAAAGTAATTGGGCTTTGAAATACCCTTTAACGCTTTTAAAAATAGTTTGGCTCTTCGGGCTGCTCTGCCCTTGGGTCGTACTAATTAAGATTGCGGTATGTTTCATCATTAGGCCCTTAAATGGAGAGACACGATTATGTGTACATCTTCCATGCTTTTAAAGCACCAATAGTAATTGCCATATAATTTGCAAACTATACACGCATTCCTTTCTAACACAAAAACGACTCCTCCAATCCCTTTCACACAAGTAACGTTGCTAATCTTATCCATCTTCCTTAATGTTTCCTCATAACGGTACACATTGTCATATTATAAAATAGTGTTATAAATTAAAACTGCCTAATCAAAAATTGTACAAATACAATCCATATTGATTATAAGATCGGCCAACATTGTCGATTTAAACACCAATCATAACAATGTCAATAAAAGCATTTACAATATAAACAACAAAACCTAATTAATTCAGATGCTAAATCCATCACATTGCAAAACAAATCACACAATCAAATAAAGAAATTTGCGAATAAAAAAATCATCGAGTAAAACATACGAGCGACTTTATAAGCGGAGAGAGTATTCTCAGCGGCCTCCTTCCTTTCGAGATCCGGTGGTAAACTCAGCTAAATAACGATAATAATCATCTTTCATATTTATCTAAGTAGTCGAGTTTCAAGTTCCAACCCTAAGTCCATCCAAACGCTAAGAATATCAATGTTGTGACCTAAAAAATGAAGGGATGATGAGCGGACACGTAGACCTATATCTTTTGCAACGGAAAAATCAGTGAAATTACAATGGAAAAAGGAATGATTTCGGAAAATTGCGCGTCACGCGCAGTGGGGTGCCCAGCGCAAGGGTTTGTGAGAATGATTTCGGGATGATGAGCGGACGCTAAGACCTATATCTTTTGCGACGAGAAAAATCGGTCGCTAACCAAAGAAATTCCGTCGCAAATGGCATTTTCCGAAGGATTAGCGACTGATTTTTTTTTCATCACTATAGCCCTCGTCATAATTTATATCACGTGGCAGATTTGTGACGGAAATATTTTCCGTCCCTGATTTGAGAATGATCAAAACCGTGGCAAAGTTGCAACTAAATGTTCTCAGTCTCTAAATTGCGACAAACCATTTCTGTAGCAACTTAGTGACAAATGTAATCTGTTTCAAAATTGCGATCAACTAATTTCGTAGCAAATTAGTGACTAACTTTACAAGTCGCAAAATAGCATGGAATTTCATCCATGCTCAAATAGCAACTGAACTTTTTGCCCTCGTTTCTCCCTATATTGCGGCTGATTAAATTTGTGGCAAATTAACCATGGATTTTTTATCCGTCACTAAGCCACAAGTTTACAACCAAATCTTCTTTTAATTAAGAACATGTGACCAACATTTGAGCCATCTCTCGCTACTACAAAAAATGTCTTTACAGAACACATAAATTAGGATTAAGAGACAACTGAAATTAAAAAAGAATAATAGTGATAACATATTTCTTAGCTCATAGTTCTCTTTACTCCACCATAAACTAATAAAAAGTAAGTCAACATATGACATCATAATCAAAAGAATAAAACCTAAATATTACTCACTAAGTCACAATAAGCATACAAGTAATTTATTTATGATCAATAAATACTTAATCTCACAACTATATTAGAATATAATACAATAAAATGACAATGAAGCACAGTAATAATCTCTTAAATTTATTAAAAAACCTAGCGCCGTTTTCTCTCTAACCATGGCGACTCCTTGTATCTAGGGTTGTTAGTGCACGGAATTCCATGGCTCGGAAAAAGAAAACTATCACTTCTCCGGTAAACATGATAATAGCACCACAAGCTAGCTCGAGTGGAACTCTTAGATCGTGCCCTCCTTATCCGAGTGCAGGTCCAATCTCAGTGGAATTACAGAATGCTATTGATGCGATTCGATCACCAAGCTGTTATTACCCCTCATCCTGGTCAACCTCAGAAGGATGTTACTGAGATTCCTACTATAGCAGAGGAAAATCATGAAGGAAACTCAAAATGGAACAACCTCTTTACAGGAAATCGACTTACGGCTAAAGGTACATCTCTAAAATTTGTCGTACCCACTATTCAAAATGGTCAATCTATGGCTAAACTTGAGAAATCAGAAGTTGATAAACTCTCTGACATTTAGGCTACCTCTGTGATTGTGTATGTTGTGGGTCATACTCCTTCGATTGGTGCTCTTACTAGATTCATTGCTAAAGATTGGAATTGTGTTGCTAAACCTCAAATATTTCTTCATGATGATGGTTTCTTTATAGTCAATTTTGTCTCTATTGAAGATCATAATGAGATTTTATTTGTTGGACCACATAGCTTGAATAGTCGACCTATGATTGTGAAACCATGGACACCTAACTTTGATTTTAATGAAGAAGTTCTTAAAGTTATTCCTATCCGGGTTAGATTTCCTAATCTTCCCTTAAATTATTGGGGTGCTGATTCTCTAAGCAGAATAGGGAGTTTATTGGGGGTTCCATTATTTGCTGATGAGTGTAGCTCGCGACAATTACATATTGCTTTTGCAAGAGTACTAATTGAAATTGATGTAACTCAATCTTTGCATGACTCTGTGAAAATTGAAGACCAAATGGTAAGGTTTTGACACAAAGGGTAGTTTATGATTGGCTACCACCATTCTGTCAAACCTGCCAAAAGGTTGGTCACTCTTGTGAGGCTAAGAAGAGCTACAAACAACCTAAAAAAGTTGTGCCTAAACAAACTCAAAAATGGGTTCCCAAAAAACTTGTCACTACTGAGCCTGTAGTAGAAGCCTTTACTATTGATGTTATTTACAAAGAAAATCCAGTGCTAGTAATGAATACACCCAAACAACCTGTTGCAATTACTCCAAAAGAAGGGGAGTGGAAGATGGTGACTCCAAGAAACAAAGGAAAATGTATCATTATACCATACAATGATCCCGAAAATCCTTTTGTTTTAGAAGATTTGGAGGAAGAAGAAGAAGAAACCGAGATGAATAACACTCGAAAATGAGGTTCACAAGACCTCAAAACCATATCTATCATGATAGTTGTATGTTCATGGAACATTAGAGGGCTTAATGACCCTCTAAAAATAAAAGATGCTAAAAGTATTCTTGCATCTCTGAAGATTACAGTAGTTGCTTTTCTTGAGACTAGAGTCGAGACCTCCGAACAAACTTAAAATTCGAAAAGTTGGAGCTATGTGGTCTTGCGTGGATAACTATTCCAATAATCACTAAGGCGAGAATATGGTTAGGTTGGAAGCATCTTGAAGTGCAACTTGATGTCTTAAATAACTCGAGCATTATATTCATTGTTGTCTTATTGATAAAAACGCCCTTTATAGATGTTGCTTTTTGTTGTTTATGGACTACATTTAGTTGCTACTAGGAAGCCTTTGTGGCGAGTCTCTTCATAATCTTGCGGGATCTATGAGTGAAGCTTGGTTTATTATGGGGGATTTTAACTCTCCCCTCTCTAGTCAAGATAATGTAAATGGGATTCCTGTGTCGGATCGGGAAACTTATGATTTTAATAATCTTATTGATAATGAAGATCTTATGAAAGTAAGAAGTATTGTCAACTTTTACTCTTGGTCAAATAAAAGACAAGGGCAAGAGAGAATTTTCAGCGGGATTGATAGAAGCCTATGCAATACTAGATGGCTTCTACAACATCTTACTACTATGGTGGAGTATTTTAATGCTTCAATTTTCGATCATTGTCCTCTCATTATTAGCATTAGCCGGAGAGCTAGAAATGGTGGCGGACCATTTAAGTTCTTTAATTATCTTATTGAGCATCCCGATTTTAATCGGAGTATTTCTTCTAACTAGAAATCAGTTGGTGTTTCTAATCCTATGAAAGATGTATGGCACAATCTTAAACATGTTAAGAACTCTTTGAAACAACTTCATTGCACTCATTTTGCTCATATTGAGGATAGAATTAATCATGCTAGAAATATTCTTCATGATATTCAAGATTCTCTCGATCAAACTATTTGAATCCTCAAACTCATGCTATGGAACAAGAAGCTATTTCGGATATCGGGAAATGGATGGCTATTGAAGAGAGTGATTTGCTTCAGAAATTAAGAATTTAGTGGTTAAAGCTAAGAGATTCTAATTCTGGTTTCTTCTTTCTTTGCTATGAAAGAGAGGATTGTTAGAAACTCTATTGATACTCTCTATACAAATGTTGGAGTCAAATTATCTACACCTCGATGATATCAAAGCTGAAATCACTTCTTGTTGTCAAAATCTCATGGGAAGTTGTGCCGACAACTTACTTAGCATTGATTTGAATATTATGAGACAAGGGCCTGTTCTAAGCATTGAGGCTAGAACTTCTCTTATTGCCCCTATTTCTTATGCTAAGATTGATGCAGCAATGAATAACATAAATGATGCAAAAGCATCGGTATTGATGGGTTTAATGCTTTTTTTTTTAACATGCTTGGCCAAACATTAAACAAGACATCTACACTTGTTATTATTGATTTCTTCAATTCTGGCGGGATGTGTAAGCAAATCAACATTGCTACACTCACACTAGTTCCCAAAGTGCCTCATCCTATTTTGGTTAGTTAATTAGGCCTATTGCCTGCTGCACTATTCCGTACAAGATCATTGCCAAGATCATTACTAAAGACTTGAAGAATATTGGTGAAATTGTGGATTGTGCTCAATCCGAATTTGTTCCTAAAAGACATATTGTTGATAATATTCTTTTAGCAACTGAACTCATTAAAGGCTATACTAGGAAACATATTTTTCCTAAATGTATGATTAAGGTGGAGCTTAAAAAAGCCTATGATTCTATTCAATGGCCTTTTCTCAAAGCTGTTCTAATAGAATTAGGATTCCCTGGAACCATTGTCAACTGGATTATGGCATGTGTCACTACTCTTTCTTATACCAATCTGATTAATGGTCTTCCTGGAACTCCTATACAAGCCAAAAAAGGTTTAAGACATGATGATCCTATCTCACACTTTCTTTTTGCTATTGGGATGGAATATCTTTCTAGATGCCCGATCAAGTTGGGTGATAATCCAAACTTCAATTTCCATCCTAGATGTGAAAAATTGAAAATCACTCATATGATGTTTGCGATGATGTGCTAATGTTTGCTTGTGTTGATCTTTCCTCTATACAATTGCTTTTACATGCCTTTAACTCATTTTCTCAAGCTTCGGGCTTAGAAGCAAATATTCACAAGAGCAATATCTACTTGGGAGGTATTTCTGTTGATTTGGCTGCTGAATTTCATGTTATAACTCAAATTCCTTATGGTGAGTTCCCATTTAGATACCTTGGTGTTCCATTATCTACCAAAAAGCTTTCTTATGCTTCTTGTAGGCATCTGGTTGAAAAAATTATGGCTTGAACCAAAACTTGGATCGCAAAAAACTTATCTTATCTTTGGTAGAGTTCGATTAATTAAAACTATCCTACTAAGTATGCAAGTCTTTTGGTGTCAAATCTTCTTACCGCCCAAGAAGATTATTAAGGAAATTCAAAGCTGTTGTAGAACATTTATTTGGACTGGCAAAGATACACCTAAGAAAACTTTAGTGGCTTGGGATCAATTATGTTACCGCTGCTGGTGGTTTGAACTTTACCGATCGACTCTATGGAATAAATCAGCCATTGCCAAGCATCTCTAGGCAATTGCAATGAAGCAAGACAAGTTATGGGTAAGGTGGATCCATGCCTACTATGTCAAGAGAGCTAATAACTGGACTATGCCCATCCCCTCAAGCATGTTATGGGCATTGAAAAAATTATGAGTTCTAGAGACATCCTTAGGGATGAAGCCACTATGCAAAAATATAGTAAAACTTGAAAGTTTTCCATTAGACAATACTATATGGCAAGCAGAGAAACCAAACCCACTGTCTTTTGGAAAAGGGTTATTTGCAACAACAAGGCTTCTCCTAAAAATATTTTTATTGCATGGCTTGTGTTACTTGGGAGAGTTGCCACTAAAGAGATACTTGCTCACTAGAACCTGATAGCAGATACTCAATGTTCTCGCTATGCAGCTGCTGATGAAACAATTGCTCACTTATTTTTTCAATGCCCTTACTCTTACAATATCTGGAATTCTTGCCTTCAGCTCCTCCAGATTAATAGGGCTATCATGGGGTTTTAAGATGAAGTTTATTTGGCTGCAAAGCTTTGTAGACAGAAGCAAGATAAACATAAAGTATATGGTATGCTTTTTGCTGAAGCTATCTATACCATATGGATTCAACGCAACAAAAAGATCTTTAAAGGCGCTTGTCAATGTCCTAAAATTGTTGTCAATACTATAATTTTCAATGTGGCTTGTAGATGCTCAGAATCATTGAAGCAGCTGCTATTCGTTGATTAGTGGTGTTTGGTTGTTTTTTTTAGCCTAGCTATTCTGAGCATGTTCAGATAGTTTAGGTGTTTTATTTGTTGATGTTGCTGCTTCTGGATTCTATTCCTTAAGCTTTTGGTTGCCTTGAGTTAGCACATGAAGTGCCTAACTTTTCAACCCTTCCTAGAAGGTGGGGATTGTTAGGAAACTGATGCTTTATTTCTCTTGGCTGTTGTCTTGGTGTCTATAAACTCCACCATTTTTTTTGGTTTTCAATAATAATTTTGAATTGCAAAAAAAAAAGATTCTCTTAAATTTACAATAAGCCTCATATACAAAAAAAGGAGGAAAAGTTGGCAAAAAAATAAATAATTGCTTGAAGCTCTATGATGTTTGAACAACTCCTTTCTTTCTCCTTGATTAGTTTCTGCAACAAACCAACAACAAACAGAGAAAAATGAGATATAATGAAAAATAAATGTTGAAATTTACTAATAAAAAGCAAAACAACTGAATCTCAATAAATAAATAAAAGCAACACTAGAACTTAAAATCTCTATATTACATAATATTGTGATTCCGGTGTCAACGCAATCTTCGATTGGTTTTGTTATCAAATCCTATCTTTTAGTTTCCTACTTCATTTATTATCAATCTCTTTGTGTGTACATTCTGGCTAGATGAATGAATACAACACTGATTATTCACTCAATATTATTCGTAATATTTCTTTACGATATCAGAACATGCGGTTCATTCATCACCCAGTTCCTCACGCCTGATTCGATTTGTCTTGGCTCCTTCACGACAGTTCTCTTGCTGTCCTTGTGTAGCCTTCATCATTCACATAATTCATAAAGAAAAAAAGCAAGTAAAACTTTAAATCTAATTAAAAAAATAACTAAATAAACGAAATCAAACTTACCTACACTTGATGGCAAACATTATAATTATTCCTTTAATCTCTCGTCTAAAGATCTGAACGGAAAGTTGGAGATCTTAAGGTTATGTTTGGCAACACTAGCTGAAATGAAGCTGAAACTGATAAGGTACCTGAAATAGATGAGGTAGTAGTTGAAACTGATAGGGTGCTGAAACTGATAAGGTGCCTAATTATATAAAGTGTTTGGTAAAACTAATTGTTTAAGTTGTTGATTTTTTACGTGACTTTAGGTGGGTTATAGTTTTTAATTACATGATTTATAAAATTTATGATGTGATTAATAAGTTAAATTATAACAAATGTGTGACAATTCATAATATTATAAATAAATATACTATTAAGGGGTTAGTAAATACTCCGTTAGACTCAATCAATCACCATTTGCATAATTGCATTGATAATATACGAAAAAATCAAGAGAACCAGATAGAGAAGAAAAAGAAGAGGAAAGAAAAATAGGTCCTACAAAGGAAAAAGATAGAGAAGATAGAAAAAAGAAAAGAGAATGGGTGCCATAAAATAAAGTGGGGCACTTTTTCAAAAAAATCAGTTTCATCTACAAATTAAATTTCATTTTAGCGCCCAACATAGCCAGTTGGCACAACACTATTCTGATTTACTTTTTTTTTATTTATTTGAAAAGATTAGTGCAAAACTGAAATTGACTAGTGTTGGGCGGTGAACTAACAATTTTGCGTGGATTTATATGTTTATGCAATGCATAACCTCGGTTTCCTATTCAATTCTTACTAATGGTCAACCATTGGAAAAATTTGTCCCTAAAGCAGGCTTAAGACAGGGGGATTCATTGTCTCCATATATCTTCATTTTATGTATGGAATCCCTGTCAAGAAAGCTCATCAAATACCAACAAGAGGGTCTTATCTCAGGACTTAAGGTGGCAAGAAGAGCACCTAGAATTAATCACTTATTCTTTGCGGATGATGCGTTGTTTTTTATCCAAGGCAATATGGATAATTGTTGGCATCTTAAGAATTTGTTAACACAGTTTTCCAGTTTGTCAGGAGAAATGATCAACAAAGACAAATCCTACACAATTTTCAGTCGAAACACGCCTAAGAAATTCATGCGCCTTCTTTCTAGGAGGTTAGGTGTAAGCAACAAAGAAAAATTTGGGACTTATTTAGGAGTCCCGATGGATGAAGATGAAAGATCTCTGCAAGTCTTTCAAACACTACCTCAAAAAGTGGCTTCCACGATTTCTTCTTGGAAGTTCTCTAATTTAAATCAAGCGGGAAAAACGATCCTAATCAATAGTATCCTAGCGGTTTATGCTTCTCATATCATGGCAATCTATAAGCTCCCAAAGTTCATTCTTCAAAAAGTCTCTTCATTACTCTTGAAATTTTTGTGGGCTTCTAGTCATGATAAGAAGCCAATTTATTGGAGGAAAAGAGAATTATTAGAAAAGTATCGAAATAAAGGAGGGTTGGGACTGCGAAACTTGGAAGCGCTGAACCAAGCTACTCTTTTCAAGCAAGCTTGGAGAATTCATAATAATCAAGCATTACTGATAAACAAAGTGTTCATGGCAAAATATTCCAAAGATTGGTTCAAGAAAGGTATAGAAGGGAAAATTCCGACTTTGAGTTCTTGGGGAGCTAGAAGCATGATGTGTAGTGTTCATTGTATGGCCCCAGGTATTGGGAAAATTGTTCAAAATGGGAAAGATACTTCAATTTTAGAAGATGCATGGTGTGGAAGTTCGCAATGAATTTAATTCAGTGTGGATAAAAGACTGTTTGCACAAGATGGGCCTAAATTGGTTTCGGAGCTAATTTCGGAGAATAAAGTTTGGAATGATAAGTTTGATGATTCAACAATTAAAACCATAAAAAATGTGCACATTCCTTTAAAGTCGGAAGGAGATAGTTTTACTTGGATCCCTTTGAATCATGGAAACTATGAGGTTAAATCGAAGTTCTTGGTTTATGATGAAGGGGAAGGATATGGAGAACGATGACTCTATTTTTTGGAAGAAATTCGGAAACAAAATATTTGGCAAAAATGGAAATTTTTTCGTTGGAAGTCGTATAATGGAGCTTTGGCTACCGGAGTAAACCTTAGGAAACGAAAAATCCTAAGCGAGAGACCTTGTCCTTTGTGTAACAAAGATGAGGAATCGGATACTCATTTATTTAAGGATTGTGAATTGGCCATGAAGGTTTGGAAAAGTTCAAATTTAGGAATTATGATTGATAAGTCCAGCAAAATGAAAATTGCTACTTGGTCAAGAAATTGGCGATGGTTTTTGATGAATTTAGAGGACAATCATGAAGATAGAGTTTTTGAATTCATGGCTAATCTTTGGTGTATTTGGATGACCCGGAATAATATTATTTTCAAAGGATGGAATCCACAAAATACTCAACACATCCCTGGTCTTGGTTGATAAATGGAGAACTAGATGGTATAGTACCTTCGCTACTAACTACCAATCTAATGATTTGAAGATTCCTAAGACCAGAGACAAGTTTGTGAGAACAAAGTCTCCAATAACCAAAAATTGGGACCAAGTTTTTCATTCGAAAACTTTAATAGTGGATGGAGCCTGGAAAATCGTGGATAATGCAGCAGGAAGGAGCTATATCGCGGCGTTTGGTTGGGTTCTCTGTCAAGGGAATCAAATCATTCTGCGGGACAAAGGTAAATTGTTTGCTTTCTCGGCTCTTCAAGCAGAAGCTGAAGCCCTTCTCAAAGGTCTGCAAGGTATAAAAGGACAAAATTTGCAAAAAATAATAATTTGGACTGACTCAGAAAATTTGACAAAAGGATTAAGGGACCCTTCAAAAGCTCATCAACACATTAAAACTATTATTAGTGATATTAGTATGTTACTAGAGAATTATTCTGCTTTTAGTATTCTTAGTGTTTGTAGAACTAAAGTCACTCCTGCTCATAACCTTGCTATGGAAGCAAGAAAGAGTAGGGTGCTGTTTTAGTCTCTTTGTTTTTGATTCTGTCAAAAAAAAAAAAAAAAAGAAAAAGAAGAACTAAAAATTTTGTAGATGGAATTGTTTTTTTTTTGTTAAGCGGGAAGATGAAATTGCAAAAATTTCATCATACATCAAGGTGTATCATGAGCATGGTATGCCCAAGGTTATTTTTTTTGTTCATGACTCATTGTTTATTTGAAACCATCCAAATGAGCAAACTGTACAAAAAACGAGAGTTCCAAATGAGCAAAAATTTGTCTTGAGGTGTACCATACACATGGTACACCCGGGTGTATGATGAATGAACTCATAAAATTGACTTGAGAGAACTGTGTGTTCCTAAAACTGAAATTTGTAGATGAAATTGACTAAAAAACTTCAATTGACCCGCTGCACAATAACTTATTGTGCACCAATTATTATATGATACAGTCAATTTTTGTCTGATATAGTCAATTTTTAACTAATATAGCCAATTTTTATATGACATTCAATTTTTTGCATGATATATTCACCTTTTGTATAGTCAACTTTTGAGTGATATAATCAATATTTCTTTATATAGTTAGTTATTGTATGATATAGTCGGTATTATCTGATATAGTCAATTTTAGTGTGATATAGTCAGTTTGGGTTCAAAATAATTTATTGTGAATCCGATCCACCCAAGACTTGCTATTTTACTGCAAATTTTAATTTTTATATAAATACAAAACATACTTTACAAACTACCGGTTCTTCTTCTAATTCTATTCCAAAAAACAGTTTTACCTACTATGTTTTTATGTAGAACTTTATATGCTTTCGCGTTGCATGCATCACGTGTATACAAGGTTAGTAATACGTATAAGTGAAGAGGGAGGACTTGGCATCCATCCTATTTTACAATTATACCCTCAACTAGCAAAGAAAATAATACAACTTGTCCAATTTATTGGTTTTAGAAAAAAATACAGTGAAATTTGTGAACAGTTTTTGGTACATAATAGTGTGCAATTGAGCTCTCTATGATGCTTGCTTTAATATTATGATTTTTATATTAATAGATCTAGTTTAGAAAATAATTTAAAATAATTTTGGAGCACCTGAAAAAATTGTGGCAATTTTAATTAGCGGTGTATTATTTTGAGTTCGATTGTGGGGTCAAAGGTTGGGTTATTTCATTATAAAAAATATATGGATAAATGTTATCTATATTTGAAATATTGTGTGGAAAGGAGATAAATAGAATTTTTTTCCCAGATTTGTCAAAGGAAATTTTAATTCCCTCTATGTGTCAAAGCTGGAATTCATTCCCTGCATACCGTCCACGTAGGACAACACGCAAAAAATTTGGTTTTTTATTGTACTTAAGTAAAACTGCTACTCAGCGTAGCGGTTAACCATAATGAGTCACAAATTTGAATAGCGGTTAAGGGAAAAGGAAACCGCCACGCAGAGTAGGGATTCATTTAATATGACCGCTACTCTAGATAGCGGTTTGCTATGTCGAAAATTTAAAAGAAAAATATTTTTCTGGTATGCTATCATATGTGGACGGTATGCAGGGAATTAATTGTAACTTTGGCGCATAGGGAGAATTAAAACTCCCTTTGGCAATATCTACGGAAAAACAAGATAGGGAAGTAATAAAGTATCGGGCCTTTACCATACAAAACTGTGCAATAATTTTGGGAATACCAATTGAGAAGTGTTACATATATTTTAGAAGAGATAAAAGTATTTTATAAAGTATACAAAGTGTTTTATTGAAAATGAAATTAGAAATGTATATTAAGAAAATTTGGAGTTTTGAGATTTAAAGTTGTACATAGAAAAATAAATTGAAAAGAAGATAAAAAAAAAAGAATAAAATCAACTTAAAAAAAACCCTATTCCAACATTCGTACCCCAATCACGTCAAACGATATCAAATAAAAACAGTAAATGTCATAGGCTCATAAGCTAACTCGTAAGCTCTCCTTCTACTCTCTTTGTCCCAAAATAGTCTGAACACTTAATTAGCGTGTATATTTAAACTGAAATTATTTGAAGCTAACTAAATTTATCTCATCTTATATAAATCTGAACATTTCCTTCAAAAAAAATAAATCTGAACATATTGAAACTTATTAGAGTTTATTTTATAAGGTTTTAAAACTTATCTGAACTAATATTAACTTAATTGAACTTATTGAAGTCTTTTACAATGGGTCCAAAAACTGAACCAAAATGGATCCGGTAATAAGAACATTCATGGGTCAAAGTCCAATAAGACATATATATGTTCCCTTTGTCATAGTAGCTAACAAACAATTGAAAATTATCTAGTAGCCAATCAAAGAAATTTTTGGTGATTATTAAGTTAGTGACTGAAATTTTGCAACGGAAATTGTTTTGATACATACTTCGAGACACGAAACAGGTTAATTTAGTTCAACAAATTGTATCAGCATCAAATTTAATTAGAGACCTAAGAATTTTCCATAGCTAATTAGCGACCGATTTTGATTTCAGTAGCTAATTTGCAACTGAACTTTTGCGACTGAAATTATGTTAGTATCTAATTAGTGACGGAAGAATTTGCAGTCGTTATTTAGTAAATGAATTATTTCTTATAGTAAATTTGTAACTGACCATTTGCGATCGAAATTTGGTTAGTATCTGATTACGGAATGAATAATTTTCAGTAGCTCATTAGTTACTGGTCATTTTTCAGTAGTTAATTTGAGACAGATATTTGCAACCGAAATTGTGTTAATATCTATTTAGAGACCGGATAATTGTCAGTAGCTCATCAGTAACCGATCATTTTTCAGTAGTAAATTTGCGACTGATAATTACGACTGAATTTGTGTTGGTAGCTAATCAGTAACTAAAAGTATTACTTCCTCCGTTTCATTTTACTTGCTACACTTCTCAATTCATAGACTCCTAGGCAATTTTTGGAGAAGAGAGAGGTAGAGAGTAAAAAGAAAAGAGACCCATGTGAGAGGAGAGAGACATAGAGAGTTTATTGCCCAAAAAGGAAGTGTAGCAAGTAATATGAAACTTCCCTATATGGAAAGTGTAGCGAGTAATTTGAAACGGAGGAAGTAGTTGCAATTAAGTGACAGACCTCGGACCCGTAGTAAATTAGCAACTGATTTTTGTTTGGTCGCAAAAATTCGTCACTAATAGGGCTTTTTCTTTTAGTGGCCTCCACGTGTCCCTGAAATTGGAGGGAAACTTAGCTTTTTAAAGGTTTTTATTCCTATGGTATTTTAAAGCCCACTTTTGGACAAAAGGAATAATCAAAGCCCAAATCCCAAAAACCTGCTACATATGATTGACTGAAATTCAACCTCCAATCAGTGCCCGCTACGTGTCGAATTATGATTGCTAAGCCAATCGAATGCCCCTATTGTAGGGTGACATCAAATGGCAACTTCCAGATTCCAAACACTATATGTAGTCCCCTCAAAATCAGGTAAAAGGTAGATCATAGAATACTGTGCCATTACTCTGCTAAAATATCCTCTCTTTCTCTCTCTATCTTTATACCTGATTCCATACCTAAATTGAATTAACCTTCGGAGGGGGACCAACCACCCAAACCTCCAGGGTTGGTTTCCTTCGCTTCAAGTTTGGAGCAAGGAGCACAAGCATGACTCGCACAAGTCTTTCCAAGAACATATCTAAGCTGCTTGACTCTCAAGTAGACTTAACATTTTGTGCCGTCTGTGGGGATATGCAGCGATGACTGACTGTCACTCATCCAACGTAGCTCGAAACCGTAGTTATCAGATTCAGGTAGAAGATAATGTGGATGATGATCCACCACCACAAGGGAGGGATAGGCCTCCATCCAATGTTCCTAATCAATACCAAGTACATGTTCTACAAGAAAATCTTGAACGTTTTGTAACTGCTGCTCATCTGGAAAATGTGTTGGATGACTTCCAGACCAAGATGGCAGCAGTCGTCTAGGAACAAATCAAGAAAAATATGATGTTTTTTAGGTGAATCCTGAGCCGTTTACTCCCAACCCAGCTCCTCTCTAGGGCTCTCAAGAGAATGTTGCAGGTCCATGTCGACCTGCTCGTCCAGAAGTTTCAAGAAGGACAACTAGAGAAAAACAGTCGGCATGTAGTGAACAACGAAGGAAGATGGACTGGAACCTGGTGGTTAGGTCCCAGGATGACCAGTGTCCGAATGGGCATCGGATTGAAACAGATTCTAGGGAATATCTTGAAGCAAAGAAAGCTGCTGCATTACAATGGTCGGCCACACCGTATTTGAGGCATCCACCCTTGAAGATACATTCTCCTACAAAATGAAAAAGTTTGGGCCATTCCCGTCTTCGTCCGAGGCAAGAGAAAACAGTGTTGCAGTCGATGATCTATCGACATGCCGCTCCAACAAACACCTTATCTAACCATGTTTTGAAGGAGTACTGTAAGGAGTTCATACCCATCGAAGGGGCAGCTGGGAGCCCTCCGTATCAACTGGCCATACTCCCTTCTCGGCCAGGATCATGGAGGCTCCCCCTTTCCCAAAGGTTAAACTCCATACAATTGAGCCATTTGATGGAACGACTGATCCTAATAATCATGTTTTCACTTCCAAGCATCAAATGTATGTTCAAGCAGTAGATGATGCTACTTGGTGCAAGAATTTTCCAACTACTCTGAAGCGAGTAGCTAAGAAATGGTTTAACAATCTTCCCTCTCACTCAATTAACAATTTCACTTAACTCGGTTACTTATTTACCAGTCACTTTGTAGCAAACCGGCAAGAACAAAAGACTAGCATGCATCTGGGAAAGTTCATTCAAGGACCAAAGAAAACTCTTCGAAGTTTTGTTAAGAGGTTCAATTTAGAAGTTTTGCAGATCCAAGATCTTAATGCTGGAGTGGCATTTGATGCCTTTATTAGAGGGCAACGGCCAATGAGTTTTAAGTTTGATCTTGTCAAGAAGAAAATCACTAGTCTTACAGAAGCCCTGAAGGAGGTTGAAGCATTCATACATGCCACTGAAGTTTGTGCGAGGCTAAGCACCCTGAGTCCAAGAAGCCTAAGGAAGTGATTCAGGCAAAAAAGCCTAAGAAGGCTGAGACTTGGGTAGTAACCTCCACAACTACCTCGTCCAAATGAGGAAAGAGAAAAGTGTCAGAAGCTTCAGCCGACCAATAGAATTCAGCAAAGATCGGTATTCCATTCTTATGGAGATAAAGGATCAATATGAGCTCAAAACTCCAGCTGAGATGAAAACTCCCTATTGAAACAGGGATAAAAGCAAGTATTATCATTTTCATAAGGACTGTGGACATAAAACTAATGAATGTAAGCATCTTAAAAGGGCCCTAGAGGATTTGGCTCGGCGAGGAAAGATGAACTCGTATTTGGCTTAAGGGGGAAGGAAGTTTTAGAAGAAGGATGATCGTCAAAGCAAAAAGAAGGAGAGTGAAAGCACTGACGAAGATGTTGTCTTGGTCATTTCAGGTGGGTTTGCAGCTGGGGGACCTACCAATCGGGGGCACAAAAATTATCTCCGGGAGCTCAGCCAAATTTTGTTAACTGATCAGACAAAAGTCGAAGCCCTTCCTAAAGGTGGTGGTCAGTGAGCAAGACTGGGGGAAGTTGAAAACCCCTCATGATGATCCTCTAGTTGTGGAAATGAAGATAGCAAATCTAAGAGGGAGAAGAATTTTGATTGACACTGGAAGTTCGACGGACATCATCAGTGCAGATTGTTTGTCTAGAATGAAGTTTGATGAGAAGAACTTGGTTTTTGTTCATCACCGAATCATTGGGTTTGGGGGAGGAGTTATTCATCCTATGAGGACGGTTACTTTGCCGCTCCGAGTAGGAGAAAAGGATATCTCTCGAACTATGTTAATCAAGTTTCTGGTCGTTAGAGATTTAACAGCCTACAATGTTTTTCTTAGATGACCAACTCTGAATCAGGTTAAAGCAATAATTGTTACTCATCTTACGCTCATGAAGTTCGAATATGACAAAGGGAAGATAGGGACGCTTTACGGGGACCAGCAGGCAGCGAGAGAGTGTTATTTAACTACTCTAAAACCATCGTCTTGGAAGGTTGGCGAGAAAGACCAGACGAAGGTTGCTTGTAAAGGGAAAACGACCGAGATCATAATGACAAAAACAACCTCGTTGAGAAAGACAATTGAAAGTTCTTAGATGCAGGTTGCTCCCTCAAGGAGAACGGCCGAAATTCTCTCCAGCAAGAAGAGGAAGTGTGTACCCGTAAAGGAAGATCCCCGCTCGTCTGACGAAGTTATGGCCATCATGGGTTTGGCACTTGAGCGTCCAGAGCCTGTTGAGGCCCCGGAAGACATATATTTAGATGATGCTCGCCTAGAAAGGACCCTGAAGATTGGATCTTCTCTTACCCCCTGAGTTACGGGGAACTTTGATAAGCTTACTCAAGGAGTTTTAAGATGTGTTTGCTTATAGTGTTGAAGAGATGCCTGGAATTGATCCAGAGACAGCTGTTCACCCATTGAATGTTGATCCAAACCTGAAAGTAGTTCGTCACAAGAAAAGACATTTAGGACCAGCTAGAAATCAAGCGGTAGATAAGAAGTGCAAAGGTTGTTAGAGGCCCATTTCATCAGAGAAACCTATTATCCAGAATGGATAGCCAATGTAGTCTTGGTACTAAAGCCCAATGGCACATGGAGAATGTGTGTGGGCTATAATGATCTCAACAAGGCCTGTCCCAAGGACAATTTTCCTTTGCCTAAGTTGGATCGGCTGGTTGATTCCAAGGCCGGTCATGCTTTGTTGAGTTTCATGGACGCCCATTCCAGGTTCCATCAAATACCTATGTGGCCATATGACCAGGAAAAGACGTTTTTCATAACAGAGAAATGATTGTATGGTTGGCTAGTGATGCCTTTTGGACTCAGGAATGCGCCGACCACCTTCCATAGAATGATCAATACCGTTTTTCAGCCACAGTTAGGGAGGAATATGGAGGCGTACGTATATGATATGATAGTGAAGAGTCAGCAAGAAAAGGACCACGTTGATGATTTACGAGATACCTTTGAGACTCTCAGGAAATATAAGCTAAAGCTAAATCCTAAAAGATGTGTTTTTGGGACATGGCGGGAAAGTTTTTGGGGTTTCTAGTAGATCAGAGGGGAATTGAAGCTAATCCTGAAAAAATTCAAGCCATTCTGGATATGAAGTCACCGGCTAAAATTATGGAAGTGCAGCGTCTGACTGGCTGCCTTGTGGCTCTTGGCCGATTCCTTTCTAAGTCGGGGGACAAATGTCATCATTTCTTTGCTACAATCAAGAAAAAAGCCAAGTTTGAATGAATAGCTAAGGCAGAGCAGGGGCTTCAGCAAGTCAAAGATCATCTTCGTCAGTTAATCAAGTTGGTCAGCCCAGCCGAAGTGGAGAAATTGTTTGTATACCTAGCAATATCCCCTCAAGCTGTAAGTGTTGTCCTGCTAGCCGAGCGAGAGTCGGTACAAATTTCGGTATACTTTGTGAGTCATGTGCTCAAAGATGCAGAATGTAGATACACTTCTGTCGAGAAGTTCAGATTGGCACTAGTCATGGCCAGTCGAAAGTTGAGACCTTTTTTTGGGCTCACAACATACTGGTTTATACTGATCATCCTTTAAAGCAAGTATTGCAAAAGATGAAGGCCACTGGACGAATGTTAAAATGGGCCATTGAGTTGAACATATTTGATATAACTTTTAAGCCAAGAAAGGCAATTAATGGCCAGGCCTTAGCTGATTTTATAGTTGAGCTTACTCGACCAACTCTAGATCCAATGGCTGGTCCAACAGAAGGCAAGAAGTATTGGACTCTCATGGTCGATAGACCATCAACTGCCAATGGATGTGGAGCAGGAATTGTTTGTCAATCTTCAGAGGGAGATAAGTTTGAATATGCTTGAAGATTCCAGTTCCAGGTGTCCAACAATGAGGCTGAGTATGAAGCCCTGCTGGCTGGAATCAAGATGTGTAGAGCGGTTGTGGCTTAAAGATTAAGGCCAAATTGGACTCTCTCTTAGTGGTCAGCCAAGTAAATGGAGATTATGAATGCAAGGGAGCATCTATGAGCAAGTGCATGCATCTTATCAAAGACGAGATTGAATCTTTAAAACGATTTGTGTTTGAGTAAGTAACAAGATCAGAAAACCATTAGGCAGATGCTCTTTCAAAACTAGCTAGTTCAACTGATTGTGACATACCAAGGACAATGTTCTAGGAAGTTAAGTCAAAGAAAGGTATTGAATAAGAAGAAGTGTTGTTCCTAAGCTGAGGAATAATATGGATGGAGCCCATCATAAACTTCAAAAAGACGGGCCAGTTACCCTCAGACCCTATGGAGGCTAAGTATGTCAAGGCCATAGACAAGTGGTTTGAACTGTAGTATGAAACTTTGTATAAGAAATCTTTCAATCGTCCTCTACTTTTGTGTATTACTCGGGAAGATGGACTGGAAGTTTTGAAAGAACTCCATGAAGGGGCATGTGCATCTCACATTGGAGGAAGAGCTTTAGGAGAGAAGGCCTTGAGAACTGGGTACTATTGGCCTAGCTTAAAAGAAGATGCCCTTGCTTATACTAAGAAATGTGACAGTTGTCAGAAGTATGGAACTTGCACCAGAAACCGTCCAATTACCTAACTCCCATTTTGTTCCCTCTACCTTTTGCCAAATGGGGCATGGAAATCTTGGGACCTTTTCCTATGGCCGCTGAACAAAAGAAGTTTGTGATTGTGGATGTTGATTATTTTACTAAGTGGGTAGAAGCGGAGGCAGTGCGAGGCATAACTACCAATGATGTCAACAGTTTTATTTTGAAGAACATCATAACTTGGTTCGGCATGCCGCAACCAATTGTCTTCGACAGTGGTCCACAGTTTGAAATGCCAAAGCTGAAATATTGGTTGTCAGAAAGAGAAATCAAGGCTCATTTTGTTGCAGTAGCCCACCCACAAGCCAATGGGCAAGTAGAGTCTTTCAACAAGATCTTGTCAAACGGCGTTAAAAGGAAGTTGGAAAATGCCAAGGGACAATGGGTTGAAGAACTACAACTAAGAATTCTACACCTTTCATGTTAGTCTATGGAACTGAGATTATTTTTCCCATTAAGATAGAAGAGCCCACCCTAAGAGTCATGCTATACACAGAAGAGGCCAACTGGGCCGCCATGCGCACTGCCTTAAATCAGTTACCATAGGTAAGGGGCAACACACTGTTAAGAATGCAATTGTACAAGCTTCGAATGCCTCCGAAAGTTAACAAGAGGGTCATTAGACGACCGTTGGAAGTGGGGATTTGGTTATGAGAAAGATGGAAGTCGTAGGACGAGCCAAAGAACAGGGTAAGCTGACAGCAAACTTGGAAGGTCCTTACTTGGTCGTGGAAGAAGTAAGAGGTGGAACATTCCGTCTTCAAGATCTAGATGGACGACCCATACAACGAACCTGGAATTCAGACACTCTGAAGAAGTACCATGTTTGATTTAAAGCAGTGCTCAGCAATGGTAGCTTGTAATCAGAAAAAGTGCCACGACACAAAAAGAGAATTAGGAATGTATGCATGTATCTTGGTGCTTTACCAACCAAAATTCACAGAATACAATTTCTACCTTCTCTCTATACTTATGATTGTTTCTCTATTTTACTTAAGTCATTTACTTTAGGGCATTTTGACCACTGGTTAACCAGTGGTCTTAAAGTGACATTAAATTAGCTGAAAACTACATGAACCAATAACGTGTAAAGGAAGTAAGCTAATATAAATAGTCTAAGAGAATGAATCACCCTAGTAAGGGATAATCATTTTCACGACGCACATTGTTTCCTAAAGAAAGCCGACCAGACAGTAATAAACCTTATTAAAGCTGAATTATCTACACAAGCATGGTCAGCCAAATTGTAATATTCCTTAGTAAGGGAAACATTATTGCAAAATTAAACATTAAAGGAAGCCAGCCTGAAATAAACAAACCTTAGTAAAGGTATCTTATTTTCAAAAGCAAGGTCGACCAAGTAGTAATGACTCTAGTAAGGGAACCATTATTACAAGACGAACACTGCCTTCTAAAATGGAAGGCAGCCAGAAAATGATAAGCTCATAGAAGCAATCATATTCAACAAGGCTGGCAAGTGAGATTATTACTATGGGCAAAAACTAATTAAGCACGTCGAATTTTGGGTCAAAGAAGTTCGGCCTACGTTGGCCAGCTTCCTCCTTGGAACACGGCTCGTCTTGAAAGTCAAGACGAGCCCAGTTCCAGGAAGGGGGGTAGTGACCAAGTCTTGGAACTCCTAAGACATACTCATTCAGGACGAGCGATTTGTAAGTCAAATCTTAATCGTCGAGCATTGGACGAGAGCTTTTAGACTTATGCATATTTGTTCAAGATTAATTAATCGTCCAGAATTAGATGAGTGTCTTTGGAGTTAGGAAATCAGTTCAAGCCCTAATCGTTCAAATCAGCGTTAGACGAGTGTCTTTGGACTTGGGCATATTTGTTCAAGTTCATTAGTAGTCCAGCATTGGACGAGTGTCTTTGGACTTGGGCATATTTGTTCAAATCTATTAATAGTCCAGCACTGGACGAGGGCCTTTGCCCTTTTTTGAAGTTGGCTCTACTGAGAGTCCTTTGCCCTTATCTGAAAATGTGGAAGGCTTAGTTCTCTTAATGGGAAAAACTACTGCAATTCTGTAGGATGATCTCATTGGATGTCCACCAACTCACAGCGTCCGAACGATATTTGAGTAGTACAACTCACCAGATGATAAGGAAGTAGATCTATAAGCTGGGGGGATTTGAGCCACCAGCTGTGAAATTGGCCCGCTAAAGGCCGATCCTTCCTTGTCAGCCGCGTCCGGTTGAATCTCCTTAGTTGCAGCCGCTTCAGCTGGTTTTCAATATGATCAGCCGTGTCCGGCTGATCCACAGGGAGGAAGGGGGAGATAAGCCCGTCCTCTTCCAAATGAGGAGATTCTAATCTTGTCTACAGGATGTGGATGAGACTCGTCTCCCGCATTCTGATTGACGGGATTGGCCTTTTGAACGGACGAGCTCGTCCGTTATGTTTTCTTCTTAGGGACAAACCCTTTGACTTTTTCGCCATAGGAGCATTCCCGGCGGTAGTTAAGGGCCTTTTTTGTTTGGAAAAATTCACATGAATAATCCCAACTTTCACCAGTCTTCTCAAAATAATCCCAACTATGAATTATTTCAGAATAATCCCAACTTTAGGGGGTACATTCTCAAAATAATCAAAACTATTAATTTTCACTATATTATAGACCTAAATTGGATTAGTGTAGGCAAGAAAATATATAATTTGGTTTATTTTGAGAAGGTTCCTTTAAATGTTGGGATTATTCTAGAATAATCTAAAGTTGGGATTTTTTTGAGAAGATGGATGAAAGTTGGGATTATTCATGTGAATTTTTCCTTTTTTTTTAAGCAGCTGATTTTTCAGCTAACGTCTTAGACGTTGGGGCATTCTTCTGCAAAAAAGGAAAAGAACAAGTTAGATGAAGTATGTCCAAAGAAAACGTTGAGAAAAAATACAAAGTTTTATGGACGCACTCTTCTTGCTAAAGGAAGTCGGCCAGGATGGCCGTTATCTTTAGACAAAGAACAAGACCTTCCAGAAATTGTATCTGGACGAGTGGTGCATATCCATTTAAATTTCGAACAATGATCATCCTTTGAAGGAGGCCGACCAAGTCTAGCCGCATTCCTTCTGAGATAGACCCTCGTCCAGAAGATTATGAACTCAGCACCTAAATTAAGGACAAAGACTATTTGCTGAAGGAAGCCGTCCAAGTCTAGCCGCCTTCCCTCTACGAAAGATCTTCATCTAAAAATGTTATGGATGAAAAATCAATATAGAAGGTCGGCCAAAATCCAACTGCCTTCCTTCTACGAAGGATCTTTGTCTAGAAATGTTCTGGATGACTAATCAATCTAGAAGGACGGCTAAATCTAGCCACTTTCCTTCTAGATTAGATCTTCGCCAAATAAATTTGGACGAAGATCCAAGCCGACAGATCATCTGGGATAAAAAAACCAACATAGTAACTTACCTATCATCCCTCTTTTCGGGCCCCGTCCTAAAATACTCCTTCCAGAGATTTACACTAAATTTCGACATGTATATGCCGCCCTTCCTAGATTTGCGAAGGAGTGCTATGGCCGCTTCTGCAAAAAAAACCAAGTTGGTTAATAAACAAGGATTTTAAACGACATACTTTACTTAGAATTTGGTGAATTACCTTTATCTTCGTCCAACCGCAAGCCATCAGCGACCAAGAAGTTGTCCTCAAAAAAAATTTCTTCGGAAAGGATCTAGTTAGACGGTTTGGTTTCGTGTACTAAGTTATCCTGAAGTACTCCACCACCTTGTCATCAAACCTATCTTCCTGGTCTAAGAGAGGAGCCCCTCGTCCGGTGTTCGTCACTGCCCAACTACGGTAACATATCCCCCGATAATATCCTCGTTGGGAGCCCGGAGGAAGATGAAATCTGCTTTCCAGTCGTGGATTTTTGAGGGTTTATCCCAAGCCGTGATAAACCCAGCACGATTGCAGATGCTGAACCAAGCCCCTTCAACTGTTTTGGGATCCTTGGACACGTAGTGTATGTGGGTGAAGGCTGGTAAAGAAAGAGCCAAGCCGCGCAACTCGTAGACGGCTATAAAAGTTAAGATGTTGTGCCATGCGTTGAGCACCAGTTAATTATGGCCGAGGTTGTAATGCCTTAGCACAACCTCGATAAAGTTGTGAAGGGGAAACCTCAACCCTGCGTCCAAGTCCAATTTATGAACGGTAAATTGACCTCGGGGAGCGCTTAATATAGTGGACTTCTCGTTAGGGATCATAAAGGAGTGGCCGAGCATGGGCATGGCAAGAGACAAATGGCTAGGATCTCGGCCAAGTTTTTCCAACCATTTACGATTGACTATTATAAAGCCTAGGTCAGAAAGGGGACTTACACGTCTCCTAATCTCAGACGATGTAGTGGAAGGCTCGTCAGACTCCCTAGGAGAGCTAGACTCGCCCTCATTATTCTCACTATGGACTTCTTCCATCTCTGCATCCCATCTAGACGGGCTAGCCTCTGTATTTATTTGATTAGGAGCTCCTTCCATATTGTTCCTGAGAGAAGATAGCTCTGCCGCTGGCTGAGCACTTTGGGTTTCCCTCTCCCTTGTTTCTCCCTCAGGAACATGGCCAGTAGACTCTTCCATTTTAGGACTGGAAGCAGGCAGTACTAACCCTCATCTTAGACGGGCTGTTTGCTTGACGTGCGCCAGATTACCATGCACAGGTAAAGACTGGGTCGTCTGACTTTGTTCACCAAATTCATAAAAACAAGAATATGCATAACCGACCAAAATAGGCCCAACCCTAGAATGCGCCGAAGAAGAATAACTATCGGTTCTACCGTCAAGGCAAACTCTTGGATGGCCGAGATCATTGGACGAAGAGGAAGAATTCATTTTTATCGCTTTTTTAAGAAAAAAAATAAAGAATAAGCAACAAGGAAGAAAAAGGAGATACCTGACGAACGCTTGGACGGTCGATTTAGAATAAAGCAAAATAAATCTGGCCGAACACACTATCTCTCTAGAAAAGTTAAAAAATTATGGAGTCTCTCTCTCTAGAAAAATTACTAAGGGTGTTGAAATGATTTCAGAAAGGACAAAATAACCGGACACATGGCCCTCAAGGGACTATACGCGTCACTGCCCTTCAAATATGGGTAACTACTACTGGTAAAAGGAAATTAACCGGTTTTGCAACAGATAAATCCCCTTTTAGGGGCCAATGTTGTGACCTAAAAATAAAGGGCTAATTAGCAGACAAGTGGACCAATCAGAGGTCTCCACATGTTCTTGAAATTGGAGGGAATTAGCTTTTTAAAGGGTTCTATTCCTCTAGCATTTTAAAAGCCCACTTTTGGACAGAAGCAATAATCAAAGCCCAATTCCCAAAAAACAGCTACATATGATTGGGTAAAATTCAGCCTCCAATCATTGCCCACCACATGTCAAATGCTCCCATTCTAGGTGACATCAAAAGGCAACTTCCAGATTCTAAACACTATATATAGTCCCTTCAAAATCAGGTAAAAGGTATATTATTGAATATTGTGCCATTACTCTGCTAAAATATCCTTTCTTTCTCTCTCTATCTCTACACCTGGTTCCATACCTAAACTAACTTAAGCTTCGAAGAGAACCACCACCTAAACCTTCAGGGTTGGTTTCCTTAGCTGGAGGTTCGGAGCAAGGAGCACAGGCATCGCTCGCACAAGTCTCTCCAAGAACATATCGAAGGAAGAAGTTGTTTGACTCTCAAGTAGATTTAACAATCAGATTAACATGAACAATTAAAGAAGAAGAATAAATAACATTAACAACAATAATTTACCAATAAGTTAACAAAACAATTGATGAAAACCTTAAAAAATCAAACAAATTAAAGAAGAAGAATAAGGGAGAAAGAGAGAAAAACCAAAGGAGGAGAAGAATGATGGAAGGAGGCGCGGCTGAGGCGAGAGAAGAGCGAGGAAACCCGCCAAAGAAATCCAAATAAATGAAACCCACCGAAGATTTCGCAAGCGTCCCCGGAAGTTGAAGAGTTCGCAGGCTCGCAGGAGGTTGAGGAGTTTGTGGGGGTCGCAGGAGGTTGAGGAGTTCACAGGCGTCACCAGAGTTTCAAGAATTCGCAAGCGTCGCCGGGGTTGGATAGAGCGAACTCTTTTGTCGCCGAAGAAGAGAGAGGACTTCGACAGCTGCGAGTGAGAGAGAGGTTAGAGAGAGAGAGGCTAGAGAGAGAGAGGTTAGAGATAGAGAAAGACGATTGAGAAATGTAGCTTAGTGGCTTAGTGCGTGTGGATTGATTGAAGGGAGTTTATTTCATATTTGGGCCCCTCAAGGGCTGCGGTTATCCCAAAACCCGTTGCCCTTAGTCTAAAGGGTTGCAGTTTTTGGGCTAACCGCAACCCTTTAGTTCCCAGCTTAGCTTTTTTTTCGCGGGTAGATTAAGGGTTGCGTTTATGTTAAAACAACAGCCCTTGAGCTTTTTCCTCTAGTGTTGGTTCTCCCCCAAAAGTGAAGTGAGTAAACTAAAAAGAAACGAGGAAGTATAAAACAAAATAATTTCTGCGAAATGACATCTTTAAATTTATTTTGCACGTGTCAAGATAAATGAGAACAATCCTATATGTGTCGTGCATATAATCCTTCGAGTGCCACGTGTACAAGCCAGGCAATCCTTCTTACAAACGACAATCAATCCCTTAAATCACTCCCCATAATTTAAGTAAAATTGATACGTAATTGTAGCCATTTAAAAAATAATTTATATTTGGCCATCTAATATAGATAGTTATTTCTTTTTTAAAATTTTATGAAAAAGTCGGTGAAAATCTTCAATTTTGCTTATCCTATGATGTCTACCTAAAAGTATTCCATAATTTAAGGAATTATGTAATATTAGTGTAAATGAAAATAAATTCATTCGTAAGATTATTTTTTTTAAAAAAAGGATTAAATTGGAATTTTACTTAAAATAGGTATGCCTAAATCATAGTGATTTAGCCTATAGGAAATGATATCAAGGTCCTAAAATCCTACTGCTGATTATGATAAATCAAAGATTTTGTGCAATCAATCGTTCCATCATATCATGCTAAATCAATGCATATAATAGTAATAGTCTCCTAAACATCATGCTATCAGTTTTGTAAATCATTCTATGCCTAATGTAAAGATGTTCAAAGATAAATTTCTAGAGGATCGGGATGAGAATCATCAATAATAAATTTCTAGAGGTCATAGCCAATAAGGTTGGCCTCGAGTTGACTTTTTCATGAGAGGTAACTTGAGGAGGTGAGTTCGACGGTGTTATTAAGAGAAACAAGGATGGAAGCTTGATATATTTTTTTGACAACGAGAAATCATACAAGAAAGTAAAAAGAGCAAAATCAACACGAAAGGAAAGACATGCGACAGAAAACAGCTAACGCATGGGCTGCAACAACCTCATTCCTATGAACTTTGACAATATGACACCAACTGAAAAATCCCGCCATAGATCGAATATCATTAATCGTGTGTCTTATCGAAATGTTTGAGTTGTGGGAGATTGCAACAAGCGAACAATGATGCGGATGCAAAGGCACTTGTACTTCAAGAACCTATTGACTTGGTTATGGAGCAAATGGGATTTCAGTTTAGAGGAAACAAGCAAGTGTTGGCGTGTGTTGTTACTTGACTTGTTGAAGAAGAGGAGTGAAAATGGGAGAAAATTCAAAAGGAAGAGTCCTAATTCTGTTAGGACTTGGTTGTTGCATAGAATCCTAATTCTGTTAGGATTTGCTATGTATTTTAAATGCTTTAGTTTATTTCGGTTGTTAGGAGTTTGTTTTGGTTAGGACTCTAGTGGACATCAACATGTTAAACATGTGGAGCGTGTGGTGTCTAGGAGTTTATTTCTTATCTTGTTAAGTTTATTTCTTATCTTGTTGAAGTTCTAGTTATCATAGGAGTGTGTAGCCTATATAAGGCGTTTTCAATTATTAATGAAAGATTAGATTGCATTTTGTATAAAACATTTACTCTTGATTATTGTTTTGCTTGTAAGCTACATTAATCGAACCATTAAAGACTTTTCAGGAGTGTTAAGTGTTTAGTGTTAAACATCTTAATTTCAGGAGTGATCTTAAGAGTGTTTAGATTCTTGTTTAGAGTTCAGGAGTGATCTTTAAACCAAGAAATATCCAGATACTTGTTACTTTATTCGAGTGATTTGATTCTTGAATTCAAGAAGGTTCAAGATTCGTGTTTCTAGTTGGTTATTAGGTGTTATTGGCATAGTAATCACATCAAACAAGAAGAGCGGAATCGGTGTAGATCAGGATACGAGAGAAAGCAGTGTGCCGCGCCCAAGAAAGAGCAAGGAGGCATGCTCTAGCCTCCGTGTGAAGATCAGAGGAAGCGAAAAACCTTTGAGCATGGCTGGTTGAGGAAGCGGCCCCTAGGAAACAAGCAACCCATGTTGCCGCTCCCCTTTGAGAATGTTTGATCCATAACCCATCGATCCTAATGAGGGCCTCCGGAGGAGCCTGATTATAGTGACCAATGGTGGCAAAGGACCAGCATCCACTGGAGATCTAGTAGGCTGTATTGTGCCCTGGGAAAAAACTAAATGTTGTTGTTTCCCGGCCTCGATATGTTGTTGGAGTATTTCAACTGTGGCTCGCATGCGTCTGAAAACCTGATCATTTCGTGTTGTTAAGATAGCCCACATGGTGCCAATGTAGGCAGGCAAGAGAGAGCTATGGATACCTTTAGAATCCCTCAATTTACTAATATATTGCAAAAGCCAGGACTCAAAAGTTGTTGTACCAGCGTCGATATCTGGATTCGATAAAGTAGAAATAGACCAAGCTTCCAAAGCAAGAGGGCATTCCCAGAAAAGATCGTGACGAGATTCAATGTCACCCAAACATATAGGGCAGGAATCAGAAGCGCCAAGTCCCCGACGAGACAAATTTTCCGAAGTTGCGAGACTGTTCCGCCAGTGCTTCCAAATAAAAAGTTTCCATTTTCTCATGATGTTCAAGCTCCGAAGAATGCGAAAGAAACGCAGATGCAGTGGAGTTGTCATGCTACAAATATCATTTTGATGTTGCTTAATAACAAGTGCGCAAGCAGATTTAGTTGAATACTCACCTGATTTAGTATGTGGCCAATATAACTCATCATTGGTAAAGGAGTCAGTGGGAAGTTCCATATCTAGAATCTGACGAGCACTGGAGGAAATAAAGAGACTACGAACTTCTCCCCTGTTCCACTCTTTGCCATTAGGAGAAATAAGGTCAGTAACTTTTAGCCTAGCGGCCACACGTAAAGAAACATCATCCTTCATGATTGGATTCTGACCATGGACCCATTTATCTTGAGATGCTAGTATACTACGACCATCGCCAACTTTCCAGGCAAAATGCTTTTTTAAGGTCGATGTTGCCTTCAATTTTCCCCGTGTGCCTCAGGATAAAGTTGCACGCCTTGACTGTAGGCGAGTAGTATGATAAGCTCGAGAGATAAGAAGCCGGGGGTGTTGTTGAATGCGCCAGGCCTTTTGCATCAATAAAACTTCATCAAAAGTTCCAATACAGCGAAGACCAAGTCCTCCCAGACCTTTTGGAAGGTGTAGAATAGCACGTTTTTTCCAATGTATGCCTTGGTTCGACGACCCGTGCCAGAAAAACCGAGCGAGTAGACCATCAAGCTTGTGCACTATGGTTTGAGGGATGCTGAAAACCGCTAATTGATGCATAATGGAGGAGACGAGGATGTATTAATAATGATCATTTTCGTTGATTGAGATAAAGTACGATGTCACCATTGAGAAATTTTCCCCAAAACCTTGTCGAGTAGAGGAGTAAAATGCCGTACTTTAGAATCCTGAATATCCACCTGGGTGCCGAGATACACTCCTAGTGACGTATGAGAATCCATCTTGAGAAAAGACTTATAGTCCTGCTGTTGCGCCTGTAGAATATTAGGACTAAATTTGACAAAAGACATTTGTAGGTCAGCACTATCATTGTTTTGATATTAGTGCATGCGTCGTGTGAAGCTTTAAAAAAAAGAGCGAGTCATCGGCAAAAAATAGATGCGAAATATCTGGGCCTTGGTGACGAATATGAATACCCTTGAACTAATGAATATCCATAGCTAACAAGGTCATTCGTGATAAAATATCCATACAAAACATAAAAAAGTACGAAGAAAGCGGATCACCCTGTCTCAAACCACACTGGGGAACAAAGGGAGCAGTGATTTTGCCATTGACCAAGATCTGGTAGGAGACGGTGGAGATACATTGATGAATTAACTAGACCCACTTCTCCGAAAATCCATAAGTAGTACGAGTTTTGAGAATAAACAGCCAACTTACCCGATCATAAGCTTGTTCATGTATAACTTAAGAGCGGCTAAATGACAAGACCCTGTTCTTTGTTTATTGATAATATGCAGCAATTCTTGAGAAATGAGTATGTTATCCCCCATTTGTCAGCCAGGAACAAAAGCATTTTGAAAGTTAGCAATGAGCTTGGGGAGCAACGATTTCATGCGGTTAACCAGGCACTTGGACGTACATTTATAGACAACATTACAAAGGCTAATAGGTCTTAGGTGATGTACCTCTTCCCATGAGTCATTTTTCGGAATAAGAACCAAGAGAGAGCAATTCCATTCTTTTAAGAGAAGCCCCGTTGAGAGGAAACAATTGACAGCTTGAATGATATGAATCCCCAGAATAGGCCAATAGGTCTTGAAAAATTCCGAAGGAAAGCCATCCAGTCCCGGGGATTTATCGTTAGCTATATCAAACATAGAATCCTCGATCTCATGATCTGAGAAGGGGGGCAACAAAGAAGTCGTCTCTTCATTTGAAATAGCAGGGAGCTGTAATTATCGTAAAACCAAGTCAATATTATCTGCATGTCTTTGAGAATCAACCAAATCCTGCCCCGAAAGTGAGTAGAGGTTTTGGAAATGAGTCACAATGAGCTGCGCTATAGCTTGCTGGTCATCTAGCCAAGTACCATTGTCATCACAGAGCATGAATAATTGGTTGCGGCGCTTGCGATGTTTAATCATATTAAACATAAAAGAGGACAGAAGTTCGCCAAGCTTAATATGTTGATCTTTAATTCGTTGGCGCCAATAGGAGTAAGCTAGGGAAGCGTCATCCATGAGCATTCGTCTCCTATTACCTAATTAGATACCTTGAGAGAGATTAGCCACATGGAACCCAGTTCTTGATGCTAAGTGATAATTGTATTCCAATTAATTCCCCAGAAAAGTCGTTTATCCAGACACCATATTTTGAGACGGTCACGAACAATTAGGAACTTGCGAGATAAGGTGTACATAGATGAGCTAGCAATTTGTAGATTCCAAACATCTTGAACTATCTCTTTCCCTTCAGGGTGGTTTAAGCACCAATTCTCAATTTGGTAAGGTCGACCACTCTTAAGCATAGACGGTTCCATCTGAAGAAGTATCAGAGCATGGCCAGAAGTAGTAATAGGGAAGTTGCGGACTACTGCATTTAGAAACTCATCCAACCAATCAGGAGATGCATAAGCCCGGTCAAACCTCTCCATAATTAGCTCGTCATTTTCAAGATTGTTCGACCAAGTGAATCTCGGGCCATATAACGGAATATCTTGCAAATTAAGTGCCTGCTTCCAGGTGACAAAATCTTCCCAACCTTGGATAAAAGTGGAACCCCCCAATTACTTGTCGTTAAAATTCTCAACTTGATTAATATCTCCGATAATTAAGAAGTTGGCGTAGGGTTAAAGAAGATGCTGAAGATCTTGCCATAGATTAGAGCGATATTGAAGTCGAGACTCGCCGTAAAAAAACAGTAGATGCCTTATTTTCCCATTTCATGCAATCACTTTACAAAAGATAAAGAACTAACCTAGAACCACAGATAACATCAACATCAAAGGGGCCCCAACAAAAAAGAACAAGACCGCTCCTTGTGTCTTGGGCATCTACACCATAAACAAAACTAGGATTAGTACTACGAAATACATTTTCTACATATGCAACAGTAGACTTAGTTTCTTGGAGGAACAAAAAACAAGGGAGGAATTGAGTTAGGAGCCAGAAGATGTAAGGAACTGTCGGATTGTCACTGGCTTTTAAACCTCGACAGTTCCAGGAGAGAATATCCATTAATCCAATAAAGGCTGATTTTGATCAGCCGCATCCCTTGCCGTATTGTTGTCGTTAGATGATACTGAGTGATAGAGCTTCCTGCTACGTTTCAAAGACCAAGGGCTTTGATCCGTCGGTGCAGAATTATTCGCAAGCCTTTTTTTTGCAGGAGGTTGAACCACTATTCATCGAGCTAAAAGAAGAACCAGAGATGCTTGCAGGAGGCCAAAACCGTCTTCTAGGTTGCCGCATAACACCCTGAGCCAACAAAGTGGGACTATCTCGGCCCTAGGTCGGGGACCCCATATCGGAGGAACTTACACTCGATGTAGAATGATGCCAGCGAAAGGAGTGTGTACTAGGTGCAACTGTTATTCGCAGCTTACTCCACTTGCGATGCCCCAAGGCTAAGAAATCCCGATCCGGAATGGGAGCACTGGCCGTTGAATGCCGTTGACAGCTATGATGAAGAGGTTGGGTGGAGCATTCACTAGTAGGGTGGCAATGGATCGGAGACGGGTCGGGTGGAGCTCCATCAGCCCCATCACCCACGACCCAAAACTCCATCCACACCATCCATCACCCGCCAAAAATTTCACCCATATCTGCTCCACCCATCATCCGCGGGTGGGGGGGGTGAGAAACGGGTGATACTAGGAACAAAAACTATTTTTTAAAGTTAACAATTTTAAAGAAATCATTATATGAAAAATTAATCATAGTCTCATAGATTAACAATAAAGTGACAAAACGACAATCTTATTACACACCAAAAAGTAATTATAAGTATTTTTTTATCCCTTAAATTTTTTTTTCTAATTACCTTAAATGACACGTGGCAGTAAAAAACCAATTTTATTTTATATTATATTATATTATACATATACATATATATATATATACATATATACATATATACATATATACATATATACATATACATATATACATATACATATATACATATATACATATACATGGGTGGATGGATGGATGGAGCGGGTAAATGGATAATCCACTCACCCATGGACAATTGCCATCTCTATTCACCAGGATCAAAAGAAAAACCTATACTAAAACCCGTAGTAGAAACACCCTGATCTCCTGCCTCCTGTAATTTCGGATCCTGCACCTGACAAGCATTACCTGGCTGACTTACAAGTGATCGCTGAAAAGCACTAGGGTGAAAGGTATGAAGCGAATCATAATGCCTCCTTGACCGTTGCATGAGTGTATTCCTATTCAGAGCTTGTAAGCTATCAACATCCCAGAATCATGTATAGAGTGTTGCGTAACTTCCCCGACATTGGCTTGTGATTGGCTATGAATTAGATCCATGCATTTGAACCCTATATTCATTCACAAAAATATAGGGATTCTCCTCCTGCTCAATGTTAGTCCCCATCGCAGGAGGATTATCATCATAACCAGCATAAGAAAGCACATCAGCACAAGTGTTACGATAATGAAAACGATCAGGCAGGCCCTAAATCATATTAGTATACAGAGAGTAAGAATTGTGACCATATGAAATAGACAAACCATTGGTGGCTAGTTGACCAAGATGAGACAAAAAGCGGCTTTGAGCTTTAAAGATATTGTCAGGACAATTACTTGTATAGTGATCCACCAAGCCACATTTCTTACAGAATTTAAAAACACCTTCATGTCTAAAGAAAACCCATACCTAGGAGGAAGAAGTGGAAACAAAACGCCCTGGAATCAAGGGACAAGATCGATCGACTAACACTTGGGCTCGGAGTTCTAGTCCCGATAAAAGCGCATGATCATCATATTCGATATGAATAGCGTGACCCACCTACCTTAGTCCTTGAATGCCCCACTCCACACTTAAATGACTTAAGGGGAGCCCGACAACCCGAACCCAAAGCTTAGCAGTGACAAAATAAAGAGAAGTGAGCACCAGGTCACCAAAACCGCGACGAAAACTGATTATGTGACCATCTATAATAGTCGTATGTTGTTGAAGCAAAGCTTGAGCATCTTCAGAATAGGAACATAAAAAGATGAAGTCCCTAACTTACGAATGTGAATCGGAGCTCGGCACACCCACCGTTGTGAGACCATATTTTGCACTATCGCCTGTGAAGGAGGATGTCTGGCAAATATTTCTATAACTGTCAGGTCCCAATTCATAGGGGAGGTTGTTTGTGAAGCCAAGGGAGGGGGGACTAAAAAACCCACTTTGTGGTTAAAGTAGCGGGAAGGTTGAGTAGAGTTTGAGTATGGCATATTGGCTTTATATATATATATATATATATATATATATATATATATATATATAGAATTGAGTTCATGTGAGAAGGGAATTTTATATGAGAAGTGAGAAGGAAATCTAACCCTTAGATCATGTCTCATTTAATAGCCAAGATTAAAAACGTAAAAAACTAAAAACCCAAATTTTAAACGCATAACATACTCTCTCCTCTCTCCTCTCTCTTATTTCGGCGGTTCTCTGCTTCCTTGCTACGTTAATTTTTTTTTTCCAATATCAATTCTGTGAAATTCGTCCCTTATAATCAGTGTAATTCGACATTCAAGATTAGTTCAATAGACACATACAATATGGGAGAAGAAGGTTAATTTAATTTTTTCTGTTTTTGTTTACGTTTTGTGTTTTTTTAGAATTTTGAAATTGTAGCTATATTCAAAATTGTCGCTATACTCAATATTATAATCGAAATTGTTGGTATTACTGTGAAAAGAATTTTGATTATTGTTTGGGGATGGCGGTCGTGGGAATTCAATTCTGACATTAGTTATGCAGAACAGGGTACTGCAGTTTTAATGCCAAATAAATATTTCAGTTGGTCTTGTTTTTGTTTGTTTTTTACACCATGAATTGATCTTGTATCTCCTAAATTAATGCATACAATTGGACTAAAGAAACTTGAATTATCTTACTTAATTTATGATCTGATGATACAATTTTGTTAGCGGAAAAGAAAATCCCTTTTACCAAGCACGCACATTGGCAACAAAATTACTAATATTTATGATGTTGATAGTAAGAGTTCTCAATTGTCTTGTTGGTCTTTCTGATTTTATGAACCCAAGAACAAAAGAACCATGTAATTGAATAGTGGTGATAAGTCTTTAATAAGAAAAGTCTACTGGAAATTTTTTTCTCCGAATTTAATGGCAGCATACTATGCTGCTATATCTAAAAACTCTTTGCAACTTGTAATTATTAATCATCTTAATGGCCCATATTTTCCTAACCACAAAATACAACTATGCTGCTATATCTCAATCACATTAATTTAATTCGGTAAATATAAGTTAGTATTAAGATAACTCTAATTAGTTTTTCCTATTACTTAAACAAGTGTTGCCATAACTCTAATGACTATTTTTTATAACTCTAAAGAAGTGATCGTGCAACTCTTAAACATGTGTTAGCATAACTTTAATTAGTATTTCTTATAACTCTAACTATTCATTCGTATAACTCTAAAGAAGTGTTGCCATAATTCTAATTTGTACTTTCTATAACTCTTAACAAGCATTAATATAACTCTTTAATACCACTTCCTACTACTCTAAGTAAGTGTTGTCATAACTCTAATTAGTATTTCTTATAAGTTTAAACAAGTATTGGTGTATCTATTCACTACTATATCCTACAACTCTTAACAAGTGTTGCCATAACTCTAATTAATAATTGCGATCACTTTAAAAAAATATTGCACTAACTTTAATTAGTACTTCTTGCAACTCTTAACAAATATTGTTATAAATCTAATAAGTACATGTTATAACACTTGACAAAATCATGCATTAACCAAGATTATCAAACAAAATGGAAACAAGTGGAATATTTACAATGTTGACAGCAAGTGGCTCTCAATTGTCTTTTTCCTCGACTTTTTTCATGTATTCTTTTGTTTCTTAGTGCTGGGACTTTTAAGTATTTGTTGTTGTATCTGCATTAATTCAGTGTAGATTAGGAATTGATGTTTAAATATGGGTTTTACTTAATGTCATGATGATCAGTGGTGATCCAATTTGTGTTTGATCTCTGTGCTAATTTTAACTTGGGCGAACCTGCGTCAAACATGATTACATGAGTATTAGTATAATTGATATATTATGTTTTGAATCTCCAATTGTATTTGTATGAGTTTGTAATTAGTTTATGTGTGTGTATGTAGATATGAACATTGTCGTGGCTGGTAATGTGAACGGTAAGCGTAATGCAAGTCAAAGTATGGATTTGGTTGAAAAAAAAGGAGCCAAATTACTTAAAAAGGATAGTACATCACATGTACCGAAACAGAAAAAAAAAGCCATCAGAGTTGTCTACTCATGTAGACCGAATGAATTGGTGAAGCTTATAAAGGACTTATATTCGCAACAGGTTCAAGATGTGAATGACATTGGTTTTGGAGGTCTTTGCAGTCTGCATTTGACTCAAAGTCCTACTGCGATGATTCCTTTTTTGATTAATTCTTTTAATTCTGGCAGTTGGATGTTTAAAATTGATGCTGTGAATAAATTTGTGTTGAGTAAGTTTGATGTTCATGATGTTTTTTTGCTTCCCATGGGTGATTCTAAGGTTGAGGAGATATCCACTAGTAGAGGGTCTAATGAATCCGATAATGTCTTGTAAAGGGAGTTTCGCTTTAAGTTTGACATTCTTAATGACAAGCAAGGAATTCCTTTGAAGGATATATCTGCTAACATTCGATCCAATGAGATGCAAGCGGGGGGAGATGAATTGAAAAGTCTATTTGTCCTTTATGCTATGGGTAGGTTTCTTGCTCCAACGTCAAACAATAAAGTAGATTTGAAACTTTTAAAATCTGTGTCTGAAGTAGCTAAAATAAAAGAACTTGATTGGTGCTCATATGTGTTGGAGAAGCTTTCTAATGGATTTGTTAAACATCATGTAGATAATTTGGCTAATCTTTGAGGTTGTGTTATCATGTTAGAAATTATATACTTTCATAGGTTAGTTTTCAAATCTCAGGTGTTACCTAGAGTTCCCCCCCTTGTTCAATTTTGGACGGATGAAAATTTCCAAAAACGTATTCATGATGAGTTAGGTTCTGGGGATTTTGGGAATGGGATTTTGGATTTGGAGAGTCGTCTCTCTTAGCGTCTTCTATGTAATTCACTAGCTTCAGTCCAAGATATCCAAATGAAGAAACCACATAGTACAACCGTTGACATTTGTTCGGCTGATATTTCTCACTGCAAGAAGGTAGTGACCTTTGAGATTCCAGATAGCATGCCTTCTGAGGAGGAGATACATAAAACTGCAACAGATGTATGTCCTTCTATAACACTTATCTTGTATTTCTATGAATTTCATAATATTCTACTATGATTTTAATCATTATCTTATATAAAACACATAAAAATTTAATTATTCATATCTAATTTTGATAATTTAGGTTATTATTACATGCGTCTTTGTTTCCTCAAAATATTTTTTTTATCATAACTCTATTGAGCGCTTCATACAACTCTTAACAAGTATTGCCATAACTCTATTAAGTACTTAATATAACTCTTAAAATGGTGTTGACATTACTCTACTTAATTCTTCTTATTAACAAATATTTTTTACAACTCTAAACTAGATGTGTATATGACTTTTAACAAGTGTTATTATAACTCCAATGAGTCCTCAATTCTCAGTCTAGTCTATCTTTTATGTATCTCTGTATATTTTAAGATTTTATCCTTTTCTTTTCACAGGGCATGCATGAGATTTTGTTGTTAATGAAAAGAGACATGCACTACTACATTAAAGGGCAAAGGCAACACACGAAAACCGTTGCAATAGGCCCAAAAGTCGTTGCAGTCTGCATTTGACTCAAAGTCCTACTGCGATGATTCCTTTTTTGATTAATTCTTTTAATTCTGGCAGTTGGATGTTTAAAATTGATGCTGTGAATAAATTTGTGTTGAGTAAGTTTGATGTTCATGATGTTTTTTTGCTTCCCATGGGTGATTCTAAGGTTGAGGAGATATCCACTAGTAGAGGGTCTAATGAATCCGATAATGTCTTGTAAAGGGAGTTTCGCTTTAAGTTTGACATTCTTAATGACAAGCAAGGAATTCCTTTGAAGGATATATCTGCTAAGATTCGATCCAATGAGATGCAAGCGGGGGGAGATGAATTGAAAAGTCTATTTGTCCTTTATGCTATGGGTAGGTTTCTTGCTCCAACGTCAAACAATAAAGTAGATTTGAAACTTTTAAAATCTGTGTCTGAAGTAGCTAAAATAAAAGAACTTGATTGGTGCTCATATGTGTTGGAGAAGCTTTCTAATGGATTTGTTAAACATCATGTAGATAATTTGGCTAATCTTTGAGGTTGTGTTATCATGTTAGAAATTATATACTTTCATAGGTTAGTTTTCAAATCTCAGGTGTTACCTAGAGTTCCCCCCCTTGTTCAATTTTGGACGGATGAAAATTTCCAAAAACGTATTCATGATGAGTTAGGTTCTGGGGGTTTTGGGAATGGGATTTTGGATTTGGAGAGTCGTCTCTCTTAGCGTCTTCTATATAATTCACTAGCTTCCGTCCAAGATATCCAAATGAAGAAACCACATAGTACAACCGTTGACATTTGTTCGGCTGATATTTCTCACTGCAAGAAGGTAGTGACCTTTGAGATTCCAGATAGCATGCCTTCTGAGGAGGAGATACATAAAACTGCAACAGATGTATGTCCTTCTATAACACTTATCTTGTATTTCTATGAATTTCATAATATTCTACTATGATTTTAATCATTATCTTATATAAAACACATACAAAATTTAATTATTCATATCTAATTTTGATAATTTAGGTTATTATTACATGCGTCTTTGTTTCCTCATAATATTTTTTTTTATCATAACTCTATTGAGCGCTTCATACAACTCTTAACAAGTATTGCCATAACTCTATTAAGTACTTAATATAACTCTTAAAATGGTGTTGACATTACTCTACTTAATTCTTCTTATTAACAAATATTTTTTACAACTCTAAACTAGATGTGTATATGACTTTTAACAAGTGTTATTATAACTCCAATGAGTCCTCAATTCTCAGTCTAGTCTATCTTTTATGTATCTCTGTATATTTTAAGATTTTATCCTTTTCTTTTCACAGGGCATGCATGAGATTTTGTTGTTAATGAAAAGAGACATGCACTACTACATTAAAGGGCAAAGGCAACACACGAAAACCGTTGCAATAGGCCCAAAAGTCGTTGCAGTAGACTTATTGCAACGGTTTTGAACCGTCGCATTTGGTGGCGTTGCAATAGGCCTAGTGCAACGACTTTTGGATCCTATTGCAACGGCTTGATGAACCGTTGCTTTAGACTAATATTTTATGCAACGGTTGTGTGAGTCATTGGTTTCATGTAGATTATGCAACGGTTAGGCTATTGCAACGCCCATTACTCTAAACCATTAGAACGTTTATTACTCCAAGCTATTGTACCATATATATATATATATATATATATATATATATATATATATATATATATATATATATATAATTGTGACAAAAGATTAAAAGTCTATCCTGACGCTCAAAATAGTTGTCAGGTTTATATTGAAATTTCTCAAACTATAAGAGTACTACAATCATGTCTAAATGCTTATTAATATAAACAAAATGTATTAAATCAAACCAAACTAAATAATTTTTTAATGTACTAAAAAATATTTCTAGCATATGCTTCCCTAATTTCCTTCTAAATAGTGCCTGCAAGCACCATATTACAATATATAGCTAGCTAGATCCGACCACCAATAGCATATTTAGTGAGACATCTATGTTTGATCTCCTCCACTAGCTCAATGTTCACCTAATAATTCAAACACGACAAATAGTTAGAAAGCACTAAATTTAGCAATTAAAATTGAAAATGGAGTTGAAATAACAATAAAAAGTAACGGAGTAAAAGTGCAGATATATAGGAGAAACTAGTGGAAAATAGATAAAGGTGAGTCAATTTTATTCATTCTTAACCCTGTTCTAAATCATGATAGTTTGAATAAATTGGAATGTGATAGTGAGACACTGAGCCCTATCCGAGGATCATAAGCTAAAAAAAATTCTTGTTATATGCTCCCCCTCCCCTCTAAGCTTGCACATCATACTGCATTTAATTGGTAAAGTATGAAAATGGAATATTATCAAGTAAAGAGGTTATGGATGATGACCATATTGGTAATCTAGTATTAAATTCATGGATGTTTGGAGCAAGAAAAGGCTACCCTTTTGCAGCTCAAAGCTAACTTGAAGGACCCATTTACACCCGATTCGTGAAATCACACGTTCCTACTATACCAAGTTATAAATCATGCTAGATAGGTGGATGGTGGAAGACACACATTTCTACTGTACAAGTTCTTAATCACGCTCTAGATTCCTGTGTGATTCTAGCCTGGTTACTAGATTATGTATACAATACTTTCGACATAGATACTTATAGGTAGAAAATGAGCATCTAGAATACACTATGATAATGGGAGGGACTATTGGATAAAATGAAATACATTTTAATTTTAACTAGTTATTAGCCTAGACCGTGTGTTGTTGCATGTTTGCATTTTTGTATGCTAGATGAATGTTATAATAATTTTTCATTCCATTGGAACCCTTTTTTTTGTTTTACTCTTTTTGGGTACACTACCTGTGAAATTATTAGAATTTTAATGTAGTAGTTCAACAAGAACCTTGATATGACTACTGACAGGGGAGACTTAACTTGAGTAATAAGTACATAAATCTTAATACAGCTAACTTAGAACCTTACTTATGTACCTGAAAATCATCACTATCAACATAAAACACAATTTAAATTAGATTTACACTATTAGTCAGAAGTTAGAACACAGATGTATACTAACCTCCATAATGTGGGAGACAGTACCAACATTATCTTATACAGGTGCATTTTACAAAAGCCTAAATGACCAACAATAGAAAGAAAAAAACAATGAAGATAGAGATCATGCACCTGATCAAGAAATGGAGTGTGGTGCTTCAGGGTTTTACTCTCCTTTTATTTGTTCAAGTTAACAACAATTTGTAATCTGCATCAGCATCAAAGGCTTAAATTTACTATGAAAATGATAAAAATACTCAAATTTCTCAACTTGGATGCTAAACAACAAAGACTATATGTAATCTAACATCCCCCCTCAATCCTCATTCCTGGCACGAATAAACTCTATAATGTAAAGATTATACTCGAAACCTCTATATTATAAAGCGCCACATTAACCGAAGATAAACTGAATCCGAAATCTCACGCACCAAAATCACCAAATTGCAAAGACAAATTAGAAAAACAATATTAAGAAAACTAACCAACTACTCATGAAGCTTTCTTTTACAGAAGCAAATTAATCCAAAGCCAACAAAAGGGTTACTCTTTATACGATTCTCTTACATATTCTGAGAAGTAAGTTTATGGGAAGCACAAGAGTTACTAAATTTTATTTCAATGACATAAATAAGGTCTAACAGAAGGGACATAAAAGGTCAGAGTAAGGAGACTTCAAGTGAAATAGTAGAATGAAGCCTTAGAAGCACCAAACAGAGCAAATGAGCAACAAACGAGACTACCTAAAGTCAATAGCGGCAAAAGTTGAATCTATATTCGAGCTATGAAAAACAGCAAACACTATGTGCAATCTAACATTCCCTCTGAATCCTGATTCGCTATACGATTAACCTCCATAATGTAATCACTATTGAAACCAATCGACAAATACTATTATCAAAATATTACTAAGTTTGAAACACACCAACTTCTAACAGATATTGTTAGTCTGTTACACGCCACTTATCTCTATTATATAGCACTGTGATAAACTGAAAACAACCCTAAATCCGAATTCTCATGCACCCAAAGTATCATACCAGAATTACCAAATTGTAAAGACATATTAGAAAAAACAAAATTCAGCAAACTAACCATTGAAAACTAAGGGAATTTGATAGGCAAAATAACAGCCTCCTCCAAAGCTTTCTTAGCATTCTCCAAGCCAGCAACATTATCACTCCACTTTATATTGGGCTGTAACTTAGCATGCTCCATCTTCCCCATCCTTATCCCTGTCATTGGGCTTCGCCTTGGGTCGAGCTGTAACGGCCGCATCGCTGCCATTAGGAGTAGGCCCAGACCCGCAACCTTCGTCAACAACAACCCGAATCTCCTCAGGGCTCAGCTTTGCGAAGATACCGAATTACTTTCAAATTGGAGAGAGAGTACCATAGTGGAATTTAAGCAGATGAAGTAAGAAACAATACAAACAAATACTAACCCTAAATTTCGATTTATTAAAAGGCTAAAACAACGAAAGAAAAAAGAAAGAATTTGAACAAAGAAACGATGAAAACCTTGACTTCGAAAACGAAAAACATACATGATCTTGAATTAGGGAAATAAAAAGAGTGATATAGTGAACATACCAAAGAAATACCATATACCCGCATTTAAGCGATCGCAGATCTACAAACAATTCTTTGTGGTAATCGTTTTTAGGTTCTCAAAGTAAAACTGACTGAGATTTGATGAACATTCGAAGGTTTAGGGCTCTTATGACTGAGAAAAGGATAGGGAAGAGGAGGAACAAGAGGGAGAACGAAGTGTATGAGGCAAAGGTCGACATAGAATGGGAACGGTGAAACCTGTATAAAGTATATACCATCCAAGTTATTATTTTTCCTTATTATTTTCATTTTTCCATGTAATGTTGCAATATCCTAATATTAATTTCCTCAATTTCGCTATACCGTTACCATAGCCTAATACTTTAATCAAACTTTATAATAGGGCGTTGGAGTAGCCTCATCTGCTGCAACGGTTTTGTACCGACCGTTGCAATAGCCCAAAAGTAATTCAATTGTGTTATAGGGCGTTGCTTTTGCCCCTCCTGATGCAACGGTATCAAAATACCCGTTGCAATAGCCCTACCTACTGCAACGCTATTAAAGATCCGTTGCATTAGGCTCTTATAAACCGTTGCTTTTGGTAAAAAAAGTAGTAGTGATGGATGTTGTGTCTTCCCATTATATTGATCGACTATCAAAAACAAAGAGTATGATCAATAAGGAAAAAAAGAAAGGGAAAGATAATATACATGTTTTTGATTCTCCTACTTTGTCTCCAACTCCGGCTTTTGTTCATGAAGATGCATGGCAGGTGTATATTGATAATTTCACAGATTCTATTCTTGCTATGAAGAAAGTTGTTGATGATATGGCGACTTTCCAACTACTCTCTCAGTCTGAAAATGAGTTATCACTTGGTGCCAAGGGCCCGGATGTTTTTTCCCCATCCTTTCGTGAAATTTCAACTATTGGAGATGAGTGTGTTAAGTCATGTTCTCATGTGGACGAAATGAACACGGAGAGGGATGGTTGTGTTAGACCTCCAATGTCTTGGTTGCGTACATCTTCCAATCGCCATAATGTCAACAATGATGGACTTGGTTCTACATATGATTATGGTCTTCAAAATGTCCCTGTCAATTTGGTTTCAAGATTTATGCGCCAAAATGTATCTTTATTGTTATACATGCCATCTTTTCGGAAACATGTCGTTGATTATTGAATGGTAGATCACAATGAAACTTTGGCAAAGAGGTAAACATTATTACCTAAAATATTTTCTCCATATCTCATTATTTTTCTTTATTTTATATTAATTTTTTAACTTCCTATATATAATTTTTATAGTCAAATTATTGCCTCTTTTGGAGAAAACCACTTTGTTACACGAGAGGATTTTTTTAACTTTGGCAACCAATGAATTGATCACCACAACTGTTATGGAGGGTTGGAGTTTGTTGATGAATCATGTGGAGTCAGCCGAAGATTCTTCACCTCGACGCATATTTTTCGGCCTTAACCATGTGGTAATTTCTTTAATATTTATCATGAGCAAATTGTTTATTTATTGCTATTTTATGGTGCTTAGGACTTTTTGACATGTTAACTTATCATTCGAGGACCTTAAATTATGTTGTAGGATTAGTCTATAAGTAGGTTGTAGTGTACTCATTATATTCAAATGGATGGATTATCCATTTTGTTGTTCTTTTTGTTGTTTTAATGCCTATCTTTAATTTGTGGTTTTGCATTCACGAAGTGGCAAATCGTCCCCAACACTTGTTCAGCTGCAATGGAAATGGATTTAGCATTATTTTTAAAACATTGTCTCCGCTATATATAAGGATCTACTGAAATGGAGTTAGCATGACAAAGAAAAAAAAACTTAAAACTATATTATGGGGTTTCTTTGGGACTTTGAACCTTCCTAGTTATTTTTAAAACTATACATTATTTTTACTACAATTTTCATGTTGTATTTTAGGGTCCTTTGATAAATGTTACTGATACACATGACGAAAATAAAGATGTTGCATTATTGAGTGAGCTATTTTCTTCATGGGATATTTGGCTATCATGTAACAAAGTCAAGTGTGATCTTCATAATGTTGATTTGGTATGTCTTTCTTCCTCCCTTTTATATGGGTTTTGTTTTTATATTTATTTATCTAATAACTCAACTTGTTCAATTTGTGGGTCGTAGGTATTCGTTCCATTCTTATACATGGAACACTACTTTATTGTTGTGATCAACTTCATTCACAAAAGAGCGGATTATCTGGATAATAGAGTCTATGGAAATTGGGATGCATCTCGCTTCAAGGAGTTTGCCATTAGTATAGTAAGATTTATTATCTTTATAGGTACTTTGTGTTTATTTGTTTTTTGTACTTTTAAGCTTTATTGGTTGGTGATTTGTTTTCATCAACGGACTTGTGATTATATGATTCATTTTCTTTATTTTTTTTACAGCGCGTTCATATGAGTGATTACTTGGATAGATTTGAGCATCCATTGGCTCCTGAATTAGTTTCATATGATGTCATTAATGTCAATTTTCCATGGCAAACTAGTAAGCCAACCGTGGACTGTGGTGTTTTTGCAATGGTTCACATGTTGAACTATGATGGAGAAATATTTGAGTCTCAGCTTGGCAACGCCAAGATAAGGCGCACAATGAGAGCTGAAATCTGTATAGCCCTTGTTTTGTGTGATATCAATAATATTAGAAAAGGAGATTATCCCAAAGATTCATGAGTTCAATGATATAAAGTCTTATATTCGAGACAAGTTGTGGATGAATTACAAGGAACAAGATAATGCACTGAAAGCAGCAGCTCGTTTGAAGGCGAAGAATAAACATCTAATTGATGAAGTTGTAGATAAATAATTTTCACATATTTACAAGCATTTTATTCCACTTTTGTAAAGGGATATGGGTAAGGAGGATTGATTAGAATGAAAAGCACAATTTCTTGCATATGTGCTGATATTAGTAGTTGATAAGCTTTCTTCAACTTTTACTAGCATTATTTTTTATATATAGAGGGATAGAGAGAATTTGCAGTTTTTATATAGAAAAATTTCTACCATAGGTATACTAGTTGTTGGCATCATGTCCCTTGGTTTTAAAACTTCGACCAAGCAATCTTCTGTGAAGTACTGATAGACTACTGCATCATTGCTCTTTAGTCCAATTATGTCCATCTACTTGTTATTCTATATTTTGGGTTAAATTTTCTATATATTTAGAAGTTGGTTGGTTTTTAGAGGCATAACCATTAAATAGGAAAGGGAGCTTTGTTTCTTTTTACTTTTCACCCTTGTACACATATTTAAAATATACGCTTAGCTGTGTGTGGAAGGAATCTCTAGGCTGGAGCCTAATTTTGTTTTGCTATCTTATGATGGTAAATTGTAATTTATGCGAGTTGCATATTCTTTAAATTCATACAAGAATTATTCACTATACTCTGAAATTGTTGTCATCAGATCTGAGCTATCCACTTCTGATGCAATTTTTTTTTTAATCACAGTGTATGCAATAATTATTCTAGTAATGAGATTGGTAGTTAATTATAAGTTCCTATAACTCTAATTAAGTATGAATATAACTCTAATTAATACTTCCCATAATTCTCATACCTCTTAAATACTACCACCTGTAACTCTGTAAAAGTATTGGTATAACTCTTATGACTACTTCGTATAACTCTAAAAAAGAGTTGGCATAACTCCGAACAAGCAATGTTATAACTCTAAATACATAACTCCTAAAATGATAAATCCAATTAGTGGACTAGCACTAGTGCAACTCTAATCAGTGATTTATATAACTCTAATCAAATGCTCCCATAACTCTAATTAGAACGTACGTACAACTATTAATGGCATAACTGTAATGAGTACTTATTAAAAGTCTTTTTATCATAGTGTATTCAATGATTATATTCTAACAATGAGATTGGTAGTTAATTATAAGTTATTATAATTCTAATTAAGTGTCAATAAAACTCTAATCAATACTTCCCATAATTCCCATAACTCTTAAATTAGAACGTACATAACAAGTAATGCCATAACTCTAATTAGTAATTCATATAACTCTAATCAAATACTCCTATAACTCTAATTAGAACGTACATAACAAGTAATACCATAACTACAATTAGAACTCTTATGACTAGTCAAACACTCCTATAACTCTAATTAGTAATTCATATAACTCTAATTAAATACTCCTATAACTCTAATTAAAACGTACAAAACAAGTAATGTCGTAACTATAATTAGAACTCCTATGACTAGTCAAATACTCATATAACTCTAATTAGTAATTCATATAACTCTAATCAACTACTCTTATAACTCTAATCAGTAATTCATATAACTCTAATCAAATATGCCTATAACTCTAATTAGAACTCTTAACAAGTAATGCCATAATTATAATGACTACCTATTATAACTCTTTTTATCATGGTATATGCAATTATTAAATTCATTAAGATACCCACTTAAAAAACCAAAAAACCCAACATTAATATACTTTACTATAATCATTGATTTCAGTGGGCCTTAAAAATATCATCATCTCCCAATTTCAAGCTTCCCTAGCCGAAACCCCGAAACACGAGAAACAAAACACCGGTAAACAAAACACGGATTTCACATTTTCAACAATTCACAATCACAACTAACTAGATAAAAAAGGGGGAAATGGGTACAAATTTTGCATGATTCCCATAGATACAAAACAGAAAATTTGAAATTGGAAGAAAAATCCATAAACTAATAAAACTATACTAACAAAAATACAACCACCGAATTGTAATATAGTGTAGTATTCAATTTGGTCTTCACTTCTGGACGAAGAGTGGAGAACAACCAAGCAGTCTTGCCAACATCAATGCCATGATTTCCAACCAAGCATTCTTGCCAACATCAACCAACCAAGCACCTTCTTCATGCAACAGCAACAAAAGGAATAAAAGAGAAAAGCAATGATGATTACACTTTCTTATTTATAAAGTTTGCAGCATTGCACTTTCTTTTTTATGCTAATTATAATAACAATAATCCATTAATATATAAAAAAAAGCAATTATCTGTAATAGTAGTTATGAAAATTTAGTCACTTAATCAAATTACCTTAAGTTTGTTGATTTCGAAAAGGACAATTTCTTGAATCATGATTGACCATGTTATTGCATAGGCGACACTTTCTTAGTGGTTTCTGTTGCTTCTCAATGGCCTTTTCTTTCCCAGATTTAAGTCTCTTCCTACCCTTATTGTTGGATTCTCAGGTACTTTTATAGTTACCTCGTTTGGAGCACTGCATCCTATTAATTCTTGAATGACTTGTTGTTTTGTCATGGACATATTATCCTCACCCGATTTAATGGATTTCTTGAAGTCTCTTAGATTTTCAATTAGAGCATCAATGTCTTCATCCCTGTCTTCAACTAGACCAATAGTTGTATATATTTCAGTCCATAATTCACCTAATTTTATCTCCTTCATTTCCATCTTTCCACAATCTTTAGGAAAATTCCCATCAAGCTCATGAATATGACTCTTGTGTGCTTCCTTCGTCCATCGAGTGAGGATGTATTTATTGGGCAACTTCTTCAGATGCTTGGCCTTGTAAACCCAAAGAACATGCCTACATACCAATCCAACTCCCTCGAAGAGTGAACATGAACAAATGGCATCGAAATCCAATGGATCTAAAGTGACCTTATAATTCTTCTTCTTTCCATCTTCAGTGATAGTTATGCATTCCATACCATCCCGAATTTCAGACCTTGCATGACCACATCTGAAACATGCTGCACTCACTTCTTCTTGAAATAGGTAGAAGATGACATGGGTGTATACTTTGGAGACACTTAATTCCATCGGCCAAGGGGTGATAAGTTGAGGGTAGGAAGTGTCGTTATCTTTGTTCAAACTGCTTTGAGCATGTCTTTGTTGTTGTACAGCCATTTGGAAATGCAACCAGAACTCAACCAATGTAGCACATGGACTATTGAAATTACCAAAAAAACTATTCTGGCTCTCTAATCTTTGCGTTGTGCGGATTAAGCCAGCCATTAGTTTCTCTTTGAAATATGCTGGGATCCAGGACTCCTTTATGTTGAAGATGTCTTTAAGCCACTTATTTTGTTGCAGATTGAATTCTTGTATGACTTCATTCCACTTATCAACAAACTCTTGTGTCTCTAATTCCTTATCCCAAACACAAGCAATTATCTTTTTGAGGAAATCTTTTTCTTTATTGCATTCAGCTATCCCCCCATTGTCACTAGGTTCTGACTCTTCCAACCCTTCTGTATCATTTGAGTTTATGTCTTTCCCTTTCCCCACTTTGTCAGTAAGTTTTCCCATAATATGCCACATGTAGAATTTTTGTTGTGCATCAGTGAATACTTTTGGGAAAGCTTTCTTCATTGCAAGATCCTGGTTAGTGATAATAAAGTTTGGCTCCTTATTGCCGATTGCTTTTTTGAATTTCTCAAAACCCACACAAAAGAATTGTCATTCTCTCTTGATGTCAAAGCAGTAGCAAAAATCACACACTTTTTATGATGGTCAATCCCTGTAAATGGGCAGAAAACCAAGTTGTACATGTTTGTGCCGTACGTAGCATCAAATGAAACAACATCTCCAAAAGGAAATTAATTTCTCCTACACAAAGCATTAGCCCAAAACACTCTATGCAAACCTTGTTTCTCATTAGCTACATAGTTAAAGAAAAATCCACTATTCATCTCCTTTTGTCTGCTTAAGGTGCTTATAAACATATCAGAATCATGTTCTCCAATGTATGCTCTAACATCCCTTGCAAAGTTTTTGAAGTCATCAACAGTTGCTCCAACAATTTCATAACCACCAACCTTCTCCTTATACATTATATACGTCTTTGTTGCTCCAATATTGAGTTTCGAGTTATCAATTATCATTTTCTTTTGGTACAACGTCAAATTTCTTTTTAACTTATGGAATTGTCCCTCTTTAGGACTTAGTAGCTTGTGGTTATGTCCTTCATGGAAACACCAAACTCGGTACTTCCCGTTCTCATAAAGTCGAAAAACAATCTTGGCTTTGCAACCAACTCGTGTAAGTTTTCTCCTCCTCTTTTGAGTTGGTGAAATTGGCTCACCCGACTCACTGTTAGTTGTTTGATTTGCCTCAGCCACTGCCTTTAATCCTTGCTTGTTACACAAAATGTATTTGAATACAATAGTCCCATCCTTTGCTCGAGTCTCAGTAGACTTTCTAGTATCAAACCCACATGCTACAGCATACAAATTGTAAAAGTCTGTTGCATCTTTAAGACTGTCAATAATCTGCCCAGCTCTAGGAATTAATTCTGTTGGAACAATTCGAGTGAACTCATGGTCTCCGCATGGGGTAATGTTTGTACTTCGTTTAGGTGGTGTAGAGAGATTTAACGACGTAATGTTTATGCTTTGCGTAGATTTACTAGTTCCTGCCTCTGCATATAAAATATAGATAAACTGTAAGTCAACAATTTTCAATTTAAAGTGTTGTACAGATAGAAAATATGGCAAATAATTCTTATAACTCTAATCAAGCGTGTCTATAACTCTAATCATTACTTTATATAACTCTAAACAAGTATTATGATAAGAAAATTAATAAACTTCCCCTTAAATAAACCAAATTAATTCCATCTGTAGTTTGTAAAGACTATATATAGTTCAGCAAATCACCTACCGTTCTTTGGCGATGTATACGTAAACTAAACAAGATTCTTCTCTTTTAAGTCGTAGGAGACCCATTTAGAAGAGATTTACTACTACTATTTTCATGAGATAATGAACTGACTTATTCAAGAGTTCTTATTTCAGAGTGGAAACTCTTAGCTTAGGCACAAAACCTATTCCAAAAACTTGCAACTTGTAATTATTAATCATCTTAATGTCCCACATTTTTCTAACCACAAAATACAACTATGCTGCTATAAATGTGACCTCCCAAGAGCTTATTCATAGGTGTTAAAAACAGTTGAATCAAAATATTGTCAAAACTGTATCATATAATTCTTCTCGATCTTATATTATAGTTTTAGAGTATATATATATAGATTCATATAACATACCTAATTAATAAGGACACTATGTATACGTATATCTTTTGATCTTTTAACTAATAAGCACACTATGTAGTTGGACTACCTAAACTTTAGTTTTTGAAGACTAATTGGTAAACCATATATCTCAATCACAATAATTTAATTCGGAAAAATTAAGTTATTATTACGATAACTTTAATTATTTTTTCCTATAACTCTGAACAAGTGTTGGCATAACTCTAATAACTATTTTTTATAACTCTAAAGAAGTGATTGTACAATTCTTAAACATGTGTCAGCATAACTCTAATTAGTATTTCTTATAACTCTAACTACTCATTCGTATAACTCTAAATAAGTGTTGCCATAATTGTAATTAGTACTTCTTATAACTCTTAACAAGCATTGATATAAATCTTAAACACTACTTCCAACAACTCTAAATAAGTGTTGTCATAACTCTAATTATTATTTCTTATAACTTGAAAAAAGTATTGGTGTACCTATTCACTACTATATCCTACAATTCTAAACAAGTGTTATCATAACTCTAATTAATAATTGCTATCACTCTAAAAAAATATTGCACTAACTTTAATTAGTACTTTTTGCAACTCTAAATATATATTGTTATAACTCTAATAAGTACCTTTTATAACTCTTGACAAAATCATTCCTTAACCAAGATTATCAAACAAAATGGAAACATGTGGAATATTCACAATGTTGACAGCATAGATAACAAAGTCATGAAAACCATTACAAATTGTGGACATGTTGACAGTAGCTAGTTTCTCATTTATGAATGCATGACTCTATTGCATATAACGAGATACTCAACAGGTAATAGTAATATAATGTCATCCTATAATATCGAAATCAAGCTCCCGTCATATAATATCATCATACAAGATAATATCAAATAATCTAGATGTTATACTATTTAGTTTTGTTTTTCTTCATAATTAGGTTTTGATTTTCATTACTGCTTAAAGGCCCAACTTACAAGCAATCATTTATGAGTACTGTACACACGAAACTATGAAAGAAACGTGATTATGGAGAAGCAAAAAAAAATTCGCAAACAAGTATGGATATTTAACAAGTTTTCGCCAAAAAAAAAAAAAAATTAATCAAAGAAATTTCGAAAAGAGAGAAGCATAGAAATTTCAAAAAATAAACTAACCTTCATGCGATGCGGTGATGGGTTCCATGAAATTTCTGGACAAAAGGAGATGACAGGAGAGACGGCAGTAGGAGGTGGGAGGGAATAGAGTATAGACGACGTACTTTGGAAGAAGGAGAAGAGATGAGAGAGAAAAATAGGTTTTGCATGAAAGGGATGAAAAAAGATAGTTTAAAGTTAATATTAGTTTTCAAATCTTGGCCATTGATAGGATATAATCTAAGGGCATTGGTTCTTTCTCATTTCTCACCTAATATTCTTTTCTCACATGATCTTGCCTATATATATATATATATATATATATATATATATATATATATATCGGTTTTTTCACCATATACCTCTGAATAATTTTTTTTTTCACCATATACCCTCGCAAGTTTCCAAATTCACCATATACCCCTCACGTTTCAAAAAATACATCAACATGCCCTTATGACTAACGGAAGTCTAACACCGTTAGTCATTAAGCCCTAATCCCCCCTCTAACCCTAATTAACTAACCTAAACTAAACTAAACCTAACTCTAACCCTAACTCTAACCCTAACTCCAATCTAATACCCTAACCCTAACCCTAGCCACCCACCCACCACTCCTCCCCCCCCCACCCCACCCCCACCCCCCACCCCTTTCCCCCACCACCCACCCATCATCCCTCCCCCTCCCCCATCCCCCCCCCCCGCAGACCCTCCCCCCGCAGCCCCCACCCCCTCCCCCCTCCCCTGCAGTCGCCCAACCCCCTCCCCTCCCCCTTCCCCCGCAACCGCCGGCAACCCCCCCTCTCCTCCCCTTCCCTCGCAACCGCCGGCAACCCCCCCCCTCCCTTTCCCCGCAACCGCCGCGCAATTCCTCCCCCTCCCGCGCAACCGCCGCACATAATGACAAATGGAGGTCTAACACCGTTAGTCATAAGGGCATGTTGATGTATTTTTTGAAACGTGAGGGGTATATGGTGAATTTGGAAACTTGCGAGGGTATACGGTGCAAAAAAAAAATTTGTCAGGGGTATATGGTGAAAAAACCGTATATATATATATATATATATATATATATATATATATATATATATATATATATATAATGGGATGATGATAACACTACGGGGAGGATGATAATACTACAGGGAGATAAAAATCACAAACCTCCGAGTCAATATCTATGGAATCCGACCGATGATAAAGTAGAGAAAGAACAAAAAAACGAGTGACGATTATATTGTCTTTCTTTCTTTTCCTTTTTTTTTAAAGATGGGAGGATGATAAGACTATAGGGAGGATGATATACTACAGGGAGATAAAAATCACAAACCTCTGAGTCAATATCTATGGAATCCGACCGATGATAAATTAGAGAAAATACGAAAAAAAGAGTGACTTTTATATGAGGGAAAAGGTAAAAGACATACCCTCACAAGGTAACCAACCTGCGAACCTAACCTGAATGAAAGAAAAACTTAAGATGCTGAAGACCGAACCAAGGAAGTGTAGGATTATAAGTACTCTAAGCGGAATTTCATGAATCATATTCATAAGCACTTAAAACAGGATCTCATGCATATACATTCAAGGATCACATAATAGTTATGAATTAACTTTGATGTCCACTAAGCTCTTCAAGATCCTGAGATAGAACCGCAATTGAGATTCTTCTACTAAGTCCACCAATACAGATCAATGCTCCACCAATACTAGTTGGAAGGAAGAGGGACTATTCTATTTCTTAGAGCAGTATTATGTGACTTTTGAAGAGAGAGAATAGGAGAGAGAAAATATTCCGAGATCTAGTATCTTTTATTTTCCCATTACTTAACTAATTATAGGAGTAATTAGGTTAAGCAATCCCACCCCCTTCTCCCTCTTGGCCGGCCACCCTAGGGCCCTTTGTGGGCTCTAGGATTTCTTTTGTTGATCCAGAAATAATGTGTGACCTTGTAGGATCCATTCAAGTGGGCTTTGGATTTATTATTTACTGACCCAAAGGTCTATAGCATTCTCTAGCAAGACGTAAAGACGACCCAATTAGATGAATTTATTATCTCCATAATATGATCCATATTATATTTAGTAATTGTATTAGAGTCAAGAACACAATTCCTTCAAGCTCCCATTTGTCCGAGACGAGTGTGCAATCTTCAAATTCCTTAAGTCTCTTATTGTCCAATTTGATACTATGACCACATTTCTATGTCATCCATACTAGTCTTCAAATTAATCCTTGAAATCCAAGTTCGAATTTACAAACAAATGATCATCATATAATCCATTTGAGCACGACCATGCATTTTTCAATTTTCACTCTCCAAGGGGCCAAGACACCCATCCTATCTCATATAGGAGGACTTTTCAATCTTTTGGCAACCAAAACTCCTACTCAACTTTTAGCACAACCCGAACGCTGCCTTTATAGTCCCCTTTTACGGTATGACGTTTGACATCATCAAAGTTATACCAATCATTAGGCTAAGTAGTGTTCCACTCATGTCTTAGGAATCCACTAATATAATTACGAAGTTATAGAAACTCATAAGTAGGTCTTTTCGATCATGTATCAACTATACATGTCCATATGATTGATTAAACATCTTCATGTTCCCATAGCCCATGAAACGGCGCTATCAATCAATCTTATATGCTAATCCTTTAATAAGTCATTTATGTCCAATTTAACGACTTAGATTAGGAACTATAATATTCTATGAATTCTGTTCACTTATGGTGTTTCATTCATCAAATCACATATTTGACAAAACCATTGAATTCAAGATATATTTTGGACATTTTATTTAATACCAAACCAAAATTAAATAAGGCAAATTTTTTATTTCTTATAAACATAAGATAGTAAAACCATGCCTCTACATTGTAACAAGTTTCTCTAAACTTAGTACAATCTAAAGACACTCTAACATTTGCTTCAAGCCTATATCCCTAGCGCGACACTCATGCTTGAGTTAGGGTAGTGGTTTAGTGAGCAGATCAGCCACATTCTCATCTGTGTGAACTTTGCAGATCCTGACCTCCTTCCTGACAACTATCTCCCTGATGAGGTGATACTTCCTCATTACATGTTTGGATTTCTTATGTGATCTCGGTTCTTTTGCTTGTGCAATAGCACCATTGTTATCACAGAACAACTCAATCCCTTCCAGAGCACTAGGAATGATATCCAGCTTTGTCAAGAACTTCTTTATCCAAACTGCTTCTTTTAACTGCTTCAACCGCTGCTAAATATTCTAATTCCGTCGTAGAGTCTGCTAAAGTGCTTTGCTTTGAGCTCTTCCAGCTCATTGCTCCTCCATGTAGACAAAAGACGTACCCTGACTGAGAGCGGTAATCATCTCTGTCTGTTTGGAAGTTCGCATCAGTATAACCTTTGACAACCAACTCACATTCACCTCCATAGACTAAGAACATGCCTTTAGTTTTTCTCAAGTACTTAAGGATGCTCTTAGCTGCAATCCAGTGTGCTTCTCCTGGATTTGCTTGGAACCTGCAACACATGCTCAAGGCATATGCAACATCTGGTCGAATACTTATCATAGCATATATGATAGATCCTATAGCCGAAGCATAAGGTATGCGACTCATTCGCTTTAACTCATCAGGCTCATTCGGGCACTGACTCTTGCTAAGCGAAATGCCATGTGACATGGGAATGAATCCTCTCTTCGAGTTTTCCATGTTGAACCTTGCAAGAACTTTATCAATATAAGTTGGGAAATTCTCATTGGTAACCTTGTAGTATGGAAAATTATAGTTGGTAACCATTTTAAACGCTTATTTCACAACGTGACCTTGTAGTATTCATTTTTAACTAAACGTGACATTAATGAGCTGGTTAAGTTAAAATCTCGTGTTTTATAGGCTTTTAAGGTTTAACCATGGTTATTTACTAACCACCCTCCATTTCCCTCTTAAAATCTAAACCTTTCCCCCCAAAAAACTTCCAACCCTGTTTCTTCATAATTTCGTGGAGAGAGAAACCCTAATTCGCGTCATCCCTCTTCAATTCTCCATCTCCCATGGCTGATTCAAGATCTTCTTCATCGAATTCAAGAGCAGGCCCTAGCGTTGGAAACTACAAATGGATTAAAGCTCGTTGTTGATATTGTCATCCTCCAAAAGTTGTTGAATTCAGAATTTCAGAGTCAATCAACAACCCACAAAGACCTTACTACAAGCGTAAGCGTTGTGGGTTCTTTTCATGGGTTACAGAAGAAGATGTGGGTCAAGATATGTCAGCTGTTGGTCATGGTGAGCAAGGAAGGGAAGGAAGGCTAGGAAGGGAAGAAATGGGTCAAGATGTGGCTGATTTGAAGGCAACTTTACAAAGCTTTATTAATCAGACTGCTCTTTTTGTTAAAATGGTTGTTGTTATGTACTTTGTGCTTTTGATTTGCATAATGTATTAATGAAGCTTAGTTATGTATTAATGAAGCTTAGTTATGTACTTCAATGAATTTTATGAATTAAATGGAGATGGTTTTTGTGAATTTGCAATATATGAACTTTAAGCTATTTGAAGTTAAACAAAACAAATTGTTAAGATATAAACATTAAGGTACTTCTGATTCTTGCAAGTTCAACAACATACCAACTTTTGATTCCTTCAAGTTCAACAAAATACCAACTTCAAGGTACTTGAAGTTTAATAAAAAAACCATGTTTTAAACAAAGCTTACAGATTCAAATCTAAACTGACAATGATTCACAAGTTCACATAATCTAAACAAGGAGTAACAGTTAGTGCTTAGTGGTTGGTAGAGGTTGTGAAGCTGAAATTTTGGCCCTTTTGTTGCCTTGAACTGGTTGAGATGAGGAAGGTTCTTGGCTTGCTTGCTGTCCCCTTTTCTTCCCTTGAACTGGTTGAAATGAAGAACGGTTGCTGCTTGCTTGCTTTCCCCTTTTCTGTCCTTGAACTGGTTGAGATGAAGAAGGGTTGCTGCTTGCTTGCTTTCCCCTTTTCAGTCCTTGAACTGGTTGAGATGAAGAAGGGTTGTTGCTTGCTTGCTTTCCCTTGGTCTTGCTTTGAGTAGTTTGTGCATTAGTTGGTCCACCTTTACAGGTCCTAGCATTGTGCCCAAAGCTCTTGCACTTCTTACACTGAACAGTGCAGCTTCTCTTCCCCTTTCTTTCTTCATCCTCACCTCTCTTCCTATTCCTACAAGGCCTACCAACTCCCCTTTTGATTGTTGGTGGTTGAATAGTAGGAAGATGAATGTCAGGCCATTGTTCAAAGTTTGGCACTGACTTGATACCTTGTGCATAAGCAAGCTTGTACACCTTGACAGTGTACATCTCATCAATGAACTTCAAAGGATCCAGCCCAGCATCAAGTATAGCCCGCAGACCATGCTTACATGGTATAATTAGTTGCCAAGCATTACATGCACAAGATTGGGTGTGAAGATTAACTGATAGCACTGATTTCCCATCTACAATCTCATATTCACCATCATTAGAGATATGTGCTTGACAGGTTCTTGAATCCTGGCTAAGCACTTGAATTCTTTTTAAGATGTTTGGGCAAACATCATCTCTCTCCCATTCTTCACATACTTGTCTCCTTGTGGCTAGCCTGACCATAGTAACCCTCCTTATCCCTAACAATTATGAAAAACAAGTTAGTAACAAACCAAAATATGTCAGTTAAAAGTTTGTTATGGGAAAGCAACAAACCTTTCTAAGAGTTTCAAGACTGGTCTACATCTGTCAGTTCCCAAAGTAGCATTGAAACTCTCAACAAAGTTGTTTTTGTTCAAATCACATTTGATATCTGGGTTAAACTTATGCTTAGTCCATCGTGATTGTTCACCCAGCTTAGACAACCAAACCAAAGCCTGAGGATTTACCTTCTGAATTTGATCCATGGCATTCTTAAATGTGAATGCAGAAGTGGCTCCTCAAGCCTTCCAAAACAAGCTGAACATCAAAGGGCCTGGATGGGCCTTCTTCCAGTTTGAAGCTAAATGCTTGCAACAATATCTTCTACCCACTTTAGGCCATAAAGCAGAGAATGCAGCTTCAATGGACTGTAAATATATAACATGTATTAAAGAACAAATGTAAGAACAAAAAACTTGAACTAACATTAAAAAAAAAAAATTTGTTGTATATACCTCACCTTGTGCCTATCTGAAATGATACACGACTCATCTCCTCTCCCATTGTCTTGTAGCACATTTTTTAGATGCCAAACAAAAAACTTCCATGTCTCATTGTCTTCACCAGACACAATAGCCCAAGCAAATGGAAATAACTCATTATTTCCATCAAGAGCTACTGCAGAAAGTAGCACCCCACCATAATGTCCCTTGAGGAAGGTGCCATCAACTCCAATTAAACTTCTACACCCAGCAAACAACCCATCTAATGCACCCCTGAAAGCTATGAAAATGGATACAAATGCCAAAGGCTTTTCAGGATCATTTGGTGGTTTCCATGCACAAAATGCAGTTGAACCTGGGTTCGTGCTTTTCACCACATCACAATACTTATGCAGCTGGCCATAAGAAACATCATGTGCACCATGTATTTCAAGCAATGTCATTGTTCTCATCCTGTATAGGGTACTAATGGACATTTCTACCTTGAATATGTCCCAAAGAAGTTTATTCATAGACTTTGCAGATATGTCATTGTTTGCTCTAATATCTTCCATTAAGACCCTTGAAGCCCAAGCTGAACTGACCATAGGATTCCTTGTCTCAAGTCCTAGACAGGTATGTTCTTGGTTTTGAATGGATTTGATGGCCCATGTGCTCCCATCAAGCAACTTACTAGCATGTAATCTCCACTCACACTTATCATCACTGCATCTAACAGTGTATCTGAGGTTGCTAGCCTTGTCAACCACAACAGAAAATCCACATTGGATTCAGTAATCTCTCACCACATCTCTTAAATGTTGTTTATCAGTAAACAATTGCTAAGGCTTTATGCAAATATTTCCCCGTTCTTGCTGGGTGTACATCTCTCCATTTAAGTCAAAAACATCATCACCACCCTCATTTACCCAGACAGGTCCTTCATAAGGATCAAAACAGTCTTGGACCATTGGTCCATATGAAACATCATCATGCTCTCCATCATCCTGCTCTCCATCATCATCACTATCCACTACACTCTCAGACACATCAGTGCATTCACTCTCAGTAGGTGAATAACCTGACTCATCAGTTAACTCATCATCATCTCCCATGTCAGCCTGCAAATCAGCTAGTATTCTCTCAGCTAACTCCCTCCTCCTAGCCAAATTGTTTATTGTATTCTTACCCCTTGAAGTTACCACCAACCCTTTCCTCTTTGCAGTGGTATTTGGAACCCTTTTAGTCATCAGAGCACAACCTCTCATGTACTGAACTGACACTAACTTCTGGGTTATTAGATTCATGATTGGTCAAATGTTGATGCTCATTCTCACAGGGTTCATTGATTGATATCCCCATCAAATTTCCTCTTGCAAACTGTTTCTTACCTCCTCTTGTTTTGCACTTGGCCTTACCCTTACCCCTACTAGATTTAATTGGAGAAATAACCAAGTCTGCCCACTTATCCTCACAGGCATGCATAATTCCTAAATCTACACTATCCATGTCCCCCATTTCATTGTATACCATATCAGGGCTATTACTATCAACATTTGGGTTTGATTTGGAATCTGAGGGTTTATCAACTAACTGAACCTCCATATGTCTAAGGCTTCTCTTAGGTGTTGGCTTAATTGGTAGTTCAACTTCTGGATTCATAGGAGCTTTCCCCTTAACTTGAGTTTTCCTCAAAGTAATTGCAGCCCTAACTGCATCTGTCTCAGTTTCACCATCATCAACCCATACATTAATCCTATTCTTATCATGCAAATTGTTGAACATTTTAACCATATCAGGATCTGTTACTATCTAAATGTGTTTCATTCTATAAAGATACACAAACTTTGGGTGTTTAGGCACTAGGGTTTTCAGTTTAGCAGCATTGTCCCAATAATCAATGATTATGTCCACAAACATTGCCTTATCAACATCATCAACAACAACTTCCACGTCAGACCTTTTATATTGAAACACAAGGACAACTGCATCACACATTCTGAAATTTCAAAACAAAATTCAAAATTTTCAGGAAATTATATGGCAACAGAATACAACAACCACAACAACGAATGTATGACACAATTCAACATTTTCCTTCATAACAGAGCACCACAACTTCACAACAAAGAAATACAAAACAAATGACACAAGTCATTGACAAAAATTTAAAACAGGGAAAAATTCACTTACATGATGCTAGTGAAGTGAAGATGGACTGAAATTGCTTTAAAATTCACCCGAAATTAACAGGGTACAGTAACCCTAAGTTTGTCGAACTCGAACTCTTTTTTATGAGTGTCTTCCTTGTTGATCGCAACCACACTGAAGATTTTGGAGAAGAAAGAGGGTCGTTTTTTAGGCAATCACTTGCAGAACTCAGATTTTGCGCACAAGGAGTTCATGAGATTCACTGACATGGAGCTCTCAAACTTTAAAGAACTTGGAGAAGAAGGAGGGTCGTTTTTTTGAAAGTTTAATAGTGGTTAGGTGGGAAAAGAAGGATGGGGGTTTAATTCGGGGTAGATTAGTAAATTCGTTACTTACTAACCACAGCTAGAACTAAATGGCTAAAAACATGAGATTTAACGGAATAATTAACGTAAAACGTCATTAATGTCACGTTTAGTAACAAAAACAATATTACAAGGTCATCTTATGAATTAAGGGTTTAAATTGGTTACCAAATATAATTTGCAATACTACAAGGTTACCAATAAGAATTTCCCATATAAGTTTCTTGACATAGTCCAATCATCCTTCAAGACCTATCTCTATGGATTTTAATTCCCATTATGCACTCAGCTTCTCCAAGGTCCTTCATGGATAAACAACTTTTCAACCATTCCTTGACTCATTTCCCATGAGTAGTATGTCATCTACATACAATACCAAGAAGACTAAGCTGCTCCCACTAAACTTCTTGTAAACACAAGACTCTTTTTCGCTTTTGATGAAACCAAATTCCTTGATTGCCTCATCAAATCGAAGATTCCAGTTCCGAGATGCCTGCTTCAATCCATAAATGGATCTTTGAAGCTTGCAAACCCTTTTAGGATTTTCTGGATCCTCAAAACCCTCGGGTTGTGTCATATACACATCCTCATTCAAGAACCCATTCAAGAATGCAGTTTTGACATCCATCTGCCAAATTTCATAATCGTAACATGCAGCAATCGCTAAAATTATCCGAATTGATTTAAGCATTGCTACTGGAGAAAAGGTCTCATCATAGTCTATACCATGAATTTTTCTGAATCCTTTTGCAACCAGTCTTGCTTTATAGACATAAACATTTCCATCTTTGTTTGTTTTCAATTTGAACACCCACTTGCATCCAATAGGGTTAACCCCATCAGGCAAGTCGACAAGGGTCCAAACTTTATTCTCAGACATGGAGTCTAACTCAGAGTTCATGGCTTCAAGCCATTTCTCATAGTCTTGGCTCGTCAAAGCTTGTTTGTAGGGAGCAGGTTCTGAATTCTCCAAAATCATAATTTCAGAGTTTTCAGTTAATAAGAAATAAACCAACCTCTTGTTTGGAATCCTTGGTCTACTCGACCTACGCGGGGACTGAGCATCAAGAGAAATGTTCTCTTCAACTTCTTGATGATCTTCGCTCGAATTAGATTCAAGTGGGACGGTAGGAGGTTCACGCGTTGAATACGTCATCTCCTGAACTAGACTTTCATCTTGTCGGCCCGTCTCTGACATGGTGTGAGCCATGTCCAGTTGTTGCTCCACTCGAATTTCTTCGTGAATTATTTTACTCCCACTTGTCTTTCTAGAAACAAATTCCTTTTTTAAGAAAGACACCATCACGAGCAACAAACACTTTGTTCTCTTGATGATTATAGAAGTAATAACCCCTTGTCTCTTTTGGGTATCCCATAAAGAGACATTTATCTGACTTGGGTGCAAGTTTGTCTGAAAGTAAACGTTTTACATAGACCTCACATCCCCAAATCTTAAGAAAAGACAAGTTTGGAATTTTTCCATTCCATAACTCATATGGAGTCCTTTCTACAGCCTTTGACGGGCTGCTATTTAGCGTGTGTGCGGCTGTTTCGAGAGCATATCCCCATAAAGAAATCGGAAGTTCAGCAAGACTCATCATTGATCGAACCATATCCAATAAGGTCCGATTCCTCCTTTGAGATACACCATTTAACTGCGGTGTTCCTGGCGGAGTCAATTGTGAAAGAATTCCACGATCCTTCAAATGATCATCAAACTCTTGGCTCAAATACTCGCCACCACGATTGGATCGCAAGGCTTTGATTATCTTACCAAGTTGATTTTGTACTTCATTTTGGAACTCTTTGAATTTGTCAAAAGATTCCGACTTATGTTTCATTAAGTTGACATATCCATATCTACTCAAATCATTAGTGAAGGTAATGAAGTAGTTAAACCTTCCCCTTGCCTTTGTGCTCATAGGACCACAAACATCTGTATGTATGAGGCCCAAGAGATCGCTGGCCTTTTCACCCTTTCCAGCAAATAGTGACTTTGTCATTTTCCCCATCAAGCATGATTGACATACATCAAATTATTCGAAATCAAATGATGGAAGAATTCCATCCTGTTGTAACTTTTGGATGCGCTTTTGGTTTATATGACCCATTCGACAATGCCAAATGTAGGTTAGGTTTGATTCATTTGATTTTTGTTTCTTGATATCTATGTTATAGACTTGTATTGACGTATCAAGCACATATAAGCCATTTATCAATTGAGCACTATCATAGAACATATTATTGTAAGAAATGGAACAACATTTGTTCTTAATTTCAAAACAAAACCCTTCAGAATCCAAAACTGAAACAGAAATTATGTTCTTAGTTATCGAAGGAACAAAATTCCAATTATTTAGTTCTAAAACAAGGCCAGATGGCAAATGCAGACTATAGCTTCATATGGCAAGTGCAACAACCCGTGCTCCATTTCTAACGCGAAGCTCTACCTCGCCCTTTGCCAGCCTCCTACTTCTTTTTAGTCCCTGCACATCATTAGCTATGTGAGAACCACAACCGGTATCCAATACCCATAAAGAAGTAGAAGTCAAATTGATTTCTATAACAAATATACCTGAATTGGAAGCACCATACTTCTTTTCCTCCAAGTATAGAGGGCAGTTCCTCTTCCAGTGTCCTATCTTGTGACAATGGAAGCACTTGCTTTCCGTGACCACCTTTGGCTTGGCGGTAGGCTTAGGTTTTTCAGCAACAACGACAACTTACATGCCTTTGCCCTTTTTTCCTGCCCATTTCTTCTTAAAAGCCTTTCCCTTCTGCACTATAAAAACCTCTTTCTTTGGTTCTTTGGGGATATTCCTCTCAGCATTGACCAATAACCCGTGCAGCTCTTGCAAAGTCTTTTCAGACTCATTCATGTTGAAGGTCATCCCGAACTGATTGAAGTTGTCAGGCAATGAGTGGAGAATAATGTCAGTAGCCAACTCAACCCTGTAAGGGAATCCAAGTCGTTCCATGTTTTCGAAAAGACCCATCATAGCGAAAACATGGGGGCCAACAGCTTGACCAGGCTTCATGTGACATTCTAGTATCTCCCTATTGGTCTCATACCGCTCAACTCGGGCCTGTGTTTGAAACATAGCTCGCAGCTCTTGCATGATGGTACAAGCATCCTTGGCTTCGAACCTCTTTTAGAGGTCTGGCTCCATGGCTTCTATCATCAGGCAAGTGGTCGGTACATACCTATCATTGGCCTGCTTAGAACGATGTTTGTCGGCTTCAATCGACACATCAGTAATCACAGGAAGTGGGATTTCTAAGACATCCTCTCGACCCTCAAACCTCAAAACGAGTCTTAGGGTTCTTTCCCAGTTAATGAAGTTTTCACCATTCAACCTGTCCTTTTCAAGGAAAGGACGAATGTTGAAAACAGAGTTGTTGTTGTTGTTGTTGTTAGACATAGTATCTACAGACAGAAAAACAAAAGCAAAGTTCAATTTTATGCTTATAAAACAACCTAAAACATGCAAAGGTTTCTAGGTTGATCACATATTCAATTTTAATGTCCCATTTGAATAAGTGAATACAAGATCTTATCAACATGCAACACTAAGCAGACGGAGGCCTTATCTTAACGTTACATTCTCAAGGTAAGTAAACTCTTTTACTAATTATAACACTTTATAATTCTTGTTTAGATTGGTAAACATCGTATGCTTAACTATCTCTTGCTTCAAAACCTAAAACGCTTTTGATGATTTTGTTAAGGATAACCAAACTAAGTAGTAAAATTCGCAATTTTACCTTATCTCCCAAAATTAATGATAATACCCTGCGGAGGCATGACCTATTACTATTAATTAAGGGTTAATAAGCACTTTATGTTTGGAAAATCTAACCTTAATATTTACGGGACCTAAGTTTATTATGCTGTTATGAATTAGTGAACTCTAGCGCAATAATAACCAACATACAATAAACAAACTTATAAGCCTTTTTAATAATAATAAAATGCAAAAAATAAATATGATCTAGTATGGCCCCTATCCTAAGAACTAAGCGTCATGGGCTACTCCTTGGACTCTTCATGGATCTCCATCCATCTTAGCCATGGGCCTCCTCTTGATGGGCTCGTCTTTGGATTACATAAGTATCAAAATAATAAATTACAAAAATACTTAACGATACGCAGATCGTATTTAAATTACAAGAATACATCACGATACGCAGAGAGTATTTTCTAACTTAAATTTGGGCCATACTAATCATTTATAGCAATTATATCAAATATAAAATGCCACATAATAATATCACATATTATACTTGCCAACAATCAAAATATCAAATATTCTTAATTATAGCAAGTAGATAAAAAAAATTAAGTAATTCCTAACCACCTAAAGATTCTATCCTAGAAAATCTAGCCTACTAATTTTAATTAGATTAAAGAATAAAATTATGGAATTATTTAAATGAAAATCTGCTCAAAATCCTGAAAATCTATTTTAATGATTTTCCAAAAAAAAAAAAATTTTTTTTTAAAAAAAAACGCTGCTGGGCAGCAGCAAAACGTGGCTAGCAAGCCACGCTGCTGCCACCGCAGCCCTAGCTGCCCACCCTTGACCGCCTGGAGCAGCCACCGTGGCCCCAGCAGCAAGTGGTTGCGCCTCCCAGCCATAACTGCTCCTCCTCTTTTATTTTTTTTGTGGGAAATACATTAAATTACAACTTCTTATAAATTAATTTAGTGATCAAATTAAATTAAACATAAACTCCTTTATGCCTAATTCTAAAAATTAATTTAAATCTCCATTTTAATTAATTTTAGGGCTATTCATATCAATTAACCTTAAATTCACATAAAACTCCTTTTACATGAACTAATTTGTCATACATAAACAATTTAAATATGAAAATTTAGTTTAATTATATGATTTGAATTTTCAAAATTAAAATAAAATCTCTATTTTAATTTAATTTTTGCATTATTCATATATATTAATCTCTAATTCACATAAAACTCTTTTCACATGAATTAATTTTCATATATAAACAATTTAAATATGAAAAATAGATTAATAATATAAATATAACTCTTGAAATTTTCGAAAAATTTGAGATCAAAAATTGAATTTTAATTTCGAAAATTAGGGTTTTAGATTTTAAAAACTTCGGGCACTCCAAATTTTTTTTAGAATTGCAAAAAAAATTCTAGGTCGAATTTATTAAAACTTTCGGCCAACATTATCAAAATTTAAGCAAATTAAATCTCCATTTAATTAATCCAATTAAATAAAACATCCATAATTCAATTCCTCCCCTTAACCAAATTAAAATTAGTCATACATATCAAAATAAATCTAATTATTATGACCAAAAACCAATATGCAAGAGGCTAAAACTGATACCACTTTAGGATTATAAGTACTCTAAGCAGAATTTCATGAATAATATTCATAAACACTTAAAACAGGATCTCATGCATATACATTCAAGGATCACATAATAGTTAAGAATTAACCTTTGACGCGTGATTTCCACTAAGCTCTTCAAGATCCGTAGATAGAACCGCAATTGAGATTCCTGTAAGTCCACCAATCCATATCAACGCTCCACCAATACTAGTTGGAAGGAAGAGGGACTCTTCTATTTCTTGGAGCAGTATTACGTGACTTTTGAAGAGAGATAATAGGAGAGAGAAAATATTGAGTGATCCAGTATCTTTAATTTTCTCATCACTTAACTAATTATAGGAGTAATTAGGTTAAGCAATCCCACCCCCTTCTCCCTCTTGGCCGGCCACCCTAGGGCCCTTTATGGGCTCTAGGATGTCTTTTGTTGATCCAGAAATAATGTGTGACCTTGTAGGATCCATTTAAGTGGACTTTGGGTTTATTATTTACTAACCCAAAGGTCAGTAGCATTCTCTAGCAAGACGTAAAGACGACCCAAATAAATGAATTTATTATCTCCATAATATGATCCATATTATATTTAGTAATTGCATTAGAGTCAAGGACACAATTCCTTCAGGAAGAGCAGAGCATGGGAAGCAAGAAACAACCAAAGAACGATAGAATCTTGCGTGAAAGATAATAACCCAACCGACTGAGAATTAGTGCACCGCCTCAAATGAAACCAGCGGAGTTGTGATGAAAAACATTGCTTTTTGATAATTTTAGTTGTGAGATAGGTTGGAGTTACCACGTTTGCATGCTAGCCATCTGGGACAACGATTGTGTGGAGCGGAAATGGTGGGATTTGGTTTGCATGAGTTACAGAGAATGTTGGAAAATGATAGAGCGGCGCCTTGGGTTGTGAGTTCTCACGACTCAGTGAGGATACTCTCGCATCGAGAGAGAATTCTCTAGGGTTCTAGAGAGAGAGAATTTGGTTTAGGAGGGCACAAAGCTTGATTTGGTTCATCGTTGTTGAGGATGATGTGGGTACCGTCAGCAGGACAGTTGAAGAATGAAAATAAGATAAAATGAGGAAGCAGGAGAAAGGGCGAGATAAGCAGGACCATAGGAAAAAATGGAAAGCTCTTTTAAGCTCTTGATATAAAGAGAAGAAAAGGATTTTTTGTTAGAAAGTACCTTATAAATGTCTGTTTCTGTGAAAAAGTACCTTATATAAAAAATGTTGTTCAAAAGTACCTTTTAACAAGTTTTTTGTTGTAAAACAGGACCTTTTGCCGGATTCCGGGAGTTGACCAGAACTCCGGCGTTGACTACACCACGTGCCTGGCACGTGATCATTAAAACAGCCAAAATGACCCCCTTCCCCACCCACTGCCACTAACCTACCCCATCCCCCACCCACCGCCACCCCAACCTCCCTTTCCCCGACCCACTGCCACCTCCTCCTACCCCATCCTCCACCCACCGCCACCAACCCACCCCATCCCCCACCCACCGCCACCCCTCCCTCCCCTTTCCCACCCACTACCACCCCGTCCCTCCCCTTGCCCACCCACACCCATTGCCACCCACTTCTTGAAAAACCATCATTTCTGCAGGATTATCCATGGCTTTCCTCTTCTTCCCGCACCCACTTTCTCTCTCCCCTCTTCCACCACTTCTGGAGCAACTCCATACTTCTTCAACTCATAGTCTCTCTCCAATTCATCTCTCATCCTCTTCTTCTTCTTCTTCTTCTCCTTCTCCTCCAAATTGGGGTTTTTCCCCAATTTCTCTTTATTCAATTTCTTACCTTCCTCTAAAACAATTTCGTCCTTATTTCTCTTCTTAATCTTAATTTCGGGTTTCTCAACCTCCGCAATTTCAGGTTTATTTGAATAATTTGTTGAGAATGTTTTTAGGAGTTGCGGGATTTCCTTCAGGTTTAGAAGTTGAAGTTTTGTTACAGTGTTCCTTTGATTTTTTTCGCCATTGTTAAGTTTGCATTCGAAGAAACAGAGAAGCGGGGGTTTGGAAGGTTGAAGACGGCGGTCGACAAGCCCGGTTTTCGTGGGAGGGGGTAGGGTTGCGGCTGCAGGGGAAGGGAGGGGGTTTTGGTGGCTGGGAAGGGAAGGGAGGGGGTGGCAGTGGGTGGGGAAGGGGAGGGAGGGGTGGCAGTGGGTGAGGGATGGGGTGGGTTGGTGGCAGTGGATTAGGGAGGGGGTCATTTTGGCTTTTTTAATGATAACGTACCAAGCACGTGGTGTAGTCAACGCCGGAGTTTTGGTCAACTCCTGGAATCCGGCAAAAGGTGCTATTTTGCAACAAGAAACATGGTAAAAGGTACTTTTTAACAACATTTTTTATGTAAGGTACTTTTTCAAAAAAAAAACCGACATTTATAAGATACTTTCTGACAAAAAATCCAGAAGAAAATGATTTGTATTGACTTACTAACCTATACAACAGTATAACCAAAAGAAAAGAAAAAAAAAAAAAAGGATTTTTTGTTCCAAACTACCTTTAACTTTCACGTTTTTGCGAGAAACTACCTTATAAAAAAATTGTTGTCCCAAACTACCTTACTTTTACCATTTTGTTGTTGACAACTACATTATTCCGGTTTTCGGCGTTGACTTTTGTGAGAAACTACCTTATAAAAAAACCAAGTTATTGTTCCTAATGACTGAGCATGTACACCTGACATTTGACAAGAGTAGAAGATAAATACAATATCAAACAACTAGCTAACTACCTAAGTGATAAAATTAGAATAGTAGTGTTGGACTTATTATTGGACTTATCACTATCAGAGTACACTCGACAATTTGAGTTTGGAAATAACCGTTGTGGTGCTAATCATCATAGGTCTGACAATCATTTGATGGTTAATAATAAGAGGATAAGGAATGAAGGATCAATTAGATTTATCATGAATAGTTTAAATTTGTCTGCTATGTTTTTGTAAATCATTATAATAGAAGTCTATGATTGTGGACATTGAAGATATCAAAGAGAGTATTACGAACAACATTAGTAAATTTTGCGTTTCTTGATATAATTCTGTGCGTTTCTATTGTATTACGTAAAGTCAAATTTGTGCTAATATAATTCAACTTGCTTAATAAATATAGGTAAGTAATAGATATAATGATGCAATGATCATGATGACAATATATTTATTGAACTTAATTCACAATATTTCATTTTCATTAGTTATTTTAAGTTAATCTTCATTGTCTAAAACATATATATATATATATATATATATATATATATATATATATATATATATATATATATATATATATATATATAGGGTTGGGTTCTAGTAAGAACTCTCTTATGGTGAGAACCGTGAGAACCACTAAAAATAAGCAAAAACTTCATAAAATGAGCCAAAAAAATAAAAAATGGACAAAAGCACAAAATAAGTAGAAAACATTAAATGAGTAAAAAACGTAAGATGAGCAAAAATGCAAAATGAGAAGAACATAAAATAAGCATAAAAAAGTTAAACGAGTAAACGTAAAATGAGCAAAAACGTTGTGAAATGAACATAATAATGTTAAATGAGCAAAAACATAAAATAAGTAAAACATAAAATGAGCAAAAACATTGTGAAATGAGTAAAATCTTCATAAAATGAGGAAAAATGAGCGAGTTCTCACGGTTCTCACCATAAGGGTGGTTCCCATATGAACTTAAACCTATATATAGGAGGGCTCTTGTGAGAACACATCCTCTATGTGAGAACAATTTTTATGTGAGAACAAATCTGGACCTTTGGATCTAATCTAATCTAACCATTCTAAATACACTTATGAGTAATGTCATTTTCGTAATTTAGGTTAACCCCTTACCCCCTTCTTCCTCACCACTTTCACACCACTTTTTTTCTCTCTCGAAAGTTTTGCACAGTTTTTCTTTCTCTCTCCTATGTATCGTCGTTCATGGAGTTTTAATTCTTCAAAGTTTTAGTTCGATTTTTTGCGGATTCCACACTATTCTTTCCATAATTCAACAGGTATTATTCGAAATTTTAATTTGATATTCTTGCAGTTTTTTGTTCGATTTTTTTATTTGATTTCAATGGCGTTTTCTTCATAGTTTTAGTTTGATATTGTTGTTTGATTTTAATGGCGTTTCCTTCAAATTTTTAGTTCGATTTTGTTGTTTTTGAACCGAGGAATAATCGATTTTGTCTCATAATGGAGAAAACGTGTGATTTTTCAAAGCAAATTTGGGAATTTCATGCGTATATTCCTTTAATTTAGCTGGTAATTATTTAGGTTAAATATTATCTTGGATGATTAATTATCAATCAAGGAAACAGTTTTATATTCAATTTTACTTGAAATTTAAGTGTTCTTGGTTTTTAGGTTTGAGCAAATTTACCTTATACAATATTTATTGACTGAATTTATCTGTACAAATGATTTATTATGAAGATAGCGGTATGAACCGAACTTATCTCAGTTGGTAGAGCTGAGGATTGTAGTTGTGTAGCAGATTAATCAAGAACGTGCGATTTGCACACTATATTGGAAAAAGATACCTAGGAAGTACATGCTGAAAGCTAAAACCATGCTTGGAATGACAGGAATTAGTTAGAAAGTATTACAAACCAACAGGGGGCAGAATTAAGGGGGTATATATGTTGAGATGACATTAGTGGTTGCTAGCTTTGAGTGAAAGTGTGTTGGTCACTATGATATAGCAGAGGATCACTATGATATAGCAGAGGGCCACCATGATATGGAAATAGTAAATATGAATTTTTTTCTAGACTAATTTTTTTAAATATATGATAGACGGGTGTTTAATTATGATATAACACATGGTCACTATGATATTTTCTCTTAGTTTTGCAGGCTTAGTTGCTCAATGTCGTTTCCTTAATTCTCTTGGTAATCTTCTTCAATTTTAGGTTAATTATTATTAGGTTAATTAGTATTTTGTTTTCTTTCAGATACGGAAGTTGGATCTTCTTCATTAGTTCTTGAATCAGGTTTATTTTTTTACTAATTGATATGTCAGTTTGTAATGTTCTAAATTTTCGTTCCTCATGTTCTAAACTTTAATTGCTTATGTTCTAAATATGTATTGTATGTGTTTTGAACTTAAATTCATATATACATGTAGATGTAGTTGTGAATAGTGATCAATCAGTTCCTATAATCCAACCTTTGGTTGAGTATGATATGCAGCCTACTATCGTCTTAACTGAAGATATTGAATCATGTGAAATTCCTTATTTCATTTGCTATGTTTTAATATTTAATTGTTATCTTATTAATGATAGTTGCACATATTAAAAAATTCTTCTTAATGATCATTCATAGTATTTAAGATCATATTCTTTATTACTTATATAAGATCATTTTACGTTAAGGGTATTATTATTCTAATAATAATTATGATATGTATAGTAAATAGATATGTTCTGAAATATTATCTATGTTTCTTTGCAGCAACAACTTCTTCCAATGCAAATATGTGTCGTATTCCTCAAGTAGTTCCCATGTTAAGTCCTGGAGGGACAAGATTGTGGATTCCTTGTTGCCCCAATGAGTTGATACCTTCTATAGGGATGAAATTTTCTAGTACTGATGAGGGTTTAGCTTTGTACAAAGCATATGCAGCTGTTGCTGGTTTTAATACTATGAAATCAACCATTACCAAAAAGAAAAAAGAGAATGTTGTGGCTTTTCAATATATTGTATGCAATAAAGCCGATTATAAGGAGAAACAAAATTTAAAGGTTGATGATGTTTCCAAGGGTAAATAGGATGAAATTAAGGAAGTTAAAACTAGTAGAAGAAGGTTGATCACTCGTGTTGGTTGCAATGCTCAAATGATTTTAAAATATTATAATGGTGGAAGTTATATTGTTACAATATTTCGAGAGGCTCATAATCATCCTTTTTACACTCCAAGTTGTAATGAATTTCAAAAATAAGGGAGGAAAATGAACATTCTACACAAGAAGGTGATTGTTGATAATTCAAAGGTGTGTGAGTCATGTCAATGTTCTTTGGTGTAATCTATCTTCTATAAATGTATATATTCATGTTGCAAATTTTTCTTTTTATGATGTAGATGAACATTGGTCCCGTGAAAACTTATAGAATGATGAAGGAATATGTTGGTGGATATGAAAATGTAAGGGCTTCTAAACAAGATTTCAAAAACTTTTCAAGAGATTTAAAGGCAGATATTGAAGGTCAGATGCTCAAATATTTGTGGATAACTTCAAAATGAAGAAGTTGTTATTGAGTGCGTTTTTCTTTAACTATGAGGTTGATCGAGAAGGTTGTCTTTGTAGAGCTTTTTGGGCGGATCCAATTTGTAGAAAGAATTATGCTCTCTTTGGGGACATGCTCTCTTTTAATACCACATTCCAAACAAATAGGTATGACATGGTAAAATTTATATTTTAAATAATATGCTACTATATTTCATATATTTACTTGTTATGTTTTGAAATCTTCATTTTAATGTTCTAAAAGCAAATGAATCATGTTCTAAACTACTACTAGTAATGTTCTAAACTACAACTTGCAACGTTCTAAACTACTACTATTAATGTTCTAAAATATATATCATATCTTCTGAATATAAAACCTAAGTTCTACATAAGAGCTATATGTTTCTAAAGAAATTTCATATTTTTAAAAAAGAATCATGAAAGTAAATAATAATCATATTACCTCAAAAGCATGTCACTAAATTCAAACTAAATCCCTATGTTCTAAACTACTACTAGTAATGTTCTAAACTACTACTATTAATGTTCTAAAATGTATGTCATATGTTATGAATATCAAACCTAACTCTTTATATGTTCTGATTTGTACTTGTTGTGTACTAATAGTTTTTCATTTGTTCAAGATATGTCTTTATGTGTTCTAACTTGTACTTGTTGTGTTCTTATTAGGTATAACATGATTTTTGTACCTTTTACGGGATTTGATCACCACAAAATATGTGTTTCCTTTGGTGTTGGTTTCATTGTTAAGGAGGATATAGTATCTTTTGAGTGGTTGTTTAAAACATTTCTTAAAGCAATGGGGAATAATGAGCCAACTTTCTTGATCACGGATCAAGATCCGGCCATGAAGATTGCTATTAATAATGTGTTTGAGAAGGCTGGTCATAGACTTTGTATGTGCATATTATGAAGAAGGTTCCTGATAAAGTAGGGCGCATAATTTGTCAAGACATTGATTTCCTAAAGAAGCTTTCTTCTTGTGTGTGGAGCATAGAAATTAAGCCTACAGAATTTGAAGCTAAATGGAAGACAATTGATTGATGAGTTTGATTTAGGAAACAATGATTGGCTATGCGACATGTATGACATGAGAGAAATGTGGATTCCTGCTTATTTCAGAGACTTATTTATGGGGGGAATTATGAGAACAACTTCAAGATCATAAAGTGATAACAATTTCTTTGTTCCTTTCTCAACCCTCATGTAACTCTTGTTGAGTTTTATATTAGGTTTGAAAGTGCAATGGATGCTCAAAGGCATGCTCAAGGTGAGAATGACAATGATTCTAAACATAAATCGATTTTTTATGTAAGACATCACTTGCAATTGAGAAGCATGCTTCAGAAATCTATACTACTTCTATTTTTTATGAATTTCAAGATGAAGTTGAATTTACATGTTTTGCTTGTGGTGTTGATGAGTTGAAGAAAGAAAATGGCTTGGAAATTGTTGTAGTAAATGAAGGAAATCGAATAAGAAGATTTGAGGTTGTGTTTAATTGTACTGAGAATTAAACGACATGCTCTTGCAAGTTGTTTGAGAGGCAAGGCATTCCATGTAGGCACATGGTTTGGTTTTGGAAATCAAAAAGGTTTGACAACATTCCTAAACAATATGTACTCACTCGATGGACTACTTTGGCCACTAAAAAGCCAATCTTTGATTTGGAAGGTAATACCATGGAACAATGTGCAAAAGCAGTTGACCATAAAAGATTATTGAATGACTTGTGGCCGGAGATTCATACTTGTGTTAGCTTGGCAGAGAATAATGAAGATGATCTTAGTGATCTGGTGAAAAAAGTTCGAGCATTGAGGTTAGATTTGGAAGCTAAGAAGTGAGCAAAGAATAATTCAAACAACAATGTTGCTAGTAAAGTGAAAGATATTGTGTCCTTGATAGGAGCTAGTGCTCCGAGTGAAATTTTGATTAAACCTCCTAAAATTTCAAAGAACAAAGGCACTAGTGTTCATGTGGCACACGGAGTTAGTAGCACTGGGAGTGGCGAAAGGTTAATTGGGTGATAAAGATAAAGAAATTGTGCAAAGCCAAAAGAAGAAGAGGTTAAGTTGAGGTTGTGGTGAGATTGGTTACCATGATATTCAAAATTGTCGTAACAAAGTCAATTGATTATGTGAGATTTAAGAGAAGTACAATACTTTCACAACATATGTGTGTGTTTTATGTGTGCTTTGAACTTATATTTATGTTTTATATATCACAAACTATTCTTGTTTAGAATATATATTTCTATTTTATGGATTATGAATCATGTTATAAACTACCACTAGTAATGTTCTAAACTACTACTAGTAATGTTCTAAACTACTACTAGTAAAATGTATATCATATGGTCTGAATATCAAACCTAAGTTGTACATATTTAGCTATAGGTTTCTAAAGAAATTTCATATGTTTCCAAAAAGTGGAATAATCATAAACATAATACATTATTATAAACATATTTTTAGAACATAAGAAACATTTTAAAACTCGAGGTGGTGGTGTTGGTAGGACGAAGAGAGCGCTCCATTCAGGTAATTGATGTTATTTTTCAATTTGTACAGTTTATGAGAAGTGTTTGCAATTATAACTATAACTCAATTGTGGTGATTGATTATTTTATGATGTATTTCTTTATGCAAGAAACACGATTCTAGGCTCTTTAGATGTAGTTTAGTGGCTTTGTAGATTAAAGATGTAAACTTTGATGAACAATCAACAAAGATGATCGAAATTGTGAAGGGATATGCAGAATTTGGCTAAACCAAGTCAAGATTCAACTAGGATATGAAGAACTTCAAATAATCCAAGTCAAAATTCAGCTAGGGTTTAGGATTCACTCCTGAAAACGTTTGGATTCACTCCAGAAAACAATTAATTCACCAAGAATTAAACTCAAAACTCTACTTATTCTTATTGATGGTCGAATGGCACTATAAGTAGTATAAAGAAACCTAACTCGACTAGAACTAGTAAAGCCTAAAGGATAAACAAAAAAATAACAACCTAAACTTATCACTAATCACACGCCTAAGTGATAAACCACACGGCTAAGAAATTAGAGTCCTAAAGTACATCAAAATCTAAACAAAATAAAGTCCTAATGCAAATAAAACTCTGAACAAGCTAGGAGTTAAAATACCAAAATTACATAGAATTTTAAAAGAACTAGAATACTATATAATTAGTACTTCTTATACGCATCATACTCCCCTTCTTAAAAAAAACTTGTCCTCAAGTTTTGATGGAGCCAAGCAATCATCCATGCACGAAATCCATGATCCATGGGCATAAGTTCACGTATGAAAAACAACAATGGATGTGTGTTCCCAAGAACGACAGCATGATAACACAAAACAGTAGGAGATGCGGCACATGGTGATACCCAACACTTCTTTGAATCTTTAGTCGCACATGTTACAGAAAATTTCGGAACTGGGGAGGTTTACAAGCCAAAGATGTAATCTTTAAGTCCTTTTGTATGTCCAAGATTAGATCTTGGGGAGTTGTACCATGCAAAGAGTCATTAGGCAAAGGTGCTTGATCCAACGAAGGAATTGTTGCCTTCGGTTCAGCCACAACTTCTGTAAATTCCAAAGCATGCTCGTCCTTCGAAACGTACTCGTCATTAGGGCATTGATGTTCGTCGTGTCCAAGACCTTGACACTTTAAACAATGTATCCATGTTTTTGTGGAAGGCACAGTTGCAAGAGATGCCTTCATAGGGGCGTTGGACAGTTGCACTAATTGGAGACGCCATGTATTCGGGGAAGATTGGAACACTTTGCTTAGCCGTTGAACATTGGCTTGTATTTCTTCGAGCGTAGCAAGGCCAGCCATGAAATTAAACCAGTTCGCTATTATGAGGCAGCAGGCAGTTGCGGGGCCATGGAAGTTGAATACTTCACAGAACTAGATACTTATTAGAACGTTATTATGAAATTTTGACACAACAAACCTCAAGATGTTAGAAGTCCGAAGAGCCAAAAATCAGCGAATTCGAATATCATAAGCTCTGTCACGCGCCGTCTAAAGCAACTGGTGTCAAACTGGGTGACAGAAATTTTGACGCAGATGTATTTGATTGCTGCGACTTTGTTATTTGGCCAAATGCGCTCAAATTTTAACACAATACAGATCTCTTTGTTAGCTTTTCAACAAACCAAGAAAATCTGAATTCCGACGTGTAACGTGTCTACATGAACAGATTTACCGGACTGACTACAGAATCAGGCGCAACAGCAGCAGTTCGGGGGGTGGAATCAGTAGCCACACCAAGATGATGATGTATTTCCTTATGCAAGAAACACGATTCTAGGCTCTTTAGATGTAGTTTAGTGGCTTTGTAGATTAAAGATGTAAACTTTGATGAACAATCAGCAAAGATGATCGAAATTGTGAAGGGATATGGAGAATTTGACTAATCCAAGTCAAGATTCAAGTAGGATATGAAGAACTTCAACTAATCCAAGTTAAAATTCAGCTAAGGTTTAGGATTCACTCCTGAAAACATTTGGATTCACTCCAGAAAACAATTAATTCACCAAGAATGGTCGAATGGCACTATAAGTAGTACAAAGAAACCTAACTCAACTAGAACTAGTAAAGCCTAAAGGATAAACAAAAAAATAACAACCTAAACTTATCACTAATCACACGCCTAAGTGATAAACCACACGGCTAAGTAATTAGAGTCCTAAAGTACATCAAACTCTAAACAAAATAAAGTCCTAATGCAAATGAAACTCTAAACAAGCTAGGAGTTAAAACACCTAAATTACATAGAATTCTAACAGAACTAAAATACTACATAATTAGGCCCTGTTCTTTTGGACTTATTTTCAGTTAATTTCAGTTCAGTTAATTTAATTTCAGTTAATTTAATTTAATTTAATTTAAGTTCAACTTAATAATAATAATAATCATAATAATAATAACACTAATACTAATAATAATAATAATCATAAACAATAAATAATTAATAATAAATAATAAATAATAAATAATAAATAATAAATAATAAATAATAAATAATAAATAATAAATAATAAATAATAATATTAATAATAAATAATAAATAATAAGTAATAAATAATAAATAATAAGTAATAAATAATAAATAATAAATAATAAATAATAAATAATAAATAACAAATAATAAATAATAAATAATAAATATTCAATAATAAATAATAAATAATAAATAATAATAATAAATAATAATAATAACAATAATAATAACAATAATAATAAATAATAATAATAAATAATAGTAATAATAATAAATAATAAATAATAATAAATAATAATAAATAATAATAATAATAAATAATTATTTTTATAATAAATAATAAATAAATATTACTAATAATAATAATAATAATAAATAATAATAATAATAATAATAATAATAATAAATAATAATAAATAATAAATAATAATAATAATAATAATAATAATAATAATAATAGTAAATAAATAATAATAATAATAATAATAATAATAATAATAATAATAATAAGTAATTAATTACAATATTTATTAATAATAATAAATAATAATAATAATAATAATAATAAATAAACAATAAATAATTCTAATAATTATAATATAATAATATATAATATATAATAAATAATAATAATATATAATAATAATTATTATTATAATAATAAATAATTAGTAATAATTATTATTATTATTATAATAAATATTAATAATAATAATTTTAATTTCGGTTAAGTTAATTTAATTTAATTTCAGGTCAGTTAATTTAATTTAATTTAATTTAATTTTAGTTCAGTTAATTTAATTTCAGTTCAGTTAATTTAATTTAATTTAATTTAATTTCAGCCAAAATAAGTTCAAAAGAATAGGGCCTTAGTACTTCTTATACGCATCATTTTATTTCTTATTAATATGTCAAATAAAGGTGACTATATGGTAACTAATGGAAAAGGTTTGCTAGTGTCAAAATGGTAACTATAACAAATAGTTCCTATATTTCAGAAAAGGGTAGCTATAATGAGCAAGTACATTTTTGAAAGAGTGTTCTAATAAATCAATTGAAAAAAGGGTTACTATATAAATTATAAAGGTACCTATAAACGAGGGTAACACAAGTAAGAAAACAAGGTCACAATATGTCTTAAGAGAGGATTCTATATATTTTGAAGAGTGTAACTGCATACAAACACTACCAAATAGTTACATTTACTATTACTTGAAAAGTAAGGATGATATTGTCACAAAATATAACATCCAATTAGTACCAAGTAGTCGATGGTAGAAAATTGCAGTTTTTATTTTCTAAGTTCCTATTTCTTTTTGTCTTCATCTAGTTTCTTCCTTTTCTCCTCATCTGCCATCTTCTTTTTCTTGTCATCATTCATCTTCTTTTTCTCCTCATTAGCCTTCCTTTTCTCCTCATCAATCTTCTTTTTCTTTTCTTCAGTGGTCTTCTTTCTTCTCTGTTCAACAACCTTGAAACCCTGAGCCCTTCTAGACTTGAATTCTTAGCTAGAACATCACCCCTAGAACCATTCATATCAGACAACACCAAAGCAGCAGCAATCTGAGCTCGTAGAACACGCCTAATTGGAGCCTAAACAAGTTTTGGTTGAAAAGAAAACAACAATCAGTACATGATAATATTAAAGAAAAAGGAAAGAATGAAAAAGAAAAAGAAGGAAACATAACTGTTGTCAAAAGATCACACTTGAACACATCTTCTCCATCATAGAGTAGCATGATGATAATAATGTACACACCACAATCACGATTTTCCTTACCGGATTTCCAATTCGAAGAAGGACAACACATGGAGTACTCAGCCATACTATTTGCTCTTTCCGGAAGTCTTTGGTCAAGAAAGGACTCATCATATCACACTATAATGGTATCAAATCAGTCTTAATAAAACATATGATATTAAAATTATAAAGTGAAAAATATTTTCTAAACAAATAAATTACCAGGGTATCAGATAGCTTCTCAAACTTAGCCATGGCCTCCTTATCATCAGGGGCGGATCTACTATGGGTTCACTGGGTTCAGTTGAACCCAGTGATTTTTGGAAAAAAATTGCCTAGTTTTTTTTTTTTTTTTTTTTAAATTAAAAATATTTTAACTATATGATATATACAATTTGCGTGCAAAGTGAAACAATAATGAAGCGGGTGGCAGAATGGTTTTGTCTCTCCATAAATTTCTGTGGTTCGCGCGCGGGTTTGAGGTTCGAATCCTAGTAAAAGCAAAACACCCTTTTTTTTTTTTCCTTCTCTTTTCTTCTAAAGTCTAAAACACAAAACTGAGCCCAATTGCTCTCCAAGCTCAAAGTCGACATTTTTTCCCCAAAACCCTAACTCCCTATTCCCTAAGCAACGAACTGACGAAGAAGGGAACACTGCTTGGCCGCTTCACCGTAATCGGAATCCGGATCTTCACCGTCTCACCACCGACCGAGTCACCACCGCGGCTGCGCGGCACGACTGAGCCCGCCGCGGCGCGACTGAGCCCACAGCGGCTGTGCGGCACGAAGAAGTACTGAACTGACGAGTGCGACACATCAATTGGTAACTGATTTCTTGTCTTCTTCAATTCTAAATTTGAATTTCATATTTTAGTCTGTTAGGTTAGAATATGTATTGAATATTCGTGATAATTAGACATTAAAATTTCAGTCTCAAAATATGTATAGTTTAAATTTGCTTAGAATTTCTTTTAATAGTTTGTAGTAATTGTAATTCTTCTGTAATTTTGTTAATTATTTAAATATTGAATGAATGAATGTGGATTGTGCCAATTGTGGAGTGAATTGTGGTATGTGGAGTTGTTTAGAATATGCATTGAAATGATTGAATTGGTGAATGAATGAATGTAGTGTGTGGATTGTGGAGTTGTTACTTGTTAGTTACTTTGATTGAACTTTGAAGGGTCTAGACTCATGGAGTTGAAATTTCTTGCTTGTGTAGATTATGATTTAAGAAAGGTTTATAATTCTTTTGGAAAGATCGTGCGGGAAACAAGTCACAAAAATCAAATGAGCAAAATGCCGTGAGGAGAGGATACATAGCCAAAAAAAAGGGTGTGCTCCACGCTTACATGGAGGTATGCGTCGCTTTAATGTTGTTTGGTTTGATAAGTATGATTGGCTTGAATATAGTGTTGAGAAAGATGTGGCTTTTTGCTTTATGTGCTACTTGTTTAAAGACAAAATCAAGTCTTTGGGGACACATGACTGTTTTGTTAATGGAGGATTTCGAGGTTGGAACAAAATTGAAAGATTTGAAATGTATGTTGGGGATCTAAATAGTTCTCATAATAAAGCTAGAGAAAAATTTGATTTTATCACTAAGCCAAAGTGAATAGATGTATTTTTTTTTTACCGACTTCGAACCCATAGGGTTGGAATCCTGGATACGCCACTGCTTATCATAAAACCTATTGTCAAGAAACTGAACTTTTGCTTTCTTCAAATTTATCACGTAAAGGAAGAAGTGATCACCCCGAAGAACGGTAACAAAAATCTGCCATAAGCATATCATAAAACAATGACATTACAACTGGTGTATTCAAAAACTAAAACATACAAAAAGATCATAGTACTACTTTTTATCCCATAGTTACCCTACTTAAATCACTTATGTTGAAACAATCAATCGTATACAAAAGCATGTCCATATTAATGTTAAAGTGTCACGAGAGACATTCATACAAATAACTATGTCTAGCAGTAGGAGAATATGTATTTTACAAAGTAAAAACCATAAAAAGACCATAGTAACTTTTCTTATCCCATAGTGACCCTACTAACCTATCTTGAAAGAATCATTTATATACATAATATAGTCACTATTTCGTCCAAGAGGTCACTATGATGTATTATCTAAAAAATGCAATCGTAACATTAAGGGAACAATACCAAAAGAACACATTTGTTACCAGTTCAAGATTTGAGAAATCAAACTTATTCCAAGGAATTTCAAATCATTGCTCCCAACACTCATTCAGATGATCCATCTCCTGCGTATTATTATCTTTTTTTGTAGCAACTTCTAGTAATGCATCCTTCTAAAAAAATGAAATTATCACAAAAGGTGTTTATATGCTTTACTAGAGAGGTGTTTGTAGTAGCTTTTCTGACTACTTTGTATTAATTGGATGTTATATTTTGTGATAATATCATCCTTACTTTTCAAGTAGTAGTAAATGTAACTATTTGGTGATGTTTGTATGCAATTACACTCTTCAAAATATATAGAATCCTCTCTTAAGTCATATTGTGACCTTGTTTTTGTCTTGTGTTACCCTCATTTATAGGTAACTTTCTAGTTAATATAGTAACCCTTTTTTCAATTGATTTATTAGAACACTCTTTCAAAAATGTAATTGCTCATTATAGTTATCCTTTTCTGAAATATAGGAACTATTTGTTATAGTTACCATTTTGACACTAGCAAACCTTTTCCTTTATTTGACATATTAATAAGAAATAAAATAATCAATCACACAATTGAGTTATAGTTATAATTGCAAACACTTCTCATTAACTTTATAAACTGAAAAATAACATCAATTACCTTAACGGAGCGCTCTCTTCGTCCTACCAACACCACCACCTCGAGTTTTAAAATGTTTCTTATGTTCTAAAAATGTGTTTGGAATAATGTATTATGTTTATGATTATTCCACTTTTTGGGAACATATGAAATTTCTTTAGAAACCTATAGCTAAATATGTACAACTTAGGTTTGATATTCAGAACATATGATATACATTTTAGAACATTACTAGTAGTAGTTTAGAACATTACTAGTGGTAGTTTAGAACATGATTCATAATCCATAAAATAGAAATATATTCTAAACAAGAATACTTTGTGATATATAAAACATAGGAAAAATGGATCAGAATACCCCCAACTTTAGCCCGTCTGCTTTTAATACCCCCCAACTATGAGTTATTTTTAAATACCCTAACTATTGGGGAGATCCGCCAAAAATGCACCCAGGTGACTTGTAACCTGTTAGCAAGGTAATTTTTTTTATTTTTTATTTCTCTTTTATTTTTATTTTCAATTTCTACTCTACTCCCACCCACCACCATTTCAGCCACCCTCTCCCCCTCCCCCCACCTCCTCCCCACCACCCACCCACCCCCCCCACCACCCCGTCGAATTCCATCAACTCAACCAATGATGGTCCTCAATTGCAAACCCACTTTATCAATGCTAGCTTTCGTTTTCTGAATAACTTACCATGACTCAAGCAATAATATGAACCCTAAGCTGGAGTCGAAGGGCCTAGATGATTCAACAAATAAGTTTGAGACAATTGATAAGTTAAGAAGGAAATGAAGCTGCCGAGGACGTATTCCTATGATTCACAAAAAAGAGGTGGCAGTGAGGTGGGAGTAGTAAAATGGTAAGGGTGGAGGGTGGGGTGATAAAAAAAGCAAAACAAAAAAATTAAGTAAAACCAATGAGAGCATGACACATGTTATTTTTAACCTGCAAAACCGATTCTTTTAGGTCAGGGTGCATTTTTGGCGGACCTCTTCAATAGTTGGGGGTATTTAAAAATAACTCATAATTGGAGGTATTAAAAGCGGACGGGCCAAAGTTGGAGGTATTCAGATCCATTTTTCCTAAAACATAAATATAAGTTCTAAACACACATAAAACACACACATATGTTCTAAAAGTATTGTACTTCTCTTAAATCTCACATAATAAATTGACTTTGTTAGGACAATTTCGAATATCATGGTAACCAAGCTCACCACAACCTCGACATAACCTCTTCTTCTTTTGGCTTTGCTCAATTGCTTTCTCTTTATTACCCTTTAATTAACCTTTTCCCACTCCCAATGCTACTAACACCATGTGCCACATGAACAGCAGAACCTTTGTTCTTTGAAATTTTAGGAGGTTTAATCAAAATTTCACTCGGAGCACTAGCTCTAGCTCCTATCAAGGACACAATATCTTGCATTTTACTAGCAACATTGTTGTTTGAATTATTCTTTGCACACTTCTTAGCTTCCAAATCCAACCTTAATGCTCGAACTTTTTTCACCAGATCACTAAGATCATCCTCATTACTCTCTGCCAAGCTAACACAAGTATGAATCTCCGACTACAAGTCATTAAAAAATCTTTTATGGTCAACTGATTTTGCACATTGTTCCAAGATATTACCTTCCAAATCAAAGATTGGCTTTTTATTGGCCAAAGTAGTCCCTCGATTGAGTACATATTATTCTGGAATCTTGTCAAACCTTTTTGAATTCCAAAACCAAACCATGTGCATACATGGAATGCCTTGCCTCTCAAACAACTTGCAAGAGCATGTCGTTTGATTCTCAGTATAATTAAACACAACCTCAAATCTTCTTATTCGATTTCCTTCATTTACTACAGCAATTTCCAAGTCATTTTCCCTCATCTTGAAATTCATAAAAAATCGAAGTAGTATAAATTTCTGAAGCATGCTTCTCAGTTGCAAGTGGTGTCTCACTTTCTGATCTTGAAGTTGTTCTCATAATTCCTCCCGTAAATAAGTCTCTGAAATGAGCAGTAATCCACATTTCTCTCATGTCATACATGTCGCATAGCCAATCATTGTTTCCCATATCAAACTCATCAATCACTTTCTTCCATTTAGCTTCAAAGTCTATAGGCTCAATTTCTAAGCTCCATGCACAAGAAGAAAGCTTCTTTAGGAAATCAGTGTCTTGACAAATTGTGCGCCCTACTTTATTAGGAACCTTCTTCATAATATGCCACATACAAAATCTATGATCAGCCTTCTCAAACACATTATTAATAGCAATCTTCATGGCCGGATCTTGATCCGTGATCAAGCAAGTTGGGTCATTATTCCCCATTGCTTTAAGAAATTTTTTAAACAACCACTCAAAAGATACTATATCCTCCTTAGCAATGAAACCATCACCAAAGGAAACGCATCTTTTGTGGTGATCAACTCCCGTAAAAAGTCCAAAAATCATGTTATACCTGATAAGAACACAACAAGTACAAGTTAGAACACATAAAGACATATCTTCACTAGAGGAAAAAAGCCCAAGGGCTGCGGTCAAAAGGGTCCCAAGGGCTGCGTTTTTTTACCGCAGCCATTGGACTAGCAGCCCTTGGCATTTAGGAAGGGCTGCGATTCAAAACCGCAGCCCTTAGCGTGTAAAGGGCTGCGGTCAAGGCGAAAAACGCAGCCCTTAATCCACCAAGGGCTGCGGTTTTTGCCTTGCCCGCAGCCCTTGTGACCCAAAAAAAAATAAGAAAAAATTTTTTTTTTTTGAATTGTTTTATCTTAAGTGTTCCCAAACAGTTATATATATGTATAAGTATCATTTTTCATTGCAAATTATGTCTTTTTTTTACACAAATACTTAATTTCCTTTTGACGCTTGATATCATCTTCCCGCTTCTTTGCCTTCTTTTCTTTCTCCTCCACAAGAAAATTAATAGCAGTTTCAACATCCTGCTCATTCATCTTTAAAGCTCTCTTAGCTTCATATTCCTTGTAACCCATGCGCATTAACAATGATAAGGCTTCATCTGATACTTGAAGCTGAATATTAAGAAAAGAAAAAGAGAAGAAAAAAACATCAGTATTTATAGCAATAATGCAATCATTCAATGAGGCCAGTCTGATGATTGGAGAAAGATATACGGTGTATATGAATGGTTTAGAGAGCCACACTACAACACATAAAGTAAAATGAGAATCACTATAAAAATCAAAAAGTTTAATAGCCTCAAAATCTAGCAAATAATAGAGTTCAGCACATTACTGTTAATCTAATTCTCAAGCAATATCCTTAGATAGGAGCAAACTGATTACAATGCTAACCAATCCTCAGACTCAGCCGAAATAATTTTGATAGCAAACACATGCTACCACTAACCTCTCCCATTTCAAGCACCTCTAAAGCATCTTTGAATTGTTGAAATCTCATAAGTTGCTTTCCTTTTGTGTGCAGCATAAGACCCATCATTATTGCTCTGCCAAATATAACCAATATAGTCAATATTCAAAATCTATACCTAAAAGGAAATGAGAGCACTCAAAAGTACATACAATAACTTGCAACAACCACATACATACCTTTGATCAGTCTCAGAACCCATATTAACCTTATGTCCTCTTTGATCCTCAAGCTCTATGTTGTAGTCCTCAATTGGCAGTGAGCCATCTGCGTGTCTCTTGGCAAGTGCAGCTACAGCCGTCCTGGTACGTTCAAGAAAAATATATTTGAGCAAGCAAGTATTACTTAATTCAATTAAAGCAAGCAATAACCACCTGTTGGAAGTAAAGATGGAAAAACGGGCAAAATTAGGGGCGCCCGGTTGGACCGGGCGGGTGTCTCGTAGTTCGCTGTTTCTGCCCGATCAGGCGGAGTTCGCCCGGTCGGGCGTCCTGTGAAGCTTTAGTTTTTTTTCGTCTCGGGCCCGATCGGGCAAATGCCTAAAGTCACGGTTTTTCCGGATTTTAATTTCTTCCTTGGATTCTTTATGTAACCCCCTTTTAATTACGTGGTTAAGGATGGTTTTCATCCTTATGATGGTAATTTATGTTCTTCATTATTCCTCTTGATTATGGGAGTTTCATTTCTTCATCTTCATGAGTTTTAAAGTGGATTTATTTTATCATTGGATTCCTTGGAGTCTTTTGATTGCTTTTGGGAGGTTACTTCTTTAAATATAATTCATTTTTCTGATTTTCAAGAGGATCCTTCTTATCTTTCTCTTCTTCCTTTCTTCATCTTTTTGGGCATAAGTTCTAGTAACTCCATCTCACACCCAAGAGTGCCATTGTGTGGTGAGAGTTGTGTAAACCTTAGGGAACAAATCGGTGAGTACAATTGTGCACCCCGGTTGCACCAAATCTCATTTTCAAGGCAGTGGTTTGTTTACCACGGCACAACAAGTTCAAATTTCTTGTTCATATCTTGTTCTTCACTCTAGCCTTGAAAACCTTTTATTACAACACCACCCTCATAAACTCAACATAGAGATTAAATGGATAATATACCACAGCCATACAATCTCAATTCCAAAGACGACAAATGGCAAACGCCATAATTTAGCAAGAGAAGACTGCTCCAACAACCACTACTGACAAATAACCAGTCTCAACTTTCTTACTCACAAATCACAATTGCTAAACAACACAATTCATACTCACAATAAGACAAATAAGGGAGCAGATTGACTAAATCCAAAAAATTAGTGAAATTGAAATTCAATCCCCTTATCTACGAAAACAAAACCCTTAATATTTCATACCATCAAAAAGCATAATTCAATACAAACAGCCTTCAATAGCTTGCTATTCATCAATTCAAAACCTTCGATGATCATTATCACACACGCACACACAAACAAAACAAAAAAAAAAACCCCACAAGAGCAAAAAAGTTCAAGCCAATAAGAACACAAATCAAACATAAAAAGTACAATATAACTAAATTATAAAACAGAGGGCAATTCAGCAATCCCTAAAACTTGCATGATCAACAACCCCACAAACATACATGATCAAAATATTTAAAGAAAATCTAAACTTTAGAGGAAATAAATTAAATACAGTAAAAATTAAAAGAGAGATGAATTAGGGTAAATAGTTTACTTGAGACGACTGAGTCTAGAAGAACGTTGTTCTTCCGCCATTAATTCTTGCTGAATAGACATTCCCTCATCAACATTAACTCTGGAAACCAATATTTTGGCGTTATTTTTAACACCCAGTGATGCAACAATTTATAGAAGTAATCATACATCTCAACAGAAGACCCGAATGTTTTCGAACCGAGAATAACGCTGAATGAACTTGTTGATGTTCTAGTTAAGTTCTTTCCTTGAGGCTAGGCATTAATACACCAATGAATCCGATAGAGAAATTCACTGAAACCTCAATAAATTTATGCAATACCTCCACCATTCATCAATATCCCAGTTGCACACCATTTTTCTCCCTGGATAATACAATGCTAACTGCTCGTACAATGTTCACACAATTGAAGTACTCAGAAAACTTGTCTCTGTTAGTAAGAGTGCTCTCTTACAAAAGAAAAGTCCTGCAAATTCCAATCACTAAAAACCGCAAATTCAGCCCAACAAATTGCTAAGTGAATTAATTAAGCAAAATCAGTTTTAGGCTCAACTTCATACTAATTAACATGGGTTATACTTAGGGCTTGAATTTTAAGCTTCAAAATCAGAATTTTTAAGGGGAACAAGGAGGTAGCCTTTACCTCTGCTTCCAAAGCAGGGAAGACACGACAGGGGGAGGAGCTGGGCTCCGGGAAACGGTGACGACATCCGGCAAGGGAGGAGAGCTCCGACAAGGCTGTGCGGCTCCGACGCAGGTGCAGTGAGGCTGCTCGAGTGTAGCAGCAGAACGAATCAGAGGAGAGAGCGAAAGAGGCAGGGGCAGCAAAGGAAAGCAGAGCTCCAACGAGGGAGACGCGATTCGAGAGTCTGCAGGAGGACCGGTGGTGGCAGCAGCACTTGATTGAATGCGTTGCACAATCGACAATTCCTCCAATGACCTTCCACCAACAGAGTCCTCAGTCACGTTTGCAGCCATAACCTAACCTAAAACCCCTCCCCTCTACACTCTTTCAGCTTCTCCCACTGTAAAACTAATGCAAATTCATAAAACAACACAAAGTAAAAAAACAAACAATTCAAAGGCAGCAAATTTCGGCATTACACTGTCAAGCACTGCGAAAAAAACTTAACGAACAAAAAAGGGATAAAAAATACTACGATTGACAAATTTCTCAGGAAAAAATGAAATTTAATCACAAATCTCAAATTAAATCAAACAAAAAAGAAAAACCTATACGTAAACAAAAGCAAAAACACCATTAATGGAAACTCGAATTTGCATGTACCCTAAAAAAAAGGTTCCCGGAAGCAAAATCCTAACCAAAAATAGACCTAACATTAGTGTATCCAAATTCGATTATCTCGATTAACAGAAACAATAAGAAGGGCGGGATTAATTTATATATTAAAAAAAAAGATTTTAACCTGAAAAACCCTAACTCCATAAAAAAATAGTTCGAGCAATAAAATTGGGGAAAAGAGGTAAAAGGATAAAAAATATTAGAAAATAGAATCGGAAGAAAGAAGAGTGTAAGTAACAGATCGATTAGAGAAGACGAACCTGAAATGTCTAAGACGAGAAAGAAGCGAAAGTTTTATTGGTTTCACCGGCGAGAGGAAGAGAGGTGCGAGAGAGACAGCTCTTGTGAACCCTAAACCCTTGCGAGCCCTCGTCAACGAACCCTAAACCCTTGCGAGCCCTCGCCAGCAAACCCTAAACCCTTGCAAACCACTGACAATCGCAAACCCTCGCCGGCGAAGAAGGATGAGAGGAGAGAGATGATGCGGTGAGAGGGAGAGATGATGCGGTGAATGGGAATTAGGAGAGGAAGAAATAGGGTTCAGCGAACGAGAGAGTATAGGAGACTGCTCAAGGGAGTAACGCGATTAAGCGGGTTATTTCATTTTTGGGCTGTTAAAAGGTTGCGGTTAGCCCAAAAACCGCAGCCCTTTAATCACTAAAGGGCTACGGTTTTGGGCTAACCGCAGCCCTTCACTATTAAGGGCTGCGTTTTATAATAAACCGTAGCCCTTGCGCCGCAGCCCTTGCGTTTTTTTCAACTAGTGCTTGAACAAATGAAAAACTATTAGTACACAACAAGTAAAAATCGGAACATATAAATAGTTAGGCTTGATATTCACAACATATGATATACATTTTAGAACATTAATAGTAGTAGTTTAGAACATTACTACTAGTAGTTTAGAATATAGGGATTTAGTTTGAATTTAATGACATGTTTTTAAGGTAATATGATTATTATTTACTTTCATGATTATTTTTTTAACATATGAAATTTCTATAGAAACATATAGCTAATATGTAGAACTTAGGTTTTATATTCAGAACATATGATATATATTTTAGAACATTAATAGTAGTAGTTTAGAACGTTACTAGTTGCAGTTTAGAACATTACTAGTAGTAGTTTAGAACATGATTCATTTGCTCTTAGAACATTAAAATGAAGATTTCAAAACATAACTAGAAAATATATGAAATATAGTAGCATATTATTTAAAATATAAATTTTACCATGTCATACCTATTTGTTTGGAATGTGGTATCAAAAGAGAGCATGTCCCCAAAGAGAGCATAGTTCTTCTACAAATTGGATCCGCCCAAAAAGCTCTACAAAGACAACCTTCTAGAACAAAATCATAGTCAAAGAAAAACGTACTCCATAACAACCTCTTCATTTTGAAGTTATCCATAAACATTTGAGCATCTGACCCTTCAATATATGCCTTTAAATCTCTTGAAAAAATTTTGAAATCTTGTTTAGAAGCCCCTACATTTTCATATCCACCAACATATTCCTTCATCGCTCTATAAGTTTTTACGGGACCAATGTTCACCTACATCATAAAAAGAAAAATTTGCAACATGAATATATACATTTATACAAGATAGATTACACCAAAGAACATTGACATGATTCACACACCTTTGAATTATCAACAATCATCTTCTTGTGTAGAATGTTCATTTTCCTCCCTTCTTTCTGAAAGTCATTAGAACTTGGAGTGTAAAGAGGATGATTATGAGCCTCTCAAAATATTGTAACAATAAAACTTTTACCATTACAATATTTCAAAACCATTTGACCATTACAACCAACACGAGTGATCAACCTTCTTCTACTAGTTTTAACTTCCTTAGTTTCATCCTCTTTACCCTTGGAAATTAAACATCATCAACCTTTAACTTTCGTTTCTCCTTATAACCGGCTTTATTGCATACACTATATTGAAAAGCCACAACATTCTCTTTTTTCTTTTTGGTAATGGTTGATTTCCTAGTATTAAAACCAGCAACAACATATGCTTTATAGAAAGCTAAACCCTCATCAGTACTGGAAAATTTCATCCCTATGGAAGGTATCAACTCATTGGGGCAACAAGGAATCCACAATCTTGTCCCTCCAGGAATTAACATAGGAACTACTTGAGGAGTACGACACATATTTGCATTAGAAGAAGTTGTTGCTGCAAAGAAACGTAGATAATATTTCAGAACATATCTATTTACTATACATATCATAATTATTATTAGAATAATAATACCCTTAACGTAACATGATCTTATATAAGTAATAAAGAATAGGAAAAATTGATTTTATCAGTCCCAACTTTGGGCGTCCTGACAAAAACAGTCCCAACTTTCGTTTTTTATTGTTCAGTCCCAACTTTTGGGGATACTTTACACACGTGGTCCAGGGTCACTGGTTACCTGCTACACCTGTAAAAAAAAAATTAACCCCTCATTTAGGTTTATTTCTTCAGTTTACTTTTGGTTTTTAACTCAACTGCCCCTCTCTTCCCTCCTAAATACGAATTAATGGGTCTCCCCTTCCAAGGCTCTGTCTGAAGAACTCTTCAACTCCACTGCAACTCCATAGCTGCAAATCTCTCCAAAAAATTTGAAACTCAAAACTGTCCCAAAAAATTGAGAGGGTTATCAAAAAATCTGGGTACTGGGAATTCTGAAGAATGTGAAGAAAGGTCGCGTTTCTAGGGTTGCTGCAATTCCAAGCGAAAGGTCCTTGCTTTGCGAAATTCGAAGGAGTGCAGGTTAGTTCCTTGTATAATTTAGGAACTTGAATTTATGTAATTCCTTGAATGCATTTCCATTTTATTTCCAATTGTTGTTGATCATCAAACTGTTGTTGGTAGTTGTTGTTGTACTTTTTTTGTGATGACAATTGCTTGTTGTGTATGAAATTGTTGTGGTTGAATTTTTTTTGTTTACTGTTTTGATAGGTTGTTTTAAGGTATGGATGAATATGTGTGCTTAAGGTTCTGGCATGGAGGTGTATTTAGGAGACATAGACTGGGGTATTTGGAGTATGTAGGTGGAGAAGGGACAACTTTTAAGGTTGACCCAGACGAGTTGTGCTGGTGGTATCTTGTTGAATTAGTGAAAAAATGTGGGAAGTATGTAGGTATTGAACATATCTACTACTGTCTACCAGGACAGAAGTTGGATGTTGGTCTAAGGAGGGTGTATAATGACAAAGAAGTGCTGGAAATGGGTGCTATAGTGATCAAAGAGAAATGCATTGACTTATATGTGAAGCATGAGATTGACCAACCTGAAATTATTAATTTTTTGGAGGGCAGCCTTGAGGGAGTTCCACCTAATGAGCCCAACCTCAATGAGCCCATTGTGCCAGGCCCTTTGAATCACCCAAATGAGCCCAACAACTCTGATCAGCCCACTGTTGCAGGCTCTTTGAATCAGCCAATGTAGCCCAACCCTGATCCCATCCTTAGTGAGTCAACTGTAATTGTTGAGCAGCCCTTAATTTCCAACACACTTGGTGAGAGTACAAAACAGAATGATGATGATGTACCAGTTGGTCCCCACCATAAATCCACATCATCAAAAGTGCCCCCTAAAAAGCTGACCCCACACAGAAAAGTCAGTAAACCTACAAAAAAGACCCCAAATATTCCACTTAGGTGCAGTCCTAGGAAGTTGAGCAAAAGACCATCCACATCAGCTAATGAACCTTCACTAGATGACCCTGCAATCATCATTACACCTTCTGAATTCTTCAAACATACAGCAACAATTGCAGTTAATTCCCAATCCCTAAATTTCCCATGCACCCCCATCTTCTACATCAGCTTCATTTAGTGAACCCCTCACTACAGCTGCAGCTTCACTCACTCAAACCTCCAACCCTCCAGAAACTAACCCACCCAAAGAAGCTGAAACTAACCCAACTCTTTCCCCACCAACTGATCCAAACAACCTACCAGCTGAATATTTTGATTGGTATGATAATAGGCCAGACAATCCTATTCCTTGGAAAGATTTAGTTGGTCAGGATGAGTGTTATTCAAGTGAGTCTGATGGGTTATATGAGCCTGAGACAGAGGGTTCAGATGATGATTTAAGAGAATTAGATTTAGAAGAAGAAGTGTGTAGTGCAGATGAAGAACTCAGAGATGGTGAAGATGTATGGGAAACTGTGAATCAGCCTGATGAGGGTGATAGTTCAGATGATGAATTGAGGGATGCAAGGGAGAGAGTGAAAGGCTGCTGCAGTAAGTTGTATGAGCTTGCTCAACAGCTTCAAAAAGAAGCAGCTCAAGGTAAGCTAGGAGCTTCAATTTCTACACCTAATGTACAGGAAGTTGAGGATATTAATGAGCAAGGTTATGTAAGTGAATATGAAGAGAGTGATGAAGCAGAGTTGACTCCAGGAGATAGTGAGGATGATGATGTCACTGGGAGGAAAAGAAGGCAGAGGAGGGTTATTGTCAGTGAGCTAACTGACTTTACAATTTTTGAATGGAGGGTGGGTTATAGGTTCCCAAACAGAGAGGAGTTTAGGAAGGCAGTTGCAAAGTATGTTGTAATTCAAGGTAAAAACCTGACATTCACTTCTAGTAACAAGAAAAGAGGGCAGAGATTGGAAGTGAAATGTTTGACATGTTGTCCATTTAGGCTATATGGGTCCTGGGATAGTAGAAGAGCCTGTTTTGTACTGAAGACTGTGAGTGGAACCCACACATGTACTAGGAACATGCAGAAGAATAGACAGTTGAAGTCTAGATGGATGGCATCCCAATTCCTAGAAATTTTCAAAAACAGACCCCATTGGCCAGCAAAGGAAATTCAGGAAACAGTTAGAAGAGCATTCAGGGTCTTGATAAAGAAAGACCTTGCTTATAAGGTGAAATATCATTCCCACCAGATGCTTCATGGCTCAATGAAAGAGCACTACAATAAAGTTGGAAGTTATATAAGGACATTGAAAGATGGTAGTCCACACAGTGTCATCACTTTGGTGAATAATCCAATACAAAGAGGACCATAGCCTATTTTCCAAAGGATGTTTGTTTGTTTTGATGGAATAAAAAAAGGGTGGATAGAAGGATGTAGGAAGGTGTTGTGTGTGGATGCTTGTTTCCTGAAGACCTTCCTTGGAGGGCAACTACTGGCAGCTATTGGAAGGGATGCAAATGATCAAATGTACCCAGTAGCTTAGGCTGTAGTTGAGGGGGAAAACAATGACAGTTGCCACTGGTTCATTACAGAGCTACAAAGGTCTTTGGAACTTGGTGATGGAAGCCACTTAGCTATTCTATCAGATGAGCATCAGGTATACTTTATCTTTTAACTTTGCACTGTATTTAACACTTCCTTGTATTTATTGCATATTAATGATTTCCATGTTTGTTTAATGTTATGTGTGAGAAGTCAATTCTAGGTGCAGTAGCAAATATGCTGCCTGGTGCTGAGCACAGACATTGTGCTAGGCACATATATGCTCACTGGCATAAAGACTTCAAAGGAGATGACATGAAGATGATTTTTTGGAGGGCTGCAAAGGCATACAACCTCACATATTATAATGAAGCATTCGAAGAAATGGGGAAGATGAACCCAGATGCAGTTGTGGGGTTCAGAAGTTATGATCCAAAACTGTTCTGTAGAGCTTTTATGAAGACTGACACAACTGTGGATGTTATAGTTAACAACCTTGCTGAGACATTTAATGGATATATTATCCAAGCAAGGACAAATCATCTCATTTACATGCTTGAGGACATAAGAACTGCCCTCATGCAGAGATTGGTCCTTAAAAAACAAGACATGGAAAAGAGAACCTCACATATCTGCCCTAGAATTCAAGCCAAATTGGAGAAGGCTAAGGAAGCTGCTGCTCTTTGCAATCCAATCCCTTCTTCACGAACTGTTTTCCAAGTTAGTTATTACATGGATACACTGACAGTTGATTTAGAGGCTAGGAGCTGCACATGCAGGAAATGGAATCTAACTGGTATTCCATGCTGCCATGCAGTGGCATGTATCTTCCTATGTAACTTCAATGTTGAGGAGTACGTCTCTGACTGGTATAAGAGAGACACATACCTTAAGGCATATACCAACTCCATACCTCCATGTGTAGGTGAAAGACACTGGACTAAGGTGGACTATCCATTGCTACCACCCCCAATAAAGGTAGGGCCAGGGAGGCCTAGAAGAAACAGAATCAAGGACCCACATGAGGACCCAAAGAAGCCTGGGAAGCTCATAAAGCATGGTGTTGAGATGCACTATAGTGTTTGTAAGGGGAAGGGTCACAACAAGAGAAGATGTCCTAATAAGGACAGTGCTGCAACTGCTGCTGATAAAAGGCAAAGAGTAGATCAAGCATCAACATCAGCCACTCCTGTATCAGACATTGCATCTGAACATGCTTCAAATGTAAGTGCACAACCATCAAGAACTGGAAGAAATGGGAGAACAATTGCTGGTGGTAGGGGCTCAAGAGGAACAGGAGCTGGAAGAGGGTCCAGAGGTGCAGGAAGGGCCTCTACTGGAACTGGGAGGGGATCTAGGGGAGGAGGAGATGGAAGAGGGTCCAGAGGTGCAGGAAGGGCCTCTACTGGAACTGGGAGGGGCTCTAGGGGAGGAGGAGATGGAAGGGGTAGAGGGAGCAGGGGGAGAGGTGGAAGTAATGGAGACAGAGGAAATGTGAGTGGGTTTCCTTTTTTTGTTGTTCTTTGTTCTTTGTTCTTTGAGTGTGTAACAATTTTTGATCACCTGGTTTTACATATTTCAGGTACCTGCTAGGGTTGGTGTCTTTGTTGGCAATGATGGGTCAACTTACTATAATGTAAGTTAAACACTTTGTAATGACAAGATGAAGCTTATATTGTTAAATTATTGCCATTAGCTAACTGTTCTATCTTCTTTGGATGTATAGGGGAGGATGCAAACACAAGGCTCCCAATCAGCCTTGGGTCTAGGTAGCCAAGCTTCAACAAGCACCACCAATCATCCTTCAGTTCATGGACTGTTCTGATTTTTGGAACATATATATAACTGTGTTTAGTGTAATTTTTGTTTTCATGAAACTTGTTTGTATTCACAACACCCTCTTTTGTATGAGCTTTGAAACTTGCTCTGAAACTTGCTCAAGGTTCTGTTGTAATGTATGACAGTAATGTATTATCTATTTTTGTTATAGTGCAATTACAGCTTGCCAAAAAGCTCTCCAATATCACTCAATTTTGTGCTATATTTGAAGAACAACAAATGTGCAAAATAAGCTTTTCATATCAATAGCATTCATGATAATTCAGATTACAAAGAGTTCATACTTTGCTTCATTACATCACCACAGATACAACCAATCAAAACCTACTTCTAACATTAATTCATTACTAGCAAGCTTAATTTAGTACAACCAAATTGCAAGGATTAAAAACAGAACCCATGACAAGCCTAAAGCAATTACAGCATAATTTTCCCCTTTGGCAGTCTTCAAACTCTCAAAACGCATCTTCAGCATTTCATCACTCATACTGTGCATTGCTTCCTCCGTCTTCTCTTTCTTCAATTTCAACTTCTGCAACTTTTCCTCCACACCTTTGAACTGCAATTCAAATTCACCAATTATTGTGTATTGCTCCATTAACTTCATCTGCAAAAACTCACATCCATGGCATTGGCCTTCATTGTCCTCCTCCCATTTGAAGAACCCACAATCAGATGTGCCCTAAGTTAAATTTCAGGAGAAGAAATTAAAAGCCCTAATTTTACTTAATTTTAACCTTAAACAAAAGCAAAAAAATTGATAATTTTCGTAATTCAATAAATAAAGGACAAATATTTAGCACTTACAGGCCACTTCGAACAACCCAAAAATTTCTTCCCCATGTTCGCTCCATGTTTGCAGGTTCTTTGTCTTGCAGGGATGTTATGGTAGCATTTCAGTTGAACCTGTCTTCCACTCCCCCTTGAATTGTTGGAGCCTGATGAGTGTTGTGCTGCCATGGGAGGAGAATCGCAAATTCGAAGTTTTTGAGGGGAAATTATGGGTTTTTCGTAGAAGGTAGAAGGAGATGGTGAGAGATTGTGTTTTGGGGGGGAAATTCTGGGTTTTTCGCAGAAGGTAGAAGGAGATGGTGAGAGATTGTGTTTTGGGGGGAAATTCTGGGTTTAGTTAACTAAATAGGTCACGTGGAGGCACGTGACTATTTTTCACCTGCATTAGCAGGTTACCAACCTGCTAGGACCACGTGTGTAAAGTATCCCCAAAAGTTGGGACTGAACAATAAAAAACGAAAGTTGGGACTGTTTTTGTCAGGACGCCCAAAGTTGGGACTGATAAAATCAATTTTTCCTAAAGAATATGATCTTAAATACTCTGAATGATCATTAAGAAGAATTTTTAAGGAGAAATTCACAAGAGGGGGCCCAACTATTACCCATTTTCTTTTATAAGTCCCAACTATGGATTATTCCCTACAGGTCCCAAGTTTACTATCTTGTGATTTTCATAGGTCCTAAATTGCTTATAACCAGTTTAGAAGGTAAGATTTTAAAACGTGTACCATCTTCGAACACTTCCAGCAAGTGACAGAGACCTATAAATTGGGACCAACGTTTGAAAATCTTACCTTATAAACCGGTTATAAGTAAGTCATGACCTATAAAAATCACAAGATGGTAAACTTGGGACCTGAAGGGAATAATTCATAGTTGAGACTTATAAAAGAAAATGGGTAATAGGTGGGCCCTCTCTTGTGAATTTTTCTAAATTTTAAATATGTGCAACTATCATTTATAAGATAACGATTAAATATTAAAACATAACAAATGAAATACGGAATTTCACCTGATTCAATATCTTCAGTTAACACGATAGTAGGCTGCATATCATACTCAACCAAAGGTTGGATTATAGGAACTGATTGATCACTATTCACAACTACATCTACAAGTACATATGAATTTAAGTTCAGAACACATACAATACATATTTAGAACATAAGCAATTAAAGTTTAGAACATGAGGTACGAAAATTTAGAACATTACAAACTGACATATTAATTAGTAAAAAGTAAACCTGATTCAAAAACTAATGAAGAAGATCGAACTTTCATATCTGAAAGAAAACAAAATACTAATTAACCTAATAATAATTAACCTAAAATTGAAGAAGATTACCAAGAGAATCAAGAAAACGACATTGAGCAACTAAGCCTGCAAAACTATGAGAAAATATCATAGTGACCATGTGTTATTTCATAAAGACCCATCCATCATATGTTTAAAGAAATTAGTCATGAAAAAATTCATATTTACTATTTCCATATCATGGTGGCCCTCTGCTATATCATAGTGACCCTCTGCTATATCATAGTGACCAACACACTTTCACTCAAAGCTAGCAACCACTAATGTCATCTCAACATATATACCCCCTTAATTCTGCCCCCTGTTGGTTTGTAATACTTTCTAACTAATTCCTGTCATTCCAAGCATGGTTTTAGCTTTCAGCATGTACTTCCTAGGTATCTTTTTTCAATATAGTGTGCAAATCGCACGTTCTTGATTAATCTGCTACACAACTACAATCCTCCGCTCTACCAACTGAGCTAAGGTCGGTTCATACTCTATCTTCATAATAAATCATTTATACAGAGAAATTCAGTCAATAAATACTGTATAAGGTAAATTTGCTCAAACCTAAAAAACAAGAACACTTAAATTTCAAGTAAAATTGAATATAAAATTGTTTCCGTCATTGATAATTAATCATCCAAGATAATATTTAACCTAAACAATTACCGGCTAAATTAAATGAATATACGCATGAAATCCCCAAATTTGCTTTGAAAAATCACATGTTTTCTCCATTATCAGACAAAATCAATTATTCCTCGGTTCAAAAACAACAAAATCGAACTAAAAATTTGAAGGAAACGCCATTAAAATCAAACAACAATAGCAAACTAAAACTATGAAGAAAACGCCATTTAAATCAAATAAAAAAATCGAACAAAAATCTGCAAGAATATCATATTAAAATTTCGAATAATACCTGTTGAATTCTGGAAATAATAGTGTGGAATCCGCAAAAAATCGAACTAAAACTTTGAAGAATTAAAACTCCATGAACGACGATACAGAGGAGAGAGAAAGAGAAGCTGTGCAAAACTTTAGAGAGAGAAAAAAAGTGACGTCAAAGTGGTGAGGAAGAAGGGGATAAGGGTTAACCTAAATTACGAAAATGCCATTACTCATAAGTGTATTTAGAATGGTTAGATTAAATTAGATCCAAAGGTCCAGATTTGTTCTCACATAAAAAAGTGTTCTCACATAGAGGAGGTGTTCTCTCAATAGTCTATATATATATATATATATATATATATATATATATATATATATATATAAGAATTATGTCACATGTCATTTAAATAAAGTCTATCATTCATTTAAACTTTTTTTTGCCAAGTGTCAAAGTTTTGTGCATCACCAAACACGTGTCATAACTTTGCAAGTTGCCAAAAAATAATGCCAATTAATGACTATATTTTTTACCGAAAATTTAACTAAATTTTTTTTTTTTTACAAGGGTGGAATTTGCATAAATAAAAGAGAGTTTACACACTACTTGGGTCATTAGTGACCCTTACAATACTTAGAGGCGAAACTAACATCAATTTAAAAGACACTAAAAGGGTAGGATACACTTCTCCGTTGGACCCTTCGTTATTGAGATGACTCTGTTTGCAACATCCAGACTTGCCAAAGCCATCAGTAGTTCTTCCATTGAAGATGATTGAGTGCCAATTAGGAAGTGACCCACTGAGGACACATGAGAACCTAAGAAACTTTGAGAACAAGGATAGAGACAGAAAGGTAGTAATGATTCGAGCCGGAGGTAACTAACTTGTGAATTGTTCACAAGCAACAAGAGTCATTGAAAATGACTCGAAAAGCATGCTATGAACCCACAAAAAATGAGGAGCAGTGTTGAGATAAGGGTTTTTGAAAGCGATAAAATCCAATGTTATCGCTAACCGAAATTGAGAATTAACACCAATTAATCTCAGACACAAACTGACAATCCCGACCCATAAATACCCACACCCCTTCCCACTCAAGTCTCTTCTCCTTGACATACTACCCAGGATATAACATTCAAGAATTCTAATGAATAATGGAGAATCCTCCTAACCAACAAACACATGTCCTTCATACTTCAAACTCCATTCATTGGAGAGGGACACGACAACAATGAGCAAAACCTCTATGCTCCTGTTCCATAATTATACCAAATGTTTTACGTTATCAATCATCCAAATTAAACTATTCCACACAAAAAATTCAAAACTAAGACATAAACTCCAAAACCGTAGACTAACATTTGAATCAACAACCTTAATAAGGAAACATCCAACAAAACTAATGAGAAACCAAAGCAACACTACCCACCCGAACATAGTAAGACAAATCAGCTAGAGTAGGGAGGCAAGCACAACCTAACCACCGCTAATCCAAATATTCAATAAATCGCCAATACCTAATACCATAATAGAAACCCTAACCTAAACTTTACCTTTACTGTCAAGATCGGGGTAAATCTGAAACCACAAGACGGCGGTGACAAGGTTAGCTCCAGAAAAGGTAGACAATTACTTGTTAAAGCAGATTCAACAATTAACCTCGAATGTAGCACTTCCTAACCCAAATAAGAAACTCTTACCCTAAACTTTACCTTACTCATTTGGGGAAGCTTTGGAGATATGCTGCCTGAGGTTGAGAACGAGGATCTGAGTAGTTCCTCCCTAAAACTTGAAGTGGTTGCTTCAAAACAGAAGAATTAAAACACCTTCTTCTTCTCGGCCACTGAAATGACACGGACTAAAAAACTCAGACGAACTAGAAGCCGAACTAAAACACACTGCTACGAATCGACTGGGCAGTGAAAGCATATGTGGTGAGATGTTGAGAAAAGAGAAAACGAACTAGAGTTTGGTCCCTCTTCCTCTTCGCCGGGGAAAACCACAGATGAAGAGACTTAGAAAAAGCGAAAAGAAAACAAAGGAGACTCGCCGGAGAATCCGCCGGAAACCTAGGCGGCGCCGGAACTCCGGCGAGTTCCTAGGGTTAGAGGTGGGTGGGGTTTTGTTTGAAGAGAGAAGCTAGTACTTGTATCTTTTAGGTAGAAGCGGCAATAACTAAATTAAAGGAGAATATCTTTGAAATTGATTTCAGCCTCTTCTACTAGCAGCATAATTATGAGAAAAATATGAATTAATTACTTAAGTACAATGTACAGGTCATAAGCCATTTTTAATTAAGACTCAATACAAGATCATAAAATTTATATCACAAGTTATTAGTTTTGAAATTTAGATATAATTATTATCAATTTTCAAGGAGTTCTCAAAGTCTAAAAGAATTGACTATAGTAAATGACATTGGTAGTAATATGTAAAAGGCACTTCATATTGCCAATTAATATGATTGAACAAAATTTTATGATATCAAGTCCATTTTACAAATCATAATTGTACAAAAGCACGGGTCATAAGCCACTTTTTTAATTATTCTCAATACAAGATCATAAATTTGAAATCACAAGTTATTAGTTTTGAAATTTAGATAGAATTGTTTTCATGGTCTAAAAGCATTGACTATAGTCAATGACATTGAGGATAATATGTTGTAAAGTATTTCATGTTGTCAATTCAAAAGTATTGAACAAAATTTTTAGATATCAAGTCAATTTTTACAAATATCATAATTATACAACATATGGGTCATAAGCCAGTTTTAATTATTCTCAATACAAAATCATAATATTCAAATCACAAGTTATTAGTTTCGAAATTTTGATAGAGTTGTTCTCATGGAGTTCTCAAAATATAAAAACATTGACTAGAGTCTTTTTTTTTTTTGACAACCATTGACTAAAGTCAATGACATTAATGATAATATGTTTAAAGTATTTCTAGAGACACTTTTGTTTCAAGGTCCAAAAAAAAATAGTATAATTTTATCTTAATACTCCGTATGTGTTAACAATATCGTATAAGATATGTCTGGATCCATTAAATTTGTTAGGTATATTACAAAAAATTGATGATCAAATGTTTGCATTCAAGACACTAAACAAGCAGATGTGACAACATTAAAAAATGAAATGAGTCATTTTTTTCTTTAAATAAGTAAATAATCACTAATTTAACTATTAATTTCCTGTACCTGACTACTCATGATTTAGAAAACCTGTATATGGGTAATACTCCCTCTGCTTTTTTTTTTTTTTTACTTGCTACATTGTTGGTGTGCGGTTTTCAAGACATTATATAACCCCTAATATCTCTTATTTCGTTTAAGTAAAATTTATAAAAATTTAATATTATGAATCTACACATCAAGACGAATCTAACAAGACCACACATGACTATATTTTAACTTATAAAAAAATTAAAATAATTGTCAAAGTTAATGGTTCAATTTCCAAAACAACAATGTATCAACTAAATAAAAGCAGAGGGAGTAACAAATTAAAATTCACTTTTTCAAATTTATATGTATCTATTTATTTTTTATATTCTTAACTTTCGTATTATCACTTTTATAGATTAATGGGTTAAATATTTCCGCCCTGATTTTATGGAAAATGACATATCTTAAATTTACAAAATAAAAAATTTCCCGTGCAACCTAGTTTCTTTGTAGCACTTATGTTTGTCCTCGTGCTTACTAATAATCGTTTGATACCCCTTATTGATCTCGATCCTCTTAAAGAGTCGTCGCGCTATCTCATGATCCCTTGAACACATTGTCGCCTCACACATTTCCTTACAAGTTACAAGAGTAGTTCCCATGCTCACTAGCACACTAAAACACCCCAACAAAAAGGGAAAAACAAAAAAAAAAAGAGAGAAAAAAAAAAAAAAAAAAAAAAAAAAAAAAATTTAGAGTTATTAAAATCAACTTAAATACAATGTACCTTCCAAGCCCATGCTCGTCGATGTAAGATGACACATGTTCGTTGTCTATTCTTCACCAACAAATAGGCACCCTCTCCACAAGGAGGAGTGATAAAACGCTAATAGTTAGTGGTCATCTTGCCCACTAACAAGGCTAATATTGTCATTTTAACATTATTACATACACAAACATAGGTTGCTTTAACACAAACATGGCTTGATACAACAATAACATAGATTTCAAACACACAAATATGGGTTCTTATCAATAACCAATTGTACTTTTTGGGGAAAAAGCTAAACGGAGCACGCAAATCAATGCAATCTTTTTTCTTTATGTCATATATCACATGTTACTTTTTGGCAAAAAGTAGCTTTTCTTTATTTTTTTGTTTTAACAAAAAGGTAACTTTTATATATAAAAAAAAAATAGGTAGTGGGCAAGCTGCCCACTAACTATTAGTGTTTTATCATACCTCCTCCACAAGTTGGTAGTTTGATTGGTCAATAAGATTAGCTTATTCATAATTAGTTTCTGTAATTGGCCATGACTAGTTTCATACTATAACCGAGTCATAAACAGAAAGTGAATGTACTAGTATGATGAGGTTGAACCTGTCAATTGGGTAGGTTAGGGAGTCTAGACAAGATTCATTAGAAAGCGATGATTGATTGAGTGAACTGTGGCGTTCCTAAGGGTAGGAAGGGCTCAACTTTAATGAATAATGTGAGCACAAGTTCCATAAACTGGGGTCTCTTATGGTAACAAAAGTCCACCATTCATATTCCCCTTCTCCATATTTACCGTAGAAACCTGGAATTAGGGGCCTGTCCAGATAAAACTACCACCATAGCGCTGAGAAATTCCTCATTAAAGAATAACACTGCTTTGCTGTACGTGAGTGCAATGCATTCCTCTATAATCTATAGGGAGATCTCTGGTAATCAATTGCAGACGATCCAAAAAAACCAATGGAAGAATACACACATGCTCGTGATTATTTAGGACAACCTCAAATCGTGTTATGGCCCTTATTTTTTACTTATAAGAACTAATATGTAAGTAGCCTCAGCTTTCCAAGTGAGGAGCTCCCCTTGGTGTGTCACATTGTTCATTTTTCCTAAAATTTGGATCTCGTGAGTATGATCTAATACAACTTTATTATAACAATGATTCTCTGTTTTAAATGAGGAGAGCAGCAACAAAATAGTATAAAATAAAGTCGTACATTTATTTTTAGGATGGTAAAACGAAAGGCGCTACCAAACTAGAACCTCTCGCAGGTTAACCCGGCCCGGGTTAGCAGGCAGACACTTTGAGAGTGGGGGGAATGGTAAGGGGATCCCCTCTCCCAAAGTGCCCCTAGTGAGGATTGAAGCCCCAACCTTAGGGTTGGAAGGTTCTTTCCTTGCTAGTAGACCAAAATAAAGTCATACATGCTCAACAAAGAATTGTATTTTATTGCTTTTACATATGTGAAGGGTTAACTCGTACCAAATGATCGATATTTTGTCACAAATTACAATGTATAAGAAAATCTGAAATTTACATGGAGAATTAAGGTGCAATCAAGACCTTTCACAAGGAGAACTACGGCCTAATCAACAACATCACGCAACCTACACAGCACATTTTATTACCAAAAATCCGAAATTGGGTAAAACGTGCCTGCAAAGGTGGTACACAAAGCAATAATAATTAGCTTATCATATAGCTACTTTGATGTAAGACCAACTCCTGTCTCCCAGTCCAGAATAACTGCACTTCAATCAAGAAGGCATATCAGCCAGTTATTTTAGTACACGTATAGCAGTAGTAATAGACAGCTCCTACGACATTTTACTAAACCCGTATAGCATAAGAGGAAAGGAACACTACCAGTCTACCATCAACAAAGAAGAACAAGGCTTACTATCTATGTCAGCTAGATGGGCATGGCTAAGCCCATATGTTTTGGTCACATATATACAAGCATGCATGAATGAGAAGGGGGAAAACTATAAGAATGGAAAGAAAAAAAATTATGTTATTGTTGAATCAACTGAACACAGTTTAAAAATTAACATATCATTCAGGGTATGCAGTTTTTTCTGAAGATCTACCGAAGGGAATGAAACGTGAACCCTCATCTGCTAGTCTTACCTTTCGCAACTTCCCTTTCTCTTTCATGACAATCAACCTTCATGGCTTCACCTGCTCACTAGTAAGGGTTAGAAGATGTTATCCGGCAATATCTTTGTCATTCCCCTGTGACTTATTCAACATCGACCTCTTGCATTTGCGCCATCCCCCTCCTGCCACTCGTAACTAGCCGCCACATGCTACAATCCAAATAAATGAGACTGAATTCAACAATCATCCCTGTCCCTCTGGTTTCATACTACCAATATATATGATTTGTCATTTGCTGCCCTTTTGAGAATTTCATGTGTCCTTTTACCAAGCTCCCTCACTACATTCATTGATCAATATCATGTTGAGTGTACATCCCAAGTCCCACATTGGAAAGATAAGAAAAAATTGCTTAGTTTATAAGAGTTCACCTACTCCATTAGTGTGTGGCCTTTCGGGAAGGAGTCCAAAAACAAATCCGTGCAGACTTAGCCCAAAACTGCCTATATCCTACTAAATGGTGGAGAAAGATAAAAAGAGTCGCTTAGTTTACAAGAGTTCACATACTCCATTAGTGTGCAGCCTTTTGGGACGGAGCACAAAAACAAATCTGTGCGGACTTGGCCCAAAGCGGACAATATCATACTAAATGGTGGAAATATAGGTGAACTCATGGGCCCTACACAACACTCCACTCATCAATGACTTTTCAGTTCTCATTTCCCAGGCCCTAAAATGTGGGTTCTTTGTCATCGTTCCTTAATCAAGAGAGGAAACCCCTCCTTTATGCAATATGCGACTTTTTGTAGCTTATTCTTAAAATTTATTTAACTTTTGCTCACTCATGTTGCAATTTAGCACCAAAAATGTCAAAACTTTCTTCACCTTGTTTTAAATTGCGTAAACATAGGAGAGTATATTAAGATCTTGTCATATAAAGGAATTTAAATGGAGAGATACTAATAGACCTACAAGAGGAATTGTGCTTAACATTGTTCCTATGGTGACTCAAGTGCCACAGATTATTAAAATACAGAACAACACAATTATTTCTACAGGTTTCTCCTAATACTACTTTTGAGAACTTTAAATAACGAAGAAAAATCTGATCTTACAATCCTCTTATATGTCTATGTTGATGTTTCACAACTTCAACTACGAAATCGTTGGTGGGAAGCAGAGGTTTCTAACATCCCCGCTAATCTCAAATGCTGGAAGAGGAAAAGGATTGATGTCCACAAAAAGGAGTAACATAGGAACGTAAGAAATCATGTCGGATTCTTGAACTCAGAGGACTCCATTTTCCATTGGATAGCCGACTAGCAAGGTGTCTCAATCAAGTTTTAATCAGAAGCTAAGAAGCAATATTATGAAACCAGGATCAACTCCTTCAATGGAACTATAGGCATTTGCAAGCAAAGATAGTGTAATAAGAAGATTGCTTCCAGTTAAATATTTTGGGTTTGTAAGCACCTCACTAGAACCAAACGGAAAGCGCAAGTGGCCCTGTGAGCAAGAAGTTGTACATTTCAGGTCAAGAAGGCCCAAGTACTAAATTGGGTAGGCAGAGGAGTCACTTTTCACGTAACTTTTGGTTTTTATATTAAAATGAACACGCAAGCAAAAAAAAGAAAACGAAAAACAAAGACACAGACACATCATCAAATACAACAATTAGATAAAACTATTCCGGTGTCATCCTAAAAGTTCCAAACTTTTTCTGAAATAAGCAAAAACAAGTCGTTGTACATGCACTAAATATGAATAGTCATCACTTAAAGCAAAAAAAGGTAAGTTAATATTGAAACAGTAGAATCACACAATGGGGTTAAAATTCGGGTTTTAAATTGATGAAAGTAAACTATATAATGGGAACAATTGGAGACCGAATTTATCACTCTAACATGGTTCAAAAATGCGGTTTAGGTGATGGTCGCGCAAACGGTTTGTTATCGCCTGGAACGGAACGGATACATTCATCACGGACTGCATTGCGGCAAAAATTTGGATTTAAAACTTTTCAGATGGTTTAATAATTGTACCCAAATATTATATATGGGCTGATACTTATATAGTTTTCTATACATGGAAGTATACTTGTGGCCCAAAGCATAAAAGAAATATTAAACAAAAAAAAAAAAAAACCGGCAGCAGCACGTTTAAAAAAAACTGACAGCAATAAATAAGGATGTGGGGAAGAGTAGGAAGAAAAAGAATTAAAAGAAAAAACTGACCAAGAGCAATATATAAGGATGTGGGAGAGAGGAGAAAGAAAAGGAGACTAAAAAAAAGAATATGCTCCACAGCTGTCAAAGCACGTGAGAAAAGATAAAAAAAGTAGAAAAGAACAGCTACACAGAGAGAAAAGAAAGAGAAGAACGAATAAAAGAAAGAGAAGATGAAAAACAGAACACCTAACGATGCCGAAGCGATGACCTGGAAAACAGGAGAGTTGGGTGCGATGCAGTGGAATACGGGCGAGTTGGGTGCGATGCGGCAGTATCGGATATCTCGGAGAAAAAAATTAACCCGGTATGAACCTGTAATATCCGTTCGGCAACTTGAAATTCCGTTCCAAAACAGACAAACCGAAATGGTACGGCCATATTTTGACACCATGCACTCTAACATGCCCCCATATTTGTGCTTCCCTTTTTTTTATGCTTTTTTCATCTAAAGCCTAATTACTAATAAGTCATACTTGCATTTTTCCTTCAAATCAAGGTTGTTCTTGGACTAATTGTTCCAGAAACAAAAGGGAAAATTAATCTTAATTGTAGCAAAATTATCATGGAGGATCTGCATTTAAAGATCTTGGAATAGTTGATACCTTACCCGCATCAAAGGTATAAACTTTGATCTCTCTAATTGAGGATACATAATTGATATACATAAATTTTTGCGTTGATTTGCTTAGAATATAATTTTCTAAGCTAGCATTTGTTATTCAAAACAACTAACAATGGTATCAAAGCTAGTACATATCATGACATAATGCTCAACAAGACTCGGTGGTTTTCGTATCCATCATTCGGCAAAAGATAGGTCATCGAATGATTGGGATGGGGAAGAGGAAGGACAGAAGTGATGTAACAACAAAAAATAAGAAAGAAATAATTGTCTATCTTTTGAAATAATGAATGTCCATTACTCCGTTGGATAGCAAAATAAGGCAACAAGCGTTGTTAGCACATATAGACAAATATTTAACAACGGACATACAGGTTCAAAAGTCACAAAAATAGTCGAGTTATTGATATTAAAGGATTTTTTAACAATATAAATGACACAAAACTGATCCATCTTTGTGCAAAGTAGTTGTTACTTGTTACCACTTACCATAACAATTCAAATTACACTAACATGGGGAACGAGTAATAACTAATTAGAAAAAGGTTAAAAAATTACACAAAGATATCTATGCTACATAGTACATACTAAAGTAATACTCCCTCCGGTTTTTATTAGTTTATTCACTTCCTTTTAGGTTGTCATTTATTCGTTTACCCACTCTTTTCAACTGTTTTTGGAATGGTCCTACCAATTTTATATTATTATCTTTATAATAAAGTTTTTCTCGCCCTACTTCTCTTGGCCAACAACATTCACTTCAACACAATATATGTAATAAATTAATACTTTATCTTCCCTTCTATAACTTAAACCAAAGAAGTGGGTAAACTAATAAAAACGGAGAGAGTAGACACTAAGATAGATTTTCCCTACTAGAATTCCCTCCTACACAGATCAAAACATAAGAAACAATTACATTGGAATTCTAAATAGAGGTTTTAAAAAAAAATTGAATAATTACATTGAGATTTTGTGTTTACTTTATAATTACCCAAACATTTTTGTAAGTGCGAATTAATTGAAAAAACTGATCTCTAATCTATAAGGAAGAAGGGGTGACACTAAAAAAAAAAAAAAAGAAACAAAAATCCAAAAAAAAATGACTACTTTTGAATTTTTAATATGACAATTACACCGTCAAATAAAAATCTCTATTCTATAAGGGAGCACCTTTTGGTGTCCCCTTGAAATGCCTAAAATACCCCTTTATAATTAATAATTAAATTGCTAAAACAATGTCATTGTTTTTGGTGATGAAAATAAATTTAGAAGCTATTTTTTCTACTAATTATGGTTTATGTATATCAACGCGTTCATATAGGACTAGTTACCTAGTAAACCGACTACATAGCTGAAGAGTTGGAAAAAGCCAATAAATGGCACAAATATTGTAATAATTGACACATAGAGGTTAAAAACTGACACTGCACACTTGATAAGTGACACTAAAATGTAACAACTCACAAATAAAACCAAAAAGATATTAGCTAATAATTAAAATATTTTTTTGAACGACTAACGAAAGAAAGATTATAAGCAAACAAAAGGTGAAAACATATGGCACATATTGAGGGCCTTAGAATTTCGAGTTCGTCATCACTCGTACGATCAATTTGTGTTTGCAGCTTAAAGAGTAAGTAGCGAAACATGTTCTTGCTCTTGGCGGGTGTTTTCGCCTTTTTTTCTAGTGATTTGGATGATTGCATCTCATGATAAGCAAACTTGAAAAGAAGCTAGAGGGTTTTCAACAAGTCTTCAAGGGGTTAAAGGCAAGAACAAAGTTACGGAAAAGAGTGAAATCCAAATGAGGGTTCCAGCACTTGGAACTTGTAAAAGGTATGAAAACTAAACATTTATCCCCATACACCAACTCAATGTTTTATGAAAATGAGGGAACACAAACCTCTCTACAGTGCCATCTCTGCTTGCAATGCAGCGAGCTCATCCTCTTCAGCAGTATTCTTCCGAGGTGCAGCACGTACAGGTTGTTTTCCAGCAGGAACATGCACTGATGCAGCAGGAGCAGTAGTAGCTGGCTGTATAAGTTGCTCCTCCAATTCAGCACCTTCTAGCTCTTCAAGCTCTGCTTCCAATTCATCCTTTAAGCAAGGGGAATGGGGGTAAACAGCATACAAGTTGATGTTAAGACTAAGCTATGAAAATTCTCATAGGGAATAGAGGATAAAAATAGTGTATACCTCATCGAAGTCAGCTGCTGCACCGATTGGAGCAGAGAGAGCTTCCTGTATCTGTTTTAAGTTCTCTGTCTGCTCATTGATCTCGTCCATAGTTTTATCCACATTATCGATGTTTCTGTAAAGAAAAAGCAAAAGTATATAAAAAAATCTCAATCACCCATGTTCGAAGATTAATCTCATAGTCTCTCCTTTAAAATTTTCAAAAATTTCCTTACCAGAATTCTTATGCTTGTCCTGTACTATTCTCACAATACTCAACTTTCAAGTCCCATACAACATCTTAATATTATAAATATATATATATATATATATATATATATATATATATATATATATATATAGAGAGAGAGAGAGAGAGAGAGAGAGAGAGAGAGAGGTAGCATCCAATGAAAACAAGGCTTAAGCTTAAAACTGAAATCCGGACTTTTTGCTCATTTTACAATTTTTTATTTATTATCGCCTTCTTGCTCATTTTATATTTTTGCTCATTTAAAGAAACTTTTGCTTATTTTACGATACTTTTGCTCATTCTACAAATTTTTGTTTATTTTATGTTTTTTTACTCATTTTATGTTTTTGCTCATTTTATGTTTTTTGCTCATTAATGTTTTTGCTCATTTTATGAAATTTTTGTTCATCTTCTGTTTATGCACATTTTAAGAAACTTCTAGCTCATTTTATTTTGTTGTTTTCAGCATAAGGAATGGTTTTCACGTGATCCTTTCCCGTCCGTGTGCGCGTGCTTGTGCGTGATTTTAAATAATGCTCCTATATTCTTGTGCAAATTCTGAGAAAGCTCCAGAAAGAGGCGGAGGGAGTATGACAAGGCAGTACAAAAAGAGACTGCTAAAACGATTATAGAATATGGTCCAGCATAATTGGTTGAACTCTGCCTTTATCTTGGCAATTTCAAATCACAAGCAAAGAAAGATCATAACACTACATACATTCCTCATCTTAGAAAGGTTGTTTAACATTTTGTTGAGGTGAAGAAGGTTCTGAACATTACTCCTCATAAGTCATCAATACTGAACCTGATGATCTCAATCCCAAACAAGGCTTTTTAGTTCTTATATAAAGTCGGCCAAACCACATTTAGAAGTTGACCCATATTAACTTAACATATAAGGTGGAATACTTACGTTGCCTTTTGCATGGCCTTCATAGCCGAGGCACCAGACCTTAATGCATCGACAGTCTCTGTTGTTGCCTTTGCCCCTTCAAGCAATATCATCTGCAATACAGCAGAAGTCACAAGTAAAAAAAATCAAAAAAGTAAACAACATTTCTTTCCCACTAAAATTGCAGCAAGTACACTATTCAATGAAACAGCAGCACCCACACAAGAGAGGAATGGAAAAGGATGAACCCAGAATTCTTCAATGCAATGCGCAAATGAACATAGTCAACTCTCTTAAGCAACTACATCACCAGAAACTATGGAAAGCGAGGACAATAAACAAAGCAACTACATCACCAGAAACTATGGAAAGTGAGGACAATAAACAACTATACAATGCCAAAGGCAAGCAAGGTCATTCGCACAACCTGATCATGAATTCGCAACTGCATGTTTCCAAGCTGTTCTATTTGTTGTTCATATAGCCTCTTCCTCTTCAGACAAGTTATAGCAGCTTCATGCAAAACCAGTAAGGAATCAGCACATAAAATCTTACTCTGAAAAATAACAAAAAAATGAAGACAAGAAAAAGAAAACGGATGTGTGCTTAAAACCCAAGGCCACCAAAATCTGGCAGTTCCACCATCAAACATGCATGCACAAACTTCCTAAAAGCAAGCTATCACATACGGATGTTCAGAGGGATACCCTGCTCAACACCTAAGCTTCAACGAACTCAAATATCCCAGAATATCACATCAATATAGCACAAGAAAAAGTCCACTATCTTAGTCAAATAGTGTTAGTGACACCTATGCAAGCCAAAGAGGTTGTTTCGATAAGCAATCAAAAAGGATAATATACAAAATGAAGATATTCTAACACAAGCTAACTATAGAACTATGACGAATGGGTGCTTCTTGAGAGTGCTGTATATTGTACTTAGGACTGAAAAAGATCGGGTACAGGGAAAAGACATCCCCGAAACGTATCATGAATAGTGGGCACAGTGGTTTCGGTTGGGCAGCTACGGCAATTGGTGTGAACGTCTTGGCAAAGGATCCAGAAGCCATTTAATAAAGATTCGGCAAATATAAAAGAAGAAAAACTTTATACGAAATTTACATCTAGAGCTCACACTTCACTCTCAGCTTCTCTTATTTCTCCCTCTCATTTGCAACTAGGCTTGCTGATTCTAAGGAATGTCATCTCATCGACGACCACCAAGCACCACTGCACCGGCAACAATTGTTGCTACTCACTGGGAACGACCACTTCTCTCCTCGTTCCTCATTCTCTCCGAGTTTCTACTTTCCAGCTCCTTCTCCGCCTCTCGGTCAGTTTACTTTCCCTTTTTCCTATCCCTCTCTCCCCGGAGTTCTTTCGGCTTCCAATGCTGTCCAATTTTTTTTTTTTTTTTTGAATTACACCGAGATTGATGAATGGGCGTTGGTCATTTTTTTCATGCATTATGATAATCTTCTAACCGTATTAGATTGTTTTTTTTATTTGTGAATTCCGCCACTTCACGTTGCATCTTTAATTTTTCTTTTTTTTTGGTTTATTGTCATCATGGAGCTTATTAAACAAATTATGGCCTACGACATCCAATTTCAACAAAAAAAGGGGATAATATTGGTAGTTGTAGTGGAAGTGGGTCAATTAATGACTCTTCATTGCAAAGTGATGGTTCTACTCCATCGAAGAGGTTTGCAACAAGATTAGGAAAGCAAGGGTTGTTAGGACGAACTTGGAGATATCAATGTAATTATTATAATGAAGTATGTCAGTCAAGTTATTCTAGAGTGAGGGCTCATTTGCTTCAAATAAAAGGTTAAGGAATCGCCCCTCGTAATAAAGTAGGTCGCACTGATAAACTTCAAATGCAAAGACTATATCAGGAGTTTGCAAGTAAAAAAAAAAGTTAAAACAATTCATGACCTAGAGAAGTTCCTTTGCCTAATGAACTCAACAAGACATAGATTCTTCATACATGAACAACAAAGTGAATCTAGGGACCAATTAGATGCTTATTAAATTTTGATTTTGCCATTTTCCATCCTCCTATCCATCTCAGTGCTACCTAGCCATCAAAGAAGAAAGAGTATGGCAGGGTAGATGAAACAATGGATATTAAGTGGAAGATGATACTACCAAAAAGTCAAGACATACCACGTTTGTTCTTTGCTCTAGTGAACTCCTTGGCCTTTTCAACCTCAGCACCAGCCTTCTTCAAAAGAACCTGTTCCTTTTTTTCCAACATTTCGAGTGTCTGCACATCACACAAAATCAGAGACGCCCAATGAGTACGATGAGACTAAAACAAAGATTTCAATATGTACTACAACCTATGTAATTGTCACATTTTCTACTCAAAAGAGAAAACAGAAAACTGATCAAGAGAAGCAACAAAACACGAACCCGCAGCTAGCATAGCTGCTCTTGTTAGTGTAGTTCAATCTGTGTGGAAAGAAAGGAATCTTAAGCAGCATCAAGGGAATACTTGGGAGAGTATAAGAATGATTGGAGATGTTTTGAGCATTCATTACAATGATGGAAATTTCACCAATGGTAGTGTATCCAAACTGGTAGAACAGATATCAAATTTTTACTACACATATATGTGTCGCTGAGTATTTATTTCCAAATACCTATTTTTCCATACATTTCCATTACCATAAATTACGCCGTTACCACTTTCGAGGTCTATCGAGCGTAATGGAAATGTATGAAGAAAAACAAAGTTCTGAATAAAATTTCATCACCATGAACATTGACATGGGACTTTTTTAACTTACCAATAAATTCATTAGCATTAGTATCATTTCTAACTGCCTACCAAGAAACCGTTAATATATTAGGTGAGCATGCTCAGATTACAAGGCTATATAACATGCTGATCGAGGGTGTTAGCAGCCCATGGAACAGAGTTGCATAAAATGACTTCAGCAGCTCAGTTTTAACAGAGATGGGATTCAAGGTGATAGTAATAAGAAATTTTCTAGCATTCTTCACCCCATTGCCTCTATGAATAGAGAATACCATAAAATGTTCCTTAAACATCTTCCTACATACAAAGGCAGGCCCGGGTGCCCGACCCACCCAATAACCAGACCTTGCTAGGTCCTTGCAAAGCACACAATCTCTTACCTTCCATCCCACTTAATGTATGTGATAACTATAAGGTTGAAAGGATGACAAAAAATTTGGTAAAAATTAGCTACCAGGTCAACTAATGATATTTCTCAAAAAAGAAGTTTTCGAGTCCCCTCTTTTACGATCTATGTACATGCCTCTGATGTTCCCAGCACAAATAATGCAATACCCCTCGGTCTTACAGAAAGAAAAAAAAAAAAACAGAAAAACCCATACATAGCTAAATATTAATTCAAAAAAAAAAAACATTCATGGAACCACTTTAGTTCCAAAATCTAGTAAATCAAATTCGTTCCAATTGTTTCAAAACTTTCCAAACCAGAATAAAGCAGAAGACAAAGAATAACAACAGCCGGTTACATTCCACAACCATGACGCCTTCTTCCTCAGAAGTGTCACATACAACAATGTCAGAACCTTAATCCCATTAAAACGGGGTGGACTACATGAGTCAAAATTTAATAAGGTCACATTAAGTAAACTATCTCAAGACAACCAACCCACTCGCATCGAATACATTTTTTTTTTTGTGTTTGCACCCGATTCACCCTTCAGGCTACATCCGGATCGAGGCCAAGTTCGGGGTGGTTAGGTTCCATTCCTCTCCCAAGGGTGTTGCGGGGATTCGAACACGGGTCCGTCCTACCAAAGCCAGTCCCCATCACCACTGGGCCAACACTTACTTGGTACTCGCATCGAATACATAAAAACTAGATAAGTTTACGATAAACAACTTCAATTAAAGCAAAAATGTTTAACTCAACTAAATCCTATGAGCAATAAGCCAATAACCAACAAACGGAAGCAATAAATAGCACCTTTAATTTCAATATAATTAAAAGTAACAAAAGAAATTAATAAATCAAGCATCACATCATTCATCACAAGACTAACACAACACATATGCATCAATAAGTAAAAGAGATTTGCTGGCAAAACTAAAATCAATTGGATCAATAAAAATTGAACTGAAAATCAAAAATCCAAAATCAAACCTCACTCAATTTGTCTAACGTTGCAACAGCACTCGTTGTTCCTTCCTTAGGTTTGCCGAAAACCCTCGTAAACATATTTAATTATAATGGGTGATCGCTAAAAATTTACGAGGAAACGAAAAAGATCGGAGAACGAAACCGCGTAAAATTGATTGATTAGGTTTTTTTTTTCGAGAGGAAATAAGAATTGATTGATTAGGTTAACTCAAGGAGATTTAAGTGTTGAAATATCTGAAAATAGTGGAAATAAATTTTGGAAGAAAATTTTTGAGGGAATTGAAGAGTGGGATTATCAATTCTGGGTTAGATAAGTTGGCCAACCAAAACTAAAAGCAAAGTAGAGAAGTATAAAAGACAGGTTTTCTGTTCATCGTCATCGGTCGCTATAAAGGCCAAAAGCCACAAAGGGTTGGATACTTGAATTAGATAAGTAAAACCTTGCCAAAAAAAAGAAATAAAATGAGAACAATGACAACGAAATACAAATTTGTTGTAAGAAATACTTCTTAGTAGACCTGGTTATTGGTCGGGTCGGTGCGGGTCGAGTCAAAAGAGGGTCGCCTCATATAGGGTCGTTAGCGGGTCAGACCAAATGGGTAGTGGGCCAATAGCGGGTCAATAATGGACGGGTCGGTAAATGAGCAAGAAAAACAAGGAACAAAGAGAGCCAAAAGTTAGTATAAATAAATGCGAATCCGAATATGTAATTGTTTTTACAAAAGCTATTTTATTTTTCAAGATTATTGGGTTTCTTTGTTGGCCCTATTATTGCCCTATCCATAATGACCTTGTCCAATAAAAGCCCTGTAAATTTGACCCTAACCCTTTAGCTATTGGGCTACCCTGCCCAATAACCAGGTCTACTTCTTACAATAACGGTATTTATAGGCAAAAATTTTGCTATGTACATTTGCACAAGCTCAACAAATGAGGCGAATGGGAGAAACTTTCCCAACATGCATTAAATGCATGTCAGGGTGAAAGTCTATTTCGGTAGACTTCACTATTATCTCAACACTCCCCCTTGAATGTCCACCGATAACTCATAATAGACGTTGTCTCATTAAGAACCTTGTTAGGAGAAACCCAGTGAGAAAAATCCATAACTAGGGAAAAGAGTACAACTACTATGTATCCTTATATGTTTAAAATTAACTGCCTCATTAAAAACCTTGTCAGGAAAAATCCAGTGGGATAAAAAAACCTAATCAAAGGGAAAAAGAGTGCATCGCATATAATACTCCCCCTAAATTATCATATATCACGAAGATGACGCATTCCAATACTAATTCTTCAAATTTCTTCGCCAGAAGGGATTTGGTAAATGAATCTGCAAGATTCTCACGTGATTGGATCTGTTGGATGTTTATCTTCGTAATACCCCGAAATTTCGAAATTTATTTTATTACGCTTTAAGATTATTTCCAATTATAATTATTTTTCTGATAATTCAATTTTTATAATGATTTCATTTAGTTTTGAATTATTTAACGAGTTTATTTAAATGATTTATTCCATGTTTATTATTTCTAAATAATTCAATTATTAAACATGGTAATTAAAATCTTTATTTAGTTTGTGAGCATTCTTATTCATTCAATTGTCCATCTATATTAGCAACCCATATAAAGCCAAATGTCAAGCCATAGCCCATGTGTCATTTTAGCCAAAAAGAAAAAGGAAAAAAAACTAAAAAAAAAAAAAAAAAAAAGAGAGAAAGAAAACGTGATCTTCATCACCATCTTTCACCCTCATGTATGAAATGATTAGAGCCAAAGGAAAAAAAAATTCAACAAAATTACAAAATCAACAACTCTTGACAGAGAACTTTGAAAATCAAGCACAAATTCAACCATAACCTCAACTCTTCTGCCCAAAATTAGAAAACTAAATCTCAACACCATACTTCCTCCATTAATGGAGGTTGACTAAGCTCCACAAATTAAGAAATTTGCTCTATAAATAGCAACACAAACACATTCACCCAATTGCTCAAGCAAACAAGTTAAACTTCAAAGGTTTGCTTCAATCTTCTTCCTTTCTCTCTTAATTTCTGATTTTTGTTTTGGAAATTAAATATAAAATTCAATCCACCATTAACACTTCCCCCTGTTTCTCTAAGTCGCCGGAAGCCATCACGACCACCATGACCACCGCAGCACCCCAAACAGAAAACCACCCAGCACTTCCAGCCCAAACAGCCTCCCCTTCGCGTCACCTCTGATGCCCTGCTTCACGGCGCCTCTGCTGCTCCCTGACGCCAGCCCGCGCCCAGCCACCACATGCGCCACCCTCCCCTCCTGACTTCGCCGTCCACCACCAGAAACCCCGGCGCCACCTCCTTCTCTTCTCCCCTGATTCGTTCTTCCCTGGCTTCCTCCCCTTCTTCGTTTATTTTCTCTTGATTTTGTAACTGACTCTTTGAATCAGTAAAGCCCCTCATTTTCCCCTTATATTTGTTTTATTAGTTTATTTTTTAAATAAAATAAATGACTTTCCTAAATGGACTTACTTTATTAAGTTGGTGTATTTTAGATTAATTAACTTAGTCTTTTATTCTAAAACAAAGTAAGAAGTATTATAAAGTTAGTTTTCTATGTTTAAAATAATTGTTTAAGTTAAAAAACTTAAGTTGAAGTAATCTTTAAATACTTAAAATGATTTCATAAATAATTTGAAAACCATAAACTTTAATCATTAAAAATTCTCTAAGTTATTTGAATTATTTAAATTGTTTATTTTATATATAAAAAAAGGGTTATTTAGGTAACTAACTTAGATCTCGTTAATGTCTATTGTAGACTCCGATTTCGTAGACGATGAATATCAAGAGTGTTAATCCATTCGCGAACTTAACTTTTGGGCACGCGTCACGATGTAATCTCCGATGTCCATCTAAACGTAGATCCCGTTAGAATAAAACGAATTATTATGTGACTATGTGAATTAGAATATGGATTATAAATATGGTTTATAGTTATGGATTATGCACGATGAATGAGTATAATAAATGAAATGACTTGTATAACGGACGATATGACAATGATGATTTTTATTATAACGTTATTAATGTGTCAACACCGTTTAATGTCATTTAGTAATGTTATGGTTATTATTATTATCATTATTATTATTATTAATATTATTATTATCATTATTCTTACCATTTATATTATTATTATATTATTAATATGGATATTATGAGTGAAAGTTGGAAATTATCAAGAACATGTGATTATGAGTTAATCAATGTAACCAAGTGACGGTTATGATAATGAATACGAACGGGCTCTCGAATTAAGCTATGTATGAATTGAATTTTGGATTTGGAATAAAAGTATTCACTCTTGATTAAATGAATTGACACATATGTGTACATGTGTTATGTGATGACTTGAATTAAAAGCTATTAATCACTGAAAATGAAATATCAGAGGGAAATGATGAATAGGTTGCCCTGTATGGGAGGTTCAGCGGCCACCTACAGGTTCTCTGGTTACTATGTTGATTTTCTGTTATGTCTTCCTTCTATCTTGTTGTGATCCAAGTAGAAGGGGTGTGCACACTAAGGACTCTGTTATTATGGCCATTATGTTATCCGTAGGTGGATACAGGGGATTGACCCCGGCCTACAATGTTGAAGTAAGTGGTTACAAGGGATTGACCTCGGCTTACTGGCGTTCTTTTTCCTCTCCTTAAATAATTGGATTAATTGAATTAATTATGTGATTATTAATTGTATATATATGTGTATGTGTGATATGCTTTCTAACCCTATTAACCTACTATTTTACAAAGTATTTTCAACTTAAGTATTTTAAGGGATGGAGTTGGGATTACTCAGTTTTTCTAATTTTTGGTAGCTTGTCTCTCTTGTTTCTTTTCAATGTATTTGTGCAGGTGGATGATCAACGGGGGAATAAAGGGAGATCATTTAGAGTTGTCATCCACTTAACTTATGATTTAGCTTCCGCTGGAACTCTGAAACACTTAAGTAATTAGTAATATTTAATGAACGATTACTTGGTTGTAAGGATTAATTTATTTTGAATTTAGTATGCTTTAATCTAGCCTTGCATTTATTTCCAAGGAGATAAGTGCGGCGGTAGCACGCCCATTGAGTCGAAGCCTCGTGGATTTTCCCCCATCTCAAGTTTAATTAATTGAAAAAGGGTTCAGGTTTGGCGGGGGTGTTACAAAGTGGTATCAGAGCGGAGTTTAGATTAACTAGGGAAAGATTAAAATTATTAAAATATATTAATTAGGGAAAATTAATCAAAGAGGGTTAAACTTAAAATTGGTTTAGGAAGTCAAAATAATAAAAATATTTAAGAAAAATGAATTAGGATTAAAATGTGAACTAAGAGTTTAGTATGGGTACGAATGGGTTATGTGTACATGTATGACCAAGTCACGTTTGACTGCCAGGAAATGCACCAGAACCCCTCGTCAAGGACCTTACCTTCTAAGGATGAGGGTAGGAGAGTCTATTTCAGCTTATATTTACAGGTTACGTTTAACAATGAAGTGTTACCACCTCAATGAAGGCCACGAGCATTCTGATTACCTCACGCCACCTAAACAGGCCGATGTTTTGATTTACACTCTCCCTAACGATGGTCCTTATGCTGGAATCAAGAGCGAATACTCTGATGTTCTGAAAAACGGAAGGCCAAACTATGAACGATACACATTGAAAGGGAAGTGGTATCTCATGTTAAGTTACCTAGAGAAAAGAATGCTCGATGCTGGGGCCAAGTGGCTTAATGACTATTTACCCACTGATGACGAGGAGCTCAACCATAGTGGCGATGAAGAAGTAGGAAGCAACCCCGCCTCACCCGTTGTAAATCTCAATGGAGATGGAGACGGAGAAGAAGGTGAAGACAAGGATCCGTCCGAGTACGTTGACTAGAAACCCAAATATGTAGCCCTGACCCTTAGGTTTCAAATTATGGTCGTAAAAGACCAATTAACTTGTTGACTTAGTTAAGGATGGTGCGACTAATGCTTATTTGACTATTTGAAACAAACTCTTATGCTACTATGAACGAGTTGTTATGGCACTTTTGGAGTAATGAATGATGAACTTTTGACATGTGAATTGAGTGTGAAAGGAATGATGAACTTTTGATATGTGAATTGAGTATGAAATGAATGAATGGTGAGAACCATGATTATGTGAATTAGCCCTTATATAAGAATCAATGTAATTCGTAGAAATACAATGTGAATAACGCAGGTAGCTTATACAATACGTTTATACACGATCAAAAGCAAGCCGACAAGAAAACCAAATGGCCGAAACTCCCGAACAAGTTGCAGAACGACTTAGGACTCTCGAGTAACTAGCTCAGAGCTTTGGCTTAGTCCTTCAAAACCAAATCAACAACAACCACCATGGAGACGATCCGCAAGCTGCAATGGCGAAAAAGATTTCCGCTTTGAAACCACCAACCTTTGTTGGGAGAGAAGACCCATTACTTCTTGAGAACTGGATAAGAGATTTCGAAAAGATTTTCACGGCCATGGGTACGCCTGAGGCCCAGAAAGTGGACCAAGTAACCTTTTATCTACATGAAGATGCCGATACTTGGTGGGAAAGTGTAGGACCTACTGTTAAAGCTCAAGAGAACTTTAACTGGGAAGCGTTTAAGGTAGCGATTAAGGCTCGATTCTTCCCCGAGCACATTCGTATGTAGAAATACAATGAGTTTAGTAGGTTCAACCCGAGCTATAACATGAGTGTGCAAGAGTACGCCCAGAAGTTCAATGAGTATGCCCGATTCTGCCCGACTGTAGTGCCAGATGAAGGAACTAAGGCTCAAAAGTTCGAAGACAGACTTAGGTTTGACATCCAGACTCGGTTGGGAGGAAGTACCTCCGCCACTTTCGCGGAAGCGTATGCTAAAGCTTCGAACTTGGAGAGATCCTTACAACGTGAGAGAGAGGTGCTAGGCAGACACAAAAGGAATGAACCTACCGGCAACAACAACAACGAACGGTATGACAAAAGGCCCAACAACAACAATGGTGGAAACAACAACAATAATGGTGGACGCTACAACAACCGCAACAATCAGAATTTTGGACAACAGGCCCAACAAGGAAATAGGAACCAAAAGAACTTTGTTTGCAAGAAGTGTGCCAAGAGCCATCCAGGGTTCACTTGTCAGGGTGAAAGGATTAAGTGTTTCGAGTGTGGAGAAGTAGGTCACAAATCGTTCAACTGTCCCAAGAAGCAAGCTCAAAATGGACCGAATGGGAACAATGGTAACAATGGAGGTGGAAATAGAATTCAAAACTTCAATAACAACCGCCCTAGTGGAGGAAATGCTGCACAGAACGGGAGCCATAACAACCACTCTTTTACAGGTGGAAATGGAAACTATGGAAAGAATGGCCATGAAGGCTACACCAATGGAAGAATCAATGTCATGAGCCGAATTGAAGCTGACACCGATGCCAATGTTGTGACGAGTACATTTCTCGTAAACTCAAACCCTGCTTATGTACTCTTTGATTCCGGAGCGTCTCATTCTTTTATTTCTAGCAATTTTGTTAATAAGTATCCCCTCAAGGCTACCCAGTCTTGTCGAGCCAATATAGCCATGTCCACCGGTGAAATTGTTTCTTGTAAATCTCTTTTCCAAAGTATCCCTGTAGTCATAACTGGTACTGAATTACCGGCCGAACTTATCCTTTTTGACCTAAAAGACTTTGACGTTATCTTGGGAATGGATTGGTTAGCTAAGTATAAAGCCAATATCGAGTGTCATAACCAGAAAATATCTCTTAGAGGACCAAAGGAAAATAGGATATCTTATAAAGGCATAACCTTCCAGCCTGACGTCAAAATAATCTCGGCCCTGAACCTTCAAACCTATCTTAGAAAAGGCTACCCAGTATAGCTGTGCCAAGTAAGGTACGTAAGCGTGGAAAATGAGGAGTTGACTCAAATTCCGGTAGTAAAGAAGTTTTTAGATGTATTTCCTGAAGAGCTACTTGGAATGCCGCTAGTCAGAGAAGTGAGCTTTATTTAAGATCGACTTAGTCCCGGGAACATGACCTATCTCTAAGGCTCCGTATCGAATGGTACCTGCAGAACTGCAAGAATTGAAGGTGCAGTTGGAGGAATTGTTGGAAAAAGGGTACATTCGACCTAGCGTTTCGCCTTGGGGAGCCCCGATATTGTTTCTTCGGAAGAAAGACGGATCTTTGAGGTTGTGTATCGATTATAGGGAGTTGAATAATGCCACGGTAAAGAATAAATATCCGCTCCCGAGGATCGAGGATTTGTTCGATCAGCTTCAGGGTGCAACGGTGTTTTCCAGGATCGATTTACGATCAGGTTATCACCAACTACGAATCGCTGAAGAAGACATCCCTAAGACAACCTTTCGTACGAGATATGGCCATTATGAGTTCACAGTTATGCCTTTTGGACTCACTAATGCGCCAACAGCTTTCATGGACCTCATGAACAGGACTTTCTAGTCGTACCTGGACAAGTTCGTGATAGTGTTCATCGACGATATATTGGTGTACTCGAAGGATAGAGAAAAGCATGAGGATCGGTTGAGGAAAGTTCTGGATATTCTTCGAGAAAAGCAATTGTACGCGAATTTCTCAAAGTGTGAATTTTGGTTGGAAAAAAGTTCCATTTTTAGGTCATGTGATATCAAAAGAAGGCGTTTCCGTAGATCCATCGAAGATTCAAGCAGTGACCGATTGGCCTTAACCTAAGAACGTCACCGAAGTAAGGAGTTTCTTGGGTTTAGCTAGATATTACCAGAGATTTGTGAAAGATTTTTCGAGAACGGCCCAACCTCTCACTAACCTGATGAAGAAAACAACAAAGTTTCATTGGGATGATAAGTGTGAGGAAGCGTTTCAAGAGTTGAAGAAGAGACTTACAACATCCCCGGTATTGACATTGCCCTCTGGAGTAGAAGGATTTGAAGTCTACAGTGATGCCTCAAAGAAAGGTTTTGGGTGCGTCTTGATGCAACATGGTAAAGTAGTGGGCTATACGTCGAGATAACTAAAACCGCATGAGCAAAATCACCCTACTCATGAGTTGGAGTTAGGAGCAATCGTGTTTGCGTTGAAAATCTGGAGACATAATTTGTATGGAGTGCAATGTAAGGTCTATACAGATCACAAGAGTTTGAAGTATTTGTATACGCAAAAGGAGTTGAATATGAGACAGAGACGTTGGCTTGAGCTTATAAACGACTATGATTTGAAGATAGTGTATCAAGAGGGAAAAGCGAACAAAGTAGCCGACGCGTTGAGTAGGAAGAGTGCTCATTTGCTAAACGTGTTGATTTTGACAGATGAACTGTGTGAAGAGATCAAGAGATTGAGTTAGGAAATAGTTGAGCCCGGATATGTGAAAGCCCAGTTGAATGCTCTTACTGTTGGACCGGACATATTTGAGGAGATTCGGGTGAAACAAGCTGCAGATAAGTGGTTAAGCAAGTTAAGAGAGATGAAAGAAAGTGGTCAAGCACCGGAGTTCGAGATCGACAACAATGGTGTTGCAAAGTATAAAAGGAGATTGTGTGTGCCACAGGATGAGGAACTCAAGACGAGAATTCTAAGGGAAGCCCATAGTTCGCCGTATTCCATACATCCACGAGGAGATAAGCTTTATAAGGATTTGAAAAAACATTTTTGGTGGCCTAGGATGAAGCAAGAAGTAGCCGACTTCGTGGCAAAATGTTTAACATGCCAGAAGGTGAAAATACAGCATATGAAGCCTGGAGGGAAATTACAACCTTTGGAAGTGCCAGGATGGAAATGGGAATCTATCTCTATGGATTTCATCATGGGGTTACCGAATACGAGGTCGGAAAAGAATGCAATATGGGTAATAGTGGACCGTTTGACTAAGACGGCAAGATTCGTGGCAATGAAGGATACTTGGTCGTTGAAACAGTTGGCCGATGCTTACTTTAATGAGGTGGTTAGGCTACATGGTGTTCCGAAGGACATCGTTTCGGATAGGGACTCAAGATTCGTATCCAAGTTATGGAAACAACTTCAGACAGCCGTGGGTACACTTTTGAAATTCAGTACAACCTTTCACCCAACAACAGATAGTCAAACAGAGAGGACAATTCAGACCTTGGAGGATATCCTGAGAGCATGCGTAATGGATTTCGGAGGTTCTTGGGATGACCATTTAATGTACATTGAGTTCTCGTATAACAATAGTTATCACTCGAGCATAGGAATGACTCCTTATGAGGCGTTGTATGGACGGAAATATAGGAGTCCTATATGTTGGAGCGATGTGGACGAGTCGTTGAATTTGGGACCATAATTGATTGAAGAGACTACAAACAAGGTGAAGCTGATTCAAGAGCGTATGAAAGCAGCTCAAGATCGACAAAAATTGTATGCCGATCAAAGGAGACGGGATTTAGAATTTGAAGTTGGAGAAAAAATGTTGCTGAAAGTTTCACCAACCAAGGGAGTAATGAGGTTCGGTAGGAAAGGAAAGTTGAGTCCTCGTTATATCGGACCTTATGAGATACTCGAAAGAATTGGGGAAGTGGCCTATAGATTAGCCTTTCCCACAGTGTTAGCCAATGTTCATAATGTCTTTCCCATGATCCTTCCCATGTTATCCAACCCGAAACCATTGAGCTAGATGAGACCCTCACCTTTGAAGAACGTACTGTTAGAATCCTTGATTCCAAAACGAGAAATACCCAGAACAAGGCAGTAAAGTTAGTCAAAGTTTTATGGTCTAATGATCAAACCGAGGAAGCAACTTGGGAATCAGAAGATGACATGAGAAAGCGTTATCTTGAACTCTTTTCTGAGGTACGATTATCGAGTTTCGGGGACGAAACTCCTTAAGGGGGACATAATGTAATACTAACAAAGCGCAAAACTACTATTTTGTTAATATTAAATATCTAACTTTAAAGTTTGACGACGAACTTTGTCTTTAAGGAGGAGTAGATGTAATACCCCGAAATTTCGAAATTTATTTTATTATTTATTACGCTTTAATATTATTTCCACTTATATTTATTTTTCTGATAATTCAATTTTAATAATGATTTCATTTAGTTTTGAATTATTTAACGAATTATTTAAATGATTTAATTGAAATGTATTTTAAACTAATTATTCATGTTCATTATTTTTTAATAATTCAATTATTAAATATGGTAATTGAAATCTTTATTAAGTTTGTGAGCATTCTTATTCATTCAATTGTCCATCTATATTAGCAACCCATATAAAGCCTAATGTCAAGCCATAGCCCATATGTCATTTTAGCCAAAAAGAAAAAGGAAAAAAAGCTAAAAAAAAAGAGAAAGAAAACGTGATCTTCATCACCATCTTCCTCCCTCACGTATGAAATGATTAGAGCCAAAGGAAAAAAAAAATTCAACAAAATTACAAAATCAACAACTCTTATCAGAGAACTTTGAATATCAAGCACAAATTCAACCATAACTTCAACTCTTCTGCCCAAAATCCCCCAAAATCAGAAAACAAAATCTCAACACCATACTTCTTCCATTAATGGAGGTTGACTAAGCTCCACAAATTCAGAAAATTTGCTCTATAAATAGTAACCCAAACACATTCACCCAATTGCTCAAGCAAACAAGTTAACTTCAAAGGTTTGCTTAAATCTTCTTCCTTTCTCTCTTAATTTCTTATTTTTGTTTTGGAAATTAAAAATAAAATTCAATCCACCATTAACACTTCCCCCTGTTTCTTTAAGTCGCCGGAAGCCACCACGACCACCATGACCACCGCAGCACCCCAAACAGAAAACCACCCAACACTTTCAGCCCAAACAACCTCCCCCTCACGTCACGTCTGCTGCCCTGCTTCGCGGCGCCTCTGCTGCTCCCTGACGCCAGCCCGCGCCCAGCCACCACATGCGCCACCCTCCCCGCCTGACTTCGTCGTCCACCGCCAGAAACCCCGGCGCCACCTCCTTCTCTTCTCCCCTGATTCGTTCTTCCCTGGCTTCCTCCCCTTCTTCGTTTATTTTCTCTTGACTTTGTAACTGACTCTTTGAATCAGTAAAGCCCCTCATTTTCCCCTTATATTTGTTTTATTAGTTTATTTTTTAAACAAAATAAATGACTTTCCTAAATGGACTTACTTTATTAAGTTGGTGTATTTTAGATTAATTAACTTAGTCTTTTATAACTTGAAAATATTTCTTAATTTTCTAAAACAAAGTAAGAAGTATAATAAAGTTAGTTTTCTATGTTTAAAATAATTGTTTAAGTTAAAAAAACTTAAGTTGAAGTAATCTTTAAATACTTAAAATGATTTCATTACTAATTTGAAAACCATAAACTTTAATCATTAAGAATTCTTTAAGTTATTTGAATTATTTAAATTGTTTATTTTATATAAAAAAAAGGAGTTATTTAGGTAACTAACTTAGATTTCGTTAATGTCTATTGTAGACTCCAATTTCGTAGACGAGGAATATCAAGAGTGTTAATCCGTTCGTGAACTTAACTTTTGAGCACGCGTCACGGAGGTAATCTCCGATATCCATCTAAACGTAGATCCCGTTAGAATAAAACGAATTAATTATGTGACTATGTGAATTAGAATATGGATTATGAATATGGTTTATAGTTATGGATTATGCACGATGAATTAGTATAATAAATGAAATGACTTGTATAACGGACGATATGACAATGATGATTTTTATTATAACGTTGTTAACGTGTCAACACCGTTTAATGTCATTTAGTAATGTTATGGTTATTATTATTATCATTATTATTAATATTATTATTATCGTTATTCTTACCATTTATATTATTATTATATTATTAATATGGATATTATGAGTGAAAGCTGGAAATTAAAAGAACATGTGATTATGAGTTAATCAATGTAACCAAGTGACGGTTATGATAATGAATACGAAGGGGCTCTCGGATTAAGCTATGTATGAATTGAATTATGGATTTGGAATAAAAGTATTCACTCTTGATTAAATGAATTGACACATATGTGTACATGTGTTATGTGATGACTTGAATTAAAAGCTATTAATCACTTAAAATGAAATATCGAAGGGAATTGATGAACAGGTTGACCTGTATGGGAGGTTCAGCGGCCACCTACAGGTTCTCTGGTTACTATGTTGATTTTCAGTTACTTGTCTTTCTTCTATCTTGTTGTGATCCAAGTAGAAGGGGTGTGCACACTAGGGACTCTGTTATTATGGCCATTATGTTATCCGTAGGTGGTTACAGGGGATTGACCCCGGCCTACAATGTTGAAGTAAGTGGTTACAGGGGATTGACCCCGGCTTACTGGCGTTATCTTTCCTCTCCTTAAATAATTGGATTAATTAAATTAATTATGTGATTATTCATTGTATATATATGTGTATGTGTGATATGCTTTCTAACCCTATTAACCTACTATTTTACAAAGTATTTTCAACTTAAGTATTTTAAGGGATGGAGTTGAAATTACTCAGTTTTTCTGATTTTTGGGAGCTTGTCTCTCTTGTTTCTTTTCAATGTATTTGTGTAGGTGGATGATCGACGGGGGAACAAAGGGAGATAATTTAGAGTTGTCTTCCACTTAGCTTATGATTTAGCTTCCGCTGGAACTCTGAAACACTTAAGTAATTAACACTTAAGTAATTAGTAATATTTATTGAACGATTACTTGGTTGTAATTATCAATTTGTTTTGAATTTAGTATACTTTAATCTAGTCTTGCATTTATTTCCAAGGAGATAAGTGCGGCGATAGCACGCCCGTTGAGTCGAACCCTCGTGGATTTTCCCCCATCTCTAGTTTTATTAATTGAAAAAAAGGGTTCAGGTTGGCGAGGGTGTTACAATCTTCCCTTCCTTTTGGAGGTCATGAGTGAAGAAGAGCTTTGGTGATAAATGTTTAGTTTGGTCTCCTTTGATATACCCTTCGCTTACTTTGGTGATACATGTAGTATTGTCTTCGTAGATGATAGTTGGATTTGTTGTTATTGTTTCCATTCCACATTCTTCTTGGATATTCTTGATCATTGACCTTAGCAATACACATTCCCGTCCAGCTTCATAAAGAGCAATTAGTTCTGCATGATTTAATGATGTGGCAGTCAAAGTCTGCTTTGTGGATTTCCAAGATATTGCAGTACCTCCGTAAGTGAACAGATATCCGGATTGAGACTTAGCCTTTTGTGGATCTGATAGGTACCTTGCATCTGCATATCCAATGAGTGACGCATTTGGTTTCGACTAGTAGAATAATCCAAGATCTTGTGTTCCTCAAAGATAACGCAATAAGTGTCTAACTCCACTCCAATGTCTCTTTGTTGGTGTATTATTGTATCTAGCTAACAAATTTAATGAAAAAGCTATGTCATGTAGAGTAATGTTAGCCAAGTACATTAAGGCACCAATCGCACTTAAATATGGTACTTCAGGACCAAGAATTTCTTCGTTTTCTTCTCATGGTCTGAATAGGTCATCTTTCACATTCAGGGAACGCACTATCATTGGAGAACATATTGGGTGAGCTTTGTCCATGAAAAAACGTTTCAGAATTTTTTCTGTATAGTTTGATTGATGGACAAAAATCCATTTCCCAAATGTTCCATTTGCAAGACAAGGCAAAATTTTGTCAACCTGAGGTCTTTCATCTCAAATTCTTTCATCAAGTACTTTGCAGTCACTTCGAGTTCTCTAGGAGTTCCAATAATATTCAAATCACCGACATAGACATCAATGATGGCGAATCCTGATTTAGATTGCTTAATAAGTACACATGGACTGATTTGATTCTTTTTCAATCCTTCTTTCAATAGGTATTCACTAAGACCATTATACCACATTCTCCATATTGTTTTAACCCATAGAGTGATTTTTTCAATTTTATTGAAATCATCTCTTTGGGCATGTGATTTTCTGGTAGTTTCAGTCCATCGGGGACTTTCATATAAATATTTTTGTCAAGTGACCCATATAAGTATGCAGTCACTACATCCATTAACCTCATTTGCAATCCTTTCGAAACTGATAAACTTACCAGAAAACTTAGTGTAGTTGCATAAACTACTGGAGAATATGTCTCATCATAATCAATCCCTTGCATTTGCGAGAAAGCTTGGGCTACTAGCCATGCCTTATATCTAGTAACCTCATTTTTCTCATTTCGTTTTCTCACAAATACCCATTTGTACCCAACTGGTTTTACACCTTTTGGTATTTGGGTTATTTGTCTGAATACCTCAGGTTTTTCAAGTGATTTACTTCTGTTTGAATTGCTTCTTTCCATTTTGGCCAATCTTTTCTGCGGCAACATTTATCTACTGTATTCGGTTCTATATCATTCTCATCATATGTCAATTCAACCGCTATTGAGTAAGCAAAGATTTCATTCAAGACAATATCTTTTCGATTCCATTGTTTCTTTGTAGAAACATAATTGATTGAAGTTTCGTTGTTGTCGCCCATATATTTCATTTAGGCTATCCCATAGTTCTTTGGGATCCTCCACAAGTAGATATTCCGTATTTAAACTGTCATGTAAATGATGCCTGAGAAGGACTAAGGCTTTTGTCTTTTCTTATTCAGTTGCTATTTTAACTGTTGCGGCTGATGTAGTTGCATCCCCTTGTTGGGCTGTCACACCTTTAATTGTATGTTCCAGTCCCTGGGCCTTTAAATTCATTTGGGCGTCCACCGTCCATTCTAAAAACTTTTGCCCATATAAATCTAGTATGTTGTATTGTCTTTTCACTAGATCTCCCATTTCTTATTACAAACATGCAAATATTTGAAATTAGTAAATGATAATAAATCATATATATTATCTCCCCCTAATTTATATCATTATAATTATACATAAACAATACAAAAAAATGCTAAAATAGCGTACAATATTAATGAAGCAAAAAAAAAGTGCCAAAAATAGAAAAAAAATATAACTATTGAGAAGAAAAAAAACTTCATAAACTGCACTTTAAGACAAAAAAAATGATATTCATGTTGTAGCCTAACATCTACGGCTCCCTTAACGACACATGGGCTCATCAGAGCCGTACACGTGTCATCCTATTTAAAATAAAAATAAGGCTTAATCTCTGGGCTATACTCAGTTGGGTAAAAGGATTGAATTTCTGGCCCAATAGTCAGAGCCCAGCAGTGCCAAATGGCTGAAGGAGAGTGGTTAATAGACATCCCCCAGTCATGTTCTGCCACGTGTCATGATCTGATTCCTCAGCCAATCAGAGGCCACTATTGTAAGTCAGTTTTTAATGTTAGCTGTCAACTTGCTATCACTATAAATACCCCTGAAATCAGGAGAAAACACATTCAATGCAAACAGTGAAAAGTTACTCTGATAAAATTCTCTCTCACTTTCTCTTTCTATCTTTACTTTCTCTTACAACTCCTGATAACTGACTTAAGCATCGGAGGGGGGAACCACCACCCAAACCTCCGGGGTGGGTCCCTTTGTGCGGGTTCGGGAGCGAAGCCAAGGCTAAGGATTAAGCTATAATTCGGGCATTGTTGCACAAGTCTCCATCTCGAATAACACTCAAGATACTAATTTACTTGCTCGACAAGGAAGCTAAGCCTACGACTTACTTGTTGGACAAGTGGACAAAACATTTGGCGCCGTTCGTGGGGAGACGCAACGATGACCGATTGTCAATCGTCCAACATTGCCCGGAATCGAAGCCTTCAAGTTAATGTCGAAGATACGGTGGAGCATGAAAGACCACCTAGAGGAAGAGATAGACCCCCGTCCATTGTCAATGTTCCTGGACCAAGCCAAAGAACCGGTCATCCAAGTGAATCTGGATCGTCCAGGTGATCGCCGCCCACCTGGAGAATGTGCTTGAATGACTTTCGGACTAAGATGGCGGCGGTCGTCCGAGAACAAATTAAAAGCAATATGCTGTTTTTTCATCACAACCCGGAGCATTGCTAACAATCCACCTCGTCCTAGAGGACGTTCTCAAGTAGATCGTCCGGGTCCTAGTCACCATGTTCGCCGAGAGCCCTCTAGGAGGACGTCAAGAGGAAAGCAGCCAGAGGATAATGATCAACGAAGAAAGATGGACTGGAACTTGGTGGTGAGGACTCGGGATCATGTTCGTCCAAGCGGGCACCGCATGGAAACAGATGCCGGAGAGTATCTAGAAGCAAAGAAAGCAACTGACATTACGGCGATCGGCGACAGGATCTACACCATATTTGAAAGACCCTCCTTTGAGGTTGTCGTCCCGGAGGGGAGGGGCGAAGTTTAAGTCACTCTCTTGTTCATCCGCGACGGGGAGAAGACAGTGGCTCAGCCCCATGGTCTATAGGCGTCCCAGTGCTCGCAAACACTTCATCCAATCCCGTAATGAAAGAATATCGCAAGGAGTTCATACCCATCGAGGGGACACTGGGAGCCCTCCGGATCAACCGGCCTACCCCATTCTCGGCCGAGATCATGGAGGCCCCCCCTTCCCAAAGGTAAAACTCCCAACCATTGAGCCTTTTGATGGAACAACCGATCCCGATGATCACCTATTCGCTTACAAACATCGGATGTACGTCCAAGGAGTGGACGATGCTACTTGGTGTAAGAATTTCCCGCCTACCTTGAAGGGAGTAGCTCGAAGTGGTTCAATAATCTTCCCCTAATTCAGTCAACAATTTTATCGAACTCGGTTTCTTATTCACTAGTCACTTTGTTGCCAACAAGCAAGAGCAAAAGACAAGCATGCACCTAGGCAAGGTTGTCCGGGGACCTAAGGAGGCTCTTAGAAGTTTTGTTAAGAGATTTAACTTAGAAGCACTTCGGATCCAAGATCTTAATCTTTGGAGTAGCCTTTGACGCCTTCATCAGGGGTCTAAGGCCAGGAAGTTTCAAGTTTGATCTTGTTAAGAAGAAAATCTCCACTCTTGCTGAGGCTTTAAGAGAAGCGGAAGCGTTTATCCACGCTACCGAAGTGTGTGCTGAAGCAAAACATCCCGAGTCTAAGAAGCCTGAAGAGGTTGCTCAGCCAAAGAAGAGCAACCCCAAAAAGGCCGAGACCTGGGCTATAGCCGCAACCACCACTTCGTCCAGAAGGAGCAAGAGAAAGGAGGCCGAGCCATCCTCATCCAATCCTATTGAGTTTAACAAAGACCAATACTCCATTCTCATGGAGATCAAGGATCAATATGAGTTGAAGGCCCCAGCTGAGATGAAAACCCCTTATAGAAATAGGGATAAGAGCAAGTATTGTCACTTCCACAAGGATTGTGGTCATGAGACTAATGAATGTAAGCACCTCAAGAGAGCTTTGGAAGAATTAGCCCGAAAAGGAAAGATGAATTCCTATATGCCGCAAGGGGGAAGGAAGTTTCCAAGGAAAGATGATTGGCATAACAAGAAGAAAGAGAGTGCAAGCACAGACGAAGATGTTGTTCTCGTAATCTCAGGTGGATTTGCTGCTGGGGGACCAACTAATAGAGGGCACAAAAACTACCTTAGGGAGCTTGGCCAAGTTTTGTTAGCTGATCAGACGAAGGCTGAGCCCTTCCCAAGGGTGGTAGTTAGTGAACAAGATCGGGCGAGTTGAGGACTCCCCATGATGATCCCTTGGTCGTAGAAATGAAAATAGCAAACTTGAGAGTCAGAAGGATCCTGATCGACACCGGAAGTTCGACGGACATCATTAGTGCTGATTGCCTGTCCAGACTAAAGTTTGAGGAAAAGAACTTAGTTCCCGTTCACCATCCCATCATAGGGTTTGGGGGAGGAGTCATCCATCCCATGGGAACTGTGACTTTGCCCGTTCGAGTGGGAGAGAAGGAAGCCTCAAGAACTCTGTTTATCAAGTTCTTGGTGGTCCGAGACTTGACAGCCTACAATGTCATTCTTGGACGACCAACTCGAATCATGTCAAAGCCAGTAATAGTAACTCACCTGATGTTGATGAAGTATGAGTGTGATGACGGCAAGATTGGCTCCTTGTATGGAGACCAGCAGGCGGCTAGGGAATGTTACCTAACTACTCTGAAACCATCATCATGGAAGGCAGACAAGCAAGACCAGACGCAAGTTGCTGGCGGAAGGAAAACGTCTGGAATAGAGAAAGATCAGACGAAGGTTGCTAGCGAAAGGAAAACGTCCGGAATAGAAAAAGATCAGATGAAGGTTGCTAGCGAAAGGAGAACGCCTGGAATAGAGAAAGATCGGACGAAGATGGTTAGCGAGAGGAAAACGCCTGGATTTGTCAAAGATCAGGTCGCCTCGTTAAAGCTGACCTTTGAGAGCCCTCAGACGCCTCTTGCTCCCTCAAGGAAGGCGTCTGAACATCTCCCCAGCAAGAAGAGGAAATATGAAATCATCAAGGAAGAATGCTCCTCGTCTGAAGAGGTCATGGCCATCATGGGGCTAACAGTAGAACGTCCAGAGCTAGTGGAAGCCCCTGAAGAAGTACGTCTGGATGAAGCTCGTCCAAAAAGGACCCTCAAAATTGGATCTTCGCTCGATCCCTGGTTTGAAGGGTCATCTAGTTCACTTGTTGAAAGTGTTTCAAGATGTGTTTGCCTATTGCGTCGAGGAAATGCCGGGAATTGATCCGGAAGTAGCCGTCCACCGGTTGAATGTTGATCCAAATTTGAAACCGGTTCGCCAGAAGAAGAGGCATTTGGGACCGGCTAGGAACCAGGCGGTCGACCAAGAAGTTCAGAAGTTGTTGGAATCCAAGTTCATCAAAGAAACCTATTATCCAGATCGGATAGCAAATGTGGTTATGGTGCCAAAACCTAATGGCACCTGGAGAATGTGCGTGGACTACACGGACCTCAACAAGGCTTGTCCTAAGGACAGTTTCCCTTTGCCTAAGTTGGATCGTCTAGTAGACTCCACAGCTGGCCATGCTTTGCTGAGCTTCATGGACGCTTATTCAGGTTTTCATCAAATCCCAATGTGGCCAGAGGATCAGGACAAAACGTCCTTCATTCCCGAAAAAGGGTCTGTATGGTCGGGTGAGGATGTCATTCGGCCTACGCAATGCCCCCGGCCACTTTTCAAAGATTAATCAATAATGTTTTTCAGCCGCAGTTAGGACGAAATATGGAGGCATATATTGACGATATGATAGTCAAGAGCCGTCAAGAAGAAAGTCATGTTGGTGATTTGAGAGAAACTTTTGAAACTCTCAGGAAATACAAGTTGAAGCTGAATCCCAGAAATGTGTGTTTGGGGTTTTGTCAGGGAAGTTTTTAGGTTTCTTAGTGGATCAGAGGGGAATAGAAGCTAACCCTGAAAAGATTCAAGCTGTTCTAGACATGAAGTCTCCCTCAAAGGTAAAAGAGGTACGACGGGCCGACGGGTTGCTTGGTCGCCCTTGGACGATTTTTGTCTAAGTCGGGCGACAAGTGCCATCACTTCTTTGCCACGATCAAGAAAAAAGCCAAGTTTGAATGGACAACAGAGGCGGAGGAAGCCCTTCAAAGATGTCAAAAATCATCTTCAGAACTGCCTAGGTTGGTCGATCCCGAGGGGGAAAAATTGTTTGTATACTTGGCCGTATCCACTCAAGCCGTGAGTGTCGTCCTATTGGCCGAAAGAGAATCCGTCCCGACCCCCAATATACTTCGTGAGTCACGTACTCAAGGACGCGGAAAACCGGTATACTCCCGTTGAAAAGTTTGGATTGGCCCTTGTCATGGCCAGCAGAAAGTTAAGGCCCTATTTTTTGGCACACAAGTATACTCGTCTATACCGATCAACCTTTGAAGCAAGTTCTCGCAGAAGATGGAGGCCGCCGGGCGAATGTTAAAATGGGCGGTTGAGCTCAACATGTTTGACATATCATTTGAACCAAGGAAGGCCATTAAGGGGCAAGCCTTGGCCGATTTTATAGTTGAGCTTACTCGGCCAACCATAAAGCCAATATCCGATCCGGTGAAGGAAGGAAGCATTGGACGCTCATGGTTGATGGATCGTCCACGATCAATGGGTGTGGGGCAGGAATCATTTGTCAATCTCCCGAAGGGGACAAATTTGGATATGCATTAAGATTCCAATTCAAAGCGTCAAATAACGAAGCTGAATATGAAGCACTCTTGGCTGGAATCAAAATGTGCAAGGCGGCAGAGCCATTGAGATTGAGGCCAAATCGGACTCTCTCTTAGTTGTCGGCCAGTGTCAACGGAGATTTTGAATGCAAAGAAGCATCAATGGGCAAATATATGCGATTGATCAAGGATGAGATTGAGCCATTAAAACGATTTGTCCTCGACCAAGTTCCAAGGTCAGAAAATCATCAAGCAGATGCCCTCTCGAAATTGGCCAGCTCGGCTGAGGGTGATGTCCCCAGAACGATCTTTTGGGAAGTTAAACCCAAAAAGAGCATCGACCAAGAAGAGATTATGTTTCTCAGCCGAGGGAATGTCTGGATGGAGCCGATCATAGAATACAAGAAGACGGGCGATTACCTTCGGATCCTGTAGAGGCCAAGTATGTGAAGGCCAGAGACAAGTGGTTTGAACTATGGGACGAGACACTTTACAAAAAGTCGTTCAACCGGCCTCTTGCTCAAGCGCGTCACCAGAAAAGATGGTCTGGAGATTCTGAAAGAACTCCATGAAGGAGCTTGTGCCTCTCACATTGGGGGAAGAGCCTTAGGCGAGAAGGCTTTAAGGACGGGGTACTACTTGCCTACCTTAAAGGAGGATGCTTTAGTCTATGCAAAGAAATGTGACAGTTGTCAGAAGCATGGAAATGTGCATCAGAAGCCGTCCAACTATTTGACCCCCATCTTGTTCCCTCTGCCTTTTGCCAAATGGGGAATGGATATCCTAGGACCGTTCCCCGTGGCCGCCGGGCAAAAGAAGTTTGTGATTGTAGCAAGTGGACTATTTCACTAAATGGATAGAAGCTGAAGCCATGCGAGGAATAACAACAAACGACGTCAAGGGCTTCATCCCGGAAGAACATTATAACTCGATTTGGCATGCCTCGGTCAATCGTCTTTGATAATGGTCCACGGTTCGAAACGCCTAAGCCGAAAAAATGGTCGTCGAAAGAGAAATCAAAGCTCACTTTGCAGCAGTCGCCCACCCACAAGCTAATGGGCAAGTCGAGTCCTTCAACAAGATTCTATCAAATGGAATCAAGAAGAAGCTGGACAACGCCAAAGGGCAATGGGTTGAAGAACTGCACTTGGTGTTATGGTCCATTAGAACAACTGCTAAGAATTCTACAGGCGAGACGCCTTTCATGCTAGTCTATGGTACTGAAGCCGTCTTGCCCATTGAGATCGAGGAGCCCACCCTACGAGTCATGTTATTCACGAGAGGAAGCCAACCGGGCCGCATTGCGTACGGCCTTGGACCAAGTCCCAGAAGTCAGGGGCAATGCCTTGCTAAGAATGCAATTGTACAAACTGCGTATGGCTCGGGAGTTTAACAAAAGAGTTGTTAGACGACCGCTAAAGGTGGGGGATCTTGTTCTGAGAAAGATGGAAGCAGTTGGACGAGCTAAAGAGTTGGGAAAACTTACACCAAATTGGGAAGGACCTTATCTGATTGTCCAGGAGATACACAGTGGGACTTTTCGTCTGCAAGGTCTAGATGGAAGATCTATTCAGCGTACCTGGAATTCAGATAACTTAAAGAAGTACCATGTCTAGCTCAGATCTTCGTCAGATAAGTAGGGTAATTTGTAGTTACTCCAAAGTGCCACGGCACATATTAGTAAGAAAAGAATTGTATACATGCATCTTGGCCTTCAGCCAAGCAAAATCCATATAATACAATTCCTACTATCTTATCTTTTTGTTTATTTTCACCAAGTTACTTCACTTTGGGGCATTAAATCAGTTACTCGTCTAAAAGTGACAATAACCTGGACAAAAATACAAACAATAGCAGAACGTCAGAATTGCTCGCATTTAAGCCGAACATCACTCCCTCAAAGAGACCGGTCAAATATATAATGCATATATGGCCGTCAAATTGACAAAACCTCTAGTAAGAGTAACGTCAAAGTCTCTGAGAGAAAGCGTCCCGAAATACGCCCTTAGTAAAGGATACTTACTTTCAAAAATACGGACAGCTAGGTAGTCCAGACCCTAGTAAGGGATCACTACTTAATGACGAGTGTTGCTCCCTCAAGGAAGCCGGCTAAAACATTATTTGAACATGTATCTCACGCTCGCCCATCAACTTCAGCAGGCTCAGCCAAGGCTGGCCGCTCTCCCTCTTGGACTTCAGCTCCTCTTCAATATACGATTGAGCTAAGCCCAAGAACGGGGGGATAATAGAAGCCTATAGGACGAGCTAAGGAGAGCAGGTCGTCCAAAAACCAGGATGGCCCAAGACGAAGATGGCCCCAGGAAGGTGACCGTCTAAGAATGGACGTTCTCCTTCATTGGGTGACCCTCGTCCAAAAATTGGAGGCCAATCCCAGACGAAGGTGGCCCCAAGAAGGTGACCGTCCAAGTATGGACGTTCTCCTTCATTGGTTGACCCTCGTCCAAAAATTGGAGGCCAATCCCAGACGAAGGTGGCCCCAAGAAGGTGATCGTCCAAGTATGGACGTTCTCCTTCATTGGGTGACCCTCGTCCAAAAATTGGAGGCCAATCCCAGACGAAGGTGGCCCCAAGAAGGTGATCGTCCAAGTATGGACGTTCTCCTTCATTGGGTGACCCTCGTCCAAAAATTGGAGGCCAATCCCAGACGAAGATGGCCCCAGGAAGGTGACCGTCCAAGTATGGACGCTCTCCTTCATTGGGTGACCCTCGTCCAAAATTGGAGGCCAATTCCAGACGAAGATGGCCCCAAGAAGGTGATCGTCCAAGTATGGACGTTCTCCTTCATTAGGTGACCCTCGTCCAAAATTGGTAATCGTTCAATCCTAGACGAAGATGGAAATCGTTCAATCCTGGGGTGGCAATCCCAGACGAGCCTCTTTTGGTACTTAGATGCATATGCAATTATCAAAGGCTCTAAATATTATAGACCGTCCAATAATATCAGGACGAGTCACATTTTTACTTCCGACTGCTCAGGACGAAGGTGATATTATACTTAGTCAAAATTAGAATTCAGAAAGATAAAAGGCAGGAAGTTGGCAAAAATATTCTTTCATATATAATTGGTAAAGAATTACAACGTAAGAGCTGAAGAGTTAAAGATACAGCAGCGAACAAGCTAAGAAACATGAAAATAAACCTAAGCTTAGGCTTCGTCTTCAGAGCGGGTTTCTTGGTCGTCTTTTGGGGTCTCCATCTCAGCAGCAGCCTCGTCGTCTGACTCTTCAAACTCCGGAGGTTCCTCGGCGCATACCATAGCCCGATGAACGCTCTCTTGATACTCCAGACGACGAACGAAGCTGGGGACCTCGGCTTCCTCAGCTAGCATCCCAAAGGCTTTGACGGCCCAGTCCTTGGTCGTTTTGACGACTTGTTTCAACCCTTCCTTGGCATCATCGAAGGACTTGGCCGCCTCCTTTTCCAGACGGGTAGTCTTTGCCCTTAGGTGCATGTTCTCTCTTCTCAGCTCAGCGCAGCAATAAGAGCGACATCCCTTTCGCCTTTCAACTCAGCAGAGAGAGCGTCTATGATCATCTTTAGACGATCCTGCTCGGAATATAGCTGGTTGATTTTAACAAGGTGATTCTTGTTCTCAGACTCCAGGAGTGCCGATCTCTTCTCCAAGGCCTCCAGCGACTGGCGATGAAGGGTGTTGGCCATCTCGATGTCGTGAATGGCTTTGTCCCCGGCCGTTGTAGCTTGGTGGACGAGGTGCTTATTTTCCTTTCTAAGCTCCCTCGCCCAATCTTCAGTTAGCATGCTGCGAGCCAGAAGCTGGGGCAAGGAAAACAAGTCAAGATATTAGACGATTTACAAAGTGAAAATTTATACAAGTATAAAACAAGGCAGTCATAAAGCATTACCTCGGCAGCAAGCTGAGACATGTAGCCCACATGCCCGGCGGACGCTCCCCGTAATCCCTTGATGTAGGATTCAGGGAAGCATTTGAAGAGCTCCTGCTTCAGCCGCTCTTTCTCCAGCCTTGACATTTTGGCGAAGGCGGAGAGAGGACTCCTCGTCCGAGTCGGCCAGTGGGAGGAGTTGGGGGAATAGCAGGGCCTTTGCCCTTATCTGAAAGAGGGGGAGAGTCAGTTATCTTGATAGGGAAGACGATGGCTTGTCTATTGGACGGACTCATGGACCGTCCACCGACCCGCATCGTCCTAACTATGTTGGGGTAATACGACTCACCAGACGAAATTGATGCCGTCCTAACAGCTAGAGGCATCCGTGTCACCGTTTTGCCACCGAGCCGCCGAACCCCGGATAGTTCTCGGCAAGAAGCATCAGATCCCGGTGCAACCAAAGCCAAGGCGGACTCTGGGTTGACCTCGGCAGAATCGGCCGGCAAAATGCAGAGTGGCACAGCTGCGTGTGCATCCCTTTCCTCCTCGGCCGATCCGGCAGTCGAAGGCTCCCTCTTAAGAGCCTTGGCTTGTGGAGGAGGCATTCTTTTCTCCCCACTCTCGGCAGCAGGAGCCGCCTTATCCGCCCTCTTCCTTGTAAAGCCCTTAGGCTTCTTCGCTGAAGGCTGGTCAGCGGCTGTAGTGGGCCTCTTCTTGGACGAGGACGACTTCCCAGGTGGAAGCTTGTTTGTAGGAGCATTTTTTCGCAAAAAGTAAAGGCATCGGATTGATCGTTCCAAAAAATAAAAAATAACTACTATTGCAAAAATCCAGACGAGTATGGCCCCAAGAAGGTGACCGTCCAAGTATGGACGTTCTTCTATGGCTGACCCTCGCCCCAAAATTGGATGCAAAAATCCAGACGAGTACGGTCCCGAAGAGGCGACCGTCCAAGTCTGGACGATCTCTTTCCTTGGCTGACCTTCGTCCAAGATTTGGTGCAAAACTCTTGGACGAGAATGGCCCCAAGAAGGTGAACGTCCAAGTCTGGACGTCCTCCTTTTTTTTTTTTTTTTTTGTGTGGCTCTCGTCCAAGAATTGGGCACCAACTCTTGGACGAGCATGGCCCCAAGAAGGTGAACGTCCAAGTCTGGATGTCCACCTTCTTTGGGTGACTCTCGTCCAAAAATTGGACACTATCTCTTGGACGAGCATCGCCCCAAGAAGGTGAACGTCCAAGTCTGGACGTCCTCCTTCTTTGGGTGACTCTCGTCCAAAAATTGGACACTATCTCCTAGACGAGCATGGCCCCAAGAAGGTGACCGTCCAAGTCTGGACGTTCTCCTTCTTTGGGTGACTCTCGTCCAAGAATTGGTTCTTGGACACCAATTCTTGGACGAGCAAGACACCAAGAAGGTGACCGTCCAAGTCTGGACGTTCTCCTTCTTTGGGTGACTCTCGTCCAAGAATTGGTTCTTGGACACCAATTCTTGGACGAGCAAGACACCAAGAAGGTGACCGTCCAAGTCTGGACGTTCTCCTTCTTCGGGTGACCCTCGTCCAAGAATTGGATACCAATTCTTGGACGAGCATGGTCCCAAAGAGGTGACCGTCCAAGTCTGGACGTTCTCCTTCTTTGGGTAACTCGTCCAAGAATTGGATACCAATTCTTGGACGAGCGTGGCCCAAGGAGGTGACCGCCCAAGTCCGGACGCTCTCCTTCCCGGGATGACCCACGTCCAAGAATTGGATGCCAATTCCGGACGAGCTCATATGGTCCTCAAAAAAAAAAAAAAAAAAAAAAAAAAATTAATTACCAATGTTTCCGCCCTTTTTTCGGCGCTGCTCTTTGCATACTCCTTCCACAGATTATCTGTAAATTGGGACATGCTGATTTCCCCCGTCCAAGATGGTTTGAGGCGTTGTCTGGCCGAGTCTGAAAATACAAAAGAAAAAATATGTGTGTTCGTCATATGAGTTATGGACGAAGAGTTTTACTTGGATGATTTTAAATATACCTTTATCCTCGCCCAACCGCAAGCCGGCAGCGACCAAGAAGTCGTCTTGGTAAAACATTTCCTTAAAGGGTATCCAGTTAGACGGTCCCTTAAAAGATCGCGGCCGGGTCCGGAGTACTCCTTCACTCGAAGTACTCCACCACCTCCTCGTCAAATTCGTCCTCCGGCTCCAGCCCAAGACCGCTTCCGTCCGGTATTAGTGACGGATCTATTATAATATCTGTAGCTCTCTGTGACATAGTCGTTGGGCGCCCGTAAAAAGATGAAATCGGCTTTCCAATCGTGCATCTTTGACGATTTCCCCCAAGCCGTCATGAAGCTCCGGACGGTTGCCGATGCCGAGCCATGCTCCGTCCATAGCCCCAGTACCTTAGACGCATAATGGATATGGGTAAAGGCTTCAAGGGAAAGGGCTAGGCCGCGTAGCTCGCATGACGGCAATAAATGTCAAGATGTTGTGCCAAGCGTTTGGTGCCACCTGGTTATGGCCGATGTGGTAGTGTCTGCAAAGCACTTGTTCTACGAAGTCGTGAAGAGGAAACCTCAATCCAAGCATCTAAGGCTAGTTTATAGACGGCGAAATGGCTCCCCGGGAGCACTCGGGATCGTCGCGTCGTTATTAGGAATGACAAAGGAGAAGCCCGGCATGGGCATGAAAGACGACAAGAAATTAGGGTCTGGTCCTAGTTTCTCTAACCACTTACGGTTAACTCAAATGAAGCCAGGATCAGAAAGGGGACCTAAACGTTTTCTAATCTCTGACGAGGTGGTAGAGGCCTCGTCTGATTCTTCGGCAGCCTCAGGATCGCTACCATTATTACCTTCGCCGATCTCCTCCGTATCGGCGTCCCGACCGGAAGTACCGGGTCTCGGTTTTATTTCGAAGTCTCGCATCATGGTCAAACGGAGGCCTGTCCAAAGACTGAGCACTTTGGACCTCTCTTGCCTCATCCGGCACTCGTCCAGCCGATTCCTCCATATCCGAGCTATTTGATGGAATTATTGCTTTTCGTCTTAGACGGGCCGTTTGCTTGACGCGCGCCGGATTACCCCGCAGGTAAAGACCGGGTCGTCGATTGTAATACTGTATTTTTGGAGTTATTTTGCTATAAATAAGAACATATAAAGTAGAAGTGAAAGTAAAGTATAGTATAGTTAAGTAAGCCTACAGTTATAATTTAAATATACAACCTACCTTGGTACCTAATTATATTCTAATTCGGTTTTATTAAGTAAGTCATAATTCGATTTGGAAACGAATCCTAATAAACTAAGGTTTCTCACTATAAAAAGGAAGAGAGGAAAAAAAAATTTAATAAGAGAACCCTAAATTTACTTCACCGTTTTCTTTATTTTACCACAAGAAGATTTTTTCTCCTCTCTTTTCCTTCCCAGGTTTGTTCTCCTCCTCCCTCAAAGATTTTATTTTTCGTCTCCTCGTCACCGCCTTCCCCTCGTCGCCACGTGCGTGAGTGCTCGAGTGTGTGTGTGCGAGTGAGTGCGAGGGTCGAGGCGAGTAGTGGTGCGCGCGGTGTGCGTGGGTGTTCGAGGGTGTGTGCGAGTGAGTGAGTCGAGGCGAGCAAGTGTGGTCGTGCGAGTAGCGACGAAGGCGGGGGTGGCGAGCGCTAGGCGTGCGGTGGTGTGCGGTCGAGGCTCGAGTGCGGTGGTGTGCGGTCGAGGCTCGAGTGCGGTGGTGTGCAGTGCGTCGGGGCGGGGACGTGTGGTGCGTGCGTGGGCTCGAACCTTCGAGCGTGGTGGCGTGTGGCTGGTGTTGCGGCCGGATTCCTTCAATACGTCGCGGTGATCGTCGCCGGCGAAGTCTTCTAGAAAAAAAAAAAATTTTCTTTTCTACTCTAAATTAATTCATATAATCCGATTTCTTTGTTATTCTTTGATTAAATTTGGTTAAGTTTGATGATTTTTAAATGAAGTAAAGAAAAGAAAAAAATCAGATTTGTGATTATACTCATAATTCTTATGATGATTTTTGGTTCTCAATTCTATTTTTATTATACTTATGGATATTGGGTAAAGTTGTGATTTTAAATAAAGGTACATATTATGAACTAAAGGAAATCGGATTTATAGTACACTACTAGTTCCTACTTTGATTTTAGTTTCTTCAATTCCGAGTTTATAGTTCTTTTATATATGTACCTATTTAAGTTGTTACTATACACAAAGTGGTATAAAAGTTAAGAAAAATCAGATTATTAGTTATAGTTAGAATATTATAATGGCTTTGTTATTCAAATCGATTTTAGTAGTATTGGATATAAGGATTTAAATGGAGATTGGTAAAGGTACTATGATATTAAACTAACAAAAATCAGCTTTGCCCACTATTATTGGTTCTTAAAAGGCGTTAAGTTCAATAGAATTATGGGAGAAAAGAAAGTTAATGAACAACAAGATTACTTATTTTTATACTCAAATACTAAGTCTTATATAATTAGTCACGTGTTATATGTTAATAATATCAAGGACTTAGATGAAGTATTTTTATTATTCGATTAGGTCCCAATTTCATAAGCGGAACGTTTTAATAGTCGCAAAGATTCTTCATTACAAGGTACGTACGCGTACTAGTTCGGTTCGATATATTAGTATCATGTTAGGTTGTGATTGTCATATTGGAACCTAGAATCATGATAGGGAACCGTGGTTGATTATGATTGATGGGATTGTTTGGTAACATGAAATCAATTGGAAATCTGTATGTATTTCCTTGTTGTATGACTTGTGAGTTGAAATGAGTTATTATTGGTATGCGTAATTCTATCGCATTACAAGCATGAAATGAGAATTGGATTGAAAGCATATGATTTATTGTTGTAACAAGGATGTTGCAAGGGATTGCTTTAATTAGAGAATTTGAGCAATGTATATAAGAATTTAACGATTATATGTTCGATGTTGTATGAATGAATATTATTAAGAAGGATATTGGCGATAACTTGTAGTTGGACTCCCTACAAGTAATGAACAATGGGGGAGTGTTTGACTTGTTCTACACTCCTACGAGCCTCTGTGACGACGGTAGTGTCCTTATAAATTTTGATAACTCAGTAGGCGGAAGGTTGTACGATCTTGGGGGTATGCATACTAAGGTGATGGATGTGGAACGAACGAAACGTGTTTACATTCCATCTAATAGACCAGTTGTCTATTAAGGATTGATAGCCCGTATGATTCTAGTAAGATGACGGTGCCCGTTCGCTGCCAACTAAATAAAAAGTAAAGAATGTAGTGCTATGGTAGTATATGTGTAGGAATGATCCTTGTTATCCTGTTTATGCTTTGTATGCCCTTTTGCTTTACTATGTACTCGGCATAGGCGATTGTGTGTTATTGTGTTGTTTGTTGACCTGTGATGAACCATTGATGCTTCAATGGGGAGCAGACTAGGTGTGCTGGTGTTGCTGCATGAGTTTGGCATACAGGGGATATTTCTGGGTTATACGCTTTTAAATGTTTTATGGAACTTATAGAACAATTAGTATGAATAATTAATGGTTTGAATAAAAAGGGGTCTATGGTGATTCCCGAGTTGTAATTTGAAGTTAATGTTTTATTTCCGCTGCAATGTAGTTTTATAAAGGAGTTGTTGATATTTTGATTTTATCTTGCCTTGCTTTCACCGCGGCGGTAACACTCAGTCGGTGCAACGTAGTCGTAGACGGGTATGGATTTTGGGGGTGTTACAAACGGTCATCGAGCCAAAGTTCCTATTTTTGAAAGATGTTTTAAAAGATTTTAAAATGGGTAGTATGGGATAAGAGCATGTAGATTACTTTTGGTGCATTAAATCATAGGAATGATTTTATTTGTCTCGCCTTTCTTGCCTTTATTTGTCGATTATATGAAATGTGGTGTGGTTGCTTGATTGAATTGGTGAAAGGTTCTTTTGAGTCTTTAAAATGTGAATAGAGTAGGAGGATATACGAGGATAGTGGTTGAAGGCACTAAAATTCGATAGTAAAATATTTTAATTGCCTAGAATTTTAAGGTATTGAACTAAAACCTTATTTCGAATATTTTAGAAAAGAATCATATAAATTGTCATAAATATTTTGAACTCGAGATTCTAAAATTCAAAGTAATCGTTTTACCTATTATATATGTTTATATATAATGTATACTTAAAAACCTTAAATTCACAAAACTTAGACTATTTTCCTTCTTTAAATTCGAGATGGTTTACGACATAGGTCCTAAGGAATACCCGATGAAACACCGAATAGCGGAAGATTGGGACATCGGGCCCAAAGATGAGAGGCTGCTATGGAGTATAGGACCTTACGGGGAGATACTAGACTAAAGACGAAATGGAGAAAATATATTTTATGTTGCAGCGTCCCTAAGGAGGAACCTTACCTTTTCGTACACCGTAGATATGGGGATATATGGACGGAAAATGGAAATTTTAATAGGGTCAAACACACTTCTGGAACCAATACCTTCCTACTGTAGGACATTTCATTGCGATCTTAAATACGTGAAAATGAATGGAAAATTCGTGAGAAAAGAAGTTGGGAGCCCTCTACCTCATCACCTTTAGTTCGAGGAACCTATCATGTGGGGAAAGCTCGGGAATTAATGTGAATTCGAGAACCCTAGAGTTAAATCCGGCCGCAAGCGTCCTCTAGAGCTGCAAAAGAGCTAGGTACCAAACTTTTGAGGATGAGTTCATACCCGAGAACCACATAGCGCCAAACCTCGAAGCTGTATCTACATTTCGATGATGAGGGGAATAATAGGACATTCATCGCAGTGATTGGGGAAGATAATGCTGAACCTATACTCGACTTGGGAAATGAAGAAGAGGGAGATCCCAATGAGAATGAGCCTTGAAGAGGATCCGATTGAGGAAAATGACCAGAAGCGAAGAAGAGCCCATAGAAGAAGAACCTGCGGAGGAGGAACCTCCGGAGGAGGAACCTCTGGAGGAAGATGAGCCTATCGAGGATGACGAGTCTTCGAGGACGAAGCGACATGGAGGAAGGAATAGAAAATCCTAATTCGGATGACGAAGCTCACCATTATAGTCCTTAGTTTCTTTTGATTATATAATTAGGATTAGAATATTATTTTATTCGTTTATTTCGGTTTTAATAAGGCTTGCATGAAGTAGCAAATTAGTATTCGTTTATTATTTTATTTATTCATATTATGTTTTCCTTGAAAACAATAAGTTTTACCTTTTTCAATAATAATACAACGGTTTTATTCTTTTATTTGATGTAACGTCTTATTTGAGATGTTTATATTGCAAGTCAATAGAGACTTAATGATTGTTCGCAATAAAGATGTGTTATATAAATGTGCCAATGTGTATTAGTTAAATAAATAAACGACTATGTGCATGTTGAAACAACCGTTGTGTCATTTTTGCGTAGAATGGTCCGTCGAGGGCACGCCCGATACCTCTCGAATGTCGAGCAATCGATTCGTGATCTAGTTCGGATCACGGCTAACCTAGCCCGGGGTCATAACCGGGATGGGGACTTGTCTCGAAAAGGTTGCCCGTAGGAACCCACCAATACGAATGGGAAGGGGGCCCGAGGAGCTGGAAAATGGGTTGGGGAGTTTGATAAGTTGTTCTTTACCCTCTCCCGTCCGGATGATAAGATCGTGCCCTTAGAAGCTATTACCTTGGGGGATGCTCACTTTTGGTGGACCCAAGCTAAGGACAACCTCCTTAAACAACCGACTTTGGGTCGGAAACCTTAAGAAAGCCCCGAGGGATAAGTATTACCCTCCATACCTCAAGAAGCGAAAGCCCGGGAGTTTATGATGCTAGAACAAGGGAACCCGTCTGTTGAGGAGTATTATCACAAATTCATTGAGTTGATGAGATTTGCTCCGAAATTGCCCCTTTGAGGAAGCTAAGGCCTCACGTTTTGAGTTAGGACTCGCCCTTGACCTGCGGGGGAGGCGGGGAGATACTTTCACCTCGTTGGACCATGTCTTTGGCAAAGTTGCCCACCTATATGCCATAAGGAAACGAGAGGAAGGGGGTAAACAAGGGGAGAAAAGAAAGGAGAATCCAAACCCGAGGTTCAAAGGTTTGAAAAGAAGCACCATGGGAACCAAAGCAACCAAACCTTCCAACGAAACTTTGGTAAGGGACCCAACAACAACAACACTCAACATAATAATAACAATAACCGCAGCAATAACACCGATAACCGCGGACTGAGCGTGTGTATAGGTGTAAGAAGTGCCCAAACAACCATCTGGGCGAGATTGCGAGGGTAACAAAGTGGAGTGTCGTGAATGTGGGAAACTGGGGCATAGGGCGTATGAGTGCTACTCGAAGAACAAGGTTAACCCTAATGGTCGAAGAAAGGGAACTATGGAGACAAGCCTAGAAATGGGAATGGAAATGGTGGAAATGCCTACCATGGGTCGGGGAACTCTAATTATTCCAAACCACCAACTAATGCAAACAATCGGGCACCATCCGGGAATCGGGTGACCAACAGCAATGATAATAAGGGCAAAGGGAAGTTGTATATGATGACGGCTAGTGAAGAAGAAGCTCAAGAGATGTGGTCCGGTATTTTTTCTATTAACTCAATTCCTGTTAAAGTATTGTTCGATTCTGGCGCATCTTTGTCTTTTATTGGCCATACAAGCTGTTAGAACTCTAGCTTGGTTGAGTCCGAGTCAATTTCTATGCCTATAATTATTCCGTCGGGGATCTTGTTACTTGCTCTAAGAAATTCTGAATGTCTTCTTTGGAAATAGGGGAGGGCTTCTTTCCTTCCGATCTAATAGAGTTTAATTTATCGACCTAGACATCATTTTGGGGATGGATTGGCTTGGGAAGTACAAAGCTAGGATAGGCTGTATGCACGAAAGTGGAAATGAGAGATCCTTCGGGGAAAAGGGTGTCGTATAGGAGAATACCTCGAGAACCTGGGATTAAGGTAATCAATGCCTTGCAACTTAAGGGTTATATGAGCAAAGGATGGCCTCTATTTATGTGTTCGTGAGAAGGGTTGAGGATGATCCATTAAAACCGAGGATGTGTCTATAGTTAGCGAATTTGGGATGTTTTTCTGAAGAAATACCGGTATGCCGCCAAGGAGAGATGTAGAGTTCACTGTTGACTTAGTACAGGCTGGACCTATCTCAAAGGCCCCATACCGAATGGCTCCAGAGAAATGAATGAGTTGAAAAACCGGCTAGAAGAACTACTAGAGAAAGGGTACATCGGACCTAGTATGTCACCATGGGGAGCTCCTGTCTTATTTGTGAAGAAGAAGGATGGTAGTTTGAGGTTGTGTATAGACTACCGTGAGTTGAACAATGTCACGTGAAAAACAAATATCGTTACCTAGGATAGATGACTTGTTTGACCAACTTCGGGGTGCGGGATGTTCTCCAAAATAGATTTAAGGTCTGGTTACCATCGGTTGAGGATTGCTGACCAAGATATACCTAAAACGCCTTGGACTAGGTATGGACACTATGAGTTTACGTCATGCCTTTTGGGTTAACCAATGCACTTGTTTTTATGGACCTCATGAATAGGATTTTTCGACCCTACCTCGATAAATTCGTAGTCGTGTTCATAGACGATATATTGATCTATTCAAGAAACAAGGAGGAACATGAGGGACATTTGAGGCTTATTTTTACGACACTTAGGGAGAACCTGTATGCAAAGTTTTCAAAGTGTGAGTTCGGTTGGAAAAGGTGTCATTTTTGGGACATTTCGTCTCTAAGGAGGGTGTGTCGGTAGATCCCGCAAAAATAAAAGTTGTGAGTGAATGGCCTACCCCAAAGAATGTCACGGATATAAGGAGTTTCTTGGGTTTAGCGTTATTATAGGAGATTTGTGAAAGACTTTTCGAAGATCGCAAAACCCATGACTACCTTGATGAAGAAAGATTACAAGTTTAACGGATTGACGATAGTGAGAAAGCCTTTCAAACACTCAGAGAGATTAACCTCACTGTTCTAGCCTTGCCTAACGGGGATGAGGGATATGATGTCTATAGTGATGCGTCAAAGAATGGGTTGGGTTGTGTTCTTATGCAAAATGGGAAAGTTATAGCTTATGCGTCCGTCAATCGAAACCATATGAGGTTAATTACCCAACACATGACCTAGAGTTGGCCGCAATTGTCTTTGCCTTAAAAATATGGAGACATTACCTTTACGGGGTGACTTGCCGAATTTTCACCGATCACAAAAGCCTCAAATACATCTTCACCCGAAAGACCTTAATATGCGGCATGAGATGGTTAGAGCTCATTAAGGACTATGACTTAGATATTCAATACCATGAGGGTAAAGCAAACGTTGTTGTGATGCATTGAGTCGTAAATCTAGCCATAGCCGAACACCTTGGTAGTTTGACAAACTTTGTGAAGAATTCTCTAAACTCCAACTTGAGGTGGTTCATGAAGGGGAAGTGGAAAAGTTATTGAGTGCCCTAACCATTCAACCCAACTTCCTAGATGAAATAAGAGAGGTCGCTGGGGATGTGAAACTTGAGCGGTCAAAGCAAAACTTAAGGAGGGAAGCGAAGGGTTTGAAATCCGGGAGGATGGAAGTATGCGCTACAAGGGTCGGTGGTGTGTACCGCAAAATGTGAGGAGTTGAAGCAAAAGATAATGAGTGAAGGTCATAATACGAATTATTCCGTCCACCTGGGGGGATAAGCTATATAAGGACCTCAAAAGATGTTTTGGTGGCCTGGGATGAAGAGGGCGTGAGTTTGTTTTCAAGTGTCGACGTGTCGAAGGTAAAGAGTGAACACAAGAGACCTCAAGGGAAAATTCAACCTCTTGACATTCCAACATGGAAGTGGGATTCGATATCCATGGACTTCGTCGTAGCCTTACCTAGGAGTCGGGAGGTAATAACACAATATGGGTGATAGTGGACCGATTGACCAAAACTGAAGGTTCTACCCATGAAAGACACGTGGAGTATGGAATCCCTAGCCAAAGCATATGTTAAGCATGTCATTCGCCGCACGGGTACCCACGAGTATAGTGTCGATCGGGATTCGCGATTCCTTTCGAATTTCTGGAAAAGGTCCGGAGGCATTTGGTAGTGAGTTATTAATGAGTACGGCCTTTCACCCGGCTAGGATGGTCAAACGGAAAGAACAATCCGGACCTTGGAAGACATGTTAAGAGCTTGTGCCTTAGAATATCGGGGATCTGGGAAGACCATTTAGACCTCATAGAGTTCTCATATAACATTATCATGCTAGTATCAAAATGGCTCCATTTGAAGCGTTGTATGGGAGAAAGTGTCATCCTTTATTTGGAACGATATTAGTGAGACGTGGTGTTAGGTCCTGAAATGATTCAAGAGCGTTGATCAAGTGCGAGTCATTCAAGACAAGATTAGGGCTGCACGGACGGGCGAAGTCCTATGCGGATCGAAGCGGGGAAGAGAACTATGAAGTTGGTGAAAAGTTTCTGAAAGTGTCTCCAATGAAAGGAGTGATGATTTGGGAAGAAAGGGAAACTAAGCCCTAAGTTCATAGGACCATATCGATTTTGGCAGAGTAGGCAAGTGGCTTATCGCTTAGGTTTGCCAACGAGTTAGAAAGGGTTCACAACGTGTTTCACGTATCCCAACTTCGGAAATACGTACCGACGAGTCGCATGTCCTAGAACCCGAAAACGTCGAGTTAGACGAATCCTTGTCCTATGAGGAAAACCCATCAAGATCCTAGACAACAAGGTGCGTAGTACGAGGAATAAAGACGTCAAAATCGTGAAGGTGTTGTGGAGAAATCGGAATCCGAAGAAGCCACATGGGAAGCAGAGGATGCGTGCGTCGAAGTACCCCGAGCTTTTTCAAGAGGTAGGCGAGTTACGAGGACGTAACTTTTCTTTTAAGGGGGAAGAATGCGATAGAATTTCGCGCTTCCCTAAAGCTTGCTTAAGTTGTTATTTATGTGTATTATTGTTTATGTGAATTGCGAAAACGAGAAAACGCTTGTTAAAATTTTGGGACTTAGAGCGCGAAAGTTCGTCGTTAAGATGGCAACCTCAAAGTTTCGGGACGAAACTTTCTTTAGGGAGAAGCTGTAATACTCCGTATTTTTGGAGTTATTTTGCTATAAATAAGAACATATAAAGTAGAAGTGAAAGTAAAGTATAGTATAGTTAAGTAAGCCTACGGTTATAATTTAAATATACAACCTACCTTGGTACCTAATTATATTCTAATTCGGTTTTATTAAGTAAGTCATAATTCGATTTGGAAACGAATCCTAATAAACTAAGGTTTCTCCACTATAAAAAGGAAGAGAGGAAAAAAAAATTTAATAAGAGAACCCTAAATTTACTTCACCTTTCTTTTATTTTACCACAAGAAGATTTTTCTCTCCTCTCTTTTCCTTCCCAGTTTTCTCCTCCTCCCTCAAAGATTTTATTTTTCGTCTCCTCGTCCCCGCCCTTCCCTCGTCGCCACTGTGCGTGAGTGCTCGAGTGTGTGTGTGCGAGTGAGTGCGAGGTCGAGGCGAGTAGTGGGCGCGCAGTCGTGCGTGGGTGTTCGAGGTGTGTGCGAGTGAGTGAGTCGAGGCGAGCAAGTGTGGTCGTGCGAGTAGCGACGAAGGCGGGGTTGTGCGAGCGCCGTAGGCGTGCGGTGGTGTGCGGTCGAGGCTCGAGTGCGGTGGTGTGCGTCGAGGCTCGAGTGGTGGTGTGGTGCGTCGAGGCGAGGACGTGTGGTGCGTGCGTGGGCTCGAACCTTCGAGCGTGGTGGCGTGTGGCGGTGTTGCGCGGATTCCTTCAATACGTCGCCGGTGATCGTCGCCGGCAGTCTTCTCGGTAAAAAAAAAAAAAAATTTTCTTTTCTACTCTAAATTAATTCATATAATCGATTTCTTTGTTATTCTTTGATTAAATTTGGTTAAGTTTGATGATTTTTAAATGAAGTAAAGAAAAGGAAAAAATCAGATTTGTGATTATACTCATAATTCTTATGATGATTTTTGGTTCTCAATTCTATTTTTATTATACTTATGGATATTGGGTAAAGTTGTGATTTTAAATAAAGGTACATATTATGAACTAAAGGAAATCGATTTATAGTACACTACTAGTTCCTACTTTGATTTTAGTTTCTTCATTTCCGAGTTTATAGTTCTTTTATATATGTACCTATTTAAGTTGTTACTATACACAAAGTGGTATAAAAGTTAAGAAAAAAATCGATTATTAGTTATAGTTAGAATATTATAATGGCTTTGTTATTCAAATCGATTTTAGTAGTATTGGATATAAGGATTTAAATGGAGATTGGTAAAGGTACTATGATATTAAACTAACAAAAATCAGCTTTGCCCACTATTATTGGTTCTTAAAAGGCGTTAAGTTCAATAGAATTATGGGAGAAAAGAAAGTTAATGAACAACAAGATTACTTATTTTTATACTCCGAAATACTAAGTCTTATATAATTAGTCACGTGTTATATGTTAATAATATCAAGGACTTAGCTAAGTATTTTTATTATTCGATTAGGTCCCAATTTCATAAGCGGAACGTTTTTAATAGTCGGCAAAGATTCTTCATTACAAGGTACGTACGCGTACTAGTTCGTTCGATATATTAGTATCATGTTAGGTTGTGATTGTCATATTGGAACCTAGAATCATGATAGGGAACTGTGGTTGATTATGATTGATGGGATTGTTTGGTAACATGAAATCAATTGGAAATGTATGTATTTCCTTGTTGTATGACTTGTGAGTTGAAATGAGTTATTATTGGTATGCGTAATTCTATCGCATTACAAGCATGAAATGAGAATTGGATTGAAAGCATATGATTTATTGTTGTAACAAGGATGTTGCAAGGGATTGCTTTAATTAGAGAATTTGAGCAATGTATCTAAGAATTTAACGATTATATGTTCGATGTTGTATGAATGAATATTATTAAGAAGGATATTGGCGATAACTTGTAGTTGGACTCCTACAAGTAATGAACAATGGGGGAGTGTTTGACTTGTTCTACACTCCTACGCAGCCTACTGTGCGACAGTAGTGTCCTTATAAATTTTGATAACTCAAGTAGGTGGAAGGTTCGTACGATCTTGGGGGTATGCATACTAAGGTGATGGATGTGGAACGGAACGAAACCGTGTTTACATTCCATCTAATAGACCAAGTTGTCTATTAAGGATTCAAGAGCCCGTATGATTCTAGTAAGATGACGGTGCCCGTTCCGCTGACTAAATAAAAAGTAAAGAATGTAGTGCTATGGTAGTATCATGTGTAGGAATGATCCTTGTTATCCCGTTTATGCTTTGTATGCCCTTTTGCTTTACTATGTACTCAGCATAGCCGATTGTGTGTTATTGTGTTGTTTGTTGACTGTGATGAACCATTGATGCTTCAATGGGGAGCGACTAGGTGTTGGTGTTTTGCATGAGTTTGGCATACGGGGATATTTTGGGTTATACGCTTTTAAATGTTTTATGGAACTTATAGAACAATTAGTATGAATAGTTAATGGTTTGAATAAAAAGGGGTCTATGGTGATTCCCGAGTTGTAATTTGAAGTTAATGTTTTATTTCCGCCGAATGTAGTTTTATAAAGGAGTTGTTGATATTTTGATTTTATCTTGCCTTGCTTTCACCGGCGTAACACTCCGAGTCGTGCAACGTAGTCGTAGACGGTATGGATTTTGGGGGTGTTACACCGACTTTCTCGGCCAAAACTATGAAAAAATATGTACTCGGCCAGAAGAGGCCCAACTCTAGAATGTGCCGAAGAAGAAGTATCGGTTCTAGGGTCAAGACAAGCTCTTGGTCGGCTAGGATTATTTGACGAAGATGATTCCATTTTATTGATTTTCTAAGAAAAAATAAAGAATAAAGAAGAATAAAAGGATCAAAGAAACGATACCGCTAAGAACGTCCGGGAAATTCGGTGAAGGATGCTGGACGATTTCTAGAAAATTGCGATCTCTCTCTCTCTAGAAAAATTTGTTCGAGGTGTTAAATAATTGAATGTTTTCACACCAAGGATATTTATAGAGAAATAAGAAACTCGTTCTGGCCGGTCAAGAATGACCGAAAAGGGAGTCCCACGGTCTAATATGACCGGTATAACACATGAAAGGGCACGTCATTTCCTTCATTTTGAATACACTACCTTCTGTATAACGGGCCGTAACCGTCAGACGGGCCAACAAAAAGCTACCTTGGGTAAAAGGGCATTAACCGTCAGATGGGCCAACAGTGAAAGCCCTTTTAGGGGCAAATGTTGTAGCCTAACATCTACGGCTCCCTTAACGACACATGGGCTCATCAGAGCCGTACACGTGTCATCCTAATTAAAATAAAAACAAGGCTTAATCTCTGGGCTATACTCAGTTGGGTAAAAGGATTGAATTTATGGCCCAATAGTCAGAGCCCAGCAGTGCCAAATGGCTGAAGGAGAGTGGTTAATAGACATCCCCAGTCATGTTCTGCCACGTGTCATGATCTGATTCCTCAGCCAATCAGAGGCCACTATTGTAAGTCAGTTTTTAAGGTTAGCTGTCAACTTGCTATCACTATAAATACCCCTGAAATCAGGAGAAAACACATTCAATGCAAACAGTGAAAAGTTACTCTGATAAAATTCTCTCTCACTTTCTCTTTCTATCTCTACTTTCTCTTACAACTCCTGATAACTGACTTAAGCATCGGAGGGGGAACCACCACCCAAACCTCCAGGGTGGGTCCCTTTGTGCAGGTTCGGGAGCGAAGCCAAGGCTAAGGATTAAGCTATAATTCAGGCATTGTTGCACAAGTCTCCATCTGAAGAACACTCAAGATACTAATTTACTTGCTCGACAAGGAAGCTAAGCCTACAGCTTACTTGTTGGACAAGTGGACAAAACAATTCATATGCATTTTTCGTCATTCTTTGGGGGAGATAGAATTTTTTTTTGTCTCCTACTTGTGTATTAGGAGATATATCATTAATGCCACGAGAAGGAAAACAAAACCGGCTATTAGGAATAAGTAGAACCTTGTTTTGCTAAAATCCTCCTCAAAATAAGAAGATGAAGATGGAGGACGGTTGTCGTCGGCGTGGAACATGTTGGCCGAAAACTGAGGAAGAAAAAAAAATTGTGAGTTTAGATAAAAGTTGGAAGAAGATAAGGGATGTGTGGTGAGAATGGGAATGGGTAATCCGCTTTTATAGAGGGTTATCTCTAACTGTGCAGTTCATCTACAGTAAAAAAAAAAAAAATACAATGTAATAAAATTTTAAGATCTCTTAATTGGCAAAGATATATTAGAGCAATTTATATGTACTAGATTGGTCTACTATTATGCATGTTAGTAAAATGGTGATTTAATATATGTAACTACAAATGCGAAAAAAAAGGAGATAGTAATACATAATTGTGCTCTGAATGCTTGTTTCCTGCATATATATAACATTATTGCACATATATGAGTCACTACTTTAACTTTTGCTTTTGCTTTATTTCTTTTAACAAGAGCCTCTGCTTTAGCATCCTTTAAAAGCAACGGCTTAGATTTTGATCTACTTTATAAAAGTAGATTCTCTCATGTATTATAAATAACCTCACCCTACATCAGTTTGGTATCAGAGTGAGTTTTTGTATTCACTCAATAGGGAAGGTTTTATGAAATAAAATCCCATGTTTTCTTTCTAAGTTTCCTTTCTTATAGCTAAGTAGCTTAGTAGTACTTATATAAACACAAAAAATCAAACACATCTTCCGCGGGAAGGTCTCCAGTTGTGCCATGGTATTCTAGGCCTTCCAGTTTAATAATTTTATCAATTCACTAGGCCGTCCATATAGGCGGTAAGTTCAAAAAATAATTAACTTGTCCATATAGGCGGTTCAAGAGCAAAAAAAAAAAAAAAAGAACATAAAATAAAATGTCCTTGCACTCCATGAAGGTGGTGTTATTATCAAATAATTTATTTTCTAGGTTAGTGGCATGGTGACATTTACTACTAGTTTCTTCCTGTTCATCCCTGTTTCTTTTATTACTTGGTGGAGGTTGATTTCAGTTGTTGTATAGGAGGGTTTGTTATATGTGTGTCTATGGATATGTATCTTGTGGGAAACCGGATAGCACTTCCAAGCACGTAGTAATACGCTATCCTACAAGAATATTACCAATCCACTAGAATCAACAAGGTTCACGGTAAACTCTTATGAGGTACGAAGAAGAAACTATGGAGTATGGTTGATGACAAACTACATACACTACAATGTGTTTGAATGTTGTGTTTTACAATGAACAAGGAGAGAAATCTAGAAATGAATCTCCTTAAGCAAGTATGAATGTTGTCTAACCCCATTCCATATGTGACATCTTCCTATATATACTAGGAAAGATTTACAGAAGAAAAGACTGAAATCATGCATCATTTCACACGAAGAGGCATGCATCATTTCACGAAACAAAGTGTCTCGTCAGTATGGTGCAGGCGCACTATACAACCAGGTGCGGCCACACCAAACTTCCTGACAATCAAAAGATTTTCGGAGGCAATGGTGCAGGCGACCAGTGCGCGGCACGCAGCAACGTGCGCGGCACACAGCTTCTCCGTGGCACACACCAGGCCCTGATCATCGAAGCTTCGCGTTGTCCTTCTTTTTCATCATGTTTCATCATACGCCACAACATCTGTAATCCCCCATAATTTTAAAGGATTTTATAAATATATTTTAGCATTTTTATATTTATATATTTTAGTTGAAATGATTTTATTATTTAAAGAAGGTTGACTATTTTAAAAGTCAAATGAAATTATTTTAAGGATTTAAGAAAGTTAAAAATATTTTAATTAGGCATGCTTTGAAAAAGGTTTGAAATACGATTTTGATTTGGAAAAGAAGTCTAAGTGGACTTGAGGAACCCAAATTCTAAGTAGATTAGGAGAAAGGAGTTATATTGATGTTAGGATTTCTAATTTACCAATCCTAGTCATCATCAAACTCTATTCAAACTAAATCTCCTTTTCCTAAGCCCAAAAGAAAACCCTACTTATAAATACCTTAGACCTAATTATTTTACCACACAAAAAAAAATTATTCTCTCTCTCCTCACACAAACAGCCGGCCATTATCTCTATTCCACGTGAGTTTTGGTTTTTCTTCCTCTCAAGTTTTCTTTCTTCTTCTTCAAGTAACGCTTTCTTCTTCGACAAGAAACGTCACTACACCTCCATAATCACAAGTGCGCCACTGCTGCAGGCGTCGCTGCTCTTCTTGGCCGGCGCATCCTTCCACTTTCTTCTTGTGTTGGTTTAATTCTTTTCTTCTTCCTCAAGTTTCAATTAAAAATCATATTTTTTATGTTTTATTTTCGTACTAATCATGATTAATAACTTTAATTTACTGTTTTAATGATTAATCATGGATTATATATATTATATATTATAAAAATAAAATTCAGATTTGTTTATTATTATTAGATTGAGGTTTTAATCATTAAAGCATGGATTTTTAGGGTGTTAATTATTAGAAAACCATAGTAGCATGTTGTATACTATGAGATTGGTTTAGATTATGAGTTTAAACATGTTTGCATATGTTTAAAGAGGGTTTTATGATTTTATAAGTTTCTGGAATTTCAGAAAAGATTTTTTTTAGGGAGTTTTAATAATTTTAATTACTAGTATGGTAGTGCTATGCTAGGAATTAAAAGTAATTGAAGTTTTGATAGTAAAATCAACTTTTGAATATGTTTAAAGGGGATTTTAAATATTTTAAAGTTGCTGTCTTTTTATTTAAGAGTATTGATTTTAGTTTATATTGATTTCTAGGAGGAGAATATTCTGTAGGAGACTTTTAAAGGGTTAAAAGTGGTCTGCCGACTAGTTTACACAAGGTACGTACATATGATTTAAGGAGGAAAAAGTTGTAGTATCATGTATAGGAACTCTATAAGTTCATATGTGATTTCTAGTCTGATTGATTTCTACATATTTTATGCATGTGAGCAAGCATGTTAATTATTAGAATTATTATGAGTAAAGAATTGTCATGTTTGTATGGATTTATTGATGCAAGCATGTGGATGGGAACTTTAATTATTAATTCACATGGGGGAATTAATATGTTATTAAGATTGATTCATGATTATTCATGTGTTCCCTTACAAGTATTATTTTCACTACTTTATGACGACTGTGGGCGTTATTTGGTAAGTTGATAAGTATGCCTTTTAAAGGTAAGTTTGATTGTTGGCTAGGATCAACAAATAAGAAAGTTGAGATTAAAAGAAAGTAAGTCTTGGGTTGTAAGTTGTGATCACTTATTAAATCCTAAGATAAAAGAAGTTCAGTTGTGAATGTTTGAATTGTATTTATGTGTTGCTTGTATATGTGTCATGGGAAGTAATAACTTGTAAAGAACGTAAAGTGTAACGAGGATGGTTATAGACTTTAGACTGGTGCACGTCTAGAGTTAGACATTAGGAGTTGGGGTACATGGTGAGCGAGCCATGGCTTTTTACAGGAGATGGATTGATCACCATCCCTTTTTCAGTTAGCAAAGGTTCCTCAATATCGCAGGTCATTTCTAGAATACGTGGTAGCTCCCGTATTTCGTCTTCGTAATGAAGGCATTAGTAGATAAGACAACTCAGGTCCAATAACTATTCCATTTGAGTAATAAAAAGATGTTTAGCATTTAGTTCAGTAAAGGTTATCTGCAGAATGTTATATGATTATATTATTATTTATCCCAGCATGTTATTTATTTAGTATCATGTTAGGAATGCTTATGTTTTAGTATGTAGTACTCAGCTTTGTTGATTACGTGCTTTGTTTGTGATTGTGATCATGGCTTTGCCTTATTGATCCTGTGATGACCCATATTGGTGAGCAGAGTCTTTAAAGCATTGACATTACAGGTTTGCAGATGATGAATCATTGGGAACCTGGGTGTGGAGAGAATGTGTAACCTAGTATATACTACTTTCTGCATTAGTAGGAATGTACTTTGTTAGGATTATTTGATAGACTTATTTAGAATGTTTTATTTTAAGGTACTTGCTTAATTATTTATTTATAATAAAGTTTAATGGTTAGTTTTGTTTTCCGCTGCAAAATTCTGAGTAAGCCGATACGTTATCACACGGGCGATAATACTTGGGTAATTCTCTAAGTTTTATATTATAAAGGTATTTCTGAAAAGAGAGAATTATCGGGGTGTTACAACATCAAAACATAATATCATCACATATCATCAACGAACACATTTAAATATAAATGTTCCAACAATCCTCCTCCATTTATAGTATAAATGCTTTGAAATCTGTCCACTTGCAAACAATATAAAACAACTAAACTTGTGCATAAATGAAAATGTCTTTAAGATTGAATTTCCACTTAGTATAACATTCTTTACAAGCTTTGGATTGAAGTGATTGACTAAGCATTGAATCACCCAATCATACGAAATATTGAAGATGCTACACACACAATCTTACACAAACACACATGTAAAAACGACTCCTTTAATGGCCTTGAGTGCATATCCGCTTCATGAGTGTTTTCCAAGCCAAGCCCCGAACTTGGTGAAGCGGCCAAACTTCTTACTCACATAGGTAAACCTTAATCAACATGCTCCTACAACATGAGTAATAATCAAAGGCTTATTAAGATATTAAAATCATCCTCCAACATTGTAGAAACAAGCACTCACCTTGGGATGTATGTCTTTGAGTGCTACAAGCCACAAATCAAGTTTGATCCTCATTGAATTCAAGATCTTGCGTTGAACAAGACATGAATTGAGTTTTCTCCATTTGTGACTTATACATAGGCTTTATTCCCATCCATTTTGATGTTTTGTACACCATTTCCCTTGGCAATGGTTTAGTGAACGAATATGCTAGGTTCACATTAGACCGTACAAAATCAATAGTAACGACTCCATCATGGATCATCTCATGCACATAACTGTGCCTCACACCAATGTGTCGAGATTTGCCGTTAGAAGTGAGTCATGTTTTTCTTCTGTTAGTTAGTTTTTTTTTTTTGCAATTTTCATTCTGAAGATTCTCTTCATCTTTTTTCTTCATGTCCTTTTTGTGTTGATGTTTTTGAGGAGCAGATTATGCATCATGGCTGGTCTATCCCCCATTCAATCCAGGGTGGTATATCTTTTATTGAGTATTTTTCTAACCTTAAACAGGTTAGTTCCTTTGACCACATAGCTCGATTTGCTATAGTGAGGTGGTTTATTTGGTATGCTCGTAATAATATTACGTTTCGTCAAGAGTCCTTCTCTCCGACTAAGTTGGGGATTATGATAAGAGCTTCTGTGATTAAGCTTGTTATAGTTGGTGATGGTTTTGATTCCAAAGAGTAAGAATGCTCTAACTTTGGCTGAGTTTCAAGTTCGAAAGGCTACTGTTTGGTCGCCTCCTACTGCTCCTTTTTTGAAGCTTAATTTTGATGGGTCAAAATTGAAAGATGGTGCAGCTTTTTTTGGGTTTGTCATTAGATATGAGAATGGGGAAGTTAGGTTAAGTGGAGCTAATTCTCTAAGTTCTAGTTTCTCCATATTAGTGGCAGAAGCTTGGGGTTTAAGAAAAGGTATTAAAGGTGCAATTTCTATAGGAGTTAAAATTTTGATTATTGAAGGGGATAACTTGACTATTACTCAGTCAATTAAAAGGGTATGGAAAATCCCTTGGTCTATTAACTCGCTTATCTTAGATGCAGGTGAAGATTTTAAATTATTTGATGAGGTACAAATCAACCATGGCTTTAGGGAAGCGAATAGAGCGGCGGATTGGATGGCTCATCGGGAGCACGCTACTCCAAATCTTACTTATTGGTTTGACTCTCCGGATAATTCGTTTTCTTTGATCATCCGTAAGGATGCTTTAGGGTGGCCCATTTCTTGCGATCCTCCCTAGTTTTTCTTTCCTTATAAAAAAAGAATAATTAATTGGGCTTTTTCAAAGGATTGGGCTCAAAATATTTTTGTGGGCTCAAAATACAATTAATTATCAGCAATAATTAATTGGAATTTAAAATAGGACTTTTGGATCTTTAATGCAAATAAATAAGCTTTATGCTTTAAAAACTCGTTGGGCCTGACTATTCGGACTGCTCTCCCCTTGGATCGGACCAATTAAGACCGTGGTATGTTTCATCGTTGGGCCCTTAAATGGGGAGACACGAATATGTGTCTACAACTATCAAGAGACAATGGTTCACCAGGATCATATAATGCATCCTCCTACACTTTTAGCTTCTTCAAAACAATAGACTAAGATTCTTCTGGATCTTATATAAACTTTTACACTTTTTTGTTGCAACCTTTGGAGCAGCTTCAACAAGCAACTAGGATTTCGTACCTTCTTCTCAACAACCTTGTTCGTGATAGGAACCTTACTAACTCCCTTTTTCTTAGAAAGTAAACTAAAATAGGTTGTTCTGCATCAAAATCATCATCATCATCCTTAGCCTTAGAATGTTTAGTAGGATGGAGGGACTCTACATCCTTAGCCTAAGACTCTACTATATGTATGACACCATAAATTTCAACACACAATCCTTATAAAGGAACCAAAGTAAGTACACTAGAATATTATTTTGCAAAATCATTTCCTAGAACATCATATGACTAGCTCACTATATGTTTTTAAAGCAAAACCTCACTAGAGTTCAATTAAAAATGGCACAAAACAAATTTAATATGAATTTTAAGTTAAAAATTTCACAATCGCGTCATATAAACAGCTAATAGCAAAACAAAATCTAACTCAAAAGCCAAAGGTGATCGAAAATTCGAGTTAAAAACCACCAAAAAAAAAAACAAGCACAATATCTAGTTCGAAAACCTAAATATGAAATCCAAATTTAATTGAAAGGCAAAAACTAAAATAACAAATAATAATCCACAAATATATGTCAAAGTTAATAAAAATCATGAAAAGTACCTGTGTAATACTCCGTATTTTTCAGAGTTATTTTTTTTTACAAATAAGAAAATACAAACTACTTGTTGTACCTAACTATATTATAATTCAGTTTTGGTTTTGTTTTCAAATAAATAAAATAAGAAATCGGAATTTGATTTGGAAACAAATCCTATTAAACCTAGGTTTCTCATGCTATAAATAAGAGAAGAAGATAAAAATAAAAATAAAACCCTAGCTTTCTAATCAGCCGTCTTTCTCCTTCCCTCAAGGGTTTTTCTCTCTCCTCTCTTCTTCTCCCTCGTCACTCTTCTTTCTCCTCTCCTGTGCTACTTTCCTTCTCCCCTCCCCTATGTGCGTCGACCACCATCGACATTGTGCTGTGTGAGGCTTCGAGCGAGGATCGAGGGTGTGTGTGTTGTGTGCGAGCGTTGCGTGCAAGTCGAGGAGTGCAAGCGGGTGTGTGTGCTGGGCAAGTCGAGGTTGTGCGTCGAGTGTGTGCGAGGTTAGCGCTGGGTGACGCGAAGTGTGGTGGTGCGAGTTGAGTGCTGGGCTCGAGGTTTATGAGCGTTCGAAGTGCTGGTTGAGGCAAGGGTTGTTGCGTGTTGGGGTTGCGTTCGAAGTGCTGGTTGAGGCAAGGGTTGTTGTGTGTTGGGGTTGCGAAGCACGAGTGTTGTGCGTTGGGTTGTGCATGTGGTTTGTGCGAGTGACTCGAGTGTGGTGTGCGGTGTGTGAGTGTTGTGGTGCATGGGCTGGCTGCCGGAGTTCCGTCGCTGCGTCGCCGGTGGTGTTGCTAGCGAGTCACTTCAGTATATATATATATATATATATATATATATATATATATATATATATATATATATATATATATATATATATATATATATATATCTATCTATCTATCTTGGATTAAGTTGTATTTTAATTAAAGTATAGAATTAGTAAAAGAAATCAAATGTACAATTATGTTGTAGTTCTTATGATAATTTTAATTCTCAATTATGATTTTATTACACTTATGTATATTTGTGTAAGTTTTGTTATTATAAACCAAGTATAATATAAGTTACAAAAAAAATCAGATTTGCAAACATACTATTAAGTCCTAGAACAATGAGTTTGATTATTTTAATCTTTAAAACATCATAGTTTACATAGTTAGTTAAGCTATTTTTTTCTATTAATAATGTCAAGGACTTAGCACTGAAATACTTTATTATTCGATTAGGTCCCAATTTCATAAGCGGAACGTTTTAAGTAGTCAGCGAAGATTCTTCGTTACAAGGTACGTACGCGTACTAGTTCAATTGGGTATGTTAGTATCATGTTTAGGTTATGAATTCTGTCATTGGAACCTAGAATCATGATAGGGAACAATTGTATGGTTATGAATGATGAGATTGTTTGGTAACATGAAATCGATTGGAAATTTGTATGTATTTCCTTGTTGTATGACTTGTGAGTTGAAATGCATTATTATTGGTATGCGTAATTCTATCGTATCACAAGCATGAAATGAGAATTGGATTGGAATCCTATGATTTATTGTTGTAGAAAGGATGTTACAGTAAGTTGCTTAAACTAAAGAATTGAGCAATGTATCTAAGAAGGAAAATTAAATGATTATATGCATAATGTTATATGAATGAATATCACTAAGAAGGATCTTTGGCGATAAACTTGTAGTTGGAATCCCTACAAGTATGAACAATGGGGGGGAGAGTGGGACTTCTTCTACACTCTTACGCAGGCCTACTGTGACGACAGTAGTGTCCTTATAAATTTTGATAACTCAAGTAGGCGGAAGGTTCCCTACGATCTTGGGGGCATGCATACTAAGGTGATGGGTGTGGAACGGAACAAAACCGTATTTACATTTCATCTAATAAACCAAGTTCTCTATTAAGGATTAAGTAGCCCGTATGATTCTAGAAAGATGACGGTGCCCGTTCGATGCCAAATAAATTGTAAAAACGAAATTTAATGTTTTGTAGTATCATGTTTAGGAATTGTTATTATTGTTCTGATTATGCTTTGTGTATTATTTAACTCTTTAAGTACGTACTCAGCATAGCTGATTGTTTGTTATTTGTGTTTGCTTGTTGACCTGTGATGAGCCATTGATGTTCAATGGGGAGCAAATTAGGTATGTTGATGATGCTGCATGAGTTCGGTCATAATGGGGATACTCTTGATTTATAAACTTTAAAATATTTTGATTGAACCTTCTAGAGTTATTATAATTTACTTAGTTAATGGTTTTAAATAAAAAGGGGTCAATGGTGATTCCCGATTTGTAGTTAAGTTAACATTTTATTTCCGCTGCAATTTAGTTTTCATAATAAAGAGTAAGTTAATGTTTTAATTTCAATAAGCCTTGCGTTTCACCGCGGTGGTAATACTCCCAAAGTCGATGCAACACAGTTTAGACTTGTGTGGATTTTGGGGGTGTTACAACCTGAATTACCAACGCTTATCTACCCAGTGACAACGCCGCCTCTTGTTCTCGCTATTGCAAAAGGAAAAACGGAGGAGAGAGACAAAAAAAAAAAAGACGAGAATCATGAAATCAACAAATGACATGGAGAGAGAAAATCCAAAAACCAAAAAATTCAAAAAATTTGGTTCGAGAAAGAAACCATAGAGATGGAGAAGTATGCAAGCAAAATGAAGATGGAGAGAAAGAGGTGAGAGAAAGGAGTGTTCCAAAATGGCAGAAAAGGAGAGAGAAAAGAGTACAAAGAAAGTTGGAGGGAGGGAACTAAATGATGCCAAAAAAATAAAAAATTTGACTCTCACACGTGCGAAATTAAAAGTTCATATCAAAGTTTCCTTAACAGGCCTTTTGTCCATAAGTTGTTGTGGACTAGGTTCATTTAAGAATTTTACTTGAAGGTATGTTAGCTTGGCAGTCACTCTATATCGCCACACTTCCTCTTGAATGTCCATTTAACAAGGTATTAAAGTGTCTCGAAGAAAATGACTTGTTAGCAATTTTTTAAAATGTTTAGCAAGTAGCTAAACCATTAGAGCAAGTGAGAGATTTTTGCTCTGTCCAACCAAGCTGATTTGTAGGGCGAATAGGCTAAGCAAGTGAAGGTGGGTCTCAGTGGAAAGTAAGGTGAGGCCACAAGATGTTGATGCGATACAATGATGCAATAAAATGAGGGGATGTACATCACACATGAAGGAATTTGATTGGAGGCCAAGAAAATCATGTGGGGCTTAGCAAGCAAGAAATAATATTAGCTAACCAATGGGATATCTTTGGCTTAATATGTGCTAGTTAAACAACTCTGGGTGGCACCTTTAGCTAATTCTCATTTTAGCTAACCATCAAAGATGCTCTTAGTTGCCTCCTTAAGACCTTATCAGGTAAAATCCAGGGAACCAAACTTGATCAAAGTAAAGAGAGTAGAACTTTATTTCCTTGTATAGTAACATATATTGTCTCATTCAAAAACATATTAGGAAAAATCCAGCGGGATAAAAATATGATCAAAGTGAAAAAGAGTGTAATGCATATAATACTCCTCCTGAATTTAGCATAATCACGAAGATGATGCTTTCTATCTTGTGTACCAATTGTTCATATTTCTTCGAGGGAAGGGATTTGATAAACAAATTAGCGAGATTCTCATAACATTGAATCTTCCATTCTTCCACTTACTCGGATGACACAAGCAATATTATCTTCATAAATCAAGGTTGGATAGTTTGTAATTGCATCCAACCACCATTCTTCTTAATCATACTTAATCATTAACTTGAGTCACTTCTCGCTCAGATTCATGAAGGGCAATTAATTCTGCAAGATTTAATGATGTATTAATATGCAATTTGTTGATCTCCAAGATATTGCAGCACATGTATAAGTGAATGAATACGCATATTGTGCCTTGGCGTGTGTGTGAATCTGATAAGTACATCTGCATATCCAATAAGTAACGAATTTGGCTTCAATTGATAGGATAATCTAAGATCTCGTGTTTTCCTTGGAGTACACGTAATAAGTGTCTAAGTGCGCTTCAATGTCTATTTGTTGGTGAATTATTGTCTCTAGCTAAGAAATTTATTGAAATAGCTATGTCAGCGAATTGCACTTGGATATGGTAATAAATTTTTGGTTGAGTATGGTTAGCCAATTAAATACATTAAGGCACCAATTGCACTTGGATATGGTATTTCAGGATCTAGAATTTATTCGTCTTCTTCATGCAGTTGTAACGGATCATCTTTCACATTCAAGTATTGATCTATCATTGAAGAGCTTATTGGGTGTACTTTGTCCAAATAAAAGCGTTTACAATTTTCTTAATATATAGCTTGATTGATGGACAAATGAAAAATCCCTTGTTTCAAATGTTTCATTTGCAAGCCAAGGAAGAATTTTGTTTTCCAAAGACCTTTCATTTCAAATTGTTTCATCAAGTATTAGCTTGCATCCATTTCAAGTTCTATAAGGGTTCCAATGATGTTCAAATTATCGACATAGTTAAACAATGATGATGAACCCAAATTGAGACAGCTTAAAGAATACACAAAAACTTATTTGTTTAATTTCTAATCCTTCCTTTAAAAATATTCACTAAGGCGATTATAACAAATCCTTGAAAATTTTAACCCATGAAGTGATCTTTTGAACTTTGCCGAGAGGAATTCTCTAAGCTTGTGGTTTTTTAGTAGTTTTATTCCATCGAGGACTTCTATATAATTGTGAGCGTCAAATGACCCATACACGTGCAATTTCAATGTCCGTTAACTGCACCCGTGATCCTTTCATAAGAAATAAACTTATTGGTTGGTTAGACAAAGCTACAAAGGCTTTTGAAGAATTAAAGGCAACCCTAATGACTGTTTTGGTGTTTGTCATGCATAACTTCATTCTAGCTAACATTTTGTGGTAGAGATATATAGAGACTCCTCATTATGGAGTTTGGGCGTCTAATTGATTCAAGAGCAGCACCTTCTCGTGTTCTTTCGTCGATATTGGGTTCAAGGGATCAATTGAAGTCTGTTTATGAGAAACAAATGATAGTAATATACTTTCTCTGTATCATATTACTTGAAACGTTTCGATGGGTACACTTGTCGATGCATAACTTTAATATTAATATCTCTAATTCCTTATAAATAAAAATTTTAGAACATTGATGTTTTGAAACTATATGTCGAGATGAGTCTAACAAGATCTCACATCAATGTTTTAAAACTATATGTCGAGATGAATCTAACAAGATCCCACATGAGTATACTTTCCTTGCGTTGAATTCGCAAAACACGGTCAAATGGGGGTGGGGTGAATGTAAAAGTCAAAATATTTCTAGTATTTTTGAAACAGAGGAAGTACTTAACTGTACAAAAGTAGATGCATTATCAGCTTGGTTGCCATATTAACAAATCGACCGATCAACATAGGTAGTTTTATTATGCAACAATGTGAACTCAACGCCATTCCATACTTAGATTTCCTCTTCATCTTCCTTTACTCTTTCTTATAATTCAGGGGCAAATACTAAATGGAGAAATTAGATTAGGTTGAAGGAAAGGGGTTGCAATTTCAGTTTTTTTTTTTTTTTTTTTTTTTTTTTTTTGGCGCGACAGACCAATTAATCAATACGCCCTTATCTAATTTATGTCCACGATGAACTATTCTTTTTGTATTAATAATAACGATGATAGGCGATTCTCGAAATAATCTTGTTATGATTCAATGAGGCCGATAGAAGGAACCACAAGTGATTCATCCCCACACAACTATCCAGAATGCAAGTGTAGTTTAGCAATTTTACTAAATACTCCTATCTTTCGACAAAGATCGTGTGAACTTTTATAAGTCTTTTATCAATTCAGTTTAGTAGCTAGTATAAACTAAAACATCCTTTTTGGGTTTTTGAGTTACTATGCCTACTAGATTTATGAGATTTTCGTCTGTATTTGTTACAATTGCTGGTCCAATTGACTACGTGTACAACCCTATATACAATTATAAAAATGTTAAACTTTATGCATGATTAAAAAAACTACATTTTGATGTATTAAGTGAAATAGAATCAAGACAAACTTCATTATATTTGTATGGAAATATTGGTAGGCAACTTACAAACTTGGTATTTGTTAGTGATCAATTAACTTTTCGTTCAAACATTTTACTAAACGTTTATAGAAGATTAAAAAGTGGATGTAGAATACCGTTTTTCACTATGAAGTACAAAAATCATGTTTGGAAATGTTTCGTTTATCTAATATGTATGGAAAATGTGTTTGTTTAGTTTTATCTATAGGACATGAATACGGAGGTGCCTGTGCTTGCTAATCTGTGGAAGTTTGTGTAACATTCATATAACTAATTTCCCCTTTTTGACAAGTAAATGAAGTAATAAACTAAGATCAACAGAAAAAGAAAGTAGCGAATAACTGCAACTGTCCGCAAGCCGTGCTTCATGAACTCAATCTCGCAAATATCTGTGAATAACACACCATTGAATGTTGTCCAAAAAAAAAAAAAAAAAAACCACACCATTGAAATTGGGAAAAGGGAACAATGATAGCACCCTTATCATCCATGTCAGACTAAGGACTAAATTTAGGAATCAGTAAAAATTAGGACATACACGAGAGACAAAGCGTATGCCATTGAAGAGCTTAGAAGCACAACTCTCAGCAATGTAAAGCTGAGAGAGCTCTGCCATAACTCCCACAGTCCCACCTCTAATAATGTCATGAGTAGGAGATGTAGCAACCCATCACATACCTGCAGGCTGCACCTCAGGAGTCCTTTGCCATGCAATGACTTGCTGATGACCATTGTCCGAGAAAAAAAACAAAAATATTTTCGACCATGTCTACAACTCAATGCCATCACTAATGCGATACATACCAGGGAGCAGGAGAAAAAATACACATCCATCAATATCTTAAGAAGTTTATACAATCCAACGCTATTTGTATGTTCAGCTGTTCCTTTGGAAACTTTACAAAGAAACTGAAGGCCTCATATATAGAGATCTCTTTACATTATAACGCTACCTCTTTGGCTCATTTAAAGTCTTACCCTCAAAGAACTCACCCAACATCCTTTCCAAGTCTTCTGGTGTATATCTGATGTATTTTGAAGGATTCTTCCCGCTCTCAACCAAAGGCCTGATTTCCATGAAAATGAAGACTCAAATTAAACAGGCTTAACCATGGTTGCTCAAATGTAAAAAAAAGAGTATCAAGGATCATCAAGGGAGATTAAAAAGAACCCCGACAGAAGTAGTGAAAGACAGTCACAACATTTGTTAATATTCTAGTATGATTTAATACACATTCTTTTTTAATAAGGGAAATTTCACCAGGCATCACTCTTTCAAAGAATGCACGAGTTATCCTCATGTTCTGAAAATTGCGCCGTGTACCCCTGTAACAAATCCATTATATACCTTGACTATCAAACATTAAAAATATCGTTAATTAAACCCCAGTATTCCAACATCAGTTACTATCTATGTTCCCATTACCTCTTCCACCAATCTCAACCACTATTGCCAAGTAGCTAGTTAACTGCTTGGAGGCTTAATTTACGACATTTTTGCTTACTTTTTTTTAGTCAATGAGGGGATATGATGGACTTATTACAAAGCTGTAGATACACAGCAATTTTCAAAACGCGAGGGTACCTCATGCATTCTTTAAAAGTTCAAAAGTACCTCATGAAAACACCCTTTTAATAAAACCTCTTTGGGTTCAAATAAAAAAATGGGTGAAGGAATGGAATGGATTCTAAACCATTCCATATCTTTTACCCACGTCTATTTCATCTTTTTATGCCCTGAGAATATTTTTTATCCCTCTCCCTTCAAACCACTTTCTTCTACTCCTGTTCAGCCTCATGGCTCATACCCTCCTTGTTAGTGGTTTTCCTTAATGCAGTTCTTCTTAGTGCCCACACAGGCTAGCGGCTTATTTTCCAACTGCCCAGATCTCGCTCGTAGTGATTGTTGTAGAAACTCAAGATCTAAACAATACAAATGAGCTGTCAAACCAAGCATTTACCTAACCAGCCCCTATACTTTAAATCGAGAGAAGAGAGGAGGTCAGCAGCAGAGAATGATACAACAAGCAGTTTGGCATGCTGCACATGCTGCTGAACAATGGACTACATGTATTATAACAAATTCTAAAGAAAGAATAATCAGGGCCTAATTGATAATTTGATCCATACAATTATATGCAAAAGATCTAGAAACCTCCTTACTTTGGTCCAACAATTCAATCAAACATTCTAAAAACCAGCAGTACTCCTAGTTTTACGATTCCGCCATTCACGAATGCCTACAACAATATCAGAAACACAAAACTTGCGATCGAAGCTATAGCAGGCACAGCTGAACAATGTTTTGTTTAATATGCAGGTAGAGCATGGTTCTTAAGGTTGAAGCAAGGATCAGCTACTTGGAATTAAGGTTGGGGAGGGGGAGCAGAAGCTCTCAACTTATATTGGGCCACAATAATTGATCAGGGCTCACTCCTCATCACATGGGAAGCGAAGAATTAGCATCCGAACCAATACTAGATCCAATTTAACAAAGCTCAAAAAGTCCTTAATCGGTGTTCAGCATCTCTAATCAAAAGTCTCATTTAAGTTCCTTGTTTTTTTGTAGCAATGTGATAGGCCAATGAATTGCCTTTCAGATCAAGCGTGCATATTACAGCTTCTATTGTACAGGCACAGCTAAAAGAGGGTGCTCTGCAAATGTGTGATAAGGCTACAAACATCTGACCAGCCTATCCCACCCTAGGCAGGAGCCTCATCAGTGGCATTAGAGTGATGGTACCATATGGTATAATATTAAATTAGAAGGATAAGATGTAACCAAACAAAAAAAAAGGCGTTCTCCGCTGACATGAGAAAACTCTGGTCAAGTTGTATGAGCACAACAACCTAGTACCTACCAAGCACAGCATTCCCTTTGAGTGGCTTGAGATGGATCACAATGACGTTCCTTATGAAAGTTACCAAGAACTGGCATGAACAAGAAACAAAAGACATACCCAAAGCGTTTGACGAATGATCGGTATGCAGGAAGCAGGACTTCAGCAACTGCAAGTCTCAGCGATTCACGCAACTCAGTATCAGGCACTGTCCACTGTGATTGTCTTTGATGGAGCTCCTCAAATTGCACATTGAAAGTTTTCAACCTGTAAACACAATTTTATCCCTTTTAGCAAATCTATGAAATGTCTATAGACATGACATGCTAGCAGTGATATTAAAGCCAACCTGTCCTTAATTAACGCTCTTGATACTCCACTACTATTTCCCCCATCAACTGCAACTCCACTTCCCCCTCCTCCAGAAGAGGTCAAGCCCTGTGTGGAGAGAGATTGCAGAATCTACAAGAGAGAGAAATATTTTCAGATATATGCCCACAGGCCACCACAATAAGCAAAAGGTTCCATCAGCAGGATGAGTGGTGGAACTCTAGCCCAGCAGATCAGAAGACAAGCAGGAACTAAGAGTATTTCACATTTACTGTTGGAAAAAGTCTCAACAACTAAAACAGACAAAGGGAACAGACACATCTCATTGTCTTTGCAATAAGCTAATGAAGCTGCATGCAACACATATAGAAAGGAGTAACGTAGAAAAGTTTCACCAGATTTCATCAAAGCAAAATACTGCTCCCAGCTAACTGTTTCAGTGGTTAAAGAATAATTATCAGATATAGTGATGATGTTAAATCATTAAATAAATCGGTTTTTTCACCATATACCCCCGACAAATTGAAAAATTCACCATATACCATCAATGTTTCAAATATGCACCATATACCCCTGAGTTTTCAAAACTGTTCACCAAATGCCCTTTTTGGTAACGGACGTTAAGTCACCGTTAGGGTTATTTACAATTTTGCCACCCTAACCCCTTCACCCTAACACTAATCCTAACCCTAACTCTAAACCTAACCCTAAACCCTAACCTTCCCACCACCCCCCCTCCACCCTCCCCACCACCCCAGCAGCCCCCCTCCTCCCCCCCCCCCCCCCCAGCCCCCTCCCCCCGCCCCCCCTTCCCTCCCCTCCACCGGCGCCTGCCCCCCCCCTCCCCCTCCGCCGCCCCCTTCCCCTTCGAATTTCCCAGTCCCCACCCCCTTCCCTCCTCTCTTTTCGTCCGCCCAAAACCGAACCCCCCCCCCCCTCTGTTTTCGAATTTCCGGGCAACGAGGGGGAAAATCGACCGAGGACGGCAACAACAAGCATCGACGGCGGCACACGAGCAACGGCGCAAAACAGCACCAACAATGTAGGCGAGAGAGTGAGAAATCCGATGAAAGCGGCGCGGGCGACGAGAGGGAGACACCAACAACGCAGAGAGAGAGAGAGAGAGAGAGAGAGGGAGAGTTTCGAGGGAAGAGGGAGACAAAGCAGCGGCGAAAGTTAGGGTTGGGGAAATCCGCGAAAGCAGCATGCAGCGAAAGAGTGAGAAATCGAGGGGGTGGGGGTTGGGGAAATCGACGGGGAAGGGGAAGGGGGAGGGGGAAATCGACGGAGAGAAGGGGGGGGTTGGGGCGCGCGGTGGAGGGGGTGGGGGTGGCGGCGGAGTGGAGGGGAGGGGGTGGGGGGTGGAGGTGGAGGGGAGGGGGAGGGGGTGGGGGTGGGGTGGGTGGAGGGAGGGGGGAGGGGTGGGGGGCTGGGGTGGGTTAGGGTTAGGGTTTAGGATTAGGGTTATAATTAGGGTTAGGGTTAGGATTAGGGTATTACGATTTTAGGGTTAGGGGTTAATAGTGGCAAAATCGTAAATACAGCTAACAGTGAGTTAATGGCAGTTAGGAAAAGGGTATATGGTGAACGTTTTCGGAAATTCAGGGGTATATGGTGCATATCTGAAACATTGAGGGTATATGGTGAATTTTTCAATTTGTCGGGGGTATATGGTGAAAAAACGGTAAATAAATTGAATATGTTGGTCAAAAGAGTGTGATATATGTCCACGTTGAACTCATTGGGACAGAGCTCACCATAAGTACATGGGTAGACGTTACATCATTAAATATTAAGAAAATTACTGCAAGGAATGATATTCACCCATCAAGAAACTTTAAACCTTAACAACCGTGGTTGATCATAGATTGTAGACTCTGCAGCCATTTACTTGACAAAAAGAAGGGAGTTGCTTTATATTATGTTTAACGAGGATAAGCATTCTTGAACCTATCTGCCAACTAATGGCAGATTGGCAGTATAGCACCTTAGCCATTTCACCTGAAATTCCTTATCTGAACTTATTCGCATCATCTAAACCAATTAGCCCTCTTATTTAGTTGTAATTTGAAAACCGAACTTGGTAGCCTCTAGCTAAACTTGTCTAGAAGAATTGACTCCAATTTAAACTTATCGACCCTTATCTATACTTTTGGCTCTTACCTGAATTTATTTTTCCTGAGAGCTAATTTTTTAAGGCGTAGGGAAAAATAGGCCTAAACAAGGAGTATAGAGATTATAGCAAAGAGATAGCTAGTGGGATATATTTGATCAGCTTGTTAGTTCAGAATAGAACTCAGGTGACCTCATCATCACTTTGTTATACAAGCATCACCATTAAAAACCACAAACATCAGATAGGTATAGAGATTACAGGCACGTCCATCCTCCCATGTCACTAAACAGGTACCCTCGAACCACAAACATCAAACGAAACCTCACTCACAATAGCCTTAAGCACCACATTTGTGAGTTGGAGTTGTTGCAGTGAATGGTGAACTGCAAACAAAAAAATTATCTTGGACCTTAATTTGGAGGAAAATATCTAGATTGTGGGGTCAGGAAGGAGAGAGAATTAATAGCAGGCTAAATTCATGGTTCTAGAGGGTGGTTAGAAAGACGATAGATATATTAATGAATATTTTAATGATAGATGTAAATTCTATAATTGGATACTATCATCAACTTCCCCTAAAGGTTTGCCTTAAGGGCACAGAACAGACATTACCAATAAAAAACGGAACATATTGAAGATATATTTGCCTTAGAGCTTAGGAGTTGAGCAGACAAGGTAACTAGAGAAAATGATGTGGGCGTCACAAATTCCACTTCAAAATCATAGCACCAAAATCAAGACAACAAAATTTAATAGAGAAAGAAAGAAAACCACTTTGCATACCGAATGAAACGAGGGAACAAGTGAATAGATCTACAGAATTGAAGAAAATAAATTGATTCACAAGAACATGCAGCAAAAACACAACTGGCTGAAGAATCATCAACCAACCTATTAAAAGACATGATAATCAGAGGACCCGAAGCTGATATATTCACCAAACATTCAACACATACAAAGTGACAAAAGCACCATTAACCAGCAAGCATACTGGAAACAAATTGCCTTAACATACCAAGAAAAGCAGAAACAAGATCATGATAGCCGGACAGCAATCAAACTCCAAAACATTTGACTATTAGATGTCTCCGCAAGAACCTACCTTAGCCCATGCAATCCTTTTATATTGATTTGCATGCTGCTGAACAATTCTTCTATGCCTTTGCACCCAATCATCACCCAATAAATCTTTTGCCTCAGATCTGAAATGCGAGAAAATGTAATTAATGGAACTTCACCATCCAAAGATAATACAAGTTACAACGGCTAAAAGAGACAGATCTACTGAATGACATACCTGCGAACAGATCTTACAATATAGTGAATATTGTTCATTAGAAACAAGTGAGTCAAAGCAGGATCTTTGTATTGCTTGGACTTCCCATCAAGATTGGTTTGGAGAGCCTGCATTATCCGCATAGTTACTTTGGCAAGCTGAGAGTTTGAATCTTCTGCCTGCTCAAACTCCTGGAAGAGTTGCTTCAAGGTTGATTGGTAGCTGTAACAATCAATACACAAAGATAAGGCAACTTCACAGCAGGTGAATATTATTCTATCAGGCATCAGGATAGAAAAAGAAGTTTCTAATAAGCTTAACATGATACTACCTTCGTTTTCTTTAATCTACACACTTTCCTTTTTATGCCGTTTCTTTTTAATCTACACTTTCACTTTATCTAAAAATCGTAACATTTCCCATCGTCTTTCCCCACCTTTTCAACCCATCTCTACACTCATATACCCTCTCTCCTCCAATAACCTTTTTTGTTTTTACTTCTCCCAACTTGCAAACAGCTATTAGACACACGCTCTCATACTTTTGGCAAATTTCCTTGGTTCTTCCCCCAAAGGTAACCATGTAAATCTTTTGGAAATGGAGGTAGTATGTTGTTTCCATCAAGCTCTTATAATTTTTAAAGTTTGATCAGATTACAAGGCACAATATACATTCAGAGCGCCGAAGAGTTGACCACAGAGCTGACAACTTTGACTTTTCTCCATCCCGTCACAATATGCTTAGACAAAGTCCAGTAACCTAATGGTTTAACATACTACCTAATGAAGACTACAATTTCACAATAATCAGGTATAAGACTTTGAAGAAATGAAACAGTTGAAAATGACAATCTACTTGACGCTTAATGAAATGAAAGCTTGTGGGTAAATTTTTGAGAAGCAAACATATCATAGCATGGGTACTGAACAGTGATTTTAGATGAAAATGTTCTCAGACAGTCAGATAACCATAATACAGCATGGTATAATAGGCAATATGATCAAAAATAATATATGGTGGTCTAAAATAATAGTAGTTGATGCCCAGATGCTGCCTTAAACAAGCCAGAAACAGGTTCTGAAATTTTCAAGGTCTCTAGCAGGTTCAAGGCCCAGTATCCATTTCTTCTTTGTCTTTTTTTTTTTTTTTTTTTTTTGTTTCCATTATCTTCATTTGAATATGAAATTAGATTTATTAAGTGAACATAACGCCAGACTCTTCACATTGCTGAAGACAATACTCCATAGATTAGACACCGTTCCCAAGGGGAGAGATAATATCAAAAATATAGGAAAAAGGGTGATACTTCACAAGAAAAAAAAAGTACAATTACGAGCCAAAGTCGCCACAAAAGATACATAACAAATCAAGCTTGTCGAATAAAGAGAAGCCAAGCACAACAGATTGTTACATAACACCTATGGAAAAGTTGAGAGACCGTTTACTTGTGGAAATGAGATAGTTTTGTGCTTTATGATATCTTCATCTAAAAAACCATGTTCAATACTAAATATCACCTAAAGCTAAATCCCAAACCAAAATTTCAAAAAAGATTTCTTTATTTTGGTAGGAAAAAAAATGCAGTTCTAACCTTCACCTTTATCTCCCTTCTCCCCTATTAACCCTACACCACTACCATCTTAACCACGGATGTCAATTGCCAAAGGTGCTGCCCAGCCATAGCCACCATTGGCATGAAGCAAACAATCTCAATCCAATAGCCAAACAGAAATTGACATGATCCAGTATCAAGAATGGAATATTGAGTACCCAAACCAACAAAGATAGGGTCCAATGGAACCTGATTGATATTCAGATCTAGGACTTGGTGTATGTTATCTAAGAATTGGAGGTAACCAAACCAAAATAAAGAGTGAGAATTATGAAATGCATGTCAGATAACTATTTAAACTAACCTGATCCAAACTTTAGAGCAGATAATGATCAAATATAAAATATGTCTGATATTAGATATCAAGAGTCCTCTTTATAATCCATATTGCATGAACCTTATGTGAAATTAGTCTGGGGATCAGGTAACAGAACGTATTTCAGGTTCCATATAGCACTACATAAAATCCAAGAGGCTCGCAGTGATGATAAGGGAGGGAGAGATGGTGAGAGTGAGCAAGATAACAAAAAAATCAGGATTGTCATTAAAAAATTCTCATGCTTTATGGCGTTCTCATCTTGCAAAACACTAAGGAAGAAAATGGACGTAAAATTCCAACATATCTCCTACAAGTGAATGCAGAGTAAATAATTGGATCTTCCCCCAAAGCAACTGTTCTATAGGGCATTTGGCAACCCAGGAGACCAGACACAAAACGATGTCAACCATACAAGTCACAAAAAGCATTATAGCTCTCCTACTTTTCCTAATGCTGAGCAAAGATGTAGGTGATTTATTGCTTTGACACTAGATATAGAATGAGCACACATCCTTTGACCTGATGCACGAAGTCAAAGCAATAGCGTATGACTATTATTAAATCAAATAGCCTGCTTTTATGGCTGTGGATAATTTGTAGAAATATCAGGTTTCCTATCAAAAAAGCAGCATGTTATCATACAAAGCTTAAAGATCAGACACTTCACACCTTAGAATCAATGCGAATATCATAGCTAGTAGTAACTTCAGGCTTTAAGCATCTTTTTCAGGTCTGTATTCTAAATCTTCATCGAGCTGCAAGAGTTGCACATTTAAAAGGAACCAGATCACAAATCTTATTGACTTGAATTATACTTGTCAAATTCAAAACATCAGACTACTTGACGTTTTCAATCTAAGCTCGAACAGAGGCAGCCTCCTTACCATGTGTACAATGTCAACTTGTATCATAAACCCAAACAATCCATAAACCCAAGACAGCTTGGGTTGGTGGTGTATTTTGAAATGTTTGCTTCAGGCTTAACCAGCATGGTGAGTGCCCCCATTATATCATGGACTTAAAAGTAGTGTTATGTTAATACCTAGATTATGGACATAAAACACTATATCGTGGTTATACCATGGAAAGAAGTCTCATTGGAGACACTAGGTCTGCCAAATGCTAAATATGTTATATGTGTTCTTCAAACTCTTCCATGTTCCCAAAAGGGGTGAAAAGCTCATAATGCCTCTTAATGAAGATTATTGCATAGAAGAGCTATGGTTTCCAACAATAATTTCCAAATTATATTCTCAGTATTACGTATTGAGCAGCTAATACCAAAACATAGATGAGAGCCATAGGCTACTATTACAGTGCCGTACAGCACGAATCTTACTTAAAATAAAACGTAATTTGTGGAACCGACCTACACAACACACACACATGTATGTCGTATGCTAAAGCGAAGAAAATATTTTTTATTCCTTCTCTGCAATGGGAAATAACAAAGAAGTTAAATCAATGTTTCGAATCATCAAGGAAGGTCTACTCGGTCCCTAAAGGACACACTACTAATAGTATAATAAAAACTAAAAAAGGACTTTAACTTCCATCTACAATCAGCATGCTGTTGACCCTATTTGCGAATAGGAAATAACATTTTCTTTCCAACATAGTAACAGAGTCCTTATAGCTAAAATTCCACGTTTCTATCTCAATTTCATCCAAGATCCAAGCGCTGATACCACAACCTAAAATACAAGGAGCAATTATAGAAGTTTGAAGCAATTTATTGAAACAAAGATAAGAGTCTTTGTTTCGTTTGGACTTATGATGGTTCTCCTTAGTTCCTAAAAGTCTAAGCCTTCAGTAATGAGGATAATGACAGATCTCAAATCAGAAATAGTTAAACTTACATAAAGTAGACCAAACCAAAAGTTTATTTCACATGAAGAAACAGCAATCAATGTTTTCAACTCTTTGTTCTAATCACACCGACTAAAAGGACTCCTCATTTAACTACAGCTTGTATGTATAAGGTGTTGCCCAAAATACAAGAGTAAATTAGCATTTTGCTTTTGATGTTGCATGTTGCCAACAATAGATTCCAAGCAACTCCATGCACCAATTTAACCCGATTGTTCTTCAAGTAACATAGTACAGAACTCTCACGTGAAATATCAACGCCATGAACCATGCAATACATCCACCTCTCCTCAAGGCAAAAGAGCTTTTGTAGTGTCGACATAGGAGAAGACGATTCCTAGCCTTTCGATTGAATCAATCTCTCCACCACCTGGCATCTGAGAAATATCCGGCATTGTCGAGGGAAACTCAGAGAACCGGAATGAACTCTTGAATTTCTATGAGCTGCTCCCCCACCAACTTCATCAAAGGTTTTCACCTACTTTACTTGGACTCTTCATTATACCTCGAGTATGTGTGCAGAATTGCAGATCCTCGACACTATGGGCTAGACCTTTCATTTCGGACCCAAAATTATGAAAATATATCATAGAATAGACAAGTCCGGGATTTGGATTGGCCGACACCAATACTGGAGTTAGATTAACATAGGTTTCCACACCAATTGTGTATCTCTGAGTAGATCTCATGAGTATTAAGAACCATTTTTGAGCCATTTGTGATCCATATAGATGGCTCACCTAATCCCATGTCACTCACAAGACCAAGACTGCTTCCTCTTCCTTTATGCTAACCCTTCTTCCATACTTTCACCAGACTTATTTTATATGAGAAGTTTTCCCGTCAGAATAATCCTTATATGAGAAGTGAGAACACTTTGTAGTAAATAGTAATCCTTTTTGACCAATATGTAATCCATTTTGGCGAAACTATAACCATTTTTCCCCTTGCGGGGCCAATCTTCCAAAAGGATTACATTTTCAATAAAAAAGGGTTACCATGTAAATATCTTAATAAAGGATCACATTTTACTATAAAGGCATACTCTTTCACTGTTTTCACATTCTCATATAATAATTGTTCACATCTAAACTTTAATATATAAGGTTGGGTTCCCGAGAGAACAATCCTTATATGAGAACATGAGAAACTTTGTAGCATGGTTCTAAATATTTTCAACCTTATAAGGATTGTTCTCAAACTACAAAGTGTATCAGAACGTGCGTGTGTTGGGACAATCTTCTCAAAACAAAACTCCAAAACATCCAGATCACAATGGTTTCACAGAAAGATTGCGTCTCAAAAAGTAGAGTATCAGAAATATAGCAGATGAACATACTCGAACAGAAATTTCACATAATTGATCACATAGCTTGTCAAAGGGTGGACAGTTCCATCAGAAACAGCAGTTTTTGTTGCATCCTTTTCAACAGCTTCCTCAAAATCACCAAAAGTTTCTTGGGCAGTCTGTGCAAGGCGCTTTGTCAGACCAAACGCAGCTTCTCGCATTTCTGCACAAACCTTACCACTGAAAAGCAATTCGATCTGCATACATATGAAAGGATAAGCCTTCAGATTATGGCAAGCATGTCCGTATAGGCACCAACCCATAATTCTACTTATTTAATAAAACACAACAACTTTTTCAGAGCAATTGCAAAGTTCATTATCTATTCTAATGCAGGCATGCAGCAAAAGGCAACAGATACTTTAATCTTTATGATAAGATTGACATTTCTTCACCACTAGTTTATACGGAAACCACAGATTGGTTCTGTTCTCTTCACCTTCAACAAACTTATATCAGGAGATATAAGTTCAGCTCAGTTTCATTAAGGGCTAACCGAGTTCCATTCACCGATACAACTAGTTAAGCTTAGTTCAGATACGTTTAAATGTAGTGAACACACCCATTGTAGACTTATAGGTCCAAAATCCATCCTTTTTCTTTGATTATTGATTACCTTACCACTTTACTCAGACAAGCAGTGCCTACATTGTCATTTGAGAATAGTTAATTGAAACAAATTTTTCACGAATACCTACATGACAATGCCATGCACCCACACCCACTTAAGCTTCCTATCAGGTTTACTTATGTAAGAAGGCAATGCAAGGGGCAAGAAGTTAATTTTTTAGAGAGTTAGTTACAATATGCTCTGACATCTGGCAGAGAATAATCAAGAAATTATCAGAAATCAGCAGTAGAGAGAGAAAGTGATATGGCAGTAAATGAATAGAGGAGCATAGGAAAATTGATTGACATTCAGAAATTGAGAGAAATCTTATCGTTCTAAGGGAGAGTCCCAGCCTTTCGAAAGTTGTGCTGTGCTCACTACAAGTATTCAATATAAAGGTCCTTACATCTATTCTTCTTTTCTTCTCTTGCTTACTCTTATCTTCTTCTTCTTCTTACAATCATCTGCTCTTAGCCTCTTACTCATCTGTTCTGGATTGGCTGCTGTTATTGCTTTGTGTTGAGGTTTTCTTGCTGGATCACATAACAGATGACTCTCAGACAAATCTCGTAAAGTGATTTTTCTTCAAGTTCTGTTTCTTCTATACTCCCTCAAACCCTAGATCCCTATCAAACTTAATCGAAAAAAATTCTTCATGAATGTTATTCTAACATTCATCCATTATCCTCACATCAAAAACCATATCTCAGCCATTCCCATAATCCCATTCCAGCACCACTAAGGCAAGATGTGCTACGATGGGGACCCACGCAACATGGCCATTTTTCCATTAAGTCTGCCACCTGGTTTGGCCAATTACCTCTAATAGACCCTTAGCCACAATGCGCCATTTGGAATCTAATTAATAATCCAAAACTGAATATTTACATGGCAACTTTCAAATGGCCTCTAGAAGAAAAAACAATCTAAGCATAAAGAATATTGAACTCACGGATATTTGTCCCCTTTGTCAACAACATCTAGAAACCCAAGATCATGTATTTTTGTCATGTAATATAACCAAACAAATTAAGAGCAATCATATTTTTCATTGGCTAATCCAATATCTACAACACAAAACCTTCCCCCAAAATTTTGAATGGTTACAATCCCAGCATTGCATCCTGATCCATGTGTAGCATGGCTCTTTTTCTCTAAGTCCTAGTTCTGTTAGGATTTCTGTAAGTTCTTGCTATTCTACTTACAATACGTTTTTCTTACTTTAAGCACTTTAGGAGTTCTAGTTTAAGAAAAATAATAGGCGTGTGGGTTAGTTACTTGACGCCCAAGGTTAGGTTGTTAGGATGAGATTTGTTTATTTTAGTTAGTTATTCTTAGTTATCTTTTTGTTAAGTTAGTATACTTAGGTTTGTAATGGCTATTTAAGGACACATTTATCACTAATAAAATCCAGTTTAAAGTTAATTAAGAACGTGAGCTTGTAGCTTGTTATTGAAATTGTTAATTCCGAAATTGTGAGCACAGTTCGAGTATTGTGCTTAGTTTCTTGAGACTTCGACACCAAGAAAACCCTCTTAGTTCGAGAATTGAGAGATTATCCCTTGTTCTTTTTATTATATCGATTCTATTCCATTAATTTCTCAAAGATTGTCACTTTAGTCATCTACAAACACATGACATCCTCTTATATAAATATAATCATCTCATATACAAGAAATGCAACTTTAACGATGGGAAGTTCTCAATCATCAGATTCTCATCAAAAACAATGAGACCCTAATTTTAAAAGGCGCGAGGAGCACCAAGGAGCAAAGGGTCCCTGGAGCCCGATGCAAGACGCGCACCTTTCACATACGAGGCGCAATTTTATTTTAAAATTTTTATTTTTATTTTATTCATATTTAGTATAAATTTCTAGTAAAAACAACCGAAATATAAGTATTATATAAAAGGTTTCTATTAAAAATAAACCAAAAGGAGGGAAATCATGTGAGGCATAGCCTTCTCTATTTTTACAGCTTACTAGAGTCTTCACCTCCGTCACCATGAAATTCTTCAAAAACAAACTTAATCCCAAGGCCATCTCTGCCCCGGCCTCAATAAGCTAAACTTTGATGAATCCACTAGAAATAAAGAATCTTGAGCTGGTGCACTGGATACATTGTACATGCAATAACCTTTAATATAGGTACTCAAACCTGCTAATAACAAAAGCCCGCCTCCAACTGCAACTGCCGATGGGGGCACACCGCTCCAAATTGAAGGCAAGAAGTTACTTATCATTAACATTATCCAGGAATTGTTCCACGCACCTCGGAAGATTCAACACCTCATCAAAGATATAAGACGTTTGAGAGAACTTTGTGACATCAATAGCAACTGACGTACATGTCGAGAAGCGAACTCTTGGCCACGCTATTGAAGACTATATAGAAGATAGCCTAGGACACTTCTGTGCATTTGACCAACTTGTAAGTTTAGACAAATTAGGTTATTGGCTTGAGAGAAACCGTTCCTAAAGCTAGTACTTTAGGTTCCAAAAAGAAAAGAAATCATAAATTAACTTACCCACTTGTTAAAATAATAAATTGCCTCGACTCTTTCTCTAATTGTTTCAAGTTTGCATGGATCACATTAGAAACATGAGAGAAAAGTGCCAATCACAAGAGCATATTCCAAGTTCTCAACCAAATACCAACGGATGCCACCTACAACTATAACGAGCACCAACGGCAATTTAATATAACATGTTGTGTTACCTAGACTTGGCTAGAAGTATCCGACACAGGTATCGATCCAACTGTTCAGTACGGTAATTTCAAAAAAATTAGGATATAGGGACTTTGTGCTTGGCCCAAGTAGCTCTTTTGGATTCTAAATCCCAAAAACTGAGTTTTACCCTAGCAGCAAAATAGGCAGCAAAGAAATATAAATGAAAATGAACAAGGATGTTGTTGCATGTGACTGAGAAAAGGAGTAAACAGCAGCTGTCAGCCTACCAAATTCCAGTATATCGTTTTGAGAATGAAGAGACTAAGAAGAAAGAGAAAAGAAAAGCAGCGACCAGCCACATGAGGGATGAGAGAGAAAGGTCAAGAACAGTTGTCTGAGAAGACAACTGGCTTGAGCACTGACCATGGCAGGCTCGCCTTAGCCGACGAGTAAAAGCCCCAATGATCAGTATCTTTATTTACCAATTTACACCTTCAGTTTATGGATTTAGGTTTTACCTTTTGAAATCTAGATCTAAAAGTTCCATCAATTGCTACAATTTTCCTTGCAATTGATCCTTCAACCATGGAAAGAATATGACACTTAACGGTTTAAGGAGTTGGTGCACCAATTTAGCACCGATTACAATAATTACAGATTAAATATTATCAGTCTCTCTATTTTATGGCTGCCGCATCCGAGTGCAAGTGCCAGATCTGACACGGATTTCATACCCGTGTCTGTGCCATATTGGGTAGACGCAGGTACAGCGAGAAATTTGCCGAGTCAAGGCAAAATAGATACATGTGCCATGACTGTCATCATTAACAGATTTGCACACAATATCAAGACCAGGCGCAAACTCTTGGTCGTTCGAATTTGATTTTTCCAAAATAATGACATATTATGAAATTGGTGTAGAGAGAATGAGGATCCTGTGTTTTAAAACCATCAATTATTTATCGCCTTGACAAAATTTCTGAGAATCTTAGAATATTAAAGGATTTTCCGGCTAAAACAAATAGATACATGACCCAAAAGCACACTCATGACTCAACTAAACTTCGTCAGGTGTCGGCATGTCACAGCTTTTCTCTTTTTCGCTTAGGTTCATCAATAACACTAACACAAATGCTACAGAATTTTGACAAGTAGTCTCATACCTCAGAATGCAGTTCACGCATTATTTCATACATATCAAGTAGCACAAAGAGCTTTTCTGGGGACCTCTTGCTCTTGGCTATAGCATCTCCAAAGCTAAGTAATAGTTCAACACTGCTTGCAGTAACATCAGCAAAACATTGATCCCTCACTGAATCAATGCCTTCAAACATCTGATCACAAACTTTTCTCTCACCAGCAAAAAGTAGTTTAACCTGTTGGCATCAGGGAAACAATTATGCACCAACCATCTCACAGAATAGAAATATTGAATCAAGTAGATCATTACAGCAATCCGCATAAAATGAATCCAATTCCCAATCTTTGCCTCCAAAACCTCCCATTGCATTTTCTGAACATCTTCCTTGCTAAGCTTTTCCACGCCTAATTTGCGCAAGCTTTGCTCTAAGACTGAAGCACGGGTATCCCTGAAAAGAAAGTTGCAATCAGCTGTTACTAAATTCGCATTTATCAAGGTCGGGAATTTGTCAAATTTCTAATATCATACATGAAACGTGAAGCATTGTTTTGTCTGTCTCAGTCCGCAACAGAGACTTTAATAATCATATCATCAATGCTCAACTATAACAAGCATCTATACCATACTCACCATTGGAATAAAAAATGTCAAATCTCTAAAGATAAGCAAGTTATGGATGCTGAAGATATATGTGATGCATCAATTGAAAAGGCCTAATTTAATCACGTATAAGAGGCGTGGTGGCAACAAAGGGGTAGTGCAGCAGTAATTTTGGGAATTAGGGGACAGAAGGATTATGACGTGGCAGTGAGTTAGTTATTTTTGCTGAGTGCTTGTACAGAGGGTTTTGTTAGAATAAAAGGGGAGTGAAGGCAGTGTGTCTGGTAGCTAATGATTGAGTGGGATTTGGGACTTGGGAGAGAGGGAGCCTCTCGAAAGCTCACCATATTGTAGTGACCCTTTTTTATTAATCTTCATCATCACCTTCCTCTCATCTATCTGTTCTTATTTTCTGTTTTCCATATTTTTCTTGTTGCTTGCTGGTTGTTCTGGTATACTGTTGCTGGTGTTTGATTGTGATTCAGGTAGTGGTGAACCAGATTCATCACAGTTGGTATCAGAGCAGCCGATACTGGAGGAGGAATGGCACCACCGACGACTAATCAGAGGCTAGATCTCTTGGAGACTCAGATGGCAAACCTCCAAAACTCCATTGCTGAGCAGATTTCTAATTCAGTGGGAATAGCTATGGAGGCAGCTAAGCTTACTATCGCTGAACAAATTTCGCAGAGAATGGAGGAAGCAATGAAGAGAAGCAAGGAAGATCTAGATGGAGCCAATTTTCGGTTAGCAGGGAGGATCGAGAGAACGCGAGAAAATCTAGAAGGAATGATGACGGTGGCGCGTGCAGATCAGACCAAATTTCAAGCGGAGGTGAAATTGGCCCTATCTAATCTCCAACCAGGCCAGAAAAGGCAACCCCAAAGAGGTTAGTATTAATCGAGCAGTAAATCTGGAGTTAGAAGATAGAGGAGAAGGCGTCGGATCGCAGGGGAGAAAATGGGGTTTTCGATGGTGGCGGTTTCGGCGGAGGTATAGGAGGAACGTGGAGCAGACACTCCGGTTCCGGTGGAAACTGGCGGCACAAGAAATTAGACATGTCGTTTTTGACGGCACAGATCCGGATGGCTGGGTTTTGAGGGGTGAGAGATTTTTTGCTTTTTATGGGTTGACAGATGCAGAGAAGATGGAGGCGGCGGTTGTGGCTATGGAGGGTGATGCCCTGCGCTGGTATCAATGGGAGAATAAGCGCCGACCGTTTCGGACTTGGGAAGGGATGAAGAGTTTTGTGTTGGCCCAATTTCGGCCACTGAACGCCGGCTCATTGCACAAGCAGTGGTTAGCCACCACGCAAACTGCCAGTGTCTCGGAATATCGGAGGAAGTTCATTGAAATGGCAGCGCCATTAGATGGTATTCCAGAGGAAATACTCATGGGTAAATTTATTCATGGGCTTAACCCAGATCTTCAGTCTGAAATTCGGGTCTTAAATCCATACGACTTGGATCAAGCAATGGAGTTGGCTTTGAAATTGGAGAGGAATCGGGTTAATGGGTCCAAGAGAACTGGGCCCAGATTTGGTTCATTTTTGATTTACAACAGAGGCGCAACTTCTAATTCTAGCATCTCTTCTTATTATGGGTCACCGGGGGGGGGGTCCAATGCCACTACTAAGATCTGGGCTACCAACTCTAATGTTTCACAAACATCAGTAAACAACGTGAAACCTTCTTCTCCTTCTAATCGAGGGTTTGGCGAGATGAGAAGATTCACAGAGAAGGAACTACAGGAGAAACGAGCCTAGGGGTTGTGTTTCTGGTGTGATGAAAAGTGGGGGGTGGGCCACCGGTGTCAACAGAAAGAACTCATTGTACTGTTTATGGAGGATATAGATGAAGAGGACCTGGAAGGTGCCTTGAGTGTTAGTGACCTCACCTTCACCCACCGAGGTGTCATTGCGCTTTCGAACCCGAAGACTATGAAACTGATTGGTCGCATTGAAAATCAAGAGGTCGTGGTTATGGTGGATCCCGGAGCCACCCATAACTTCCTTTCCCTCACAACTATTGAAAAATTGTCCCTTCCGGTAATGGAGTCAGCTGAATTTGGGGTTTCCTTAGGGGATGGGCAGGCGGTTCGAGGAACGGGGGTATGTAAAGGAGTGACACTGCACATGGAGGGAGGGCTCGTGGTTGAAGACGATTTTCTTCCTTTGGGTTTGGGAAATTCATATGTAATATTGAGAGTTTAATGGTTGGAAACATTGGGAACGATGGTGAGTAATTGGAAGACCCTGGAGATGAGTTTCCAATTAGGAGGAGTTCCTTATACCTTGAAGGGGGACCCATCCTAAGCTCGTTCCAAGGTATCTCTCAAGGCCATGCTAAAGACACTTCGCAAGGAAGGGGGAGGTTTGTGGTTGGAATTCAACCAAGTTGAGGTAGGAGAGTCCACAAGCCCAGGGAGCAGCAAGGGAGACCAGGAAACTCCACAATTTTTACTAGGGGTTATGGCACGATTTGAGGGAGCTTTTGAAGCTCCGGTTGGCTGCCACCTAAATGGGGCCATGAGCACGCTATTGTGTTGAAGGAGGCCAGTAATCCTGTAGGAGTTCGACCCTACCGTTACCCTCAATTTCAGAAAGATGAAATTGAGCGATTGATTAAAGAAATGCTGGCTGCCGGTATTATACAACCCTCCACAAGTCCGTTTTCAAGCCCGGTTATATTGGTCAAGAAGAAGGATGGCTCATGGCGATTTTGTGTTGATTACCGAGCTTTGAATAAAGAAACAATGTCAGAAAAATACCCCATTCCGGTCATCGATGAATTGTTGGATGAGTTACATGGGGCTACCGTTTTTTCCAAACTGGACTTGAAAGCGGGATATCACCAAATTCTGGTAAAGCCGGAAGACACCCACAAAACTGCTTTACGTACTCATGAGGGACATTATGAGTTCCTTGTCATGCCATTCGGACTCACAAATGCTCCGGCGACGTTCCAATCCTTGATGAACGAGGTATTCCGTCCTTATTTACGGCGCTTTGTTTTGGTGTTTTTCGATGATATTCTCATCTATAGCCGTAGTGAAGAAGAACATGTTAAACATTTGGAATTGATTCTGGGAATATTAGCCAAACATGCTCTGTTTGTGAACAAGAAGAAGTGTGAATTTGGGAAGCGGGAGGTTGCGTATTTGGGGCATGTAATTTTTGAAGATGGCGTGGCCATGGATAAAGAGAAGATACAAGCTGTCCTGGAGTGGGAAATTCCTAAGAATCTTCGTGAGTTATGTAGATTTTTAGGCCTTACCGGACACTACCGGAAGTTTGCTGCCAACTATGCTCACATAGCTCGGCCATTGACAGAACAACTCAAGGACAGTTTCAAGTGGTCCCCTGCTGCCACAGATGCCTTTAATCACTTGAAATCTGCCATGGTTTCAGACCGGTGTTAGCTATGCCTAATTTTCAGCACACTTTTGTGGTGGAAACCGACGCGTCTGGATATGGAATGGGTGCGGTTTTGATGCAGGCCGATAGCATTCTACAGTAAACTTTTGGGAACCAGGGCCCAATAGAAGTCGGTCTACGAGAAAGAATTAATGGGCATCTGTTTTGCAGTTCAGAAGTGGAAGTATTATCTACTGGGTTGCCACTTTGTAATTCGCACTGACCAGCAAATCTTGCGTTACATTACACAGCAAAGGGAGATAGGGGCTGAGTTTCAGAAATGGGTGAGCAAGTTAATGGGATATGATTTCGAGATCCTTTACAAACCGGGTACATCCAACCGCGTGGCGGATGCTCTCTCCCGCAAAACAGTAGGTGAAGTGGTGTTAGGGGCCATTGTTGCTGCACATGGCGTCAATTGGACTGAGTTGGAGAAAGAAATTGCAAATGATACCTTCCTCACTCATATTAAGGAAGAGCTGCAAGCTGGCACATCTCCTCCTCATTTCACATTAGTTGATGGAAAACTTCTCTTCAAAGGAAGGTATGTTATTCACAGCAACTCGACTTTTATTCCGGGTTTGTTGCATGAGTATCATGATTCACCTATGGGGAGACATGCTGGAGATTTGAAAACATATCTACGCCTAGCAGCTGAGTGGTATTGGCGTGGAATGCGTCAAGAGGTCGCCAGGTATGTACACCGATGTTTCACTTGCCAACAACAGAAGGTTTTACAGCAACACCCAGGAGGATTACTCCAGCATCTACCCCTTCCTTCCTTGGTGTGGGAAGATCTTTCCATGGATTTTATTGATGGCTTACCGGTCTCTAAAGGGGTGGATACTATCCTGGTAGTCGTTGATCGTTTCTCTAAGTACGCACATTTTCTCACTCTTCGACATCCATTCACGGCTCTCATGGTGGCTGTGTTATTTCTCAAAGAAATTGTGCGACTTCATGGGTTCCCTTCCTCTATTGTCTCGGATAGAGATCGCATTTTCTTGAGCACGTTTTGGAAGGAGTTATTTCGCCTTCATGGGACTACCTTGAAGAGGAGTACCGCGTATCACCCCCAAACGGATGGCCAAACGGAGATAGTCAATCGGGGATTGGAGACGTACCTACGTTGTTTTGTAGGTGGGCACCCCAAGGCATGGGCAAAGTGGTTGCCATGGGCAGAATTTTCATACAATACCTCTCCTCATACTTCCACCAAGATGTCACCATTTAAGGTCTTATATGGTCGTGACCCACCTCATGTGGTGAGAGCTCACTTCGGTTGCTAGCCTTGACGCCATGTTGCAGGACAGAGATGCTATCATTGATGATCTTCAGGTTAATCTCATGAGAGCCCAGCAACGTATGAAGTATTACGCAGAAGCTGGCAGGACTGACATGGAGTTCAATATGGGTGATTCTGTATTTTTGAAACTCCAACCTTACCGGCAGAAGTCCTTGGCCAAACAACCATTCGAGAAGCTTGCTCCCCGGTTCTATGGTCCCTTTACTGTGTTGCAACGTGTTGGTGCAAGTTGCAGCTTCCTCCTTTGAGAAAAATTCATCCCGTATGGGTAATACTCCAGTGCTCCCTACTATTCCACCTCAGATTGATGCTGACTTGGAGTTCGTCGTTGAGCCCGAGGAGTTGTTGGATGTTAGGCAGATTCATCAGGGTACTCATACTCACACTGAGGTTCTGATCAAATGGAAAGGGCTACCATCCTTTGAAGCTACATGGGATAATATGCACCTTCTTCACCTTCGTTTTCCATCCTTCCACCTTGAGGACAAGGTGAATCTTTGGGGGGCAGGTATTGTGATGCATCAATTGAAGAGGCCTAATTTAATCACATACAAGAGGCGTGTGGGCAACAAAGGGGTAGTGCAGCAGTAATTTTGGGAATTAGGGGACAGAAGGATTATGACGTGGCAGTGAGTTAGTTGTTTTTGCTGAGTGCTTGTACAGAGGGTTTTGTTAGAATAAAAGGGGAGTGAAGGCAGTGTATCTGGTAGCTAATGATTGAGTGGGATTTGGGACTTGGAAGAGAGGGAGCCTCTCGAAAGCTCACCATATTGTCGTGACCCTTTTTTATCAATCTTCATCATCACCTTCCTCTCATCTATCTGTTCTTATTTTCTGTTTTCCATATTTTTCTTGTTGCTTGCTGGTTGTTCTGGTATACTGTTGTTGGTGTTTGATTGTGATTCAGGTAGTGGTGAACCAGATTCATCACAGTATAAAAACAATTACACAGCAGGACGATAATATATCCTCAATTAGAAGAGCACATGACACATTAATTAAATTTCTCCAATCTCTAGAATAGAATAGCTCGTACATTTGTAGGCAGTATTGATTGGTGGTAAGACTGGTAATGGTAATGACCTTATAGGTAAATTTGCAGAGAAAGTCCTATCCTAAGGTTCATGGTTATGTTTATCCATCCTCCAATACCTCTTTTTTCTTCATAAATTTGCATCACCACTTTAGAGGTGGTATTGAATGGTAATGGAAATTTGTGAAGAAAAGTTTGAGGATGAAAGTTTCTTACCATAGGCATTGACATGAGACTTGTTTCGAAGATTACATATAAATTTATTATCCCCGTCAGTTAACAGCTAGAAACAATTCCTTTAATTGGTAACCATAAGGCTCAATCCATTTATTCAATCGACCCAACTCCGAATACATTTCATTCCCTTGATGCCCCATCGGCTGTAGCCCACAACGAAGCTAGTCTGTTACTCTATCCCAAAGCAAACCACATAATAACATGTCGTGGCTTCCAAAGAATATTCTGATTTAATGAAGTTAACTACATAATCACCAAAATCAAGCATTGCACCGCATGAACTTCTCCTTGAGCACACCAACCATCATAAAAGCATCTGCAGCAACTCCAAAACAGTAGACAGGTAATGCCAAGACTCCCAAAAGCAATTAAATTCCCCAAAAGATACTGTGGCGTGTCAAAATGGAAAAAGAACATGTGAGCAAGATTCATTATTACCTTGGCGGAGCATACATTCAACTAGTGAGATAGCCACTGGCAATAGTTTCTTAAGCATCGACTAGCAAGGCCCATAAACCATAGTAGCCTTCGAGAAAACTTTTTCCCTTTGAGACTTATACAGCAAAGACAAGGAGGTCGCCAAGGAAGAAAGGTGAAATAACAAACAAATGACTATAAATGTAAGGATGAATTACTACCATTACATTACACAACTGAGGCTACTGAAAGACGAGGGTCAGTATATTCTCAAAATTTACTGGTCAAGTTACTTACCACATGACCAATCACTCAACTACGACATGGTGGATGCAAAACTACTATGCAATAGCTTACAGATATACATGGGCTTCACCTGTAAATTTTGTTGACTTGTTGATGATTCCCTGCCTCAACCATTTGCTGAGCTAAATTATGCAGCAAAGGAAGTATACGAGGAGGTATCAGAGCTGGCGGGGTGTAGACAGCATTCTCTGAGGGTTTAGAATCACCGTGGTTCTTGGCACCCGGATCAGCCTGATCACCATGTGAACCAGATGGAGGTCGCATCGAGTTGGGAAGACATTCAAAAAGGCGATCGGGTTCAACAGGCTTACTGATATCCTCCCACCAAAAATAAAATAAAGATTTAGAAAAACAACGCAATACACAAACATTATAAAACTGCATATGAAACATGCAATAGTCAAGAAGACATGTTCAATACCTAGAAGGATGACTACAAGTCAATAAATAGTGTCTTTGAATGCCAATGAAGGTATGCCATATAATTTTCAGCTCAGAGATAAATGGAACAGCTGGATGGGGGATACTCAAATGAAAAGTTGAATTGACATAAGAATTACATACACAGAGAGTATATGACAAAGTTACCATACAACTTAGTATCATAGAAATTGTTGTGTGATATGTTCCAATGTAAAAGATGCTTACATCCGGAAGAATCTGAACTTCAAGTTGCAATTTTCCAGCTTGGAACACCAATCAAGGAAATAATTTATCAAATATGGAAGGCTGAAATTTTCAAATGAGAGTTGTAAACTTTCCTCATCTTCTAGGTATTTCAGTTTTCCACTTTCTTCAGATGTAATCAGGCCTTGAGAATAACTAGAATCTAGAGTTTTTCTTTCATTATAGGTTTTTGGAAAAGGAATAGTTGATTCTAATAATACAACCTTTCAGTGATTAATTTTTAATAAGTCAACCTTTCAATTATTCTTCAATAATGCAACTTTTTGAGGGAAGTTGCTTTTAATGGGCTTTGACGTGTTAATAATCAATTTGTTTGGTAAGCCACATTTCCCCACTCATCCAATTTTCCCTTCCCTTGCCTCCATGCCCCTACTTCTATGGTAAGGAGTTAATGTTTTAGACGATTTAAAGTCATTTTGACTCACTAGAAGTAAATAGGGTATAAAGGTTGCATTATTCAGGAAAAATTGAAAGGTTGGTTTATTAAAAATCAATCGATTAAAGGTTGTATTATTAGAATCAATTATTCCTTTGGAAAATTACCAGTGTGGATACCTAAGATATGTTCCAAAAGAATTGGTAAACCAGCTCAGTCCTGTCCATAGGTATAAAAATCCTCTATGGCTCCTTTATGAGTAATTCCTCTAACATGTTTCACGAGACCAGATCTTTATTGCCAGTTATCTCCCAAACATACTTTCTATATGGATAAAGGTAACTTCACAAGTAAAAGTGCATCTTTTTCCATTATTAATCAAGAAGATTAACCCAAAATTCCCATTCCTTTCCTTCCCCCCTCATTCCCTTTTCCACCCCCTCCTCATATATATAAGTCTGATTACAGACTATTTATTTGCAAGAAGCTTATTTGACATGAGAGATGTTCCAAGTCAAAACAAGGAATGCCAAAGACACTCATATATTAACCTGCACAAACATCATTTCAATATCATTATTCCTCCACTAGAGAAGGGGGGATTTGTAACCAAATTTTTTATTCCATATATCCATCATCCTCCATCCCTCTCCCTCCCAAAGTCCCCACCTTCATCCCTCTCTCTTTCTCTTTTTTCCCATTTTATCTTCTTCCCGCAATTTTGTTCCATGTCTTATTTCATGTCATACATATTTCTCTCTCCTCCATTGTCGTCAGCATCCAAATACTCTCTCCTCTAGCTTCTTCTTCGTCCATTATCACCATCCATTGTCCTCTTGTTAAACATATTCTACAACAAGTGTACCCACGGCCCACCCCTTCCTACCTTCTTTGGTTTGCTCTCTTCAAGTTTCCCAAATTTACACCCTAAATCTCTCCATTTGCTACATGAACTTTGTTAGAAAACAAAAATGTTTATCTCTCATCATAATTTTCACTCTTCTTTTTTCTTTTTTTTGATCTCTCAATGGGCACATGATGTCTTTCTACTCGAGTAATCACCTGGAAGAGAAAAATGGAAGTTAGCTTTTATTGATATCGATGGGATTTGTGATAGTACCTTTGAGACGTGTAATAGCTAGAGACTTTATAGTGCAAATGCAATAGTGAATCATTCTTAGTCTAAGTCACCGAAGGGATTATAAGAAAAGTAGGAGGGAGGAAGAGGAACAAAGAAAACGGGTGGTTCAACCAAGCAATGAGCCACATCAGTGGGAAGGAGAAAAAGATGTTGCAAACCCTGGAAAATTCTTACTATTTCTTGCTTTCATTTCAATCCCTTTTGTCTCTGTAACTAAATCATTTTCTCTAAAGCATTATGAGATTTTACATCACTCGAATTTGGGATACAGTATACCTCTAAATCCTAAAACGTTTCCCATATTTTATCTTAATACGTTCTATTAGAGGTCAGCAATTGGCCCTTGGTTTCTTTAAGTTCTTGCTTTTCCGTGGAAATTTGAGTTTTTTCCCCACCATACGTTCTTAAGAATATCCATACGTGGTGATATACTTCCCTTAACTTTGCAAGAAAGCATATCTCTACAAACCAAAAACTTATACTGTTCTACATGTCTCTCTGATAGATTCTATTACACTTCAATCTGTTGGTATATGCTTTTGTCTTGAATGGAAGAATTGCTTTTTCCCCAACATACATATCCTACATTTTTAAAAATATTTATTTGTATCAAACCATAAATTTGTGCTGGTAATTAATATCAGGTATACAGGGAAAAATAGATAGACAATCAGACAGAAAATTCATGCATTGACAAATGTTCACCTACACAATTAGAAAATCAGTTTCAATTAAAAGCACTGTAAATGTTTATCACCATCAGAGTGCTAGACGGAAGCCAAGATTTAAAAAAAAAACAATCAAAAAACACTGTTTTTCACTGAACAAACACAATGAGGGAGCAATAATCGTTTTTTTTTTATTTAAACATAATCATACATTTTACGTACCTGTATGATGCTAGCAGTTGCTTGAACTCCTCCTCCAGCTTAAGAACTGCCTTAGCTAGTAAACTGTTTACATGGGTGACCACCCCTTCATTATTCCTAAACCCTTTACAACTACCAAAATACCGAATGACGCTTCTAAGCTGGTCAATTGCTTCCAAATAACTTTCCAAATCTTCATGTGGCCCTTTTAGTACTTTGGCCTCAGCCTACAAGTGAAACCCTAATCTCATAATGCTACTCTTTTGTCATAAATTTGAAGAAAAAGAGAATAGATGAAGGGAGTTAAAGAAATGTCCAGTATATAGACCTAGAGATATACATAAAAAGACAGGTGTAACAGAGATAACATATGTAAATGGCCAATTGTCTATTAAAATTTTTTTCTGCTTTTGTTTCTCTTGACCAACTTTTTTTGGGGGATTTGCTGATTCATGATAGAGCTTATCGCACATTTAAGAGTACACAGGATATTGTCAGCAGTGAGTTGACTGCATGAGTGCATGGTGTTCTCATGTCAATAACTATTTATTGAAAGCACAAACCAAAGGAACACAAGTCCCTTTTTCTAAAACCTTTTTCTATTTTCAATTCTTTAGAAAATTCCCTACTCCCTGTGTGTCCTACTACTATTCCCTTCCCTATTCCCTCATCGCATCCCCTTCTGTCTTTCATGTTCGCTAATAAAGATAATTGTTATTAGTGACTCTCTTCATCGCATCCTGTAGACACCATCTTTTGTCCCCGGTTGTATAGCTCAATGATGAAAGTCAAGGTGATCAAATAGCGGGCCGGGTTCGGGCCGGGCCACCCCTAAAAATTCCCATTAGTCGGGCCTGGCGGGGCCATAATTCGGGCCAAATTTTTGTGCCCAAAACCCGCTATTTTGGGCCAAAAATAGCGGGTTTTTTCGGGCCAAAATCGGACTGGACCGAAATTTAAACTAAAAAGTCGTTTTCGATTGCCCAAAGCCCGTCCCGGAGCCAAAAAAATACGGGCCGGGCCGAAAACAGGGCCACAAAATTCAGGGCGGGCTAATTTGATGAGCTCTAGATGAAAGGAACTCAAACGAATATCTTTTATTGAAGAACTGACATTAGTACAATAGTTTGGGTGAGATAGCCTTTAAAACCATCTCTTGAACATCTTTTAGTTTAGTCCCAACTCCTTTAAAAAAACATTTACAAAATCAGTCACTATTGAGCCCAAATGGAGTAATCCCTCCTACTCTTTTTGTTGTTCCACTTTGACTTATGCAGTATTTACAATTTCACATACCTAACTTTGAACATATTTTTCATTTCTCTTTAGCGACGATTATTATCATGTAAAATGGTATTAAGTCATCTCAATTTATATCTAGAAAATCCAAACTTTTTATAATTTTCAAATCTATATTTTAAGAAATTAATGGTCAATACTTTGGCACACATAAAATTTAGATGAAACAACTTAAAAAAAGGGGGCGTATTAATATCTTAAAGTCCACGCCAGTCTTAGCCTTCTCGTAAGTCATTGTCATGCTATTTATGTCCAACGTGTAAGGTTGTGTGGCCTGTGCTATGCGTGAGGGTTCCACCTAGTGCGATGCATTTTTTCTTTCTGTCTCGACTGTGTACACTGTCTTCTAGGAATTATAAATTTGTTTTACCTATAAATAGGCCCCTTGTGCCCTTCTTTTCTAACAAAAAAGTTCCAATAAGATTATTTTATACTATTCTAAACTATTCATAATTAGTCGGAACTTTCCAAAATTTCTAAATATTTTAGAACTCTGAACTTCTTAACGTTTCTACATTTTTTTGAACTTTTTTTTTTAGGGGGAAAAAAAAACTTTGCTACATTTTTTTGAACTTATCTAAACTTTCTTGAATTTCTTAAACTGATATGAACTTTTCTTATATTTTTTAAACTTTTCTAGACTTTCTAAACTTTTCTTAATATTTCTAAAATTTTCTGAAAATAAGTAATATAAGTTGAACTGAATACTTGCAACACAAAGAAAGTAAGAGCTTTCAAAGCCCACAAGTGTGCTAAAAGAAAGTGGTAAATCCTGATTAATAAGAGCTAAAAATACTCCTCTACTTTCCTTTTACTTCTTTCAAATATTTTTTTGCTTGGCACATATCTTATAATATTCTTTTATTTTCTTTCCATCGCCTTTATAACTATTAAAAAAATTAATTGGGTTATATAGACCCCTATTTCAAATCTAAATCATTGGAGAAATCTAACTCATGGTAGGCTCTCAAAATACCCTTAAGTTACACTGTTACAGGTATCAAGTATCAAATAATTTTCTCACTTCAGATTCCATTTTCTTCTCGGTCAATTTTCATTTGAACCTGACTACTGTATTTATAACTAAAGATTAGTATGTGCTTTATTTGTATTATCTCTAATTTATCACCAAATTTGAGTTCATTTTTTTATGTTTTTGTTATTTTGTATTCCAATTTCCAACTACTTTTTTAGTGAACGTTAGAGTTTGCGGCCTTTTTATAGGCAATGTCTGTTTACCCATTTCTTCCTTTCAAATAGAAAAAAGGTAAAAGTATCTTTGTGGAAAGCCTAACAAAATTTCTAGAGATTATGTATGTTGATTCATGCTTTTTGAACATATCCTCATTCCCCTACAGATAATCAGATATAGTCGATCTATCAATCGAAGTTTTGATTTTCAGTTAGGACTTAGGTGTATATATCATAATCATTGATACTTCTTTGGACAATGTTTCGTGACTGTGGCTGCACCATTTTGATATCGGGCATTGAAGGAGGAGGCAGCAAGCTTTTTACAAACATGACAAATTGGCATACCTCAGAACCAAGCCTATTGGATTGATGGTAATGTATAACTATAAAATAACACGATTCTTACAATTTAGATGATGAAACGACTCCAAACCATGGTTCGAAAATACGACTAAATCAATTCGCTTTGCCTGTATGGCCATATTGGAACGGTTTTCAACTTTGGTGAACAGAATTTGACCGTTTCAAACCGGTGGATTTAAATAAGCCGAAATTTCGACGGAACCAACGCTGTCAAGGCTATTTTGCCTATATTTCCCGTATCAATACCCTACTATTTAGATATTTTTTCTCAAAGATTCTCACTACCTATGAAGCACGGGTACTTGGTGTCGTTTCCTACAGGACGAATTCGGTTTGGATTCGTCCCCAAAACGAATCGGGATGGGTTGGTACGTGGGGTTGGTTTACGTGGTGGGAACGGCATTAGAGGCAGAGAAACGTACCCAACCTCTTTTAATGAATTCAGTTTAGGAAAAATCAGATCTATGGTTTTCATTTGAATTTTCGAATTTTCTCTTAGAGCATGTACAATGGTACATGGCTCTCCAACTAGCTCTCCGCTCTCTCTCATCTATTCTCTCTCTTCAAGCTACTCTAAAAAACTATGTCTAAAAACACCCAACAAGAATAAAACTCTTTAAAGAGATCTCCATTCAACTTTTCATTGTTTGGTGGTCCCCATGTCAATAAATGAACCTCATTTCATATTATGATCAAAGTTATATAAATAAAGTTATTCATGTAAATTAAATATAATTACAAAAAAAAAAAATCTTTTTCATAATTTATGTAACGTAGATTTTTTTTTTTTAAAATATTAATTTTGAATTCTAATATTTAGTTTTATAAATTAAAATAAGATAGTACATGAGGGAGAGGTGGTAGCTCAGTGGAGTACCAACCCGACATCCAAGGTTCGAATCCTCATCCTAACAATATGTTGGGGAATTTACTTCTGGGCTGTTTAGCCTTGTACCCAATCTCTGAGTTGGTGTGCCTCTAGTAGCCTATCAGGGGTTGGTCTTCGGACCAATTATCTTTCCTAAAAAAAAAAAAAAAAAAAAAAAAAAAAGATAGTAGATTTTGTGTGTGAAATATATCCAATATTAGGCTCATTTTATAGATAAAGAAAAATTATAGTTGTTGGGATAATAATTATTACCATCTTTTTTTTATTTTTATAAAAAATATCATTAAATGGTTGCAAGAAGAAAAGAAAACTTAAGTAATTGCAATAGTATGTGGGCCCCACACATTGGAGAGTCATCTCTCCATCAACCCAAATGGTATCTCCCCCAAGGGCCACTTTGCAAAGTGTCTCCATAGAGATACACCCAAGACACACCGAATAGCCTTATTGTTGGGTAAAAGGTGGCTCTCTATTTTCTCTCTCCTTGGAGAGGTAGTTGGAGAACTAGTTAGAGAGCCCCATTGTACATGCTCTTAGACTCTCACCTGAACTCCTTTGAACTTCCTTCTTCATCTCCCCTCTGTTTAGCCCGTAGTTCCAAAATGCGGGGTTTTGGTTACGATCGCGGTAACGGTCACGGTGATGCGAAAATGGGGATGATGCGGTTGTCGTCCTGCCAAATATCGGCTTAAACCGTGAAAAATCCCTAGATACCGCCTAAAATGCATTTTTTTACACCTTTACGATGCGGGTAATATCGGTTCGGTAGATTTGAAAACCTTTACGACACGGGCGATACGATACGATGCGGCCTTGTTTTGACACCATGGTTTAGCCCACCCATCGGCATCGTCGGCAGCCACCTCCGGCAGCTTATTCGCCAGTCCCCACTCTCTTCCTTCTTCAGTCCTCTCACTCAGTGTGTCTCCCTCTCCTCAATCAGATCTATGGTTTTATTTTATTAAAGCTGATAACTTATTTACTTGTTTTTACTTTGTGTTTTATTTTTTTCTCCTGATTTGTTTATATTTCCATTTTAGTAGTCTGTGTTGACTTCCTCCTTCTTTGTTGAATTGTTGAGTGTTGTGTTGAATTTCTATTTATTTATTTATGACTTTATGTGTTAATTATTCACGTGGGAAGGCATGAGTGAATCGAAGGAGGTAGCTAGGGTAGGCCAGTAGGTAATGGGCTGCTTCTAGTTTTAAATTAAGATGTGAGTTGTCAATGACTCATTTGTCTAATCTATTGGTGTGAGTTTTCTTCGCTATTATTTTCTAATATTGAGTTATGTATGAAATTTAATATTTTTTTGGCCTTCAAATATATATATGGAAAATTTGATTTAATCAGTTCCAACTATGGGCGTCCTGACAAAAACAGTCCAAACAATGGTTTTTTATTGTTCAATCCCAACTTTGTAGGGTATTTTACAATAATAGTCCTAGAAACCTGTTGTAGCAGGTAAACTTTGCCAAAAAAAAAAAATTCTTTTTATTTCTACCTTCATCCTCCTCTTTCCTCCCTCCTTCCTTCACTGCTCCCTCCTCTCCTCTCCCGTGCCACCCAACCCCCCTCCCCTTCCACCCCACTACCCACCCCCCCTAGGCCCTAACCCTTTCCCCTCCCCCTTCACCCTCCCCCCCAAAACCTCTTTCCCTTCCCCCGCCACCCCTCCCCCGAAACCCCTCCTTCGGTCGGCTCGTACTTCAAGGCGAGACTTTCATCGTCAATTTCACCAAATTTCCAACGAACAAGATCAACACTATCATGCCGGAGATTTCGACACTACCAACGGTATTTCCGACTATCGACAAAGATTTCGGCCCCATAAACTCTTTCCCCTCTCCTCGCACCCCTCCTCCACCCCTAAAACTCTCTTCCCAACCCCCAAAACCCCTCCCTTACCCCCTGAAACCACCTGAAAGTCTGATTTCAATCATTTGCTTTTGAGTTGATTTGATCTTTTTTGTGCAATTTCAGAGGGAATGCTAGCTTAAGATCCCTAATTATTGATTTCTGGCTTTCAAATGGATTATCTGGGCTTTATTTTTTCAATATCATCTGTATACAAAACCCCTGAGTTTTCCGGTGAAAGCTTCGGCAGTTTGCGCGAACGAGAGGGAGGTCATTGGTAATGCAGTCGCAGCGCCGGCACTGGATTGAGTTGCCGAGAGAGAGGTGTCGTTTGGGTGGCAGGGAGGGGAAAGAGGAGGGTTGGCAGGGGAAGGGGAGGAAGGAGGGAGGAGAGAGAAAGACCCAAAGAGAAGGTAGAAGAAACAGGTAAAAAAAAAGTAAAAAGGGAAAATAAGTATTATTTGTTTTTATACCGGTTTAGCAAGTCACTCGTCCACTCAGACCACCAGTGTAAAGGGGGGTTAAGTTCGGGCTGAACAATAAAAAACCATAACTGGGACTGTTTTTTTCAGGGGGGGCCATAGTTGGGACCGATTAAATCAATTTTTCCTATATATATATATATATGTGTGTGTGTGTGTGTGTGTGTGTATATATATGTTTGTATATATATATATATATATATATATTGAAATTTTGATTTTTGCCGTTTTCCGTCGCCGTATCCATTTTGGTGCTACTTAGCCAACTACTCCCTACACCTCTCTCCGATAATGACATAAATCAACACAAAAAGATATAGATAGAGAGAAGAAGAAGCAACCGACCAACAATCACGAGATCTATGGTGGAAAGGGAAAAACAAATGCTATATAAGTTAATTTATAATATATAGCAAATAACAGTATGATAAACCATCATCTGTCTGTGTTTAACGTATCTGTTTCCTTCCCACGAAAACCCGCGGCCATTTTTTGTGACCGTGACCAAAACTGTTTTTTCAAACCATGCTCCAAAAATGTATGCAAAAGTAAAGTACTCGGCTTATTATTAATGAACTCTTCATTAAAAGCATTGTTAGTTGTTTGGTAAACCTTGCTAAACAACTTTGGTACATGTTAGGTTCACTCCTGAGTTCAGCGAGCAGACTTTGTTACCCAAAATCATCGTACTACTTCAATTAGTTACTCCACTTCCTTGTAACTCTACTTTTGCCTATTTCAGGAAAAAGAAAATAAAAAAAAAGAGCCCTTTAGTATTGCACTAATTTCGTCAGAATACTAATCCAGTTCCGTGCCCATTTTCCCGATCCAATAATCTAATGTGGACTGTTGTTGGCAAAACAATTTCCCATACCAAAATATGATTATGGTACACCAGTTGCATTTTCTAACAAAGTAGTGGTAATATATTGACTAATAGCAGAGAAATTGTCAAAAACTACCTTGTAAAAAAAATATTTTAAAAAAACTACCTTAAATATTGTTGTAAGAAACTAGCTATTTAAGCAAATACGTTGTAATAAACTACCTTTGCCGGATTTTGGCTGTTTATTTCCTTCGGCGTTGATCTTCTCTCTTTGAGCTTTTTGCCCTCTATTTTCACTGAAAATTTCCATTCTACTTCAATAATTGGCTTTAAAATATGGATGTTTGGAATGTTTTGATGAAAACGAAGGGGAAAAAGAATAAATCAAAAAGGTCAACGCCAGAATAAGTAGTCAATAGCTGGAATTCGGAAAAATGGTAGCTTCTTACAACTTTTTTGCTTTAAAAGGTAGGTTCATACAACATTTTTTTATAAGGTTGTTTTTCACAAAAACTTATTCATGTAAAATAGTTTCTAACACATTTTCCTTTACTAGCTAAACACTCGTTTCTTTGACTTCCATTTTGAGTTAATTTTAGCATATCATGTTATACTCCATTGTTTTTGCAAAGTTTGTAGGAATATACAATCCTACGATCAAATTTTAAGAGTTGCTATCAAGCCAAAGTAAAATTTCTATTCTAATAACATTGATTGTGCTATGATCAGCTATCTGAAATGATGAACCATGGACATGCTCACCACTTGCAGTGCACATGTCTAGCTCATACCCATGCTTGCCTAACCTAGTGCCTTCTCCAAACATGTGGACTATTTCTGTCCCCCAAATGCTCTAAAGGTGTTATACGACCAACGTAAGGGCCTAAACAAATTGAATGATTTCTAGCACCAAATGCTACAAAGGTGTTCTACAATCAACTTAAGGGCCTAAACAAATTGGAAAAGAGAAGAAACCATGGGGGTACAATTTTAAAATTCGGGGTTTCATCATTATAAAGCTGTATCACCCACAAAACACCGTAATTTGGCGATTGCGAGCTTCATTCATGTCAAAAAACCAGAAAAGTTACGTAGACTTTACAATCACATTACAACCAGAGATATACTACATAATAATTCAACAAAACTGCTCCAACAACATCAAAATTAAACATCCAACAAACGCGTGAATAAACTGCTTGATCACAGAACTAACCTGACGACTAAGGTCAAATTGGGACAAAACCAGTTCAGCAGACTTCAATGTCCGATCAATATTTTCAGTAGCTCTCCGAATCGAATGTGTCCGAATCTAAATAACAAAACAATAACAAGAAAGCCTTAGTCCTAGAACAATTCGGGGTCAGCTAACTTGAATAGTCATACGAAGTTGTTTCCGCTGTCAATACCTGGGTTGGACGCATGGCCGTTTCTAGGGCGGAGAGACGGTGATCAAAGGAGCCCAGAATGGAAACGATATTATCAGTGATGGTCTGGCTCTTTTGAAGTGATTCTCGCATTGAAGCTGCTTTGGAGCTCAAAGTATCCATTGATGCTGCTCCTGCAATAACTGGATGAATTGGCAACCCCATTTTTACTCCAAAAAGAACAACAAAATTTGATTAGAATGGATTGTTTTTATCTCTCTTCTCCCTCTGAAATTATTGAATGGGAGGAGAGAGAAACAGAGAGATTTGAGGGTTTTGAAGGAGAATTTAAATTGGTTTGAGTTATTTTTGACTGATGTTGCCGGTTGACGCTTATTGAAGAGACTTTTTCTTGTTGGCTGTTGCGGTTTGTTTGTTGTCTTTGCTTAGACAGGGTGTTTTGGGTGTTCCAAGTTTTTAATTTTTCCTTAATTTTTTTTTTTTTTGAGGGGAGTTGTGATAATTAAAAAAAGGGTTAATTGGTACAAAGACAAATGGCAGCTACAAAGGCAGTTAAACAAAGACAACCTTTAACGGGTGCAGAATGCGTAAGACCAACTTAAACACGTGGTGCGAGAGAATAAGCATAAATGACGTTCGAGATCGGAGATTCCACCGAGTAGGGAATCTTCAATATTTTAGCATTTTCTTTTAATTCCCTCCCTTTTATTACTATAGTCACGTGCCCCCCCCCCCATTTAAAATTTTTTTTCCCCTCTTTTATTCTATTTGAACTGCCAACTCCAATTGTAATCAAAATCCCCAATTCTCAATTAACATAAACCCTAAGTTTGCAATTCTACCATCAACCTTCATCATGGTTCGAAGGCATGGGAAAGTTTACTGCCACCATGGGTTGCCAGCCATGGCGCAAACTGTGAGCAAGAGAAATGGGAACCATGGCAGACGATTTTATGGGTGTTCAAAGTGGAAGGTTAGGTTGAATTGTTTTGAAATATGTATTAACCCTTTTTATGTAACTTGATTGATTTGAATTTCATTTGTAATAGTATGATGATTGTGAATTCTTTGAGTGGATTGACAAGGAAGCATATGGGCAACGTGCTAGTGAGGTTATCCTAGCTCTTGTATCCACTAATGATGCCCTAAAATCTGAAAGGAAGAGATTGAAGAATGGAATTGAAGCAAAAGCTGATGCTGAAAGGAAAATTCAAGGGTTGAAAATTGAAGTCAGAGGGTTGAAGGCTGAAAACAAATTACTGAAACACCAATAAACCACTTGTATTGCAGTACTCTTGATTTCATGGATGTTTCTGTACTTGTATTTTAGTAAGTAGGTAGTTTAGGTATCCTACAATGACTTTGTATCCTTCACTGTTTGGTATTCAATGAAATTTGGCTTTTGAGCATATTGATTGGCTTTTGAGTATATTGATTGAACAAGTTGCATTAATATATTAGATTAAACGGATACTTTGTGATACCAAAAAATTGCTTTGCATTAGATTCCAAAAGGCATGCTGCCAACAGTGTACAACATGTGCAAAAAGTGGTGAAGTTTGTCCCATATTTCAATTACAAAAATCTCCTTTAAACCTATTTATACCATTTCTTTCCTTAACCCCACATTTCCTCCACCAAAATTCAATATAAAACCCTAGCTTAGTGGTTGTTCATTGGACCAGCTGCTGTAGATTGTCGAGTTCCACAAATGTCACTTGTGGCAGCCTGAAAATAGGAGAAAATGTAGAAGTTAGGAACCATTTCAAAGATTAGAATTGAAGGGAAGATAAGTTAAGAAGTAACACTTACCCCGGAATCATTGAGGATGGTATTGGTGCCTTTTCTGGGCCTACCTCTGCCTCTCTTTGGTGCAACTGTTGGGGTGGTGCAACTGCCTTAGGAGGAGCTCTTGCTTTTTTTTTGCCTTTTGTTGGAGATGTTGCTGACTTCCCTATAGATTGATGCAGTGGCAGGGCCTTTGTTTTTGTTTGTAGGACAGCCTCTTTTGTTGTGGTTTTTGCCTTTGCACAAGCTACATGTCATTTGCATGCCATGTTTGCTTAATTTTCCAGCCTTGTCCTCCCTCTCATGTGGGGCTTTCTTCCTCATTTTCCTAGGTCTACCAGCTCCAACCTTGATGTTAGGAGGTAGCAATGGGAATTCAACATTATCCCAATGCCTTTATCCTCTTATTGGCTTGATTGATCCACAGTAAGCAGCTAAATAAACACCCCTTTTCAACTTTTCATCCACCAACTCTTCACATGGCATTCTAAGCCAATTGCTACAAGCAATAACATGAGAGCAAGGTATTCCTGTTAAGTCCCCTCTCCTGCATGTACAACTCTTGTTTTCAAGGTTGACAATTAGAACCTCCATACCACATAACACTTCAAACTCCATTTTATCAGATGCAAGAACATGACATGCCTTAGCATAATCTTTGTTTGTTTCTAGCTTCTTTCTTATTCTAGGACAAATATCATCCTTTGCTCTCTCCATCAATGTTCTCTTCATGAACAATCTCTCCATAACTGCCCTCCTAATATCTTCTAACATTCCCAAAATAGGCTTTGACCTAGATTCCAAAATCCAACCATTAAATGTTTCAGCAAGATTATTTACCACTAGGTTGCACTTAATATGAATCCTAAAACCAAACCTACAAAAAGTTTGTGGTTTCAAAGCCTTGAAATCCTCAACTGCTGCTGTTGATAGCACAGCCATTTCCTACAGGGTAGATCAAAATATGCCTTGTTATATGCATACACAGCCTGCCAAAATTTCTCTTTCAAACCATCTCCCCTATGCTTTTTGTGCCATGGAGGCCAGATGTGTCTAGCACAGTTCCTATGTTCCACATCAGGGAATATAGTTTTCACACCATGCATTATTGACTGTAAATAACATTAGAAGCAATGTTAGTATATAAATTAAAGGCAGTTGTTAAAAGAAGGAAAAATGTGGCATGAAAGGCAAAAGTTTTGTGACCTTATGTTGATCTGATATGATTGTGCAATCTTCACCCCCAAAACCAGGTAGATCATTCTTCAAGTTCTCCAAAAACCACTCCCAGGACTCATTGTTCTCAGCCTCAACAACAGCCCAACAGATGGGGAACATTTGATTGTTCCCATCTCTGCTAATTGCACACAATAGTTGCCCACCTAAAATGGTTTTCAAAAAGCAGCCATCTATACAAACAACCTTCCTACAACCAGTCATGAAACCTGTTGTCAACCCTGGGAAACTAATGTACAACCTCTTAAACTGATGTTCAACATTTTCAGCATCATCTTCAATTGCATATGTTTGCAACTGAAATCTGAATTCCCCATCCACCCTCTTCAATTCATGTAAGTATGCAGCAATCTTTGAATAGTGATCCTTCAAATTTCCATGTAAAAGCTTATGTGCATGCTTTTTAACTCTGTAACAGTTCCACTTGCTAAGCTTCACCCCAAACCTATTGAACACTTCTTTCTCCAAAGACTTCCTAGGCCAGTTGGGTTCCTCCCTAAATTTGTCCAAAAATTCTCTTGCCAACCATCTAGCTTTTGTTTGCAAGTTTTCATAATCAGCCCTGTCACAAGTGTGTTGGGTGAACTGACTTCACCATGAAAGATTTCTTTAGCCCATCCCAAGAAGCATAGACCTTCCACTCACAACCTTTAGCCCATCCCAGGAAGCATTTTGCTTCCATCCACCTAAGACTATAGCCAGCATAAACATCATACTTGTTTACCATCTCCTTGAAAATTTCAGGTGATGGAAACTTCATTCCAACCCTCCATACAAACCTCCCATAATAAGCAGCCCCATCACTTCCACTTGGCATGTCATACTTCTCACATTCACTATCTGAATTAGGCAACATATCTTCTTCCTCATACTCACTTTCCCACCCACAACCCAATGGAATGCTCATGTCCTCCATTTTTTTAGAAAGCCCTCCAGTATCAAACTTCACCCTTTTCTTACTTTCTTTTACCTTCCTCCTAGCATCAACAAGCTCTTCATCACTAGAACTTCTTCTGGGTTCTGATTCTCCCCCCCCCCATAGTCCTCATCTTCACTGTCATCAAAATCTGTTGAACTACATGACAGTTCAACATCATCCTCTTGTGGGTCAGTTGTTTGGGAAGTGGGCTGTGTTAGCTGTGGATTTGGGTCAGTTATTTGGGAAGTGGGTTTGGTTGGCTGGGATTGTGGGTCAGATGCTTGGGGAGTGGGCCGACTAGGTTGTGGTTCTGGGTCACTTATATCTGTTGCACTAGGCCTTGTCTTCATTACAACATTGGGGAAAGCTACCCTCTTCCGGGCTGACATTTTCTTTCTTGGTGTTTGCAAATGTTTAGAAATGGGTGGCTTGGGTGGGATTTTATGAGTTGTGGCCTGCACATTTTGGTGCACAGTTGAGGTGGTATCATTAGTAGCTTGTGAAAGGTTGTCATCAAAATGTGTATTGGGCTGGGCCTTATTTATTGGGTCATTAGTGGGCTGAGGTTCCTCTATATTGGGCTGGGCCTCATTTATTGGGTCATTAGTGAGCTGGGGTTCCTCTGTATTGGGTTGGGCCTCATTTATTGGGTCATTTGTGGGGTTAGGACTAGTACTTCCACATTCCAATTGTGGAATAATTTCAGGCACATCAATGCCATGGACCACAAAGACTTCAACAATCCCATTTCTCATCCCAATTTAACACATATCCAATACCTCAACATCCTTGTATACCCTAACCAAACCAGTTTTTAAGTCTAGCCCAGGCAACTTGTAATAAAATGTTGAGTTTGAGTTGTATTTAACCCCTTCATCCTTCAACATATCAATAAACTCAAAGTAACTCATGTAATCTGGATCAACATTATCCCAATAATGTACATCCCCTCCTACATATTCCCATTTATCAGTCAAAACCCCTCCATGGTTCAATTTGATACTGAAGAGGGATGCCATCACCTACTTTGCAAAAAACACATAGCAAAATCAACATTCATTGCAAGTACGAAATAGCAAAATCAAACACATTCATCACACACATTCACTGATAGCAATGATAACTCATTTATTTCCAGCAATCAAACAAAAATCTTTAATTTCATCTAACTAAACCCTAATTCTCGCATCGCATATTATAGAATTACCAAAAAAAAATAAAATTCAATGTAGGCAAACTAACCAAGTTCCAGTTCAGATTATGATTCGCGCGCAGATGTTGACTTTCTTCTTCGTCTTCCTTGGCTCAGGTGGCAGAGATGAAGTTGGAAGTTCAACTGCAGAAGAAAGAAGAGGAGAAGACAGAGAATTAGAAAAGAATTGGGGGCACGTGACTATAATAATAAAAGGGGAGGGAATTAAAAGAAAATGCTAAAATATTGAAGATTCCCTAGCTCCGGTGGAATCTCCGATCTCAAGCGTCATTTATGCTATTCTCTGCACCACGTGTTTAAGTTGGTGCTACGCATTGCACCCGTTAAAGGTTGTGCTGTTTCTTGCACCAGAGCTCAAGGTTGTGCTGTTCTAGCCAATTAACCCTTAAAAAAATGATTTTAATTATGTGATTGGATTATTGAAACGATGTAAGTAAATTTTTTTTTTATCAAGGAAAGAAAAAGCTAGGCCAACCTAAAATATCCATACGGACCAAAATCAATATCATAAGGAGTGAAACACTATAAGTATGTAATGCCAGAGCAATACTCGACTATTTTCTTAATTTATCTATGTCTATTTATATATACTTCCTCCATCTTTAATTACTTGCAACTTTTGAGATTTTGCACTATTCACTTGTTCAATCCGACTTGCGTGGACCCGGTTCACATTAAAAATACTATGGACCAGGCCCAGGCACGTGACCCGCTACAAAATACTCATCTGCGATTTTCTCTCTCTTGAATATTTCCAAAAACCAAATATTCTCTCGCTCTAAAATTTCTACAAATTATTCTCTCTCTCTTCATTCAAATTATTTCTCAATTTCATACAAAACCTAAATTTACGTACATCTCTTTCATAATCAAATTATTGTTCTTATTTGATTCAATAATTGTAACACTATATTGATTTGAAATTGATTCTTCAACAATTTCCTGTTCAATAGAACAACTACGAGAAATTCATGGGAAATTCAGGTTTAATTGAGCAAATAGATCTCAATCAGAGTATTGTAGCATGTAATATAGACGACCTAAATCGGAGCATTGAAGCACTCGATGACGAACAACATCACAATTCAATCCAAAATGAGCATCAAGATCCAATCGTAATAGATCCCAATAATACACCAAGTTTTGAAGGTAGCAGCATCGAAGTCAATAATTTCATTCATTTGATTAAGCAAAGCAGTAACACTATAATTTTCTGTAGAAAATGTGGAGCTGTTTCATGATGAGCTCGAAAATCAAGTTGACGAGCAATATGCTATAGTATCAACTGATGAATCTAATTCAGTTCTCATTCCAGGTAAGTTTAATAAAACACACTGTATCATTCATATATAAACTACATCATATATTAACTATATCATAAAAAGATACACTATATCACACAGAAAGACACTATAGAGTATTAAAAAAATATTACGTAAATGGAACACAATAACACAGAATAGTATACAAAATACACTATATCATAAATCGATACACTATATCAGACAGAAACACACTATAGCATATATAGAAAATATTACGTACGAAAACGCACACATATACCATATCACACATACATACACTATATCATAAATAGATACACTATCACATATACATACACTATATCATAAATAGATACACTATATCATAAATAGATACACTATATCATAAATAGAAACACACTTGTATATAGAAAATATTACGTACGAAAACGCATAATACACATACATATACCATATCATACATAAATACACAATATCATAAATAGATACACTATATCACACAGAAAGACACTATAGAATATAAAAAAATATTACGCACACTATGAAACACAAAAATGGACTATAGTTCACAAATACACTATATCACACACCCATACACTATATCATAAATAGATACACTGTATCAGATAGAAACACACTATAGCATAGAAAATATTACGTACGAAAACGCATTAGAGTACACAAATACATATACTATATCACACATAAATACACTATATCATAAATAGATACACTATTGCAAAAGTGACAAAAATATCTTAATCTAACTTTGGATGATATACATGAGCTATATTGTCAACATGCTGCTATAGTAGGGTTTAGTGTTAGAAAATCCAAAAACAGAAAAAAAGAAGGGACATCAGTGGTCCATCAAAAGTACTATGTCTGCTCTGCTCAAGGGAAAAGGAATACCAAAATCAAAGAAAAACAGGGAGAGAATAATACAAATATAATGATACAAGACAGCAATTCAAAGAAGCATAGGACAAGAAGAGTTATGATCACAAGAACTGAATGTCCTGCTTTAATTAGAGCAAGGATGAACCCTGAAGGACACTATGAGATTGTGAAGCATGTTATAAAACACAATCATCCACTTACAAGAGAACCAGTAATTAAATTACCTTCATAGATCTGAGTGTCAAATGAGTGATCCAAAGCAACAAACCGTACAAGCTATGCAAGTGTGTGGACTGAGACCAATAGATTCATTTAGATACATGAGTACAAAAGCTGGTGGTGAAGATGTATTGGGGCATTCCATGAAGGACCACTTCATCTGCTGCTATAGACTCAAAATAAAACCAATTGAGGGAAAGAATTCACAAAATGTTGTTGATAACCTTTATAAGCAGATGCAAACAAATAGTAACTTCTTCTTTAGAGTAAGATTGAATGATGAAGGAAAGGTTTGCTGCTTGTTTTGGAGAGACTCTATGATGCTTGAGGACTACACAATCTTTGGAGATGTTATGGTTTTCGATACTACATATAGGACAAACAAGTATAATCTCATTTGTGCACCATTTGTAGGAATTAATAACCATTGGAAAACACAATGTTTGCATGTGTGTTTCTTGTAGATGAGACAATACCATCATTTGAATGGGTTTTTGAAACATTTAAAAAGTCAATGAGAGGTAAATATCCAATAACTATATTTAGCGACCAAGATGCTGCAATTGCAGCAGGAATAAAAAAGGTACTGATGTTTATGTGAATTTCTACAACTTCTGTTATATACTATTGCGGGAGCAATAGATATTATTTGAAAAACTAACTATATGAACTCATTGACATGCTTTCCCAACCTCAAGAACCAGGCTATGTTTATGGCATTTGAGTCAAAATGCAAATCAATGATTTGGATTGATGAAGGCAGATAGGGACTTCAAGAATGTTGAACCCTATTTTTGATGATGACAAAGGAACAAAGATGCAAACTAAGTATTGAACTAACAAGTCGTTAAGTGAATGGATTTTACAAGGTATCAATGAAAGGAATAAAGAGAATACTAAGTCAAATAAGAAATCAAGTTGGATTTTGAAGACTAAGTGAAGATGCTCAAAGATTTTATACTAGAGAAGCATTGGAGCGAGATGATCAAAGCGAGGCTTTTTGTTTCTAATTCCAATGTAAAGGAACGAGTAAGAATGGTAAGGAACTGTGGCAATTTAAAACGAGAATGAGTGTTTGTTCCTGTGTAAGGAACAGACGAACTGGCACTGTCATATTAAGTTAAAGGAACTAACTATTAAAAGGAACTTAGACATAGGATGAAGCACTACAACGGTTAATAATGTTGTTTGAGTGATTTATGCCTAGATTCTAGGAAACCATTTTATTTAAGTAAAAAAAATCTGATTTTCAGGAAAAGATTTTATTTTTATAAGATAATAAATATCCTTTTCGGTTTTATGGAAAATATTTTAAAGATAATATTTTTGGTAAAAGGATTTTATTTTGGTGTTATTAAATAAAATACTTTTTAATTAAATCGGTTTTTTGAATTACTGATTCAGTGGTTGCTAAAATTAAGGGAGCAGTAACATTTCCATCTCCCACGTTTAACATAGATCATGGAGATCATGGGTGTAAAAAGGAACGTGTTCCTCTGGTTGAGGAACATCATGGGAAAATATTTCTTACCACTAACACATGATTTAATCCCATGTTCTAAGTTATCACTACTATAAATACTAATGTCTAATTAAGTTCCAATTTGTGACTGACCAAGTGATTTAGTGAGTTTAACTAAGTAAAGTGTCAGTGCCTTTATTCTCTCATAAAAGTCATTTGTTCTTTGCCTTCTTACTCTAATTCCACTAAGCTATTATTGATCATTGTAATTTTGGTTTTTGGGGTAAGGGGACTTTGAGTGAAGTTATGTAAGAGATTGAGTGAAGCGAGTTAAAGTGAGAAAACTTCAAGTGAAGTTGAGAGGAACAACTGTTAAGGAAACAGTTGTTCAGGAACTTCAGTTTAGGAACTCAAGGTGTGGCCCGTGATTAGAATTAGGTTGTAACAAAGTTGTTGGCCTAATTACTGGACGTGTTGAGTTTAAAATCCCTAGTGGTCGAGGTTGTTTCTTCTTGTTGGGCCCAAGAAATTTTTCCTCGTAAAAATCCCTTGTGTTCCTTTAGCTTGTTTCTTTGTTTAAAATTTATAATTCCTCAAAAAGTTACGTTTATTTCTACAAATACAATTCACCCCCCTCTTGTATTGTTCCTAGTGAAATAATAATTGGTATCATAGCTAAAACTCACGAAAAATAGGAAACCCTATTGAGAAGAAGATCCAAGGAGTAATGAATACCACCGAGAAACTTGAGGAATGTTACTCTACGCAAAGGCCTCCTATGTTCAATGGGAAGTTCTATTCCTACTGGAAGAACATAATGGAGATTTTTCATCAAGGTCGAAAACTACCAGGTATGGAGAGTCATTGAAGTTGGTGATTTTGAGGTCACAACTACTAATGACAAAAATGAGGTAATTCCAAAACCCTTCTCTGAATATGACAAAGCTGATTTTGAAAAAATGGAAGTGAATGTTATGGCTGTTAAACTGTTGCATTGTGGACTTGGACCCCATGAACACAATAGGATCATGGGATGCAAATCCGCAAAGGAAATATGGGATTTACTTGAAGTAACCCATGAATGAACTAATGAAGTCAAGAGATCTAAAATCGATTTACTAATGAATCAATATAAACTGTTCTCCATGAAAGCTAAGGAAAGCATACAAGAGATGTTTACTCGTTTTACTAACATTATTAATGAGTTAGCTTCTCTTGGTAAGTTTATTTCATCAGAGGAACAGGTTCGAAAAGTTCTTAGGAGTCTTCCTAAGGATAGATGGATGGCTAAGGTCACTGCTTTGCAAGAAACAAAAGACTTCACTAAGCTCAACTTGGAACAACTTGTTGGATCACTTATGACTCATGAGCTCCACCTTGATACTGAGTATGGTGAAAGCAATAAGTCAAGTCCATTTCCCTAAAAGCAGATGATGAAGATGACTTCTCAGAAGAAGAGGAAGCAGCATTCATGGTCCGAAAATTTCGAAGGATGTATAGGAACATGAAGAATGGGAACTTCAAAGGTAAAAGTAAAAAGTTTTCTAACAAAGCTGCTTGTCATAAATGTGGTAGTACAGATCACTTCATCAAGGAATGTCCACTTTGGGAAAATGACAAGACCAAAGAAAGGAACAAGGAACGCTTCGCTGAAAGGAACAAGGAAACTAAAGCACCTTTTTCTAAAGTGAACGTCCGAAAGGCTATGATAGCAGCTTAGGGAGATCACTACTACATTAAAGGGCAAAGGCAACACATGAAAACCATTGCAATAGGGCTAAAAGTCATTGCAGTAGGCCTATTGCAACGGTTTTGAACCGTCGCATTTGTTGGCGTTGCAGTAGGCCTAATGCAATGGTTTTTTAGACCTATTGCAACGACTTGATGAGTCGTTGGCTTAGATCAACATCTTATGCAACGGCTATTATAATCTCAATATTCTAGTAGGAACCTAATAAATATATATATATATATATATATATATATATATATATATATATATATATATATATATATATATATATATATATTGCTATACACACATACACACACACACACACACACACACACACACACACATATACATAAATATATAATATAAACCTAATTAGATATAATAGAATATGAATATTTCATTGAGATTAATAAATGTATATATATACATATTCTTGCTTACAAAATCAAGCAATATGCTACAAAAGTTAAGTACTAATTAAATTATATTCATGTTAACCATACAATAATTTTACTATGTGCTAAAAAAAAGTTGTTAAAACTACTATGTACTACATAAAGGTAGGCAGGCTAGTGGAGCTCCCCTGCTTGCCATCAAATGTAGGACATATGTGCTTGATCTACCCATTCTGCTCATGGTAGAGCCTCCCCACTTGCCATCAAATGTAGGAAGTCTCTGCTTGATCTTCCCATTTTGTTCATGGTTCACCTACATATATTTAAACAACTTAATTAAGTTGGTCAAAACATAATCGTTTGGCAATAAAAAATCTCTACTGATTACCAGGGAAAAAAAAGTTACAAAACTATTTTTGTTTGAGCATTAAACCATGCAAAGAAGATTGCAACACAAAGTAAGCATAATTAATACTCTCATTGGCTAATAACAGTAAAGTAAGCAAAATTAGAATGTATAACATTAATCTAATATGTAATCAATCTCCAAGATTAAGAATTGAGTTTGATGTTTGGTTCCTTCTTTAGAAAGTTACTAAATTCATCGGAAAAGGAACAACAACTTATTTTAGTGTATAGTATCACTGACAGCAACCAAGAAGAAACTCTCATGTACACATCACGGAGCTCATTCTTAGTACTCTACATGTTAGCAACTTATTCTACAAGCTTTAGGGGACATAAAGAGAGATAGAGAAAATAGGTGTCAACTATCAACTTTCAAACTTCACTCTTATTCTTTTCTGCCTTTTCCTTTAGACAATTATAGCTAAAGGCTCCAAGCACAAACACCTAAGAAGTTCACTGGATCTAAAATAAACCTTGATATACTCCTATCAATTTCCCTGCCATCCAAAATTCTCACCAACAATTGTAGTACTTTAGAGAATGAAAAAACTCGATTTGAAACCATGAGCTATGCTACTGCCTATTAGGAGTATACTTATATATATATATATATTTTCTATCTAAGCTGAATATTATAGTATTATAAAAATTAGTTAACGATTCCAATTGATGTAATATGAACTTCACTTCTAAGTAACTTCGCATATTTCAATCTCTACTGCAAATTTGTCTCAATAGATTTGCCCTGTGTTGAATTTAATTTTTAATGAAATGAAGTACAATGCCACAAGAAACAGGGGTTCCATGGTGACAACTGACAAGGTTTAAACAATATCCTCGCATAGAAACTTTCCCAGGAAATTAGTACTTATAACGCATGTACCATACTCCTATATGTCATTCAGTACACAAGAAATATAACATACTATTTGCAAAGTTTTCTCAACAACTACCACACATTATAGACACCACTAAGAGCAAGACTTGAAATTTAGGCTCAAGAAAGGAATGAGTAACAAGAAAACAACCACAAAGGGCTGAATAATCATATAACCAACCCAAAGTAGATCAATTTAGAATTGCTAGATCAATAAATAGTTAAATACTACTACCTGCACCACCCCCAACCAAGCTCCCACTGAAGTAAAAAACAAGAACAAAATTTCAGTATCACAGCTGTATATCAATAAACATCACTAATAAGTATTGAGATTTCATTAAAAAGATATAGAGAGAACAAAAAAACACAACAAATACACACACAGAGAGTGAAATAATATCTAGAAATTACTCCTAGAAATAAATCATAGAAGACTTCACCAATGATAAGACTTTAAGATAACATGTTTCCCCAGCCAACAAACAAACTAATGATCAACAGTAGAGGATGAATTCAACAAATAATTATAACCCAGTTCAACAAAACAACAACAAAAAATAAAAAAAGATCTACTCAAAATAAGCAAAGAGGAGAGTGAAATGGATGACCTGAGCTTTGTGGGGTCTATGTTTCTTAATTGATGATCGAAAATGTGCTAAGAGAACAGCGTAAACGTCTTCACCTCCTTAGGACTTCAATTTTTTGTTAGCTTTGGAGTTGGGAATTAAAACTCCAAATCTGAGAAAAAAAAGAGCTCGTTTTTTGTGAAATAACAAAAAATTTGAAGCTTCTGATAAGCCGGTAAATTTCGAAGCAAATCCAATTCAACAAACATGAATTTCTATACAAAAGATCTTGCACTACTAATCTGATAGAACAAAAATCAAAATCCTTGAAATAAATACCGATTAGATTGAAGCTTCTGATTCGCACAATAATTTCTAAGCAACTCCAATTCAACAAATATGAATTTCTACACAAAAGATCTTGCATTACAAACAGAATGAAATTTGCGAGAGGAATTAAAATCCGAACTAACTCAATTGATTAACCTACTAATCTGATAGAACAAAAATCAAAACCCTAGAAATAAACAAAATTAAATGTCCTCTATTGACGAACCTGATGCAGTCGCCATTGTTGGCTAATTTGTTGAAGCTTTTAATTGCAAAATTTTCGGCTAACCAAATTAGGTTTTTTCAGTTCTCGTACCATAACCAAATTATGGAATTAGATGTCAAAAAAAGGAAGGAAAATTCATACCAAAGCAATATCACCAATTTCACATTGACAAAGGGAGCGAGGAAACATATATAGTGTGAAGAGAGAGAAAAAGCTTTTTTTATGGGAAGAGATAGAAGAAGCTAAAATGCCCAAACAAATGCAAATACTAGAATCTAACATTTTATCTTCTTTTCTTAAATTAAATCTTCCGTTGCAATAGCTTATCCTTCTATATTCAAAATTCCACTATCGTTGCAATATCAAATCCCTATACTCATTTTTAACCAGCCTTTCCCATCAGCACCTGTTATGCAACGGTAGTGTATATACCATTGCCTTAGCCTATACTAATACAACAATATTGAATAAACCGTTGCAATAGCCCCTTCTAATGAAATGGTACAAAATAGACTGTTGCAGTAGCCCTTTTAAGCTCGTTGCATTTGATAAAAAATGTAGTAGACTGAAGAGGAAGAGGAACAACAAACTGAAGAAACTACAAATCGTTGCCTCATGGCAAACACTGACATAAAAGAAGATGAAAATGCTGAGGTAAGCCAACATATACTTGAATCAGACTTAGATGGAAAAACTAAGACTGAAATTTATGATCTTCTTTATGATGCAATTCTTGAATGTAGAGATGAACGTGAAAAACGTGAACAAACTGAACGAGCTGTTAAAGTTTGTAAAGAACATATAGAATGGCTTAAGAAAATGAGAACGGGTGTTGAAAGTAGGTTCTTTGATTTATTTGATAAGAACTTAAAAATCAAGGATTATATGAGAGTGTGAAGAATGAAAATTATCTAATCAATTTAAAAATTTCACACTTAAAGGAATTTGTCCCTATTCTAAGTTAATTTGATTGATCAACTCCTTTGAAAGGTTACAGATCTGAAATCAAAAATTTGAATAAAGAGAAAATTATTTTAAAGGAACAGATATGTAATCTCAAGAAGGAACTTGTTGTTGCAAGGAACAGAGGCAAAGTGATGGATGTTCTTAAGTAGATTGAGAGACCTTAGACTAAAAGAAAAGACGGTCTTGGTTTTGAAAACCACAAGAAGAGGAACAAGCCTAAGAAATATGTTGACCTATCTAGTGACAAAATTTGTATGTACAGTGGAAAGATAGGTCATTACATAACTCAATGTCAACTAAGAACTGGAATGATTGGCAAAATGTGAAATTAAGCAACATGAAATGGGTCGCTAAAACAAATGCTAGTCAAGAACAGGAACCCACGAAACAAGGGGTTCCTACAACTAACAACTAGTTGATTTTTGCAGGTTGAAGTGAGGGGGAACAACACTTGGTATCTTGATAGTGGTTGTTCAAAGCATATGACAGGAGACAAATCTAAGTTTCTCTCACTCTCAACCTATGAAGGTGGACTTTTAGTGACAATAAGAAAGGTAACATAGTTGCCATGGGTAAGGTTGGTAAGTCACCATCACATTCCATCGATAATGTGTTTCTAGTTGAAGGTTTAAAGCACAATCTTTTAAGTATTTCCCAATTCTGTGACAAGGGAAATATTGTTAAATTTAATAGTGAAAAATGCTTGATCGTTAATATTAACTCTAAGAATGTTATCTTGGAAGGAATAAGAAAAAGGAACATATATATTGTGGATCTTGATCTTGTTCCTAAAAACAACTTGACATGCCTTAGTGTTATTGAAGATGATCCACTCTTATGGCATAAGCGTCTAGGACATGCTAGCTTTTCATTACTTGATAAACTTCGATCAAAAGATCTTGTTTTGGGATTACCATATATAAAATTTCATATTGATCAAGTTTGTGATGCATGTGCTAAATGGAAGCATATTAGATCCTCTTTCAAATCTAAAACTATAGTGAGCACCACAAAGCCATTGGAATTAATTCATATGGATTTGTGAGGCCCCATGAGAATTCAAAGTAGAAGTGGTAAGAGGTATGTGCTGGTTATTGTTGATTACTACTCGAGGTACACTTGGGTTATTTTTCTCTCTAGCAAGGATGAGACTTATGATGAGTTCCTTGTTTTTGCAAAAAGAGTTCAAAATTTGAGTGGTCACAAATTAATGTATATTAGATCTGATCATGGTAAAGAATTTGAAAACTATAAATTTGATCACTTAAGTAGAGACCATGGCCTAGATCAAAAAATTTCTGCCCCTAGGACACCACAACAAAATGGGGTTGTAAAAAGGAAAAATAGAACTTTGGAGGAAATGGCGAGAACTATGCTAATTGCTAATGAACTTCCAAGGAACTTTTGGGCTGAGGCTGTTAATACTGCTTGTCACATAATAAATTTTGCCATGATGAGACCTATCATTAACAAAATTCCTTATGAGCTTTATTTTGGTAAGAAGCCCAATATTACACATTTCAGAACATTTGGTTATAAATGTTTTGTTCATAATAATGGGAAAGATGATCTTGGAAAATTTAATGCAAGGAGTGATGAATCAATATTTCTAGGATATGCATCACTTTTTTTTTTTTTTTGAGGGGTGGATATGCATCACATAGTAAGGCTTATAGAGTTTACAATAAAAGAACTATGTGTGTTGAAGAAAGTGTTCATATAATATTTGATGAATATGATAATGTTAATTCAAGCAAGCAGGTTGATGACTTTGAAATAGGCTTGGTTCAATCAAATGAAAATGATACAAATTCAATTGAGGAAGAAGAAATTAAAGAGGAAAGGAACTAAGAAGATGAAAACTTGGATAACAAGGTTGTTCCTGTTCCTCAAGATGATGGAGATGTTCCTGTTTCTAACAAGAACGAAAATGTTAAAGGAACTGATTCAACACATACTGAAAAAGGAACAAATGAACGAACTCAAGAGGAACAACCTGTTCCTATAAGAGAGTTTCAACCAAAACCTTGGAGACATCAAAAATCACATCTAGTGGAACTCATAATAAGTGACATATCCAAGGGTATGCATACTAGATCTCAGTTAAGGAATTTTTGTGCATTTCATGCGTTCTTGTCAATGATGGAACCAAGAAATCATGAAGAAGCCCTAACTGATTCTGATTGGATCACTGCTATGCAAGATGAGTTAAATGTGTTTTAAAGAAACAAGGTATGGCATCTAGTTCCCTCTTCTAAACAAAAAAAAGTGATTTGGCTTAAAATGAGTATTTAGAAACAAACTAGATGAGTATGGAACAATTGTAAGGAAGAAAGCTAGACTTGTATTAAAAGGTTACAATCAACAAGAAGGAATTGGCTATTAAGAAACCTTTGCTCCTGTTGCTAGACTTGAGGCCATTAGAATACTAATTGCATTTGCTCCATATATGGGATTTAAACTATATCAAATGGATGTCAAATGTGCATTTCTTAATGGCTATTTAAATGAAGATGTATATGTTGAACAACCCCCTGGATTTGAAAGTAATGATTTCCCAAACCATATCTACAAGCTTGACAAGGCTCTTTTATGGGTTAAAGCAAGCGCCTAGGTCATGGTATGAGAGATTTCAAAAGAGGAAAAGTTGATACAACTTTGTTTCTAAAATCGAAAGGAACTGATCATATACTTCTTGTTCAAATATATGTTGATGACATAATCTTTGGAGCAACTAATGAGTCATTATGCAAAGAATTCTCAAACCTTATCAGTAATGAATTTGAGATGAGTATGATGGGTGAGTTAAATTTCTTTCTTGGGTTACAAATTAAGCAAACAGAAAAAGGAATAATCATTCAGCAACAAAAATACATAAAGGAACTGTTAAAGAAATATGGCCTCGAAAATTAAGTTTCCATAGGAACAAGTGTTGATCAAGCAAAATATAGAGGCATGATTGGTTCTCTTTTGTATCTAACTGCTAGTCGTCCAGACATAGCTTTTAGTGTTGGTTTGTGTGCTAGATTTCAAGCAAATCCCAATGAGTCTCATCTAACAGATATGCTGATGCTGACTGTAGACACATAATCGTGTCTCCCCATTTAAGGATCCAATGATGAAACATACCGCGGTATTAGTTGGCGCGACCCAATGGAAGAGTAATCTAAAGATCCATTCCAAAATTGTGATTTGAAATGATATTCTAAAGCCCAATTAATTGTTCATGATGATTAATTGTACTTTAAGCCCATAAAATATTTTAAGTCCAATTAAATATTTATTATCTTAATGAATATTTTCATAATGCTTTTATCAAATATCAGATTTTTAATCCGTAAAGTTCAATTCCAGGATTTTAGAGATAAAAAAAGTATATTCGAAAGACGCGCAGAATCAATAGCGAATATACTGGAATATGCGCCGGACGCAGCGGGTGCGCTCACGTGCGTCCAGCGCATTGGCCAGAACGCGTCAGGCGAGCCAATGAGCACCTGACACGTGGACTTGTGACTCACACAGAGTCCTGCGTCTGACGCAAGTCCTGTGTGAGACGCAACTTTCTTTTCTATCTTTTCAAAAACGCGTCTACACGTGTTAAAATTTGATTGGGTTGGCCACGTCAGACACACCAATGTGCGCCTGACACGTGGCAGTGGCCTGCCACGTAGGCCTGCGCCTGACACAGGGCTTGCGTGAGGCGCACGCCTCTCTTTGCCTATAAATACTCCGTGATTTCATGAATCACGTACGGCTTTTCATATTATTATTTCACACATACAAAAACTTACGAATACCTCTATAATACACTTCAAATTCCCAAATACTCAATCACTCAAATACTTTCAATACTTGAATCAATTTCTATTCCTGATCAACCGTGTTCCTGGTTCCACGATTGCTCCGCCTAAAGATCGTTGCGCTCTTCAATCTAAGCCGCATAGGTATAATTCCTGAGGATCCTTGAATAAATTAACTATTTTTATATTGAAATTACTAACCATTTATTTCATGATGTAGATCTCTGATATAAAATCGTTTTACTGTATATTCTAACCCTTTTTCTATACTTTTTTTATATCATATTATATTTATTCATGCCTTTGTATATCATATGACTGTCTGATCATTCTATGCCTATTATATGATTGTCCTACTTATTGCTTTTATCACCTACATGTTATTTTTTCTAATCAAAGATCTAAAGAACTGTTCTAATATTAATCAGATTAATTTGAACAACCTGTTAGGTTCCCTGTAATATTAATTGCCTAATGACATGTCACTAAAATATAGTCTTTTTATGTGTTTCCTGAACCTACTTAGACTAAATATTTTTAGGGTGTTTAAAACATTAATTAATTATTCTTTGGCATAAAATTTGTAATGAATCAATATTTAGTAGAGGCCAATTTTGGCCAAATGTGGATCATTTTGACTATATTCGTACCCTCACCCTCGAACTCAATCTTTGGTTCATTTTGACCATCTATGGAGTCTAGACGGGGAAATCTACATTGGATAAGTCCCTAATTTGTCCCTGCGGTTTTCCCATATTCAATTAGGTTTATGATTCTTCTTAAAAAGAATTGTTGGCGACTTCTTTCAAAACAATTTTAAATAAAACCTTTACAGTGTGGTAGTCAAATCTAATACGCTCTCACACCGCGTAGGCGAAATAAAAACATGCCTATACTGACTATGTTGGAGATCTTGTGAATAGGAAAATTAAAGCACCTCAGGTATGATTCAATTTCTTATTCATAGTTTAGTTTCTTGGAGCACCAAGAAACAAAACACAGTTGCTTTATCCACTGCTGAAGCAGAATATGTAGTTGTTGCTGCATGTTGCTCTCAAATGCTTTGGATAAAACAACAACTTTGTAACAATGGAATAATCTTTAGTTGTGTTCCTATTTATTGAGATAATACAAGTGCCATTAGTATTTCAAAAGATCCAGTGCATCATTCAAGAGTTAAGCATATACATATCAGACATCACTTTCTAAAAGAAAATGTGGAAAAAGGTTTGATTAATAAACTTGAGTTTCGTCAAACTGAAAATCAGATAGCTGATATACTAACCAAGCCTCTACAAAGAGATAGATATGAAAAATTAAGGCTTGAGTTAGGTTTAATAAAGTTTAAGTAATTGTTCCTATTCCAATCCCTCATGTCTGAATTGATTTGACTTACTCTATGTGATATTAAGTGACTGTGATTAATTGCCTAAGACCATTGCAAATTAAGATGTTCAAAACATAAACATGGATTCAAAGTAATAAAGCTATTCACAAATGTCACATAATACTCCCTTATTGTTCCTAAGTGATAGAAACATGCATGATTTGAAGAATGTTGATGTTAAGCATAAGTTGTTCCTATAGCACAAGTTTCGTATTTTTTCTTTTCTTTCCATAAACTAAAAAGTCCATAAAAATCAAAAAATCCAAAAATCCCAAAAATATAGGAATCAGATTTATCAAATCTTGATTTCCTTTTTATCTTTTCTTTTTCTTTTATTTTATTTTTATCTTTTTAATTTTACGCGTGTAACTCTTCATTTACTGTTACATGCATCTTCTTCTTTTTCCTTCTTCCCTTCCAAAACCGTGTTCCTTAAACGCTTCAACTTCACCATCGTTCATCTCCTTCACACCTCTTCGCACCACATAAAACCTTAATTTCTTTTCACCAAATGGCAAAAACCTCTCTCAATTCATTTTTTCCAAAAGCAAAAACTCCCAAAACCTCTCAAATGGAAAACCCCTTTTCTCCATCCAAAACCCTAGAAGTCGAAAATTGTCAAGAAACAAAAATGGTGGTAGAAAAGCAAAAATTGGAGTCACCAAGGAGAAGTGTGAGAAGAAGAAAACTGATTGGGGAAGATGATGAGGAATAAACCCCAAAATCAGTTGAGGGGGAAGAAAAAAGCTACGCCTATTCCTTCCAAAGGAACTGCTGCTTCTTCCTCCAAGAAAAGAGTGGGACGAAGTGATTCGAGGTATATAGGATTCTGTGTAGATCTAGAATGGGCCAAGAAAGTTAAATTCACTGAGTTAACTGATATTGTAAAGGAACAGGGTATGGAACACCTGTTTGAAACCGCTTATAATAATGCCTTAGTTCCTTTAGCCATGGATGAATTTTGTGCAAACTTCATCAATACCAATGGAGTATGTACTACTGAAGTTAGGGGGAAGAAAATCAAATTTTCCCAAGAAACTTTAGGAAAAATATGGGAAGTTCCTTGCAAAGGAACTGATCTGTATTTTAAGAGAAAAGGAATTGTTTCCTTTTCCAATTTCTCCCAAGATGATATTGTTGAATCCTTTGGGGGAAATGCAAGCCAAACTAAGATCAACCATAATCTTCTCTCCCCAGTACAGAAAATATTATTTAATCTTGTTTGGAGGGCACTCATTTCTCGCATTGAAAAGAGGAATGAAGTGGGTCTTCTAGACATGTGTTATATGTTCTGCCTTGACCACCACATCCAAATTAACTTTCCCTCTCTGCTTATCCAACACCTTACTCATTGTATAGAGAATCACTATGTTGTTGGCTATGGTGCTTTGATCACCTCTCTTCTCTCTCACTTCAAAGTCAAGACCACTGGTTGGCCTACCTTGGGAATTAAACAAGGTAATATATTGAATGAGAAGACTTTGTATGGCTTGGACCTCTCTGTCCAAGAAGGGATTTTAACACAAGGAAGGCTTACTTCTACTTCATCACATAAGAGAAAACTGCCTAAGGCAGTAGAAGAGGAACAAGTGGAAGTAATTTTGGAGGAACAAGTTCCTGCTCTTACTCAACCAAAGGAACAACCACCCAAGAGACGCAAAACTGTTGCCAAAAAGCCTACCCCTGTTGTTTCTAAAAGAGTTAAGCAAAGTTCTAGGTTGCTGATTACCAAAACTGCACCTGTTCCTTCAAATGAGGACTTACCTTTAGTCCTATCTGATGAAGAGGAACTGCCTACCAACTCACCTAAGGAACCCACTCCTCCATCTTCACCAAAAATACCGATTACCCTCAACACCATCCCTTCCATTTCTCCCTCCTCCTTCACTGTTCCTTCCAGTTATGAATAGATGAAGGTTGAAGTGAATGAACCAAATCCTTTTTCCTCTACATCCACCGACCTTCCACCACAACCTCCATTTCTTCCTTCTCTTTACACCACCACTTCACCTTCTGTTCCTCTCACAGGAACAGCTGGACCATCCCAAGCCAACACCCCAGTTCCTCCACCCAAACCACCTACTGACTTTGGTTCAAAGGGAATGGAACAAGTTCCTTCCGATGATTTTGGTTGGGTAAATGAAGTGTCTCCCTGCTCAGTATATGATCAAGTTCTATAATCACCTACACTGGACTTTGGATGATAAAACTGACAAGATGATGGGTCTAATGAAAGTCCTTAGTGATACAGTGATAGAACAACAAAAGAATATGGAGATGATGGCCCAAGCAATTAACACTTTGAAGCAACAACTTGATGGGCATCATGGATAGGTTATGAAGAAGTTGGAGGAAGTGGTTGAAGAAGAAGTAGTAGAGGAACACAACTCCCCTTCCCTTCCTAATGTCTAGTTCCTATTTCTCTTAAAGGAACTTGAACTCTTAGCTTTTGTTTCTTTTCTTTTCTTCCTTTTTTATCTTTTGTACTTTAATGGACCAAGTGCTATAAATCAAATGACTTTTACTATAATGGTCTTCGTTTGTGATTTGATTGCATAATTTTTTACTTGGAATGGCTAGTATTATGTGATTGATGTTTGAGCAAGTCTAACCTTTGAAATTCCTAACTTAACCATTTTTTTTGTGCTCGTTAATGGTCTAAAGGTCTTGCAAAATATCAGTCTTCCCAAAATCACCAAGAGTTTGATCTTTTTTACTATGACAAAGGGGGAAAAGATACCAGGAACAAATTAAGTTGAAAAATTGAAAATTGAAAAAAATGTTTGTTGTCATCATCAAAAAGGGGGAAATTGTTGAACCCTAGTTTTGATGATGACAAAGGAACAAAGATGCAAACTAAGTATTGAACTAACAAATTAAAAAATTGAAAAAAATGTTTATTGTCATCATCAAAAAGAGGGAAATTGTTGAATCCTAGTTTTGATGATGACAAAGGAACAAAGATGCAAACTAAGTATTGAACTAACAAATTGTTAAGTGAATGGATTTTACAAGGTATTAATGAAAGGAACAAAGAGAATACTAAGTCAAAGAAGAAACCAAGTTGGATTTTGAAGACTAAATGAAGATGCTCAAAGATTTGATACCGGAGAAGCATTGGAGCGAGAAGATCAAAGCGAGGCTTTTTGTTTCTAGTTCCTATGTAAATGAACGATTAACAATGGTAAGGAACTGTGAACATTTAAAAAGAGAATGAGTGTTTGTTCCTGTGCAAGGAACAGACGAATTGGCACTGTCATATTAAGTTAAAGGAACTAACTATTAAAAGGAACTTAGACATAGGATGAAGCAGTACAACGTACGGTTAATAATGTCGTTTGAGTGATTTATGCCTAGATTCTAGGAAACCGTTTTATTTAAGTAAAAAATCTTATTTTAAGGAAAATTTTTTGGGTTTTTCTATGATATACCCCTGTGTTTTTTAAAATTCTATAATATACCCCTAATGTTTTTTTATTCTATATTGTACCCCTTTTCGGTTTTATGGAAAATATTTTAAAGATAATATTTTTGGTAAAAGGATTTTATTTTGGTGTTGTAAATTAAAATACTTTTTATTTGATCAGATTTTTGAAATACTGCTTCAGTGGTTGCTAAAATTATGGGAGCAGTAACATTTCCATCTTTCACGTTTAACAGAGATAATGGGTGTAAAAAGGAATGTGTTCCTCTGGTTGAGGAACATCATAGAAAAATGCTTCTTTCCCACTAACACATGGTTTAATCCAACGTTCTAAGTTATCACTACTATAAATACTAATGTCTAATTAAGTTCTAATTTGTGACTGACCAAGTCATTTAGTGAGTTTAACTAAGTAAAGTGTCAGTGCCTTCATTCTCTCATAAAAGCCATTTGTTTTTTGCCTTCTTATTCTAATTCCACTAATCTATTATTGATCATTGTAATTTTGGTTTTTGGGATGAGGGGACTTTGACTGACGTTCTGTAAGAGAGAAGCTTTGAGTGAAGCGAGTTAAAGTGAGAAAATTTCAAGTGAAGTTGAGAGGAACAACTGTTAAGGGAACATTTGTTCATGAACTTGAGTTTAGGAACTCAAGGTGTGGCCCGTGAGTAGAATTAGGTTGTAACAAAGTTGTTTGGCCTAATTAGTGGATGTGTTGAGTTTAAAATCCCTAGTGGTCGAGGTTGTTTCTTCTTGTTGGGCCCAAGAAGTTTTTCCTCGTAAATATTCCTTGTGTTCCTTTAGCCTGTTTCTTTGTTTAAAGTTTATAATTCCACAAAAAGTTACGTTTATTTCTACAAATACAATTCACCCCCTCTTGTATTGTTCCTAGTGAAATAACAAAGAACATTTTTCACAAGTGTCTTAGTAATTGCATTACAACGACAAAATTTGAACAAACTTGGAGCACAATGACCAAAAAATACAAACTAGAAGATGATGGTTGGTTCCAAAGATTGTATAGTTTGAAAGAAAAATGGTGTACAACATTTAGCAAAGACTTCTTCTCTGCCGGAATACTATCTTCACAGAGAAGTGAAAACACAAGTCATGCTGTTGGGTTTAAGGCAAGCAAAACCACTAGCTTGACTGACTTCTTTTCAATATTCCAACAAACAGTAAAAAGGTGGAGAAGACAGGAAGAAAGGGATGATTTTAATTGTACAAAGGGAATACCAAAATCAGATCTCTGCATGAGTCCACTATTAAAACATGCTGCTTTACAGTACACACATACTCTTTTCCGAGATTTGGAGGAAGAATTCAAACATGCAATGGCAAGTGCAATTGAATTAGTTGGTACATAAGGGAACATTCTGACATACAGAGTTTTCCTCAATGGCATTGATGGTTCTTCTCAACAAGTCTCCTTCAATTACCCACAGAAGACATGAGAAATTTTGAAGAATCAGGTTGGTTGTGTTTTCATGCCATAAGAGTTCTACACTTGCATTTTGTCCAAAAAATACCAGAGAAATACATATCATCAAGGTGGACAAGATTTGCAATAAAAAAGTTTGGGAGAAATTTGATAATGAAAAGAGAGAAAAAGGATAAATAAACAGTTTCACACCATGGAGACTGCACATAATAAGGAGGTATGTAATTAAGTTGTGCAGTTTTAGTTTACAGAGTATAACAAACAATAATACACTATATCATCTGAAATCATCTGAAAAGATACTATATCACAGAGAAATATACTATATGATAAACACACTATATGAACTGTTTTTAACGCTTGCAATACAATAACATAAAGAAATACACTATATGATATATAAACACACTATATCACATAGAAATCCACTATATGTTTGTCAAATACTATATCTACACTAGCACATACAAATACACTATATCATAAAGAAAGCCACTATATGATCTATAAACACACTATAGCACATTGTAACCCACTACATTTGTCTAAATAGTAACACGAACTTTCATGCCATAAGGTACTACAACCTCATATCAAAGAGCCACATAATAGACCCAGCTAGAGTAGTGATAGAGGAAAGTTTCAAAAAAACAAATTCAAAAGTTGAAGAAGTAATAAAGATTGAAGAAACAAAAGCAGCAGCAGAAAAAGCTAAAGCTCATGAGAAAGCATTACAAGAAGCAGCTGCAACATTACAAGCTAATGAAAGTCAAGAAAACAATGCACAAGAATCAGCACTAAGACCAACAGTTCTGGATCCAGATAGAGCAGTCACAAGAGGAAAAGACAACAAGAGAATAAAAGGATACTATGATTCATACAAGAAGACATCAAAAAAAGGGAAAAAGAGACACAAGGAGTTTGGAAGCATAACTCCAAAAGAACACCTGTTCTAAAATTCTTTACCAAGAGATCTATGCAATGTTTTTAATGATTTGAGTTTGAAATAAGACTTGTACACTATATGTAAATATAGTGCACTATATGGTTATAAAGTACTTTTTTTTACAGGATATGGTTATGAAGTACCTTATATAAACAAATTCTTATGAAAAACTGTTGGTATGATTTAGCCTAGTGTACAACTATCAAACATACAAATATATACTAGCTTTCTAATCAACTATATCAAACAATCATACACTATATCATTTGAAAAGATATATATATATATATATACTATATCACAGAGAAATATACTATATGATAAACACTATGAAAAACACTTGCAATAACACAAAGAAGCATTGTAAACCTATTATATTAACACAAACTTACTGTCAAACCAAACCTATTGTTAGATTAGTAACATTGTTTGTAAAATCAGTCAAAACAACACAATAACATAAAGAAACATTGTTTGTAAACCTATTATATCAACACAAACCTACTGTCAAACCAAACCTACTATTAGATTAGTAACATTGTTTGTAAAATCAATCAAAACAACACAATAACATAAAGAAACATTGTTTGTAAACCTATTATATCAACACAAACCTACTACCAAACCAAACCTACTGTTAGATTAGTAACATTGTTTGTAAAATCAATCAAGTACACCATATAGTTCTACTTTGCAAATTTGATGGTTAACTTTTTCTTTCTTGTCTTCTTCTTCTTTCCATCCTCGACTTCTTTGTTCTGTTTTTCTTGCTGCATTTTCTGTCTCAACTCCTCTTCAATCCTCTTACTCTCTTCGGCATTCTTCCTTTTATTTTCTTCAATAAAAGCAACAGTTCTCTGATCTCTTTGATCTGAATGATATCACATTATACACAAGCACACTTCTATTCTTATTCAGATCAGATTAAATCATGCAACCACACAAGGAGACTTTTGCTGCTTTCTTAATCCTCTCCTGAAAATAAATTAAATCAGTAAGAAACTATAAAAAAAATTAAATACATAACTGAGTTAGAAATAATTATATTAAACTTACATCATTGAGATATGGGCATTCAAACTCTTTTGAGCCGTCAAAAAGTAGCATATGGACAAGTATATACACACCACAATCCAAATCATATGCACCTTTTTTCCAGCTTCCTTTCACTTCTGTCATTGACCATAAACCCATATCATCACCTTCAGATTGTGGGATTTCATAAGATTGGAAAAGACTTGAAACGCCATCAGCAATGATTAACTAAGAGTCTCCATCATTTTCTTATATTCCTCATCATCATCCCAAATCTTGTTATCAATATAAAAAACAGCCTTTTTCTTTGTGTCCAGCACAAACAGAACAAAATGATTAGCTCCTTCTAGCAAAGTTGGAAAAAAAAACCTACAAAATGAATAGAAGTATAAACTCACTAAATGAGAATAAAAATAACTATATCATAACATAATAATATGTACTGTAGCACACAGAACACACTACATCATGAAGAAATCCACTATATCATATACAAACATACTATATCACATACAAACCCACTATATATTTGTCTACTCTGTAGCACACAGAAGACACTATATCATAAACAAAGCCACTATAAGATATATAAACACACTATATCATATACAAATCCACTATATATTTGTCTATACTTTGTAGCACAGAAGACACTATATCATAAATAAAGCCACTATATGATATCTAAACACACTATATCATATACAAACCCACTATATATTTGTCAATTTATACTAAAAAGTACTTTCATTATAATTTCAAAATCAGAACTTGTCTCACCAATTCAACACCAGGATCCAATTTTGGAAAATTATTCAACTCTTCAATTTGAAACTTCCAGCATGTGATCAAATCATCAATGCGTTTAGCATCAGTTCCATCTTCCAGCAGATGTAATAATGCAGGCTACAACATAAGAACTCATGTTATCATAAAATAAATAATTTATGCAAAGATAAAGAATTCAACAACATAAAAATATATTACAAAAAGTTCTTACACTCTGAGAAGAAGTAAAGTAAAACTTTTTTAGAGGAGAAAGAGACTAAGTTCATTGATATACATCATTCTTGCCCAATTATCTATAACTGATTCAAACATCTCAATCTCACTAGCAACCGTCCAAATCTCGCTCCGAGGAATAGAGAAGAACACTTCATCTAACTTAAAGAGCTCTTCACTGCAACAAACAAAACAAATTGTAAAAATATTTTCAATAAAAACAATACATTAAACAAATTTCATTCAAAATTTTACCTTCCATCTAAAGGATGTTGATTTTCAGAACAATAATCAACAGCCTCCCTTAAAAATATAGGTAGATATACCATCACATTTTCAAAATCTTTCATCATCTTTGAAAGATGACTGAAAGCACCCTCAACTGCATAATCATTCAGCCTTAGAGTTGACTTGGCTGGACCCCTAGACAAAGCATTTTGGAAAACAGTCCATGTATTCTCCTCCACAGACATGTATTCACTTGCATCATAAAAAACGTTGTTGACAACGTTCTGGATTATATCATTGGTCTTCTGACTCATTTGAGTCACTATAAAGCTAGGGAACGCAGTAGTAGAAGGATTAGAAACCTCATCTCAACCAGCTGGCAAATCTTTCACAGCATATGCAATTGATACCATTTCATCAAAGTACTTCTGATAAATTGAACTTGACAAAATTTTGTCAAGATCATCTTGGGAAGGATTATCAGAAGAAGAAGGAATACCAACCACATAAGAGTCCTTCAAACTCTTAAACGCATCTATGTGGCAATGAGAGACAGCTTCCAAATCCCTCTTCCAAATCAACCACATAGCATGAAGCTCCTACAAAAATCAAAAGAACGAATTAATTTGTAATACTCTATATGTAAACAGGTAAAAATACACTATATCAAAACAAGACCAACTATATGAAAATAACACCAACTATATCAGAGCAGAAACACACTATCATTACAACAGTAGAGCACATACATTATACCACATACAAAATACATTATATCATATAGAACAACACTATATCATTCAAAACTACACTATATCAAATGGGAACATTATTCTAAATTTTTACAAGGCACTACAAGGCACACACTGTAGTACACAGTATATCACATTAAAACACACTATATCACATACAACCCCACTACATCAAATACAAACACAATATCACGTACCACCATCACATAACCACACAATCACATAAAACCACACTATATCACATACAACCACACTATATCACTCAAAACTCTACTATATCAAAAATTAATATTATTCTAAAATTTAAACTTACATCTTTAGCATGTGCATTAATTTCTTCATCAGTGAGACTTCCTGGTGGAAGCTCAAACTGAATATGAAGCTTGCCCTTCACCTTCCTCTTGGGCGCAGCCTCTTTTGGTACATCACTTCCTCCATTTCCTGAATCATCACTCAATACAGGTTGTGGTACAAACTGAACTTCAAATTTTTTTTAAACCGGCTTCATTCGGCTGAAATCGACATGCCCATCATTAGTGAAGTAAAACTTAGCACTTATTGGATAAGTGTCATCCAGTAAACCACTTCCAAACTTATCACATAATACTTCACGATGAATTCTCCTGTTAATTGACACATTATCCCAATGAGACAACAGAGGCAGTCGAGTTGGAGGCACGCCATCACCAATCTATAAGTGATGGAAGTAAATCAACTCCAACAAAATTATACACCCAGTATAACACCCCCGAGAACCTTTACTAAAAAATGAATTCTTGTACAAAACATTCGCATGCTTCAACTCTCCAAAATATATTTACATCAATTCAAACAAGGAATTGTCCGAACCTCATTTACAGCATAAACTAGCCTCAAATCCAGTGTGTTATTTGCAACAGGAGCTAAAAAAGAAGAAAAGGCAAACAAAACATATAGCTTGTGAAAAACCTCCCCACCATCAACTAACCTAATTAATTCAAAATAAACAGAAGACATAGGAATCTGCCCTTTATCCCGACAAATTCCAAAGTAATCCCTCCCGCTTGCTTTCAACTCAAAATGCGCATTCTCCGCATTAGGTCCCCTAGACACATCCACCACATCCTGTCCCTCAACTATAGGAAACTGAAACACATGCATCATACACATCGAATTGGTTAACCTTGAACTCTTTTCCATAACCAACTCTAAAACATGACAGAATCACCATCAAACCTCTCCACCAACCATCCACTCAGAGAATTATTAGTCTTGGAAATCTTTAAATCAAACAAAGATCCAAAACAAATTTCTATAATAGCTTTTCTCTGTTCTGCACTCAAACCTTCATTCAGCTCACAAAGCCTTTTACCACAGCAAGTAGTTTTAAAGAGGTTTACCCTTTGTCCTTCAGCTTCAATCATTATTTTGCTCTTCTTTAGAGCTTACAAGGTATCCTTCTCAGCTACAGAATTTACCTTCTTCTTGCTTGCTCCCTTTTTTATAATAGGAGGATTACCGCATCAGTTCCTTCATTACCAAGAACATTAGCAGAATCAGTTCCTTTATTAACAGAGGATTAGCAGCATCACTTCTTCCATCCTGATGTTCAGTAGATGGAGTACCAGAATCATGTCCAGGGTGCTCTACAACAAAAAATAATTGCTCAGAACATACACTATATCAAAAGAAAACACACTATATCATGTTAAAACATGCTATATCATGGCAAAATACACTATCATAACACTTTTATATCATGTCAAACTACACAATATCATCTCAAAATACACTATAATGTCAAAACACACTATATGATATCAATATACACTATCACTCAAAACACTGCCAAAGAACTATCACAGCAACATTATATCATTTTAAAATACACTATATCATATTTAAACACATTATATCATTTCAAAATACACTATCATTTCAAAAGTCAAGACTAACAAAAAGTAGTATAATTACAAATACACTATATATTTACACAACAAACTATATCATGTCAAATATACTATATCATCACAAGAATAACACAATTACAAATTATTTCACAAAAATATAAACCTAAAAAACAGTATAAGACAGAATAAGAGTAAAAGAAACACTATATACAACAAAAAATTAACTATAACAAACACGAAAACTAACTAAACCACAAAAATACAAGTACTAACAAAGTCGAAAATGAACTACAAGACACAAACATCAACATTAAAACATTCAAAAATCAACATAAATTTATCATGCAAACAATAAAAATTGCACAAAAATGAACAAAAAGTAATTCAAACTAAAAAAAATCAAAACTCCAAAAATTATAAGAAATTAAAGTAAAATTGAAAATCAACAACATAATTACCATCAGTCTGAGCAGTTTCACTAACACAAGGCAACTTCGATTCCTGTGCACGACCACCACCAAGAGATGAACGCAAACCACTACGTTTTGCGAACTTGCGACTAGCGATAGTCTTCCTTCCCATTGCTAAATTCAAACAAAGAAATTACACATAACTGAACGAAAAAACTGAAAATGAAGAAGTTAGGGCAGAGAAAATTACACAGAACTGAACTTGAAGAGAGAGAAAATGGAGAAGTTATAAGAGAAAGAAGGAGTTAGAAGTAGTTATCAGAGGAAAGTGAAAATCTGAGGAGATAGAAAATCTGAGGAGGGAGAAAAACTGAAGGCGGTAAAAATTGAAAGTCGTAATCATTACTAGTGCAACATTTCCCTCAACTCACGTGATATGGTTCGCTTGCACACTAATTAGTGTGCACCAGGATTCATATTAGTTTATTTATCACTTGTGAGCATTTTACTGGATGATTCTTGAGTGATCATACCAAAAATATGACCACCAAAGTCAATAAAAGTCAGGTGGACTTCCCACCACAAGTTCTGCCAGCTCAACCACCCCTTTTCTTTTTCATTTCTTTTTCTAAAATCAGAATTTTTTTTTGTAATTACTTAAATACTTTTGTAAATTCCCCAAAATTAAAAATAAAATATTAAAAATTGATATTTCATTTTACTGAAATTAATTATTTTCATCAAAAATTTACCCGCTTTATTCCCTCTCCTCTTTTTCCACCTGAACCCCGACTTCAACCTTCTTCCTTTCCTGCATTCTCTCTCCACCCATCTCATCTCCTCCCTCCACCATTTTCGATCAATCAACTGCTCTATTGTTACTATCTTCACGCATAAGTAAATCTTCTTTACACAAACATCAAGGGGTAAAGTAGTGCTTCCGACATCGAAGAACAAAGCTCAAAACAAGTGCATTATGGATATAAATATGAATTCTTCACCTGCAACCGATTTTGAAGTATGTTTATAAATTAATCATCAGTTTGTTAATAATTTATTCGTTACATTTGAAGATCTAGGGTTTTGGTTTTAGGGAAAGTTCGATTTTAGTCGTCTTCATCTGTAGGGTTTTGGTTTTTCGGGAGAGTTCGATTTCAGTTGTCTTCATTTGTTTGATTTAGGACTTTAGTCCATTTCACATGAACAAAACCATCTTTTTCACTAATTTTTGATGTTCTATGTCCTTTAATCTTGAATTGCGTTTAATCAATTTCGGGATTTTTTCAGGGTTTTATCAAATTGAGCAAGTCAAAAGAAACCGAAAACGATGCGACAAGATAAGGCAAGTTTGTGCACTCGATGCACAGCTTGTGCGCTCGACGCACAACCTGTGCATCGCACGCACTGGCTTCGCGTTTTTCGTTTTTGTGTGCATCATCGGCGATGCTCCCGTGCAATATGTCGCGTCAGACGCAACGTTCATCTGGTCGGTTGTTGAACATTTTAAGAACCTTTTTTATCTTTTGATCAAATTTATTCTTTAAAGTCCAAAATCAGCAATCTTTAGGAATAAAAATCTATCCTTTAAAAACTAATTATCGAGAATAATTAATATTAAAATATTAAAAATATAATTAATTATCAGGAATAACTAATTGGCCTTAAAATTGGGTTTGGATTTGATAATAGACTTTATAATTTCGAAACGCTTTTGGGCTTAGCTCGTTTGATTGCTCTTCCTTTGGACCGGACCAATTAGGATGATGGTATGTTTTTGAAAGAATATGTGCTTAGACATCCCGACAATTACTAAATATAAATAGGAATTAAATTATGAAGATAATAAAGTTAATTATTTTAGTAATTGTATTTTCTTGCTAGAAAATAAATATGATCAATAGGACAATATTGATTGGGCCTATAACTAAAATATATTAATCCTATGAGGTCACACATTATAGCACAAGTTGGACAAAGTAATCCAAATCCATTTAGGATTCGGGTTGGCCGACTATAAGGGGAATAGGAGGAGAATTAGTTCTCCTAACTTGCCTATGACTCTTCTATTATGTATAGGATATAATATTAGGGTTTAGGCAATCACTTCCTTAAGCAATTTCTTTTCACAAAAGAGAGAGCTTGAAAAACCCTAGACTCCTCCCTATAATCAGTGCCTATACCATCAAAAGCAATAGAATTATTCTTCTCTTCCGTTCTAGCAGAAGTTGGTGTTCAACTGGTGCTCGTGAACTGATTAAAGGAACAACACTTGGGGCTCTAAGATCTTCGGAGCTTGCATACAATAGGGAAATCACGCTACAAGGGTTGTATATCTAATCCCTATTGATTGATTCATGTGTTTGATTATGTTTGCGATCCTATAATAGAAGTCAGAAAATTGTTTCCTGAAATTCCGCTATATATGCATCTATATGTTCCTACAGTGGTATCAGTTTTGCCTAATTCATAATATTCATATAATCATGTTATTGTATGCAAAGTTATTTTTTTTATTCAATTAAGGGAGGATTTATTTTATGGCTTGAATTTGCATAATTAATATTTGAGATTAATTGATTGGAAATTATAAATAATTGATTTATTTGTGTTTCATGCTCAAACTAATTTTTAAAGGTCTGAATTTTTTTTAATGGACAACATTAATTGTTAACCTCACTTCTAATTTTCTGATTTTTTGGTAAAATATGTATTAGATTTAAATCATTTAATGTTTAATTTGATTAATCATTGAAATAACATGTTAACAATTAAAAGATTTAAATTTTTTATTTATTAAATAAACCTAATGTTCATCACCCCACATATATCTAGAATAATATGATGGATTAAAATAATTTGATTATTTTTCCCACTAATTTTCAGAATTTTATCATATTATTTGTGACTTTTAGTTAAATTTTATGTTTAATTTGATTATTCATAAATTTTAAGGATAAAAATAAAAATATTTTATTTTATTTGTTGTGATAATTCAGTACATCACCTAAAAATTATTTTTGAATTTTAATTGTTAATTTTCTGGATTTTTTTGCATATAAATTGATTTTTGCCCTTATTTTGGATTCTTATTCGATTTAATGTTTAATAGAGATTATTCATTCAAATCTAATCTCAACAAACCTAAATTTTTTTTAAAGATTTGTTGATTGATTCAAATTTTCTGCCATAATTTTTGGATTATTAAAACCTAATTAAATCCTAAATCTTTAAATAAATTGTTAGTCAGAGATTAATTGTATTTTTTTAAATTGTTACAAAATTCAAAAGGATTGCCCACCATGGCTGGGTGGCCCCACCTGTACCGGTGGAGCCATGGTAGAGGGAGACGTGAGGTTGACGAGGCAGAAAGGCGACGACCACGGCGGCGGAGCGGCGGCAGAACCACGCACGTTTAACATGCAGTGGCTCGCGCTGCTGCTGGTCTGGCTCTTTGGTGGTTTCGTGCTGCCGACGAGGGACGCGGCTGGGCTGACCAGTGAGTCCGGAGGCGACGCGACATCTGATTCACATTGGCTGCTCTATTTCGCTGCTGGCCGGGTGGTCGTGTATGTGGTGTTAGCGCATCGTATTTCATGGTTGTGGGTGACTGGGTGTGGCTGTTGGCTGGCAGCCTTGTGCTGCTGGTTAACGGTCAACTCTAATAATAATAATGAAAAATTCTTTAAAATTCTGGTTTGTTAAACTTTGAGCATAAACTATTTCCAATAATGCAAAAATAAAATTGTTAATATTAATTAATGCCATATTTAAATAAGTAATTGAATTAAAATAATAAAGTTTCCTAAATAATTCCTAGCTTAAATTTGTGAAGTTCTATAATTATTATGGAAAGTTGTATTTGCTTATTAATTGTTAATAAATAAATTGTTTGCGTTTATTTTATTTTGATATTATAAATGCATGGATGTTTAATGTAATATGTGTGATATTATATTTTGCATGATATGACTAGTATGGCCCGTATTAGGATAGAAAATACGATTTGTGAATCATTATATATGAATGTAAATTAAATACGATCTGCAAATCTTTTGTACTTTTGTAACTTTATATTTTCGTTATTTTTTTAATTCAAATTATGTAATCAAGCAAGAGAATCCAAGGGGTTTCAAGGATGGTGATCCATGTAGGCCTGGCAAAAGCTGACCCAACCCGACAACCCGACCCGAACCCGACCTGAAATTAGCGGGTTTGGGTTGAGTTTTTCCACCCGATTAGTTAAATGGGTCGACCTGAACCCGACCTGAAAGATGAATGGGTCAGGTTCAGGTCGAAATTTCTGACCTGAAAATGACCCACCTGACCTGATTTTTAAATGGGTCAAAATCAGGTCGGGTCAACTTGTATAATCCAACCCGAATAATTACTATTTATAAAAAATAAGTTCTTAGTTTTTGCCCAATGCCCAGCCCAAAAGATGAAAAGATTGCCAAGCCCAAAAACAAATTCTTAACCTAAGCCTAGAATAATTTCTAATGCAGTCATTCACTCATTTTCAGATCTCAATTTCTCACTCACCTCTCTCACACACAGTCTTCTTCTCTTCTTCAAACATTCCACCATTCTCCATCATTAATGGCGCCGAAGCGATCCAAAATCGCCATTAAAACGAAGAAGCATCAGCATCAGAAGAAGATACATAAACGCAATCATTCAGACCTCAAAACCCTTGGCCATCAACTTCTCTCTTCAAGAGCTCACACCAACAACTTACCTATTTCTTCTCACCTACATCTCTCCTACTTCACCTCCTTACATCGTTGAATCTCTTCTCTCTCTTCAATCGTTCTTCTCCCTCCTTCATCTTCTCTGTCCTCCGTCAATTGCGCCGCCGCCGTTGCTTCAGACCCCGAGGTCGTTTACCGCACTTGGCTTCGCTTTGAAATTCGACGAACTCGACAAGTCTTTGATTGTTCTCGCCGTTTCTCCTCAGTGCGAGAGACTGTTCGCATAAGTTTCTCGATTTTCTTTTGTGTATTGATGAAATTGCTGCAATTTATTTTGAATTTGTTGATTTTATTTTTGACTATATTTGGCGATTCTATGAGAATTTGCCTATGTTTTTTTATATACTTTTTGCAATTCTTTATCATTATTGACTGTAATTTGATAATTAGCTGAAATGCAACTCACAACTGTATGTTTAGGCGATTAATGAATCAACTGACTTATACCCAAAAAAAGTTTCAGGTCAAATCAGGTCATTTTCGGGTTGACCCAAACCCGAAATTATCAGGTTCAGGTTGTGTTTTTCAACCTGAAAACTTAAATGGGTCAGGTTCGGGTTGGGGGGTGGCTGACCCGAAATCAGCTGACCCGAACACGAACCCGACCCGACCTGATCTGTTTGACACCCCTAGATCCATGGAGATTCAATAGAAGATTCATGAAGATTAGTTTTCCTAAGTTCAAGGGTCATACTAGATCATTTTAATTAATGCTTTTATTAGTTTTAGCACTATTTTGTTTTAAATGCTTGCTTCGAAGTTTATATGTGGTTAGTTGATGTATGTGTTCACTATTATTTGACCATATTAGTAAACTTAGGTCCCCAAAAGTAATACTGAGCTTTAATTGCTTTTCTAAACAACACCTATAAAGCCTTAGATCATGAGTAATAGGCTCTACCAAAGCAGGATGTTGCTCATATATAATTCTGGGGATAGTAGGTTAGGTTTTTGAAACTTACATGTTAATATTTGGTTTTACTCAACAATTTCATCAAAAGACAAAGTTTTTGGTTTTGAAGCTAAGAGATAGGAGTAAACAAGGAGTTGTTAACCTATTTACTAAGAATTATAATAAGTTATAATTAGTAAAGTGTTTAATTACCTCAACTACTATACATTGAAGGCGGGGCCAAAGTCCGTTTGATTGTAGTAGGAAGGGATCTTGGTTATTTCTTTATTCAATAGGGGACTTTCATTTTGAGGACCTCCTTGAGATAAATAGTGGGATGATAAGCCCAAGAAACTCGAGGGAGGTGTACGGTACCTTTTCGAGATGAATTGGGGGTTGGTGAACCCCAAGAGCTCGAGGGACGTACATGGAACCTCTTCGAGGTGATTTCTCTGTGGGAGGTGCATGGGACCTCCTTGAGATAAATAGGGGGCTGATAAGCCCAAGGAACTTGAGGGAGGTGTTGTAACACCCCAAATTTTTCTCTTTTTGGAAAACTTATTTTAATATAAAACTCCTTGAGAAACTTGAGAGTGTTACCGCCACGTGATAACGTTAAACGCTTTAACACGAACTACTACTGAACTTTAAACTGGTGCAGCGGAATAACTGAAATAACTACTCTTTATTGATATAAACTTTATTGTACAACTATAACAATGGAAATATAGAAAATAAAATAACAACTCCTTGACTAATTATGATTCCTCACTAGCTCCCTCATGTGAAGTATGCATCATATCAACCTGTAAATTCTACTCGCCAAAATAGGGTCATCACAAGGACAAAGCCATAAAACAAAACAAAAAGCTTGTCAGTAAAAATACTGAGTACATGTAAATGCGAAATATTAAGCACTTTATTTAATAAAACATTCAAAACCTTTAACTTTCATAAACCTTCTTTGGATACTTTTAATACTTATATAATATAAAGTATATAACTTTAATAAAAATCCTTTTTCCTTGCCTAAGTACCTTTCCTAAAGTGTGCACACCCCCAAAGTTTAGTATTCCTTACTGAGTCTATTACGAGGGGTTACAACCTTGTCCACATGACTTATACAAAAAGTACATGGGTAAAATGATATAATGGCTACCGTTCTTGCTAATAAATAACAAGTCGTTGCCTGGGTAAATAATAATAGCTACCGTTCTTGTTAATAAATAACAAGTCGTTGCCTCTTTATAATTGCGATCATAAAATATCATGTCTCTAATAAAAATCCTTTGGAAATAATCCTCCTTTAAAAAAATAATAATACTTATAAACTTAGCCATATATAGGCATAAAATTAATAACTTGTTCATGGAACCATATTTGAAAGCATACTAACAAGAATAGTAATAATACTAAGAGTAATGACAATAATAATATTGACACTCTCATCATTGATAAAATCTAATGACAACGTAGTAAATAGATGTATTACACGCCTAGTGATATTCACGCCGAGTATACTACAAAACATGGGTGAAACATAGATAATCACTAGGTTTTAAAGAATTAAAACACAAAGACTAACTTTAGACTAAATACATGTTTTTGCGTGTTTAACTTAGAACCCTATTTTTGACCTAATTTTGACTTATTTATGAGTTATTATGTGAGCCAACTTACTTTTATAGGAAGTTGGTGGTATATATGTTTTACTTGCTTTGTCTCATGCATTGCTTGCTTTAAGTTTCGAGGACGAAACTTCTTTTAAGGGGGGTAGTCTGTAATACTCCGTATTTTTATTAACTTATTATTCATAATTTTAAAAGGTTTTAGTTACTAAAAAGACTTATTATTTATTAGAAAAGTTTTTAAAGTAGGCTTTTATATTAAATTATGGGTATTTTAAATAAATCCTAGCCCAAATTGAATGTTGGGCCTAACTTTACTAGTTTTAAATCCAAGTGTTTTGTTTAAAACAAAAATATTTAAAAGAATTTAAGAAAGAAAGAAAAAAAAATTTCGGCGGCAAAACTCACGCCCGTGAGCCGCAAGCTTATCAAGCTAAGTTTTGGTTACTTTTATCTTTACTTATCTTTTTAATTATTTAAGCTTATAGAATTTTGTTTTGTTGGATAATTTATATCTTTTCCGAATCTTAGTTGGATGATCGTAAAAATTTGTTAAATCTTAGCTAGATTTGTTTATCTTTTCTCTTAAACTCATCTTTCAGTACCCGAGTCCTAGTACGACTCTACTTGTCCAACTAGTATAAATAGGGGTCTCCACCCATCATATTCTTCACACCAAATTTGAGAAATACATCTCTTTTCTCAAGTTTAAACTCTCTCTCCATCTTAGCCTACCCTTTCTCTTCCTCCCTAGTAGTTATTAATTTTCAAGGTGCGTGTATATGTAGATCTTTAAAATATTGTTTGCAAACTTAGTATTATGTTTCTAGAGTTATCGTTTTGGATTAATATACTTGTTTTATACGAGTTTGGTCGTGCACCTGATGAGTTTTTGCATGTAGAAGTTGAATATCTGTGAAGTAACTATGAACATGTATTTAGCTAAAGTTAGTTTTTGTTTTTAATTCTTTAAAACCTAGTGATTATCTATGTTTCACCCATGTTTTGTAGTATACTCGGCGTGAATATCACTAGGCGTGTAATACATCTATTTACTACGTTGTCATTAGATTTTATCAATCATGAGAGTGTCAATATTATTATTGTCATTACTCTTAGTATTATTACTATTCTTGTTAGTATGCTTTCAAATATGGTTCCATGAACAAGTTATTAATTTTATGCCTTTATATGGCTAAGTTTATAAGTATTTTTTTTAAAGGAGGATTATTTCCAAAGGATTTTTATTAGATACATGATCTTTTATGATCGCAATTATAAAGAGGCAACGACTTGTTATTTATTAACAAGAACGGTAGCTTTTATTATTTACCCAAGCAACGGCTTGTTATTTATTAGCAAGAACGGTAGCCATTACATCATTTTACCCATGTACTTTTTGTATAAGTCATGTGGACAAGGTAGTAACCCCTCGTAATAGACTCAGTAAGGAATACTAAACTTGGGGGGTGTGCACACTTTAGGAAAGGTACCTAGGCAAGGAAAAAGGATTTTTATTAAAGTTATATACTTTAAATTATATAAGTATTAAAAGTATCCAAAGAAGGTTTATGAAAGTTAAAGGTTTATGAAAGTTAAAGGTTTTGAATGTTTTATTAAATAAAGTGTTTAATATTTCGCATTTACATGTACTCAGTATTTTTACTGACACGCTTTTTGTTTTGTTTTATGGCTTTGTCCATGTGATGACCCTATTTTGGTGACACTACAAGAAAAAGCTGAAATAACGACTGCTTCACAACGACGGTCAGTAAAACGGTCGGTGATGTAAATTTTAGCGACGGCTCAAAGCAGTCGGTGATCACCGACTGTTTATAATGTACGTAACTACGGTTTAACCGTCGGTGATTTTCAGCGACGGTCTTAAGCCGTCGTTGTCAAGGTTAATGTAAATCTGAAATTTTTTACCTTAGGCGACGGTCTAAAGCCGTCGCCGATTTCGAGTGGGGGTTAAAATGAAATTGTCTTTTTCGATCGTGTTTATTTCGACAATTTATGAGAGGGAAGTTAGGAGGCGAATTGAAGAAGACGACGAACGCGACACCACCTCCACCTGCCGTTGCCCGCCGGAGACACCACCTCCACCGCCGTTGCCGCCGGTTAGTAGTGCTTCATTTTCTTGTCTTTTTTTAATTTTTTTTAACTCATAAAACCAATCCCTAAAAATTGGGTTTTTGGGATATAGGTGGCCAAAACCACCTTAAGCCGCCGGAAATCTTTCTCCTCCCTTATCCAATTTTGCAGGCTTACTCTCCTCTACACTACCTTTGAACTTGGTAAAATTCCCTCTCACTTTTATCTTTGCCTTTAAAATTGCAATGTCGGTTATTCTGTTTCGTTTGTTACATTAATTTTTTGTTAAAATATGATTGTTGGTCGAGATAATTCTATGCTCATATTGTAAAAACTGTTGCAAAAGAAGTGTTCTTGTTTGTGCTTCTTATCTGTTTGAAGAAATGCTTATGTGAATTGTGTCTTGGTTTTCTCTAAGGGTGGGTGATTGGGTTTATTGCTTGATTTGTAGTGCAAAATTCAGTAAAATTGTTAACTTTCTCGTTTTTGGGTTAGTTGATTGTATGCCCACATTTGCTTTATGTTTCTTCTAAATTGGGTGTGTGAAATATGTTTGATACATGTTGACGTTGTGATGCTTTTGTTCAATGGTTTTTATTGAATGAATGGTGAAAATATGGATTGTTTCCTAATATCTATTTCGGGACTCAATTTTTGTTAATAATTTCATTTTTGAATTTTTTGGCACTCACCAAAAATCTCATTTGGCTTTGTCAATGTAGGTGGCCAAACACCACGCCCCGACCGCCGTCCGCCTGTTCAAGCCTCCGCCTGTAGGTACTCTTTTAAATTTTAAAATCTTTAATTTTAATAGTAAATATAGTTTATATGGTTAATTGCTTAATTTTATGTTTAAATTTTTGCTAAATGCTTAAAGGTTATAAAAGTTAAAAACTATATAATTATCACAATAATTTATTTATTGCACATTCCTTTATTTAGTTTACACTATTCAAATTGTTTATATTGTTTTTCACATATTTGTTTTCGTGGAAATAGTTTGGATGATGTTATAAATTTAATTTAAGTGTTTAAATAAATATGTTTGCATCATCATGTGCCTAGATACCCGTTCAAGGTATACTCATTAGGAGTATATCTTGAATAGTCCCCGATTGGGGCTCGTTCTTCGACGTTTGACCTCACTTAGGTGGTGAATGTATGCCTTTTGTTCTATTCTATGTAATTTCCGGTGATGTTGTTTCTCTATGTTGTTCTCTCGGGTACATATGTAAGCTTTTACGAAGCCGACATTGTGTACTTGGAGAACTCATGGGAAATGCTTGCCGGAATTTACGTAGAAGCGAATAGTTGGCATACATTCACTAGTGGGGTTAGACGTCGAAGAATGGGTTAGGTTGGAGTGATAAGGACCTTTGGACATCATTTTAGGCCCTATATGTATTTCACAAATATGTTTTAATTGTACGTATGTTGGTTGTTAATGAGTATTGTCATTGAAATGGTTTAGAATTGTAGAATTGGTCACCATGAAACGGAAGGAGCGTTGGTGGATGTATGATAGATATGACAATGTGCGTAACTTGAGGCCCGAGTTCTTGAGGGGGTTGATGAATTCATTGATTTTTGCAAAGTCAATCCCGAAACCCCAGTGTAAGGATGAAGTTAGATGTCCGTGTCCGAAATGCAAGAACAGACGTATGCATGACGCAGACACGGTTAAAGTGCATTTGTATAGCAAGGGCTTTATACCTGATTACTACGGTTGGTATTCTCATGGTGAAGAGTTACCTCAACCCGAGAAGAGCTATCTAATCCGTACCGTGAAATGGTTTTCGATGCTCTTGGGAATAACCCGGAACCGTCCACTTGTTGAAGAGCCTAGTGGAATGGAGGAGGAGCCTAATCCTCAAGCAAAGGTGTTTCTTGACCTATTAAAGGCTTCGAGGAACCGTTATACGACGGGAGCTCCATGTCCGTGTTGGAAATGGCATCTAGAATCGTATCTTTGAAGTGTGAGTACAATTTGCCACATAGGTGTGTTGATGCTTTTGCTTCATTAATGAAAGAAGCAATACCTAGCAACAACAACATGAGTAACACATTTTACGATACGAAGAAGATCTTGGAGGGATTAGAGCTTCCCCACGAGAAGATTCATGCTTGCCCCAAAGGTTGTATCTTTGTTTTGGAGAACCGATGCACACTTGGACGGATGTAGAGTGTGCGATAGCGCAGATACAAAGAGGACTTCTAAGGGGTCTTTAGTTCCAATGAAAGTTTTGATTTATTTCCCAATCACACCGAGATTGCAGAGGTTGTATGCAACAAAGAACGTTCTTGAAGAAATGACATGGCATGCCAAAAATCCAAGAGTCGAAGACAAAATGGCTCACCCTAGCGACAGTGAAGCTTGGAAGCATTTGGATAGATCATTTGGCGAATTTGCATCCGAGCCTAGGAATGTTCGGCTCGGTTTATGTACCGATGGGTTTGGTCCACATGGAAAGTTTGGGGGTCAATATTCATGTTGGTCGGTCATCTTAACCCCGTACAACTTGCCGCCATCGATGTGCATGAAAAAACCCTTCATGTTCCTTTCGTTGCTCGTTCCTGGTCCTAAAAATCCGAAAGGGAAACTTGGATGTGTACATGCAACCCTTAATCGAGGAATTGAAGCAATTATGGGATGTTGGAGCAACTACTTATGATATTTCTAGGAAACAAAATTTCAATATGCGTGCCGCCATTCTTTGGACAATAAATGATTTTCCCGCTACGGTATGCTATCGGGCTGGTCTACCGGGAAAAAGGCTTTGTCCTTATTGTATGGATAAATCCAAAGCTTTTTGGCTCGAGCATGGGGGTAAAGTTTCTTGGTTTGATTGTCACCGTCAATTTCTTCCTGAAGATCATCCTTTTCGTAAAAACAAAGTAGCTTTTTGCGAAATAAGGTTGAAAAAGGGTCTCCACCACACATCATGTTGCGGGGAAGAGTTGTGGTCATGTGTTAAAGACTTGCCAAAGGCTACGGATGGACCAGATGCACTTAACGCTTTGAAAAAGTTGAAAAATGGGTGGTTCAAACAAAGTTTGTCTTTGGGAGCTCCCATCTTGGAAAGATCCGCATCTTCGTCACAACCTTGACGTCATGCACATTGAGAAAAACTTCTTCGACCAACTCATTCACACAGTTATGGATGTGAAAAAACAGGACAGCAGACACCGTTGCATCTAGAAAAGACATTGCTAAATTGTGCAAAAGGCCTCAACTTCATGTCACCAAGGATGCGAACGGAAAAGAAACTCCACCAAAAGCACCTTTCGCATCGGACAAGTCCCAAAGGAAAGTATTATGCAACTGGGTCGAGATTTGAAATTTCCCGATGGCTATGCTTCCGACTTAACAAGATGTGTGGACATGCGATCCGGTAAAGCCGCACAATATGAAAAGCCATGACTCTCATGTCTTCATGGAAAGATTATTGCCGATTGCATTAAAGGAGTTGCTTCCGGTTCATGTGTGGAAAGTTGTCACCGAGATTAGCCTTTTTTCCGTGATTTGTGTTGCTCCACCATCACAGTAAGTGACATGGAAAGGTTGGAAAAGGACATAGCCGAGATCCTTTGTAAACTCGAAAAGATTTTCCCACCATCATTCTTCAATTCCATGGAACACTTACCAGTTCACCTTCCACGCGAAGCTAGGCTATGTGGTCCCGTGCAATACCGTTGGATGTATCCCTTTGAAAGGTACCTTATCCTTCATTTTCATATATCCTTTTTTATTGTTGTTCGCAATTGTGTAACTCTTTTTTATAACCACCTTCTTAGGTTCCTCAATCATTTGAAACGCAAAATTGGTAACAAGGCTCGTGTGGAGGGTTCTATTTGTAATGCGTACTTGTGTGAAGAGATTGCAAACTTCGTTCAAACTACTTTCAGCAAGGAGTGGATACTAAGACACGAGATTCAGGCCGTAATGTAAATGATGAACTTGATAGGATGCTCGACGAAACTGTCCTGCAGCTATTCGGGGTTAATTGTGGTCGGCCGTCTAATGTAGGAGGAACACGATTTTTAACTGAAGTGGAACTACAACGTGCACACCTATATGTGTTAGCAAATACAGGCATCTTACAAGAATTTGAGAAGTAAAACACTTGTTATTAATCATATTATTTATAAATTTAACTTTCATTTTAAATTTAGACATTAACAATTGTTATGTTTGTAAGGGATTTCGAGGACCACATTCTTCAAATTCGACCTACTCTACGTAGGGAAGATGTGTGGGTGCAACATGAAGCGAATACCTTGATTGGTTTAGATCGAAAGTGAGTTTGTGTGACTATAGGTTATTCAATAGGTTATTCAAGAAATGTTAATGTATTAACAATATGAATGAATTTCAATAGGTTATTCAAGACAAACCCAATGATGATGTATTGTTTGCTTTGGCAATGGGTCCTTCGACATTAGTTCGCACTTGGAATAGATACTATGTTAATGGATACAATTTCCAAACAAAAGCATCAAGCAACCACAAATCCACCATGAATTATGGAGTGTGTGTGTCTAATGACGGTGGGAGTGATTTCTTTGGGATTCTAGATGATGTTATAGAATTGAAGTTTACCGGTGCTCGTAGTCAATATAGCACTGTTTTGTTCAAGTGCAATTGGATGGACAATGTGAGGGGAATGAACATCGATCAATACAAGCTAGTTGAAGTCAACCACACCAAGAAATACCCCAAGTTTGATCCCTTTGTGCTATCATACCAGGTTAGCCAAGTATATTTCGCACCGTACCCAAGCTTGAAAAGAGATCGTGCTCAATGGTGGGCTGTGTTTAGGACAAAGGCAAGGTCTCGTGATTGATGCTCCGGTTGACTTCGACTTCCTTCAGAGACAAGTGTTGGGACTCCAACGCTTTGTGATCCAAATGATATTCCCGATTATGAAGGTGGTAATGATGTCGAGTGTGTTGAAGGAGATGACGAAGAAATTTTGTTTGAAGCCCTATCGGGTGATGATGAAGAAGAGTCTAGTTTCGAGTCCGGAGAAAGCGAGGATGATGACGATGACGATGACGATGATGGTTTTTGGGATGACGATAAGTGATGATGAACTAAGCGAGGATGGGAATTCACTTTGATTTGTTTGAGTATATCATAGCTTGTATTAAGGACAACATTTCAATAAAAATATAGGACTTTTGTAATGAAATGTTGAAGATTACTTGTTATGACATTTTCATCTATAGTTTTTCTTCTTTGTTGTTGAGTAACATGATCCATTCCGCATTAATATTTATGTTTCCTCCGCCTTGCTTTCTCCCCACTTCAAACCTAGTAATTATTATACGGGGGACACAAACTTCTTTTGTTTTTTGGATTAAAAAGCTAAAACATTGATTACATAAATTATATAGGACTACTTCATAATCTACCCCACCGACTTAGTTTAGATTATTGGTACATGCAAATCTCTAACAAGGCCCATCTTTGTTTGCTTGCCTTTAGCAGGGGGAGGGCAGGGGGAGGGGAGGGGGCTGCAGCCAGGGGGAGTGAGGGGGTAAGGAGGGGGCTCGCTGTGAGGGGGGGGGAGGGGGAGGGGAAGGGGCGCAGCCGTAGGGGGGGAGGGGGCTCGCAGCCGGGGGAGTGAGGGGGCGGGGGTGCGGCTTGTGAGGGGGAGGGCGGGGGGGGGAGGGGGCTGCAGTCGCAGAGGGGAGTGAGGGGGGGCATGGGGTGCGGCTTTGTGGGGGGGCGGGGGGGGGAGGGGGCTCCGAGCCGCCAGGGGGAGTGGGGGGTAAGGGCGGGGGGTGCGGCTGTGAGGGGGGGAGGGGGCTACGGCAGCCGGGGGGGGCATGGGGAGGGGAGGGGGCTGCGAGCCGGCGGGGGAGTGAGGAGGTAAGGGCATGGGGTGCGCTGTGAGGGGGGGAGGGAGGGAGGGGGGGGCCTGCAGCCGGCAGGGGAGTGAGGGGGTAAGGGCGGGGGGGGGAGAGGGGTGCGAGCCGCCGTGGGGGAGGGCGGGGGAGGGCGGGGAGGGGGGGTAAGGGCGGGGGTGCGACTGTGAGGGGGAGGGCGGGGAGGGAGGGGGCTGCGGGTCGGCGGGGAGTGAGGGGGAGGGGGGCTGCGGGCCGGCAGGGGAGTGAGGGGGGGGGCGGGGGTGCGCTTGTGGGGGGGCGGGGAGGGAGAGGGGGCTGCAGGCCGCAGGGGGTGAGGGGGAAGGGCGGGGGCTGCACTGTGAGGGGGCGAGGGGGGAGGGAGGGGCACGGCCGCCAGGGGGAGGGGAGGGGGGGGCTGCAGCCGGAGGGGAGTGAGGGGGTAAGGACGTGGGGGCAGCACTGTGAGGGGGGCGGGGGAGGGGGGGGCAGGCCGCGGGGGAGGGCATGGGGGGGGGAGGGGGGCTGCGGGCCCCGGGGGAGTGAGGGGGTAGGGCATGGGGTGCGGCTGTGTGGGGAGGGCGGGGGAGGGAGGGGGGCTGCGAGCCGCCAGGGGGAGTGAGGGGGGTAAGGGCGGGGGTGAGGGGAGGGAGGGGGGGGTCAGTCGGCGGGGGGAGGCGTGGGGAGGGGAGGGGGCCTGCGAGCCGGAGGGAGTGAGGGGTAAGGGCATGGGGTGCGGAGGAGGGGGGGAGGGGAGGGGAGGGGGGCTGCAGGCCGCGGGGGAGTGAGGGGGTAAGTGCGGGGGTGCGGCTTGGGGGGAGGGGCGGGGGGGGGGGGCTGGGCAGGCCGGCGGCGGGGAGGGAGCGGGGGGAGGGGAGGAGGAGGGCTGCAGCCGCCAGGGGGAGTGAGGGGGGTAAGGGCGGGGGCTGCGGCCTGTGAGGGGGAGAGGGCGGGGAGGGGAGGGGGCTGCGCAGCCGCCAGCGGTGGGGAGGGAGGGCTGCAGGCCGCCAGGGGGAGTGAGGGGGGGGCGGGGGGGGACCTTGAAAGTTAGCTATGTCCGGTTGGACGATATATTTTCAATACAATTGTAGATTAGTTTTCCTTTATTTGGATCCTTGCAAATTAAGTTAGAGAGAAAAGAAAGATGCAATGGAGGGGAAGTCGGGAAGAGGATGGATTTGAGGGAAGAAAGAGGAAGGCAAAGAAAAGGGATGAAAATGTGGCATTGCTTCCTTTGTAAAGGAAAAATGTTTTTCACCCTTGAAAGAAGTATCTTACATTTTATTGTGTTTTTGTTAATCTTGCGCGTTTCTACTTTCTTTGCATTTTAGGTAATCATGTCTAATCCTAAGGGCCGCGGAGGTCGAGGTGGCTTAGGTGGAAGCCAAGGTCGTGGGACTTTGACTCCGAGGGAGCTTTTTCGGTCACAGATGTACAAGGAAGCCGGAACCCTATGTCGAGACACAGGGGAGATGATTCACAAGCACGTGACATTGGTGACCACGTACGGAGACTCCGATGACTCATACGGAGGAAGGTGAAGGTTCGAACCGTGCACCAAGAAAGGTTTTAAGCCCTACTGGATTGTGGTAAGTTCGTAAGTCTTCATTTCATGATATTTGTATGCAATGATATTCACAATTCACGTGTTTGTTTGGTTTTCAATTCAGGTTTGATGATAACAAGGTTAGTGGGTCCATCACTGACATTTTCCAGGGCCATTTTCGACAACCATGGTTCAATTACAGTGAGGTCGATGATGCAACAAAGACGCATTGGTGGAACATTTTCACAGTATGTATGAATCGAATTATGAAAAATGAAATTGATTATATTACTTTATTAATATCTTTGTTTAATGTTTGACTAAAGGGTATTTACGAATGGCCTCCCGAGTTAGAAGGCCTAGTGAGGAAGGATTACAAGAAAAAGCTTCATCTCGTCTGCGAGACTTGCGATCTTGGGTGGTTAAGAAAGCCAAAGAAAGGCCAAAATGGTTGGGGAGACGATATACGAAGACATGAAGAAGAGAAGTGAAGACCCAACATTTCGGGAAAAATCGAACGAGGCGAAGAAGAACCGAAGAGGTGGCTCCCTGTCTAATCCAATTGAGCCGTCACACTTTTAGGGTTCTATTTCGGCGGCACAGCATGCTAGGAAGATGGTAAATATGTTTCATATCTACTACTTAGTGTAATTTACATGAATATGTTCCATAAAGCCTTTGTTAATTCAACAATGTCTACAGGCAAAGAGTAGAGGAGGAGAACTCCCTACTGCTCCCGAGTTGTTCTTGAAGACTCATTTCAAGACTGTTCCTGGAAAAGGAGAAATTCCAGCAAACAAGAAATCAAAGCAAATCTCGGTACATACTTCTAAACATATATTTATAGTCAAATATGATTGAAAAGTTTGATGGTAGTTTAAGTTAGAATCAAATATAGGCTAATATAGGCCATTTTAGGCCTTTTTACTTGAAATTGAATGAATACGAGTACTTTGATGCTAGTTTAAGTTATAACCACCTCAAACATCATATATGTAGTTAGTTTAGTGTATTTATATGTTGTTTTGATTGAAAATACACAAAGTAGGAAAGTTAGAACCAAATGTAGGCTAATATAGGCCATTTTAGGCCTTTTTACTTGAAATTGAATGAATACGAGTACTTTGATGCTAGTTTAAGTTATAACCACCTCAAACATCATATATGTAGTTAGTTTAGTGTATTTATAAGTTGTTTTGATTGAAAATACACAAAGTAGGAAAGTTAGAACCAAATGTAGGCTAATATAGGCCATTTTAGGCCTTTTTACTTGAAATTGAATGAATACGAGTACTTTGATGCTAGTTTAAGTTATAACCACCTCAAACATCATATATGTAGTTAGTTTAGTGTATTTATAAGTTGTTTTGATTGAAAATACACAAAGTAGGAAAGTTAGAACCAAATGTAGGCTAATATAGGCCATTTTAGGCCTTTTTACTTGAAATTGAATGAATACGAGTACTTTGATGCTAGTTTAAGTTATAACCACCTCAAACATCATATATGTAGTTAGTTTAGTGTATTTATAAGTTGTTTTGATTGAAAATACACAAAGTAGGAAAGTTAGAACCAAATGTAGGCTAATATAGGCCATTTTAGGCCTTTTTACTTGAAATTGAATGAATACGAGTACTTTGATGCTAGTTTAAGTTATAACCACCTCAAACATCATATATGTAGTTAGTTTAGTGTATTTATAAGTTGTTTTGATTGAAAATACACAAAGTAGGAAAGTTAGAACCAAATGTAGGCTAATATAGGCCATTTTAGGCCTTTTTACTTGAAATTGAATGAATACGAGTACTTTGATGCTAGTTTAAGTTATAACCACCTCAAACATCATATATGTAGTTAGTTTAGTGTATTTATAAGTTGTTTTGATTGAAAATACATAAAGTAGGAAAGTTAGAACCAAATGTAGGCTAATATAGGCCATTTTAGGCCTTTTTACTTGAAATTGAATGAATACGAGTACTTTGATGTTAGTTTAAGTTATAATCACCTCAAACATCATATATGTAGTTAGTTTAGTGTATTTATAAGTTGTTTTGATTGAAAATACACAAAGTAGGAAAGTTAGAACCAAATGTAGGCTAATATAGACCATTTTAGGCCTTTTTACTTGAAATTGAATGAATACGAGTACTTTGATGCTAGTTTAAGTTATAACCACCTCAAAAATCATATATGTAGTTAGTTTAGTGTATTTATAAGTTGTTTTGATTGAAAATACACAAAGTAGGAAAGTTAGAACCAAATGTAGGCTAATATAGGCCTTTTTTACTTGAAATTGAATGAATACGAGTACTTTGATGCTAGTTTAAGTTATAACCACCTCAAACATCATATATGTAGTTAGTTTAGTGTATTTATAAGTTGTTTTGATTGAAAATACACAAAGTAGGAAAGTTAGAACCAAATGTAGGCTAATATAGGCCATTTTAGGCCTTTTTACTTGAAATTGAATGAATACGAGTACTTTGATGCTAGTTTAAGTTATAACCACCTCAAACATCATATATGTAGTTAGTTTAGTGTATTTATAAGTTGTTTTGATTGAAAATACACAAAGTAGGAAAGTTAGAACCAAATGTAGGCTAATATAGGCCATTTTAGGCCTTTTTACTTGAAATTGAATGAATACGAGTACTTTGATGCTAGTTTAAGTTATAACCACCTCAAACATCATATATGTAGTTAGTTTAGTGTATTTATATGTTGTTTTGATTGAAAATACACAAAGTAGGAAAGTTAGAACCAAATGTAGGCTAATATAGGCCATTTTAGGCCTTTTTACTTGAAATTGAATGAATACGAGTACTTTGATGTTAGTTTAAGTTATAATCACCTCAAACATCATATATGTAGTTAGTTTAGTGTATTTATAAGTTGTTTTGATTGAAAATACATAAAGTAGGAAAGTTAGAACCAAATGTAGGCTAATATAGGCCATTTTAGGCCTTTTTACTTGAAATTGAATGAATACGAGTACTTTGATGCTAGTTTAAGTTATAACCACCTCAAACATCATATATGTAGTTAGTTTAGTGTATTTATATGTTGTTTTGATTGAAAATACACAAAGTAGGAAAGTTAGAACCAAATGTAGGCTAATATAGGCCTTTTTACTTGAAATTGAATGAATACGAGTACTTTGATGCTAGTTTAAGTTATAATCACCTCAAACATCATATATGTAGTTAGTTTAGTGTATTTATAAGTTGTTTGGATTGAAAATACACAAAGTAGGAAAGTTAGAACCAAATGTAGGCTAATATAGGCCATTTTAGGCCTTTTTACTTGAAATTGAATGAATACGAGTACTTTGATGCTAGTTTAAGTTATAACCACCTCAAACATCATATATGTAGTTAGTTTAGTGTATTTATATGTTGTTTTGATTGAAAATACACAAAGTAGGAAAGTTAGAACCAAATGTAGGCTAATATAGGCCTTTTTACTTGAAATTGAATGAATACGAGTACTTTGATGCTAGTTTAAGTTATAACCACCTCAAACATCATATCTGTAGTTAGTTTAGTGTATTTATAAGTTGTTTGGATTGAAAATACACAAAGTAGGAAAGTTAGAACCAAATGTAGGCTAATATAGGCCATTTTAGGCCTTTTTACTTGAAATTGAATGAATACGAGTACTTTGATGCTAGTTTAAGTTATAACCACCTCAAACATCATATATGTAGTTAGTTTAGTGTATTTATATGTTGTTTTGGTTGAAAATACACAAAGTAGGAAAGTTAGAACCAAATCTAGGCCAATATAGGCCTTTTTAGGCCTTTTTACTTGAAATTGAATGAATACGAGTACTTTGATGCTAGTTTAAGTTATAACCACCTCAAACATCATATATGTAGTTAATTTAATGTATTTATAAGTTGTTTTGATTGAAAATACACAAAGTAGGAAAGTTAGAACCAAATGTAGGCTAATATAGGCCATTTTACCCACTTTTATTTTACTTGAATTTGAGTATATTTAACCAAATGCAGGAGACGTACAAGAAGAAGCTGGATCATTGTACCACTCAGGGGTCACAGCCGAACCCTGATCTGTTGTATTGGGAGACAGTTGGGGGGAGGAACCGAGGAAAAGTTCAGGGGTTGGGTCAGGGAGATCATTTGTACTACAACTCTTCATCAGGGCGAGGAGATAGCGGCTCTTCACAACCATATGAGCCGTCCATTTTATCTCGGATTGAGGCGCGGTGGAGGCAAAGGTCGCTGCGCGGATGGAAGAGGTGGAGGCAATGGTCGCAAGCACGGGTGGAAGCGTCAAGTCGGGCCATTGTTGAGGAAATGATGAGGAACATGTCTAGTTTCGGCCACATGTCCTCGGGTTGCAACCCAGCCCCCTCCACATCGCACCGGCACGATGACCCGGGGTTTGGTGGTGGCGGTAGTGCTACACGGACACCCTTGACAAGGTGTAGTGTTTTTGCTTTCGGCAACTTGGTAACTAACTTTTATGTATTTAGTGTCAATATTTATCGGCATCTCGCTTTGTTTCTAGATGTGTCGGGTTATTTTTTTGGAACCCGACTTCTACTTTTATTTCTCGACACGGGATCTATTTTGCGTACATATATTTAATCTAGGTAGTTTGTCTAACTATAGACATTTAGTGTCTATATTTATCGGCATCTAGCTTATTAGTTTCCAGCTTTGTCGATATATATTTTTTGTAAACACAGAATTCTACTTTATTTCCCGACATCGGGATCTATTTTGTGTACATAATTGTAATCTATTTCATGTAATTATACAAGTATCAATGCAAATTACAAGTATCAATGCAAATTGTAATATATATCAAAATTGCATATTTTTGTAATTGAATGCGATGGAGGAACAGCTTTAGTGTGGTCCACAAGCATGCAGCTGTGCTGGTACAGGTTTAATTATTGGTAACAACAAAAATATTCTAAATAATATTATTTCAAAAAAACAACGACGGCTAAACATTAAATCAACGACGGCTAGGCAGTCGTTGCAAGGTGTACATGGACCCAAGGACTTCCTCTTCAACGACTGCTTTTACATAATAGCGACGGTTTACAACAGACGTTGATGTGGCCCATACAACGACTGTTTATAACCGTTGGGGAATTACCGACGGTTTTAAACTGTCGCTAAATCAACGACGGTTTGCAACCGTCGTTGATTTAACGGCTGTTTAAAACAGTCGTTGGTTTGGTGCCAGCGTCGGTTTTTTGGAACGGTCGCTGATTACAATTAAGCCGTCGGTAATTTACTCACCGACGGCTCAGCCGTCGTTGATTCTAAATTCAGCGACCACCTGTGCACCGACGGCCATTTAACGACGGTTTAGCGGTCGTTGATGTTTCACCGACGGTTTCCCTAATATTACCGACGGCTTTTAGCCGTCGTTAAATTCAACCTTTCTTGTAGTGTGAGCAGAATTTACAGGTTGATATGATGCATACTTCACATGAGGGAGCTAGTGAGGAATCATAATTAATCAAGGAGTTGTTATTTTATTTTCTATATTTCCATTGTTATAGTTGTACAATAAAGTTTATATCAATAAAGAGAAGTTATTCCAGTTATTCTGCTGCACCAGTTTAAAGTTAAGTAGTAGTTAGTGTTAAAGCCTTTAACGTTATCACGTGGCAGTTACACTCTCAAGTTTCTCAAGGAGTTTTATATTAAAATAAGTTTTCCAAAAAGAGAGAAATTTGGGGTGTTACAAAGTGGTATCAGTTTTCCAGGTTCTTTTTGAAAATAAAATAAACAGTCAATGAGAGTATGGGTAGATATAGAAAAGGCATATAAGCTAGAGTTTCGCATTCTATTTGCATTTTTTTATTTTACATTTTATATTATGTGAAAAAAAAATGCTTCTTTCTTTTTAAGCAAATAATTATATTTTCAAGTATAAATATTTTCTGATTTACGATTTGAAGAACATAATAAGTATGTGGATTTATTTTTCTGAGGAAAGTTCTGGCTAAGGAAAGACTTGGTACTTAAGTTGGCCGTTTGTGCCGCACCTCTCTTTCCTGGGAACTCACTCGACTAATTATTCATACACTATGAACCTAGTACTCAAATAAATAATATAGAAAATAAAATAACAACTCCTTGACTAATTATGATTCCTCACTAGCTCCCTCATGTGAAGTATGCATCATATCAACCTGTAAATTCTGCTCGCCAAAATAGGGTCATCATAGGGACAAAGCCATAAAACAAAACAAAAAGCGTGTGACTAAAAATACTGAGTACATGTAAATGCGAAATATTAAACATTTTATTTAATAAAACATTCAAAACCTTTAACTTTCATAAACCTCCTTTGGATACTTTTAATACTTATATAATATAAAGTATATAACTTTAATAAAAATCCTTTTTCCTTGCCTAGGTACCTTTCCTAAAGTGTGCACACCCCCCAAGTTTAGTATTCCTTACTGAGTCTATTACGAGGGGTTACTACCTTGTCCACATGACTTATACAAAAAGTACATGGGTAAAATGATGTAATGGCTACCGTTCTTGCTAATAAATAACAAGTCGTTGCCTGGGTAAATAATAAAAGCTACCGTTCTTGTTAATAAATAACAAGCCGTTGCCTCTTTATAATTGCGACCATAAAAGATCATGTATCTAATAAAAATCCTTTGGAAATAATCCTCCATTAAGAAAATAATAATACTTATAAACTTAGCCATATAAAGGTATAAAATTAATAACTTGTTCATGGAACCATATTTGAAAGCATACTAACAAGAATAGTAATAATACTAAGAGTAATGACAATAATAATATTTACACTCTCATCATTGATAAAATCTAATGACAACGTAGTAAATAGATGTATTACACGCCTAGTGATATTCACGCCGAGTATACTACAAACATGGGTGAAACATAGATAATCACTAGGTTTTAAAGAATTAAAAACAAAGACTAACTTTAGACTAAATACATGTTCATAGTTACTTCACAGATATTCAACTTCTACATGCAAAAACTCATCAGGTGCATGACCAAACTCGTATAAAACAAGTATATTAATCCAAAACGATAACTCTATGGTACCTTCTCGAGATAAATTGGGGGTTGGTGAGCCCCAAGAGCTAAAGGGACGTATATGGAACCTCCTCGAGGTGATTTCTTCTTGGGAGGTGTATGGGACCTCCTTGAGAATGAGTAGGGGCTGGTGAGCCCAAGGAACTCGAGGGAGGTGCTAGGTACCTTCTCGAGATGAACTGGGGCTCTGGTGAGCCCCAAGAGCTCGAGGGACGTACATGGAACCTCCTCGAGATGACTTCATCGGGGGAGGTGCATGAGACCTCCTCGGGATAAATTAGGGGCTGATAAGCCCAAGGAACTCGAGGGGTGCATGGTACCTTCTAGAGATGAATTGGGGGTTGTGATCCCCTAGACCGAGGGACGTACATGGAACCTCCTCGAGGTGACTTCGTCGGGGGAGGTGCATGGGACCTCCTTGAAAGGAATATGGGGCTGATAAGCCCAAGGAACTCGAGGGGGGGTGCATGGTACCTTTTCTAAATGAATTGGGGGCTGGGGATCCGTAGAACTTGAGGGAAGTACATGGGACCTCCTCGAGGTGATTTCTTCGTGGGAGGGGTATGGGACCTCCTTGAGATGAGTCGGGGGCATGTGAACCCAAGGAACTAGAGGGAGGTGCATGGTACCTTCTCGAGATGAATTGGGGGCTGGTGAACCCCAAGAGCTCGAGGGACGTACATAGAACCTCCTCGAGATGACTTCGTCAGCGGAGGTGCATGGGACCTCCTTTAGATAGATAGGGGGCTGATAAACCAAAGGAACTCGAGGTGGGTGCATAGTACCTTCTCGAGATGAATTGGGGGTTGGCGATCCCCTAGACGTCGACGTACATGGAACCTCCTCGACATGACTTCATCGAAGGAGGTGCATGGAAGAAAGGGACCTCCTTGAGATGAATAGGGGGTTGATAAGCTCCAAGAGCTCGAGGCACATGCATGGAACCTCCTCGAGATGACTTCGTCGGAGGAGGTGTATGGGACCTCTTTAAAATGAATAGGGGCTGGTGAGCGCAAGCAACTCGGAGGAGGTGCATGGAGCCTTCTCGATATGAATTGAGGGATAATGAGCCCGTAGACCTTGAAGGACATACATGGAACCTCCTCGTGATGATTTCATCGGGGGAGGTGTATGGGACCTTCTTGAGATGAATTGGGGGATGGTAATCCCTAAGAGCTCGAGGGAGGTACATGTAACCTCCTCGAGATGAAGTCATCGAGGGACGTGCATGGGACCTCCTCGAGATGAATCGGGGGGCTAGTGAGCCCTAAGAGCTTGAGGGAGGTACATGAAACCTCCTCGAGATGAAGTCGTCGAGGGAGGTGCATGGGACCTCCTCGAGATGAATAAGGGGCTGGTGAGCCCTGAGAACTCGAGGAAGGCGCATGGAACCTTCTTGAGATGAATTGGGGGCTAATGATCCCCAAGAGCTCGAGGGAGGTGCATGGAACCTCCTCGAGGTGAATTGGTACCTCTTCGAAGTTGTCGGGGGATAATGTGCCCCATGGATTTTGAGGGGGGTCATGAGCCATGCCTTGGTGCAGTGGCTTGGTACCTGCAACTCTTGTCAGGTACTGACTTCGAGGACCCTTAGTCGAGTGGCGGATTGAAGTATTCCTTGCTCGATATGGGCAAGGTGCCTAGGAGTAGGGCTTAGTACTTGTAACTCTTGCCAGCACTGACTTTGAGGACCCTTAGTTGGGTGGTTGTTCGAAGTATCCCTCGCTGGATCTGGGTGAGGTGCCTAGGACTAGGGCTTAGTACCTGTAACTTTTGCCAGGAACTGACTTCGAGGACCCTCAGTCGGGTGGCTGTTCGAAGTATCCCTCGGTCGATCTTGGTGAAGTGCCTAGGAATAGGGCTTTAAATATTTTGAACACCTGCTATGTTCAGGTGGACTTCCTCTATCGTGACATGGAGTTAATAAACCCCAAGAGTTCGAGGAGGGTCCAATTGCCTTGTTGGAAGGGCTTTTGTACTTAGAATATATTCCTGAAATAAGATGGATTAAAGTTGCTTGACCTCAGCGAGGAGGTCGAGGAGCTACCATATTGGTGATCCTTACTCGACTCGAGCGAGGCCATCTCGGGCTTTTATGGATGTTCGAAGGTCGTATGAGAGGACTTCTTCGAACTATGTTGAGGATAGGACATCCATGAGTGTTCGAAGGTCTTTATGAGAGGACATTTACGAATTGTGTTGAGGATGGGACATCCATGAGTGTTCAAAGGCCTTTACGAGAGGACCTCTTCGAACTACGTTGAGGTTAGGATATCCATGAGTGTTCGGAGGCCTTTATGGGAGGACCTTTACGAACTATGTTGAGGATGGGACATCCATGAGTGTTTGAAGGCCTCTATGAGAGGACCTTTACAAACTGTGTTGAGGATGGACATCCATGAGTATTCGAAGGCCTTTATGAGAGGACCTTTACGAACTGTGTTGTTTGCGGGTTGGCTGACTCAAGAGAGTGATCGACTTGGGTCATGTAGAAACGACGTGGACGAGCTCAAGTAGCTGTGACTTTTTGTTTGACGATCCCCACAGACGGCACCAACCTGTTTCGGGTAAAAAAACTAGGATATGATGTTTGGGGAGTTGTCTCGAGTTGCGCCTCCATCTAGTCCGAGCGAGTATTGTTTGGATCAACTCGAATCCTGTAAAACAAGGAAGCCTACTCTGAGGGTAAACCCGGGAACGCCCCTCCGACTCTCAAGTCAGTAAATAACTCTTTGGAAAGGGAAAGTACTAAGAGAAGTTCTTAAATGGTAGAGATTAGATACCTGAGTTATGGGGATGTGTTCCCTATTTATAAGGAGCTTTTCAAGATGGGAACTGTAATTTGTACTGCTAACAGGGGTATTCTCGTCCCTTTAGTGATTATGGGCCTAGAAAGGTGATAAGCTAATATGTGAGGCTTAGTTCCCAGTGAGGATTTTTTTTTTTGCCTTGTCACATGTTATTGGGCTCGTCATATTATGGGCCCAAACAGTATGAATTATTATCTTTTTGAGTTTTAGAAGCAAGATTGTGAAGAATCATACATTTTTAACTTTTCGTGGAAACATGTCAAGGGTTGGTCACACCCAGCGACCAGGGTCGCACCTCTCGACTAGGGGTGGGAATGAGCCAAGCCTGCTCGCGAAGTATTCGAGTTCGGCTCGGTCAAAGCTCGGCTCGAGTGGGCTAGACTCGAGTTCGGGTTCGGCTCGATATATTAACGAGCCAAGCCCAAGCCATATATGGCTCGACTCGAACGCGCGTGAACAGGCTCGAAAACTTCTTACTTAGGTAATATTTATGCAAATTATTAAGTGTCCCACATCGATTTCAAAGACAAACACCACCCTTATTTTCCCTTACTTATTGTTTGCCATGTCTAACTTTTCTTGATTAAGGCTATTTATACTTTGACAACATTTGACAATTTATAGGCTGCACAATCTTATAAGCTTCTAACAAATAACTTAAACACTATCTAATTATTATGCAATATAAAACTATTAAGATCCACTAAGGTAGCTGGAAAGTTTGTTTTGGAATTGGTGGTGAGGATATTTTACAAACTGAAGTAGTTTACAAATCCTCCAGGCCAAGGCTAGTAGCTGGATGATTTTGCTTTTTAACTTCCATATGTCACACATCGAATGAATAACAAGTGTATTGAGAATTCAGCATTATAAATATGGGTGTATCTACATATGTTTAGATGGTTTAAAATGTTGGGCCTAGCTTAGTTGTTGGGACTGACTCTTCAGCATCTAAATCTTTAATGAATAAAAGATTTGAGTTGACAAGATTAAGTTCGGACGTAAAATTTTAAAGCCTGATTTTCTAAGTTCAACCAAGTCAGTTTTGATCCGAGCCGAGTTTGAGCTCGAGTCGAGCCTCAACATTCAAAGACACGAGCCCGAGCCGAGCTTCGTTTTTGAGGCTCGACGAGCCTCGAGCTCGAGCCGAGCCTAACACTATTACGGCTCGACTTGGCTCATTCCTACCACTACTCTCGACTACCCCGCGACTATCCACTGTTTTCTTCTTTGTCGCGTCTTCTGTTTAATTCTTGTTTATATGCATGCTATGCATTCCCTTGTGCCTTATTAAGAGGTTATTAAGCATGTTTAGTGTTGTAAACTTGTGGCATTGTTATTTGATGATTTATGAACGAGTTTGAGCATGAGTAATGTGATTTATGAACGGTGGTGTTATGGTGGATACATTGTCGACGTCTTTATGCTCTAGGGAGAATAATACTGCATTTAGCACCACTTCACCAAAAGTTATGTATAGGAGGTATTGCGACATACGTTGCAATTAACCTTGTGTCCAAACTCAGATAATGCGAATGAGGTTGTTTCAATGGTTGTATTTTATTTTGGTTCTTGAAATTGTCAAGACATTTTAAATCATTTCTATTTATTTCCGATTTTCTTGATGAGATAAATTATATTTTTAGAGTTATAATAATTAATATCATTATAATTGAGAAGAGAGTGAGTTTGTATGAGAGATGATATTGATGAATTAAGGCCCCAAATTCTTGCAGTTTGATGTAAGAGCTTCAATGGCATTATGCAAATGATAAAATGATGTTATTTAATATTTATTTTTGTTTAAGGATGATGACTAGTGAGACGGCATAATCTCCTAGGAATAAACAGTCATTGTGCATCAACAGGGTACACAATTTATACTTACATACTGAGTAGGGTATGAACGTCCGTCTTAGTTATAAGTTGTCCTTTAAGAGGTCGGGAAGTACTGAGCAGGTTACTATCCCGCATCAGAGTGAGGCCATACTAGACATAGGCGAATATAGTCCTAATACTTCACGCAAAGACCAATGGGTAGTGATCCACTTATGTCCAGTTCCTTCTCAAATGTGTTAAGAAGATTATTTTGGAATAATATTAGTATATTTATATCAATTACATCATCTATTAATTATATTCGTTTCTTGATTTGTCTTATGATCATTTATGATTTACTTTGATGAGTATGAAAGTATGTTGCACATTTCCTTTATTATTTTATATGCATGTATTTACGTATGATTGTATGAATATGTTGGCATGGTTGATGTTGTTATATGTAGTATTATTGTTGCATTTGTAAGCTTTATGTTAATCCTGATTGGGCTAGGAGAACTACTAATTACTCCTCATTGATTGTAGATTGTTGTTGGAGATTTTATTTTACGTAATTTATTTATGTTTATTACATTGGGATTTCATGAGGTTTTTTTTGCCTCGTTTGGGATATGTTGAAGTTGTTTTTATTTTGAATTTCATTTTGTTTAGTTTGAATTAAACCTTATTAGAGTGACATATCCCTCTAACGGTATTTCCACGATTGTCTTTTATTAAATAAAAATGCATTGTTTAGATTATAGTTTGTCTTAAAAGGGAAAACTAGAACTCTAGCGTCCTCCTACAATTCCTAAAATACCCCTATATGATTAATTATAAATTGTTAACAAAATGCCAATAAGTGATGAAAATATATTTTTAAAGCTATTTTTTCTACCAATTATGTTCTATGTACAGAAACACACGCATTACATGCATATACGACTAGTTTCATATTATTCCTAGAGATTTCATTTAATGCATTGCAACAATAGAATACTGTAAATCCCCTAAACCATTGAAATTTAGAACAAATTAGGTAATATACTTCTGGTAGGGAATAAATCATTCATAAAAAAATTCAAATAGATATGCTCAGTGGTGACCAGGAGCACTCGACTGACACTCGCTGACCACTGGCTAGCTTCACACTGGTCCAGAATTTGGTAGTACACTAATTTCTTTGACGGTTCGTTTGGTTAGCGGTAGGGGTGTGCACCGGTCCAGGACCGGACCAGACCGGAACCGGCTGGACCGGTGGACCGCAATCCGGGGTTTTCCTGGACCGGGACCGGACCGGAAAAATTCCGGTCCGGTCCGGTCCGGACCGGAATTTTTCCGGTCCGGTCCTGGACCTCTTGGACCGGAATATTTTTTTTTTAAAAAGAATATCTTTTTTATTTTATTTAAATATATTTATAAATTATATACATTAAAAATTAATAATTTTAAAGTCAATAATCCTAAAAGAATAAATAGTAGGTTTTTAAGTTTCTAACTTTCTACCATTTAAATTTTTTTTAACATATAAAATTTTTTTTTTACTAAAATAATAGAAATTCCGGTCCAACCGGTCCGGACCGGAATTTTCCGGGTTTGGACCGGAATCCTGATTTTCGGCGGACCGGACCGGAATCTCCGGTCCGATCCGGTCCAAATTTCGGTCCAGACCGGTTTGTGCACTCCCCTAGTTAGCGGTACTAAATGGTGGTAATGGTAATGATTTTTAATGCAATTATGTGAAGGCATTCCCATATCGACATCCATGGTAATGCTACTTCATCCCAAAACACCTATCTTCTTCCTAAAATTTCATTACCATCAATTACCACTTGGGAAGATGGTATTGGGTGTTCATGGAGATTTATGAAGGAAAACACATATTTTGACATCAAGTTCCATTACCATAGATATTAACATTGAAATGTCTTCGCAAACTCACACTAAAAAGCATTACCATTACCACAATTTAATACCACTAACCAAACATGCTGTAAGTATAATTGACATTAGATTTCATTGTCAGCAAAAAAGGGTATAAATTACATAGTATTATGATACATGAAACTATTTATAAGCTACCACAAACATACACAGCATTGTCAAATGTTCCTTGTAATGAACTATTTATAGTAGTGGTATCATATTCCAAGACGTATGAATCGTATTCTGCTGTCTTAGGGATCTACACCAAGCAGCAGTGCTTTGAGAATAGCTTCAGCCATTCCTGTAGCAAATGGAAACAAATGCCCTGCTCCTGCAAGTTCATGGTACTTAATCCATGGAAGTTTTTGGGCAATGTATCTTTGCAACGTGACGGGAACAAGGGTATCCTCACTGCCCTGCCATAGATGAACCGATCCTTGCCTATTTGGAATAGGGTCCGTAAGATTTATAGGACTAAATTCCCAGCTCCCAAATCCAATCATCATATCCCGATGGAGTGACTCAAATTCCCCTTGTTGCTTCACCTGTCCCTGTTAGAAAGGCCACATATTCCCTTGATTAGTTGGCTCAAACCGCAAATCCAGACAAAAATACTATATCCATGTTCCCATTACTTGACCTATTCACAGTTCTTTCATGTAACCCGGGAAATAACTACCAGTCCCTTCTCAAAAGTTTGACTTTGGTGGTAAAAGTTGTTTAAAATTTGACCATTAACATGTCCCAATATATCCAGCTAGGATGTAAAATACCATCTTTAGAGTTATTTGACCACAAAGTAATTAAGGTGGCCTACTTATTTGAAATAAATGTAGTATGCAGTTTATTTTCTCCAACTACTAAAAGCATCAAGGAAAAAAAAACAGTGTTTTTTTTTTTACAGGAGAAAAAAAAACAAAGTTGGGACCAATTAGATCAAGCAACTGCTCCAAATTGGAAATGTTTGAGCCATCTGATAATCCAAATGGGCCAAATCCAACGAAATCATACATTTAACAAAGTTAAGCCCAAACTAATGGAAGTAGTTAGTTTACCCTGTGATCTGTTCCAAGTGAAATGATCTTTGGGATAAGTTCAAGATCCTGTTGACTGAGTTCAGCTTTTCCAGCAGCGACACTGGAACCAGGAAATAGCTTTTGGGTGTTCCACCAGTATGTAAGCCTTGGAAAGTAGTAAACAACAGTTTGCGCCCATTGGTCCTGTGGTGCCTGCTTTTGAAAGGCTTCCTTAGCTAAGTCAGCAGGGAAGCCACTCCACCAGTAATTCACAACTGGAGCTAATAGGGCTGCTCCTGCCAGCCTGCAATACCATACCAGCATACTTTGTCATAAATTAAATTTCAAGTATTATAATCTTACATCACTATATAAGCATACTTCCAGTTTTAATGGTGTCAAAGATTTATAATTCTTTGACTATGGGATTGAACTAAAATGGCTCATTAAGCAGTCAACACATCTTATTATCAAGTCGTAGATGGTCTTGGTGTCAGATCAGCAATCAATTGGAAATAGCCTCTCAGTTATCATAAAATCATGTACAATATTGTACAACAACCCTCTCTGACCTCATAGCAAGAGCCTCTTTGAAGGAATATGGTAAAACCAATATTGATATGGGTTCATTGGAAATATTGATATGCAAGTATATTCCAAGGTTAGAAATCTGACTTGAAGTTCATCAGGTCTCAATCTCAATTAGCAATTTTCCAAAAGCTTACCTTTTCCTCAGTATCTATTAGCTTGATATGGATCCATTGGAATAAGGCCAAGACTGCAGCGTTTTATCAGACAAAACATATCAAAGAGGCCACTAGGTCCATTACCTATAGGTGCAAATTAAAATGATCAATCGACTACTACATTGCATTATGAGGCTAACTCTTAGGCAGTCTCACTTTTCAAATACTTGCAGAGAGAGTAAGACTACTGCTAACTTTTCCTGTAAGAGCATCACTCTGTACCCAATGTCAGAATCCACTACATTAGGTACAATGATGATGGGCAGGACAATGATTCACTATTGTTGTTGGTTGGCAACCTGCAATCTGACAGGTTGCTACATCATTAATTATTTTCGGGATTGATATATGTGAAATATAATTACTTTTATGCATATATTTTTACTCATTCTTATCGTCCTTATTGTAGCAATTCTAAAAGGTGGTAACAATTGAAACTCTGGTCATAGGAAGAAACATATTGCGCGCTTATACTAAGAGAAAGTATGGTGGAACAACTGGCTAAGAATTAGACAATACCTATGGGGAATGTATTTTAGGGAACCCCAGACTGTTTGCCCGCCCATAGAAAATCCAATCAAATAAAATGTATCCCCGAGCTTCAACTGGTCAGCAAGCTCTTCAATATCCAAAGCCATGCTTTTCACTGTTCTCTTTGGATCTGGATCACTCTCTCCATAACCTGGCCTATCAAATGACACTATGTACAATCCCAACTGTTCAACGAATCTCTGTGGGGAAGAAAAAAGAATGAAGCTTATGAATTCAAAATATATATCACATCACCACATTGAAGAAACTTTTCTTGTATAGCAGTAAATAGGGCATATCATAGAAGATATACATGAAAAGGGAATTTTGAAGACCGAGATCAACTTGCAACAGAAATGTACTAAGAAGAGAAAAAAGAAAGGCATGAGTTTTTACGTTGTTTTTTTTGTTTGTTGATGGCATAAGCTTTTATATATCATGCTGTTTGTTGACGAAAAACTCTATCTGGTTAATAGCTAGTTAAACATGAGATAGGAAAGGTTTCAACCCTACACAGAGTAGGGTAACAAAAATACCCCAACTAGACTCACGAGACAAAAATCTAGCCAAATAGCTCACTCTTCTTTAATCCATTTAGTGTAATTGGCTTCAGAGAGCATATAAGATATTTGGAAAAAAGTAGTAGTTGGAAATCAAGTAATTATATTTTGATTCTCTCGCAAATTTCTGATCAAACAAGATTGGATTTGTGTCGTTTCTCTGATAGCTTGGCTCTGGAGGTGGGTTCAGATATTAGCGAGATGCTGTGCTTGCTGTTAGTTCAGGATTTTAATGATTGTCACTTGGCTTCTTCTAAGTCCATTAGGCAGCCTAGGCAATGCAGCTAATATACAGCACGGAATTAATTGCTGTCTGCAAATTCCGAGCTGATGTTCTACTGCGGGCCAATTGGTCTCTTGCAGAGTGGTTCTGTGAATGTGTTTTGGAAGCCACTGTTGGCATCCTAGAAGACCTGTCTGCTTCAGGATCTACAGTAGTAGTTCTGCCCTGTTTGCTGTTGCAAATATGTTTTCAAGATTTTGGAGGTTTCTGTGCTGTTTTCCTAAGTATAATAGCTCAAAGAACCTGAAGTATCTCAGTTCATTTGCTGATGTAAGGATTTCTGTGGTCCAGCATTAGTACTTTGATTTTTTTTGTGTTGTTTTATCCTGACAAAGGAGACTTCTTCTACCTAATCCTTCCTAGAAGGTGGGCAAAGGCTGAAACTGATGCTATATGGGGTTTGAGTTCCACTTAACGGCTCGTTTGGTAGGGGATAGTACATGTTGGTAAATGTATTGACAGGTAATTTTGTACAGAAACTCTCATGTCAATGTCCATAGTAATGCTTATTCATTCCAAGATATTTCTTTTTCTTTATAAGTTCCCATTACCTTCCATTACTACTTTAGAGGTGGTAGTGTGGTACAGAGTAGTAATGAAAATTTATGAAGAAAACAAATATTTGGAGATGAAGTTCCATTACCATGGGTATTACCATAAATCTTCGTTAGTAAAACTTTCTTAACGAAGTTCGTAACAGATTCCACCATTTATTACCGGTGACCAGAGAAGCCATTCATGTTTTGGTGATTCTAACAGATTGAATTTAACAGGTTGCGTCTCTCTTTTTGGTAGTCAACGCAATTTACTTTAATGGCCAACAAGTTCTGTTAAAGGATCAATAAGTTTTGGACATGGGTGAGGAAGGATGAAGCGAGAAGATTATCAGTGTGTTTAATGTTATTCAGCCACAAAAGATGATCTAGAATGGCTTATAAACAGAGCTAAAGCAGAAGTCAAAACTGACAGACAAACACAAAACCTTGAAATAGAAAAAGAACCTGATAAATAAAAGAAAAATATTATCTAATAGTAAACCCGTGTCAAAATACACTAAAGCAAGTATCCTAGAGGCTTAGCAAAATACAAAGTAAAACTATATGTGGTGATACTTTAGAGCTAGGCCTTTATAGCAAAAGAGACTTAAGTGTATGTAAGCACAAGATAACAATGTATTAACATAGAAGATTCTCATGTTAAAACAAATTTCAAGGTTTTCAATTTGTCAGTATATGGTCCATTAGTCATTTCCAGAGAAATTTTATTCAATATTTTAACAAATGAAAATCCGATATTATTATTATTTAGTTTTAAGAGAGAAACCCTTCAGTGAAAATAATTTATTGCCCAAGGGTGACATCAAGCTTGAATTACAAATTTTAGCGGCAATAATGTGAATATATCACAGCACAAGAGCATACCAAAAAATAAAAAATCAAAAACCCATTTTGATAGATTTAGTAAAGACTTAAAAGTAGACTATAAAAACCGATATTCACATCCTTTAGTAGATAACAGACTAGTTACCCGAGGAAGATTAGCTGCAACAACCACATCATGCCTCGAATTGCCAAAACCATGAACAAATATGATCTTGAACTTGGCATTCTCCTTAGGTATGCCAAACTCTTTGTATGCCAAATATCTACCATCCCTTAGCTTGACCCTTGGTGCTGTTATGGGCGGTCCACCAGGAAGCCCACATAGCCGTGGTGGTGGCGGCAGGTTGAATTGATATATAAATGTTGCCACAATAGCGATGAGAAAGATCACTCCAACATTCTTCATAATGCCTGAAAAAAACATTTAAATAATAAGATGGGACCTTAAAATAGCGTTTTTGTCAAATGGTATTCTATTAAATTTATAAAAGTTAGGTACATACTGCCTCTGTTTTTCTTTTTTTATTTTAGCTGCAACATTTTAATTTTCATGGTTGCCCATGCATGACTTTGAACATATATATCGTCAACTATCTATTAGTGTATGAATTATGTCCAAAGACTGAGATAGTAATAGTACTATATAAGCTAGTAAAGCTACTATCGGCAATATAAGCGAGAAGCATAGAACCAACATTAACTGAACTCGAAGGCCACCTCTGATAGTGACACATTGTATAGTCAGGAGATGCGCCACTGTGTCAACTAAGATATCAGTAGATTGTTATTTCAGCAGATCATACAACACTACAAAAATCATTGAAAGGGTTAATCTATACAGAAAAACTCTATTTGGCTAGCGGTTTGGTGGCATACAAGTAATTCCAATAACCCATTTACCCTAAATGGCTCAAGTAAAGAGAGAATAACTAATTGAACCTCTTGGTTGCTACCAAACTGTTTGCCAAATTAGCCCAAATCACACTTCTTCCTACAAAAATAGCTCATCTTTTATTTATGATTTTTTTCTAAAGGAGATAGTGGTACTTGAGAAATGCTTCAAATAGAGCTTCTTTCCAAACTACCCAAATTACCCCATAACTTTTACGCTCACCCCAAGAGACCCCTACTTTCCCCTTTGGTTTCTGATAACTCCCTCTTATGAACAAAATTTGTTTGTAATAACTCGGCAAAACTCAGTGGTACTTGTACAATTGCTATTTCTTAATTTTTGTTCTAGACACTTGTGGACTTCATATTAATTGGGTGCATGCATCAATCTAATGACATGAATTAATCATAGTAAATAGCATAAATTTCTCTGTAAAATGAATATGAACATGATTTGCAACAAGAAATACTTCTATACAATTTTCAACCATAATCCATTATGAAACACACGGGACAGAGAATAATTAATATCATACTATGCTAAGATTAAAATAAGAGACGATACTAAATTCAAGCAACATTCGACCAAATTCAAACTAATTACAATCAATTATGACTACAAAACTCTAAAGCTAAGAAGATAACCCTAGAATTTTATTATAAAAAAAAAAAAAAAAAAAAGCCAGTAAGAGCAATTCTTTATGAATGGGAAAATAATCAAATTGTGCATGAGTGTAAATTAGATAAAAAAGAGGAGAGAAAAACCTTATCTTAAACTTGAAAGAACAGAACTTGGATAAATTTGTGTGAAGTTTGATATAGTATCTATCTTCACTTTCTAAGGGTAAATATGTATGTAGTATACATACATATGACAAACGAAGAAAAACAAAAATGAGCAAAAAAGGAAAAGGAAGTCAATACCAAACCTGCCTTCAGCAAGATTATCAACATTGTTGATGGTGGTGGGTGTAACAGCACGAGCAACCTACCCAGTCACAACTCACAGGTTCACAAGCAAGTCAATTAGGAGCACTAGATTGTGTCATCAGCACGGGTTATTTATAATATCATGCAAATTAGTTTGAACAAAAAAAATGGAATGTGTGCTTATGACTGCTTTCACTATTCATGAGTCACAGAGTGGTTTTGTTCCGGGGAGGCTAATTACGGACAATATCTTGGTGGCTTATGAGTGCTTTCACTATCTCCGAAAGAAGAAAAAAAGGAAAGAGAGGGTTTATGGGGCTCAAGTTAGATATGAGCAAGGCATATGACAGAGTGGAATGGATGTTCCTGGAACAGATGCTATTGAAGATGGGCTTCCCGGACAGATATGTTGATAATGTTATGAGGTATGTGAAATCTGCGTTATTCTCGGTTTTGGTGAACGGACAACCTACTCGATGTTTTTCTCCTAGTAGAGGTCTCAGACAAGGAGACCCTCTATCACCTTTCTTATTTATTATATGTGCTGAGGGCCTCTCGGCTCTATTGCGAGATGCAGAAGCAAAGAAGATGATACATGGGGTCAAGATTGGAAGGAGGGTGGAGTCCATTAGCCACTTATTTTTTGCAGATGATAGTTTGTTGTTTGTTCAAGCTAGTGAGGAGGAGGTTGAGAAGGTGATGGATATTCTTTCTATCTATGAAGCTGCTTCCGGGCAAAAACTGAATATGGAAAAATCCGAAGTCTCTTTTAGTCGAAATGTAGAGCTTGCAAAGAGGAATTTGCTTCAGATGAAGTTATCTTTTAAGGCTGTTGAGGGACATGACAAATATCTTGGGCTACCAACGTATATTGGAAGCTCTAAGAAAAAGATTTTTCAGAGTATTCAGGATAGAGTGTGGGAAAAGCTGAAAGGATGGAAGGCAAGTTACTTATCTCAAGCTGGTCGTGAAGTATTGATTAAATCAATAGCACAAGCGATTCCAACTCATGCTATGCAATGTTTTGTGCTTCCAAATGGGATTCTTGATGCAATAGAAAATGCCTGCAAGAAGTTTTTTTGGGGTCAAAAAGAGGAGGAGAGGAAAATCTCATGGATTGCTTGGGAAAAGATGTATGGTTCAAAGAAAGAAGGGGGCTTGGGGTTCCGCAATATGAAAATTTTCAAGGAATCTCTATTGGCGAAACAAGGTTGGCGCATCTTAACAAATGGGGAGTCTCTTATGGCGAAAGTATTAAAAGACAAATATTTTCCTCATACCTCATTCATGGAAGCAACTGAAATTCCTCAAGCAAGCTACACGTGGAAATCAATATTAAAAGTAAGAAAAGTGCTCGAAAAAGGGTTGACAAAGGTGATAGGCAATGGTGTTTCAACTCACATATGGGATGACCCATGGGTTCCAACATTGCCACAATTTAAGGTTCGAAGACAGCAGCAATCGCAGGAGGATGAGCCATATTATGTGAGCGAATTGATTGAGGATGGGAAGTGGCAACGTGTGAGAATTGAAGCTTTATTCCATAATGAAGATGTTGCTGCTATTTTGAAAATCCCACTGCCCAGATACGATGCAACTGATGAATGGGCGTGGCACCACTCGAAGAATGGCGCTTATTCTGTCAAAACCGCGTACCATATGCTGATGGCAGAGAGAAGAAGAAACCAAGCATCAGGGTCAAAGGTAGGGGAACCGTTTAAATGGAATAAAGTATGGAAGGCAGAGGTGTTCCAAAAAATCAAAATGTTCGTGTGGAGAGTATTGAATAATGGTGTGGCAGTTCGGGAAGCTTTGAACAGGAGAGCGATGCAAGTGGAGACAAAGTGTCCTATGTGTGGGGAAGGAAAAGAAACGCTAGAACATGCACTGTTTCAGTGCCCGGAAGTGAGAGGGGTGTGGTACTATTCAGTTCTCAGACTGGGAGTGGAAAGCTTGGATGTGTAGAGCTTGTATGAGTGGTGCGTTGGACTGGCAAAGGTGTATAGGGATGATTTCTGGTGGAGTAATTTCTGGGCCTTGATGTGGGGAATTTGGTGTCGAAGAAATGCTTGGGTGTTTGAAGGAAAAAAATGGGAGATGATGGATATTCATGCTAAAGCTACAAGCATAGTAAGAGAAGTGGAGAAAGCTGAATGAATGGAGTGATAGATGGAGCAAGCCAGGTGAGGGAAGGTTTAAGATCAATTCGGATGCGGCATTGTTTAGTGACAAAGTGGGCTTAGGTGGTGTGGCTAGGGATGATGTGGGAGATGTGGTGGTGGCAACATGTAATCCAGTTGAGGGGACATTTGAAGTTGACATAGCTGAGGCCATGGCGATGCGGCACGCATTAACTGTTACCATTGAAGCAGGCTTTTGTGACTTGGTGGTGGAAACAGACAACTTGAAGTTGTACTCTCACATGAATAATGGTGTTCAAGAAGCTACAGCTTTTGGGAAAATTACAAGTGATATTATGCATCTTAGTAAGTTTTGCAATTCTTGTGTTTTCACGTTTGTAAAGAGAGGAGGAAATTTTGTGGCACATAAGCTAGCCAAGTACTGCAGAGAGCTTACTGATATGTTGGTTTGGCTGGAAGAATATCCCCAGGAAATAGAACAGGCTGTAAGGTTGGATTTGGAGTTGTTGACTGAATAAAATGTTTCTATTTTTCCTGTCAAAAAAAAAAATGGAATGTGGAGTAATTTAAAATAAAGATAGATACTTCTATTCCCTTCGGAAAAGAAAAATAATGGTTGTTTAGTATACTTCCTTCGTTTTTTACATGGGACACTTTCCTTTAAATCATTAAATGGAATGATGCAAAATACATGTGACATTTTTTTTTCTTTTCCAAATTGGTAAGTTTTGGCCTGTTAAATTACCAACTTACCCTTACTTATAATAATCAACCAAAATTAAACCTACTTAATTTAATCTAATTTAACCAAAATTAACAATTAACCACCACCCCTCCCCACCCACCCCAGCAGCCCAACCCCTTCCCCCACCACCGCAAAGCAACCCCCTTCCCCCACCCCCCGCCCACCACCACACCCCACCCGCCGAAAACACCACCCGACCCTCGAAAACACCACCCTTACTCTCGAAAGCACCACCCCACCCGCCGAAAACCCCACCCTTACTCTCGAAAACACCACCACACCCGCCGAAAACCCCACCCTTACTCTCGAAAACACCACCCCCACCCGCCGAAAACCCCACCCCGAAAACCCCACCCTTACTCTCGAAAACACCACCCCACCCGTTAAAACGACAGAGATTTGTCTCCCCTTCGCACAAGGAATTCCAGATCGAGCACAAGGAAAACAACGGAGATTCGTCTCCCCTTCACACAAGGAAAACAACGGAGATTCGCCTTTGCTTGCTAGGGTTTTACGGTGGAGATCCGTTGAACGCAGGTGGTGGCGCGGAGATGGAGAGCAGAAACGACGGGGAGGGGGGGGGGGGGCTGCGGCGGTGGTGGAGTGGAGAGGGAGGGAGGGTGGGTGGGGGGGGGGGTTGGGGTAGGGGAGAGGGAGGGGGGGGGGGGAAGAGGTTGGCTGCTAGGGTGGGTGGGGGGGGTGGTCCCCACTCCCTTTAATCCCCTATCTTACGTTTACTTAATCCCCCCTCCAATTCTTTTCTAGGTAACCGTGTTTTTCGAAAGTGTCATATGTAAAAAGAACGGAGGAAATACATGGAAATTTAATTCATGGGAATGTCCATTTTTTTTAAGAAGTTAGGGGGCGTTTGGTTGAGGAGTGTGAAGAAGGGGAAAGGGTTTCCAAACTTATGTTTCCCTTACTTGATGTTTGGTTGATGATTTTTTCCTTTCCCTTTACCCATTTTTAGTTTAGAATTACCCCCCTTACCCTTGGATCCTTTACCCAGGCCCCCCCAAGGTTTTGGATACCCCCAAATCCCTCTACACCATAACACAACCGACCACCACCACACCACCACGACCACCAGGCTGACCCCACTGACCACCACCACAACCACCAGGCTAACCCCACTGACCACCACCACGACCATCTAGCCGCCACCACCCTCCACCTGAGTCGCCAACCCTCAAAAACACCACCTCGGCCCACAAAAACCCCAGCCCACCCGCGAAAACACCACGACAGCCGCCGAAAACCCTATCCCAGCCTTCGAAAAAACGACCCACTCGCCGAAAACCTTAGCCCAGCCCTCAAAAACACCACCCCAGCCACCGAAAACCCCAGCCCACTCTCGTAAACACCATGGCAGCCGCCGAAAATCCCAGCCCAGCCTTCGAAAAAACGACCCCACTCGCCGAAAACCCTAGCCCAACCCTCAAAAACACCACCCAGCCACCGAAAACCCCATCCCATCCTCGAAAACACCACGGCAGCCGCCGAAAATCTCCAGCCCAGTCTTCGAAATAACAACCCACTCGCCGAAAACCCTAGCCCAGCCTTCGAAAACACCACGCCAGCCGCCGAAAACCCTAGCCCTGCCGTCGAAACACCACTTCAGCCGCTGAAACACCACCCCAGATGCCGCTAGTCGCGCGGCGACACCAATGCCGGCGTAAGTGAGAGAAAGAGATGAGGGGAGGGAGGTAAAGGGTCAACTTTTGTTACCCTTTCTCTTGTCTAACCAAACACATGAGTAAATTGGGGGGTTTGGGGTTCCTTTCCTTTCCTAACCCTTACTTGATTCCTTTCCCTTTCCCCACTTTCAACCAAATGGCCCCCTTATTTCGCTTATGTAATTTCTAGGAAATGGCCTTAATATATTTGGTTGACATCGAGGTATTTGCACTTCTCATGAATTTATGTGGAAATTCTGAATGATCAGGGGGATGGGTTGAATAAATTTTCACGTTTTGTGGGAATTTCAATTTCCCAAGGAATTTTCATCCCCAATTTTCCCCTTGTCCTGTCAACCAAACAGCTACACAAATCAAACAAATCATGGAAAAGTATATTGTATACATAATTTTTTACGTCTATTCTAGTATTGTAACCTTTTAAATTCCACACGAAAAAATTGATTAGAATAGTCCCAACTATGAGCCATTCGCTTGTAGTAATCCCAATTGTGAGTCAATTCTTAATAATCCCAACTATTGGGAGTATCTTCCAAAATTGCACTAGTGACCTGAAGAAACCTGTTTAAAAGGTAGCACATGACATGTCGCAATCTTACATGTCAAATATATAATTTCTCTCTTCTCCTCCTCTCCCCACTACCTTGCCCACAAACTCCTGCCTAATGCACCGGTTATTTCTTCGCCGAATCCCTTAAGACTGAACCTTTGGTAATTGAATAGGTTCGATGGCCGGAGTCTATCCAGTTTTGGGTTGAGCTCCATCGAAGGTAAATTTTGATATTGAGCTAGGAGAGAGAGAGAGAGTTAGTATTAAATGAGCTTCTTCACCCCGTATGGTCTTGTTGGGTGAATTATGACCTTGTATGATCGTGTCGTCGACTGAAAGGTACGAGTGGTCAGCAGAGTCATCCTCTTTCAGCTAGTCCAAGCAATACCTGAAAAGAGTTAGTCTTTCATTTCTCTAGTTATTTCTTGAAACTCGAGACCAATGATGGCAGAACCATGAACCATTTTCATCAAAGTCTAAGGTTCAATAGAAGCGCAATCGAAAAGAAAAACACTTTTTGCTATTGATAGGGGTCAACACGCAGTCGGGCACCGGTGGTTGACTTGAGCTCCCCCCGAACAGCGTGAAATGGTTGTCGCGTATCGTGAAAAGAGGAAAGAATGTTCCATGAACATTTGAAGTTCACAAGTAAGGTTTCATGGAGGTTTTGGGAGGTCAAGCATTCACGCTAAACAGTGGAAAAAGGGAATAAAAGAGAGAAAGAAATTTAAAAAAATTACTTGTTTAACCAGTCATAAGTCATATTGGAGCATTTTTAGAACACTCCCAATAGTTGGGATTATTCAGAATTAACCCGTAGTTGGGATTATTCATAAATAACTCATAGGTTGGTTTATTAAAAGTAGACGACCCATAGTCGAGATTATTCTGGTCTATTTTTCTAATTCCATATGGTACCTCTTAGTTATTGACATTGCTATTGGGTACCATCTCAAATAATGTTATCAGATAGAATTGAAAATGAAACAAGCTAATTGAATCCTTTTATTAAAAACAAGGTTAATCATCAACCATTATTCACAGTACTAAGTTCCATTGAGTATAGAGAGAAATATTGAGAGATTCATATCTTTAGAGTATTTTCTGAATAATGTTAATTACAATTGAGTTAACTATATATAGCTATGTAGTAATTGAAACTAATTCGAGCATGTGTAGCAACAGAATCAGGCAATTTGTTATTAGAGAAATACTTGTCTCCCGCTAAGTAAAGGGGAGTGTTATGGTGTACTCTCAGTAATTCCAATACCCCCACCCCTCAAGCTAGACCCTGGTGAGAACATGCCAAGCTTGGATAACAAACACTGAAACTATGAGGATGGAAGGATCTTAGTAAACACGGAACACCAAAGTAAGGAAGATAAGAGAGCGGAATGAGGCCTTCAAGAACTTTGTCTCTTGTAAAATGACAATCTACGTCATTGTGCTTAAGACAAAGTTTTAAGCAATGTGTAAAGCACTATGGTTGTCACAGTGAAGTGTAATAAGTTGTAGCTGAGTGACACCTAATTCTTCCAGCAACCTAATCATCCATGTAGCCTCAGGTATTGCAGAGGCCATAACCCTATAAATTGTAATCATCTTCAGATGAACATCTAGAGACAATGCTTTGTTTTTTACCTATTCTGACTGATGGGATATTGTCCTAGAAGGAGAAGACAGACACTACCCCTAGTGTATGAACATGCCCCCCAATCACATTCTCAAAAATCCTATAGACAAAGAGAATCTGAAGCCTTTAAAAGAGTTCCTTATCCAGAGGTGTAACACCTTAGGGGTCCACTAGTAGATAGAAGTACAACCCACATAGTTGAGAGTGTGAAGAAGAGCTTGGAAGTAGGAACTTATATATATTGATTAAGAGTTTGCATAGTGTATATCAGATTTAGATGAGTTTTGGTAAGCGAAATTGAGCTTATTACAACCAAACACATATATAGAGCATGATCTGAAAAGGGGTCACCTTTGGAATCAGATAACTTAAGATAAAGAGGCAAGGGAATAGCAACATGCTTAAGAGAATGTATGCCAACATCGTAACAAGAAGTAAATCCTTGGTAAATCGTGCAAGTTAACTAAAGTGATAGCTTCACGAGAATAACCAACGGCAATCCCAAGGGAATAACTAAGATTCCACAGTTTTTGATGCTAAAAAGAGCATCAAGTTGTTGTTTGAGAGCATAAATAGAAGTTGAATCAATGCGAGTAAGAATCACATCATCCACATAAACTGCAACAATTGTAACACCCCTAGGTGTGCAGGAGCCCACTAGTAGATATTGTCCTCTTTGGGCCCTAGCCCGCAAGGATTTGCTTTGGTGCAGGACCGAAGTCCTACCTAAAAGGCCTCTACTAGGTTGAAATGTCCACCTCTACATAAAGAAGGTTTCGTTCTCCTCAACTTCTGATGTGGGATAGCCAAGATCTTAGGCACCTTAGTTGACAATATCTACTAGTGAGCTCCTGCACACCTAGGGGTGTTACAATAATAGAAAGATGAGAACCCAACCTTTTAAGAAAAGAAAATAGTCATTTTTTGACCGTATAAAGGCTTAAAGTTGGAGCTCACTAACCAACTTAAGAAACCCCTTAATGCTAGCTTGATAAAGGCCATATAGAGATTTCATAAGTCTGCAAACATGGTTATTAGGATTGGGAAGATATTCAGGCAACTTCATACCACTCGAGAGTACCATCAGCATTAAGCTTACTAACATTTCCATGCTAGGGGGCATTATTAACATCTAGTTATCATAAATCCTAGCCTTTGGAAGCAGCCAAGGAAATTAGAGTTCTCACAGCAGCCATTTTGGTAACTGGAGAAAAAGTTTCCTGAAAATCAACTCCATACTTTCGTGTGTACCCCTTAGGAACTAATCTAGCCCATCTCTCAAGAGTACTATAAGCCTTGAGCTTTACCTTGTAAACCCATTTACATCCAATGAGTTTGTAACACCCCCAAAATCCATACACGTCTAAACTACGTTGCATCGACTTTGGGATTGTTACCGCCGCGGTGAAACGCAAGGCTTATTGAATTTAAAACACTAACTTACTCTTTATTATGAAAACTAAACTGCAGCGGAAATAAAATACTAACTTAACTACAACTCGGGAATCACTATTGACCCCTTTTATTTAAAACCATAAATCATAAACAAATCTCTAGGATGTTCAACCAAAACAATTTAAAAGTTTACAATCAAAAGTATCCCCTGTATGCTCGAACTCATGCAGCATCACCAACATACCTAATCTGCTCCCCATTGAAATATCAATGGTTCATCACAGGTCAACAAACAACACAAATAACAAACAATCAGCTATGCTGAGTACGTACAAAATCAGTTAAATAATACACTAAACATAAACAGAAAAGTAATAACAATTCCTAAACATGATACTACAAAAACATTAAATTTCGTTTTTACAATTTATTTGGCATCGAACGGGCACCGTCATCTTTCTAGAATCATACGGGCTACTTAATCCTTAATAGACAACTTGGTCTATTAGATGAAATGTAAATACGGTTTCGTTCCGTTCCACATCCATCACCTTAGTATGCATACCCCCAAGATCGTACGGAACCTTCCGCCTACTTGAGTTATCAAAATTTATAAGGACACTACTGTCGTCACAGTAGGCCTGCGTAGGAGTGTAGAACAAGTCTCACACCACCCCCATTGTCCATCACTTGTAGGGAGTCCAACTACAAGTTTATTGCCAAAATCCTTTCTTAGTATTGATCATTCATACCACATTAAACATGTAATCATTTTAACATTCCTTCTTAGATACAATACTCAAATCTTTATTCTTGTAACAACCTTGTCACACCATAGATCAAAGAATACAAATCCAAAACTTTCATGCTTATGATACGATAGAATTACGCATTAAAATGCTACATACCGAAATCATGCTACCAAACAATCTCAGCAATTACAACCATACAATCGTTCCCTATCATGATTCTAGGTTCCAATAGAATAATTCACAACCTAACATGATACTAGTAATTACAACTGAACTAGTACGCGTACGTACCTTGTAACGGAGAATCTTTGCTGACTATTAAAACGTTCCGCTTATGAAATTGGGACCTAATCGAAATATAAAAATAATTCAGTTCTAAGTCCTTGATCACATTAAAATAAAACCAACTTAACTACTATTTAAAACTTAGTGTTTTGAACAATAAAAGTAAACGTTCTTGTTGTTTAAACTTCCTTTTCCTGAACTCTATTAAAACTAATATTTTTAGAACTTAATAATAAGTTTGCGAATCTGATTTCGTTTAACGTTTACACTACTTTATTTATAAGAATAAACTCAACTAGATACATATATAAAAGAACTATAAAATCGGAATTGAAGAAATAAACTCAAAGTAAAACTAATAGTGTAATATAAATCTGATTTCCTTTAGTTCATAATATGTACCTTTATTTAAAAATCCCAACTTTACCCAATACATAAGTATAGTGAAAACAGAATTAAGAAATAAAAATCAGCATGAGGAGTAATAGTATACTTCTAAATCTGATTTCTTTTAACCAATTCTATACTTTATTTATAATTACAAACTTAATCCAAGATACACAAGAATTACAAAATCAGATTATATTAATTAATTAAAAGAAGGAAAGAAAGAAAGAAAAGGACCGCCGAAAGTATACCGGCGACCACGACGACGCCGACCACACACGGCTGCACACCAACGAGCCACGAACCTCCGACTCGAACACCACACTCGTAACTTCGGCCACGACCAAGCAAGCCTCACGACACACGAGCATTCGACAGCCACTCGCATCACTCGTCGATCCGCAGCCCTCGAAGCACACTTCGCACACCCGCAACACTCGTCGCCCCGCACAACACTGCACTCACCCTCGAGGCCTCGCACGACCCACGACTCACACGCACACTCGAAGCCTCGCACCTCTGCACACACGATTCGCACAGCACAACCCTCGACTCGCACGCAAGGCCCCGCACACCTTGTCGCTCACCCGCAACAGCGACGACTTGTCGCTCGACACACAGTAGCGAGCCTCGCACCACTCGCACGTCGATGGTAGTCGACGCAAACACAGGGGAGAGGGAAAGAAGATAGCACCGGAGAGAGAAAGGAGAGTGACGAGGAGGGAGAAGAAAGGAGGAGAGAGAGAAAACGGCTGATGAGGAATAGGAGTTAGGGTTTTAATTTTTTTTTCTCCTATTTATAGTATGGTAAACTTAGGTTTAATAGGATTTGTTTCCAATTCGAATTCTGATTTATCATTTAACAAAAACCGAATATAATTAGGTACGAAAGTAGGTTGTATATTTAAATTATAACTGTAGGCTTACCTAAACTATATTATAAAATACCTTCACTTTCACTTTATTTTCTTATTTACAACAAAATAACTCCCAAAAATACGGAGTATTACAGAGTTTCTTACCACTAGGCAAAGGAACCACATCCCAAGTCTGGTTAGAAGCCAAAATATACAATTCTTTATCGATAGCAAGAACCCAATTATGATTAGAAGCAGCTTTAGCATAAGAGCTAGGCTCAACTAATGGTGAATTTGAGAGATGAAAGCCTGATGAGAGCTAAGTAAAGAAGAAAAACACAAAAGATTGCACCGGTGAGAAGATAAATTAGCAGATGAAGTGTTGGGGAGAGTATAAGTATAACATGAAGATAGGAAGTTTAGTAGGTCTGGTAGACCATCTAGGGGTGGGGAGGAAGGAGTAGGAAAGGAAGAAGGGATGGAAGATGATGAAGTAGTAGAAGAAATAGAAGTATCGGGAGAAGAAATAGAAGAGTAAGGTAAAGGAGGGAAAGTGAAGAATCAGGTACGTCATCATAAGGGATTGGTGAAGTAGGTGTATCAGTGGGAAGAAAATATATGAAGTGAAAGGAGCATGAGAAATAGAAAGATGATATGGAAAATGTTTCTCATGAAATATGACATCTCTAGAAGCTATTATTATCTTGTAATGAAGATGAAGAAATATGTAGGCCTTTTTGTAGACACATAATCGTGTCTCCTCATTTAAGGGTCCAATGATGAAACGTACCACAGTCTTAGTTGGCGCGACCAGACAGAAGAGTAATCCGAAGAGCCGAACCAAAATAAATTTAAAGTGTATTTCAAAGTCTTATTTTAAAACCCAATTAATTATTCATGATAATTAATTGTATTTTGTGCCCATAAAAATATTTTGAGTACATTTAAATATTTTAAGCCCAAAATCACAATTGTTTATTTCTTATTTTTAATAAATATTTTCATAAAATAAATTGAAATCAGATTTTTAATCCATAATATTAAATTTCCGGATTTCAAGGGATAAAACAAATCTTTAAAAGCACGTTTAATGAAAAAAAGGCTGGCAAAATGTGTTGGATGCAAGAATAAACGTTATTATTGTACATTCTAACCTCTTTTCTCTTATTTTGTATATATAATATTCATGTTATTATGATTGTTCTATGCATGATTTTTCTCACCCACATGTTATTATTGCTAATCAAGACCTAAGGAGTTGTTCTAACTAAAACAGATAATATGGACAACCTGCTAGGAACCCAGTAATCTTGATTTTTAACAACTTGTCACTAAAAAGTAGTCTTTTATGTGTTTTATGAACCAACCTAGACTAATCTTTTTTTAGGGTGCTTAAAACATTATAATCTTTTGAATAAAACTTGCTATGAATCGTATTAAGTAGAGGCCAACAATGGATGAATGTGGTTCATGACCGTGTTCGTACTCTCACACCCTAACTCATTTTTTGGTTCATTGACCATCTATGGAGTCAAGACGGGGAAATCTACATTGGATAAGTCCTAAGATGTCCCTACAATTTTCCAAATATCCAATTAGGTTTATGAGTCTTCCTCTAAAGACTTGTTGGCGACTTCGAAAATGTATTTTAATAAAATCTTATCAACGGGGTAGTCAAATACGTGCTCACACCGTGTAGGCGAAATAAAATCACGCCTACACTTTTGATGTGGTGGATAGCCAAAGAAATAAGCAAGGATCAGACCTAGGATCAAATCTAGGTCTTCCTTGTTTGATGGTGGACTGAAATAGGCATCCAAAAACTCATAAACAACCCAAGTTAGGTGGTTTGTACGTGATAGAGTTTTGGGAAATTCTACATGGTGGCCTCCTACTTTGAATTTTTCTACTTGGTGATCGGGCAAAAAAATTTTATACCAAGTGACCTCCTACTTTGATTAATTATACTTAGTTTCCTTAATTCACTTAAAACCTAGCTAATCCATCATTTAAAGTAAATTTACTAACCTACCCCCCTAATTAAATACCCTAATTCAAAACCCCCCTAATTGAATACCCTAATTCAAAGACCCCCATCCCTCTTCCCTCCAAAAAAAAAGAAAACATCCCTCATGAGTTATGATCATCATAACTCCTCAACTTCCCTGTCATATTTTTCGCTGGTGCAATTTCACAATACACCATGTCTTTTTCGTGCAATTAGGGGCTTCAATCTAGGTATATATCTTTGCCTTGTAGTTTTATGATACATTAGGGTTTTTTTTGTTTTATTCTCTGTTTTCATGCAAGAATTTCGTGAATGTTACAACTAATTTGCTTGTTTTTTTTTCGTTTAAAACTCTCATGCAAAAATTTCGAGTATTGCTAGTGATTTTCATATTGTTGTTGGGTAGATAACACTTTAGTCGTTACTATATTACCTTTGGGTTAACCTTCGACTTTCAAATTTGGATGAGATTTACAAAACCCAGAAAAATAGAAAAAAAGGGGACAAGAGAGAATGACAGTGAATTGAGGAAGAGGAAGAGGAAGAGGAAGAGGAAGAGGAAGAATGGGATTTTAATGTAGTTGTTGTTCCATTTGAAAGTCCCTGAAGAACTGAGCCTAATGCTCTGATTGAAGAAGATGAAGTAGTCATTTTTATTTTTTTTCTGGATCTGGTGTTGCCCACACTTTGCCGGGAATGTCAAACGAGGCATGCTAGAGAAGTGATGAAATGGTAAATTTCAGTTTCTAATTGTTTTAGGAGTGTAGCTTGAATTGGGTTTTGCTTTAATTAACTAGAGGAGTAGGTTAGTAATTTTATTTTAAATGATGGGTTAGTTAGATTTTAAGTGAATTAAGGCTACTAATTAAGTAAAATTAGCTAAAGTAGGAGGTCACTTGATATAAAAAATTTTTTGGCCTACCACCAAGTAGAAAACCCCAAAGTAGGAGGCCACCATGTAGAATTTCCCTAGAGTTTTTCATATGGGGAAATATGGCTAAGAACTTTGAGAGGAAAATGATTTATCGGATGCACTACATAAAGAACACATTCGTCCTAATAGGCAACAGGAAGATGATACTGAAAAGAAAAGTTATGGCAACCTCCAAGAGATATCTTTGCTTCCTCTCCAAAACCCCAGTCTGTTGGGGAGACTCAGTACAACTTTTCTGATGAATTATCTGACGTTTGAGATAAAACTAAAGTTTGCTGCCTTCACATAAGTCTTAAGCATTATTAGATCTCACACATTTAATGAAACAATAAAACTGTGTGTTAACATATGCAAAGAATTCTTGAAAAATTTGAACCACATTAGACTTGTATTTAAGCATATAAATCCAAGTATGTCTACTAAAATCATCAACAATGGTAACAAACATTTTACAACCTTTGTGAGTGGAATCTGATAAGGACCCCACAAGTCTACATGAACCAACTTAAAAGGCTTATTGGTTTTGATATACTATGAGAAATGGTAACCTACTTTCTCTCTCTGATGTCTACATGAACCAACTTAAAAGGCTTATTGATCTACATGAACCAACTATCCGATGTCTGAGATAAAACCCACCTGCTTTTGTTGCTATTTCACCACTTTCGTAACCAAGTAGTACTTGGTCTAGTGGTAAGGAGAGCACCCTTCCAACTTCAAGGTTGGGGGTTCAATCCCCACTAGAGGCACTTTGAGGGTAGGGATTCCCCTTACCCTTCCCCCTTACTCTCAAGTGCCTGGCCCATTAAGACCCGAGCGGGGTCCGGGCCACTTCTTCTTACAAAAAAAAAAAAAAAAATTCACCACTTTCGTTCTCTCTCCTAGATACTCGCAATATTCTGGGTTTCCTTCAAATTATTGAACCCCCTCTCAATTTCCTCCATTCGTGGAATTCTACGACGAAACGTTTCTTTTTCAACGTCAAACCAAAAAAAAAAAACTTAGTGGCACGTGGCTATTATTAATTTGCTGATTCATCTCTCGATTTCTTGATTCATGCTATTATAATTATAAAGCCAAACAAAATGAAACCTTTCTTTCTTCAGCAGAAATTGTACGTTTCTTTGGGTGGTTTAGAGGGGATGGCAGGTGGCCGTTGGTGGTAGGGCAGAGGGAGGAAGGGTGTGGTGGTGGAAGGGGGGTGGTGGAAGTTTAGATTTTTCTGTGAATTTATAATTAAATAATTAAATTTAGGTATTTAATTAAGATTTTAGTTTTAAACATATTAAATTAGTTCTTAATCACACAATTAGGATATTAAAGCTGCATTTGCAGATCACCAACAGGTACAACACATTTTGAGCAGACATACCCCAAAATTAGATTATTTCCAAATTTTCAAGAGGCGAGAGTATTTGAGCAGACCGACTATTTTGAGCAGACCGACAAAAGGGGATTATGATTATCAATTTTTCCAAAAGAAAAAATAGCTTTTGATTTGAGTTTAAAAAAAGGATTTTTCACCATATACTCCTGACAAATTTTTTTATTCACCATATACCCTCGATGTTTTCAAAATTCATTATATAGCCCTCAATTTCTTGATAATTCACCATATGCCCTTAATGATTAACGATTATCAATTTTTTTCATCATTAACCCTTGATTTCATTACTAAACCTTATTTCATCCCTATTTCACTCATTTACCCTAACAAATTAGCATTGAAACAACACCTAAGGTCAAAGAAGAAGGAAGAGAGTTATAGAGGACAAAAGCTAAAAGGGGCTATTTGTGGTGTTTTAATGGTGTTCAATTAAGACTAATGACTCAAATAGGGGTTAATTAGGATTTGGTAACGGAATTAGGGGTTAATGATCAAAAAAGTTGATAATCGTTAATTATTAAGGGCACATGGTGAATTATCAAAAAATTTAGGGGTATATAGTGAATTTTGAAAACATCGAAGGTATATGGTGAATAAAAAAAATTGTCAAGGGTATATGATGAAAAATCCGTTTTAAAATCTCATAGTGCACCTTCTAGGTGATTAGTATGTAGGAGATTTTTTTCTGATTTTGTGATAAAGTGAGAATTATTTTGTTAATCTACCATTGCCTAGAGAATATGTTCATTTTTTTTTTTTTTTTGAGGGAAAGAGAATATATTCATTTTATTAGCTAATCTTCGACGAAATCCCAAAAAAAGTAAAAAAAGAAAAGAAAAATTTATTCTCAAATCTCAATGTTCTACTCATTTGCTTTTTTATCCCTAAATACGTGTATAAAATACGTTTGGTATATTTCCTTTTTTCTCATTTCACCCTTGTTATTCCTTATCTTCTTAATCACCATTGCCTAGACACATATGTTTTTTTTTTTTTTTTTTTTTTTTTGAGGGAAAGAGAATATATTCATTTTATTAGCTAATCTTCGACGAAATCCCAAAAAAAGTAAAAAAAGAAAAGAAAAATTTATTCTCAAATCTCAATGTTCTAACGTACATTTCTTCATCTTCCTCAATCTTGACATATCTTGCTCAAATATCCGCACACTTACAAGGACGAACGATTATGTCAGTGGGTTTTCTCCGATTAATCTCGTCGAACACTCCATTTCATCAATTTCAACTTCTCCAAAAACCTCTTACATTCTCTCCTCCTTCCCTAACCCACCTCCCTTCTTTCTTCTTCCATCAACACTCTCACAACAACATACCTCACTCTTCTTCTTCCTCTTCCTCTTCAATGGACTCTCCTCCAGAAGGCTACAGGAGTAACGTCGGAATTTGCCTTATCAATTCTTCTAAAAAGGTCTTTACTCTCTCTCGTTGTTTTGTTGTTGGAGAAACTGAGTGCAGTAATGTTACCACTTATATCATACACCTAGGTGTAGTGTGAGTATGGTATACCCAAGACTATTTTTCGCTTATTGCTCCTTTGAAATTCTCTAAATGAGCAAAATATATACAAACAGGAGAACTCCAATTGAGCAAATGAGCAAAAAATAGAGGAGAATCGATCTAAGGTCTTGGGTACCACTCTTTTACCAACTAAGCTAGATGACATCCACTCTATCTTTCTCTTTAATGCTTTAGTTTATGTCTTCTCATGTTACATTTTCTGTTTCGTGTATTTTGCAGATTTTTTCTGCCTCAAGGCTTGATATCCCTGATGCTTGGCAAATGCCTCAGGTAATTGTTAGTTGTTCTTTTTTATATTTTAAGTAGCGTAAAGGACGGTTCGTGTTAGTAGACCCTAATATGACTTAAGGCTTTGTTGTTATTGTTGTTGTTACGTTTATGTACTTTAAATGAGTGAGGTGAATGGGATTTTGAAGTTTATTTGTGTTATTATAGATACTAGGAGAATTGTATGTTTCCTGAATAGGTTAATGAGAATATTATTATGTTTAGGAAACATTATGCGGTAGATAGAACTATATTTGTTAGGAATTTTAGTTGATCTTGTTTTGCAAGTTTATTTCAATTGACATTGACCATGAAATTGTGTGCTCGTCTATTTGATCGAGCTTGTGAGTAAATCATGGTACTTTTATGTTGGGTTGTGCCGATAACATTGAAGAAGATCAATATGTTTTGCCACTCAATTTTTCATTTTCGCGGCGGTGAACTTCCATTCCCTTCAGATTCCTAACCAGTTTCTATGCTCATTATGTTCACTATATCTCCTCAATTTTCATTAGAACATTGACAGAATGAAGTAATTGCCAAGTGGAACTTTTTTACTTGGTCTTTCTTTCTCAACTTGAAGTGCAGGAAATAAATTGACTTTATAGCATGACTTCAATTTAGGATTTTCAGATTATATACTACTACAATCCAAAGTATCTAGCTTGGTTTGAATTCTGCTGTAGTTGTGCAAATTATTGTTAGTAGAACTCAACTTGGATCATTCATTCTTGATAAATTTCTAATAGAATTTAGTGTTTCAAATGTTAATCGCATGTATGATACATTAGCTACAAGTACTATGGGGTCGTAACCTGTAATACATCATTCTACCAATACTGACAATAAGGAGTAATTCTATAGAATAGCTAAAGGAGAAATCAGTGGGTGGGATGACAAGTTCTTATGTGTCAGAACTTAGAAGGCGTTGTTGAGCTTAAAGAAGTGGAGATGGGGAAATATTTTAGTTAGAATATCTTTGCATATACAATCATATTAGAGGGTTGTGCAATAAATTCTGACAACTAGGACCTATATTACATCCTAATCTTGTTAACCTAGCCAAAAGATTCAGATTGCACAATTAGACTTCAGATAAATAAGGTTCTCTGATCTGTGCTTAGTTGGTGTTTTTGTCTTTGGATACTAGGTATCACATAAAGTAAAATATTTCTGGCCATGTTTTTTCAACTTAGAAATTTTCTAGCAAAAAAAGTTTAGTTTAGCTAAATTAATACATTCAGCAAAAATAACTAATCTAAAATAAGCTCGAATGTATAATTTGATTTCAGCCATAATTTGTTGAAAAGACCATGATTAGTTTTAGCAAAAGTCTATAATGTTATTTCAGCTTAGGATAAGTTTTTGCTAAAACAGGTTTACTTTAGCTAAAATAATATGTTCAACAAACTAAACTAAGCTAAAATAAGTCTCGAATGTATTATCTGAGGCCAGCCGTAATTAGTTGAAAAGAAGATGATTATAAATTTCACAAAACGGCACTCTTATTTCTCTCTCTTTTTGGTAGCTAAGATTATTGAGGTGTGGAATATGTGTTATTTTCGGCTTATGTTCAAGCCACTATAGTTCGCACCCTTCACATTTGTTTTTTGTGTAATCTTAAATTTTGCTTCTTCTTACTTGCTACATTTACTAGAAATTGATGTCCCAAATTACTTGCTGCATTTTCCTTTTTGGCATGTGTTCCCCATATTATTTCTTCTTAGTTTATCCCTTTTTCTGTCATTTACTCATTTGTGTTTAGTATTTACCTATTTTGCCCTTCTCTTTATTTTCATGTAATGAAGTTTTCCCTAATACCCCCACATGCATCTCCTAAAATCTTGCGCCAAAGTGAAACATAGCAAGTAAGAAAAGATGGATGGTGTAGATTCTAAGGTAGATTTCACAGCCTAACTCACGAGCTTATGGAAGTCATTCTCTCACTCCTACCCGTCTTCATCTAACTCATACCTATGTTTAATACAATCTGCCAATGGATGTTAGATTGGTTCCTTCTCTTTTTGTTGCATAAAAGTGATTATCTAATGTGTGTTTTTGATGCGTATGAGGAGCATCAAATTTGTGACAATCCTAGTTCTGTTAGGATTCCTAAGTAGTGTCCTAGTTCTGTTAGGAAACTAAGTGTTTTATTTGCTTAATAACTCTTTATTTTAGGTGTTTGCATGATAAAGGGATCCTATTATGCTTAGGAGTCTAATGCATTTGGTCATGGAGTCTTGGTAGAATTCTACTTGCATTTAGATAGGCGTGTGTTCTAATCCTAAGTGGTTTCTTGTTTTAGTTTGCTTAGGAGTCTTTTTATTCTATCTAGTTTAGGCGTGTAGCTATTTTATTTTATCCTAGTCTTAGGCGTGACAAAAGATTATCACCAAGGCTGATTGGATAAATTACTTAGCTTAGATAGGAGTCTTTAATATTTATCTTCTTAGTTGTTGGTGTTTATTAGGACTTTGTTTAAGCGTGTAGTATATAATACACACGTTCTTAATTAATAAAAGACAGTTGTGTTTTGCGTAAAGAAATTCGAGTGCTTGTTTGCATTGAATGTTGGTCGTCGTACCACAAACATACAAATCGAGGTTTGTGTGCATCTCCTAATCGAGGTTAGTGCGAGATCCTCTAGTTCTCGAGGGAACATATAAAGCCTATCCTTATAAAGATCCAATTTGTATACCTATCGTTACATAAAGTTCAAACCCTTATTTGTTTACAAGTGAGATTCGAGTGTTCTTCATATTATTCTTGTTTTTAAAGCTTCTGCGATCACATCAGTTTTAAATGTCGTTTCTTAGTCTGTTTGAATTGGGGTTACAGAACAAGAATAGAAAGGCTGATGCTGTTTTCTTTGCAGGGTGGCATAGACGAAGGTGAAGATCCCCAAAGTGCAGCAATCAGGGAGCTGAGGGAAGAGACCGGAGTAACTTCCGTGGAAGTCCTTGCAGAGGTTACATTTCTAATTTGTCTAGCTTAAGCTGTATGCACATAGGTGATGCATCTTAACCTTTTTCAGTAAATATAGAAAGTGGATTACTCTTGATGATGGAAAGAGTTGTCTTTCCTATCATTCTGGAGCAAAAATAATGGGAATGGAGAAAAAACCTTTCATTCTTGCAGCTTGTTATGTCATGGACTATTGTCATAGAAGTAGGGAGTAGGAACTTGAAAGTTGATACAAGGTGCTCCATGCTATCCACTGAATCAAGCAAATCACATGCAGTGAATATGACATGCAAGGTCTGCGTGGCTCCCCCGTGCAATTTTCTTACTTCGCTAACTGCAAAATTTGCAAACCCCTCTCCGCTAACTGCAAAATTTTCACTTTTCCAAATGACTTTCTTTTTTCCTGTAATTCTTGGGAGACCAAGTAACATCAATGTAACTTTTTGTTCCCCTTTCGTGGCTTGCTTCCATCACAGCCTTTTAATTTGGTTGTCTTCGAGGATTCAAACTTGTACAACTATTGGTTGCTAAGTGGGATGCCCCGCATCTTGCTTTTGTTGTAATGATGTGCATAAGATATGCTTGTTATTATTGCATTTTGAAATGGATATTGGACCTTTAGAGTTAAAATATGATTATTTAATTATGATGCCAAGTATCACTTATAAATTATGTATGTTTTAAATTTTAAACAGGTGCCCTATTGGCTTACTTATGATTTTCCTCCCGAAGTTAGGGAGAAACTCAGGCATCAATGGGGATCAGACTGGAAGGGACAAGCCCAAAAGTGGTGAGCACCTAGTACTACTTTTACTGTGTCACTTTGTGCTTTCTTTGTCATGTTGATGCTCCTCATAGTTGATCACGCCTTTAGGGTTGTGAATAAGTCTTTTATGAATGTCTTTGGAATAGGCTTGACATCAGATGTGTATCACGAATTTGATTTGATGAGTTTATTTCAATGAGAGAAGGGAATGATCACTCCATTTCTTGTGTGTGCTTTGTTTACCAGCGGTTTTTAATTTCTAGATGCCCTTTGGTTCTCTCTTTGTTTGATTCTCTTATCTGTTGCCTAGGTAATCAATCTTGTTCAGTAAGCAATGACATTTATAATATACATATAATGAAAGACACAGCAAAGTTTGTTCCTTTCTGGAAGGATTTCAAAAGAAAGCATAAAGGAGGAAAATCTTATTTTCCAGATGTTGTTCGACAAAGCAACTGCTGGATATTGCTTTCTATCAGCTACTTACCCATTTGAACTATAAACGCACTTACCGGTCTCAACTATTGAGAACCAGTTCTTTGCACCTTAGAAAAAACATAAAGTTTAAGATAAATAAGTTCAATTGAGGCGGTTAAGGGCCATTAAGTTCTAATGAGTTCAGATTGGGGCTACCAAGTTCAAGTCATCACTAAAATAAGTTCAAATTAGGTCTGATGAGTTAGTAAACCCACAATCCAAAGAATTTTCTTTTCTAATAAGGTGAACAGAACGAAGCCAATTTAATGTAGTGGCTAGTAAAATTTTCTAGGTTAGCTTTATGTTGAGTAAAACACGCTTTTGTGCAGCTTGTGTGATGTAGGTGATGTGACGTAGCCACGTAGGGAAAAATAGCCCGTCTTTTTAGGAAGTTATTGATTAGGCTCTACATGCTTTTGGTTGACGCCAAACTGTATGGAGACACATTTGAGATAGCGTATGTTGTTGACATTAGGTGGTTATCCTCAAAGTTGAATTGTGCAAAATAGGATTTCAACACTAGTGTTTTATGGTTCTGATGTACATGGATTAGTATTTTGCATTTGTCGATTGGCATATCGGTTAGCTTTTTTGTCTCTCCCTTCTGCTGAAGTTAGAGTCTAAAGTCTTTTAGGGATGGATTGTGGGCTTGAGGACGTATTTCATTATTGTATGCTTCCTTTAGCTATAGTGGACTTTCTAAGAGTAGGTTAACATTTGTCTTATTGTTTTGTTTCCTAATAGATGATAGACTAATTATTAGGAAGGTTAGTATGGTTAGTTTTTTGCTTAAAAAAGGACCTAAAAATGGTTATGTTTCTCTCAGTTCAGTTATATGAATTCTAATGAGAATCATTTGAGTTTTGTGGGAATCTCCCCATCTCTATCAGTTTGGTATCATGTCCAGCTGTTTGCCATGTCGTTGCCAGCTACCTTAATCAAATTCTAGTTCATCAGTTTCAATATCCCAAATCAACATTGACAGATCTGAATCACAAAGTGCATTTTTTCATCAAAATTCACTCCTACCCATTACCCTAAACAAATGAGTTGTTGAGTTCTAATGCAACTCAGAAATCTGAACCTCTAATTGTGGTTGAGTTGTTTAACTTATATGGATGGAGTAGGAGTTTTTAATGTAAAGTTGAACCTCTGATATCTTGATGTTGCTACTTTGATTTTTGAAGTATAATTTTTCATGGTGTTCAAAAGAGGATGAGCAATAGCCAATAAGTGCTAATCGTGTGATCAAACTTCTTTTTTCATAGACGTAACCATTTTCCTGGTGTATTTCTTTTTCACTTTCTGCTATGTGATTTTAGTGCAGCCAACCTGAGCTTAATGGGCTAAGACTTTATGGCATACTAAAACTGATGAAGGCTTTAAAAAAGATAACGTTCTCTTCTGAGCCGTTGATTTTGGCAGTAGGAGTAAGGGTCTGGAGACGAGCTGCCCAAATTAACATCTTAAGAAAGATATGGACAATTTTTTTTAAGGACTTCATCAGTTAGTAACTTAGTACTGCATAAAAGCTTTTGAAGTTATGAAACAGCATCTTCTTTAAGGACTTCCACAGGCAACATGCTTCTTATTGTGCCTAGTAAATTTTGATCACCTGAAAGTAGGAAGTCTTTTTTTACAGCAGACTCCCTGGATGGGAAGGGGTAGTTGTATGCTTCAAACACAGGTTGAACCCACAAGAGATGAGGGCAGCACTGGGGTTCTTTCTAACTTCATAGAAACAGTTTCGTAGCCAATGCATAAGAACAGTACTACTATATTCGTTAATAATGTCGTTTGTTATGCAACATATAAGAAGTTTTTTTGCTATTGCACTAGGCTTTAGAACTGATAGTTTTCATTGGTTGCTTGATGTGACACATTGTATGGGATAAAAAAAGTTGGTTTAGAGAATAGATACCGAAATGGTGAAAGTATTAGATTCTGTCACTCTCATCAAAGATAATCTAACTGTCAATTAAGGGAGCAGGTTTCTTCTTAAATTGCTGGGAAATGAGGATGAAATCAATCTCTTAGGTGATGGCACGGAGAAGGCTGAATTTGGCAACTGGTCATGGATGACACCTGAGGAAGTAGTGGAACATGTAAGCATCCCACTCCCCAGGACTAGTTTTTGCAGCTTACAGCCTTACACTAATCTTGCTTTTATCTTATAACTTTATTTTTCTATGCAGGCTGTTGATTTTAAGAAGGCTGTGTATGAAGAAGTTTTGAAAGTTTTTGCACCTCATCTTCAGTAAAATTCTGAAGATGTCATAATGCTGAAGCTGTCATAATACCTCATCTTCAGGACAAGTATTTACAGCATACACTCCCTTTGTATTGATGAAGCTGATACAGATGCATGGCAAAACCAAAGCAACAAGACCATTTATAACCGCAACAATTAAATCTTTATTAGTGCAATCATGTAATGTTTTGTCCTCTTTTATCATCGAAAGCATGATTCGGTTGGTTTTCTGGTTTGAAGTTAGCCTAATTCTCATTTGCTTAAAAATATCAAAAAGCAAATGACAAGGTAAGTGAAAAATGAAAAGAAATTCACGAACATTGTTTTATTTTCATAATAATTATTAGGATAATAGATATTTGAAATTTAATTAAACAACTAAAGGATTCATAATTTATTTTCTTTTACTATAATGAAAAACATTCTTTCTTTTACTTAATGACTAACGGTAGTTAACTCAGTTAGTCATTAACACTAATTTTTTCTTTTAAACCCAAATTAATCCATAATCCTAACCCCTAACTACCACTCCACCACCATCACCTCTCCCCATCCCCGCAGCCCCCCCACCCTCCCCCACCCCGCATCCGCCCCCACCCCCGCAACACCCTCCCACAGTCCAGCCCTTTCCCCGCACTCCTTCGATTTCCGTAAGCAGCAGGTGGTGGTCTACCTCTTGGAGCCGTACGATTTTTGTGGAAATAGAAGGGGGTGCAAGATGGGGGTTGCAAAAATCGAAGGGGGTGGGGGGTTGCGTGGTGGTGTTGTGGGGTGAGGGGAGGGTGGGGGGCTGCGAGGATGGGGGAGGTGGTGGTGGTTAGGGTAAGGTGGTGGACTGGTGGTTAGGGGTTAATTTTTGGTTTAAAATAAAAATATAGGATTAATGACTAACGGAGTTAACCCCGTTAGTCATTAGGGGCATTTTAATATATTAACATGAAACTCGAGGGTGCCTGGTTAATGAAAAGTGCGAGGATATTTGGTGAATTTTCTTGAAACTCGAGGGTACTTGGTGAAAAAACCGAATAAAATAGGTCTTTTGTAGAATAAGGCCTAATAATTTTTTTGTAGGACAAAACCAACTAATTATGTTTTCTTGGCTTCTAAAGACCCGTGATATGAAATTCTAGTAGATAAGTCCATATTTTGGTGTTGACTTATCTTTCCATCAAATTTCTCATTAAATAAAACAAATATTTGTCATTTTTTGTCCCAGCCCTAAATACTCGATGCTCACGTTTTTCTCTCTATTTCCATTGCTCATCTTTATTCCTCAAGAAGACAACAACTACCTAGTTGAGGTATTTCTTCATCCTCCTAATGTGAATGGAAAATTCTCATTGGTAACTCTGTGTTTTGATGATTAATAGAGTACATGCATGGTACACCCGGGTGAATCATGCTCATCGTACACCTAGGGGCAATTCTGTAATAGATTCTCCAAATAAGCAAAATTTTATTCATTTCTAATAACTTATTTCTAATCATTTTACTCATTTTTTTTCCTCCTGTTCTTCTTTATTGTTTCTCTTATCTCCAATTTTCTTTCTCATCTATTATTTCTATTACCTCCAAATTTCTCTCTCCTACATCGTTTCTCACCTCGAAAGTTCTCTCTCCTTAATTGTTTTTCACCTCTAAATTTTTCTCCTACATTGTTCCTCTCCCTCTAAATTTGCAACCTTCATTGAAATTAATGATTGGCAAAAAACAAATATTGGAGCTTCAAATTTCATCAATGGCATAATTAATTTCAGATTTGAGAACCAACATTAGAGTTTCCAAACTTCTTCAAGGGAAAGACTTAATGATTGATAATGCAAAACATGATTTAAGATCAACAATAGTTTTAGATTTCTTTTACCTAAATTGTTTCTCTTACCTCAAAATTTCTCTTTCCTTTATTGTTTCCTACCTCCAAATTTCTCTCTTTCATGGTTTCTCTCTCAACATGGTCAATCAAATAGATGAACTGTAAAATATGATTTGAGAAAGTTGGGCTTCATCAATGGCCAAAACAAACATTGAAGTTTCGGAGTTCATCAATGGCGGACTTATATTCGCATTTAAAATCAATATCGAAGTTTGAAAATGAGCAAGCACTTATGCTCATTTGAGAATATGAACGAAAAAGCTTGCTCATTTGGGCAAAAGTGTTTTCTCATTTTCTCAATTAAGTAGAAATGCTTGCCCATTTGAGAAAGTTTGCTCATTTTGGCGGATGAGCGGAAGCAATTAGAAATGAGTAGATTTTTCCTATTTGGAGAATTCCAAATGAGCAATGAGCAAAAAAATAAACTACATGGTACACTCGAGTTTACTAAAATTTTTATTTATTTTATGTATTTGGTAACCATTTTTATTTTAATTTATGAAATGACTTTAGGGGGCATTTGGTTTGGGGTTTTTAGGAAAGGGTAAGAGAATCAAGTAGGTTGATTCCTTTACTTGTTGTTTGTTAACACATTTTAATCATTCCCTTTACCTTCCCCTTTACCCCAAAGTCCTTTACTTCCATTACCCTCCCCCTTTACCCCAAAGTCCTTCACTTCCATTACCCTTTCCCCCTAAGGTTTCACTTACCCTTTCCCTCCTCTACTCTTTGGTCACCTTGACCAATGTTTGACCACTACTCTAACCACCACAATCACCACCCTAGGCACTGAACCACCACACCAACCACCGACCAACCATCTTAGCCACCGTCAAACCACGTTGCCGTCGGAAACACCACTCTATAAGCCATAGCCACCACCAAACCACCTGAAAAAAAATCACCACCCATAAACCCATCATCACTTCATCCAAAACAATACAACCACCCAAAAATCCACCAACAACACTTGGAAAACCCATAAGCCTAAAAAAAAAACCAAGAGTGAGAATGGATGATACTTCTTATTATCTATAATTATGCTTTAGAGGTCAAATTCGGCCATGAAAACTTCTGATATGAAGTTTTTATGGTTGATTTTGACCTTTAAAATCTCAAATTTATCTTTCAATGGTGGTAGAAGAAAAGAAAAAAAAGAGGGTGGCGGTTACATGGAGGTGGTGATGGGTGGCGGTGATTTCGCGGTGGTTATGGACAGCAGTGAGGTGGCAGCGGTGGGGAAGGGGGTAATGTGAGGTGGAGGTGGTTCTTGGAGAGAGAGGGAGGGAGAACACGGTGGAGGAATGGTGAGAAGATGAAGAGGAGTTTTTTTTTCCAAACAACCTTTTTAATCAGATGGTTTTCCTTTCCATTCTCCTTGTTTCCCTTATATTATAGTTTTTTCTATAACATGACATTAGTAATGAAATTTGGTCAAAATTTTCATAATTATACTCTTTTTGAGGTTAATAATATTTATTTCTGTATCAACACATTAAATTGCACAAGAAAAACAAAAAAATGTAGGAATCTCCAAATTGCACAAAAATTGATTCGAATGTTATACATTTTTTAACCTAAAAAATGTTTGATTAGCCAAAAAATAGCACATTTGATTCCTAATGTCACGCTATAAAATAGTACAAAAATTATTAGAATAGACGGTCTAATTTTCAGACTTCCTCTATTTTTTTAATTGCACCATTTCGTATTTGGCACTATTTACCAACCAACTTTGTTAAGTTATCTCACATCATTATATAAGAAAAAAACATAGTTAAGTGTGATCTTGTTAGATTCTTCTCAATGCAAGGATTCCAAATATCAAATTTTTATAATTTTTACTTATACGCAATTAGATATATTGTCGTTCAAAAGAAGTATCTCGGCAAACGTGAAAAAAGAAATGATGCCATTAAAAAAAGTAGAAGAAGTATAAAATTAGACAAACTCAAGCCTACATTATCCTAACAAGCCCATTCCATCTTATTTTACCCAACACTAGACATCACGCACCAAGCTACATTCTCTTCTCCTTCCTTTGTTTTCCTTTAAATCTCGAACTACAACTATGGATGGCAATCCAGACCCGTTTATTTTTTACAGACCCAGACGCCGCGCCCAGACCCGCTGGGTCTAGATTTTTCAGACCCAGACCCGCTGGGTCTAGCGGATCCATGGGTCCTAACTGGGTCCTTAATGGGTCCTTCTTAGTTTTTAGTTTTCATTACATTTTTGAATCTATGTAATTAAAAAATTTCGCACTAATATATATAGATCATGCATCCATGGGTAAAGCATTATCCAAACAAAATTTTAAAAATTAACTCATAAAATCTTAAAATGTTACAACTTACAAAGTTACAAGTCTTAGATGGAGTTACAACACTAACGAATTCACAAAATCACAACTCATAAAACCTTAGAGTTTAGGTATATTTTTTTTTTTAATATGTAAATGGGTCTGCGGGTCGGGTCTGGGTCTGGCATATGTGGACCCGGACCCAGACCCGACCCATGCTCTTCGGGACCCAGACCCGACCCGGACCGTTGGGTCTAAAATTTCTGGACCCATACCCTTATAAATGGGCCGGGTCCTAACGGGTCTGGGGCGGGTCCATGACCCATTGCCATCTCTAACTACAACAGTCAATTTTTAAAATTTACTTGGAAGTCTTACCGAATGGATTAAACTAGTCAAAATGTATTAAAGATTTGACTAGATTAAACTGGTCAATAAATATATTAAACTGGTCATTACATAGATTGAACTTGTCACTATATTCAGATACGTGGTCCGTTCTCTTCTTAATATTGGGCTTCCGACGTTGCCTAATTTTAAATCAAAAGTAGACTGCATCTTATAAGAACAACTGATAATAGTATAAGGTCATGTGATAAAGTAAAATATTTTTTAGTTACCATATATGAATATCCAAAGTACACTTTTATCAATAAGAATCTCGTGAAATTGATGAGTCAATTTCAAGTCGAATCAATATCAGAACAAAACTAATTCGAGTCGAATTCGAATAATAATACCAATGACCAATGATTTTAGGTCCTAATTGAGTAGCAGCTCGGATCAACCAAATCAAAGTCATCATATGATTGAAGATGAGGTATGCCCAATCTGTAGAATTGAACCAAAAACTTAGACACATACTCTGTTCACGTGTCCTATTGTCTGTGAGGCGTGGGAAATGGGGGATTCTCTGAGTTGGTACCTAATGCACAAATAGGTTCGATGTTGGAGGTTTTAGAAAATTGAGAAAATGTTGATAAGGAGAGAATAGAAGGCTTTGGGGTTTCTGGTGTGGTTCATCTAGTATCGCAGGGACAAAGCCACGTTCTTTGACAATTTCATTGCAAACAGGTGATTGTTGAGAGGGCTCAAAAGCTGAAGGCAGACTACAGTGCATATAATGAGCGAATTTCTAGCGCTGCTACTCACCTGCAAACTAGCAGCTCTAGGCAGTGGAATGCTCCACCACATGGCGTGATAAAGGTTAATGCAGATGCGATAGTTGGCGAGGATGGATGGGTGGGTTTGGAGGTAGTGACGAGGGATTGTACGGGGAAGTATTGTGGTTTGCCTCTCGTCGGTGTCGTGCTTGGTGGCCTCCTCAAGTAGCAGAGGGAAAGGCTCTTTGTTGTGCAGTAAAGTTGGCACGTAGCCACATCTTCTCTCGAGTGATTTTCGAAACAGATTGTCAAAGTTTGGTCTCTCGGGTCTCGAAGGCTGCTATCTTTTTCTCTGACCTTGATTCTATTTTGGAGGATGTCTTGTTATTTAGTAAAAAAAAATTGTCTGCGTCATGGTCTCATATGCGTAGGGATGACAATTGTGTAGCGCATCACCAACAAGAGTTATCCCTCTTGGTGTTGAGCTACGGTGTGAGTGCCATGTCCCCCCAAGTTGTGCCTTATGTATGTATTGACACTTTGTTCCTTTCTTAGTTAAATGCATAGCACCTTTCCTCTGAAAAAAAGGATTTTTGATGGGAATAATCCCACCTTTGAGCGATCTTCCCAAACAATCCCACCTTTCATAAATTTGGGAATAATCCCAACTTTAGGGTGTGTTTGCTAAAAATGAACCATTACCTAGTTGGTAACTTGCAAATGTAGGGTTTTTCTTTTCTCCCTCCTCTACTTCTTTTCCTCCACAACCACCACCACCTAGCCACCACTACCACCACCCCCGCCATCCCCACCACCCCATCCCCTGCAGCCCCCCACCTTGCGGCCCCACCCACCCACCCCACCCGATCCCAACCCCACAAAGCAAACCCCAGTCCCCCACCCTCCATCCCCCGCAGGCGATCAACCCCCTCCCACCCCACCCTTTGTCTCCACCCACCCACCCCCGTCGCCCCTCCCCCACTCCCCCCCCCTTCCCCCGTCTCCTCTCCCCCCCCTCTCCTCTTCCTTCGTGTCTCGCCCACCCCCTCCGTCGCCACGCCGCTGCCCAAGCATCTCCCCCTAATGCGCGGCCCAACCCTCGCAAACTCCTCCCCCGCACGCTTCCACGGGCAGACCCCCACCCTTTCTTCTTCTTTTTTTTTTTCTTCTTATTTTTCTTCCTCTTTCTCCCCGCTCCGAAAATTCAAAAAAAAATAATGTTCTAGGAGGGGGGGGACGGGCCGGTGGCAAAGTGCGGGGAGGAGGAAGGAAGGGTGTGGAGCGAAGGGGAAAGGGGGGAGGGTCGGCCAGGGGTGCGCAGCCGACGAAGTGAGGAGAAGGGGGGAGGGGCGAAGGGGGGGGGAGGCGACGGGGATAGGGACGAGGGAGAAGGGGGAAGGGGGGTGGACAGAGACGAAGGCTGCGCTGGGGATGGCTGCCTACTTGCGGGGAGTGGGGTGGGCGGGTGGCTACCTGTCTGCGAGGGGTGGAGGTTTACTGTGAGTGGGGGTGGGAAGGGGGCTGGTGGTAGGGTTTTTTATTTATTTATTAAAATTTAGTTAATAATTATTTTTGCAAGGGAAAAAGATGTCAACAAGTTTATTTTACCGGTCAAACAGGTCATAGGTTAAATGGACCCATTTTTTAGCAAACACACTCAAAAGTTGGGATTATCCCCAAATTTATGAAAGGTGGTACTGTTTTGGAAAGATCGATCAAAGGTGAGAATTCCCATTAAAAAAAAAACCAAAAAAAAGGTTTGCCTTTCGGTCTTTCACAATCCATTTTCCAAAATGAGTCCGTACTAAGAACACTCATACTAAATAAAGTATAAACATTCCAATTTCCAAATTGTGTCATCTCCTACGTTGTTTTGATACTTGTAAACGAGCTGTTATAGCATAGTAAGATGCCAAAATGGCATCTCACAGGGGTACCAAAGTAATTTCAAAGTTGGATACTTGGAGGTACCAAAGTAATTTCGAAGTTGGAGGTACCAAAGTAAATATAAGCTCGTACCAAAACTCAAATAAATTGGTACCAACTCTTACTTAGTACCTCTAACTTATGAAATTACTTTGGTATCCTTGTGAGATGCCAAGAGCACTATGAGTGGTTACCAACACTTTCTCCTTGTAAACAGGCGGCGCAAGCAGACGAAAACACAGCCCCGAGATTTACAATCTGCTTTTTCTCTGTCCTCAACTCTGAAACTATTAAAGTTGAGTAAAAGTAGCACAACTTCATAGTAGTTCATACAGTATAGCAAAACTGGTCTAAGGGGTCAACGGAGAGAGATAGAGAGGAATCAATGGCGCAAAAGGATGAAGTGATGATAGAGGGGTTGAAATTTGAGCAAAAACATGGCAAACAAAGGGTTAGAGTTGGAAGAGTTTGGAAAGATGCGAATGGGTTCTATTATTTTGTTGAGTGGAACGTTGGTATCACCTTACTCTCTGACTGCGTCCGCTCTTATGTCAATGATGATAATTCTGATATTGTTGCCACCGATACAATGAAGAACACTGTAATTTCTTGAATCTTCAGTTTTACATCATTTTTTTTACTTGCCATTTTTATTTGTTAGATACAGATATTGAGGAAGCAGTAGTTAAGAGTAATTTGTGACGTGAATTGGGTTTGTGTGAGATGATGTAGTAGTAACGGCTCGTTTTGTAGGCGGTACTGGATGGTGGTAATGGACTAATGGCAATGAAATCATATGTAATTTACGAGGATATCTTTGTGTACTTGATTGTGATACTTTTATTTTTGGCGATATTTGCTTGCTAGATAAAGATCTTGAGGATGTAGTAGAGTGATTTTTTAATTTGATTGGATTTGTGTGAGATGATCTAGCTCTAAATGATCTGAAAGGGCTGAGTTTTACTTATTGGGTTTAGATTATTGGAGATATAAAGGTTTTTGGGGGTTAGTTTGGGATCAAATATCAATGTAGGAATGGGATGTGTGAATTGATATGTTGCTTGAAAGCGCTATTTGTCTTCCCTGTAGACAGTTTACTGATGGGATTTCTTTTTCTCTTAGTCTAAACTTTTCTGAATTTGTTTTGAGTTGTGAAATGAGCTTTTAGTCCTTATCAGAACTAACCTGGACTTACCTGAATTTATATGAACTAATATTTCCTAGAACTTATGCTTGATTAGGTGAATTGAACAAGGTGTAGTTCCATTGGATGTATGAGGGCCCTTCATGTTCATTTTTTCATGTTGGTGCGAAGGGTATTGGTTAGACGTGGGTACTTACTCCTGCAATTGGAGAGAGTCTGTTTCATTCCTTTCGATTCATTAATATTCCTGTCACTTTTTTTCATTTGTATGATATACTGTCAAATGCAATCATCATCGAGGAAGACCTTGATCTTCTGTATTTGGATTCTAAATCATGAATGATGGGTATGTGAAACAGGTTTATGCAAAAGCAAAGGAATGCAAAGAGCAAATTACGGCTGAAGATTTTGCTATTCTTCTTGCTAAGCATTTCACATCGTTTTATAAGCAGGTAGATTATCTACCATTTTCTCAGACAGCTGGCTGTCATTTTCTGTGAATGGCTTGATCTAGACAAAAGGGAATGATGTAGGTTCATATCTAATCAAGGGGGGCTATCGAATGAAAAGCCGACTCGGTACCGTACCCGGTACGGGAAACGGCGCCTGGGAGGCGTACCCGTGCTTCATAGAAGCCGAGTGATATACGAAACAGTATGCGTTTGAATTGTTTGTGCTTGCGCATGTATTAATCTAGAAGAAGGAATGTCTGTGTGAGCCCATGTGTAGAATTCTCGTGGGCTTGTTAGTTGTGGCGGAGTCCTTTCGTCTATCAGCGTTACAGTTCTTAGAACTTATAAGGTGACCGTCTCCCTGTTAGGCACTTTGTGTACATCCTGTGTTGTCTTTAGATCTGCAATTTCTTTGGGAATCTATTTCAAGCTCTTCAGAAACTCTTTAACTTTTAATACTGACCTAGGTATTGATTTTATCTTTTTTTCTTTGTGGAACTTCAGCCAAATAATCAGCTCTCCTACCTTGCCTTTGTTTGCCCTTATCGTTCAACCAGTATTTGTTTTCCATCCTATATTTTCAGGAAGATTTTTTATGGTTCATTTTTGTGATTTTTAGCATTTTGTTTAAGGGGTGGGTTCCTGGCTTTATTATGCCTAATGCTGTAGAAAGTTATCTCTTTCCTTCTCCCTCCCTAACACTTCTTTTCTCCTTTTTGCAGGTTACTACCGCTGTAGTCAAGATAGTAGAGAAGCCATGGAAGCGTGTTCATATAGACGGTCAACCACATAGGCATGGTCGGTAATTATATGTATCTTATGTTATGTAGAATAGTAGAACATTTTCTAGGCTACTGTTAGTGTTGAATGATTCCCTGTAATGTATATCTAACAGTTATGTTGGCAGGAAATTTAGTGTTCCATTTGCTATATACTTTTGATCTATGTTATCCCCACTCTTTTAGTTTTCTCATGTACCCGTGTCGGACTCGTGTCGTGCCTGACACAACACTTGGATACCTCAATTCAAACAAAAAACGGGACATTTTTCTATGAAATGGCCGAGTCCAACACCCGGACACCATATTCTGAGTGGACACTTGTAGCCGAGTTTGAGTATCATAGCTTTTGATCTTGTTATTCTGAATACAATATAGCAGCATGCTTTTGCAATCTTAAAAAACTTTTGTTTTATGTTAACTATAAACCTCAGTCCCTCTTCTCGGTATTCAGTAACTGTCCAAGTCAATCCATGGAATACAGGCTGGTTGTCCTTCCAGTGGCTTTACTGCATTCTTTTGCTTGTTTGTTTATAGACTGTATACAATATTTATCATTGATGGAATTATAAGGATTGTTGTAATCTCTTAGTATGGTGTTCCTAATTAAGGCGATTGACGCCTACATAAAGCTGTTTGAATTGTCTAAATGGGTGATCTGTTACTGTAATGGATGATCTGTTACTGTCTAAATGGAGTGATCTTTTACTTTGGTCATTTATAAAGGGGGTGGGGATCTAAAGAAACTGAGGTCATTATTTATTGGGAACTTTTATGAGTATAGCCTTGATACCATAGAGGCATAGACTAATGAAGCTAGTGATCAACAAATTCTTAGATAACCTTTTTAGTTTTTTCACAATGAAGTTGACTATTATTTGTAGGGGCTTCCTACATTTTGCACTTAATTTCTCTTTACGGACTTTTTCTTACCTGTTTTATGTCGATAGTTGAACAAAATGGGTTTCTTACAAAATTGATTATCTATAGTTACTTTTCTTCCTGAAGGTTTTGAACTTGGATCGGAAAAGCATGTGGCTGAAGCTGTATTGAGTAAATCTGGTGCTATTAAGTTATCTTCAAGCATTGAAGGATTATCACTCCTGAAGGCCACAAAGGTAAAATGCTGCTTCTGCAAATGTAGCATACTTAGGTTTTGTCGAATTCAATAGAAAATGACTTCCTCCAGCAACAAGCCTTAAACCCAAAATGATTTGGGGTCGGCCAACATGAATCGTTAGGAGAACTTGTATTCTGGACATAATACACGATAAAAGTACAAGAATAAGAGCTTAAATAAAGAAAATAACTTCCTTTACTTTCCTTATTTTATGGTAACTAAAAAGGATAGGAGAAACACATTCTCTCACTTTCCTCCATATAGAGGAAAACGCTTTCCACGTTTGAAGAAGGAATTTATTTTGCCTTTCATAAAAAAGACCTAATTTCAATGCAAGTTATTTTTACCTTCCCTCCTTTAATAAGGCTACATTCTCATTTCCGTACAAATATAGGTATTGAGATACTTTTTATTAACATCTTATATACCTTATGAGGTGAAAGAATTATGTTAATTACATATTTTCAAAGATATATATTCTGACGTGAAACTGTTTTCGACCTTGCCAAACGATGTCTTAGGGAGGTTGCTTATATTAAAATTTGCGTTAACTGTCGTTGATCTGTACGGATCAATTAGTTCTCTTAAAGTCTTAAACGGACTTCAGCATGCCTCATCTAAACGCCTGTACTGACTCTAGAAATGGCTAGTGTTTTCACTACAGCAGAAAGCTTTTATAGTTAACTGGACAAATGTGCAATAATGGCTAAAATGTACTCCCTCCTTTTTTTATCAATCTACACACTGCAGTTTTCCACTATTTACATCTCACTTTGACCATCACTGATGAAGTATACGTAAGGAAAACCATAGTCAAATGGAATCATGTTAGATTCGTTCTAATATATATTTTCAAATTAAACTTTTTTGTTATATTTAGTTATTGATAAATGATAATAAAAGATATTAATGGTCAAAGTTTCATGGTGCAAGAGTAAAACTGGAAAAGTCAAACTATATAGATTAAAAGAAAACAAAGGTGGTAAAGTTTCAGACCTAGTATTTTGGGATGTCCGACATGAACTTCAGACTTTCTTTAATGTAAAGTTAATAATTTCAAAATGTCCTTTTTTCTAGATGTTTTATCTTTCTTCTCTAACAAGTTCTTATACATCTCTTTTTAATTTTTTTTTATATTACATATAACAACAATTTTTGTTTTATGTGATTCATCTATATGTGGTTTATGTTATGGAAATCTAATATTACGTCTTTATTTATTTGTTCTTCCCATTTGCTTTTGGAACGAAACCAAGGAGTAGGGTAGATAGTGGACAATAGGGAGGCACATGGGTAGTTGTTGTGAGGGAAAAGATAGAAGAACGAATACACCTCAAAAAGGTAAGTGGGAAGAACACATTAATAATAGATATGTAGTAGTTGTTTTGGAAGCAACCCCTTAGGTTGTGTATATAGCTTCCATGAGAAAATAGGCTTTGCACACCTTAAACAATGTCCATGTTATAAATTTTAGGGATATTATCTCAGATGACATGACATTTAGGCCATTTTCTCAAATAACCCTGACGTTTTTCACCCCTATTGCGGATAACTCTAAACTTGTAAAACCTCATTAAATTTGACTGGAGACTGTGTCATTTATTATTAAAAAACCTTTTTTTTAACAAAAAAAATTGTGTTATTCATCCCTACCATGTCTTCACCTCTCCTCACCATCATCTATGGCTACCTCCCACCACCTTGTGCTTTCTTCTCTCACCTCACAAGCCAATGAACACCAACAGTAGATATCAAGTTTAGCTAAAATAAAATCCAAATTTCAATTGCGATCGACACAAGAGAGACCCAATTTCCAATTTTCAAATCTTCACTGACCGAAATGTATTACAATTATAATCTAGGAATTAAAATAGAATTATTTAACTAGAATACTACAAACTTTCGCCGCTTTGCCCACTATAATACAAAATCTCGATTGTTATGTAATATTTTAAACTTTACAGCAAAATTCCTAAAGTTGGTCGAAATGACTAGGAACAAACTGTAAAAATACCTTTCTCCCTTCTCCCTCACCCACAACCACCAGAAACCATCTCTTCTCCTCCATCTCTCTCCTCCTTCCCCACTAAATGGGTGCTTAGCCATTTCTCTATCGTCGCTCCACTGAACTACCATACCCACCATCCTAACACTACCAAAATCACCATACCCATCTCCTCCCTCCACACTCCCATGGCTGCTAGTATTCTCTCTCCTCCCCTCCACCGAAACCACAACCCCACCACCCTACAATCAATCGAAACCACCATCATAATAGTCCCCCTCCTTCACTTCCCTTATTCCTCCTCAAAAACCCCTCTCTAACCCTCATTCTCACTCTTCCCATCTCCCTCTTTCTCTCTTCAATGGCAGACGAAGTGAAAGCCAAAGGAGATGCTGTGTTATCATCCGACAACTACACCGACACAATCTCTATGTCCCGATTAACCACGTCCTCTACTCCAAACAGTCGGCTGCGTACACCTCCCTCGCAAATTTCTTCCACGCTTTACCCGATGCACAAAAACTGTCGACCTCAAGCCCGACTGGCCCAAAGGTTACAATCGTTTAGGGGCCGTGTATTTGGGCCTGAATAATCACTTCGACGCTATCTCCACTTATAAAAAAGGGCCTTGAACTTGACCCAAACAACGAGGCCACTAAACCTGGGCTTCCCGACGCTCAATCTGATGCTTCTCGCATCAGTTGGAGAGGGGTTTTTTCCAATAGGCAGGTGCCAGGGTTGGGTGGGAGAAAGAGGATCGGTGGAGGTGAAGTAGGAGGAGAGAAAAAGAGGTTTTTTTTTGTTTTACAAAATTTAAATTAGAATTAAAAACCAACCAATGAAATAACGACACGTGTCCCTGTCAGCTAGTTCACATCCTACAACAAGTTAACAACAGGTAATGACTCACTAAGGGAAATATCTAAAAAAGTTTGATATATGAATAATAATCGAAAGTTTGTATTATTGCGGGGAAAGCGGCCAAAGTTTGTATTATTCTAGTTAAATATTCCATTAAAATAATACTTCCTCTGTCCTAGAAAGATCCGAACACTTGTTAGGACACATATTTTAAGGTGATAAGTTTTAGTGTGGTTATCAAATGTTATTTTATTTAAAAAGTAGATGTGATAGAAGTTGGTGGGGTATATTTTATTAGAGGAGAGAGAAATTTTGGTAACTTTTTATTGATAAAAGGTAAAGTGTGGGCCAAAGAAGTATAAAAGAAATAATGTATTAATAGTGGGATCATGTCAAAAATGGAAGTGTTCAAACTAATTTGGGACAAACATAAAAAGAAAGTGTTCAGACTATTCTGGTATGGAGGGAGTATTAAAAAATACAAATATAAGACCAAAATTTCAATTCCATGGAAGCAACAATTAAGGAGAGGCTATGTTTGAAATCTTCCCTCACCTTTGTCTCTCTCTTAGACCTTCTATGGCTGTAAATTCTTCTGCCCTATCCTCCACCCAACTCTCAACATCTACTTCAATCTCCACAATTCTAAAACCTTAAATTTCTTCCACGATTGTTTCTCCTCTCCTCGCTTATTGCTCCAAATGTTTGTCTTTTATCTCATTTTCTCCAATTGAAGCTCACATCCAAAAATGTAGGATGATTGGGCGGATTTTCGCCTTCTCCGATAAACGAAGTTTCACAAAAGATTGATGTCAATCCACCTACAGGGAAGAGATTTTCCACCTCAAAAATTGCGACTCAGAAGCCGATGGTTTTAGAATTTCATAGATGTGCTTTTTGTTTGTTGAATTTCTAGCTTTTTTTAATTATGGATTTGTCGTTAATTTGCAAGAATTCATTTGGATCAAGAAAGAGAGGGGATGAAGACATGAGAGGGAAATGAAGATTATAAATTGTTTTAAAAAATTAGGTTCGTTATTATAAATGTTAAATAGTTAACGCCATCTAGCATTCCGTTGAGTTTAATGACAAATTACAAGTTCAGGGTTATTCGCGATAGGGGTGAAAATGTCAAGGGAAAGGTTCACGATAGGTATGTGAACAACTATAGATTTCCTCTATCCTAGTCATCACGAAGAGGCTAATTGCCTCTGTTGGCAGCCCATAGGTATAATGTACTTCATTCAATGACGCAAACAATATTGGCTGTTGAGCCGGCTAGAAAATTTCTCCCATTTGATCACATGATCATTCCACGCGATGTGTCACGGTGGGAGAAAGAGGGATGAAATGGGCGCGAACAGCCGAACCCTTGGGACCTTCTTCAACCCCAGGATGTGATGAGTCGACATCGAGGTGTTTGGAAAAATGGCCTATATGTCATGGACATTGTCACATAACTAGTTCCAATTATACTATTATGATACTGGTATTAGCTACAAATATCATTCCTGTAGACCGATGTATTATTGCAGCGTAATTGCCCTTCTTGTCAGTCCTTAGATAATTTTTTTTTTCCTGATACTTGAGAAACTGTGCTCCTTTGATGTCAATAAACTAGCTTGTATAAGGAAAATAATTCTACAAAAGACAGAATCAGTTACATGATTATAATGTAATGTTAAGAATTGATGGAATACATTAGGGCTGAAAGTTTGGTGTACGGTTTGTATTTAAGCGTAATCCAATCCAATCTGAACAAAATTTGGATTTCAATTTTCGAATCAAAATCCAAATTAATCAGAGTTTGAGTCCAAACTAATGCAATCCGAATTTTCAGACCACTAGATTGGATCCAATCCGAAATGTCCAAAATTTTAAACTCTTATTTCTTTTTTTGATGAAATAGTTAAAGCACGAGCATCAAAATGAAGTGTTCGATAATAGAAGTAATCACTATCCCATAAAAATTCAGTTTTAACTACTAATAATTCATACAAACCCATAAATTTTATTTAAAACACTTTAGCCCAATTCCAAATATAAAAATATACTCCCTGTGTCCCATAATATAGTGCTTGTTTCCTTTTTGCACGGTCTCCAAAATATACCTTTGACCGTTAATATCTTCAATTCCGTATTAATAAAAAATATAAAAAATTGATATTATGAAAGTACACATTGAGGCTAACCTAACAAGATGCTACATGAGTATTTTTTTTTGCATATATTACTGAGAATATTTGGTCAAAGATTTTAAACTTTGACCTCAAGAGAGAGAAACAAGCACTATATTATGGAACGGAGGGAGTATATTATAGGGCCTCAAGAGAGAGAAACAAGCACTATATTATGGGACGGAGGGAGTATATTATAGGGCTTATTTGCTATTTGGTTATTTTGGATTTTTGGATCCAATCACCCTCAATCCAAACCAATCCGAAAATCCAAATTTTCAAAAAAATTCAATGTGAGGATTGAATTGGATTGGATTTTGGTTGCCGAATAACTTTCACCCCTAGGAATATTTACTGCTCACTAGTTTATGCTTTCTCATGAAAGAACCTTTCATGTAAATGTTTACCATATGAAATTGTAACATGAGTTTCAATTGTTTCGTGATTTCGTCCGTAGTCTGGTTTTGAAGGATATGTTAGGGACAAGTACACGATTCTGCCAGAAACACGAGAGAGGATGCTTGCCACAGCTGTCACTGCTACATGGAGGTATCATCTCTGCTTCACTTTTCAGTCTATATTTTTTGGCTTCAAATTCTTAAACAATCAAGTATGTGGCAAGTTAAAATTATTACTATTATCATCTAATCATGACTTCGCCAAAACTTCCAACCATAGCAGAATGAGTTATGGGACTGTGATCTTTTCTATAATCTAATTTCTACCTATTGAAAGGGTCTTCATATTTCACTTATGGATCACAAGTGGCTTACTCAAATGGCTCACTGAAGTGTCCTTTACTTAGTTGTGTATAAAGTTAGTTGGAATGTAGGATTGATACCATTTGGATCAACGGTCTAATCAGAAGTGGATCTAGGATTTTTATTTTTGAGGGGTGAGGGGCTAACCAAACCTAAACATAATGAGCATAATAAAGAAAATGAATAATAATTTCACGACACATTGACAATGAGAAGCTAAGTTTTAGGATGACAAAGCTTAAACTTTATACTGATCATGTCAACTATTATAAAAACTTCCATTATATTATATTTTAATACTTCATCCATCTTTTAAACATATCTTGCACTTTGACTTTATACTTTAAAATGCACAACTTGGACTGTTTATTTCTTAATATTAATCTAATACTAAAAAGTACAAGAAGCTGATACTTAGAAAATGTACATAGAGATCAACAAGTTCAACATCTTACATAATAACACTTTTTACTTGGTCAAACTTAGTATATTAAAAGTGAATATAGTCAAATCGTTACATTTATTTGAAAATGAATAGATCAATTTTTAAAAATGTATAATAGAAAAATAGATGGTTAAAGTCTGAGAGTTAACATAAAAATAAATGAATTGTTAGTGTTTAGATAATTAAGACAATGAATGTCAAACAGATTGAAAAACAAAACAGGATAAGGCTTCAAGTGACCAAAATGCATTGTTGTTCAAATGGAAAAAAAAATAAAATAAGAAAGAAATAAGCAAAGGCTTAAGTTGACTGAAGAGGAATCGAGCAATATGCATTCATGATTATTGATTCATGCCTATAGTAGCTAACTAACCACTGTAGCGGACTTCACTTTGTGAAACAAGGGTGTGAAAATGTTTTCTTTAACGATTTCTCAGTATGTTTGGCGCAAAGGAAAAAATGGATTTTTTTTTCGTTTTCCTGGGGCCTGGTCCACCCAGGACCCTTCATAGGTCCGTCCCCGAGTCTAATAGAGTGAATTTTTGCAATTCAAGGGAAATGAAAGAAGAGTCTCTATGCAATTGTACAGGTAAATTCCATGTACACATCCCAATTACCCCACACTAGGTGGGAGACTCACCCAGAAGCATTAGGTTATATGATATGATACAAAATGCTGCTCTTTTAAGTTTATAGTTGGACTGCTAAAGCTTTGAACATGTAATTAGTTGGCCTTCCTTTACTTTCTCTTCATGAAATGTTTCTGCTGAAGCAGAGATACGTAGCTGATTTAATATCCAGTGGATCTGACCTTTATACAAAAGAATATTCTGGGTTTATAGATTGCCATAAAGATATAATGAACATATTATACTTATGATGATCTCTATTTTTTACAGGTACTCTTTCGAATATGCTCATAAGATTCCGTCAGAATCAATGTACTTTTCTGAAAGATACTCTGATGTAAGGAAAGCGTTAGTCAATACTTTCTTTGGTCCTCCTGATAAAGGTGTTTATAGCCCATCAGTGCAGAGCACTCTCTATCAAATGGCAAAGGCTGTTCTCAAAAGGTTATTAATCTCTCACCTCGATTGAAAGTGCAGAGTTCCTGTCAAATTGTGTAGTAGTGAATCATTGTCCAGTCCTTCGAGATTCTTTTCTTGGGTTTGGTCTGACTCCTTTGATTCTTTTTGTGCTGTGCAGATTCCATGTTATATCATCTATCAATTTGAACATGCCGAATCTGCATTTCCTTCCTGTTAATTTATCAAGTTTGCAGAATCCAAACCTAGTCAAGGTAAAACTCTGCTTACTGAAGAAATATAGAAATTCCTTTGAAGGATGTAAGTGTAATATGCTGGGAATTGACAGATGAAATTTGCTGACTTTGCAGTTTGCAGATGATGTATTTCTTCCTATTGATGAACCACATGGATCAATTGAAGCTAGCTTGAGCCGCCCTCACTCAAGGATGTAAATAACCCAGTGTAGCTGTATAGTGGGATGTGAGTTTGTACTTCTCTTACCTGGACTTCAAATAATAAGGCAGGATTAGTTGTTTTTTTTTTTTTCTCACACTTCTTTTCTTTTCCTATATCGTTCTGGAATTGTGAGCTCTGTGCGCCTGGGGTGTTTTGGAGCTCATTGTGGTTGAATACCTAAAGGTTAAATGTCGAAATATTCAATCATCTAAAATCACTAAACTAATAAAAAGGTTAAATTTTGGTTAGGGCCATCTGATTCATCTTCGAGATGTACCCAACAAAATTTATCTTGAACCTTTGATTGTATAGATTCTGTGACTATATACATTTAATTTACATTTATTAATGTTATAGAAAATGACTTTTGATCTAAAAGGGAAAAATTATATTGTGTACTTTTAACTTACAACTATGTGCTAGTGGCATTTTTGTTAAACAATAATTTGGTAGATGTCGTAGATGAATCGAAAGTTTTTCCCCCCCTCTTTTCCATGGCTCCATTTGAGGAGTTTTTTTTTTCTTTTTCTCTTTTCAGTGTATAGGGAATTCACATTTAGAAAATTTTAGGTAAATTCTCAATGGTACCTTCCTAGTATTGACTTTTCTCAATGATACACCTTAAGTTTCCATTCTCAATAATACCCTCTAATATTGATTTTTTACTAAATTTAGTTATTAATATGATCAAGACACAAAATGTTGATGAAGAAACAAATAGAAAGGAAAAGAATATGGTGGCTGATTATATGATGATTTATTGATTTGTCTTTTTCACGGTTAAATCGACTATTATTTCCTTTTCAATTAAATATTTTGGGGGTAGAACATACATATATCTTTCTCCCTTTCACCTTTTTTTCCCCTATCAAATGTAATACATAAGTGCTATATACAGCAAAAAAAAAGGCTAAATACAGCACGTAAAATCTAATACAACCTAAACCATAGTTAATCTTATCTTTTATTAATTGAAAGAAAACGGAAATGGAAATCTTGGTGCTATCTATCAATTCCTCCGCCTGATGTTTCATCACAATGCAAAACAGGATGATACATGTATTACAGTATTAATGATGTTATTGTGATCATTAAAACCCCAAAAATCATGTACAGCAGTACATCATTCTCATTTGTGCAACAAGGACATGGTTTTTTTTTTTTAAAAAGTTTTTAAATCACTTTACCAAGAGTTGCTAGTGGTATAATATCATAGTATTGTAATTCAGCTTCAAGTATAAACAACAATAACAACCATTCAGTGAATTCTCAATTTTATAACATCATAGTATTGTGGTACTATCCAAAATATACTAGGATGTCATTTTTTTTTTCACAGGGTCATCCGTTATACGTGACTCAGTGACTCTCGGCCACAACAAAAAGCTCATCTATCATAAATGAGTCCCCAACGAGGGAGTCATCTATGACCCCCCTATAGGAGGGTCATCTATCATAGATGAGCCCCTATGGCGGAGTCATCTATCATAAATGGGGGAGTCATCTATCATAAATGACCCCCCTATGGGTTAATTAGGGGTAGGTTAGTCATTTTTAACTTTTTTTGCTGTATTTAGCCAATTTATTTGCTGTATATATAACACCCCATGTAATAATGGATTTTGTAGTTAATGTATAAGTTTGCGTGTAGGTTAATATGGGTTTGTGTCTGATTCATTAATTTGGATGTCGGCTTTATTGGTTTTTGTTGATGACAAACTTATACTACTAGTTAGGCGAACTAAATTTGATAAACAATCAATACTACGAGGGTACCAATGAAAATGAAAACTTAAGAAGGTGTGCCACTGTGGAAAGTCAATAAAGAGGGTACAATTGAGAATAAGAACTTAAAAAAGTGTACCATAGGGAAAAGTCAATATTAAAAGGGTGCACTTGAGAATTTTTCAAAAATTTAAAGTAAAAAGCTTGTGCTTATTCTTCCAGGTTCTCTATAAGGTAAATAAGTTTATGTAAATAGAAGCGCAATTTCACCTTGAACAAAAAAGGCTTTCTTAATCCATGTTTGAATATAACAAATTTTAGGTCTAAAACAAGCTCGAACTGGAGGAAAGTTTGACCATCTACGACTTGGTAGGGTTCCATCCTAAAATCAATTGGTAATAGGGGGAGTAGTCTAATCTATCAATCTTATTTCCCCCGCTCTTTTTCTATTGCAACAAATACTATTTTGGGTAGTTTCACATCTATTGTAAAAATTACACTTTTGGCATAAAAAAACAACTTTATTTGACAATATTACCCTTATTATATCCTACTACTAAAACTCTCATTAATTAGGATTAACTGATAGGAATAATCCCACCTTTACGCGATCTTCTCACAATAGTTCCATCTTTACAAATTCTGGGAATACTCCCACCTTTAAGTTACGTCTGCCCAAAATAGGTCATTACCTGTTGGTAACCTGCAAATGCAGGTTTAACACCTTAATTATATGATTAAAAACTAATTTAATATATATGTTTATAAAGTATTCTTAATCAAACACCTAAATTTAATTACATAATTATAAATCCAGTTTAAAAAAATTTTAGTAGATTTAATGAAATCCCCTTCCCTTATAGCTACCAGCCCCCCACCCCCAAACCACCATCCATTCTAACCCTTACCCTCAAAACGATACCCCGCCGCAGAACAACCCCAGCGCCGACCACCCCCCTCCTCCACCACGACCGAAATTAGCCTCAACCCCACAATTCATCTCGCGCGACCTCCAAAACAGCCTTACCCTCAAGAAAAACCACCCCTCAGAATCAGCCGTCCCACCCCCACCGCCCATCGAAATCAACCTTACCCCCACACAAAACCACTACCACAATTCATCACAACCTCCTAAACAGCCATACCTGCACGCAAATCCACCCGTAGAAATCATCTCAACCCCAAGAAAAACAGCTCCCCCCAGGCAAAACCATCCTTATTTCAGTTCATCGGCCCGAATCACTCGACCTGCTATCATCAACTGAGAAGATGTAGACTAGAAGTGTTTATTTAGAGATAATATTTCTTAGTATTATATTTAATGTAGGATATGTATTCCTAGTTGGATATGTTTTCCTAGTTCTATAAGTTAGGTTATATATGATGTAGTATAAATATCCCCTTTGGGTTAATAATAATTCGAACCTTTTCCTTAAATCTATTTTGTCATGGTATTAAGAGCAGGTTAGAATTTAGATCTTGGAACCACTTACACAAATTTTCCCCTACCGGTGAGTTTTCCAAACTTTGGAAAACTCACCGGTGCGATTTATATGAACCTTTACAAAAAAAAAAAAAAGGTTTCTATAAAAAAAAAGGTTTGACGCAGTTTCGTTGTGCTGCTCTGATCGTTAAGAATTTGTCTTGGCCGGGATCAATTCCTTCACTTTGATTATATGTTAGTGGAGGATATTTAAATCATTGTTTGGTCTTTCATATTTTGTGTTTGATTTGGTAATGTATTTCAAGCTCAATATCATGATGCAATCAGGTCTTTACTTTGAGTTTTGCCATTAGATTTTGGGAAGATGATTCTAATTTTACTCTAAAAAATAAGGTCAGGGTCGGGTCAATCTAGCCCTTGACCCGACCCGTTAACAACGACTTCAGACCCGACCCAACCAGACCCTTATACAGAATGGCTCGACCCGACTTGACCCATTAAATAGGTTTAGTGCTAGCTAAATTGGTCTAGTCTCTTACCATAAACCTATTCTCATGGCTAAGGTATTCAACCAAGCATATCTATGATTATGATGAACATAACCAAGCAAACAGAGTTCCCTAAGTCAGATAGTTGTTATTTTCGTGGTTCTTCAAGCCTAACAAGTAATTTGAGGCGTCAACTCCTTAACTTCATGTTTCAATCATTCGCTAAGGATACCTGATTTATGCTTTATGATGGACAATCACACAATTTAACATTTACGAAATGCCAAAGTAATTAACCATAATCATCCCAATAATGAAAACCAAAGTTGGAACTAGAGGTTCCTAAACTCATCAATTGCTACAAACCTATTCGTAGTAAAAGAAGTACTCAAGAATCATAGTACATCGTAAGTATAAAGACATTAGCAACTATAACATGGAGTAAAACACTAGTCTAAGATCATAAACAAGTAAGTAGAGTGAAAATGACATGAAAATAAATAAATACAGCAACAAAATATGAGAGAAAATAAGTAATTCTCATTAAAATTGCAAGGAGCACCCAGTTCTCGAAATTTTATTCTTAGATTCTTTACATTCAAAATTTTTATAAGTTTTCTCTCACTTCTCTATCTAAAAACCCTAAATAAAACTTCTATCTAGTTAATCTTATGGATGCTAGCCCTCGTTCATCCCCTTCAAAAGTTAGGGAAACGGTCTTTTTAATGGTCCAAATGTTACTTTCAAAAGTGGGTCAAAAATAGGAATTTTCGTAGAAGTCAAGCAGAGCGGATGCTCCAAGATAATATGGAGCGGACGTTCCCTACAATTTAGAGAAAACTAAAATCTAAATAGGGTTTAAAGCAGGCTGTCCATACATTCTGGAGCGGGTGCTCCGTTCTGGTAGACACACCTCACATTGAACCGCCATATCTCATTAAATTTTCATTGGAATTGGACATGTGACCATTCACTAGAAAGCTATTGAGGCAAAATTTCATCTCCAATTTAAATCATCCAAAGAATATTGTATTTGTTAAAAGTTATGTCCATTTGAAGTTCAACCTTATGCACAAATCCTTCAAAAATGTCTCATTTCGCTTAAAACTACTCTCCTATCTGTACGATATGGAGACATTTGAAGTCGAACCTACAAAAATATACAGAAAAGGAAGCATTACTAAACCCTAAAAATATAGCCAAAATAATTAATATTCTCAAATAAGTTACAAATAATTCAATTGCTTTAAACTAAGCAAAATAAGCTAGAAAACACAAAATAAGAAAGAAAAAAGATTATACACAAAGAGAAAATAAGGGTTTTGAGGGATATAAATATCATTTATCAAAATCCTGAAGCTTAATCTTTGCTCATCGTCGAGCAAATCAAACACAACAATGAAGAACTACCCAAGAAAATAAGAAATTCTAACTCACTGTCGTACGTATGAAACAGGGTTACACTTAGCATTTACGACAAGCCCTTTAAACCACTAGATCGCTCTAGTGGACGAGTTTGCGCTCGTGAGAGTTCCTAAATAGTTGGACCCACAACTTTAATCAAACACAAACTGGAAGAAATGCAATGGATCATTCAAAGAAAGTTTGAAATGCATAACCACTATCAACATGTATCAGCGAGTTAGGAATATAGGGGATAAACAAATCAAAATTACAAAAGCATGACCATCATGAGCTTCAAGCATCAATTAGTGTCTCTAAGATATCCAAAAGTCATAAATTATTCTCAAAAGGATGGAAATGTTTCGAAATTTGACCCTTGCAACCTATAAGGCACAAGGACTCACCCAAACTAGGATTTAACAAGAAAAAAAAAATGATATCTAATCAAGGGATTAATGGGTCTAAACTATGGACTCATGAATACTAAATTGGGCTTTTTAAAATTGGGTTCGGAAAAAAAAAACCCTTGTAGACATATAATCATGTCTCCCCATTTAGCACCCAATGATAAACATATTGTCGTTCTAATTGGTACGATCCAAAAGAAAATCCCAAAATCGTTTTTAAGAATATAATTTACATTATTTATTTATTCCGAACCCAGTTATAAAAAGCCCAATTTATTATTCATGATAATTAATTGCATTTTCAAAGCCCATTTTCAAAAGTCCAATTAATTATTCCTGCTGATTAATTGTATTTTTAATAAATATTAATTATTCTTCATACTTATCTTAATAAATATTCTAAAAGATATTATAAAAATTATATTTTATTCCAAACTATAACTGTTTTCCGAATCCAAAACATATTATTTAATCAAATAAAAGATATCTTTAATTTCAGGTAACAAGCAAAATCTGATCAGATATGCGTTGCGCAACGCGCAATCGGATGCATCAAGCGCACACAACATTGAGACAGTCAACGAAAAACGGAAATGCAAAAAGCACTTTCGCTGATGTAGAAATCATGCGACAAGCGGATGAGGAAAGTGCGGTGTGCAAGCTTTGTGCGCTGAGCGCAGCGCTGTTTTTATCTCTTACTCGCGAATTTCGGAATTGTTTTTCTATAAAAAACCTCGTGTTCTACTCGGTTTTTCACGCTTTCCTACGCCCTCATACTACTAAGTACTCTCAAAACTCTTTCTACAACACTTCAAACACTACAAACACTTATTATTAAGTACTCCAATTTTATTTCATTCGATCTTCATTCAAGCTTCCGCTCCTCCCGTGGATCGTTATATATGACCTAGGCGACAAAGGTATATATCCGGAGGGTCATTTCAAATTTATTTCTTATTATACTAACAATCTACTTTTCATGATGTATATCGTCAAAGAATTCATGTCTTCTTTTTATGTATTTATATGTTATATTCATATGCATGGCAACATGTTTAATGCTTTCATCATTGCACATGTTTATATTTGTAATCAGAGACTTAAATAAATGTTCCGATATTAAGTTCTGATAATTTGGACAACCTTCTAGGTTCTCACTAATTTTAATTGTATAAACAATATATCACCAAAAATTAGTCTTTTATGTTTAATGAACCAATGTAGTTTAATTTTTAGATTGCATGAACATATTGCTTGGTTATTTATTTGCACAAAACTATACGTGAAACGTATTAAGTAGAGGCTAACAATGGGCGAATTTGATTCATGATCATATTCTTACCCGCACCCCCGAACTCAATCTTTAGTTTACTGACCAATTATGAAGTCATGACGGAGAAATCTACATCGGAAAAGTCCTCAAGTTGTCTCTATGGTATGCCACATATTCAATTAGGTTTATGAGTCTTCCTTTCAAGACTTGTTGCCGATTTCTTTTTCAAAACGTTTATGAGTCCGAGTCTTCCTTTTACAATGACGTAGTTTAACCACCAAAAATTATTCTTTTGTGTTTAATGAACCAACGTAGATTAATATTTAGATTGCATCAATATATTGCTTGGTTATTTATTTGCATAAAATTAGACATAAATTGTATTAAGCATAGGTAACAATGGGCGAATGTGATTCATGATCATATTCGTACCTCACCTCTGAACTCCATTTTTGGTTCATTAACCAATTATGAAGTCATGACAGTGAAAAAAAAATACATTGGATTAGTCCCTAAGTTGTCCCTATGGTTTCCCAAATACACAATTAGGTTTATGAGTCTTCGTTTCAAGACTTGTTGGCGATTTCTTTTTTCAAAGCATTTTTAAAACTAAAAACCCTAGGTAGTCAAATCTGCGCTCATCCTGCATAGATAATAAAATATGTCTCCAATTTGGCAACTTCGATGGGGAGGATTCAATCTTTAATTTTGGATGAGTGGGTGAAACTCAAAACATGTTATTTATACTTGTTTACTGCCTTTAAATAGTATTATAGTTTATTTTTTTAGAGCCACTATAAGTTTTATGTCCTCGCCAAATTAGCGCATGTTCTATGCGTGAGGCCACCCCGGGGGGTTTGCGCTTTGTCCCTCCAAAAAGCTTCCTGAGTGATAGTATTGGATCTTGGTCATAAGCAAACCTACCCAACCATGGCCTTTCTCTCTTCTTATCAACTTGATACTGGACACGTGGCCATCGTTTTAAGCAAGTATACAAAGCGTGGGATCAATTTCTTAGTCATGGACCCTTTTAAGCCTAAACCTAAGCCTGACCATAGTATTAACGGTTATTTCACCAAATACCCCTGACAAAAAAATTTATTCACCAAATACCCTCACTTTTTTCAAAATTCACCAGATATCCCTGATCTTTAAAAAAATTCACCAGATACCCCTAACCTTTAAAAAAACTACCCAAAATACCCTTAATGACTAACGGTGGTTAACTCCGTTAGTCGTTAACCCTAATAAACCTAATTAACCTTAAAAACCCTAAAAAATCCTAAGTCAACCCAATTGACCTAAGTCAACCCAACTCTCTCTCTCTCTCCCTAACCCACCCCCAATCCCACCAGCCCCCCTAATACCAGGGTAGATCTAGAAAAAGGATTATTACTGATGGAGATTTGAAGACCGTTTTAATGTTATGTGATTGATGTGTTAGAAGATTGATTATGTTTCTGTTTTGTGTATAAAGAAAAAATTATGACGGTCTGATTTTTGGTTTGCTGCATTACAGCGGGGAAATTACTGAAGCACAACAATGTGTCGTGGAAGGCTGAGAACAACCCTATTTTCAAGGATCTCAGGGGTGGTTTCTATGATGTTGGGGATGATATCAAGTTCAACTTTCCCAAGTCTTTTGCTATGACCATGTTGAGTTGGAGTGTGATTGAGTATAGCGCAAAGTATGAGGCTGCAGGAGAGCTCAATCATGTCGGAGGGGCTGCGTGGGGGGGGGAGGGGGGGGAGCTGCGGGGGAGGGGGAGGGGGTTGGTGGGGCTGGGGTTGTTGGGTGGTGGTGGGATGGGGGGTGGGGGGGCTGGGGTTGTTGGAGGGGGTGGTGGGTGGGGGGGTGGGGTGGGCTGGGGTTGTTGGGGGGGTGGGCTGGTGGGTTAGGGGGAGAGAGAGAGGGGTTAGGGTTAGTTAGGGTTAGTTAGGGTTAATTAGGTTGACTTAGGGCTAATTAGGTTGACTTAGGGCAAACTTGTAAATAAACGCTAACGGAGGACTAACGTCCGTCAACAAAAGGGTATTTGGTGAATTTTTTTAAAGGTCAAGGGTATCTGGTGAATTTTGAAAAAAGTGGGGGTATTTGGTGAATAATTTTTTTTTGTCAGGGGTATTTGGTGAAATAACCGTAGTATTAAACATAGATCTTGACTTTAGGTTAGAACTGCATACTATTTCATGCCTATTTGAAATATTAATTGCTTGTTTGCTATGTTCATCATGCTTTCCCCTTGTAGTCCCCTCAAATTAGGCTAAAATCATCGAAAAACGACTAGTAAACTGCCAAAACAAACAAAAGCTCTATGAAAGTTATGAGTCAAACACACGAAGTATGCATCTCATCCTATCCCATCTTATCCCTTCTATCCAACCTATCTTTTTCCAACATATCTATCCTATCATATTCCATCCATTTAAAAAAAGTAACTTTTTCAAAAATCAATCCCACCCTCTTTATTCTATCTTTTTCAAAAAAAAAAAAACTCTATCATCATCTTATCCTTTAAAAAAAATCATTTGCAAAATCAATCACCTAAAAATCTTTTGCGAAATAATCCATTATTAATCATCATCATCTTTTCCAATAAAATTTAAAGCAAAAACCTCCTTTTAGCAAAATCAAACTGAATTTCGAAAATTCTAAGCCCGATCCGATCCAATCAACCCAAGTATCACCAATACAATCCAATTAACCCAATCCTAGTCTATTTGCATTCATCTTAGGCCCATGTGCATTAGAGTCCATGCATTCGTCTTGAGCCACTTATATTTGAGTCCATACATCCATCTTAGGCCCATATAAGTCTAACTCATGTCAAAATCTAGGTCCATTTGCATCTCTATATGAACTGTAGTCTATGTTAAGCCCATGTAGGCCCAATCTAATCCCTATACATTCCAAAGACCAGCCAATATGCTACTCTCAGCCCATAAAGGCCCAATCCAAATTGTAAGTCTAGCTTGCATCTTCATCAAGCATTAGTTAATTCCAATTTCAAACCTATATAGGACGAAGTCCAGAGTCTAAAACCTCTCAACCCTTTGATTAGCTTGCTTACTTACCATGTAGGTTCAAAGTCTAGCCATCCCTATTGCCATAACGGTCCAATCTTCGAGTCTAGCCTGCCTATTCTACATGTAAGTTCAAAGGCTAGTCTCCCCTATTGTCTAGTTTGCTTATCTTTTATATAAGTTTAAAGTCTAGTCTTCCTTATTATCTAGCCTACTTATTCTAAATATAAGTTCAAATCTAGTCAACTTTAAGTCTAGCCTGCTTTTTCTTAATGTAAGTTTAAAGTCTAGTATATCTTATTTTTTAGCCTGCTTATTCTAAATATAAGTTTAAAGTCTAGTCACCCTTAATTAAGTCTAGCCTGCTTATTCTAAACGTAGGTTCAAAGTTTAGTCTTCCAAACTGTCTAGCCTACTTATTTTAAATATAAGTTCAAAGTCTAGTCACCCTTAAGTCTATCCTGCTTATTGTAACCGTAAGTTCAAAGTATAGTCACCTTTAAGTCTGGCCTGCTTATTCTAAATGTAAGTTCAAAGTCTAGTCTTCCTTATTGTCTAGCCTGTTTATAATATAAGTTTAAAGTCTAATCAACCTTAAGTCTAGCCTGCTTATTGTAAATATAAGTTCAAAATCTAGTCCTCCTTATCGTCTAGCCAACTTATTCTAAATATAAGTTTAAAGTCTAGTAACTCTTAAGTCTAGCTTACTTATTCTAAATGTAAGTTCAAAGTCGAGTCTTGGTTATTGTCTAGCCTGCTTATGCTAAATAGAAGTTCAAAGTCTAGTCACTCTTAAGGCTAGCCTGCTTATTTTTTAATGTAAGTTCAAAGTCTAGTCTTCTTTATTGTCTAGCCTGCTTATTCTAAATGTAAGTTCAAATTCCACTCTTCTCTATTGTCTAGTCTGCTTATTCTTCTAGTCTTCCCTATTGCCTAGTCTGCTTACTCTCCCTGTATGTTCAAAGTCTAGTATTCCTTAAGTCCACAAAGGCACAATTTTTGAGTCTAGTCTGCTTACTCTACATGTAAGTTCAAAGTCTAGCCTTTCCAAAGGCCCAATCATTCAGTCCAGTCTGCTTGCATAGTTTAGTCTATCTTTGCATATGCATATAGTTAGGCCTATATCCTTATGAGTTCATGTGTTGCTCTCTAATGAGGATCGTTTGAGTATATCTAGTCCCGCCTCTGGTGCTTCAGAGTGATATTTATCTCGCATCTAACCGCTTCCACAGTAGCTTCCCACCTTAACAGACTCTTATCTATATTTTCCATAGTTACATCGTAACCCTAAACTGCTGTAGTAGCTACATACACTTTTTATCAAACTCCAATAGACTCATTGAAGGTTAGCCCATGGCTCATAAGTTGGTCTTAATGATCGCGTAGGTTTGAATCCCTGGTAGCCTATAATGGTTCCTACCAGCACCAATAGCTTCATTCCATTCCTTAATACGACCTAGGACCTCATTAATATGGTCCATAGCATCATCCCGCCACTTACCGAATAGTAGAGTAAGGGATTAGTTCCCTCATGTAGGGCATGTTCTCACTTACTTTTTACTGGATCTACTCGAAGCTATCAATCCAAAATTTAATAGCATTTACATACACATTCATACACATAAATTTACATCCTATACACATAATCATACACATTTTCACAAATATATTAATTTTTTTTACATATATATAAAAATGGTTTTATTTTTCCTTTCTTCCTAAAATACTTGTATATATATACTCTTTATTTATTGTTTTGAAAACTTATAAGTATCTTTTAAAGTTCGAGATCAGCTATCTTTAGGAATAAAAATATGATTTTCATAATATCCTTGAATTGAGAAAATATTTATTAAATATCAACAATAATTAATTAGAATAATTAATAGTTATTGAAAATATAATTAATTATCAAGAATAACTAATTGCACTTTTGGCAAATGGACTTGAAAATACAATTAATTATCATAAATAATTAATTGGACTCTTAAAAGTGGGCTCAGAATTGTTTTAAACAAATAAATAGACTTTATGTTTCTTAAAACGCTTTTGGGTTTACCTAGCTCATTGAATTGCTCTTCCGTTGGACCGGACCAATTAGGACAACGGTATGTTTCATCTTTGGGTACTCCATAAGGAGACACGATTTTGTGTCTACAGAAACCCCCACTTCGACTGAGGTTTAGGAAACCGAAAATAAAAGCAATCTATATGGGGACGGGAATAATTCCAAACACTCTGCAATCTAGAACTGGTTTATATATCGCTAGTTTATGCAAAACAAAGGTAGTCTGCAAAACGATAACGACAAAAAAATCGATTACCTGAAGGAGAAGATGTTATCAGATAGGTGCAGACAACTCCGATAATAATGCACATAATAATGCAATAATGCAAACTTAAACTCTCTAAGGATGAATGAGACGCTATGTAAGGATCAGGGTTATGCAAATATGAGGTATAGATGTAACGTCATGCAAGGTTAAGGTCTTGCAAAGATATGAGGTCTGGATTGATAGAAGGGTATAGATTGATTTTCGAAAATAGTTTTCGTAAAAATCGAGGTTCCCAAGTGAGATTCATAACTCTTCAGGGGTTTAATTTGGAGGAACCAACACATATATAGGAAGCCCCCATTTTGAGAAAGCTTGTCTTGAATTAGGCACTCTGAAGCCTAGATTAGAAGGTACTTGTCTTTAATCGAGCATTTGGAGGAGTATTTGAAGTTTCTTCACTAGGGAGTTAATGTAGGCAAAGTCAGATACCTCCAATGACCATGGAATTGTTGAAAAGTCCTTTAGGGAGAAGGAGAGTTTGGATTGAAAATAAAAGGCTTAATTTATGACTCATATAAATATTGGTGGGAAAGGCTTTGATGTGGCGTGGTTCATACTCGAGTCTATGTTGGGATCTAGAAAGAGTATGCTTCTGAATTCTGGAAAGACAAATCATGAAACCTTGATTAACGTAGTGGTGGGCCGATGCTTAAAAGGTAGAATATTAAAATAATAGTGGGTCATATTAAAAAATAGAAGCGTTAAGAGTATTTAGGGACGGATGAAAAAGGAAAGTGTGGGACGGGGGGAGTATCTTTTAAAGTCCGAAATTAGCTATCTTTAGGTAAAATATGATTTTCATAATATCCTTGAATTTAGAAAATATTTATTGAAAACACAATTAATTATCAGGAATAATTAATTGCGCTTTTGGAAAATGGACTTGAAAATACAGTTAATTATCATGATAATTAATTGGGGTCTTAAAAGTGGGCTCGGAATTATTTTAAGCAAATAAATAGACTTTATATTTCTTAAAATGCTTTTGGGCTTAGCTCGTTGAATTATTCTTCCTTTGGACCGGACCATTTAGGGTACTCAATGGGGAGACACGATTTTGTGTCTACAGAAGCCCGTACTTTGATTGAGGTTCAGGAAACCAAAAGTCAAAGTAGTCTATATCGGGACGGAGAACAATTCTAAACACTCTGCTATAGTCTAGAATTATATATCGCCAATTTCTGCAAAATAAAATTAGTTTGCAGGATGATAAATACAAAAAATTTGATTACCTGCAAGAGAATATGTTAGCAGATATGTTCAAACAACTCAGATAATAATGCACATAATAATGCAATAACGCAAATATAGACTCTCTAAGGATCCATGAGACGTTATGGAAGGACCAGGGTTATGCAAAGCTGAGGTGTAGATAGAACGTCATGCAAGTTTAGGTTTTACAAAGTTATAGGAGTTCTGGATTGATACAAGGATATAGATTGATTTTCAAAACAGTTTCCGTAAAAATCGAGGTATGCAAGTTAGATTAGTAGATTACAAGTCTTCGAGAGTTTGATTTAGAGGAACCACCACATATATAGAAATACCCCACTTTGGGAAAGCTTGTCTTCAATTAGGCACTTTGAAGCCTAGATTAGAAGATACTTTTCTTGAATCGAGCATTTGTAGGAGCATTCGAAGTTTCTTCATTGGGGAGTTGATGCAGGCAAAGTAAGATATCGCCAGAGACCGAAGAATTATCGGAGAGTCCTTTAGGGACAAGAAGAGTTTGGATTGAAAATAAAAGGCTTAATTTATGACTCATATAAATATAGGTGGGAAAGGTTTTGACGTGGCTAGGTTCATACTCAAGTCTATGTCGACATCTAGAAAGAGTATGCTTCTGAATTTTAGATAGTCAAATCATGAGACCTTGATTAATATAGTGGTGGGGCAATGCTTAAAAGTTAGAAATATTAAAATAATAGTAGGTCGTGTTCAAAAATAGTATTGTAAAGAGTATTCTAGGACGGATGAAAAAGAAAAGTGTAAAGAGTATTATGTGGAGGAGGGAGTATTTTAGGAGTACTACCTCCGTCCCAGAATAGTCTGAATACTTTTCTTTTATGTTTGTCCCAAATTAGTTTGAACACTTCAATTCTTGGCATGGTCCCACCATTAATATACTATTTCTTTTACACATCTTTGGCCCACACTCTACCTTTTATCAATAAAAAGTTACCCAACTTTCTCTCTCCTCTAATAAAAAATACCCCACCAACTCCTATCACATCTACTTTTTAAATAAAATAACATTTGATAACCACACCACAACTTATCACCTTAAACTACGTGTCCCAACAAGTGTTCAGATCTTTCTGGGACGGAGAGAGTAGTAAATTTTGGATTTTAAAAACCTTGGCTCTGATACGAAGTGTATGAGCCCGCTTCAATATAACAGCTTAACTAAAACCTAATACTAGTAATTAAGGAATTAAGCCACTAATCAGAGGGTTATTAGGGAAGACTTTCGCACCAACCTGCTTAGGGAAAGATAGGAAATCTAATAGTATCTAAGCATAATATATACGAAAATAGGTTGAACTGAAATAGTTATTACAACATACATTGAGTACTTAAATTATAAATCGAAAATACATGATTAACTTTCCAAGATTACTGTATACACTAGATAATGTTAATAGTAGCGCACTAAACACATTGATCACAATTTCACATTTGCACATAGGAGCTAATCCCAACCTTCTCTATAGTCCTGCAAAACAGATGAATCTGCCCCCACCATGACAGGTTCATGGGACAAAACAAGTCAGCTTATGTTGGTACACAAGTTCAACGAGTTTCAAAATAATAAGGTGGCTAAAATTATCTAACCATCTCTTAACTGTACTCAAAACAAAATACTTATACTTTTCATAAACGCATTTATATTTGCTCAGAATTACGTTAATACTTGCTCATAATACGTTAATACTTGCTCTGAAATATGTTTGTACTTGCTCAGAATTACGTTGATACTTGCTCGAATACGTTTATACTTAATGAGAAATATGTTTATACTTGCTCATAAATACGTTGATACTTTCCTTTAAACTTTCATAGAAGTGCGTTGTAGATACCAGAGTCATATTCCAAAGATTTTACTCAAGATATTATATATCATTCTTAATACATAACATAAATACCATTCATAATACTTACCACAAAACATAACATAACTCAGGGAAGGAACACGAATGAAGGGTTAGGCCATGTCTCCAGACTTTTGAGGGACATCTCCTCACCTTTCTTGTACTCTGCTTCTAAGACTTTAAGGTCATGACCCTACACAAATGAACAATACTCGCGTCATAATACATAATGAGAAATATTGGCTCCACAAATGTTGTTCATTACTGCTTTCGCAACTACTTCCCTCATAAAACAAAACTTATACTTATATGTAAGGAAAAATTGTCAAGAATAAGCCAACCTTTGACCGAACTTCTTAAAATAAGTTACCCTTTTGATTATTTTATAATAAGTTTAACTTTCATACCCCTCAATTTTGAGCAAGTCAAATGACTGGTGACCAGTTCTACAAGTAAGGGACTGATTTAATGTTTCATTTTTTTTTTTGTACTTTTGTTCGTATTTTTACTTGTTTTTGTATTGTTTTATGTAGATTTGTTTTTGTATTTTAGTATTTCAACAATTTTTACATTTTTTTATCCTACACCTCCTCTCACTCAACCACCACTGCACCACCTCCTCCAATCCACTCAATCACCACTACACCACCTCCTCCACTCCTCTCTCACTAGTCACCCTTGCTTCAATTTATTTTCCTAAAAAAAAAACTTTGCAGGGGAATTGAAGAAATTGTTGGCAGGACCAAAAGGGTTGTGTTATTGCTGATTTTTACAGGTCAACGTTGACGTTAAAGGTTTCTGACGCTGACGTTGGTAAGGAAGTCATGTCGCGTGGACCCAGTCAAGGAGTAACCGACTACCTAAGAATAGGGAAGACGGAGTCAAGCAATATTCCTGTAACACCCCGTAATTTTCACCCTTATTTTTGGTGTTTGTTTACATTAAAATGATATTTTTCGTAAAAATAATTTTTTTTTTATTATTTAGATTATTTTTGGAACGTGTTGTGAAAATGTGTATATATATTTATATGTTGTGATATATTTATATATATATTTATTTTAAGTTGTTAGTTATTTATTTTAAAGGTTATATTAATTTCGTTATTTGTTTAGGCGTTTAGGATGCTGTTTTGTCGCGTAGCGTTTTTGTAACGTTGTTGGACCGACTTGGGTGATGAAATGTTGCATCGCATGTGGCTTGTTAATGTGTTTATTATATTTATATTTATAATATAATTTATTAGATTTATTTAGTATTTTCAAAGTTTAGGCGCGCTTTAGGAATTTATTGATTTATCGCGTGGCGGACTTTTAATGCATGGACCTTTGATGACTTGGGCCGAAATCTTCTTGGTGCACTTGGGCTTGGACAATCGGCTATGGGGAGGGAGAAGGAAGAAGTTTCTCCTCTTTTATTTCATTTGTTTTAATTGGTGACTCTTGGTAGATTGTAACCCCCCCCCCCCACAATCATTTCTCCTAAACCCTTCATTTTTCCTTGCCATAAAATTCTGAATTTTATTAAAAGAAGTTCAGCATCATTTGCATTTAACCCTCACCATTTTCAAGAAAAGAAAGAGAGAAAAGGAAGAGGAAAAGAATAGAAAGGTTCAACCCGGTTTTTCCTGTCACACCTTCACGAAAATAACTGTAGCCGGAGATCTAACCGTTAGATCGTCTTAAAATTTGGACAGAACGTTTATAACATCTTGTTCTACACTCTGACCAGAGCGATTTAGAATCTGAGCTTTTGATCACCGGGAATCATGGTCGGAACAGAGCAGTGTGACATGAGATTTATCAACGTTCAAGAAGAAAATGCCTAGTGACTGGTTGCTTCAATTCTCGTTCGTTGTGCCTTGGGGTTAGACGAGGAATTGGGTTGTATGCGTAGCTCTTAACTTTCTCTTTAGACTCAGCTCTCCTCCCGACGTTCCAGGTAACTAGTAGTTATTTTAGAACCATAGTGATTAGAGTATTATTCGGTATTAGATTATTACGCTAGGAATTATTTAAAATACTTTTTGAATGAAATTATTGACGAAATTTGACATGAATATACTTGATGCATGCTGTGTGATTACTGTAAAGAGAAAAATAATTTGCGTATGATTTTTGGTATTTATTTGATTTAATTGGTGTTTTGTGCGTTTTTGGCTAAATTGCATAATAATTATTAATCGGATGTTAAAATTGCTGAAATTATTTTTCTTAGATCATGTTATATGCTTAGTATGTATTCCATGCCTTAGAATAATTTTTTCCTACTGTTTACTGTTTTATTTAAATTGATATATCAGTTTTTGTAATTTCATTTCTGTCGGTATATAAATCATGAAAATTGTTTCTAGAGGCCGAAAAATTTATTACTTTGAATATTATGTATTTCCGTGAGTTTTTACATGTTATGTAAATTTTTGGTAATTTTTGGGCGTCTGTATATATTTTTAATTATTATATTGGCTTTGTTAGGTAATCTGTATATTAACTGTTAAAAATACTTTTGGAGTCTAAAAATTATAAATAAAAATTGTACCATGTCAGTAGAGTCATTAGGGTCGTATGATAATTTTTGTGTGATTTTAATGCTCGAACTTATTAGTTTAATAAATATTATGGTGTTTTTGTTGTGAAATTGAGGATACACTTTTAAATTATTTGAGGGCTTGTAAATCAGAAATAATTCATAATTTATTATATTCTGGGTTGCTGATTTTCAGTAGTATGCAGTACTTATCATTGGGTAACCATATGTTTATGTTTGATTTATGAAAGAAAATGATTAATTGTTACTACTCTTTTAATGAATATGATTTAGAGTTAATTGGTGGTGTATTTTTGATTGAATTGTGGTTGCTGTAAAAAATATTTCACTATCATTGTTGATGCTTAGTGATGTTTAAAGTATTGTGGTTGGAGATATTTGTTGTAAATTTGTAAGTTACTACTTTGAAGATTTTTGAAAAGTTACTTTTGATGAATTATGGGTATAAGGCCGGGTGGCATCCCTTTTGACGAATATTTTTTGAGATGAATGATACTTTGATGATATTTATGATTTTATTTTGAGATACTAATATCCGGTGGGATAGATGTAGTCCCCGGTGAAGAACATGCCAACCATCTGGTTTGCGAACTAGGGGTACACCTGGGTTAATTGTTGTCGTCCGAGAGGTCAGGGAGTTCTGCGTGTTCTACCCTGCATCGGGAGTTTGGCCATTCTTAGACACAGGCAGTGGGGAACGTAAGCCCATAGACTGACATGGAGATTGCGATCTGACAAACCTTAGGAAGTGAATTGCGATTCACTAGCGTTTGGTTTCTGTCTCAGACACTTGTTTTACCTATACTTTTATTTTTCTAAAAGTACTCTTGAGATGATTTATTTATTTTTATCCAACTCACTTGCTATTTATTATTCATTTGCGTTATTTGTGAGTTATATGGAAGTGGATGCATATTGTAGTTAACTTGACTTAATTATTTCCTTTCTTATTAATCTATGTCTGAATCGTACTTTGATTGCTTTTGTTCTGGGAGAACTGCTAGTTACTCCCCACTGATTGTGGATATTTGTTGTATATTTTGCAGGTTTTGTTGATGGGGATTTTCTTTGATTTTGGGCTCGGGTTGAGATGCGAGAAATAATCTATTAGGGGTTTTAGTTCTAGACTTCTCTTTAGTTTGAGATAGTTTTCTCATTTCGATTAGTAATTAATTTACTTATAGTATTTACTTATGTTTGTTTTTATCACTTAGTTATTTAAACACTATTCTTGTAGTAGTGGCATTCCCAGAAGACGATGTTTCCGCCATCGTCCTATTAAATATATTATTATTTCTTTTTTTTTCCGCCTTTGAAATTCTGGGGTGTTACAATTCCAATCAGGCTAATGGGTCTCGGGAACGTTGGAGTATTTCACCGGAATCTCAGTGTAAGGTGGCAAGATTTCAGTTAACTGCTTCCTACATTCGGGGAGGCACGTTGAATTGGGAAAGGAGATATAAAAGGAGGAAGAGCTCTTAGACGGGGGACACACAGTTTACTCATACTCACGAAGTGTTTAAAATATTGCTTTACTCTTTCCTCTTGATATAGTGATTACATTGTCTTCAGAACAAAATTTATTAGTTTGTATTGATCATTGATCACTCAGATTGACGATTGCATATAGTGGATTGGTGGACTCACATCCACCCGCGGTTTTTTACCCATCTTCATTGGGGTTTTTCCGCGTCAACACTCTTTGGTGTTTCTCTGTTTCTTTCTTGTTTTTCTCCGATTTACTTAGTGTGCATTGCATCAATCTGGTTGTCGGGATCTATAACAACTCTTGTCGTTTGACCAAAAATCGGCAAAAACAATTTGGCGCCCACCGTGGGGCCACAGCCAGATCAATCACTTTCTTTCTCATTCTCTCAAAATGGCCGCACCAATCAGCGCCGACGAAATGTAGAAGCTCTATGATCAAATGAAGGCGGAAATGGCCGAAATGAAAAAGGCCAATGAGCAATTATCCTCCAATTTCTCATCGTCGCAAGCAAAAATTCAAAAATTGCAAGAAGAGTTAGCCTCAACGAAAGCATCCAAGACCCGACGTCGCTTCAGTGGAGATGACGTTCCTATCATGCAACCTCTCACTGATTCCGAGAGCGCCGAGTCAGAGGACGATGAAGGTTTCCTTGACGGGTCCCCTTTCAACGACCAAGATGGAGATCCACTAGAGAAGACTCCCCTGAATGGAGACGAAGATCCCATGGCGAAACGAATGATCCTGATCGAGAAGCAGAACCGACGACTGATGAAGCTCATGTCTCAACTCCCTGGAGCGCCCACGCCCAGCATCATCGAACATCGAGACGGATATGCAGCCTCTCCGTTCGTTGAGAAAATCTCTAAGGCGTCGCTGCCAAAGAAGCTGAATCTGCCTACTCTGACTGCCACTTATGATGGATCAACTGACCCTACCGAGCACGTCGCTCAGTACAAGCAGAGGATGTGGCAAGCGTCCATTCCGTGGCATCTCGTCGAAGCGTGCATGTGCAAGTCCTTCGGAGCAACCTTGACTGGACCAGCTTTAAAATGGCTTGGATCTCTTAAGCCTGGCAGCATAGCCAATTTCTCTACTCTAGTCAATAAATTTTATGATAAATTTGAAGGCAGTTGTAGCCTAGATAAACAGACGAGTGACCTCTATGGCATTGTCCAGAGGCCAGACGAATCTGTTCGCGATTACTACAACCGCTTTAACAAAGAAATGATTAGCATTAAAGATCTTGACACTAAGACTGCTATTGAATGTTTCAGGAAGGGTCTCATCTTCCGGTCCAAGCTATACAATCGTCTAACGAAATACCCTTGCTCTATGTTCGAAGAAGTAAAGTCAAGAGCGCTGGCCCAAATGCGACTAGAGGAAGATGATGCCATCCTCAACACTATCTCTACACGCCATGCGCCGGAAAGCGCCAGCGATCGCAATGCCTTTATCCCTAAAAAGACCAACTGGCGGAATCACCCATATAGTCGTCCCAACCAGGTACACATTGTTAACGATATAATTGACAATACAGGTATTGAGAGCAAAGCAGAACAACCGTCATATCCCGACATAGGTACCTATGGATTCTCCGTCGACGTCGGAGGAGTCGTCAATGCGCTGACAAAGATCGGAGCCCCCATCCGTTGGCCTAGAAAGAGCGATCGCCCTGACGCTCAAAAAGGATCAAACCAAGTGGTGCTAGTTCCATCACGACCACGGTCATAAGACGGAAGATTGCATTGCACTCCGAAGAGAAGTCGCGTTCATGTTGAACAAAGGGCACCTCCAAGATCTCCTCAGTGATAAGGGGAAGGCGTCCTTCAACAAAAACCCTTCCAAATCAAATCCACCGGCCTCCCATACTCACGTCAAGGTAATCAACGTAATCTCTGGTGGTTCGGATGTTTGTGGACTAACATATTCAGCAGCCAAAAGGCTAGCTAGAGAGGGATCCCCCTCGTCTATTGTTCCTAAACCTTACAGGTCAGACGAAGAACGTGCACTGGAGGCGATGTCAATTACCTTCGACGACGATGACGTGTGCGACGAAGATCATCATGACAGATTAGTCATATCTTTGACTATTAGCAATTGCCTACTGCGACGAGTGCTAATTGACGGCGGCAGTTCCGCTAACATCATCTTCAAAAATGCTCTCAAAGGTATGGGTCTTTGTGATAAGGACATAACTAAAAAATCTACTGTCTTAGTTGGTTTCAGCGGAGAAGCACAGCAAACTATCGGCGAAATCGTTCTGCCAACCCTCGCCAAGGGAGTCAACTTACCGACCAAATTCAACGTCGTAGATTGTCCTTCCGCCTACAATGTCATCCTGGGAACGCCTTGGATCCACAAGATGAAAGCGGTACCTTCAACGTACCATCAGACGCTCAAGTTCCCCACCAAATGGGGCGTTCAGGAGATCAAAGGCGAGCAAAAAGCCGCTCGAGAATGTTACAGCTCGTCGCTAAAGCCTGCTAAAAAGGCCATCTAGCAATTAAAAGCCGGATCAGCGCCCGATGCGCCTAACGAAGATAACGTTGATGAAGTGGCGCTAGATCCATCCTACCCTGATCGCGTTGTCCGCATTGGGGCGACCTTGTCACCAGAACTTCGTACTCAGGTAATCGATTCCCTAAAGACTAACCAGGATTGTTTTGCTTGGTCACATGAAGACATGACAGGTATTAGCCAAGACGTCATTACCAATAAGTTGAACGTCGATCCAGAACACAAACCGGTCAAGCAAAAACGACGCAAGTTCGCCCCTGAGCGCAACCAAATTATAAACGATGAAGTACAAAGACTAATCGACACAGGTAAGGTGCGTGAAGTTAAATATCCTGACTGGTTGGCTAATGTCGTTGTCGTCAGCAAGAAGAATGGCAAGTGGAGAGTATGCATTGACTTTACCGACCTCAATAAGGCCTGTCCCAAAGATCCATTCCCACTCCCCCATATTGACGCTATGGTTGACGCAACGGCAGGACACGAACTCTTGACGTTCATGGATGCGTACTCTGGTTATAACCAAATCCTCATGCACCCTGACGATCAAGAAAAGACAGCGTTTGTTACCGACAAAGGTATTTACTGTTATAAGGTTATGCCTTTCGGATTGAAAAATGCAGGTGCGACGTATCAACGCCTAGTCAACCACATGTTCAAAGAACAACTAGGTGACACCATGGAAGTCTATATCGACGATATGCTGGTAAAATCTAAGCAAGCGAGCGCTCATGTTCAACACCTCTCCGAGGCATTCGGCGTCCTACGACAATACTGTATGAAACTAAACCCTACTAAGTGCACGTTCGGAGTTGCCGCAGGTAAATTCTTGGGATACGTCGTGACGCAACGAGGTATCGAGGCCAGTCTAGATCAGATCAAGGCATTGATCAACATCCAATCACCCCGAAACGTCAAAGAGGTACAAAAATTAACAGGACGCGTCGCTGCTCTTAACCGTTTCATCTCCAGGTCATCCGAAAAGTGTCATCTATTCTACGACGTGCTACGAAAAAACAAAGGATTTGATTGGCCCCCGAGGCACGAGGACGCCCTGCAAGCTCTGAAACGTTACCTAGCTACTCCCCCACTACTGTCCAAGCCCAGCGAAGGGGAGACCCTCCTGTTGTACTTAGCGGTTAGCAACATCTCAGTTAGCGCCGTTTTGACACGCGAGGCGGAAAGGCAGCAACTCCCCATCTACTACATCAGTAAGTCTTTGCTAGACGCAGAAACCAGGTATTCCTTTCTCGAAAAACTTGTACTCGCCTTACTCACTGCCGTGAAAAAACTCCGACATTACTTCGAAACTCATACTGTCGTTGTCATGACTAACTATCCTATCAAAAGTGTTTTGCGTAGACCTGAGTTGACAGGTCGCATGGGAAAGTGGGCAATTGCGCTTAGCGGTTACGACATCAAATACTTGCCACGAACCGCGATCAAGTCGCAAGCTCTGGCTGACTTTGTGGCCGACTTTAGTCCAGAATTGGAAAAGATCGCCGCCGATGAAGTTGCTCGGATCAACCATGTCGACCATGACGCATGGATTTTATTTGTTGACGGGTCTTCTAATTTTCGTGGTGCAGGCCTTGGTATTGTCCTAAAGTCACCACAAGGGGACAAGATAGTGCGAGCTATATGCTGTGAATTCAAAGCGACCAATAATGAAGCTGAGTACGAGGCGTTAATAGCAGGAATGACTCTCGCAAGCAACTTGGGAGCACAAGCATTAAAGATCTACAACGATTCTTTGCTAGTAGTCAGTCAAGTCAAAGGCGAATTTGCTGCCAAGGATTCCAAAATGGCGCTCTATTTAGAAGTCGCATAAGGTAAAAGTAAAATGTTAACCCTTTTGACATCGTGCAGATACCAAGAGATCAGAATACACAAGCAGATGCGTTGGCCAACCTGGGATCGTCGCTGAGAGACGTATCATTCACCTCCGTCCCTATCGTCCATGTCACAACACCCACGATAAGCAAATGCAAAGACGTCGCCAATGTCGTCACGAAGTTGAAAAAGATAATGAAATAGGCGATGATGACGTCCCGCCAAAAGACGACGGCGAACCGAGATGCAATAACGCCGACGCAACTGACGATGAAAATCTCGCACACGACGAAGTACATGTTAGTTGGACGAAACCTCTTTATGATTATTTAACCAACGATATACTCCCAGAGGACAAAGCAGAAGCACGACAGATCCGCTTCAAGGCGTCTAGATATATCGTCATCCAAGGAGTACTGTTCAAAAAGTCCGTCGCTGGACCGTATCTGCGATGCCTAGAAAAGAACCAGTGGGGGCAAGTTTTGCAAGATCTGCACGAAGGAGCATGCGGAAACCATTCCGGAGGATGCAGCCTATCCAATAGAGCGTTAAGGATGGGCTACTATTGGCCAACTATGAAGCAGGATACGATCAGGTATGTTACCAGATGCCATAGTTGTCAGCGACACGCAGGTATGACACACAAACCCTGTGAAATTCTACATCCAACTTTAACTCCATGGCCTTTTATGAAATGGGGAATGGACATAGTTGGTAAGCTACCTCCAGCCCCAGGACAGAAGGTCTTTATGTTAGCACTAACTGATTACTTTTCAAAATGGATAGAAGCAGATTCCTTCCAACAGGTACGCGACAAAGAGGTAATTTCGTTTGTACATACTAACATTATATGCAGGTTTGGTGTTCCGTCAGAAATCAGGTGCGACAATGGGTCGCAATTTATTAGCGATAAAACTAGGCACTTCTGCGACGAGTGGAACATCACGTTACTAACGTCAACGCCCAGATATCCTCAAGCCAACGGACAAGCTGAGTCTAGCAATAAGACCGTCATAGACACATTGAAGAAGGCGTCTTACCGCTAAGAAAGGCAAATGGGTAGAAGCTTTGCCAGCTATATTGTGGGCAAATCGTACGACACCACGCGTTGCGACTGGGCAAACCCCTTTTTCACTGGTTTATGGTTGTGAAGTAGTCTTACCAGCTGAGGTAAGTATTCCAACTGCCAGGTACGACTTAATGACGGAGCAACAAAACCATGACGAATTGATCAGCGACCTAGATACCATAGAAGAACTGCGCGATGCAGCGCTGGTGCGCATGGCAGCTCAACAACAAATTGTTGCAAGGAGCTTCAACAAGGCCGTACAAGCCAAGTCGTTCGTCGAAGGGGATTGGGTGTTAAGGAAGGTGTTCCAAAACACACAAGATCCTAATGCAGGTAAGCTAGGCCCAAAATGGGAAGGTCCCTATCAAATCAGCAAGGTCGTTGGCAATGGCGCTTACCGATTAGTCCGACGCGACGACACTATGGTCCCGCGTAGCTGGAATGCTATCAATCTCAAAAGATATTTCTTCTAGACATACGCTAAGTGACACTTCATTTCACGTCTTTTGTTTTATATGTCGTTTCTTTTCTTTTTCTCTTGATTAAATAAGTGATGAATATGTCATAATAAAGTCATTGAAACGTCAACGACGAAGCATTACCGGTTGTTGTGTTTTTCAGGATTTGCTTTCAATAAGATTGCGACGTTTCTACGACGCAACCGACAGCTATCGTTTGAATAATGAGTAAGATTATAACATCACAAGAAAACAATAAGCGCCTTGCGCCATCGCAAACGTATAACGGCCGCTCAGCAGCGTTGTAAACATTTGGCATATTCATAATAAGTAAGTAAACTTGTTTGATATGTATTAACTCTTTTATTTTTTTATTTCTTTAACAAAATCTAACCTACGAGTTAAAAGAAAGGCTTTCAAAGCGCCCGGCCATCAAACTTAGACGCCAGAAAAACGGCAGAAAGATACCAAGCAAACGAAGTTCCTACAAACGCTTAAACAAACACAAATGTCATGACCATTCCCATGAATGGTCCAAAAAGTACATCAGTAGCAATCGTCCCTACGAACGACTCAAAATAAACAACAAAATCTCCATAGAAATTACGAGACTCTCAACTGTCTCCAAAAATGAAAAGGTAAAATCAGAAGTGGTTACACGACAGGGTCGCTAGCAACGCTGTCACCAACGGGCTTCCCCAGGAGTTGGACTTCGGGAATGACTTCCTTCTCTACGTTGCCATCCAAAGGTAAGTCTGATTTCAGTAACGCAGCGCTGGTAGCAAAGATGTCACCCTCATGAATAACAACGTTCGCGGCATACTCTGCCGTTGCCAAGGTCGCGTCACATGGATCAGCTAAGTCTTTCATGGAGCCTACCCATTTGAGGTATAAGTCGATGTCTTTTTGAGGCTCACACGAGTCAGTACGCTTCATCATGTATTGGTACATGAGTTTGGCCTTAACTGTAGTAGTCACCTCAGCCTCTATCGTGTCCATCGCATAAAGTAGTGCGAAGTCATGTTTATACCTGGAAAATCATCTCCAATCCGTCTGACATAAGACCTGGCATAGGGCGGTCTTTTAGGCGATCCTCAGCTGCAGGAAAGAGAAGTTTCTCCACTTCAGGCCAGAGCGACTTATTCGACGACATAAAATCATTAGGAAAAGACACAGAATACGAGGGTCCTCCCTTGTCAAGAGGAACAGAAAATTCAGGCTTATGAACTTTTGGAGGTACTGCAGCATCTTCGTCGTCAACGTTAACGACGTCGTGGAGAGGATGTTTGCCCGAAGACGTAGTAGACGAGGTAGCAGAGCGATCCGTATCCCTCTTTCTCTTCTTCAGAAGGTCTGCCAGAGCGTTACTATCCAGAGAACCCCTATGACGAGATCGCGATGATTCTGTCGTACAAGATTAAGACGCGTTAGTGAGTGTTTATGAAAGCATCATATAATGACATAGGCGCATCAGGTACTTACCAGAAGCCATTGATGAGCAGCTGTCTTGGTCGACGCTTGATATCTTTTTGAACGACCGATTCTCAACGCTGTGTTCCAAGAACTTAGCACACTGTTGCTCCGACTCTTCTTTATGACTGAACAATCTTGGATCCAGACCTGCAAAAAAAATGACGTAAGGACGGTGTTAACGACGTGGTATTAAGAAAGGTGTAAGTAAAATTCACGAACCTTCCATGTTCCAGCCTTCGACCAAGAATTTCCCTAATTCTCCAAGAGATGATTTTTTCACAAAGACATAGCGACTTTTCCATCCTCTGTCATTTGATGGAACCCGTTCAACCAGCGCGTTTCTTCTCGCTCTGACATGCAAAGCTATCCTATTGTTTCCTTTAACCCTAACTTCGTAACAATACAGCAAATCTTGAAGAGGGAAGGGTATGTCCCAGTTGGATGTAACCCGATCAATAACGCTAAAGACTCTCCAAACTTGGGGCATAATATGTCCAGGGCTAATTTGGAACGCCTGCAGAAGTTCCCTAGCAATGGTCGGAAAAGGTAACCTAAGACCTATCTTAAAAGGGTATTCATAAAAAACTACCCAACCACAAGGGCAGTCCGCAGGACGCTCGTGAGGCTCAGCATTTCTTAAAATTGTGTCAGTTGGCAGATCGCCTATGTCTAGTAATTTCATTAAATCATCCTCCGACATGGTTGATTGTTCACCGTCAATTTCTTTTTTCTCTTCGATTTTTTCTTTCGATTTATTTTTCTCATGATTTTTGGTGAAATTCCTAATGCTTCGTCTACTTGGAGCCATGGATTTGAAAGAAAACAAGAACGCTTTGAGATTAAAGTGGCGAAATTTACCTGTATAAAGGAGCAGTTCGAGCGAGGATCTTCAGAAAGCTCCAGAACAGTGAGATGGAAGTTCAAGGGTTATTTTTAGAGAGAGAATGTTGCGTGTAACTTTGGTTTAATTGGCACGGCTTTTTATACCCCTGTTTTTACTATGACCAACGGATATGTTTTGGCTTAATTGCAAGTCTTTATTTCTTATCTTTTAGCTGGTGACTCTTGGTTATCTTTTGAAGAAAAGTTATCTTTTGTATTCTTAGCAGGATGAGATAGCTGTTTTCCAATTGTCTTATGATTCTAATGTTGTCATCACTGCGACAATTGGGGGCAAATTGTTATTGCTGATTTTTACAGGTCAACGTTAACGTTAAAGGTTTCTGACGCTGATGTTGGTAAGGAAGTCATGTCACGTGGACCCAGTCAAGGAGTAACCGACTACCTAAGAATAGGGAAGACGGAGTCAAGGAATATTCCAATCAGGCTAATGGGTCTCGGGAATGTTGGAGTATTTCACCGGGATCTCAGTGTAAGGTGGCAAGATTTCAGTTAACTGCTTCCTACATTCGGGGAGGCACGTTGAATTGGGAAAGGAGATATAAAAGGAGGAAGAGCTCTTAGACGGGGAACATACAGTTTACTCATACCCACGAAGTGTTTAAAATATTGCTTTACTCTTTCCTCTTGATATAGTGATTACATTGTCTTCAGAACAAAATTTATTAGTTTGTATTGATCGTTGATCACTCAGATTGACGATTGCATATAGTGGATTGGTGGACTCACATCCACCCGTGGTTTTTTACCCATCTTCATTGGGGTTTTTCCGCGTCAACACTCTTTGGTGTTTCTCTGTTTCTTTCTTGTTTTTCTCCGATTTACTTAGTGTGCATTGCATCAATCTGGTTGTCGGGACCCATAAAAACTCTTGTCGTTTGACCAAAAATCGGCATAAACAGGTTGAATCATCAAGATATGAAAGTGTATTACAAGGATAAGGAGAGATATTCGAAGGAGTTTTTAGATATGGTTTGGGTGAAAGATACCTTGAAATGCGGAAGAATGCCAAGATGAAGAAAGCTGCTAAGTCTATCTCAGAGATTAGCTTAGAAGTTGATAAACTTGCTAGTAAGGTATAAATTCAAATTCCTTGCTGAAATTTCCACATAATTGATAACTTCGTGCTTGCATTTCATTAGCTTGTGTTTGGAAGTATGATATGTCCCATGAATTTCCTGAATTTCGGGATCAATTATTTCTGGATTGATTTGGAAGTGTTATGGAATGTTTGTGTGACCTCTAAATCGAGTAAAATCATGTTTTGATTTTATGCTGTAATTGGCAGGTGGCAGCTCTTGAATCAATGATTTCAAAAGGGGGAAGAGCAGCAAAGAAGACGGTTATTAATCTTATTGAGTAATTAATGAGTAAGCTTATCAAATTAGACGATATTGTAGCGACGGAGATGTGAAAGTGCAAAGAAAGATGCAAGTAAACCTCTAATTATTGATCTGCCACTTATAGATTAATATCACATGGAGATTATTTCACATTTTGGAGAGAGAAATTTTTTGATGTGGTGAGATGAGCTCAAAAGTATGTAGAAACGTTGGATATGCTAATGATAAAAACTTGAGTCTGGTAACCAATGTAGTTCATATGCCAAATGAAAATCAGCATAAACATTCAAATGGGCATAATACTAAGAAGTCAGTCGACAACAATGGTCATAATCAAGGGAGGGTATCAAATTTGGAATTCCACCCCTTCCCCAATAGTAACAATTTGACAAACGCACCAAGATGCCAGAGACGCCGCCAACGGAGAAAGCGGTGGATCTGAAGTTCTGAACGCCTTAGAGAGAGAAGGCAAGGAAAGGATAGAGAAAAGAAAATAAGAGAGAGAAAAGCAGCTGGTGGTGGGGAGGGAGGAGGGAGGAGGGAGGAAAAAGTTTTGTAAAAAAGAAAAAAAATAAGAAATTATAATAACCATAAAAAAAACTAGTAAATAAGAAATTTTAATAATAAATAAAAGAGTTACATGTGGCACATCTAACTGGTTAAATAAGTTAACAACAAGTAATGACTTGTTAAAAACATATTGGTATTAAAGCTAGACTTATTCAGAGATAATCAAAAGAATGACTTATTTTTAGCAGATGACTTAAAGGTTGACTTATTTATGACAATTTTTCCTATATGTAAATACTTATACTTAATTACAATACTTAAATTGAAATTATTATGCTCAAATACTTTTACTTAAATTATTACAGTCTAATACTTATACTTAAATCATTATACTCCAATACTTATACTTAAATCATTCCTTTAAATACTTAAACATCGCTCCAATATCGACCATACTTCTGAAACAGGAATTGTCATGACAAGTTCCCCTTATTACTGAATGAAATGGTTTATTACAAAAGCCTTGATGAAGATATACCAAAGGTTTCCGAAGAAATTCATAATCAATTTAGGTCATTTATAGGTGTAGGCATGTTTTTATTGCCTACGTGGGATGAGCGTGTATTTGACTACTTCATTTTAAAGGACCCGGTTTTGAAATGAAGAAGTCGTCCATAAGACTTTAAAGGAAGACTTGTAAAACTAAATGGATCTTGAAAACCACAGGGACAACTTTGGAATATATCTACTATTTTTTGTGACATGTTATTTAAGCAATCAAATTACTGGGAACCTAATCCAATTTTCCAAATTATATGAATTTAGGATTAGAACATTAATTTAGGTATTTGTTAAGCAAAAATAAACATGTGCGGTGATGAAAGCATTACAGCATACAAGCATGCATATGAAGATAATATAATATAAAAGAAATATAAAAAAGAGGAGATTAGAGAAGAATATACAAGAAAAGCATGATCTCTTTGAGGATTTACATCGTGATAAATAAATTGTTAGTAAAATAAGGAATTATTAGAATTGAGCCTCAGGAAGTATACCTTTGTCGCCTGGGTCTTGAATAAAGATCTGCAAGGGGAGCAATCTTGAAGGTTGAACTATGAAATTTGAATGTGTTAATGGAGTGAGTTTGAATATATGTTTGAATATGTTATGTGTTTGAAGTATTTCAGAGAGGTACTTCGTAGTATGAAAGTGTGTAGAAAGTTTGTCCAACGTTCTTCGAAACCAAGGCTATTATAGCAAAAATAAGTTCGAAAATCACGCAGGGAGGAGCGAAGTAGTGGTGCCCTTGTCGCACCACCGCTGTGTGTCTGGCGCAACCAAGCTGTGTGCCACTGACAGGTTAAAGTCGTATCACCTAATCAAAAATAACCTAAGGTCCACTAGCTAGTAGTCAGGGAAGTCAAGATCGAATCTACAGGGAGATAGTTATACTATTGTATTTGAATTCTAATATTACACTAACTAAATCAGATGAAAATGGTTGTGTTACTAAACTAAGCAAATAACAGAATTAAATACGAGGGAATGAATCAATTAATAAAGAACTAGGATTATGGATCACTATGCATACAATTCGGGAAATCAGGGACGAATGACAACTACCTAATAAGTCAATTTATCTAAGGCACATGTAATTTCTCTCGAACATTACCTCCCTCAAAGATCACCTAGCCACTGTCGCATGGTCAAGGATCACTCTGCCTAATGATTGAAAGCCTATACGGTATCTCTCCTCTCAAAACAGATTCAGTATTGCGATAGTAGAAATACAAATCAGGCCTAATTTATAAATCTAGCATGAACGATTCAATCACAGGAAACAATTGAAATATGAAATGATTAGACTAATCCATCAATCCCTCATTGCATACATAGATCCCCACAATCCTAGAAATAAAACTACTCACTCATGTTTATGAAAAAAATAACAAAATCAATATAATAATTCATACTAGGAATAATCGCAATTAACTAAGAAATGAATCTAATCAATAATAGCAAAAGCAATAAAGAAGATTACCAAACTGAAGAACTATATTGAACTTGCGAATAATCCAAAGGTTCGATCTTGAATCAAAAGCGAAAAGTAATAAACTAGGGTTTTTGAATTACTCTATAGAGAAAACTATGAAAAATAATGGCTAAAACCAATAGATGAATAAAAGCTATGTTAGTAATGTTCTAATTTTTGTATTTATACTAAACCTAAAACATAAAGGAAAAGTCCTATGAAAATAATCCGAAAATCATTAAAATACGCGTGCCGGGTCAACCGCCAGATCGGGCCAAGCACGCCCGATAGAATCGGGCTCGACAACCTTGTCACAGCGCAAAATGACCAGCGCCAATCGGGCCGCACCCGCCCCAATGCAATCGGGCCGCCTAGTTTCTTCAGTAGTGCACACAACAGCACACACATGCACGCCCGATGGAATCGGGCCGAACTGCTCGATCGGGCTTCAACAGCTAATTACGGACGGGCGAAGGACACCCGATCGGGCCTGCAATAAAACTTCCAAATGTCACTCGTAGGTGCCCGAGTGGGCTTGGGCCGCCCGATGGGATCGGGCCTATGCGCTATTCTTCGCTCTTGGCTTCAAGTGCCAAGTCTTCAACTCTTCTTTGCTCAAGGGTCCTGGAAAGTATCCTCGGGACCTTGGTACTCAGCATTAAACCTCTCCTAATATAGTGTCGTGATCATATAATGGTAGAAAATAGGGAAATAATTCCGTAAAAGCTGCAATTTGACACAAACCAGAAAACCACAACTAGATGGAGAAAGTTAGTACAAAATGGCTCCTAAGAGCACCATTGACATCCTTTTTAGCTTATAAGTAGGGGAGAAACCCTATATAAAACCATAACATCAGCCACACATGTTGTTGCGTCAGATGCAACTCCTAGTTGCGTTTTTGTGGTTTGTAGACTGTTTTAATGTTGCGTGCGCACATCCTTGTGCGCGTGATGTAACACAGAGAATTTGGTTTTTTTCAAAGATGTATTTTTTATCTTTGATGAAATAATATCCTTTGAACTCTGAAATCAGTTATCTTGAGGAATAAAAATCTGATTTTCATAATATCTTCTAGAAAAAAAATTATCAAGAATAATTAATGTCTATTAACAATACAATTAATTATCAGGAAAAATTAATTAAGCTTTACAAAAATGGGCTTGAAATTACAATATTCTCATAAATAATTAATTGGGCTCTTAAGGTGGGCTTGGAATTATTTTAAACAGATAAATAAACTTTAAATTTGTAAAATGCTTTATTTCTTAGCTTGTTCCATTGCTCTTCCTTTGGAGCGGACCAATTAGGACGATAATATGTTTCATCACTGGGTGCTCAATGATGAGACATGATTTTGTGACTATAATAGGGTAATCAAACAAGGAACCTAAGGTTACATCAATGGTTTTCATAGGATAATCATACTCAATTTAGGTCATTACATAATGTTTATGCTGATTTTCGCCAAAGTGACGGGATTTGATACGACAACAACCAGATTTATGCGACGTATGCTATGCGAATACGAGAGAGATGAAAAGAGGGAGCGACACAACGAAGTGTTGACGCGGAAAAACCCCAATGAAGGTGGGTAAAAAAAATCGCGGGTAGATGTGAGTCTACCAATCTACTATATGCAATCACCAATTGGAATCCACGACGATCAGTATAACCTAATAAATTTGCTTCTAAGTACAATAATTCAATTGCAATATGAAAGGAGACAATAGTTTGAAATGCTAAGTGTTTTGTCAACGAGAGTAAACTGTAGTTCCTTGAGCTTATGTGAATGTGTTGGAATGCCTTTTGCTTTAGCCCTGCAGTCCTTTTATACTCCTTTCTTGAGCTCAACGTGCGTCCCCAAATATAGGAAGTGATTAGCTAGAATCTTGGCACAAACTCTCTTCTTCTTCCGCGCAATATTTGAACCCTTATTGACCCATTTAAACTGACTGGAATAACTCTTGACTCCATCTTCCTTATTCTTAGGTAATCGGTTGTACTTTGACCAAGTCTCTGCGTCATGCTTCCGCTGCTAACGTCAACATCATAGATTCTCAGCGTCAGTGTCAATCTGTAAAAATCAGCCATAACAGTTTGCCCCTAATTGTTGCAATGAGGATTACGTCAGAGTCATAAAACAATTGTAACACAAGCGCTTGACCAGCTCAGAGCATAAAAAGATAGTTTTTTACAAAAGATAACCAAGAGTCAAATTCCAAAAGATAAACAATTAAAGATAATAAATTATCGCTGTTAACTTAATATATATCCGTTTGAGCAATAATGAAGACACTGGTATAAATAGCCGTGCCAATTGAACCAAAGCCACACGCAAGAATTTCTCTCTCCCCTAAAAGAAATCCCTAGATTTCCGCCTGAATGCTCTAGAGTTCTCCGGGGAACTTCGCCTGAATTACTTTGTCATCTAGATAAACTTTGCCACTTATAACTTCAATTTGCTCAAATTTTCTTGTTTTCCTTCGAATCCATGGCTACAAGTAGGCGTAGCATTAGAAATTACATCAAGAATCATGAGAAAAATAATACGAAAGAAAAAGTTGAAGAGAAAAATGAAATCGATGATGAACAATCAACTATGTCAGAAGATGACTTAATGAAATTCTTAGACTTAGGAAATTTACCAATCGACACAATCTTGAGAAACACCGAACCTCACAAACTCCCTGCGGATTGTCCTGTTGGTTGGGTGGTTCATTATGAATACCCTTTTAAAACAGGTCTTAAGCTACCTTTTCCGGCCATAGCTAGGGAACTTCTACAAGCTTTCCAAATTAGTTCTGGTCAAATAATGCCCCAAGTCTGGAGAGTCCTTAGCGTCGTTCACAGGTTCACATCCAACTGGGATAAACCTTTTACTCTTCAAGATCTATTGTACTGCTACGAAATTAGGGTTAAAGGAAAGAATATGATAGCTTTGCATGTCAGGGCGAAAAGAAACGCATTGGTCGAAGGGGTACCATCGAATGACAGAGGATGGAAGGGTCGCTATATCTTTGTGAAAAAATCGTCTCTTGGCGAATTAGGGAAATTCTTGATCGGAGGCTGGAACATGGAAGGTTCGTGAATTTTTCTTACGATTTTTCTTAACGTCACGTCGTTAACACCGTTCTTACGTCATCTTTTTCGCAGGTATGGACCCAAAACTGTTCATTCCCAGAGAGGAATCGGAACAAAAGTGCACTAATTTCTTGGGATACAGCATGGAGGATCGATCGTTCATGAAAATACCAAACGTCAGCCAAGGCAGCTGCTCTTCAATGGCTTCTGGTAAACGTTCGTCACTTCTAAATTGTCGCATAGTGTCTCTATGATTAACTGCTAATGCGCCTTGCTTCTTTACGATAGAATCTTCATAGTCTCGGCAGAGGGGTTCTCTGGACTGTCAGGCTCTCACTGACCTTCTCAAGAAGAGAAAGAGGGAGACAGATCGATCTGCTACGTCGTCTGGTAAACATCTACCTCATGACGGCGTTCACGTTGAAGACGATAACGCTGCTATACCACAAAAAGTTCGTAAGCCTGAATTCTTTGCTCCTCCTGACAAGGAGGGACCATCATACTATGTGTCTTTCCCTAACAATTTCATGTCATCGAACAAGTCGTTCTGGCCTAAAGCGGAGAAACTTCTGTTTCCTGGAGCCGAGGATCGCCTGCGGGACCGTCCTATGCCGGGTCTGATGTCAGATGGTCAGATGGTCCAGGTATTAATATGACCTATGTCACTGTAAGAGTTGCATGTTCGCAATAGTCGTTTGACTTTGATCTTTTGGTTTGCCAGGCGTCTCAGCACTTTCTGATGGTCAAGATAAAGATGTCGAGTCTTTACCGGAGTCACCAAGTGATGAAGGCAAGGCTAGAGAAAAATGAAGCAGCAATGAAGGACAAAGAGGTAGAAATAAAAAAGATTAATCTTAAGAAGCTGGAGATGAATGAAGCTTTGAAGAAGAACGAAGAAGAATTAGAAAGTTTAAGGAAGCAATTTACGGACGTTGAGGAGGCGTCGAAGGTCGAAATTGAGACATTCTAAGCACAAGTTGCAGCGTTGAAGAATGAGATGGACTTAATAGAAGCTGAGGTAACCACAACAGTTAGAGCCAAACTCATGTATCAATACATGATGAAGCGCACTGCGTCATGGGATCCCCAAAAAGAAATTGACTTGTACCTCAAATGGGTAGGGTCAATGAAGGACTTAGCAGATCCAAGCGATTTGAACTTGGCAACAGCGAAATCTTTTGCAAACGTCGTCCAACAAGAGGATGACATCTTTGTTACTAGCACAACACTGATGGCGTCTGACTTACCTCTAGGTGACAACTTAGGGAAGGACGTCATACCTAAAGTTCAAACATCAGAGAAGTCTGCTGGTGACAACGTGGCTGACTGACCTGGCGTTGAGCCATTTAATGCTTTGAACTTTGCCTTTATGTTCTTAAAACACTTTAAATTTCCGTAGTTTAAAAAACTGTTTGTTATTTTGGGTCGCTCATGGGAGCGACCATCGTTGATGTACTTTTGGCCCACTCATGGGAATGGTCATAACATTTGCTTTCTTTTAATCATTAGTATGAACTATGTTTGCTAATATGTTCTGCCGTATGTCTAGCGTCTAAGTGCGATGATCAGGCGCTTTGAAAGCCTCTTTCTGTCGTATAGATTAGACTCAGTTGAGAGGAAAATTGAATATGCACAAAATACATGTACTTACTTGTTGTGAACAGGTTGAATGTGTACAATGTTAGAGTCTTATGACGTTTGTGGCAGCGCAAAATGCTATAGTATCTTTATTGGCGTCGCTTGGAACGCTTTGTCCTTCTAGTGAACTTATTATTCAAACAGTAACTACTGGTCGCTCTATATGAACGTCGCGATCTTATTGAAAACTCAAGAAAAATCCTGAAAAACGAAACACATAGTAATAGTCCGTCTTTGATGTTTCAACGACTATACGATGACATGTTCATCACTTATTGAATACAAAACAAAAAAAGTAAGGTGTCATTTAGCAATTAGTTAGAAGAAAAATCTTACGAGATGGACTGCGTTCCAACTACGTGGTACCATGGTGCTGTCGCGTCAGACTAGTTGATAAGCGCCGTTGCTAACGACCTTGCTGATTTGATGGGACCTTCCTATTTTGGACCTAGCTTACCCGCGTTGGGCTCCTGTGTGTTCTGGAAGACCTTCCTTAACACCCAGTCGCCTTCAGCAAATGACTTGGCTTGCACGCTCTTATTGAAACTCCTTGCGACAATCGGTTGTTGTGCTGCCATGGGTATCAGTGCTGCGTCTCGCAATTCTTCTATGGATCCAAGTCGTTGACCAGTTCGTCATGGCTTTGCTGCTCCGTCGTCAAACCATACCTAGCAGTTGAAATACTTACCTCAGCTGGTAAGACTGCCTCACAGCCATAAACCAGTGAAAAAGGTGTTTGTCTAGTCGTAGTGCTTGGCGTCGTACGATTTTCCCACAAGATAGCTGGTAATGCTTCTGCCCATTTACCTTTTTAAGCGGTGAGACGCTTCTTCAATGTATCTATGACAGTCTTGTTTGGACTCAGCTTGTCCATTGGCCTGAGGATATCTGGGCGTTGATGTCAGCAACGTGATGTTCCACTCATCGCAGAAGTGCTTTGTTTTATCACTGATAAATTGCGACCCATTGTTGCATCTAATTTCTGACGGGACACCAAACCTGCAAATAATGTTAGTATGTATAAAAGAAATTACTTCCTTATCGCGTACCTGTTGGAAGGAATCTGCCTCTATCCACTTAGAAAAATAATCTGTTAGTGCTAACATAAATACCTTATGTCCTAGGGCTGAAGGTAGCTTACCAACTATGTCCATTGCCCATTCCATAAAAGGCCAAGGAGCTAAAGTTGAATGCAGAATTTCACAAGGTTTGTGCGTCATACATGCGTGTCGCTAACAACTATCACATTTGGTGACGTACCTGATAGCGTCTTATTGCTTCATCGTTGGCCAATAATAGCCCATTCTCAATGCTCTATTGGATAGGCTGCGTCCTCCAGAATGGTTTCCAGACGTCCCCTCGTGCAGATCTTGCAACACTTACCCCCATTGTCCTTTTCCAGGCAATGCAATGGCCCAACGACAGATCTTTTGAATAGCACTCCTTGAATGATGACATACCTGGATGCTTTGAAGCGAACTCGTCGTGCTTCTGCTCTGTCTTCTGGGAGTATATCGTTAGTGAAATAATCATAAAAAGGTTTCGTCCAACTAACATTTACCTCATCGTTTGTGGGGGTGTCATCATTGCTTGCATCAACGTTGTCGTTTATCGGCTCGACGTCATCTGCTAATGAGACATCATCGTTGTTCGCTTGATCGTCGCTTCGGATCGCTGTGACGACATCTGCAACGTCTTTGCATTTGTTTATCACTGGTGTTGTGATATGGATGATAGGGATGGAAGTGAATGATACGTCTCTCAGGGACGATCCAGGTTGGCCAACGCGTCTGCTTGCTGGTCGGTCCTAAATGTACCTTAAAATACCGCAAGTGTACGGGTCAATTAAAGTAAATATAGGGTAAGCAAGATATCGTTTCCATAAGGAGGTCTATAATCAACTACCAAATTAAGAAAATCTAATATTATTTAGATGATTCAGGTAATGTGAATAGTGATAATAACTAAACTAAAGTAATATGAACTACTAATTCTAACACTAAAAACGTCAAACAAAAAGTATAAATAAAATATGAGAAATAGTTCTAGGACTTAGATTTCGTCAATTACCTTCTATAATGAAATTAAACTAGTTGTCGGATTAAAAGCTATTATATTGCAATGATCAAATTTCCTATGATATATTATTTCCTCTTCCAAGGTAGAAAACGTGTATTTATACTAATCTTACGCCTACTTCCGTGGTCATAACAATTAATATAAACCCATTACAAACAAGAAATTCATGTAAAAGACCACCCCAAGTGTATAACTATTCCTAAAATTATACTACTTGACGTTTAATAATCCCACGAACTAATATTGAAATTTCACTTCCGCTAATAATCCAATATCTTAAACATATAATCAACTGGCCAAATCAATTATATGACAACTAACCAAGATTATCAAATTGCAATAAAAATAAATCAATCCAAACACCTTAGTTCAATTTATTGACAGAAAATAAAAGACTACATCTAGTCCTAGAACATGAAAATTTAGCTAGACATTGAAACTAAAATAACCCAACTAATTAAAAACGAAAATCTCATAATTGACATATTAAAAATAGTATCTAATAGCATAAATCAAGAGTTGAGAAAGAAAACTCCATATAGATGAATTCGGCGACCGCCGTCTTCTTCGTCTGGCGTTGTAAGTCTTGCGTCCTCTCTGGTGTCTCCAATCTCGTGCTCTCTATCCATCGTCCCTGTTCTGCTGTGCGTCCTGACTTCTCTTATACCTCTCAACTTCTCGTCCTGCCTCCTTTAGTCTTTTAGGTTTTTGTTTTTTCTTCAATTGCTGCGTGAACTTGGCAGTATTGGGCTTGCCCACTTATTGCAAATGTTGGGTGAGTTGTGAGTACACAAAGGAAAACCCAAAAATCCTCTACTTGCTGATTTATTTCGTGGGCTTCAATGAAACACTCCCCTAAACTTTCTTTCTTTTATTTCTTCTTTTCTTTTTTGTAAATGTTACTCTACAAAATAATAGAGTAAGGAGCTTTAAAATAATAGAGTAAAAAACTTTACAACTTAAGTAACTTAACTCTTAAAACATTAAAATATCAAAAGATAACCTATTATAAGTCTCGAAACTTATACTTAAAAGTAATATAATGGACGAAAATCATGTATAAAATAGAGACTTATCACTTGCGTGTTCTGGTCTCTTGGTATCTGCATAATGTCAAAAGGGTTAAACATTTTACTTTTACTTTGTGCGACTTCCAAATAGAGCGCCATTTTGGAATCCTTAGCGGCGAATTTACCTTTGTTCTGACTGACTATTAGCAACGAATCGATGTAGATCTTTAATGCTTTTGCCCCCAAGTCGCTTGCTAGAGTCATTCCTGCGATTAATGCCTCATATTCAGCCTCATTATTGGTCGCTTTGAATTCGCAACATATGGCTTGCACTATCTTGTCCCCTTGTGACGACTCTAGGACAACGCCAAGACCTGCACCACGAAAATTAGAAGATCCGTCAACAAATAAAATCCACGCGTCGTCATTGACATGATTGATTCGAGCAACTTCGTCTTCTGCGATCTTCTCCAGCTTTGGACTAAAGTCTTTCACAAAGTCAGCCAGAGCTTGCGACTTAATTGTCGTTCTTAGTAGGTACTTGATGTCGTAACCACTGAGCGCAATGGCCCACTTTGCCATGCGACCTATCAATTCGGGTCAACGCTAAACACTTTTTATAGGATAGTTAGTCATGACAATGACAGTAAGAGTTTCGAAGTAATGTCTTAGTTTTTTAACAGCGGTGACTAAGGCTAGTACAAGTTTTTCTAGAGAGGAATACCCGGTCTCTGTGTCTAACAGAGACTTACTGACGTAGTAGATGGGGAGTTGCTGGCTTTCTGGTTCTCGCGTCAAAACGGCGCTGACTGAGATGTTGCGACGGCAAGGTACAAGCTGGAGCGTTTCTCCATCGCTAGGTTTGGACAATAGTGGAGGAGAAGCTACTTATATGTAGAAAGCGAATTTATTTTTTAGTTCTACATTCCTTGTACTTATTATATACTATACTCCTTCTATAGAATTAGAATTCTAATTAATTAATTAATATAATAACATAATAACAACAAAAAAATATAACAAACAGATACAATTACAATATTGTAAATCGAGGTACCCATTCTATGACAACTATGAACTTTCCATCTATTTTGGTGCCTTTAGTAGGCCTAGTATTTTCGGCAATTGCAATAGCTTCTTTATTTAGTGCTTGTAGAGCGTCTTCATATTTTGACGTCCAATCGAATCCTTTGTTTTTGCGCAGCACGTCATAGAACAGATGGCACTTTTCGGATGACCTGGATATGAAACTATTAAGAGCAGCAACACGTCTAGTCAATTTCTGTACCTCTTTGACGTTTCTGGGGGATTGGATGTTGATCAACGCTTTTATCTGGTCGGGACTTGCTTCGATTCCTCGTTGTGTCACGACGTAGCCTAAAAATTTACATGCAGCAACTCCAAAAGTAGACTTAGTGGGATTAAGTTTCATACCGTACTTGCGTAGGACGTCAAATGCTTCTGAGAGATGTTGGATGTGGTCGCTTGCTTGCTTGGATTTCACCAACATGTCGTCGATGTAAACTTCCATGGTATCGCCTATTTGATCTTTGAACATGTGGTTAACTAGGAGTTGGTACGTCACACCTGCATTTTTTAGTCCGAAAGGCATAACCTTATAACAATAAATACCTTTGGCAATGACGAACGCTGTCTTATCCTGATCGTCGGGGTGCATGAGGATTTGATTGTAACCAGAGTACGCGTCCATGAACGTCAAGAGCTCGTGTCCGGCCGTCGCGTCAACCATTGCATCTATGTGGGGAAGTGGGAATGGATCTCTAGGACAGGCCTTAATAAGGTTTGTGAAGTCAGTGAAGACTCTCCACTTGCCATTCTTTTTGCTGACAACAACAACGTTAGCCAACCAGTCAGGATATTTAACTTCGCGTACCTTACCTGTATCAATTAATTTCTGCACTTCGTCGTTTATAATTTGGTTATGTTCAGGGGCGAATTTGTGTCGTTTCTGCTTGACTGGCTTGTGCTCTAGATCGACGTTCAGCTTATGGGTAATAACGTCTGGACTTATATCTGTCATATCTTCATGTGACCAAGCAAAACAATTCTGGTTAGCTTGTAGGAAATTGATTACCTTGTTACGGAGTTCTGGCGACAAGGTCGCTCCGATGCGAACGACGCGATTCGGGAAAGCTAGATCTAGCGCCACTTCATCTACATTCTGCTCATCGGGTGCGTCGGGCGCCGATCCGCTTGTTAATTGCTAGATGGACGTCTTGACAGGCTTTAGCGACGAACTGTAGCACTCTCGGGCGGCTTTATGTTCGCCCTTAATCTCTTGAACGCCCCATTTGGTAGGGAACTTAAGCGTCTGATGGTATGTTGATGGGGCTGCTTTCATTTTGTGGATCCAAGGCGTTCCCAGGATGACATTGTAGGCGGAGGGACAGTCCACGACGTTGAACCTCGTTGGCAGGTTGACTCCCTTGGCGAAAGTTGCCAGTGTGATCTCACCGACAGTCTGCTGTGCCTCTCCGCTGAAACCAACTAAGACATTAGACTTTTTAGTTATATCCCTATCACAAAGACCCATACCTTCAAGGGCATTCTTGAAGATGATGTTGGCTGAACTTCCACCATCAACCAGTACTCGTCGCAGTAGGCACTTGCTGACGGTCAAAGAGATGACCAATCTGTCGTGGTGCTCCTCGTCGCACACGTCGTCGTCGAAAGAAATTGACATTGCCTCTAGCTTGCGCTCATCATCTGACGTGCAAGATTTAGGAATAGAGAACGAGGGGGATCCCTCTCTAACTAGCCTTTTCGCTTCTGAATAAGTTAGTCCCCAAATGCCGAACCACCAGAGATTACATTGATTACCTTGACGTGAGCAGGGGATGCAGTCGGATTTGATTTGGAAGGGTTTTTATCGAAGGATGCCTTTCCCTTATCGCCGAGGAGATCTTGGAGATGCCCTTTGTTCAGCATGAACGCGACCTCCCGTCGGAGTGCAATACACTCTTCCGTCTTGTGGCCATGGACGTGATGGAACTGAAACCACTTGGTCTGATCCTTTTGAGCGTCTGGGCGATCACTCTTCCTCGGCCAACGGACAGGGGCTCCGATCTTTGTTAATGCGTTGACCACACATCCGACGTCGACGGAGAATCCAAAGGATCTGATGTCGGGATACGACAATTGATCCGTTTTAACCTCGATACCTGCATTCTCAATTACATCGTTAACACTGTGTACCTGGTTGGGACGATTGTAGGGATGACTCCGCCAATTTCTCTTCTTAGGGATGAAGGCCTTGGGATTGCTCGTGCACTCCGACACATGGCGAGTAGAGATAGTGTTGAGGATGACATCATCTTTTTCTAGGCGCATCTGGGCCAGCGCCCTCGATATCACTTCTTCGAACGTGGAACAAGGATATTTTGTCAAACGATTGTACAACTTTGACTGGAGGATGAGACCTTTCCTGAAACATTCAATAGCGGTCTTTGTGTCAAGATCTTTAATGCTAATCATTTTTTTTATTAAGTAGTCTTTCCTCTCTTTCTTTCCTTGATTATGATTCATTTATTTTTAATTTTTTATTTTTTTTAATATAATACTTGATGGATCATCTTGGTTTTTGGGAAATTGAATAAACGTTGAATGTTTATCGCGTGTATGATCTATTTCGTGTTTATTCTTGACTATTGGATTGACCTTAGACAAATTTATCATAAAATTTATGACTAAAGTAGATAATTATGGAAATAATTAGGTGGATGTTCAAGGATCATAATAGTGGATGTTAATCGGATTCAAGATTTTTATTTTTTTTGTTTATATGTTAGTTGTAGTTTAGTTTGTTCGAAAGCCATTTGAGACCCCTTGTATTGGGTCTCGGCCCTTAAAAAAAATATTTTTTAAAAAAAAAAAAAAAAAAAAATCCTCCCCCTTTTTTCTAAAAAAAAAAACCTACTTTACTATAAAATTTTTGTGTAAAAGTAGGAGAAATTTTATCTTTGGAACCCTTATTTTATAAATTTATGAAAAAATTGGGGTTGTTACCAGGGTTTAAGAAAAAACCATTTTGGGGGAAGGTCGCCCGAAGGACTTGCACATGCACGCTTCAACGAGATGCCACGGGATAGACGCTTTCCACATTCTTTGCTTGTACTGAGCGACGTGCTTAGTGGGGTCGGTTGATCCATCATATGTGGTAGTCAGGCAGGTAGATTGAGCTTCTATGGCAGCGATGCTTTGGAAATCTTCTCAACGGACGGAGACGCTGCATATCCGTCTCGGTGCTTGACGATGCTGGGCGTGGGCGCTCCAGGCAGTTGAGACATAAGTTTCATCAGGCGTCGATTCTGCTTCTCGATCAGGATCATCCGCTTCGCCATGGGATCTTCATCTTCATTCATGGGAGTCTTTTTAAGCGAACCTCCGTCTTGATTGTTAAAGGGGTTTCCATCAAGGAAACCTTAGTCATCTTCTGACTCGGTGCTTTCGGAATTAGTGAAGGGATGCATGATGGGAATGTCGTCTGTACTGAAGCGACGTCGGGTCTTAGACGCTTTCGTCGAGGCCAATTCTTCTTGTAACTTTTGGATCTTTTCCTGCGACGACAAGAAATCAGAGGCCAGTTGTTCATTAGCCTTTTTCATTTCGGCCATTTTTGCCTTCATTTGATCATAGAACTTCTGCATTTCGTCAGCGTTCATTGATGTGGCCATTTCGAGAGAATTGGAAAGAAGTGATTGATCTGGCTGTGGCCCCACGGTGGGCGCCAAATTGTTTATGCTGATTTTCGCCTAAGCGACGGGATTTGATACGGGACAACAACAACCAGATTTATGCGACGTATGCTATGCGAATACGAGAGAGATGAAAAGAGGGAGTGACACAACGAAGTGTTGACGCGGAAAAACCCCAATGAAGGTGGGTAAAAAAAACCGCGGGTAGATGTGAGTCTACAAATCTACTATATGCAATCACCAATCGGAATGCATGACGATCAGTACAACCTAATAGGTTTGATTCTAAGTATAATAATTCAACTGCCATATGAAAGGAAACAATAGTTTGAAATGCTAAGTGTTTTTGTCAACGAGAGTAAACTGTAGTTCCTTGAGCTTATGTGAATGTGTTGGAATGCCTTTTGCTTTAGCCCTGCAGTCCTTTTATACTCCTTTCTTGAGCTCAACGTGCGTCCCCAAATATAGGAAGTGATTAGCTAGAATCTTGGCACAAACTCTCTTCTTCTTCCGCGCAATATTTGAACCCTTATTGACCCATTTAAACTGACTGGAATAACTCTTGACTCCGTCTTCCTTATTCTTAGGTAATCGGTTGTACTTTGACCAAATCTCTGCGTCATACTTCAGCTGCTAGCGTCAACGTCATAGATTCTCAGCATCAATGTCAATCTGCAAAAATCAGCCATAACACATAAGACAATAACAAAGTAGAAAAAGTGACAAGTAGTGGCTATTCAACAAGGCTTAAGGAGTACAACATACTACCTCCGTTTCTTCTTAATCTACACACTTTCCTTTTTGGTCTGTTTCTTTTTAATATACACGCTGTTGCTTTTTCTATTTTCGGTAACATGTCACATCTACTTTCTCCTCTTTTTCCACCAATGTCATCCACTTTTTAATATTTTAACCCACTTTTTAGTTTCTCTATCTCACTTTTCATTTTCTCTCTCCACCTTTTTAGTTTATCTCTCGTATATTGCACTTTCTCCTTGGTCCTCTCCCAAAGTGAAGTGTGTAGATTAATTTGAAACAGAGGTAATAATTAGCTTAATTTAGGAAAACAAAATTTGCACAAATTCAAGGGGACTTCACGATTTAGGGGTGGATGATTAGGTGAACTGAAAAACATAGTAACATAGTTTATATGCATGAAGAGAGAGTTTCTGTGGTTGACCAGAGAGAGGTCTTAATAGGGGTTTTGCTTTACTTAAGAAGTTTTGGAGTTATTTGCATGAAATGTTTACAATATCGTTACTGAAAAGTGGGTCTTCTTTATTGGTTTTTATTGAAATATAATCCAAGTTCCTAAGGCCAAAGTCGTGGCTTTATAGGCAAAATGAACAAGGTTTAGCATTAGGATAATCTTATATTAACTCATCAAATTCGACAAGAGTTGAGGCTTGGAAATGGTAGCATGAACTTGTAATAAAATCGATTAACAAGAGGATTAACCGAAGTTAGGGGGACCTTGTCATGCAAATAGTTTTAATTCAAAATCATCAAGTAGACATCACATGCAACTCATTTTTAGTAACATGCAAATCATTATTCTCAACATACATAAACTTCCATAATCAAATTATCAAAATCAAAGCTTAAAAAAGAGTTTAGGTGGTTGTAAGCGTTTTTTTATTTCGCCTACGCTTTTTATTTCGCCTACGCAGTGTGAGCGCGTATTGACTACCCCACTATTAAGGTTTTATTGAAAATTGTTTTGAAAGAAGTCGCCAACAATTCTTTTTAGGAAGAACCATAAACCTAATTGGATATGGGAAAACCGTAGGGACAAATTATCCAATGTAGATTTCTCCGTCCTGACTCCATAGATAATCAAAATGAACCAAAGATTGAGTTCGAGGGTGAGGGTACGAATATGGTCATAATGAACCACATTCACCCAAAGTTGGCCTCTACTAAATATCAATTCATTACAGATTTTATGGCAAAGAATAATCATATAATATTTTTAACACCCTAAAAAAGTTTAGTCGAAATTGGCTCAGGAAACACATCAAAAGACTAATTTTTAGTGACATGTTATTAGACAATCAATTTACAGGGAACCTAGCAAGTTGTCCAAATTACTTTGATTAATATTAGAAAAGTTCTTTAGGTCTTTAATTAAAGAAAATAACATGTGCGTGATAAAAATAAAAAAACAGGACATTCATATAATATGCATAGAATAATCAGGCAAGCATATAATATACAAAGGTAAGAATAATATGAATATAAAATAAAGTATAAAAAAGAGGTTAGAATATACAGTAGAGCGATTTTACATTAAAGATCTACATCAGGAAAGAAAACTGCTAGTAATTTCAATATAAAAATAATTTATTTAAGGACCCTCAGGATTATACAGTGGCTTGGGTCTGTGACATTGACAACCTTCGGGACGAGCAATCGTGAAGCCTGAAAATCTTAATGTATGAAAGTATGTAGATTGAATGTATTTGTGTTTGAAAGGTATGAGTTTTGTAGGAAAGTTTTGTAATTCGTAGAGTGGTTCGTAATATATTCGTCGAGTTCGAAGTGTGTTGATGTGAAAAATCCGTACGGAAATTACGCCTATTTATAGGGAAAACGACACTGCGCTTCACGCGCCAGCTGCGTCTGGCGCAGCTGAAGTGTCAAGCGCATGACGTGGCATGCCCAATAAAAAGCGTACACGTGGTACGCACTTTTGAAAAAGATAAGAATGAAACACCGTGTCTCACGCAGAGAGTTGCGCTTGGCGCAGGACTCTACATGAAACATAAGTCTACGTGGCATTTCTGTGCGCTTGGCGCAGACTATGCGCTAGGCGTAGGCCTACGTGGCAGGACACGTGCGCTTAGCGCAGGTCTGCGCGCTCAGCGCACCGCCTTGTTTTTGACACGTTTTGATAGTTTTTTTGATAAAAACGCATTTGAAAGATTTTCATCTTTTAACTCTAAAAATCTGATTTTACGGGATAAAATGCGATTATGAAAATATAAAAAATATCTTTTGAAAATATTTATTTATTAAAATAAAATAATTAATTATTATTAAACAATTAATTGGGCTTTTCAAATGATTGGGTCACTAGTAGAAAAAACCTTATATGTCACAAGGTAACTGATCCGGTCTTTTCAAAACTGGACCAGTTAAAATTAATGGATGCGGTCATTTATGAAACCGGTTCAGTTAATTCAAGTTTTCATGGCGCAAAAATCTGATTAAATAAACTGATCCGCTCATTTATCAGACCGGATCGGTAAATTGGCCCAAATCATTAAAGGGACACTCACCAGCCCAATTCTTTCTTTTAAGCCCGCTTCTTTTTTGTCTTGTTTCACAACCAAATCATTATTTCCCCTCTTCCTCCCACCCACAAAACCCTAAACACCCCACCAGTCTTCCCTTCTCTATCTCTGAACCACCACTCTGGTTTGTGAGATCGAAAACCGCCACGAATCCCAGCCAATTTCGTTTACCACGAATAGCAACGAACTGCCACGAATCGCCACGATCAAGCGAAGCAACGAAATGGGAAGAAAGAACTTCTCCCATTCAGCATCGCTCACTTGTCGTCCTCTCTCAGCCTTCACTATCTCACCATCGCTCGCCGTTTCTCTATCACAGCTAAACTGATGCGAGAAATGAGTGACAAATTTGATGTTTCCCACAAACAAACGCCAACCTTCCCAAACGCTAATTTTCACATCACCCCCAAATTCCTCAGCAATCATGTCGTTATTTCTCTCCGATGACAAATTCGAGGGCATCAAACTCTCCGGCGACGCTTCATCTCAAATTCGTAAGTTAAATCATTAATTTTTTTTTGTACTTCTAATCGTATTGTACGTAGTATGTTTATGTTAAAAAGTTAGTGAGATTTGGTTTGTATTTGTTCCTGGATCTAGTTGTTTTCTTTTGCGAAGTTGTTAAGTGTCTTCCCCAAATCTCCATTGTTGTAACACCCGAGCTTTCTCTCTCCTCCGAAAATGTTCGCTCGTCGGGCGGCCCAACGAATGTTGGAGATCCGTCATGTTTTGCGTCAATCTCCTCCGGTAAATTGAAAATTATCTCTTTCTTTTTCTAATTTGTTCTTTGATATTTTTTTCTCGTATTTTCAATCAAATCAAACGACATGGAAACTTCTGAGATGCTTTCTCTCTCCTCATTTGCAGGCTTCTCAATCGTATTCTACTGCTATCAACTACGTAAGTTGTTGATTCATCGTTTTCTTCGTATTTAGCTCATTCTTCAATTTTCGCTGATTTTTATTTTGGGGGAAATTTGATGTTAATTTGAAAAATTTGTTCAATCTGTTTATGTGATAGCACCTTGATTCATCTGATAGCAGTCCTAACATTAATTGGAAGTTCAGTGAAGCAAACCAACAAAAGGTGATTAATATGACGTTATTTTTTTCTTTAAATAAACACGAATTTCACCGTTTGCAACTGATTATATGAGCATTTCTATTGCAATTGTGGTCACTTTTAGTCTAATTAATCATTTAACCATTGCTGGAGTATATTTCGATGTCACTTAATTTCTTTGCGAATGAATCATGATATGATATATATGTTTATACAAAGTTAATATGCAAAGGGTCACATGTTTCAGCTATATAAAGTTAGTTTTTATTTCCAAGAACTGCTTCATTGATCAGTTTTCATGTTGGGATTATATATGTGGTGAAATGGTCTTGGTATCTACTTTAGGTTGTTCAATGAAAATCTTAGAGGTTTGGACATCAAAATTGTTAAGGGGTATGATGTTTATGAATATTAAGAGCATGTAAAAGCTATTGAACCAGAATGCTAGTACTCTAGTCCAACCTGAAATTGCGGAAGTTACAAGTTATATCATAAATGTAACCTCGTAGACGGTAGCTCCTTAGTTGGCATGTTTGTGAATTTTGACATTCCTTGGGTAGCTATGTTCCAACCCTAGACTGAAGAATTCATGTCTCTCTAATCTTTGTCCATAAGGCTTGAAAACATAGGCCAGCATTGGACGAATCTGTTGAGGAGGTTCATCTTATTTGATTGGAAATATAGTTTGCACTTGCCTATCCAATACGTCTGCCTAAGAATGCAAGTATTTTCTTAAGCTTGATGTTAGGGGAACTATGCCAGTGTCTAACCAGCGAACTAGTGCTGATTGAGTGATTGTTCTGCATGTGCGAAGGAACACTGCAACGATATGGTTTCTGTGGTTCATTGTGCTATGAGGGCAACTTATCTGATGAACTTGTCATACATCGAAGCCTGATAATCATTACATAGCTGTAGTCACTAGTCAGTCACTTTGATCTTGAGTTATAGTTACAGTGTCTTACAGAAATCAGTTCTCTGGTAAGATAATGGGTAATGGCAGCATTTTTTCTATTTTTATCCTGAGATTATTAGCTTGCTAAATTTTCTAATGCCTATATTTCCTTCTATCTTTCTTTATCTTCTTGCTTCGCTAGAAGGTGTTAGTATTGTTCATCTTTATTATCTGAAGTACTTTGACAGTTGAAACTATTGTCTCTGAATTATACTACTATTATCAGTTATTTTTACTCTTTCTCCATGCCTCGTCCTTCTGTTCTTTGTTAATAGTGTTGTTACTACCTTTTTTTTTTACTGTTTGTTTATATGAAACTGCCTCTATGCTACTTTTTTGAACTTCATGTGTGAAGTGGTACACGACATGTAGAGTTAGCTTGACTATCGGAGTTTGACTGTATGCTGCAATATGTTCCTCTCAGGTTCTTCTGTTTTAAATTGGGGATTCATGATAGGATAGTTGGTTTTCGATTGGCTTTATTGTTCAAATTGCTATTCAACATCACTTGTTGGCACTTCAGTTTACAGTGTGTAAGTTTATAGTTTTTGGCTCAAAAAATAAAGGATTAATTCACAAGAAAGAGCTCAACTATTCCCTATTCTCTTTTATAAGTCCCAACTATGGATTATTCACTGTAGGTCCCAAGTTTAACAGTTTGTGATTTTTATAAGTTCTCATTAATTAGAACCGGTTAAGAAGGTTGATTTTTTTAAAATGTGGGACCCACCCACCTTTTCTCCCTCTTTCACTTCTCCTCCTCTACACCACCACTACCCCCTCCCCTTCCCCTTCCCTTTCATCCGCCGCCCCCCCCCCTCTCCCCTCCCCCTCCCCGGTGTCGGCTGTCCCCTTCCCTCGCAGTCCAGTAACCCCCCCTCCCCTTCTCCCATAACTCACAACGCTCTAAATTCGAGCCCCGGAAAATTGTGCTTCGAGCCCGTAAACTTCGAACTTCAACGGGGGATGCGAGGGGGGGGGGGGAGGGAGCGAAATTCGACGGGGAATGCGAGGGGGTGGGGGAGGGAGCGAAATTCGACGGGGGATGCAAGGGGGGTGGGGACGGGGCTGTGGGGGGGGGTTGGGAGGGGTTGCGGGAGAAGGGGGATGGAGGGAGGCCTGCTGCTGCCGCCGAACTCGCGCCGTGACGCCGCCGTCCTACTGCGCACTCTCGTCGGTGCTCCATTACCACTCGTTGGAGCTCTACTCGTGCAGCTATGGTGAGATGAAGATGAGAGAAAGGAGAGGAAATAGGGAGGGGGTGATATCTTTTTTATAGCAGGTTGATTACCTATTGGGTCTTATAAAATTCACATTATGTGCAACTTGGGACCTCCAGTGAATAATCCATAGTTGGGACTTATAAAAAAAAGATGGGTAATAGTTGAGCTCTATCTTGTGAATTAATCCAAAAATAAAATGGGATGATGAAGCATAGGTTGGACTCTCAAGTCCTCCTAGTGAAGCTGATGTAGATAAGGGTTACCATGGGCCGTCTATCCTTCTTGGCGTGGTTAAAGAAGGTGAAAAATTTGATTTACGTATGTGCAACCCTCCATTAATTTTTCTTTTTGCATTTTTTTGAGTTTAGTTTCTTATTTCTTTCTTATATCTCCGTTCCCTAATACGTTCTTCTACTGCCAGTCCACAATTTTGATTCAGAGTTCTTTGGTTTCTTCAGGGTCTCGATCGTCAAACTAGTGCTTTTGATGTTTTGCGTTCTATAGAATCCTTCTTCAATACCTTTGGGGCATCCTGCAAATCTGATGTTTCATCCTTTACTATTGAAGTCAGTTTCACATAATCATTGTCTCTTGTTTCTATTTTCTTGTGTCAAACTGCAAAAAAGTAAGTGTACACTTTTCATTATGCTGAGGTAAGTGTATCAAATGATAATTACGACACTATATTGAAGATCGATGTCAAACAGCTTGATGAGGTTTCCACTTACCTGCGCGTGGCTGAAGCATCTAGGAGCGCAAGCTGTTCAAATAGTCCAATGAATTCATCTTTTTGTGTCATGGTATGACTTGAATTTCATAAATGTTACATATTACTCAGGAGCTGACACTGACAATATGTATACAATATTTTGGACTCTATGTCTTCCAGCAGATCTTAAGAACACTCCTGGTGAAAGCATCATCACAGCTGAGAGACAGTCCACTCTCAGGTAGTGATTTCTCATCAAGTCTGAATTTTGTGGAGAACTCGCTTTGCCTTTTTTTGCTTTCTCTTTTGTTTTGTTTTGCTCAAAAAATAACTCTTCATTCGTATTATAGATGACGTTGCGACAGCTTTCTTGTTTCAGAATTCCTATATGTGTTTCGAAACCACTTGTTTACATGGGCTTTGTGCAACTTAGACCCTTCATCAATTACGGCCCTCTGAGGCTCTAATCATTTTTTTCATTATTTTGTTGCTACTCTTGACCCAATTGTTCTTATTTTACCTTGTAAGAGCTTTCTCTTGAAATTCTTATATACTTTATAATGAGACGCATAAAGACACTTATCATTCTTTCTATGTACGTGTAACATATATTTTATCCAGTAAGGGAGATTGAACATGTGTTTCTCTTACCATATATTCATTAAGCAGATTGAAAAGACACTAATCATTCTTTGTAAGAGTTTTGTACTAGTGGATTTCAAAGATATTAATGGTAAACTTGAAATTCAACATGGTAGAAAGCAATAAAAAACAGAGGAAGTCATTCAGCATTATGTAAAAACTAGTATGCCAACAGCCCTTTGCGTGCACTTCTTTTGAGAAGTTGCCAAAATTTCCTGCTCTTTTGATCTTTTAATTTTTATGTTTATGGAAAATGGCTACTTCTATTTTGTTGTCTCATATTTGTCTCTAGATCGTATAGAAAACTGGTGTGCAAGCTTTGTTGAGATTATACTTCTTCTGTTGAACCTATTTCAGATGAGTACATCCTTCCTAGGATTGCTGAAAGAGAGCTGCGGAGATTTGCCAATTTGCGTTTTTCTTCTTCACAGTTAGGAGTTACACTTCCATTGCACATGGTAAGCTCTCTTTACCCTTTGGTGATAATTTGTTCATTGTTTCTTTTTGTAAAGTACTTGGTTGGGGACTGGTAATTCCATCTCCAAAGTCCAACTCTCACATCAGAAAATCTAAATGTGTGTACCTGAGATAGTAGCTTGAAGCCACTTAGACTGATGAGTGCAAATGGTTGGTTGCACTGTAGGAACTTCAATCAATTTCATGGCGCTCGACTTCGCCCGATACCGTGAATAATTAGATATGTGAAGAGTTTTAGACACTTCAAACAATGCAAACTTTCTCATCAGTTGCCTATGGTTTCTTCGTATTAATAGCTACTACTTTCCAACTTTGAATTGATGATTTTGGAGCCATTTTGTATATTTTCTTGTAAAACAAGAATGAAGTGTGTAGATGAGCTGTAAAGGGCCTGCTCCTGCTGCCTGCTGGTTGAATGACAACTTTTTTTTTTATTTCAGATTCCAAGTAGCTGATCCGGTTCATTGAGAAAACTGGATCAATTTGCTGGCCATTTTTTTTCAAAATCAGATTTGCTCTTAAACTGATCCGGTTCTGTAGGAAAACTGAATCAGTTAATATTATTAACTGATCCGTTTTTCCTTTAAAACCGGATCAGTAACTGATTAACTGATCCGATTTAGGATCAGATCAGTTATTCATTGTGAGCTGCTGCGAGCCCAACCGATCCGGACCAAAACCGGATCGGTAAGCCCGTTTTTGACCGGATCGGATGGGTTTTTTTTCACTAGTGGGCTCAAAATACAATTAATTATCATGAATAATTAATTGGAATTTAAAATAGGACTTTAACACTTTTCGAAATGGTTTTGAATGGCTTTTCAGACTGCTTTGCCCTTGAGTCGGACCAATTAAGACCGCGGTATGTTTCATCATCGGATCCTTAATTGGGGAGACACGATTATGTGTCTACAGAAGCCCCCACTTTGAGTGAGGTTCTGGAAATCGAAAGTCAAAATATACGGTGTCGGGATCTAGAAAGAGATTATGCTCCTAAATTCTAGAAAGTCAAATCATTTGACCCTGACTAATTTATTTTTATCTTAGCGGTCGGACCTCGAGTTGAGGATCCCTACTTATCCTTGCGGAATCAGACCATTCGTAGTTCCAGATCTGATTTTTTTTTATTTATCATTTTTTTTGCGCCCTAGCCTTTGCCTAGGCCGCCCTTCCGGGTTTTCAACATAGCAGGCTTGGACATACCTTGAACAAGGAGTTAAGGTTGATGAAAGATTGAAAGGTTTAAAGCTTGAAGTTTTGATGAAGGTTTAATTGGTTTGAGAAATGAAGGGTCATGGATTTGGATTAAAGGTTAAGGGGTTTGATGGATTGAAGGATTTGAATGAGAGGTAGAACTTGTGTGCAAGCCCCCTAGCTTGACTTTTTATTTCTTTGCCTTTGGCTTTTTTTTGTTGTCTTGTGCGTTTTCTTTTGCTTTTTTCATTTTTTTCGCACTTTGATTTTTTTTTTCACCTTTTTTTTTTTGTCTGGCATTGATTTTTTTTACGTAGTAAGGCTTGCACACAAGCCCTGGTTTAGGGTAATGGAAGGTTTGCACGATATTTGTGGAGCTTTGGTTAATGGAGGGATTATTTGGCTAAGTATCATGGAGGATGATGGAGGAAAGAGGGGAATAACTCCTGATCTAAAATATGTCATTTTTCATTTTTTTTTCAGATCTCTTTTTATTATTATTAGTCAAGTCATTAGGTGATTTAAGGTTCATAATTGAATTAGAAGCATAAACAAAATGATGAAAGGCCAATGAAAATGAAAATGAACATGCGATTATTTTACTAATTAAAAAGAATGAATGAAACAAGGCTGATAAACATTATAGTCCTAAAGGACATAGACTCGACGGGAAAGGAAATGAAAAAGCTAGGGGAGAGATTCTCCGATTCAACCTAGAAAACTATCGTTAAATGACCATGCCCTGACGTTATTTAGGCGCTGCCCAAGGGGTTGCCACTATTGTTGACTTTTGCTATAGGCGGAATTGGCAATCTACCGTCTTCAACCATATAATGCAGGTGATTCTTTAAGGTCCAACACGCAGATATTGGGTGTCCATTCCCTTGGTGGTACTTACAGTAGGCATTTGGATCCCACCTCTTGGATCTATTCTCGGGAGCAAGGTCTGGAGTAGGGCCGAGAGGCTGAAGCGCTCCTTTTGCATGAAGCCTAGTGAAGGCTTCTTCTAGGGACATGCCTAAAGGTGTGAGTGTTCTTTGAGACTTTTGATAACCTCTCTTTTTAGTAGCTAGGGCATTGGCCTCATTGCTTTTAGAGCTAGAAGGGTTATTGTTACTCTTCTTGAAAGAGGTGTTGTTGTTGGAACCCTTGTTATTATTGGCTTGCATATCTTCTTCAATAGCAAGCCTACCTTATAGAGCTTTGTGAAAGACTCTATGGGTTGGAACTTGATATGATCCCCATACTTCGGCTGCAGGTTACGGATCACCAGTCGGACTTGATCCTCCTGAGATGGCCTGTTAATCATTTGTGCAGCTTTATCCCTCCATCTGTTAAGGAAGGTGACGAAGTCTTCGTTGGAGTTTTGTTTAGTTAACTCCATTTCACGAAGGCCAATGGGAAGCTGAGTCTTGTATAAGTATTGTTTGTGGAACTCTTCTCTGATGTACTCTCAATCATTCAGCTTGGCCTTATTCAATGACCTGAACCACTTGGATGGATGTGCATCCAAGGTCAAGGGAAAGACACAAGCAAATAGGTCCTTGCTCATGCCCTTGAGAGCCAAAGAAATGGAAAAAGCTCTCAGATGATCATTTGGGTCTTCGACCCGCTTGAATTTGGGAGGTCACCCAATGTTTCCTTTTTAGGGAGCTTGTCCCTTAGTTCTAGATCAATGATGTCATGGCCATGAGCCCGACTCTCGAGTGCAGGAATTGACTGGATTAATTGCTCGAGTTTTTCAAACCTCAAATCTGTGTTAGTCTTGATTGGTGGTGGAGTGTCGCCTTGCTCGTTTTCTTCAGTTAGCTTCTCCCTCAGTGCCTTAATCTCTTTGTGTTGTTCCTCAAGACGAGAGTTCATCAGTGAGAGTTGAGCCATAATGGCACTAAGTTGTTCATTAGTGTCTCCCATTTCAGATGATGATTCAGAAGAGTCGGAGGATTCGTCTGAAAAGGTGAGGATGTGCTTGACGAGTCTGGGAGTAGGTCGACCTCGTTGCCTCTCTGTCGGACTTTTGCAAGTTATAATCTCACGACCTGTCCTGAACAGAAATCGAACGGACCTCGTGAATTTTAAGAAATAATGTTTTCGAAATAAGAAATGGAGATGAGAAATGGAAATAGGAGATGAGAAATGAGAAGTGGAAATGGGGATTGAAAATGGGAAATGAAAATAGAAAATGATTTTGAAATGGAAATGGAAATCGTTATAGGTTTTGGACTAGTATGGACTTGACCATGATGGAGACATGGGCCTAACTATATGCAAATGCAGATATGGACTGGACTGGACGGACTACGCAAGCAGACTGGACTCCACGATTGGGTTAAGGAGAGACTAGACTTTGAACTTATGGGTGAGCAAGTAGGCAAGACTTTTAGGAAGGCTGGACAATAAGGGAGACTAGACTCTTAACTTAAGGCAAGCAGGCTAGGCAACTAGACTTTGAACTTGCGGGTGAGCAATAAGGCTAGACAACTAGACTTCGAAACTTACATTAAACTAAGCAGGCTAGACTCAAAAATTGCCTATGGACTTATGGAATGCTATACTTTCAACTTACGGGTGAGCAAGTCGGCTAGACATTAAGCAAGGTTGGACAATAACAGAGACCAAACTCTTAACTTAAGGCAAGCAGGCTAGGCAACTGGACTTTGGACTTACGGGTAAGCAAGCAGGCTAGACAACTAGACTTCGAAACTTACATTAAACTAAGCAGGCTAGACTCAAAAATTGCCTATGGACTTAAGGAATACTAGACCTTGAACTTACGGGTGAGCAAGTAGGCTAGACTTTAAGGGATGACCTTTTATAGTTCTAAGACTGGATTTTTATAGTCCGAAGACTGACTAGGGCTTACATGGAGATGCAAACTAGACCTAGGATATGAATTGACATATAAGTTTGACATGGACTGGGAGATGCACATGGGCTTGACATTGGAGACGAACTAGGATTGGACTTAGAATGGAATAGATCAGACTGGCATTAGACATAGACTGGGCTTGACATAAAGATATAAATGGGCCAAGATTTGACATGAACTAGACTTATATGGGCCTAAGATGGACTCTAATGCTAGCGGGCCTAATATGAATGCATGGACTCAAATTTAGAAGGACCTAATATGAATGCAAAATGAACTCTAATGCATATGGGCATAAAATGAATGCAAGATGAATTGGATGGAGTTGTTTGGATTGAATGAAGGTGCTTGGAATAGGCTTAGAATTTTTTGAAAATCATTTTTGGAAAAGATGATGGATTAATTTTGAAAAATATTTTTTTTTTTTGAAATGTCGTGGTATGATGATGATTAGTAAATGTTTTCGAAAAAGGTAGAATAGAAGAGGGTGTAGGATTGATTTTGAAAAAAATGCAAGTTTTTGAAATTGATTGAGTATGGTAAGGTAGGATTGACAGGGAAGATTAGTTGAACAGCAGGGAGAAAGTGGGAAGAGGTAGACATGCATGACAACTCTATCTCTATAATGACCACTTTAGATGCACTTTTTAGGACAGACTAGACCTTGCATGAAAAGACTGAACCTTTTTTTTTAATTAGGTGAGACCTCTAGTTTGACCATGTATTACGCGGATGTAGATAGACAAGCATAGGACTGAACGTAGGATCGACCATTACGGTGACTAAATCGACGAAAAGCGCGCGACGCACAGACTGCGGGTCACGCAACAATGCTGTGCGCAGCGCACAGCCGTGCGTCTGCCGCGGGAGTGGTGTGCCAGGCGCAACTTAATGCGCTTGGCGCACTACTCCCCAACACGTTATTCGGGGATTTAGGCGACGAATTGGCTGATTGACGAACTTTTCTTGTTTGTTAGACGCGATTTTCAGGAACGACGCTAATAATGACAAATTGACAGGATAATAACAGGTAATAATTGCAATCACAGGCAAATCTCATATAACATGGATGCAAGAGTTCTCAACCTAAAGTCCAGTTCTACATTCAACTATTGGTCAGGTTTAGGTTAAGGCTGAAAGAGTCCATGACTAAAAGATTGATCCCACGCTTCGTACCCCTACTTAAAGAGGTGGCCACGTGTAAGACGCACTCCAGTTCTCAAGTTAGGAACAAGGGAACAATGCCATCGTTGGGTAGGTTTGCTTATGACTAAAATCCAACACTGTCGCTCAGGAAGCTTTTTGGAAGGACAAAGCGCAAACCCCCCGGGGGTGACCACACACATAGAACATGTGCTAATAACGCAAGGTAGATTGTCCTTATGGTGGCTGAAAAATAGCCATGCATATGCAAAACTATATATTATTCAAAGGCATAAAAAGAGAATGAATCGTATTTTTCATACCCACTCATTTAAAAAAATTAATTTTTTAAAAAATCCTCCCCAGTGGAGTCGCCAAATTTTTTGGCGTGTTTTTATTTCGCCTACGCGGTGTGAGCGCGTATTGACTACGCCACTGTTAAGGTTCTATTGAAAATTGTTTTGAAAGAAGTCGCCAACAATTCTTTTTAGGAAGAACCATAAACCTAATTGGATATGGGAAAACCGTAGGGACAAATTATCCAATGTAGATTTCTTCGTCCTGACTCCATAGATGGTCAAAATGAACCAAAGATTGAATTCGGGGGTGAGGGTACGAATATGGTCATAATGAACCACATTCGCCCAAAGTTGACCTACACTAAATATTGATTCATTACAGATTTTATGCCAAAGAATAATCATATACTCTCTCCGTTTCTTTTTAATGGTTACACTTACACTTTTCACGCATGCCAATGCAAAACTTTGAGGATATATATCTCTAGTTTTGTATTTGTAAAAATTATAAAAAGTACATATTAATAAAATACATACTAAGACGAATCTAACAAGATTCCACATGACTATGTTTTTATTCATGTATAAATCACAAATGAGGGTCAAAGTGCAACTTGTGAATAGTGTAAAATGTCAAAGTGTAACAATTAAAATGAAACGGAGGGAGTAACATTTAAAACCCCCTAAAAAAGTTTAGTATAAATTGGCTCAGGAAACACATAAAAAGACTAATTTTTAGTAACATGTTATTAGACAATCAATTTACAGGGAACCTAGCAAGTTGTCCAAATTAATCTGATTAATATTAGAACAGTTCTTTAGCTCTTTGATTAAAGAAAATAACATGTGGGTGATAAAATCATTAAAACAGGACAATCATATAATATGCATAGAATAATCAGGCAAGCATATAATGTACAAATGCAAGAATAATATGAATATAAAATAAAGTATAGAAAAGAAGTTAGAATATACAATAGAGCGATTTTACATTAAAGATCTACATCAGGAAAAAAAAACTATTAGTAACTTCAATATAATTTTTTTTTAAGGACCCTATTTATAATCCGAAGTGTGTTAATGTGAAAAATCCGTCCTTTTGTAATCCGTACAAAATCAGGCCTATTTAAAGGGGAAACGACACTGCGCTTCCGGCGCCAGCTGCGTCTGGCGCAGCTGACGTGTCAAGCGTATGACGCGGCATGCCCAATAAAAAGCGTACACGTGGTACGCGCTTATGAAAAAGATAAGAAAGAAACACCGCGTCTTACGTAGAGAGGTGCGTTGGCGCAGGATTCTACATGAAACAGAAGTCTACGTGGCATTTATGTGCGCTTGGAGTAGGCTGTGCGCTAGGCGCAGGCCTACGTGGCAGGACACGTGCGCTCAGCGCAGGTCTGTGCGCTCAGCACAATCAGCTGCGCTCAGCGCACCGCCTTGTTTTTGACACGTTCTGATAGTTTTTTGATAAAAACGTGTTTTAAAGATTTTCTTTTATCTTTTAAATTCAGAAATCTGATTTTACGGGATAAAAACCGATTTTTAAAATATAAAAAATATCTTTCAAAAATATTTATTTATTAAAATAAAACGATTAATTGGGCTTTTCAAAGGATTGGGCTCAAAATACAATTAATTATCGTGAATAATTAATTGGGCTTTAAAAATAGTTTTAACACTTTTCGAAATGGTTTTGAATGGCTTTTCAGACTACTCTACTCTTAAGTCGGACCAATTAAAAATGCGGTATGTTTCATCATCAGATCCTTAAATGGGGAGACACGATTATGTGTTTATAATGGTGGTTCTTGTGTACCTTCTACCGATGAGTATAACTCAGGCTTTCTGCACCGAAAACTCAAAATTATCCTTAATGATCTTCCAAAACCTTAAATATGAGATGCATGTATTGATAAGTTTTTTTTTTACACGAGCTCCAATTAAACTAAAACAATAAATTACATAGATTGTCGAAAAACATTAGCTTAAGCATGAGCCCTATGGACTTGTTGGCGAAGGACTTTCTGGAAGGAACCGAACACAAAATTATTGCCTATAGGTGTAGAGTGTGCTTTGAAATCCAACAAAGTGTAATATTATTTTCCCCTCCAGATTGTAGAAGAGCTATAGCGGAAGTTGAATCAGTCATAATCTGTAAGTATAAAAAACCTTGATCCAAGCACCATTGCAAACAATGCATACAATAAGTAGAGAATTGTCCCAAATACACTAAGGTAAAATACAAAAACAATTGATTAAGAACCTGTTTACCATGGCTTACCTTTGCTTGGATTTTTTGCAAGATTCCTCCTAGATGGTTTGAGATATTACTTGTCCAGTATCATACACTACTTGGATGATCCATATTTGAGATTGCATGCAATTGCCCAGAAGAGATTAGCAAGAAATTAGAGAAGAATGAAGAACATAATTACTCGCTTATTAGGTGTAATGAAGAGGGGAGAGACGAAGGTGATTTGGTGTTAGGGTTGTGAGTGCGTAGCGGAATCAGATTAAAGATGTAGAGATTGAGAAAAATAATAGAGTTGGAAATTTGTGGCAAGAAAAGTAGTAAAAGATGGACACACAATATCTAACGTGGGAAAAATCCTCAAATAGAGGCAAAAAAACCCACGGACGACGAGTACCCAAAATCCACTATATGAAAATAGGAGAGTACAAGAATCATCCGATATTTATTAGGGTGAGTAGTACAATAACACTCTCGCTATTATATAAACTCACAAAGGAGTAGTACAAAGAATAGTGGATTAGGAGATTGTGTGTGGTAGTATCTCCGACCTCATAATATCTTAGAGAGCAGAATCTCCATAACGGAGCCAATAGTAACAAACCTACACATTGTAGGTAATATCTCTCTAAGCCGAAATATTATGTAGAAAGAAACACTCATACAGTGTATAAGAGGATCGGAGCATAGAATTGAAGGAGTAGGTAATGGTGGATTTTGTGATGCTTGTGAGCCTTCAAGCATGCTCCATAAAATGCCCATATTCCCTATTTATAGAGGGTGTAAGTCGGTGAAGACATAAAATTAAAGAACATTGGAGAAGCTTCATGGCCCATCTTTAATTCTTGACATTGCCGACATTCTCGCTTCATGATTTAGTATGCATGGAACTTTCAAGAACAAGTGTGACTATTCCAGAGAAATCTTGAGATGATTTCCACATTTAGGTGGCAATGTAATACCGACATACCTTGTGGACAATTTGCCAAAAATAGTTATAGGGAATTTGGGCCACTAAACCCAACAATCTCCACCTTGGAACAAATTCCATATATGCACTCGTCGTATGAAATCCAAAAGGGTATAAGAAATATATGTATGTCACACATATTGACCCGAATGTAGCTTTAGCTAAGAAAATAATGTGACATACCATAACTCGTTTGACGAGGACGCAACGCCAATCGAGGTTGAGTAATGAATCCACCAAAAAATGGCTTTTACGCACGCCAGCAAGCGCCCAATCCATTCCGGGTCAGAACAACCTTCATAGATATCCTCCAGATTATAAAACTTATCTTGCCGCCGAACTTCTCAATCTCGTGCTTCATTATTGAAGACATCTTTAATGTGAAAACACTCTAAACAACCTTTGGCTCGGATACCACTTGTTAGGGTTGTGAGTGCGTAGCGGAAGCAGATTAAAGATGTAGAGATTGAGAAAAATAATAGAGTTGGAAATTTGTGGCAAGAAAAGTAGTAAAAGATGGACACACAATATCTAACGTGGGAAAAATCCTCAAATAGAGGCAAAAAAACCCACGGACGACGAGTACCCAAAATCCACTATATGAAAATAGGAGAGTACAAGAATCATCCGATATTTATTAGGGTGAGTAGTACAATAACACTCTCGCTATTATATAAACTCACAAAGGAGTAGTACAAAGAATAGTGGATTAGGAGATTGTGTGTGGTAGTATCTCCGACCTCATAATATCTTAGAGAGCAGAATCTCCATAACGGAGCCAATAGTAACAAACCTACACATTGTAGGTAATATCTCTCTAAGCCGAAATATTATGTAGAAAGAAACACTCATACAGTGTATAAGAGGATCGGAGCATAGAATTGAAGGAGTGGGTAATGGTGGATTTTGTGATGCTTGTGAGCCTTCAAGCATGCTCTATAAAATGCCCATATTCCCTATTTATAGAGGGTGTAAGTCGGTGAAGACATAAAATTAAAGAACATTGGAGAAGCTTCATGGCCCATCTTTAATTCTTGAGATTGCCGACATTCTCGCTTCATGATTTAGTATGCATGGAACTTTCAAGAACAAGTGTGACTATTCCAGAGAAATCATGAGATGATTTCCACATTTAGGTGGCAATGTAATACCGACATACCTTGTGGACAATTTGCCAAAAATAGTTATAGGGAATTTGGGCCACTAAACCCAACAATCTCTACCTTGGAACAAATTCCATATATGCACTCGTCGTATGAAATCCAAAAGGGTATAAGAAATATATGTATGTCACACATATTGACCCGAATGTAGCTTTAGCTAAGAAAATAATGTGACATACCATAACTCGTTTGACGAGGACACAACGCCAATCGAGGTTGAGTAATGAATCCACCAAAAAATGGCTTTTACGTACGCCAGCAAGCGCCCAATCCATTCCGGGTCAGAACGGCCTTCATAGATATCCTCCAGATTATAAAACTTATCTTGCCGCCGAACTTCTCAATCTCGTGCTTCATTATTGAAGACATATTTAATGTGAAAACACTCTAAACAACCTTTGGCTCGGATACCACTTGTTAGGGTTGTGAGTGCGTAGCGGAAGCAGATTAAAGATGTAGAGATTGAGAAAAATAATAGAGTTGGAAATTTGTGGCAAAAAAAGTAGTAAAAGATGGACACACAATATCTAACGTGGGAAAAATCTTCAAATAGAGGCAAAAAACCCACGGACGACGAGTACCCAAAATCCACTATATTAAAATAGGAGAGTACAAGAATCATCCGATATTTATTAGGGTGAGTAGTACAATAACACTCTCACTATTATATAAACTCACAAAGGAGTAGTACAAAGAATAGTGGATTAGGAGATTGTGTGTGGTAGTATCTCCGACCTCATAATATCTTAGAGAGCAGAATCTCCATAACGGAGCCAATAGTAACAAACCTACACATTGTAGGCAATATCTCTCTAAGCCGAAATATTATGTAGAAAGAAACACTCATACAGTGTATAAGAGGATTGGAGCATAGAATTGAAGGAGTGGGTAATGGTGGATTTTGTGATGCTTGTGAGCCTTCAAGCATGCTCCATAAAATTCCCATATTCCCTATTTATAGAGGTGTAAGTCGGTGAAGACATAAAATTGAAGAACATTGGAGAAGCTTCATGGCCCATCTTTAATTCTTGACATTGCCGACATTCTCACTTCATGATTTAGTATGCATGGAACTTTCAAGAACAAGTGTGACTATTCCAGAGAAATCATGAGATGATTTCCACATTTAGGTGGCAATGTAATACCGACATACCTTGTGGACAATTTGCCAAAAATAGTTATAGGGAATTTGGGCCACTAAACCCAACATTTGGGCTTAGTCTTTTCGAATGATTTTGGTTGAACAAAACAACGGGATCCCTTCATGGGTATTTATAGAAAAATAGGTCTAAGATATTTTCATAACTTAGCTTAATTAGCAAGGCTAATTTGGTCATATCACAACCTAAGTACTTTCTAAAATTTTCTAGTCTTTCTAGCCCTTAATCTCTCTTTAGTTAAACTCTAATCCTTTATTATACTTAAACTAAATTCATAAAATAAATCATACCTTAATGAAGATATTTAGGTCTGATTAGCTCTTAATTTATAATTACAGAATATCTCAACGTAATTTCGATATTAGCGCAAAATCTCAAAACTCCAGAACGATGTGTAACGTTCTTAACATCAATCACATATAACTTATCTTAACTCATATTCATAAAATTTATCACATAACATCACATTACAAACAAAAATTCACATAAAAATTATTTGCAAATTTTACTCCAAAAAAGTCACATTAGATTACGTACTAATTAGTACGTTAATGTAGACACGTAATCGTATCTTTCAATTGATTACCCCGCCTATGATGACTAATACCCTACTCTAATTGGTCCGGGTCGTCGAAAGAATAAAGAACGAGCCGAAAATAAAATATTTTAAGTCCAAACCATTTTCTAACCCTTATTGTTAATACATTTTTGAACATTTTCTTATAAATAGTTTTACTAAGGGCCTCTTCTCCCCAGCTTATTTTCAGTTCAGTTCAGTTCAGTTCAGTTCAATTCAGTTCAGTTCAGTTCAGTTCAATTCAATTCAGTTCAGTTCAGTTCAGTTCCTAAATGATAATCATTACTATTAATTAGTTATAATTTAATTCAGTTCAGTCCAGTTCAGTTCAGTTCAATTCAGTTCAGTTCAATTCAGTTTAGTTCAATTCAGTTCAATTCAGTTCAGTTCAGTTCAGTTCAGTAGTTTTATGCCGAAGAGAACAGGCCCTAAGCCTACTTTCTATAATGTTGTAAAAATAGCTTTATAAAAGCACATGATCAAAAACCTTTTTCAAAATAGTTTTGTAAAAGCCCAATTTCTAAAACCCATTTTCTAGTCCAATTTAATTAATATTAATTAGTTTTATTAATAAAATTATTTTTTATAAAAAAATCCTCTTTCACCAAAGTGTTTATAAATATTTTTATCTAAAATCTTCTCAATAAATGATCTTTTCAAAAACCTAATTGTCTTCGATAACCTATTACTTCTCTAACACCTATACCTATATAAATCCATCCTCATACACCTTCAAGCTAATCTCACACTGCACATCTCTCGCCCCCTACATATACACGCCTAACATCCTATCTCACGGCCTCTACAACTCACCTTACAACTAAATCCACCGCTAATCTCGTCTCATACCTGACAATCACCAAAAACTCACCGCCTAACACAGTTGATCCTTTCGTACAATTCCTACCCCAACCTTACTGCATCCTAAATCTCTCGCACAAGACTCTAGTACTACTACACTACGTCACTAACCACCACCATACTAATACTATTATAAACTAATCTAATATAAACCACTGCACCTACACCTATTAATTCTCCTATCTCTTAAATTTCCAGCGCTACATCACCACGCCACCAATACCTTATATAACACCATCATCATCATGTAATACGACACAAACAAAAGCCAGGCATATTAACTGCCTGCTAATCACGCAACTACTTAATCCAAACAACTGTTTTCAAGGGTTGTTCAACGTTCAATCCAAGGGTCAATCAAAGTAGCAACCTTTATTTATTTTTATTATTTTCTTGAACTTACTAACATTCTATTCATGAGGTAGATTGTTAGCATATTTTTGCGACGGCAAGTAGTGTATATTATACTAACTCCCTGCAATATTTCTATTCCTTTTTTCATGAACATTATTTTTTTCTGCGCGAGTTGTAATATTTTCCGCCTTGTATATTATTGTTAATCAAGACCTAAAGAATTGTTCTAACGCCTAATAGATAATATGGACAACCTACTAGGAACCCAATAATATGATTGTTAATTGACTTATCACAAAAAAAAAAAAGTCTTTTATGTGTTTAATGAACCAACTTAGACTAATTTTTTTAGGGTGTTGAAAAATATTACTCCCTCCATCCCAAAAAGATCTGAACACTTGTTGGGACACGTAGTTTAAGGTGCTAAATTGTAGTGTGGTTATCAATGTTATTTTATTAAAAAAAATGTTGTAATGTGGTTATCAAATGTTATTTTATTAAAAAAGTAGATGTGATAGGAGTTGGTGGAGTATTTTTTTTTTAAGAGTAAAGAGAAAGTTGGGTAACTTTTTATTAATAAAAGGTAGATTTGGGACAAAGATGGGTAAAAGAAATAATATATTAATCGTGGGACCATGCAAAAAATGGAAGTGTTCAAACTAATTTGGGACAAACCTAAAAAGAAAGTGTTCAGACTATTCTGGGACGGAGGGAGTATTTGGTTATTAATTTGTATAAAACTTTCCATGAATCGTATTAAGTAGAGGTCAGCAATGAGCGAATTTGATTTCTGATCTTATTCGTACCCTCACCCCTGAACTCAATTTTTGGTTCAATGACCAACTATGGAGTCATGACGGGGAGATCTACATTGGATAAGTCTCTAATATTTCCCTAAGTTTCTCAAATATCCAATTAGGTTTATGAATCGTCTTCTAGAGACTTGTTGGCTACTTCAAAAACGTTTTTCAATAAAACCTTTACAATATGGTAGTCAAATACGCCCTCACACCACGTAGGCAAATCACGCCTATAACTAATAAATCTCATTTATCAAAGTAAACTCGGTTTAAAAATAAGGCTATTACAATATGTATACAGAAAGTAGTGGTGCGAATTGTGATTTTATCTGAGCCTTTGAGTTAAGCTATGCGTAGAGCGAAGACTTTTTCTGTCGACCTTTTAAAAAAAATTAGTCGGTCACGTTTTTCACCATAATATTAACGAATTTTTCACCAAATACCCTCGAGTATTATCTTCTTCCACCAAATACCCTCCAACCTTTCAAAATTTACCTTACACCCCTCAATTTTTTGAAAATTCCCTATGTGGCTTTCATAACTAACGACCATTAGCTTTTTTAGCCATTAATTCCTAATTCCATTTGTAAACCTTGATTAACCTTTTTATGACCCAGATTACCTTAATTGACAACCATTGAAATGCCTTATATCGTGCTTTTTCTCTCTCTTCCTCCATAACTCTCTTTATTTTTTTTTGGCCATAGATGGTGGTTTTATAGTGATCTACTAGGATAAATGACTCAAGTAGGGATTAATTACGGTTTGGTAACAAAATTTGAGATTATTGACTAAAAAAGCTAACAACCATTAGTCGCTAAGCATATATGGCGAATTTTAAAGAAAGTGAAGGTTACATGGTGAATTTTAAGAAGTTGGAGGGTATTGAAGAAGAAATTTACTCATGGGTATTTGGTGAAAACTCTGTAATATTAATTACATCAGTCACTGAATGAGCGGGTCATAAGCCAGTTTTTGAACATTTTTAATACACGATATGATCATAAAAACTTTAAATCACGAGCTAATATGCAAACAATGTTTTTAGGAAAACATCCAATAATGTCAAATTTATAAAACAAGCAAAATTCTTGTGCATTTTCCATGGGTCAAAAAACTAATTGGTGAATCGAACAAAATCCTACTTGACTAAAATTTGTTCTTATATATAGTGATAGAATATAGTCAAAGCTACTTGATGAATAATGCCCAAAATAAAATGGTGCAAGAGACGAAATATATTATACGATAAAGGTTACTAAATGCAGCCTCACTTTACTAAACGCAACCCTAAAAACCCTCATGATCATATTCTCTCTAAAAAGAATTCTCTCCTCCTCCATTCCAACAGTTAGATAAACAAAAATTATAAAAAACCTAATTCACAAATTTTAATTTTATACTCAATGGACGAAAATTTTGACCCAAACGAACTTCAATCTAATGTAAGTTTTTCAGTTTATTTTGCTCGGTAACTATGCAATTTCGTAAATTTTCATGAAACACTTAGCCCCATTTCGTGCAATCCTCATGAAACATATTACTTGGTTTCATGCAAATTGAACGAAACAAGCTAATCTGTTTTTTCCAGATTGTATGAAATAGGTAAAATTGTTTCGTACAACTTGAATGAAACAGGGTAATCATTTTCAATGGTCTTACACGAAATAGGCTAAATTCTTTTGTGCGTATTACATGAAGTTCGTAAAACTATATTTTTTGTGTTTGTGGTTGATGATATTAAATTAAATTTATGAAATTGTTGATGTATAATTGATGATGTTTATCAAATTTTTGAAATTGATGTATAAACAAAACAATGTATAATTGATGATGACAAATTTGAATTTACTATTAAGGGTAAAAAGATATTTATTTTGTTATTATTATAAAGTGTCAGGATGATGTTCATTTTGAAGAGGTCAATGAGAATTCACCTTATCATAGTGAGATTTTCACCACGACAACTATATTTCCCACTCGAAAAGCATTGCGTGATTGGGTTGCTTAAGTGGGTAATAGGTTGCATAATATGGTGATAATCATTGCTCATCACAATATGGTGAAGGGCAAGGCTTCAGAAATGGAAAAGCTACCCTCACTTGTGAGAGAAGCGGGCGATATAGACTATATAAATCTATAGAATGTGTAGATGTGGAGATATTTACCGGTATAAAAAAAAAGATTGTGTCCTTTTGAACTTCAAGCGAAGGAGAACATTGGTGGTGGTTGGAGTGTGTATGTCACTAATGGCAAGCACAATCATGATATTCCAGATTTTAATGAGGGTCGTGCTATTATTGGCAGGTTAAGTAAAGATGAGATCAATTTGGTAGAAGAATTAACTAAATCTCATGTGCCGCCTAGTCAAATCATGAAAATTCTTAGTAAGGTGGATGAAGAGACATTGACTACAGTGAAGCATATTTATAATGTCCGTGAGAAGTTGAAAACTGAGGCAATATGTGGTCGGTCTGTGATGCAACAACTAATCAAGCTGATTGATGATAATAACTATCTAATACCATGGCATCGTGAAGAAGTGGGAACAAAATTGGTTAGTGATATAGTTTTTGCTCATCCTGATGTTATTGATCTATTGTTCCTATTTCTTTATGTGTTAGTCATGATTGTACATATAAGACAAACAGATACATAATGCCTTTTTTGGAAATAGTTGGTATAGGTCCAACTGGAAAATTTTTTGTAGTCAACTTAGCTTGGTTGAGAAACGAGAAGGAAACAAATTACCAATGGGTCATGTAATGTGTGAAATAGTTATTCGATCTAGACAATTTGTCGGGTGTGATTGTAACTGACAGGGAATTGGCTCTTCTCAATGCGGTTAGACAAATATTTCCTAAATCGGCTCATCTTTTATGTACAAGACATATTGGAAAAAATATGGACAATTATTTGGGCAAGTTGACTGAAAATGAAGATATTGTCAAAGCATTATGTGGTAGATGGTATAAGTTAGTGGATGCACCAAGTGTTGCTTTGTATGAGCAACAATTAAAAGAAATGAATGAAGTCTTTTAGGTCTATGCCGGTTGTGTTAGATTATGTGAAATCTAAATGGTTGGATCCATGTAGTGATAATTTGTCAATGCTTTTACAATGAACATTCTACATTTGGGCACAAGATCAACCACCAACAAGTAAATAAAAGTTTCAATTAAATAAATTTTATTTCAAATAAATAAATTTGATATTTGGGTACTTATAGTGATAAAGTTTTTTATATATCTTCTTGTTATTATTCGTGATTGTATTACAGGGTGGAAAATGCTCATGCAGCATTAAAATATTGGTTAAAGACTTCGATAGGAAGTTTGGATACAATATGGCCAATTATTCATTTATTATTGGAGGCACAAAAACGTGAAATAAAAGCTGCTTTCCAAAGGTCCCATAACAGATATCCTCATGTCATAGTATTACGTCTATTTATGTTGTTGAAAGGTCGAGTATCAAATAAGGCTATAAGCTTGTTTGATGAGAAATACAAACGTGCAAATGAAGTTGGTGTTTATGGTGTCGTTTGTGGATGTTATTTAAGATATACACATGGTCTTCCATGTGCTCATGAGATGATGAAGATGGAAGAAAAAAAATACCAGTATTCAACTTACAGATATCCACCTCTTTTGGAGGACTCTTAAAATTAAAAGTGCTACCACACATAACAAGTTAGATGAAGAATCTCATTTTCAGATCCGGCATGATATAGACAAGGTATTGCACTTGTACTTCAAGGATATTCTAGATCTACCTGAACAAAGTAAAAAAATAATAGCGGCTCAATTGGACAAAATGGTTCACCCTGAATTCACAAGCTTGAATGAGCCACACACTACTTCCCAACCTAGAGTCGTCCTCCGAGAAAGAAACTCTACAAGAAGAGATCCATCTGATTGGGAATACACAGAACAAACATGCTCCAAGAATTCCAAGAATCCTAATCTAATCTCTATACAGAACAAACATGCTTTTGTAGCTTTGCCAAGTTCACGATAAAGATATGCAAGAGCTGCCGAAGCCCAAGAGTATCACTTAACACTAACAAGGTCGCAGACTAGAGGAAATAATAGAGTGGATACTCGATCTACGATTTTGTCAATAAATATAGTGGACCCAAGTTATGTGACTAAGAAGCCTCTAGCTAGATCATCCGCACCATACTTATTTTATGGATCCATCAAGTCTCTCTAATTTTTGACAACTTAATTCCACCATGTGCATGTTCATACTCTATTTCTTTTGCATCTGTATTAATCAATTTAACAAAAGAAAATTGTGAATTCCATAAATCTTTTTGTTGCATTGGGTGGTTAATAGCAAACCCATTTACTGAAAAACCCAAAATCAAAGATACATCATGTAATGTAGTTGTCATCTCTCCAAAAGGCAAATGAAAACTATTAGTTTCAGGATGTCATCTCTTTACAAAAGCTGATATTAATGGTGCATTATGATGAGGAAAAATGCATTCCCTTAAATGACCCAACCCAGTATTTTTTTTCACTAATATATACCATGCATCACGAGGCTCAAATTGAAAGAGATCAATTGCATGTGTTCGTGACTGAATAACCAAACAACCACGCTCAACCTGGTAAAGTGAACAAAATCCAATTAAAACACTACCACATTGATATTTTATTTTTTTTTCTTTTTTGGATGCTAATTGATGAAATCGTGATAACACAAATATATACCCACATAAGAACTCACATTTTTCTCCCAAATGTAAAAAGCTACATGTCCTCGATAACCACGTAGCAAATCCGTAGAAAGTAGCCCTCCTGGTACTGGTGCAGTCAACTTCCAATCAGAAGTGCGAGGACATTTTACCCATTTACGTTTGTCGTTGTCTTCCTCGGCTTGCTATGGTTCGACAACATGTTCCTCGTTGGAACCACCAACACCCGAATTAGGATCCTGGGATGATCTCCTAGCCGCATAGGTAGCCCTGGCAGAAACTGTCACTGTCCTACCGTCTAAACGAGTCTTTTTTCAATTTTATCTGTCATCTGAATTACATACATAATTTGGATAAGACAAAAGTAGGCAGTACAATAATTTGAATTACATAGCAACATAGAAGTAGTAGTACAGAAGTAAAGTTACTGATCGCCTTGTGAAAAATTTCAATCAGAGTTGTGAGTTAAAATACCCAAGTAACATAGTTTTCTTCTATTCTTCTAGTATATGAGTTAAAATACTAGATACTTTTTTTATCTCCCCCCCCCCAATAGTGAATGTGTCTAGTGATAAAAATAGCTACTGTGATTGTGCTCAGCTTGAGCTTTGTTGCCCTAGAGTGCTAGTTTTGCCATCATACCTATAAAATGAATTTGGATAAGACATATTAGTTATGAATTTGGTTTTGCCATCATACCTATACATCTAACAACTCACTGTCATTGCAAAGGGTGTTGATTATGCTATAAAATGATTTTTAAGTCTAACTATGTTTATGTTCCCTGGTCCTTGTATGCTATAAACAAGACAACAACAATTATAGTGCCAAAATCATGCCAAAAGAGTGTTGGAAATGTGTGTGTGGATATAACAGTGAGTTACAGGATATTAGAACTTCCAACCACGTATTAGATACGCTTTCTTATAAGTTATTTACCGACCAACTAGGAACAACAGAGTATCACGGTAATACTTATGAGATACGAAGAATAATCATTGAATCTTGGTTGTTAACAAGAAATAATACCAACAAGAGTTTGTAGTTTGATTTTGTTTAGAGAAAACACAAGAGACTTTTATTCTCTAAGCAAGTACCATCGAATGATTTCACAATTTAAGCAAGCATGAATAATCTCTCTCCAACCCAATCCACATGTGATATATCCCTATATAAAAGACGCAATCATATACGAAAAGACATGCACCATTTCGCAAAAGAAATGCCTCGTCAAGAAAACTGACGAATAGGAGCTGGCGCTCCCTTGTGGAGCGGGCGCTCCAGGCAGGAGCCGGCGCTCCTCAGCCCTGTCAAGAATTTGGTTCTAATTCCAAATCCCTGCCAACTTTGAGCGTGCGCTCTTCTGGAGAGCGAGCACTCTATTGACTTGCCTTCTCGTTTTTCCTTCTTTCTCATCACATAACATCAACGAACACATTTAAACTATAAATGTTCCAACAATCCTCCTCCATTTATAGTATAAATGCTTTGAAATTCGTACACTTGCAAACTACACAAAATCAACTAAACTTGTGCATAAATGAAAATGTCTTAAAGATTGAATTTCCTTGTAGTACAACACACTTTACAAACTTTCGATTGAAATGATTGACTAAGCATTGAATCACTCAACCATATGAAAATTTGAAGATGATATACACACAAGCTTACACAAACAACATTGTCACCTTCGACTCCATTAAAGGCCTTGAGTCCATATCCACATTCATGAGTGTTCCTAGTTAAGCCCTAAACTAGGTGAAGCGGCCAAACTTCTTACTCATATAGGTAAACCTTCTATAACATGCTCTCGCAAGCGAGCAACTAACCAAAGATTTATTAAGAAATTAATCAACCTCCAACATTGCGAAAAAACAAGCACTAACCTTGGGATGTAATAAAAATATTATAGTGCTCCAAATTACAAATAAAGTGGGATCCTCATTGAATTCAAGATATTGCGTTGTACAAGACGTGAATTGACTTTTCTTCATTTGCAATTTACTTAATTAAAGCTTAAAACACATCCCTACTTTGATATAACATAACTTGACAACAACTTTGGCCAAATTCATCAAGTTAACAAAACATATAAAAGTTCATTAACACGACTCCATGTTTATAAAATCACAAACACCACAATGTCGCAAGCCAAAATATGTTGTGACTTTCCATTATAAACATTACAATATCATTAATCATATGTCATTGATACTCACTGAAGTATATCAAAATAACTAGTGATATGATGCAAACACTTCAAACATCAATTATGAACAAATAACATGTTAATACTAAAACTAAACAAATAAATTAATATTCTTCCTCATTTTAGTATTAACAAATGAACATCTTATCTATTTAAACCAAGACTTGTATATGAAAACAGCCACATAAGTACAGTTCTTGGATAACAAGGATTTAACCTCCTCCATGAAAAACCTCCTCCATGAAGTACCTCCTCCAAGAAGAAATATCATCTTCTTGTAAGAAACAAATCCCTAAACCAAGACTTAACTCACGCTAAATTTTTTTTCTCAAACCGAAGAACAAATTTATTTTCACATAATTCCGTATAATAAATAGATTTGATCAAAGACAATAAACCATTATCTTCCAAGACATTTAATAATTTCAGTTAAAATAAAATCGGTAAAAATCATATGTATACGACAGCAAATTTAGATAAAATTTTATTGCCCCCAAATTTAATACATAACCAATTTATACAACCGATTTCCTCAAAATCATGAACTTAATGATCTCGTAAATTGAAATAATTAATCACCATGTTTTCATTATACTTTACTCAAGTATAACACATGTCACTTTAAAAAGTGAAAAAACTATGATATAATAACATTCCATAAATCATAATCAATTTATAGTATATGAATTATAACATGTTAATACTAAAGTACAACAAATAAATTAATATTTTTCCCTATTTTAGTATTAACAAAACATATAAACACTTATACTAGTGATTACCACAAAATTATGGAAATAGATTAATATTTTGACTTTTCCAACTAGTAAATTATAAACATCACCCAACTTATATACATTTAATAATCATTTTAACCACATGTCTAAAATATAAATATTCTAAAGAACATAGAATCACATTTATAACATTTAGACAACACGTGGTGAAAATGAAATTAAACACATAGCCCATACAAGGATGGTCTACTAACAAACAACATGTTTATAATTTCCACAAGTTCATGTTCATGTCAACAATTATATACTCAACAAATTATAAAAAAAAACACTTACTTTAATCAAAATAAACATTATAACTAGTCCATGAGTATATAACCAAAATCATAATTAGTGATAGTAACCCACTAACTATAACATGATCAATAAATAAACTTAATGATCATCATATTAATACTCATACCAAAATCATGAAAAATAACATGTTAATACTAAAACTAACAAATAAATTAATATTCTTCCCCATTTTTAGTTTAACAAAATAAAAAATTTCAGATTTTGGGAGAGTGAAATATCAACATGAAAACATGAACAACAAAATTTCTCTTAATAATGTTCCCAAAATGAACATTACACTACACATGCCCATTCATAACCATAAACATGATAACATCGTTTATGTAAATAAATTAAATAAAAAAAAACATAACCGTGCTTTATTGTTGCACGCATGGTTTGGAAAAAAAAAAATCTCTTGCAAATAATAACGGGAATCACGCATGCATGGTTTGGTATGTTTTATCAATGCAAAACCTTCAAAACACATGGCATAAATTTATGACAAAGAGGCATCAACAGCAACTTGACAAACAATCACAACCATGATCTTACAAAGCATGGTCAACCATCATGAACATGAAAGAACATGATCAACTAACAATAATTAACACTATAATTAATTGCTCACACAATACTTGACGAAAAACATGTTAATACTAAAATCAAATACACATAACAATGTTCTTCTCCATTTTAGTATTAACAAAAAAGAAAATCAAGTTTTGATTTAATAAATAAAACAAGAAACGTCTTACTTGAAGTTCCTTCAACCATGCAGTAAAGATTTGAAAAATCCATCGTTCTCGGCCTCTTGTCTTGTAACATTCTTCTTCTCTTTCCATTTAACAATGGCATTCCAATTTCAGAAAATTAGAAACATCTTACCCAAGAAAGATTCAATTACCCAAGGATTAAATAACTTATAGATTGTTTGAAAATATGTGTGTGGATATAACATTGAGTAACAGGATATTAGAATTTCCAAGCACGTATTAGATACGCTTTCCTATAAGTTATTTACCTACCCACTAGGAACAACAGAGTATCACGGTAATACTTATGAGATACGAAGAAGAAACATTGAATCTTGGTTGTTAACAAGAAACAATACCAACAAGAGTTTGTAGTTTGATTTTTGTTTAGAGAAAACACAAGAGAATTTTATTCTCTAAGCAAATACCATCGAATGATTTCACACTTTAAGCAAGCATGAATAATCTCTCTCCAACCCAATCCACATGTGATATATCCCTATATATACTAGGGAATAATTGTAGAAGAAAAGACGCAATCATATACGAAAAGACATGCACCATTTCGCAAAAGAAATGCCTCGTCAAGAAAACTGACGAATAGGAGCTGGCGCTTCCTTGTGGAGCTGGCGCTCCCTTGTGGAGCGGGCGCTCCAGGAAGGAGCCAGCACTCCTCAGTCCTGTCAAGAATTTGGTTCTGATTCCAAATCCCTGCCAACTTTGAGCGTGCGCTCTTCTGGAGAGCGAGCACTCTATTGACTTGCCTTCTCGTTTTTCCTTTTTTCTCATCACATAACATCAACGAACACATTTAAACTATAAATGTTCCAACATAGAGTGCTTGTTGCTTGAACCAATAAGTTTCCCCTATGTTCGTTCTGAAAGATGCTCATTCTCCATTCGTTGTTATCTAGTGCTATTCATTGTCATCTAGTGCTATTTGCTTGTGCAAACTCATTGTTTTCATTTTCAATTCCCTTTATCCTAATTATCCTTCGTCTCCCTCGGCTTCTCTTAATGACCTCTTAATCACAACTCTAATTCTTAAGGAAATATTAATAAAGTTATGCCACCTTTGGATTATCATCAATTTTTTTGATAAAATACAGCACAAAAGTCCACCATCTACAATACAACACAAAAGTCCACTCAATTGATTCTTAACATCTGAACAGGAGAAAATTTGACCCAAATTACCTCAAAAACTCTTATGCCTGCACTAATCAACAAAAATCCAACACTAAAACATAATGTGATCAATGTACGTACTCGGACAGAAAAAGCACTACACCACAAACCTCTGCCTTAAAAAATACTCCCTTCCTATTGAGCCAATGTCACAAAAAAAAAAAGAATTGAGAATACATCCTTGTAAAAATTCATTGAACAAAGCGAACCAGCATACAAACTACTTGATGATCTCAACCTCATAACCTACTGGAAATTATGATGAATTCATCCTGAGTTTTGTTGCTCCATGAACGTAATATGTATACTTAGACTTGTTCAACTAGAAATAAATATATTTGTTTCATCCCATTTATATGTAATAGTAGCAACAACTTCATTCCACTTACATGAAACAATAGCAACCACTTCATCCAAGATATATGAAACAGTAACAACTACTTCATCCCAGTTATATGAAATAGTACCAATCATTTTGATCAACATACATGATATATGAAATAGTAGCAACTATTGCATTCAATTTATATGAAATTCTAACAAATCAATTATATAATAAACCACTTTTGAAGGAAAAATGCACAGAATTATGGACTAAACAAACCAATTTCGGAGGAAAATATGCACAAAATTGGGGACCAAAACAAACCAATCCCCCAACATAAAAATAATTGGGTTGACCCAAATATGGTAAATCAATTTTGCAGAAGAATAAAAAAAATTACAAAAGAAACAATACTAAAAATTTTAGATAAAAAACACTGAACGTTTGAAAAAAAAACGAAGAACAAACCTTCAATGAATTTCATGTTACTGTCCAACCGTGTCTAGGAGCTTCCTAATCCAACTCGAAGAAGAGTGAGGATTAGTATAATGAATTCCAGAAAACAACCAGCAAGGAATAGGAGATTTGAAGAATTAATCAACACTAATTAATATTAATTAGCAAAAAAGAGAAAGGTTGTTAGAGAGAGAAAGATAATAATTTCATTCCTAATATATGAGTTCTCTCATCCTAGCTTATATATAGCCTTACATTTCCTTGTGCAATAAGCTACAAACTAAAAATATCAAAATTAGCATTACTGCTAAATCACAGGTGTCCTGTCCTTGTAACTGTCCTTCTGAAATCTTGTTGCTGCCAGTTTGAGAACGTTAGAAGAATGACAGCTCATTCTTTTTAAGAAGCTTCCATTTTGTCCTCTTGTGCTATAATCAGTGAGTGGATTTCAGCTGCTAGATTTGGTTGAATTTTCTCTCTTTGACTCACATCAATACCTCCCCCATTAGAGGATCCTTGACCCCAAGGATCAAAATTTGGAAACTTGAGTTCAATTTCAGAGCAAGTTTCCCATGTAGCATCTTTAGGAGCAAAGTCCTGCCAATGCATCAACCATAAAGTGACAACATAGTTGTGTTTTTTGATGTTTTTCTTATCTAGGACAGCACAGGGTGTTTTGAGAAGTGCAGGTGGTGGGTCTTGCACAGGTGGAATATTATCTGAGGTGGAGGGAGGGATGGCGCCATTGTGTTTCTTAAGTAAGGACACATGGAATGTAGGGTGTATGTTGGCATCTGCTGGGAGGGATAAGGTGTAAGCAACTTGGCCAACCTTGTGGGTAATTTGGTATGGGCCATAGTATTTTGTAGATAACTTCTGGTGGCGTCTCGCAGTCACTGATTGTTGTATATAGGTTGTATTTTAAGTGAACCCAATAACCAACCTCAAACGTTCTCTCTGATATGTGTCTATCAGCCATTTGCTTCATTCTGTTTTGAGCCTTGCCTAAGTTCTGTTTGACAAGCTCTAATGTTTTCTCCCTTTGTTCTAAACTTCTGTCTACTGCTTCTACTTTAGTAGACCCTCGTAAGTATGGCCTGTGCGTGGGAGGGGACTGCCCATACATGATCTCAAAAGGGGGTCTTCTTGAAGAAATGTGATAGCATGTGTTGTACCAAAATTTAGCTAATGGGAGCCATTTGGACCACTCATTGGGAGCTTCATGACATATAAACCTAAGATAGGACTCAAGGCATCGATTTAACACCTCAATTTGGCCATCTGTTTGGCAGTGGTAGGCAGTGGAGAGAGAGTGATGAACACCTTGCAGCTTCATGAGATCTTGCAAAAAGTGACTGAGAAACACCTTATCTCTGGCTAAAACAATCGTGTTTGGGAACCCATGGAGTCTGTATACTTTGTCATGTAAGCCTGAGCCACTTTAAGTGATGTGAAGGGATGAGACAGTGGAATGAAGTGAGCATAGTTGCTGAACCTATTCACAATGACGAGGATAACATCCTTGCCCCTAAATTTTGGTAATTGTTCTATGAAATCCATGGTGATGTGTTCCCACACAGTAGTAGGGATAGGGAGGGTTTGCAGCAACCTAGGAGAAGCACTAGGATCATACTTACATTTTTGGCAGGTAGCACATTGCCTAATGTAGTCTTTGACCCATGCCTTAAGCTTATGCTAATAGAAGAAAGGTCTGATTTTGTGTAGTGTGGCCCCTACTCCTGAGTGCCCTCCTTGAGCAGAATCATGCATCCAGTGGAGGATTTTCTTCTTGGTGGTGTCAGAATTACCAACCACCAGCTTGCCTTTCCTTCTCAACTTTTATTGCTGCCAAGTGTAATGTTTATGAGATGAGGGGTCATTTTGTAAGTTTAGTATCACTTGTTTTAGAGTAGGGTCGGTTTCCTAGAGTGACTGAAGGTCGGCCCATGGTGTGGAGTCTATAGAGCTCACTGCCAATTGTAGCAGCTCCAAATGAGATACTCTTGAAAGAGCATCTGCCACCTTTTTTTAGGCCCATGCTTTGTATTCAACTGAAAAGTCAAACCCTGCTAGTTTAGAGAGCCAAAATTGCTGGAATGGGGTGGTTATTCTGTGCTCAAGCAAATATTTCAAGCTGCGCTAGTCAGTTTTAGTTACAAAAAGGAAGGACAAGAGGTAGTGTTGCCATTTTTGAACTGCCATAACTATGGCTAGCAGTTCTCTTTCATAGGTAGAGAGCAACATATATCTGTCAGATAAAGCCTTACTCATAAAAGCTATGGGGTGACCTTCTTGCATCAACACAGCCCCAACGCCTGTGCTAGAGGCATTTGTCTCAATAAGGAAGGGTAGGGAAAAGTTGGTAAAGAGAGGACTGGTGGTGTGGTCATGAGTTTTTTGAGGTGAAGGAAAGCTTTTGTGGCTTGATCAGACCATTGGAAGGAGTCTTTTTTAAGGAGTTGGGTAAGGGGTCTGCATATCACTCCATACCCTTGCACAAATCGCTTGTAATCGTCTGCGAAGCCTAGGGACCCCCTAAGTTGCTTGATGGTTTTTGGTTGAGGCCAAGGCAGAATGCCTTATTTCTTGTCTGGGTTTTGTGGCTACCCCTTTATCTGAAATGATATGGCCTATGTAGGAGATTTCAGTGCTGCCAAATGAGCATTTCTTCAAGTTAGCTTTTAAGGAGTTAATGGCCATCAACTCCAATACATTCTCCAAATGCCGCAGATGCTCATCCTAAGGAGAGATGTATATAAGTATATCATCAAAGAAGACTAAGAAAATTTTCTTAGGTAAGGTTGGAAGATGTGGTTCATAAGACCTAAGAAAGTGGATGGGGCATTGGTTAAGCCAAATGGCATAACCAGGAATTCAAATTGGCCAAAGTGGGTTTTAAAGGCTGTTTTGGGGATGTCATTAGGGTGGACTCTGATCTAGTGATAGCCAAATTTCAGGTCAATTTTTGAGAAGAACTTGGTGCTATGTAACTCATCTAGCAGCTCCTCAATGAATGGGATAGGAAACTTGTCCTTGATTGTGGCTTTATTCAAAGCTCTATAGTCTATACACATCCTCCAGCGGTCGGCCATCCTTCTTCTTAACCAATACTATGGGTGCAGCAGATGGGCTATTACTCACCCTTATCACTCCTTGGTCCTTCTATTCCTATACCAATTCTTCTATGACATCCTTTTGCACTATAAGATATCTGTTGGGTCTAATATCCAAGGGGTTTGTGCCTTCTTTGAGGGGTATTTTGTGGTCAAACCCTATTCTAGTTGTGGGTAGGTCTTTTGGAGGCTCAAACACTGGAAGGTGATTCAGTATTTGGGTGGTCAGTGAGAGAGTTAAGCTGGGGTGTCCAAGCTAGGGAGGAAGGAACTATCTGCATGAGTGAAAGTTCTCCCATGTTGAGGATTTTGTCAACTCCAGCTGGCTGAACGCTCTTTATTTTCTTCCCTTGTGACCCACTTAGCTTTACCTTATTATTGTTGTATTTAAATTCCACGACAATGTTATCAGGATAGGGATCCTACTTAGGATCATAGGGGTTGGTAGGATCGAACCGGTGGGATCGGATAGTAGGATCATAAGATCCTACAAATCGGTAAAAATAGAGATAATGAGTTATTTCATTAGAAAATGGTGATAGTTTTTCAATACTATAAGATGAAAGTAACATGCAACTAAAATCCAATCGGATAAATAAAATATGTGCAATTACTTTGTGATTTTCTTACGATAGGATCGGATCGTAGAGTCGTAGGATCGTAGAACCGTATTAAGATCCTATCATGCAGGGGAAAACACGCGGTCTCGGTCGCGTTCGCGGTAACGGTCGCGTTTTCATGGAAACGGCTCTAACGGCAACATAGAACGTTTCGCGGAGTCGCTGTGTGAATTTTTTTTGGAAAAATTCACATAAGTGGGTTTTAAAGCTTGTGTTTTCAATTTTTTTAATTTATAGTACCATATTATGTTCAAACACACTATTTGGGATACTTCTCACACATAAATAATTATTTAAATATTATTTAACTAATAAATGAATTAAAATAATTAACAAATTATATAACAACTAACTTATGGAAAAATAAAATACTTAAATAAAGAAGGGTGTATGTCTCTTACCTTTAAGGATGAAAGTTGAGATGATTCCTTATTTTTGCAGGTAATAGCCACTGAGGCATGAAGAGAAAATCAAAGAAAAAGATGGCTTAAGAAGAGGAAAGTGAAAAAAGGATAAAGAAATTTAAAAAGGGAAATTATATAAATTCATGTTAGAATTGCAAAGAACAATACCTCCAAATCGCCAATTCCACAGCAGAAGAAAAAGAAAAAGAGGAAGTGGAGTGCAAGAGAGAGAAAGACGGGTAGCCGTGTAGGTGGTGGCATGGTGCAGCACATCTCCAAAGTCCACCCGGAGTCCAGACCTTTATTTATTTTCATCTTTGGGTAAGTGTGATGTTGTGGTGGGAATTGGGATTGAGAAATTTAGGGAGCGGTAATGAAATTGGGTGGGAGTTTTTTTTTTTGGTGAATGAAGGTAGCTTTGGTAGTTTACGAGGGAGAAAATGGAGGGAAAACATGGAGGGAAAAAATTGGACTCCCGAACGTGTAAATGTGTTTATGTAGTGAGTAATTTTCTTTTTTCGCCTCTTTCTTTTTCCTTATTTTTTTGGATTAACATATTAAGAAAATTTGTACTATTAGTTAGCAAGTTGCAAGCATAAAGTATAAGTAACATATTTTTGTAAGGAAAACAGATTATTGTAAGTAGCTAGTGGTATAGTACAAAAAAATAAACAAATTATTAATTATTACGGACATGTCATTTAATGTAAAATAATAAATCATACACCACACTACTAGATATGATTACCACCAAAATGAACGACGATGGGGTTCTTCGTTACTATCATCTCTAGCCGGCTCACCAAAAATATATGAGCTCATTGCCATGTTCCCCATTTCATATGTATTACTTGGTTCACTTGGCTGACTCCAATTACTAGAGTTTGTGGAGTAATCATAATTTACATTTCCATAATTGATGGTCCCATGGTTGATGATTTGAACGTGATCACGATATTGAGCTCCAACCTCAGTGTCTTCATAATTAGTAGATGCATTAGGCATGCTCCATCTCCAATTTTCTTCCCAATTTGCTTGAGGTTGTTCATGGTATGGCTGGGGCGGGTAATATGGGAACTGGCTGTTGTACCTTCATCGCGTCTCCCCAATTCGGTGTAGGGTATGTTTCTTGAAATATATTATTCCCAACACTGTTACTTGAGTAACTTGAATCACCCAAATTACTCCCCATGAAATTTTCTGAGTTACCGTTTAGCGTTTTATACGAACCTTCATCATCCACATGGGTCTTTCCCTTATTTGGGTGTCTTTCATACAACTGTGTTAGTTGAGAACGATGTGTCCTCTCATCATTTTGGTGACCATACTGTTGTAGATCACGATCATCTGGAGCACTTGATCCTGCTTGTCTATGCGGCATCTGATGATATTCATAATCGTTCTCAAATCCACCCCCACCACCATCATCATCACTTGGGGATGTTAATGTAGATCTACCCGATGGGAAGGATTGTCAGTTGGTGTCATAGTTTAGAGGTGGAGATACACCAACTCATATTTCTGGATCATCATCATCATTATCAATCTCAATTGTATTGTCCTCATCATCACCAAAGTTCATCCACTCCAAACCGTCGTCTTCAAAGACAGGTTGCCCTCTTTCTTCCAGCCACGCATTAAGTGGAACATCCTCAAAAATAGGGAAATTCCCATTGGTAACCTTCTATTTTTGGCTTTTCTCACTGGTAACCCTCAACTTTTTTTATTCCCGTTGGTAACCGTTAATTATTATCCTATTATCAAACGTGACATTATGTAGAAAAAACATGTTAACTCTTGTAACCTTTCGTTAAAACTTAATGCTTTGATTAGCATGTCTTAGTTTGCGTGCCACAAAAATTATTCGGTTAAAGTTTAGGGGTGTCAATTTGGCCCATAAAGGTCAAATTTGAGGTCAAAATTAACAAAAAAACGAACCGAAATTCCTCATTTTGTGTGATGTAAAACTCATTCATAAAACCTTGGTTTGTGTGCCATTAGTTTTTTAACGGAAATTTCAACATTTAACGGCAATTAATGTTTTTTTTTTTGCTTCATAATGTCACGCTTGACATTTATGCAATAATTGAGGGTTACCAACGGGATTAAAAAAAACCGAGGGTTACCAGTGGGAAAAGCCAAAAACAGAGGGTTACCAATGGGAATTTCCCTCAAAAATATGATCCAAATTAGATTGAAGCTTGAATCGATTTCTTCCTGACTTCTCCGTTTTGCATGTCTCCTTTTCAATTTCGTATTATAACGGAGGTAAACTATCATATGAGGTCTCTTATACTACAATCGATTCCTTGCCTTGGTATGGACTTGAGTCCACATGCTCCAATTTCTTTCACAATTTGAGGAGGATGTAGTTTGACTCAACACTCGAACAACTATGCGACGTAGTTCAGGTGCACTTTCACCAAAAGTCATCCACCATTCAGCTACAAAATTTAAGTTTGTTATAATGTTTTGTTACATTTAACTTATTATAACATTAATCATTCGTGTCAATTAAATATTAATTGATTTTTGTACCTGGATTCATGTGTTTAATAGCACCCTCAACTATGCTATTTCCGAAAATATCAAGCTTCTCCTTGTAGATGTATAACTATATATTATAACAATATGTCATACTATTTACAAAAGATATAAATATAAATCTTAAAGTTAAAAGCTAAAGATTACTTGATTCAAAGTTTTGATAGCATTCTTCATATTGGGTTTTATTTTCTGAATGACCTTCTTCACCCCCGACTTCACCTCATTGTCATCAAAAATCTTGTCAGTTGATCAGTAAAATTGTGGATTGAGAAAATAACCTTCATCCAGTAGTCAAAAATGATATAATATTAACTAATAATAATTGTAATATTAATTGCATTTTAGTTGAACTCACCAGCTCCATGCAGATCATGATGTTGTTGAAAATTCCACCTTTCATCAATAATTTTCCAGTAGGTTTTATAATACCTACAATCCTTTCTTATAGCCAACTTGTCTCTTTCCATTGCCTCGTAGATGAAACCCATAGTCGGTTTTTCATCCCCATCAACAAGCCTTAGAACCTTTAAAAGTGGCTCCATTATTTTTAGAACCTCATTTGCCTTATTCAAAAATCTAATGGCATTCTTCGTTTGTGCAAGTACAAGCTCGCAAACCTTTTTTGCATTGTCATTAGTCATTTTACCCCATCTAGATTTCTTCCATACGGGAGATTCAAACATATACCGCAGATCATTCTTATGCGTGACAATATGCGTGACAATGCTCTATGAAGACACAAAATTTGTCGCAAATCGGGTGATGCTAGCCCGCAAGAGCTTTCGGTTATCGGTAAACCCTTTCATATATTTCACGCACCAAGTTGAATCGTAGATGAAGCTAGATATTGACTTTGCTTGTGATAGAACATCCTTGATTGAAGACTTCTTTGCTATATCCTCCAATATAAGATCTATACAATGAGCAGCACAAGGAGTCCAATATATATGCGAAAAAACTTCCATTAGTTTATTTCCCGCAACCTTCATGGCATCCTCATTATCGGTCACTACTCACTACTTGGACCACTCGATCTGGTCCAACTTCTTCTACTACTTTTTTCATCAAAGAAAAATAGTAAGTCAACATTTTTTGACGTCAAATTGGTGGCATCAATTGATTGTGAAATATTGTGCCACGAAAATAATACATAAGATAATTCAAAATTTGCATTCTGGTTGGGCCAGTCCATCCATCAGATATTATTGTCACACCTCTCTCATCCCACACTAAATGTGCATATATACTCCTTCATCAATATACATTCTTCCAGAAGACATATATTTCTGTAAGCTCATATGTAGATGGAGCTCTGACATCAACTGGAGTTTCACGCATGACATTCATTAATGGGTTAGTGAATGTGGAATTGACAGCTCTAAATGGTTGGTTGTTATCTATAACCCAGTTACCTAATGCTTTCAGAACTTTCTTCTTTTGCCTCTTTAGCCAACTAGTGTTGATCTTTCTTTGCCTTTTCACTTTTTCATCTTCTTCTAGATCAATCTCAACTGCTCTTAACCTAGATAATGGAGTGGATACTGGTTCATACATTCTATCCCTACTTCCTCGCTGACCGCCTTCTCTAACAGTAAAGGATCTATTCATTCAAGGGACCCCACTGCCACCTTCATAGTTACTACTTCTCCCCCTCAACATATCACGATCCCTTTCGAATTGTTGTTGCATTTGGCTATGTTGCATTCCCATAGCCATATTTGGATCATCCTCGTCATCAGAATCACAACGATTTATATCTCTCATTATTTCTTACTCAGCATCAAACTCTCTCATTTACTTTTTTTTTTTTGGATTTCGAATACTCTTGTAGTATATTGTTCATTTTCCTTTGGATTTGTGCCGGAACCTTATCACATGCCATGACATTGCTCTTTTTATGAGCCAAGTGCTCTTTAAGACGTGTTATCCCCCCTTTGATTACGTTTTGGCAAAATTTACATTCTACTGTTTTCCCATCTTCACTGAGTTTCATACAAAATCTCCATCCAACATCTTTATCTTCAGATTTAGATTGTGGCATTTTGCAATTAATTCTATGACACTAATATAATGTACATATTTATGTTTTATCTATAGTTGCACAATACAATATGCATTTTTTTTATGGCCAACTAATGAACTCTATGCTCATATAAGTAGTAATCTTTGTATATATGTATGTATGTACGCATATATGTATGTATATATATGTATATGTATATACATATATATGAAGCATAAGGTGAGCAGCAAGGTGATAGCCTAGTGGTGTTGGCATCACCTCCGATCCCAGAGGTCTTAGGATCGAGTCTTACCCCATCCCTAATTTCCCCCTACTTACAAGGGACTTCATCTTACCCTATTAAAAAAAAAAATATGAAGCATAAGGTTGAATAATATAGCACAACAAATTATTACGTAATTAAATATATAATATCACAATCTCATTTTAAGTATTCAATAGTAAATCTATGCTCATGTATGTATTAATCTTTAGCAACTCGTATATATATATACACACCAGCATATATATGTCATAAATAAATTAATATAACACAACAAGTAATTACAATCTTTTTTAGAGGACAAGTTATTACATAATTGAATATTAATTATTACAAGCCCGTTTTAAGTTTTCAAAAATTTAATTAAATATAAAGAGACCTATACAGACATAACTTGAATTATTAACAGTTCTCCCTATATATAATTAGTGGTGTTAGTCTCTATTTTATGCACTTGGGCCAAAATTTATTAAATCCTCACACACACAAAAATATAAAAAGAGGGAGAGGGAGACACTAGTACATAATTAACGATTTGTGTCGGACTTGGGACCACCACTTGCGTTGGACATAGGTCTGACGGCACAGGCCTCGACGCAAATGAGAGAGACAGGATCTGCATCGGACTAGCACACGATGCAGTTGATGAGCTATTTGTGTCGGACTGTGCTCAACGTGCGACACACATGAAGCCTCGCCCCCGCATACAATTAGGATTTGCGTCTCCCATCTGCATCGCATGTTGAGCAATGTGCGACGCAGATAATACACCATTTGTGTCGTTCATTGCCCAACATGCGACGCAGATGGGAGACGAGCCAATGCACCAGCAGCAGCCCAGCAAGTAGGGGTGTGCATTATCGGATATCGGATCCGATCCGAACTTTCGGAAACCCGAAATTTCGGATTGCCCAAAAATTGATCCGAATCCGATTCGAAATTTTCGGATATATGAGATTTTCGCATTGGATCGAATTCGATATCCAATCCGAATATCCGAAATCACTAAAGTTGCCTCGTAAGTTTTACTGCTCAGCCCAAGTGCACTAAGACCTGCCAATTGCCATATACTACTATTATTTGTTGCCTTGAATGCCTCATTACTCATTCTTTTATTTTATTTTTTTCTTGAAGATTCATATACCAATAGAATTACAAAGCAAGTAAATGACAACTAACTTACACTTACTGAAGATTGCAACTTTTGACTAAAGAAAATAGAATTAATTTTCCGCAAGATAATTTTCCATACCTATACTAATTTTTCAGTAATTACAAAATTTATCTTGAAGGTATGCTTTTTGGCAAAGGTGAAATGAAACAGAGTAGTAAAAAAGCCACGAACTCTAGAACTATAATTATCAGATTTAGAACTCCGGCGTCCGTCCATTTTGAGGTGCAAACTCTGGCATGAAGTGAAGAGAGATAGGAACCACGAACCCCGACGTGAAGAAAAAGCTGTGAAATCTAGCCTGAAAAGAGGAGAAGAGGCTGAAGAGCCATGAAGGCTTGAGCTCAGGCGTGAAGAGAAGAGCAGACCACGAACAGGTGTGAACACAGTGAAGTGAAGATTGAAGGACAGAGGAGGCGTAACTGACTAACTAGGGGGGACAGACCGACTGGGTCGAGTATGAAGTGAGTTTAAAATTTATGGATGTTTTGCAAGCAGTGTGTAAACGGAAAACTCTAAGGCCCATTTGGACTTCGTTAAAATAAAAAATTTAAAAACCGAATTATCGGATATCCGAAACTTATAAAAATCTGATCCGTATTCGATTCGAAAATCCGAAATTTTTTCCGGATATCCGATTCAAAATTAAAAAATCGGATCGGATATCCGTATTTTCGGATCGGATCGGCGGATAATCGGATTGGATCTTTTTGCACACCCCTACCAGCAAACCCAGGCACCACTCATTTGCATCGCACATGGTGCTACATGCGACGCAAATGCTTGTCATCTGTGTCCATGTGGCACAATGTGCTATGCAAATGAGTGGTTTTGTTCTTTTTTTTCAGCTTTTTTTTTTTTTTTTTTTTTCATATACTAAACCTTAAACTTAAAAACTAAACGAACATTATGTTAATAATTATGATCAGAAAATTCAGCAGAGTCTCCTTTGTAATTTGGACAACCCAAGAAATTGTTGGGAAAATTTTGCATATATAACCAAAACCTGTTCCTGTACATCTCAATCAAGCAACCAATATTGCAATCAAGCAACCAACAAGGTTCAATCAACAAAATATTGTTCAACCTACAAATACATATACTAACTAGTTAGTTTGCTGCTTTGACGACCGCTACAAAGTATTTTGCAAAAAGTACTTTGAGTTCGTCGATCTCAGTTACGGAGTATGGCGGAGGACTTGGTGGAAAATCCTAGAAATATATTAAATTAGTTAATATACTTGAAAATTCTATAAGTATAAATAACGAATGTACGACATACATATACCTCCTTTAAATTAGTTGAATCATAGTGCATGCGGACGGTTTCAAGCATGTATTTCATCACGAAATAGCCGCATTCCTCTCCTCCAAATTGTTGAGCACACTACACCAAATTTAAGATATATATTAGAATTGAAAAAAAAAAATCTAAATAGAATTATAAAATGTGTATCAAATACAAAACCATAAAAGTTTTACCGGCATAGTTATCCAAGATAATTTAGTTCCTTTATTGGATCTTTGAAGGCGTATGAAACTTATATATGCACTAAGTATAGAAATTTTGTAACAATTAATTACTATAAACATTTATAAATTATTTAAAATATCATAAAATGCATGTAAAATAATTAACATGTATAACAACTATGAACTTACGTATTCAGCGGCAGCTTGATAGCTAATTTTCTTTCTCTCTGGAGCAAATCAAATATATATACCGCTTTCTTAGATAGACAAATGACAAGAATAATCCAATGTTCCCTAAGGCATGAAACAAAATGTGATGCTCATATAACCACAAGTTCATAAAGATAAAACAAAAATCCATCAATTCATATACTTTCCCAATCACATAACCAAACATTTCCTTAGATTTCCCGAAGCCCCCATATAGGTTTGGTCATAATCCAACATTATAGGGACAAATAAAACATATTCACATAAAGCGAAAGGTATAATATATACCTCAGCTCTCAAGGACAGCGAAGACAAGCACAATGAGGTGAGCTTGGAGCACCGACAAGCCGACAAGTAGAGGACGGAATGCGGCAACAGCAGTTAGGCATTAACCAACCCAAACATTAAATACTGATCAAAAGTCATAACTCATAAGATTAAAGTAGATTAAAAGTTTGTATAAGTTAAGATAAAGTTTCATAAGTGTGCAAAATCTTATCCTTTATTACTCATACTTAGAGCTAGCTACTTTACAAAGATGACAAAAAACTAATTCAATGTACAAAAAACTAGAGGTAGCAATTTGCATACAAACTTACAAAGAGAGAAAAAAAACTGGATAGTAGTAATGAAGAGAGTAGGGGCATACAAACAATGGCCACTATTATTCTTATTGTTGGTGGTAGAGTTAATAATAAAGCAACTCATAAACCTCGATCTTTGGAACTCAAATACCACTCTCATATTGTTGAAGTTAGCTCTCTTCTTCCATCTACTGATGAAGATAGTTGTAATGCTTCCCCAAAAGGTTAGCCATCTCTTTTTAGTTTAGTTTTGTGATTTCTCTCTCAAATGTAATCTGAAGTATAGTATATGTATTCTTTTCATAAAGTAAACTTGATAAAATTCTGGAAATAAAATGATGAATGATAAGAAAATATGGAATTTTATTAAATTTATTGGTATGCAAAGATTATAAATGATACTAAAAAAAAAAAGACTTACATTGCCGGAGAGAGATAGTGCGCCGGCGAGAGGAGTGCTCCAGTGAGAGAAACCGGCGACGAGCAGTAGGTGGAAAAAGGAGGTCGTTTGAGGAGACGTTGGCGATTGTCGTTCGTGGGTGAGAGAAACCGGCGCAACTGGGGAAAGAGGAGACACCGGTGGAAATCCTTCGGCGGTGAGCAGCAAAACTGAGAGAGAGAGAGAGAATGGAAATGACGAGCGAAAAACCGAGAGAAAGAGAGAATGGAAGTCATGAACGAAAACCAAGAGAGTATTCGCCGGTGAAACGGGATTCGCCGGCGAGAGTGAGGGAACGGCGCGGGTGAGGGAACGGCGAGAGTGGGGGAACGGCGAGGGTGAGGGTTCGCAATCGCAGGTGAGAGAGAGTAATAGTACGAGTTAGAGAAAATGTAGGGCTGTTTAATTTTGTGTCGTTGGAAAAAAGGGGTTGGGCCCTGATCATCTGCATCAGATGTGAACTCACATTCGACGCAAATGATTATCTGCGTTGCATCCCGTAGACGTCCGACGCAGATAGGGCTTGACAGGCTAAAGTCGTATCACCTTATCAAAAATAACCTAAAGTCCACTAACAAGTAGTCAGGGAAGTCATGATCGAATCCACAGGAGAAAGTTATACTATTATATCTGAATTCTAATATTATACTAACTAGATCAGATGAAGATGGGTGTGTGACTACACTAATAGGCAAATGACAAAACTTAAATATGAAGGTAAGAATCAATAAATAAAGAACTAGGACTATGGATCACTATGCATACAATTCAGGAAATCAGAGACGAATAATAATTACCCAATAAGTCAATTTATCTAGGGCACATGTAATTTCTCTCGAACATTACCTCCCTCAAAGATCACCTAGCCGCTCTCGCATGGTCAAGGATCACTATGCCTAATGATTGAAAGCCTATACGAAATCTCTCCTCTCGAAGTAGATTCAATATTGCGATAATAGAAATATAAATCAGGCCTAGATCATAAATCTAGCATGAACAATTCAATCACAGGAAACAATTGAAATAAAGGGTAATTATACTAATCTATCAATCCCTCATTGCATACATAGATCCCCACAATCCTAGAAATAAAACTACTCACTCATATTTGGGAAAACAATAACAAAAGCCATATAAAAATTCATACTTTGAACTATTGCAAATAACTAAGAAACTAATCTAATCAATAATAGAGAAAGCAAATAAATATGAAGAGAATAAAGAAGAAGATTACCAAATTAATGAACTATATTAAATTTGCGAATAATCCAAAGGTTCAATCTTGAATCACAATGAAGAGTAGTAAAACTAGGGTTCTTGAGAGAATCTATGAGAAAATAAGAGCTAAAACAAAGATGCCAAAAAAATTGTTCTAACTTTCCTCTTTATACTAAATGTTCGAAATTCATTAAATGAGCGCGCGCGGCGGAGAAGCCCGATCGGGCCAAGTCAGCCCGATGGGATCGGGCTAAAACCAGCAGCAGAAATCTAAACTTAGACTCGCCCGATGAGATCGGGCCGCACACCAACATGAGCATCTAGTACACAAAGAACGCCCGATCGGGCTCCACAGCGTAACAACGAACGGGCGACAGAGCCCGATCGGGCCCGCAACAACTTGATCCAATGGCCACTAACGCCCGATCGGGCTTGATGAGCCCGATGCTTCCGTCCTTGGCTTCAGATGCCAAGGCTTCACTTCTTCTTTTGTCCAAGGCCTCGGAAAGTATTCTCGAGACCCCGGAACTCATCATAAATGCCTTCGAACTTCTCCATTCGATTGTAATGGTCGGATAATAGCGGAAAATAGGGAGATAACGCCCTAAAACCTGCAATCAGACACAGAACAGAAAACCACAACTAGATGGAGAGAGTTAGCATAAAATGGCTCCTAAGAGCACCATTGATACACATTTTAGCTCAAATACAGGGGGAAAAACACTATATAAAACCATAACATCAAACTCCCCCAAGCTAAACCTTTGCTTGTCCTCAAGCAAAGCATAACATGAATAAGAATAGGATTGCTTCACCCCTCAAATGGAAAAGTTTAAACTCAATTATTTCCAACTCAAAATCATTCAAGCAAGCAAAATTCAAGTTCAATTGCTCAGATCACCTGACTACCAATCACTTAAGTAAACCATCAAACGCAGCTGCCCTACATATCATGCAAATCTTGAAAAGGTGCTCACCGAGGTGTCACTCCTCTCAATTTTGTGGCAGGCAAAATATGTGCCCGATCTCTCACCAACCCAACCATAATAGCCCTTCCCACTCACACTCTCATGTGTTTAGAAAGGTATAATATCGCTCATCCTAATCAGGTCGACTCAAATAACAAACTTAATCTTCAACTTTGGCATATTGACTCAGTATTATTCCAATAAACAATCAAACACGTGCTCAAAAGGACTTTTTTCAGGGTTGTAATGGGGCTCGGGTAAAGGTACGGAAATTATTTAGGAAATGTGGTGGAAAAGCCAAGAAAGGGGAGCAAAAAACACTAGTAGGACTAGGTGTGGTAGAAACAACTCCCATGGCATCAACAACTTAACCAAGATAATAACCAACTTTTGAAATTTCACGAACCAACCAATAATTGTCATTTTCAACATAATTTCCAACACTTTTGAAAGTTAACGAGTGAAGATCATAGAAATTTTTCAGATTTTTCACTATCAAAATTTTTTTCTTTCTTTCTTTCACTTTATTTTTCTTTTTCTTTGTACAAACATATCATTATTTTCCAACCGCCCTACGGAATCAACCACACAATATGATATAAACTTAACAAATGCTCCCCCAAGCTAGGCTTGGGACAATAGTCATTGCAAAGGCTCAAGGTGTGTAATGTGGTTTAATATAGATCCAAAAAGAAGTCATTAGGCTCAGCGGGGCTAGGGGGGAAAAATTCATTAAACAACTCTGAGGCTTAAAATTAAACAAATGAATCGCCTCTATCACAGCACATGCCTAAAGTTACCAGAACTCAACAAGTACAATGCCAAAACCAAGATAAGAATGCTACGAGGAACTAACACACAAGAATAGATCGGATATAGAGATAAATCCGAGGGCTAGAATGAATCCTCACAATCTAACCAATTCAAGCATGCAGTTAAAATAGGCACTTTATCATCAAAATTCGTTCAAGATCAAGGCAATCATAGATCACATCACAACATCCCAATCACAAATGCCCAACTATCCAGCATAATGAGTTAAATCATTTTTTTTTTCAAAGCAAAGTTCAGGGCACAGAGAAGCAATCAATCTATTCGTACTCAACTCGTATTTTTTTGTGTTTTTTTTTAGCAATATTTCATTTTTTTGTGATTTTTCATTTTTTCAAAGCAAATCACCTACCTTAACTATCCTAAAATGCAGTAAAAACAAAAAGAAAAATAATACTAATACTTACAGAAGTCCTCCCCCAAGCTGAACTTGGCAATGGCCTCAGTGGAACAAGGGAAAGGAACGCATGGATATCAGCCATCCATAGAAATGTCCTCACCATCATCATCCGCATCTCCATCATCCTCACCTCCATCATCCTCACCTCCGCCACCCCTACTACTGGACCCTGGTTGGCTGTAATTCGGGTTCCAAGTGTACCAGGATGGGTGGGCATCTGTTTCTGCAATTGTATGCTGTCTGCAGTAGTCATCGTACAGGGGATACAGAGCTAGGTGTTGATCATTGGCCAATGTATCAACACGCTGGCTGAGGCTCTGGAGAAGGACTAAGTTGGCATCAACCTGCTGACCGATGTTCTGAATAGCGGTAGAGTTGGCAGTGATACCAGACTCCATCCGCTGGAGCATGCTCATCATTCCCTGAAAATCAAAAGAAGGAGGGGGAGCATCAGAAGTAGAAGCAATATCATCAGAATGAGGGGGGCGGCGGTGAAATGTGCGCTGGGGAATCTCGGGGATAGGGGTGGGAAAGTCGGAACCAGCTATGGGAAGGTGGTAATGGGGCTGCCCTGGTCGAATTTTGGCTAAGGGACTAGGCAACTCAATAGAGCGCCTCCCGTTGATGCGCCATTGATATATATCCCCAGCCCTCTCTAACCAATGGAGGCGATCGAAGAAAGCATAATCCAGGAGGGTGGGTCCTAGGGCTGGCTGGTAGCGAGACTCATCAAAACCAGGAATTTTCCTAGCAAAAAGAGTCACTAACCCCCCATTTACAATAGCCCGAGAGGTCAAGGTACCGTCCGCTCTCCTCTTGGGGTAAGTGGTAGCAATACGCTCCATCTGGAGCGCAACATGATGAGGGATGTTATATTGAAAATGGTCGGGAGTCCCTTTAAGCATGTAGCTGCCAATTAGGTACAGTTCATCCCCCCTTATTAATTGTCCTTCCACCCTCCCAAATAGTGTCTGCGACATAAATCGAACCCACGTTTTAAAGATGGGTTGGTGGATGTATTTGCCCTTGCAGTGTTGTAGGGTGAAGTCATTACCATCACTTGTGATGGCAAAGTACGTGCTACGATGGTGATAGTTAGGGGGGTGCCCAATCTCCCCACCACATTGTACTCGAAGTACCCGTGCAAATTCCGGCAAAGTGAGGTGGAAATCCTGATTGAGCAGTCTAAAGGATACATGTGATACAGGTCCAGTTCGGGGTTTGGTAACCTTAAGACTGCTATAAAATTCATAGACCAGTACAGGATAGGTATTAACATGGACGGAAAAGAAAGATTCCATGCCGATTATTTTCATGAAATCTTTGAACTCAGAAGCAATACCCAATTTATTTAAAAATTCAATATCAAGGAAATGGGTAGGACTCACCTCGCGCCCTTTTAGGCGCTGAAACCGTTCACGTTGCCCCGGCGACGAAAAGATGACATCCGGAAAAGTCTCGTCCCGTGGTGGTGGTGGTGGTTGTGGTGGCCCAGTGCCGGATCCGCGACGCCTCCTTGAAGTCATGATGCTTGAAAAAATGTAGAGATGTCACACTCACTTTAATGGGGGATGTTGCTTTTCTCTCACTTCAATGGTGGAATGAATGTGGAAGAGGATGGATGAGAGAGATGGAGTGGAACAAAAAAATGAAGAGGATGTAGTGGGTAATTGGTAGGGAAGATGGGAGGATTGATTTTTGTGGAGAGCCAAGTAGCTTGGATTGGAGGTTGTTAATGGTGGATGGAGAATTTGGGGAAGAAGATGAGAGATTTGGGGTTAGGGATTGAAGAAGAGAGAGAAAGAGATTGGGAGTGAATGAGGAAAAGGAGTGGGGAAAATCCCGTGTTTAATGAGAGACCGGATACGCAGCCCGATCGGGCGGGAGAATCCCGATTTAGTCGGGCGAGAAACTGCATCAGGGACGCCAAAAATCTGTTACGGGCCCGATCGGGCGGCGTTTTTTTTTCTTCAGAAGCAATGCTGGTTGCGGGCCCGATCGGGCTAAAATGCCCGATCACATCGGGCGTCAATGTTTTGTCGTTCCAGAACCTGACGGTGTACTGCCCGATCGGGCGAAATGGCCCGATTCTATCGGGCGACTTGACTTTTCGTTGACGGATGAACGCCCGATCGGGCGGAGTGGCCCGATTTTATCTGGCGCTTTTCTTTTTTTGCTTTTGCCCAGCCTCCTGTTGCGGGCCCGATAGGGCGGAGTAGCCCGATTTCATCGGGCGTCTGCCCAATAAACCATTTTTCGGAATTTTGCGATATGATCCATGGGAAAACGGGCCTCGCTATCATGCGAAAAAAAAAATCCCTGCACACATATAACCTCAAGGTAATGATTAGTACCCTCTCACTCTCTCACCAAGACTACAAAACTGAAAAAAATAAAAACAAAACTATACTAAAAAGAAGAAAAGGAAAGGGAAAATCGGGTTGCCTCCCGATTAGCGCTGGTTTATGAGGGTCCCGCACGACCATAATGCCCGCATCCCTCAAACAGAAGGGGAAGGGGGTTGGAGGTATAATTCCTCCACAGATCCAGCAAGAGCTCCTGTATGATAAAGCTTTAAGCGTTGGCCATTAACCTTGAATTTTTCACCTGTTGCATCCATCACCTCAATAGAACCAAACTTGTTAACATTAGTGACAGAAAATGGACCAGACCACCTAGACTTCAACTTACCAGGAAAAAGCTTTAATCTAGAGTTGTACAATAAGACCTTGTCACCAATTGAGAACTCTCTACTCAAAATTTTCTTATCATGCCATCTCTTAGTGCGCTCTTTGTAGAGACGCGAACTATCATAAGCATTCAACCGGAGTTCATCAAGTTCATTAATCTGCAAAAGGCGTTTTTCTCCTGCTAACTTAGCATCAATGTTCAGTTCCTTAACACCCCAAAAAGCCTTGTACTCTAGCTCAACAGGTAAGTGACATGATTTCCCATAAACTAACCTGTAAGGGGTGGTGCCAATAGGGGTCTTAAAAGCAGTTCTGTAAGCCCATAAGGTGTCATCTAATTTGTCACTCCAATCCTTCCTAGATTTAGCAACCACTTTCTCCAAGATAGTCTTTATCTCACGATTAGACACTTCCACTTGCCCACTTGTCTGAGGGTGATAAGCGAGGCCAGTCCTATGGTAGACACCGTACTTCTTCAGCAGAGCCTCGAAAGTGCGTTTGTGAAAATGAGACCCACCATCACTTATGACAACCCTTGGTACCCCAAACCTTGGAAAGATAATCTTTTTAAACATTTTCATAACGACTTTAGAGTCGTTAGTTGGTGATGCAAGGGCTTCTACCCACTTAGATACATAATCAACAACAACAAGTATGAAATTATTGCCAGAGGAAGAGGGAAAGGGGCCCATAAAATCAATACCCCATACATCAAATAATTCAACTTCCAAAATGGGGGTTTGAGGCATCTCATGTCTTCGGGAAATATTTCCCGTTCGTTGGCATGCATCACAGGACTTAACAAAGGTACTAGCATCATGAAATAAAGTAGGCCAGTAAAAACCAGATTCAAGTACCTTAGCAACAGTTTTGGAGGGTCCAGCATGGCCTCCACATGGCAGGGAGTGGGAGTGCTTCAGAATGTCATGCACCTCCCATTCTGGAATACATCGTCTATAGATGGTGTCTGCGCAAAGCTTGTACAGTAGAGGGTCGTCCCAAAAATACTTTTTAGCCTCATGGAGGAATTTCTTCCTCTTCTGGTAACTCAGCTCTGGGGGAGTCTGTCCACTCACACAAAAATTGGCGAAGTCGGCATACCACGGGGTGACAGAAGTGACTGCCAGGAGCTTATCATCAGGAAAGGAATCATCAATGGGTAATCCTTCTTCCATATCTTCATACTGCAATCTGGACAAGTGATCAGCCACTACATTTTATGCTCCCTTTTTATCTCTGATCTCTAAATCGAATTCTTGGAGCAGTAAAATCCACCGAATGAGTCTAGGCTTGGCCTCCTTTTTGGCTAGGAGGTACTTCAATGCAGCATGGTCAGTATAAACAATGACCTTAGACCCCAACAAATAAGTTCTGAACTTGTCCAGTGCATAGACCACAGCTAGAAGCTCTTTCTCAGTTGTGGCATAGTTAACTTGAGCTTCATCTAGTGTCTTACTAGCGTAGTATATCGCATGGAGAATGTTGCCCTTCCTCTGACCAAGCACAGCTCCCACAGCATAGTCACTAGCATCACACATAATCTCGAAGGGAAGGTTCCAATCCGGAGATCGAATGATCGGAGCAGTAATCAAAGCTTGCTTGATCCTGTTGAAAGATACAAGACAGTTATCAGTAAACAGGAACGAGGCATCCTTGAGGAGCAACTGAGTAAGTGGTTTAGCAATTTTAGAGAAATCCTTGATGAAGCGGCGATAGAATCCCGCATGACCAAGGAAACCTCGCACCCCTTTTACATTCACAGGAGGGGGTAATTGCTCAATCACTTAGATTTTTGCTTTATCCACCTGGATGCCTCGTTCAGAGATAATATGACCAAGTACCACTCCTTCAGTAACCATGAAGTGGCACTTCTCCCAGTTCAGTACAAGATTGACATCTTCACACCTTTTCAAAACTTTAGCCAGATTTAGCAAACATGCATTAAAATCAATTCCATACACGCTAAAGTCATCCATAAACACTTCCATAATGGACTCAATGAACTCAGAAAAAATGGCCATCATACAACGTTGGAAGGTGGCGGGGGCATTGCATAATCCAAATGGCATCCTTCGATAGGCAAAGGTACCATAAGGGCAGGTAAATGTGGTCTTCTCCTGGTCATCTGGGTGGATAGGGATTTGGAAGAAACCGGAATACCCATCTAGATAACAGAAATAAGAATGACAAGCTAGCCTTTCCAACATTTGGTCAATGAAGGGGAGGGGAAAGTGATCCTTCTTGGTGGCAACATTTAATTTCCTATAGTCAATGCACATACGCCAACTAGTTACTACTCTTGTAGCAATTAATTCATTTTTTTCATTTTTAACAACAGTAGTACCTCCCTTTTTAGGAACCATTTGAACTGGACTTACCCACTTAGAATCAGCAATGGGGTAGATGATTCCAGCATCAAGCAATTTCATGACCTCTTTCTTAACCACTTCCTGCATATTGGGGTTCAAACGACGTTGGCCTTGTATACTAGGACGATGATCATCCTCTAAGTGAATTCTATGCATGCAGAAGTCAGGGCTTATGCCTTTCAAATCATCAATATTATATCCAATGGCTTGTTTATGTTTTTTCAAAACAGACAAAAGTTGAGACATTTGACCATCATTCAATGAAGCACTAACAATCACAGGATAGTTTTCGGATTCATCCAGAAAAGCATAGCGCAGAGAAGAGGGAAGGGGTTTCAGTTCAGGTTTCTTTACCTCTACCGGTTGAGTATCATATACTAACCGTTCCTTGTCATGAGTGGTAATACCGTCAAGCTCTTCACATGCTAGAACCGCTTCCCATTCATCCACTGCAACACTCAAGGGATTACCATCACCTGTAGAAGATGCAAAACAAAGCAAAGCCTCCAGAGGATCCCGCAAAAGGGATTGAGGCATATCATTGTTAACTAGCACATCAATGACATCAATTCTATAACAGGCTTCCTCTAGCATGGGACTTTTTAAGGCATTAGTCAAACTAAAGGTCACCTTGTCATCTCCCACGGTCAAAGTCAATTTACCATTCTTAACATCTATGACAGCTCCAGCAGTATGAAGAAATGGTCTCCCTAAAATAATTGGGATCTGAGTATCCTCTTCCATGTCAAGCACAACAAAATCCACAGGAATAAAAAATTTACCTACTCTCACAGGGACGTCCTCTAGGATACCTAAAGGGTATTTGACAGAACGGTCAGCCATTTGAAGAGTAATATTAGTACATTTTAAATCTCCCATGTCAAGCTTTTTGCATACAGTAAGGGGCATGACACTAACACTAGCACCCAAATCACATAAAGCCTTATCGATAAAAATGGTGCCAATGTTACAAGGGATAGAGAAACTCCCCGGGTCTTTCAATTTAGGTGGGGATTGGTTTTGCAAAAGAGCACTACATTCTTCAGTGAAAGCTACAGTCTCAATTTCATTAAAGGCTCTTTTCCTAGTTAAAATTTCTTTCAAAAATTTAGCATATGCAGGAACTTGAGTAATAAGTTCAGTAAAAGGGACAGTTACCTGCAGATGTTTCACTATCTCCAAAAACTTACCGAGCTGATGATCAAGCTTAGTCTTCAATAGTCTATTGGGGAACGGTACCTTGATCACAGGAGTGGGAGGTGAAACTTTTTCAGCTACTGTCTGCTTCTCGGCATTGCTTGCATCCTTAGGAGCTGTAGAATTATCGTGGATGCCTTCATCCTTGTCGGAGCTAACCGGATCATCTTTAGGCATCTCTGGACTATCATACTGCGCTCCACTCCTAAGAGTGATGGCATTGGCAGTATCTCTTGGTTGCATAGGTTGCGAAGGTAATGATCCAGGTGGTCTACTAGCAGAAGAACTAGCCAATTGAGCTAGTTGAGTCTCCAACATCTTGTTATGTGTACCCAAGTTTTCCAACTGAGCCTTTGTGTCGGCTTGAAAGGCATTAAAACCTTTCTGCATCTGAAACATCATATTCTTCAGCTTTGTCATGGCTGGATCAGTAGAAGGAGCAGGTGGTTGTGGAGCTTGATTTCTCTTAAAACCAGGAGGAGCTTGTTGTTGAGGTTGATATTGTTGAACCTGATTTTGTGGGACATATGGTTGTTGAGGTTGAGGATTCAACACATTATTGCTCCGATATGAGAGATTGGGGTGATTTCTGTAGCCGGGGTTGTAAGTGTTAGAATATGGATTGAACTAACCCCGAGATTGTGACTGAAATGCATTAACCGCCTCACAGTTACTCCCGACATTAGAAGATAGAAGCGCAGGGCACTCTTGACAGTTGTGCCCAGGTATCCCACAAGCATCACAAATGGGAGCAATATAATTAGAAGCACTAGCCATCGCATTAACACTCATATGGGAGGAGTCATTACCTAGCTTCAAGGAATCAATCTTCTGGTTGAGAGCAGCTAGTTGCCCGGACAATAAAGAAATGGTCTCGACATCATGTTTCCCTCCCTTCTTCATGGAGGAACGAATGGTGGATGCTTGATTAGAAGCGAGTTTCTCCAGAAGTTCATACCCCTCATCAATGGCTTAATCCATGAAAAACCCACCGGAGGCTCCATCAATTACCCTCCTTGTATCTGCATCAACTCTAGTGTAGAAAATCTGACACAAATACCACTGGTCTAAACCATGATGAGGACAAAGGCGTTGCAGATCCTTGAACCTCTCCCAAGCTTCATATAATGATTCTCCAGGGTCTTGGGTGAAAGTTACTATGGCATGACGCATATCTGCAGTTTTCTGGTAAGGATACCACTTGATGAGGAAGATTTTGGATAATCCGAATTGGACCATAACGGAATTTCGGTTTATACCGGCACCATAATATCAGATTGGGGAGGAAGATCAGAATTAGAGATTGATAGAAAAGCAAGGATATGGGCTCAGGTGAGTAGGAAACAGAAAATATCTATTTTAGTTTGGGAAATTCTACATGGTAGCTCCCAACTTTTAGATTTTCTACATGGTAGTACTTCTTAAATTTTTTATACTTGGTAGCCCTGAACTTTTAGGTTTTCTACATGGTAGCACTTTTTAAGTGAATTCCGTTAAGTTGTCGTTAGTTTTGACATTTATTAGTTTGCCACGTAGTCGAGACTTTTTCGACACCCAAAACGAGTATTTTTAATCATTTTTTGACAATTTCGACCTTTAATTAAGTCTTTAAGGACAAAATTACCCCCCTTTTATTGTCAAAAAATGATTACAAATATTTGTTTTGGGTGTAGAAAAAGTCTCAATTTACGTGCCAGATTAATGAATGTCAAAACTAACAACTTAACGGAATTTAATAAAGAAGTGCTACCATGTAGAAAACCTAAAAGTTCGGGGATACCAAGTATAAAAAAATTTAAGAAGTGCTACCATGTAGAAAACCTAAAAGTTGGGGGCTACCATGTAGAATTTCCCTTTTAGTTTTATCATCAGCTATGGGTTCGAATCTAAGAGAAATTTTGGATAATGTTTGTTACCCAGAAATTTTCTTGTCTTTCCTAAATGATAAGGAGAAAACAAAAATTGGGTCAAAAGAAAATGCCATTTTGGAGTTTTATCAACAATTTGCTTGTGTGGGTGGGGACCCGGTATGCCAAAATTTGACAGGTTAAAGTCGTATCACCTTATCAAAAATAACCTAAAGTCCACTAACAAGTAGTCAGGGAAGTCAGGATCGAATCCACAAGGAGAAAGTTATACTATTATATCTGAATTCTAATATTATACTAACTAGATCAGATGAAGATGGGTGTGTGACTACACTAATAGGCAAATGACAAAACTTAAATATGAAGGTAAGAATCAATTAATAAAGAACTAGGACTATGGATCACTATGCATACAATTCAGGAAATCAGAGACGAATAATAATTACCCAATAAGTCAATTTATCTAGGGCACATGTAATTTCTCTCGAACATTACCTCCCTCAAAGATCACCTAGCCGCTCTCGCATGGTCAAGGATCACTATGCCTAATGATTGAAAGCCTATACGAAATCTCTCCTCTCGAAGTAGATTCAATATTGCGATAATAGAAATATAAATCAGGCCTAGATCATAAATCTAGCATGAACGATTCAATCACAGGAAACAATTGAAATAAAGGGTAATTATACTAATCTATCAATCCCTCATTGCATACATAGATCCCCACAATCCTAGAAATAAAACTACTCACTCATATTTGGGAAAACAATAACAAAAGCCATATAAAAATTCATACTTTGAACTATTGCAAATAACTAAGAAACTAATCTAATCAATAATAGAGAAAGCAAATAAATATGAAGAGAATAAAGAAGAAGATTACCAAATTAATGAACTATATTAAATTTGCGAATAATCCAAAGGTTCAATCTTGAATCACAATGAAGAGTAGTAAAACTAGGGTTCTTGAGAGAATCTATGAGAAAATAAGAGCTAAAACAAAGATGCCAAAAAAATGTTCTAACTTTCCTCTTTATACTAAATGTTCGAAATTCATTAAATGAGCGCGCGCGGCGGAGAAGCCCGATCGGGCCAAGTCAGCCCGATGGGATCGGGCTAAAACCAGTAGCAGAAATCTAAACTTAGACTCGCCCGATGAGATCGGGCCGACCCGCCCGATGGGATCGGGCCGCACACCAACATGAGCATCCAGCACACAAAGAACGCCCGATGAGATCGGGCCGACTCGCCCGATCGGGCTCCACAGCGTAACAACGAACGGGCGACAGAGCCCGATCGGGCCCGCAACAACTTGATCCAATGGCCACTAACGCCCGATCGGGCTTGATGAGCCCAATGCTTCCTTCCTTGGCTTCATATGCCAAGGCTTCACTTCTTCTTTTGTCCAAGGCCTCGAAAAGTATTCTCGGGACCCCAGAACTCATCATAAATGCCTTCAAACTTCTCCATTCGATTGTAATGGTCGGATAATAGCGGAAAATAGGGAGATAACTCCCTAAAACCTGCAATCAGACACAGAACAGAAAACCACAACTAGATGGAGAGAGTTAGCATAAAATGGCTCCTAAGAGCACCATTGATACACATTTTAGCTCAAATACAGGGGGAAAAACACTATATAAAACCATAACATCAGGGCTTCGTATGCATCGCAAATGATCATCCGCGTTGCATCCCATAGACGTCTGACGTAGATAGGGCTTCGTATGCATCTAGATCATCTGCGTCGAATGGTCTATATCGTTCGACGCAAAATTATTTTATATCTTGGGATCCATTTATGTGCACCGATAGCTTGACCATTCATCATTTGCATCGAGTTCTACACATCATGCGACACAAATTACCATGTCATTCATATGCTGTGACTATTTGCATCGCGCGTATGGTGGAATCCGACGCAAATCCTCTTTTTCTGAGCATTTGCGTCAAATGTTAATGTGTCCGACGCAAATTAGCGTTTTTCTACTAGTGAGACTTTATTAAAGCTGTCAGCCGGTTTTCTCCTTCATTCATCTTTTTCTTCCACGTCTCTTCCTCTTCTCTTCTACTGAGATTTACACAGGTCTAAAAAAAAAGGTCAATTTTCTTCCTTCATCTTCTTCATTTCTTCTGGTGAGAACTAACTCACACAACAAAAAATAACAAAGAAGGAAACAACAAACAAGAAGACAACCATGCAAGCAAGAAAACAAAGCCAAGCATCACATGTAAAAACGAAAAGGGAAAAGTAATTGCAAAATTAATAAAAAAATGAAATTAATGCAAAAAAATTGAGGTCAGTTGTTACCTTATTATTTTGGAAATTATCTTATTTTTGCTTGTGCAATTGTGCTCTTACTCTTCTACTCTCCTCTCCTTAACTACTTTGTTGAGTTTTGATTTTTTGATGTCTTCTACTCTTTTAAATTAGGGGTTTATATAAATAATTTTGTTGTTTGTTTCTGTTGGTTTTTTTGTGAAGTTCAAGATACGAATTATATGATTTTTGCTTTAATTCATGTCAGAAATCTACTTTTTCTGCCCTACAATCTTTCCACCTCTTGTTAGTTTGGCTTCTTCTTCTTCCCCAGACCCCATCTGAACAGAACAACCGTTAAAGTTTGTGTAACGGGTCTAGAATGGCGTTACACCGTTCCGTAACGGCAACGTGCCGCGATACTTGTGAATTTAAAAAAATCGTCCTATAACGGGAAATAACGGAATGGCCACTCACAAACACGTTACAAAGCGGCCGTTCCGTAACGAAACGACCGAGTTTTTTCTTCCCTGCTATCATGTGATATTTTATGGTTGGGTAGGATCCAAAGATGCTACAAAATTAAGATCCTATGTAGGATCGGGATCGGTGAGGTCCTTCTACATCGTAGAATTGTTGGATCTTAAGATCCGGATCGGGATTTTAACAACAATGTTCCATGGTGAGGGTGTGGAAGTCCCACAATATTGGACCTCGTTAAGTGAACCATTGGACTCGTAATACTATATCACTAGCACTTAAGGGTAGTATTAGGAAGTTAGTGGCAAATTCCACTATTTGAAGCTTCCAAGTGAAGCCCTTAATGATGGAGTCACATTTGAGTTGTCCCCTATCAGCAATCTTTACCCATCTAGGCGGTACCTGCTCCACCTTGCAGTCCAACCTCAAAGAAGTGGAGGTGTCAATGAAATTATGAGTATTACTTGTATCCAGTAAAGAGGTGCAACTCCATCTTACCATGTTGACCCTTAATTCCATTGTGTGGAAGGTTAGCATGCCATCCAAGGCTTGTAGAGAAATGTGAGCACATTGTGCCTCAATAGAGGTGTCTTTAGCTTCAGTTTCTCCATTATCATCCACCTCTTCCACCTCTAAATGATAGAGTTGAGGTTCCATGCCCTTGCACTTGTGTCCTACCTCATATTTCTCATCACACCAAAAGCACAGGCCCTTGGCCCTCTTCTCATTTAACTCAAATGTGGATAAAGTCTTCACGTTGGTGTTAGGGGTGTAGGGTGTCTTATAAGGAGGAGTGCTGAAGAGGGGTTGCATGGTGGGGGTTTTGGTGTTTTGGAAGGTGTAGGAATTTTTGTGTTGTTAGAGGTGGGTAGCAAGGGGGTTTTCTTCGTTTTCTTAGCCTTATCAGAAGGTTCCTATAGCTTAGCCAAACACAGGGCATGTTGAACAGTTTTCGGTGCAAACATTCTCATAGCCAGTTCACTGTCTTCATCTATTCCTCCTAAGTAACAACTCACCAAGTATTCTTCTAATTAATCAAGCCTGCTGGCCACATCATCAAACGAATCATGGTACTCATGAATTGTACCAGTTTTTTTTAGAGATTTTAACTTTGCCATGGGATTATCATAAACCTCACTAAATCTCCCTGTAAGAGGATCTACATACTGGGTCCATGTAAGATTAGGTTTGCCCTTCATGTAGTTCTGGTGCCATAGTAAGGTTTTTTCCTCCAAGTGGATGGCTGCCAATTTCACCCTATGCTTTTCCTCAATAGAATCCAGCTCAAAGAACTAGCACTTATACAACGAGGATTTTAAATCAGCTCCATCAAAGGTGGGAAAGTGTATTTTTGTTAGCCTAGTTGAGAAGTTATAACCATTTCTACCATTGTTTTCTTAGCTGAAGGGAAAGTTAGGTGTTCCTTGTTCCCTCTCTCCTACTAATTTTGTGATTTGTGTTACTAACCCCACTATCGAGTCATTTAGCTTAGAGATTGATCTAGCATTTTTATCAATATTTAAGGTATTATTTTGATAAGACTCAACAATTTTATTGCCTTGTTCTTCAAGCATATGTCTCAAGGCCTGCTCCAGCCTTTGGATGTCAGCATAGCTCTGGTCTCCATCAGACTCTGAGCTCCTGGTGATCACCATGGTGGCGTGGTTGGTCTGAGGAAGGCCTTTGCTCTGATACCCATGTTACTATCCAACAATGTTTATGAGCTTCATAATCCAACTCTGATAAGAGTGAGGATTAGTATAATTATTTCCAAAAAACAACCAGCAATGAATAGAAGTTTTGAAGAATTAATCAACACTAATTAATAAAAGAGAGAGGTTGTTAGAGAGAGAAATATAATAATTTCATTCCTAATATATGAATTCTCTCATCCTGGCTTATATATAGCCTTACATTTCCTTGTGCAATAAGCTACAAAATAGAAATATCAAAATTAGGATTACTGCTAAATCACAGGATTCTTGTCCTTGTAACGGCCCTCTTGAAATCTTGCTGCTGCCAGTAGGAGAATGTCAGAAGCATGACAGCCCATATTTTGTAGCAAGCTTCCATTTTACCCTCTTGTGCTGTAATCGGCGAGTGGATTTCAGCTGTTGAATTTGCTTGACTTTTCTCTCTTTGACTTGCATCATTTCCATCAATTAAATGGATGCATTTCCTTCCAAAATCTAACTCACAATTCCCTACAATTAACTGGGTGCAATTATCTTCCGAAACTCGTATTTCCCATACGTAGTAATTTTCTTCCAAAACCCGCAATTCCCATATGCACAAAAATGAAGAAAGGTGGAGAAAGGAGGAAGAGGAATATGGAGAAAGCACGAAAATGGAGAAACATGGAAATGGTGAAAGTATGTAATTTTAGGCTGATGTAGCAGAAATTGGGTAAAAAAATTGAGGTATTTGCCCTACTTTTGGTCGACAAAGGAGTAAAAAGAGGGAAAAAGGAGAGAAAAATGGGTAGAGGGAGAAATGGGTTATAAATAAGAGGAGTATTTGGGTATTTTATGGGGTTTTGTTTAGTAAAGTTAGGTTGCACTGAGCAACTATGTGTACAATTTGAAAGTCTTTATCCGACATTTCTGTCAACTTGCCTCTTGAAAAAACCAACAAAAAAGGTGTATGGATCGGAAGGGGTCACTACGACACTCGCAATGTTACACAATCAAGACAACCAACCAACTATTCAAACCAATCAACCCAAATAATCACAACTTATCACCAACTAAAAACAGTAATAATGCAGTAGCAAATCAACAATAACAAAAGAATCAAAAGCAATCAACACACACGAATTATACGTGGAAAACCCCTTCAATTTGAAGAGTAAAAACCATGGGACCGTTTGAGTAGTCCACCCTTAACTTCTCTTATTTATAATTAAGGTAAAAAGAACCCCGAATCAGTCAACAAAGGATTCATAACCCACCAACAATAAGAGATGAAAAATTAGAGAGCAAAAGGTGTAGAATTCACCCAGAACACAGCAGCTCTGTCCAGCAGTAATTCCCAGAAAACCAGAGCACTAAAACACGATCCAACCATTCAAATAGAAGCCCTAGATGTCTCCAACAAGCTTTCAAAATTTCAGCACAAACGGACAATGTTTGCCCCTCGATCGGACCTCTTGATCATAGTTGTGCACAGAAATACAAGCTTAGGGCTGCTCTTATAAAACCCTTGTTTTCTCTCTCCGTTTTTGTGTGTCTTCTATTCTAAAAATGCTGCTCTCTTTTTCATTAAGTTTACAACACACTTATACTTCAAGAAGCTTCTATTGGAAGCCAAAACATAAAGCTTAAGTGGACTAAACAATAGCTAAACAAAGTCCACTCCAAAAGGCCCAAATAAGATCAAAGTAAAATACTACTCCCTCCGTCCTATAATATAGTGCTTGTTTCTTTTTTACACGATCTCCAAGACGGACCTTTGAACTTCGATATTTTCAATTCCTTATTAATAAAAAATATAAAAAGTTGATATTATGAAACTATATATTGAGGCGAATCTAACAAGATCCTACATGAATATGTTTTTTTTGTATATATTAATGATAATATTTGATCAAAAAATTTAAAGTTTGACCCACCTAAAATGAAATAGGCACTATATTATGGGACGGAGGGAGTATCATATTTTACCACTTGGGATGGACCCACAACACGGGGAAGACAATACACACTTCAATCATTACTTGAAGCTCATTCCCGCAAGATTACCACAAATTTCAAGCTTGCTTCCGGGAATCACCTTTGTTAACATGTCTGCAGCATTTATATCAGTGTGAACTTTCTTCAGCTTCATTTTCTTCTCTTCAATTGCGTTCCACAACCAATGATATCAAACATCAATATGCTTGGTGCGAGCGTCGTACATAGAGTTCTTACTCACATCCATAGCACTCTGACTATCATAGGATACTACATACTCACCTTCACTAGTGAAAAAAATTCAACCGCTTCGGTCAAAATAGGCCTTATAGATCCCGTTTTTGGTCCGGAGCGGTTCACAAAAGTCAACTACTCCGGTCGAAAACCCGATCAATTACTTAGTACATGTTTTCCTTGAAAATCGGACCAGTTATATAATAAATTGATCTTGTTTTTGGTGAAAATCGAATCAGTTAATAGATAACTGATCAGGTTTTCAACAACAATCGGATCAATTTGATTCATGTCAAATAAAAAAAATTGGGAGCCACCAACCATTGAATTGAACAACAAATTCGTTCACAAAACTTATTTAGCAAAACATCAACAAACTCAGCCATATACTATCTGAAAATCAACAAAAACCGGATAGTATAACGAAATTTCAGACTAATCAAAGTATTATTAATATATGAAAATTCAGTTACAAGCATTAAATATGAAATAAAATAAAAAATTAAATGGAAAAACATATAAAAAGAAAAACATACGAAATTAAATAAATTACACAAAAAGAAATTCACCAAAACACAAAATCACCATGACGAAAATAAATAAATTGCAAAAAAGAAAAAATTAAACTAAAAAGCGAAAAAAAACTTAAAACTGGAACCCTAGATCTGAACGATGTCGACGGCGAAGAAATCTAATCTTGAGAGAGGAGAGACGACGACCGACGCGAAGACGAGAGGTGAGAGCCTTCCATGCTCATTCTTCAACAAGCGACGGAGTTGGAATCTTCGATTAGCTACGAAGTCTTCGACGAGAGGAAAGGCTGGTTGTGATGGAATCTTCAACGAGACAAGAGGCTTGTTGTGACGGAATCTTCGACGAGACAGGAGGCATGTTACGACATAGTCTTTGACGGGAGGATAGGCTGGTTGAGATGAGAGAGCCTCGAAGTGAGAGAGGAATAGGGTGGTTAACAGAGTGGTGAGACTTGAGAGAGGAGTAGGGAATCTCGAAGGGAGGGGATGGTAAGCTGATGATGAAAAGAGAGGGGGAATAGGGAAGTGGGAAGTTGGAGTTAGGGTTAGGGGTGAGAGGGTGTTATTAGGGTTAGTGAAAGAGGGGCGTGAAAATAGGGGAAATTTAAAGGGGATAGGTGACGGGCCCAGAAGTATTACGTGCAAGGGAGGAGAGCAAATGGGCCCAAGACTATTACGTACAAGCGAGGCGTGCAAATGGGCCCAGGAGTATTAGAAGGGAGGCGTGCAAATGGGCTTCAAATTGCGGGGTTAACTGATCCATTTGGGAGAACCGGATCAGTTAACAAAAACTGATCTAGGTTCCCCTCCCAACCGGATCAGTTAATTGGCCCAATATCTTGCGCTCGAAAAAATTGAATTTACTGATCCGGTTTTGAGGAAACCAGATCAGTTTCTTTGTGACATATAACGTTTTTTCCACTAGTGCTTGCTTCAAACCCAACTCTTGAAGGAATGATCTCTTCAACCAAAGCATTTATTTACTTGCTTCCACAGCTGCTATATACTCTACCTCAGTACTCGACAAAGCCACTCACTTTTGTAACTTGGATTGCCTAGGAAATGGGTCCCCTTAAAATGTGAACACATAACGTGAGCTAGACTTTATGTTATCAAGATCACTCCCCATATCTGCATGTGTATACCCCTCAAGAACAGGTTTGCCACCTCCATAACACAAAAAAAGTTTGGAAGTGCCATGCAAGTATCTGAAGATCCACTTCACTACATCCCAATAAGCCTTACCCGGATTGGATAAGTATCTGCTCACTAAACTAATAGATTGTGCAATATCGAGCCTAGTGCACACCATAGCATACGTCAAGGAACCAATAACAGAAGAATAAGGGATAGATAACATATTGGCTTTCTCCTTCTCTGTTGTAGGACAAGCTCGCTTGCTTTGCTTAAAATGAGCTGCTAGTGGTGTACTAACTGGCTTGGCATGCTTCATATTGAACCTTTTAAGCACCTGTTCATTATACTTTTCTTGTGATAACCACAACTTCCAAGCCTTCCTGTCACAAGCAATCTCCATACCTAAGAGTTGCTTAGCATGACCCAAATCTTTCATGTCAAATGACTTGGACAAGTCTTTCTTCAAACTTTGAATCATATCTGCATCTTGTCCAACTATCAGTATACCATCTACATATAAAAGAAGGATGATAAAGTTACCCCCGAGAAACTTTCTAAAATACACATAAGGATCTGTAGAAGTCCGTTTATAACCATTGCATGGCTAGTCATAAACGAATCAAATTTCTTGTACCACTGCCTTGGTGCCTGCTTAAGCCCATAAAGACTCTTCTTCAACTTGCAAACAAGCTTTTCTTTTTCCTTTTCTTCAAAGCCTTCAGGTTGCTGTATGTAGATTTCTTCATGCAAGTCACCATGTAAGAAAGCAGTTTTCACATCAAGCTGCTCCAACTCAAGATCAAGACTTGCAGCTAACCCCAAAACAGTTCTAATCAAAGTCATCTTGACAACATGAGAGAAGATTTCATCAAATTTAATTCCCTTTTTCTAGTTCCATCCTTTGACCACAAATCTAGCTTCGCTTCACTATCTTCTCACCATCTTTCTTGTTCTTTAAAACCCATCTTTTTTTCAAGACTTTCTTGCCCTTGGGAAGCTTCACTAACTCATAAGTATGATTCTTCAACAAAGAATCCATCTCCTCTTTCATAGCCTCGAGCCAAAGATCCTTGTCGTCACTAGACAACACTTCTTGAAAACTGTCGGGCTCCCCCTCATCAATGACTAAGATGTACTCTGTGCATGGATACTTTGTAGATGGTTACGGTCTCTAGTTGACCTTCTAACTTGAACATCATCCACTGGTGGGGTAGGTTGCTCCCCCTGCTCATCATGAACTTCTTCATCTGGTTGAGCATCATTAGGAGCATCATCAAAATGTGGTACATCACCATCATCATCAGGTTGTACCTCCTCAACGCCATTAGGTGTTGCATCCAGATCATCATGTGTTGGTTGTTCAACATAATTAGAAGTAGGAGCAGAAGAAACATCAGTAGTATCAACAAATGATTCTGAGTTAGTATGATACCTTATACTCAGAAGTTCTGCACCCATCTCATGCTAAAAAAAATACTACATCTCTGCTTCTTACTACCTTCTTTTTCTCGGGATTATAGAGCCTGAACCTATACTCTTCATCACCATAACCAACAAAGAGACATGGGGTAGTCTTAGAATCAAGCTTGGATCTCTGATCTTTAGCACATACATGTATGGCTTGCATCCAAAGACTCTAAGATGTGATTATGTAGGATCACATCCCTTCCATGCTCTCTCAAGAATGTCAAGACCCAAAGGAATAGATGGAGAATGATTGATCAAGTACACTGTAGTTTTCACTGCCTCTGCCTAGAATGACTTACGTAAATCTGACATCTTCAACATACACCTCACCTTCTCCACAATGGTTATGTTCATCTTATCTGCAACACCATTATGTTGTGGGGTGTCGGGCACTGTCTTCACATGTCAAATGCCATGATGTGAGCAATAGTTTTCAAACTCATGTGAAATGTACTCACAACCATTGTCAGAACAAAGGCACTTCAACTTCCTTTCCGTCTCCCTTTCCACCATAGCATGAAATTTTTGAATATTTCAAACAATTGGCTCTTTGGCTTCAACATGTAGACCCATGTTTTTCCTGGTAGCATCATCAATGAAAGTGATAAAGTATATGTTGCCACCATTAGATTCCACCTCAACGGGACCACAAACATCAGAGTGGACAATCTCAAGCTTAACTTGCCTCCTAGTAGACTTCCTTGAAAAAAAAAGCTCTATGTTGCTTGCCTGCCAAATGATCACAAGGGTCAAGTGAAATTGTAGTATCAACAGGAATAAGAATTTTACCTGCTAGACATTTTAACCCCTTGTCACTCATGTGTCCCAATATTTGATGCTACAAATTAGGAGAATTCTTCTCTTTCACTGCATTAAGCTCACCAAAACATACACTCAAATATGTCTTATACAAAGAGCAACACAATTCGCCTCGTGCAAGTGTCATAGAACCCTTGGACAACTTCCATTTACCATCTCCAAAGGTGTGTCTGAAGCCTTCTTGATCAATAACAGTAGGAGACAACAAGTCAAGGCGTAGTTCAGGTATATGGCGCACATTCTTCAATGTAAGCATGCACCCAACACTTATCTTCACACGAATATTACCTAACCCAACAATGCTTGCTGAGCTCTGGTTACCCATCTTTACACTACCAAAATCACAAGCTTGGTAGTTCATGAAATACTCCCTTCTAGGAACACAATGATATGAAGCACCTGTATCTACTAACCACTCAGTGTGTGAACTATCAACCTGATGACACGAGTTGCACAAATCAAAGTGACCTCATCATCACTCTTAGAATCAGTTGCTGCAGTATTTTTCTCATCTCCCTCTTTTTGTGAATTATTCTTTTTTTTGTTCTCTTTTCGAGCGAAAATAATACTTCTTGATATGACCAGGCTTCTTTCATTAGTTGCATATAGTCACATTTCTCCCATCACTAGATTTGTACCTATTCCTTGAGTTATAACGGCCTTTGGGACCCTTACTCTTGCTTCTTCCTCTATTCTCAACAACAAGAGCTTGTGAATTGTCAACTCCCATCTCCTTTCTTTTGATTTCTTCATTAAACATGATTTCCTTGATCACATCCAAAGATAGCACACCATTCGGAGCAGAGTTACTAATAGTCACAACCAAGGTCTTCCAACTATCTGGCAAATAACTCAATAAGACCAAAGCTGCAACTCATCATCAAGACAAATCTTCATAGATGTCAACTTGTTAATAATATTCTGAAAATCATTAAGATGCTCTGAAATAGACTTCCCACCTTTCAGTTTCAAATTAACAAGTCCTTTAATCAATGAAGCTTTATTATGAGCGGTATTCCTTTCATAAAGACCTTCCAACTTCTTCCACAAATCATAAGGGTTGGACTCTTGTGACACATGGTTGAAAATGCTAATGTCAACCCATTGTCTAATAGTCCCTAAAGTCTTTCTTTTTAATATTACCCAATATTTCTTTTATTTTGTCTGGTTGAGATGGTTTAGAGACACTACCATCAGAGTTGGTGACAATTTCAGTTTGGGTCATACAAATCCTTGCAATATAACAAGTCCCCATCATAGGTCTCCATGTCAATTTAACCATCGAATTACTACTACTCGACTCCATAATGTGACTAAACCGGCTCTTATACCAAGTTGTAGGGATCGGAAGGGGTCACTACAACACTCACAATGTCACACAATCAAGACAACCAACCAACTGTTAAAACAAATCAACCCAAATAATCAAAACAACTTATTACCAACTAAAAACAACAAAAATGCAGTAGCAAATCAGCAATAACAAAAACAATCAAACGCAATCAACACATACGAATTATAAAACCCCTTCAATGTGAAGAGTAAAAACCACGGGAACATTTGAGGAGTCCACCATTAACTTCTCTTATTGATAATCGAGGAAAAAAGGACCCCAAATCAGTCTACAAAGGATTCATAACCCACCAACAAATACCAACAATAAGAGATCAAAAAATAGAGAGCAAAAGGTGTAGAATTCACCCACAACACAACAGCTATGCCCAACAGCAATTCCCAGAAAACCAGAGCACTAAAACACGATCCAACCGTCCACATTGAAGCCGTAGATGTCTCGAACAACCTGTCAAAATTTCATCAAAACGGACAATGTTTACCCCTCGATCGGACCTCTTGATCGTAGCTGTGCACAAAAATACAAGCTTAGGGATGTTCTTATAAAACCCTTGTTTTCTCTCCCTTATTTTGTGTCTTCTATTATGAAGATGCTGCTTTCTTTTTCATTAAGTGTACATCACACTTACACTTCAAGAAACTTCTTTTGAAAGCCAAAATACAAAGTCTAAGGCCCAAATAAGACCAAAGTAAAATACTATTATATTTTATCACTTAGGTCTTTCAAAAAAAAATTATCACTTTGGACATGTTCACTTCAGCATAAAACTACTGAACTGAACTGAATTAAATTATAACTAATTAATAGTAATGATTATCATTTAGGAACTAAACTGAACTGAACTGAACTGAACTGAATTAAACTGAACTGAACTAAATTAAACTGAACTGTGAAAATAAGCTGGGGATAACAGGTCATTAGGCTGGAACCACAACAAAAGGAAAATTTCTAAGAACTTTCTTTCTCCTTTGCCTCCCGGGTCCCCTATCTCCGCTGACTACTCCACATACGACTTCATATTTTCTTTCCCTTAATCTCTAATCCTACACTTTCATACGCAAAAGCTCACCGTTTCGAATTTCCGATTCAGATTTGAGCAAAACAGCGTAAGATAACCGACAAAGCGCAAACATCATCATCAGCAGCGCACGAAAGAGAGGCAGAGATCAAACGATGCAGCGAATTTTCGGCGCTAAGAAGTCCAAAGAGCCTCCTCCTTCAGTTCAAGATGCTTCTGATCGGGTAATTGCACTTTCTTGCCTTTTGATTTCGATTTTTTGCCTATTGTTCTGCATTGAATTTGAATTTGGGTTTTGATTTTTGGAATATGTATATTTTGTTAACATTTAGTTAGGGTTGGAGTTTCTGCTGTTTAATTTCTGGTAACATGCTTTTCTGAATTGATGCGGTTGAAAACTTTTGATGCTTAGAGAACATTGTTTAGTCTGAATTTAGTTATCTTTAAATAATCGAAGCTTGATGTGAATTAGAATGATTTTGTTGCAGAAGTGTAAAATTCTAATGCTAGTGCTGTTGTGAGGTTAGAATAGCAAATTAGGTGTTAGTCTTAGAAATTTTGTAAACGCTGTGTCTTGTGAGCTTTTCAACTGAAGGATTGGCCTAAAATTAGGGATCTTACTAGAATGAGATTTTGACCTGTGTTGAGCTGCTTAAAACCGTCTTGTCGAACTTTTGATCCTAGCACTTTTTGATGGTACCAAATTTCATTTTTGAGTACCAATACTGAAGTACTAAAAAAAGGCGTAGTATCAATGCTTTCCTATTCTGACTTTCCCAGAGCCACCGATAGCACAGCTGAGACAGCGACGGGTTCTCTGACCCTGTGGGGATAGAGCGACAGAAGTTTCGAGAATTGAAGAGAAGGTCACGGCCAGGCAAGCCGTTTAAGGCGTAGTATCAATACGAATTTCATAGTAAATATGAGAATTTTCGAAGTATCAAACTTTTTATAATAGTACTGATGTACATGATGGGTACTAGGAAAAAGGAAGTATTTCATTCATATTTCAATGAAACTTTGGTAGTACCAAAAACTGTTAGTGATTTAGCATTCCTTGTCCTGACTCATGGAGCAGTTGAAAGAATCTTCTAAGATAATGTGCTTCTTATAAGTTATATCTTTCACATGGTGACCCCAACCCAAAACTATAAGAAAATTATGAGAAGATAAACCCTTGTTTTTGAGCCCGTGCCTACTTCTCTCTTGGAGTTGAAGATATCATTGTACGTCAAGTTCCATGATTCTGAATCATCCTTCCGTTTATTGCCTCTAATATTATAGCCTACATGCTATTTGCCGCCCGAATTTATACGGTATTTTTTTTCTTTTTTATCCCTCCTCTACTTTTTCTTTTTTCTTTTTATACGGTATGCTTAATAATTACTGAAGCCCATATTTCTGTATCTAGTTTTGTTGGTTTGCATGTTGGTTAGATTTTGTCTACTTTGACTTCATGTCTTCATCAGTTTGCGATGTCTCATGAGCATATGTCCTAGGACAATCTTTTTGTGGTTATAATGTGATTAACCTATTTGAATGGGTGCTTAACTGTTATGGGTTTTTATATTGCCACCTTGATGTGTTTTACTTACCTGGTGCTAGATCAACCAAAGAGGGGAAAATGTTGATGAGAAGATTAAAAAGCTTGATACCGAACTAGCTAGATATAAAGAACAAATTAAAAAGACACGGGCTGGTCCTGCTCAGGAGGCTGTTAAGGCTCGAGCGATGAGGGTCCTCAAACAAAAAAGGATGTATGTCTTTCTTCTTGTCAATTTTGCATTTTGATGCAACTTTTTTTTTTTTTTTTTTTTTTTTTTCAGTCACACTTAGTTGTCTCAAGCTAAACTACTTGTGATTTATCGAATTTGGGCTAATCAGCTTGTTTTTCCTCGTGTTAAGACTTAAGAGTCTTTTTTGCCATGCTACAGTGCAATGACATTTTTTTGACTTATGTGTGAACTAAAGTATAATCTTTTCTCATCAAGGACATTTCCAACTTCAGTCAATTTGAAACCTGGATTGAACTCTTTGTCTCTATTTAGTTCAATAACATTAACAGTGATGACGAGCATGTATTTTAATGTTGACGAAATTTAGAGAGGTCAAGATGCACTCAGCCTAACCTCTAGCTAGCTGTGGGGAAGCTTGTAAATATCAGGGGAGAGGGGCAAGGTTTGAACTTTTGACACTTGATTATAATAAAAAGGATACTACCATTGTGCCAAATTTCCATCTATGCTTACGAAAAGTATTTTTATAAGTAATAATGGAATATAGAAAGGTTTGCCTCTGCTAGCAGTGGCGGATCAAGCGTGGGTTCAGTGGGTTAAACTAAACCTACGCGGATCCGGGAGAAAACTAGGAGAAACTGGAAACTAAATAATAGGTATATATAAAAAAACACGCATAGCTTTGACAAAGATACTAGTTTGGCCCAGTGGCAAAGTGTGCTTGCAAGTTGAGTATTTGTGTGTTGGGTCGCAGGTTCGATTCCTTACGGGAAGTTTTATTTCATTTGTCATTCTTTTTCTTTTTTCCCTCCCTTTGTCTTACGTTATATTTTCATTTGTCATTCTTTTTCTTTTTTCCCTCCCTTTGTCTTATGTTATATTTATATGATATGCAATGAGAAGTGTGTTAAAATGTGAAGGATTAATGTTATATATTTTTAAAAATTTTATATGTGCATTTTATAAACGAAAAGTGCAAATATTAATGTTTTACATGAAAGAATTTTTATACATCACTTCTAAACAAAATTTTTGGCAGAGCTCAATATCACCCAAAATGCAAAGATCTTATTATTGTGGTTGTGTTGTTTCATTCTTAATTAGTCATTTTATATTTCACATTTGTGCTAGTTGCTAATATTTCATTTTTTTTTTCATGTTTCATATCATAGATATATAGTTATTTTTTTGTTTAGTAATAAAAAATGGAAGCTCCGCTAAGTGTAATTGTTGAAAGTTTTCCTTTTAAATAAAATGTAACTCTAGATGCTAATATGTAATTTAGAATTTATGTTCGAATAAATCCGAACCCACGTGGCTCAAATCCTGGATCCGCCACTGTCTGCGAGCTAGTAGCTAGTCAGGACTCATGGTTGGCTTTTTTCTAGATAACAGTTGTGATTTTATTTTCGAGTTTTTTATTGAAAGAAGGCATGTTGCCATCAAAAATCTAGAAGTTATGACATTGTATTGGTGTCTTTATTGCATAGCGTTACATACGTGAATAATTTCTCTTCTTAAGGTTAGCCTACTATAAACATAGTGAGCTCTGATGATCTTTAATTATAACAACAATATGAAGATTGGTGTTAGCAGTAACTTGTGCTATGTTGAGGCTGTGATAAATTTGTTGTCTGCTTCGGAGATTGTTCTAAGATGTGTGAGATCAGAGGTGACATGGTCCCGAGGCCCCATTAGGTGCATTATGTATAGGGCTAGACCTTGGTATAATATTGCTGCTTACTGGGATGTAATCGGTCATGAAATCTGGTTAAAGGCTTATTGTTTTGGTTCCTTTGTTCTTCAGGGTGGCGCTCTTGATTTAGTTTTTCATTAACAATTACTTTAGAGGACCAAAACAGGTTTTTCTTGGTTTAGGTTTACGCTGAGTTCCTTTGTAGGGTGGCATAATTTGCCTTCTGTTATAAGCATCAGAATTTGTTTGCATGTTCTTGCTTTTTAAAGGTCTATGAGTCTAGCATCTCTCATGCAGTTTTGCGTCCTGGCGATTGCTTTACATGATTAATGGCAGCTATCTGCGGGTTGAGTCGGCCAATCTTGGTTGCCTTTTAATTGAGATTGTTTCTGGTGGGGTTTCTGTGATCTTTTCTGTCTGGTGTACATTGTAGACAATATTCCCTGCCAAAGATGAAGGAAAAGAAAGCTTGTCTAGAAGAACTGACTGAAAGTATTTGCACACCTGTTTTGTTGTCAATTCTTGTTATGATTTATAGTTTTGCCAAAGTCAACCCTGAAATTCTTCTTTCGAATTTACCTATCAATCTATCATCCAATGTGACTCTTCCATTTGTTAAGATTGATGGTGCTAAGTTAGATGCTTTAAGTTTTGCATTGTACTGCATGTGCATATCCTGGTGTTTAGTCATTGATGCATGGATGATCTTGTTTTCTGTATCGTGGGCAGGTATGAAGGGCAGCGTGATATGCTCTACAATCAAACATTCAATCTTGACCAAGTTTCCTTTGCTGCAGAGGGTATCAAGGATGCTCAGCAAACTGTGAGTATTAAAAACTTGACATGATCAATGATAGTGGTCTTGCCTTTTGCATCCTGTCTATGTTGGTTTGCTACCAAAGTCCAATTTGATGTAAGTCTGTTTTGTTAGTGAAGTTGATTGCCTTGACACAAGCTACTTAAGTGTGAAGCTTGTGAAAGTTGCACTTTGTGTTGAACTTGGAAGTTACAGTTACATGTCACTCCATACATGTCGCTCTGTTTCTTGAAGATCTTTATAATCTATAAATTTGCATTATTAAAAAGTTGTTGCTGATTGGACATGGTGGCATATGCCAAAGAAGGTTGCCAATAACATCGAACATGAAGTTTCAGTTTCATTGTCTATGGTCTTTTTATCTCAACTATTTATTACTATGATAGTAGTAGCAGAGTATTCTGCATGGACTTCAAAAATATTTTCTTTTGTCTATCAGGAATCTTAGGCCAATCAAGCCTGGTTTTTTTTTCAGGATCTGTTATACATTTTGGCTTTTAAGATTCTTTGATAATGGCATCTCATGCTTACATTAAGTCGACTGCTTTTTTCTGTATTGGCAGGCTGAGTTTAGACTATTTACCATGGAAATATTTGCTTGTCTTGGTAGCATTTTACAGGGCCTGGTCCAAGTCAGTTGAAGTATACCGTGTTTGGATTATTCTGCCTACCTCATCGGAGGTAGATCACTATCGTTGATGAATCCAATATTTGCTTTTATCCATGTCCGTATGTGGTTGTATGCTGTATGCCTTTGGAGCGTTTTTTATTTTTATTTTTTTCGTTCATGACAGTATATGTTAAAAGCTCTGACATTGTTGTTGTTGGTTCATGACAGTATATTAGTTTTGCTGAGTACGATTAAAGATGTGTCTCGTTGAATTACATCTGATACATTTTTCCTTTGTTGCTCATCAGATGTCGGCGATGAAAGCTGCAAATAAGGACTTAAAAGGAATGATGAAAACAGTAAAAATTCAAGAAATAGATGTAAGTCGATTATACATTTGTATCTCTCCCTTTATTTATGAAGTTATACTCGTAGTTTCAGTGCTCCATGGCTGCTGGCTGCTGATTGATTTGATTTTATGTAGAATATGCAAGATGAAATGATGGACTTGATGGATATGAGTAATGAGATTCAAGAGTCACTTGGAAGAAGCTACAATGTGCCTGATGACATTGATGAGGATGACCTGATGGGTGGTAGGTTCTTAAATTTTACAACAATGTACGTTTAGAAATGCTATAATAGGAATTTTCTATGCTGATCATCCTGTCTTTTGTTACGTTTCATTGTATGCAGAGCTCGATGCTCTGGAATTAGACATGGAATCTGAGAGTCAGGGCGTTCCTTCATATCTTCAGTCTGAACCTGATGTGGAGGAAGAGCTCAACTTGCCACCAGCACCTACTAGGCCTACAGCAGTGCCGCCAGGAAGAGCCAATGTTCAGGTATAGTACTCAATAATCTGCATCTGGTGAAGGTGAATTTTTAAGTAGGTGAATTTGTTATGAGGAAAGTTTTTTGGCTAATTTTTTTCGCTCTCATAGTTGTTTACCTTCTGCATTTCAACATTGCTGTCTGGGCTTATTGGAAATTTAAGTCTACTAAATTCTAGATTTCCTTTGCATGTGAGTTGATCACAGGTCTTGTTATATCTACAGAACAGAAATTCAAAAAAATTCTCAGTTGCTCATGTTGTACATGAGCATGAAAATTTAGCGGTCCAAAATGGACTTATAAGTTAAAATTAAAAGTGTAGATCTAGAATAATTCTGTACCGCTAGATTACCATAAGATTCTCCAAGAGAAATTACTCAATTTTGCTGGTTTACTAGAATATTATCTTGGAATTTATTTTAAATTTTTTTAAAAAAGATCAATCATATGTGTCTCTTTCTTTTACAGTCGGAGGATGATCTGGGCTTGCCTGCTGTACCCCGTGCATCCCTTCGTAGTTGAGGGATGAAGCTAGTTTGAAGTGGATTGTCGATTTACTGAGCTGGCTTGATTCAGTCTTCATAACTCATTATGCAGGATATTATTAAATGTGACAATTCTGTTGCTCTAATTTTTCTTGGATCTTTGTCTTTTGGGAGGAGTGTTTTGGGATGGGGGGTGTTGAAATGTATGGAGATGTATTTTACGGTTTGGTTGGTAGTAAATTGTACCAGTGTACAATTTGACACTTGAAAAGGAATGTATAGAGAATGAAAACTATTCTTGATGTAATTCGACTTTTTTTCATGCTCAATTGCGTAGTGTTTTACGTTTTACCTGCAACTATTTATATCTGCAACTTGAGAACCCTCTTAATTCTAAGGGGGCGTTTGGTTCAAATAGAGGAATGGAATGATAATGGAATCAAGTAGATGGGAGGAATGGTAACAATAATTGTTACTTTTATTGGGTGTTTGGTCCAACAATGGAAAGGAATTACTTGTAAGGGGAAACTTTTTTTTTTTATGGTAAGGAGAAGAATCATATCTAGATTTCAAGTCTCACAGTTTCTTTTTTTTGTTTTTTGAAAGAAACTGTAAAATAGAATGATCCAGACAATAAATATTTCAGTTTGATTGAATCCATTGATATTTTACGGCTTGGTTGATAGTTTGACATTAGTGGTTCAAGTTTTTCAAGTAGGGGGGAGAATATTAAGTTAAATATACTTACCAAAGAATTGACATTTGTCATCTCTTTAGAATTTTATGTGTCTGTTGTTAGAAATATATAAAGAGAGAAACTATTGACAAAAATATATCAGAAAAGTGTATTGTGTTCGAATTGTGCAAACTGACTTCTTACATCGACGGTATTTATAGGCAAAAATTTCTACTATGTACAATTATAAATTCAACAATTGCAGCGGCGGAAGAAAACTTTTCCCAACATGCATTAAATGCATGTCAGGACATTCACTATGCTTAACAATGGAATTTGCCATTCCACTGTTCTCTCAACACTCCCCCTTGAATGTCCACTGATAACTCATGATAGACGTTGTCTCATTAAGAACCTTGTTAGAAAAAACCATGTGGGAAAAATTCATAAATAGGGAAAAGAGTACAACTATTATGTATCCTTATATGCTTAAAATTAACTGCCTCATTAAAAACCTTGTCAAGAAAACCCGGTGTGATAAAAACCTGATCGAAGGGAAAAAGAGTGCATCGCATATAATACTCCCCCTGAATTTAGCATATATCATGAAGATGACGCATTCCAATTTTTCGGACTAATTCTTCAAATTTTTCGTCGCAAGGGATTTGCTGAATAAATCTACAAGATTCTCACATGTTTGTTAGATGTTTATTGTCCCTTACTTTTGGAGGTCATGAGTGAAGAAGAGCTTTGGTGATAAATGTTTAGTTATGTCTCCTTTGATGTACCCTTCGCTTACTTGGGTGATACATGCAGTATTGTCTTCGTAGAAGATAGTTGGATTTGTTGTTATTGTTTCTATTCCACATTCTTCTTGGATATTCTTGATCATTGACCTTATCCGTACACATTCCCTTCCAGCTTCATAAAGAGCAATTAGTTCTGCATGATTTGATGATGTGGCCGTCAAAGTCTGCTTCGTGGATTTCCAAGATATTACAGTACCTCCATAAGTGAATAGATACCCGGATTGAGACTTAGCCTTTTGTGGATCTGATAGGTACCCAGTATCTGCATATCTAATGAGTGACGAATTTGGTTTCAACTGGTAGAATAATCCAAGATCTTGTGTTCCTCGAAGATAACGTAACAAGTGTCTGACTCCATTCCAATGTCTCTTCGTTGGTGCATTGTTGCATCTAGCTAACAAGTTTACTGAAAAAGCTATGTCAGGTCGAGTACTGTTAGCCAAGTACATTAAGGCACCAATCGCACTTAAATGTGGTACTTCAGGACCAATAATTTCTTCATTTTCTTCTCGTGGTCTGAATGGATCATCTTTCACATTCAGAGAACGCACTATCATTGGAGAACTTATTGGGTGGGCTTTGTCCATGAAAAAACGTCTCAGAATTTTTTCTGTATAGTTTGATTGATGGACAATAATCCCATTTCTCAAATGTTCTATTTGCAAGCCAAGGCAAAATTTTGTCCTCCTGAGATCTTTCATATCAAATTCTTTCATCAAGTACTTTGCAGTCACTTCGAGTTCTCTAGGAGTTCCAATAATATTCAAATCATTGACATAAACAACAATTATGGCGAATCCTGATTTGGATCGCTTATGAAAACACAAGGACTGATTTGATTATTTTTGAATCCTTCTTTCAATAGGTATTCACTAAGACGATTATACCACATTCTTCCATATTGTTTTAACCCACAGAGTGACTTTTTCAATTTTATTGAAAACATCTCTTTATGTGATTTTCTGGTTGTTTTAGTCCATCAGGGACTTTCATATAAATATCTGTGTCAAGTGACTCATATAAGTATGCAGACTACATCCATTAACCTCATTTGCAATCCTCTTGAAACTGATAAGCTTACTAGAAATCTTAGTGTAGTTGCATCAAATACTGGAGAATATGTCTCATCATAATCAATCCCTGACATTTGCAAGAAGCCTTGGGCTACTAGCCTTACCTTATATCTAGTAACTTCATTTTTCTCATTTCGTTTTCTCACGAATACCCATTTGTACCTAACTAGTTTTATACCTTTTGGTATTTGGGTTATTTGTCCGAATACCTCACGTTTTTCAAGTGATTTCAATTCTGCTTGAATTGCTTCTTTCCATTTTAGCCAATCTTTTCTGCGGCGACATTCATCTCCTGTATTTGGTTCTATATCATTTTCATCGTATGTCATTTCAACCGCTATGGAGTAAGCAAATATTTCATTCAAGACAACATCTTTTCGATTCCATTGTTTCTTTGTAGAAACATAATTAATTGAAGTTTCATTGTTCTCTATTCTTTCATGTTCCTTTTCTTCTGGAACATGTTTATCTTCATTTTTGTTTTCATCATGAATTTCATCATGCTCCTTTGGAGGATTCATATTAATTTCTTTCGTTGTTTCTCCTTGCTTTTTCATTTTTCTCGGTTTTGAGTTTTTAGAACAAGGTGGTCAACCACGTTTTCGACGTGCTATTGACTCATTATCAATGACCTTATTGTCACTAGGAATTTCAATATGTGCTGGGGCATTCTTAGCAGGTACATGTGACTTTGTCACTTTCTTAGTATCTGTGAATGCATCTGGCAATTGGTTTGCAATACTTTGCAAATGAACAATATTCTTGACTTCTTGTTCAAATTAATTTTGTTCTCGGGAAACGACATTTGCAATGCATTCCATGTAATTTATATTTTTATATTTTGTGGGTTCACTTTCTCTCCCACTAAGGATGGGGATACTGACTCATTAAAATGCCAGTCGGCAAATCGAGCCGTAAATAAATCGCCAGTTGTTGGCTCTAAATATTTGATAATTGATGGAGATTCAAATCCAACATATATTCTCATCCTTCTTTGTGGACCCATTTTAGTACGTTGGGGAGGAGCAATAGGTACATGTACAACGCACCCAAAAAATTTCAAATGTGAGACATTCGGTTCTCGACCTGATACTATATGTAACGGTGAGAATTTATGATAGGCTGTCGGCCTTAATCTTATCAATGCTGCTGCATGTAATATAGCATGACCCCAAGCAGAAGAGGGCAGTTTTAATATCATTATTAGTGGTCTTGCAATTAATTGTAGTCTCTTTATTAATGATTCAACAAGACCATTTTTGTGTATGTACATAAGGCACAAGGTGCTCTACAACAAGCCCAATAGAAATGCAATAGTCATTAAAAGTTTGGGATGTAAATTCCCCAGCATTGTCTAATCTTATTCTCTTTATTGTATGACATGGGAATTGAGTTCTTAATCGAATTATTTGAGCCAGAAGTTTTGTAAATGCAACATTTCTACTTGACAAAAGGCTCACATGTGACCATCGAGTAGAGGCATCAATTAATACCATGAAATAGTGGAATGGTCCGCATGCGGGGTGAATAGGCCCACAAATATCTCCTTGTATTCTTTCTATAAACAATGGAGATTCAGTAACAATCTAATTTATAGATTGTATGATTATCAATTTGCCAATTGAGCATGCAGATCATGATAATTCATTTGACCGAGGAATTTTGACATTCTTTATAGAGTGTCCAATTGAATTTTCAATGATTCTATGCATCATTCCTGTGTCAGGATGGCCAAATCGGTCATGCCATAGAGTAAATGATTCTCTGTTATCTAACTCCTGGTTAGATATCATATTAATTTCAATCAGACGTATATCTATGCGACATAGTCCCGAGGAAATTGCTGGCAATTTTTCAAAGATGTATTTCTTGCCGCATTTTTCTGCCATGAGGCATATAAATTCCTCTTGGTTCACTGTCATTGTTTCCAAATGATAACCATTCTGATGTGCATCTTTGAAACTTATGAGGTTTCTTCGAGATTTACTCGAATATAATGCGTCATTTATTATCAATTTTGTCCCATTTGAAAATATAATACAGGCTTTACCAGAGCCTTCAATTAACGTGACTGTCCCAAATATTGTGCTAACATTTGCCTGGAATATTGTATGTTTTGAAAAATACTCTTTATTTTTTGATATGGTGTGTGTTGTCCCACTGTTGAAGAAACATTGTTCTTTGGATCCAACTTCTGGTAAATCCATATCTTCATAAATAATAAATATAATGATCAGTATAAGAAAGTGCATATTTTATTAATAATCAAGGAGGGAATATATGAAAATTGAATATTGAAGCAATTAAAATAAACTAAGCATATTAATGCATTGCAAAGTTGTTTTCAGTTTCAGCATTATCTATAAAAAAATCTGAAACATCAAGGCTGGGCATGGATGTATTAGCTTCATTAACAAAGTTTGTTTTAGCATTTTTCCCTTTATTCTTTATTGAAGCCTGATATAGATCTACCAAATGTTTGGCAGTACGACATGTGCGACCCCAATGCCCAGTCATGCCACATCTGTGGCAAGTGTCATTTCCTTTATAGGATGTCTGCCTCTGATTTCCAGATGATTGTCCCCAATTTTTATCAGAATTTTTAAAATTATTATTTCTTGGGGAAAATCGGCCTCTGCCACGTCCACGCCCTCGGCCACGGTAACTACAACGTCCTCTCCCACGACCGTTGTAATTACCGCGTCCACATCAATGTATAGCATTTGCTTCTGGTGGATAAGAGCTTTCTATTGCATTTATTTCATGTGTGGCTGAAGACCTCGTAGGTCTAAAGTTATGATTTTTCAGCAGGTTGTCATTATTTTGTTCAGCCACAAGTAGTACTGATATTAGCTCAGAGTACTTTTTGAAACCTCTGAACCTGTATTGTTCTGCCAATATTATATTAGAAGCATTGAAAGTGGAGTTCGTTTTATCTATCATCTGCTCTTCTGTGATGGGATGATCACAATATCTCAACAATGAAACAATTCTAAACAATGTTGAATTGTAATCACTGACTGTTTTAAAATCTTGGAACCTCAAATTGAGCAGTCAAAATGTGCCTTTGGGAGGAGCACATTTTTGTGATGCTCATATCTTTGATTCAGGCTATCCCATAGTTCTTTTGGATCCTCCACAAGGAGATACTCAGTTTTAAAATTTCCATGTAAATGATGCCTAAGAAGGACTAAAGCTTTTGCCTTTTCTTGTTCAGTCGCTTTTTTAACTGATGCGGCTGATGTAGTTGCATCACCTTGTTGGGTTGTCACACCCTTAATTGTATGTTCCAGTCCTTGGGCCTTTAAATTCATTTGGGCATCCACCGTCCATTCTAAAAACTTTTGCCCCGATAGGTCTAGTATGTTAAATTGTCTTTTCACTAGATCTCCCATTTTTTACTGCAAACATGTAAATATTTGAAATTAATAAATGATGATAAATCATATATATTATCTCCCCCTGATTTATATCATTATAATTATACATAAACAGTACAAACAAAAAAAATACGAAAATAGCGTACAATATTAATGATGCAAAAAAATGCCAAAAATAGAAAACAAAACAACGAGTGAAAGAAAAAAAAACTTCCTAAAATTCACTTAAAGATACAAAAGAAAATGATATTTATGTGCATTTTTTCGTCATTCTTCCGGGGAGATGAATTTTTTTTTGTCTCCTATTTGTGTATTAGGAGATATATCATTAATGCCATAAGAAGAAAAAAGAAACCGGCTATAAGGAATAAGTATAGCCTTATTATCCTAAACTCCTCCTCAAAGGAAGAAGATAAAGGTGGAGGACGGTTGTCGTCGGTGTGGAACATGGTGGCGGAAGGTTGAGGAAGAAGAGAATTTTTTTTTTAGTTTAGAGAAAAAGATTGGAAGAAGATAAGGGATGTGTGGTGAAATTGGGTTGGGTATTCCGCTTTATAGAGGGTTATCCCTGATTGTGCAGTTCATCTACAGTTGAAAATATACAATGCAATAAAATTTTAAGATTGGCAAATATATATTAGAGCGTGTTGGTAAATAGTGTTCTGAATGCTTGTTTCCTACATACATATAACATTATTGCACATATAAGAGATAATAATTTTATTACCTCACTAGGCCGTCCATATAGGCGGCAAGTTCAAAAAAAAAAATTAACCCGTCCGTATAGGCGGTTCAAGAGCAAAAAGAAATAACATAAAATAAATGTCCTTACCCTCCATGAAGGTGACGTTTACTACTAGTTTCTTCATGTTCATCCCTATTTCTTTTATTACTTGGTGGAGGTTGATTTTCAGTTGGTTGTATAGGAGGGTTATTATTGGTGTTGGGAACAGGGGTTTGTGGGTTTTCTCTGCTATGGATATTTGTACCGTCGTTAAGGTTACTGGGTCGGGGTTGTCTTACAGTTTCCCTCGCTGGGTTGGTAGTGAATGGCACATTGTTTCGCTCTATCCAAAAATAAACACCCGAGACAGAGACATTGTGTAAAACAATGTTAATCCCGTTACTTTGTTGATCCATGTTCGGATAGTAAAGGGTTGGGTTTGGAGAAAAATTTTTTTTAGAACTTGAAACAGAATGGATGTAAAGATTTTAAAGATACCTTTAATTTTTTTGGGTAGCAAACTCGTGCTGATAACGTGTTGTGAGATATATATAGAGAGAAGATATTGATAGAAATATATTAGAAGAGTGTATTATACTCGAATTGTGCAAACTGACTTCTTACATCGACGGTATTTATAAGCAAAATTTTTTACTGTGTACAATTATAAATTCAACAATTGCAACGGCGGAAGAAAACTTTTCCCAACATGCATTAATCACTATGCTTTCCACTGTTCTATTAATACTTATCCCCATCTAATTATAAACTTTATATTAAGCTGAAACCTTTTTTTTATGGTAAAGAGAAGAATCATATCTAGATTTCAAGTCTCACAGTTTTTTTTTTTTTAAAGAAACTGTAAAATAAAGTGAGCCGGGCAATAAATATTTCAGTTTACGGTTTGGTTTAGGGGTGTTAACGAGCCAAACCGAGACCGAACATGTCCAGGCTCGGCTCGGCTCGAGAATGATTGAGGATCGGCTCGGCTCGAGCTCGAAGCTCGTTGAGCCTCCAATATTTGGGCTCGGCTCGAGCTCGAGAGGACAAAGTCCAAGCTCGGCTCGAGGCTCGGCTCGAAACTTGGCTCGAAAAAGTTGGGCTTAGGCCAAATCGAGTAGGCCCAAGTCAATATCTAAAGCTTCACTTAGGCGGTAGGCCCAACCATATAGGCCAAGTATGCCCAAGAAAGTAGGTGAGCTTGTTCACTCACCCACCATATGCTTTTATAACTTGGTTTCCCTCTTAGCATTTCTAAGATTTCAATGTGGGACTCCATGGTTTGTTGAAAAAAACAAACTCATCCTACCCATACTTTTATAACTTGGTTTCCCTCTTAGCATTGCTAAGTTTTCAATGTGGGACTCCATGTTTTGTTTAAAACATCCTACCCATGATTTTATAACTTGGTTTCCCTCTTAGCATTGCTAAAATTTCAATGTGGGACTCCAGCTTTTGTTTAAGAAAATAACTAACTCTATATATTCTTTTATAACTTGGTTTCCCTCTTAACTTCACTAAAGTTTCAATGTGGGACTTCATGTTTTATTTAAAAACTTCCAACCTTGTAACAACAAGACTCTAAGTGCATTTAAATAATCAATTATTAAATAGTTTAATTATTAAATAATCAAATATTTTAATATATACTTCATTCCTTTTGTGAAGAAAATGGAGTATAAAGTTTGTTTTCCAACCAAGGAGGTACGAAATCAAACTCTAAGTTGAGGTAAGGAGTAGTAGCTATTTATTAAGAAAATAAGATTGGTGCTTGTTTTCTTAACCAATGTGGGACTTTAGTGCCTAGTGGAGTATTATTTAAGGTCCAAGTTGGATTACATATTAAAATATAAATAGTAATGTAAATTTTATCGAACGTGTTTGCGAGCTTTCGAGCCGAACTCTATTAGGCTCAGGCTCGGCTCGTTAAGGTCTCGAGCCGATCCCGAACTCGAATCGAGCCCCTCCGAGCCGAGCTTTGACCGAGCCGAATCCGAATAGTTTGCGAGCCGTCCTGGCTCATTAGCACCCCTAGTTTGGTTGATAGTTTGACATTAGCGGTTCAAGTTTTTCAAGTAGGGGGGAGAATATTAAGTTAAATATACTTACCAAAGAATTGACATTTGTCATCTCTTTAGAATTTTATGTGTCCTAATTTTTATGTATCAAATTAGCCTGTTCATTAATATGGGCACTATTTTAAGACAACTGAAAAAGTAATGACGTATGAGTGACAATTGGTTTTCCAATAGTATGTGATATACTTCCTCCGTTTTATAATACTCGCTACACTTTTCATTGTGGGAAGTTTCACATTACTTGCTACATATCTTTTTTGGCAATAAACTCTCCCTATCTCTCTCCTCTCACATGAGTCCATTTTCTTTTTACTCTCTACCTCTTTCTTCTCCAAAAATTGCATAGGAATCTGTGAATTGAAAAGTGTAGCTAGTAATATGAAATGGAGGAAGTAGTAGATATGTGATAGGGAAGTTCTATCAAATACTGGCATCCAATTTAAAAATAAACGTCCATAAAAAGTAAATGAAGTGATTAATAAAATAACTGAAGAAATATATGTCTAATACACAATATACGTGTCATATGCTATAAATAGTAAGTTTTGTGCAAGACTGCCTAATAATAAAAATTATTGTTAGATATAAAATTATTTTCATATGCTATAAATAGGGGTGTTCGCGGTTTGGGTTGGTGCGGTTTGGGACGTAACCCAAACCAAACCGCAAATATACGGTTTGGCATTTTTCCAACCCAAACCGCACCGCACTTTTGCCCAAACCAACCCAAACCAAACCGCGCAAAACGATTTAGTGCGGTTTAACCATTTTTTCCTCCGCGACATTAATTTTGTAATCTAAGAATAAAAAACATTTTTTTTTATAAACTAAGAGTAAAAAAATTTGGTAATAAGTATTAAGTATTAACTGGTCTCGGAGCAGCAGATGAGTGGATCTGGTCTCTCGGAGCAGCGTAGAAGTGAGGGCGGCAGGGATTTGCAAAGAGGAGTTGGGAGCAGATGAGATGATTGCAACAAAAACCTAACCTAAATACCTCATACCCCGTATTAGTATTAAGTATTAACTGGTGTAGTGAATTAGTGGTAGTTGTATGCCACCTTTGTATTTACAAAAAAAAAAATCAAAAATAGATAAAATAAATAAATAAAAAATTATACAAAATTGCGGTTTACGGTGCGGTTTCGATTTAGAAAAATTAAAATCCAACCCAAACCGCAAACTGCGGTTTCCTTAAAATCATAACCCAAACCGCAATTTTGAAACCGCAAACCAACTCAAATCGCAAAAAAACGGTTTGGGTTGCGGTTTGGTGCGGTCCAGACCGCACTCTGAACCGCCCTAGCTATAAATACTTAGAATTGTTAGATATATCACTTTTGCACTACCCATCTATCTACTTTGTTTGAAATTTTTTGACTAGTACATACAACAGCATTATCTATGTCAGATGTTGGATTTGTCTATATAATTTACAAAATATGAGCTTTTTGTAATTTCAACTAATAGATAACTAAATAAATTGGTGGTCAAACTTACATGTTGATGAGCATATTAAGTTAAAATGTTGCCTTCTTTTGAAAATAAACGACTTTTTTTTAACCATAGTAATTAGACATTGAATAATAAGTGAAATGTCGCAAACACAAGACATAGAAACCCATATTCTGAGAAGTATGTACCACGCAAACATGAATGGATGAACCATGAAAGACATTGGAAAAAGAAGAGTCCCAACTATGCCCTCTGACAAAAACAATCCCAACTCTAAATTATTATTGATCAGTCCTAACTTTGCCCACCCTTTTACACTGGTGGTCCAAGTAAACAGGTGACCTGCTAAATCGGCAAAAAAGAATTGATCCCCCTTATTTTCCCTTTTCACCTTCTTTTAATTTACCGGTTTTATGCCTCGCCTGCCACCAACTCCTCTTCCGGTCTTCCCCTTCCCCTGCCACCTACCCTCTTCTCCCTCCCTGCCATCCTCGAAACCGGTTAATTTTACCTGCTGGTAGAACCTCTAATCTGCTCAACCTATCATAACCAAGAGGACGATAATTTCACATGCCGTTCAAGTCAACAGATGGCTCTCAGACTACTAGAGAAGTGGCAAGGGCTATTCAACTTCTCATCAGCAACTCTCATTTGAAACAATGGATAACATTGATCAACGAATAACATTTACTGATTTCATCTTTTACAAAGCAATTCTAATACTGGCCCAACAAGTGACACAAGATCAGGTTCATAAGCCTTTTCTCTTCTTCCATTTCCTCCATTAAAGGACTATGAGATCTCAAAATTTTCCGACAAGCTCACATTTTCCAACGACTTTAAGTTTTTTGACCATCTCGTCATATTGCCGGAAAATGCTAGTGTAATTTTTTTTTTTTGAATAAAACTGATGAAATGTCTTAACCTGGCGCTTCAAAAAACTTAGCATGGGGGGTCTCGCTGCTTGATCAGCGAGTCGGGGTCCAGGGGCGAAATGCCCCTGGATTGGGGGTTCAGGGGGCAATGCCCCCAAAATTTACGATACATAGGGTTTAGTGTAATGATTTTCTGTTTCAGTCCCTATTTTGGTGATTTTGTTTAACTTAATTAAAATATCTCATACTATAGTAAAATTTGTCGGAAGCTGACTTGAAATTGCCGAAAAAGCACCCAGCTGTAGTCAGGCGCCCAACCACATGTTCAGGTGCCTATTATAGTCGTCGAACCACAGGTACATGCGCTTATTATAGGCGCCTGTACCTGTGGTCGGGCTTCTATAATAGGCGTCTGAACTTGTTGTTGGGGGCCTATTTTAGGCGCCTGTACCTGTGGTTGGGCGCCTATTTTAGGCACCTCTACAAAGATTCAGGCGTTTATGATAGATGTCTGGGCGCTTTTTCGATAATTTCAAGTCATTCTAATCCATTTCTTTAATTAAATGAAGTATAAATTTTCATTAATATTAATAATGCAATAATGTGGCTGGAAAAGTTGCACGTAATGTGTCCAGAAAGGTTGATGGAGATGTTGCCGGGAGGAGTGGCGGTGTGATGATGCTATTCAACCTCCTTCAATGTGTGATGAGAGAGAGTGGCCGGAGAAGTGTCCGGAGAAGTCCTTGGGTGATGAGAGAGAGTGAGAGTGTCTGATGTTTCTTGGATTATTTACAAGTGGTATTCAGGCTCTTATTTTTGCAACTTTAGTCGCAGCTTATATAGACGAATCCATGGAGGGTCGTCATTGATTAGTCTCTTAGGAAGAGCATATCTTTTAGTTGAGATTCAGGTAATATCTATGTATGTGTGGCTCAATATATTCTATCTTGATAATTTAGAGCATATAAATAGACAAATACATACAGTTTAAGGGTAATAGAAAAAACGATATTCGAGAGGGGGGGCAGGTATGTGGATAATGACTATAAGTTAATTCTTTCATATTAGATGTTTCAAAGAATAATTCAAAAATCCGATTGAATTAAAAATATAATAGACGGTTTACGTTATGTAAGAAACATATGTATATTTTATATTAGATATTGACAGATTATATATGAACTCAAACTTAGTAATATTTAATTTGTCCTACTTGAATTTCAATAGAGATACCAACCGAAGTCCTTCCGTTTCGTTTATGACTGCGAATTGAATGAAGAAAATAAAGAAAAAGATCGAATAGTGATTAATGATTAGAAATAGGAAATGGAAAAGCTTAAGTTGTATTGATTCAGAACGACTCAACAAATAGGAACTAAAAAAGATGAAATCTTTCTAATTATCTAATAATAGTATTATTTCCATTTCCAATTTGTCGTTTTTTGTTATTTCGACTGGATGAATCTTAGCAATGGAATAAAGTCAAAATGCATTGGTTGATTGTATCATTAACCATTTTTTTTTGTGTGAGGAACTTATCATGAATCCACTGATTTATGTCGCTTCCGTTACTGCTGCTGGATTGGCCGTAGGGCTTGCTTCTATTGGACCTGGAGTTGGTCAAGGTACTGCTGCGGGACAAGCTGTAGAAGGTATTACGAGACAGCCCGAAGCTGAGGGAAAAATATGAGGTACTTTATTACTGAGTTTAGTTTTTGTGGAAGCTTTAACAATTTATGGATTGGTTGTAGCATTAGCGCTTTGATTTGCAAATCCTTTTGTTTAATCGATGAAAAAGAAAAGAAATATGTATTTCTCATATTTCTTTTCTATTCTTGGACTTGCAGATTGCTTTTTTTTTTTTCATTATAGTAAAAAATTGCTCCTACACAATTACTTAATTTGTTGAAAAAATAATCTACGGGAAGGACTTATTTGAGGATAAAGAATTCGTGTTACCCACTGACAGGCTAAAATCATATTACCTTATTAAAAATAACCTAAGATCCACTAACAAGTAGTCAGGGAAGTCAGGATCGAATCCACAGGGAGAAAGTTATACTATTGTATCTGAATTCTAATATTATACTAACTAAATCAGATGAAAATGGGTGTGTGACTAAACTAAGCAAATGACATAACTAAATACGAAGGTAAGAATCAATTAATAAAGAACTAGGACTATGGATCACTATGCATACAATTCGGGAAATCAGAGACGAATAATAACCATCCAATAAGTCAATTTATCTAGGGCACATGTAATTTCTCTCGAACATTACCTCCCTCAAATATCACCTAGCCGCTCTTGCATGGTCAAGGATCACTATGCCTAATGATTGAAAGCCTATACGAAATCTCTCCTCTCGAAGCAGATTCAATATTGCGATAATAGAAATACAAATCAAGCCTAATTCATAAATCTAGCATGAACGATTCAATCACAGGAAACAATTGAAATAAAGGGTAATTATACTAATCTATCAATCCCTTATTGCATATATAGATCCCCACAATCCTAGAAATAAAACTACTCACTCATGCTTGAGAAAACAATAACAAATTCCATGTAAAAATTCATACTTTGAACTATTGCAAATAACTAAGAAATTAATCTAATCAATAATAGAGGAAGCAATAAAGAAGATTACCAAACTGAAGAACTATATTGAACTTGCGAATAATCCAAAGGTTTGATCTTGAATCCACAATGAAAAGTAGTAAAACTAGGGTTCTTGAGAGAAACTATGAGAAAATAAGGGCTAAAACCAAGATGAATAGTAATATTCTGATTTTGCTATTTATATTAATCCTAAAACAACTAGGAAAAGTCCTCTAAAAAAATAACCCGAAAATCATTAAATGCGCGTGTCTGATAAGTCGCCCGATCGGGCCAAGTATGCCCGATGAAATCGGGCTCATTGCAGGAGCAGAGCTCAAAAAACGACATCGTCCGATGTAATCGGGCCGACACGCCCGATACAATCGGGCAGCCAACCAGTGCTCAGCATTGACACCAACCCATCGCTCAATCACGCCCGATGAAATTGGGCCTGACCGCCCGATCGGGCTTCCCAACGAACTAACGACCGGGCGATAGCGCCCGATCGGGCCCGCAACAAAACAAATTAACTCCCTTGTGAGCGCCCGATCGGGCGTGTGTAGGCCGATGAAATCGGGCTCAGGTCCATTACTTCCTTCTTGGCTCTAAACGCCAAGTCTTCAATTCTTCTTTGCTCAAGGGTCCCGGAAAGTATCATCGGACTTTGAAACTCCGCATAAAACCTCTCCAGTCCAGCGTAGTGGTCAAATAATAGTAGAAAATAGGGAGATAACTCAACCTGCAATTTGACACAGAATAGAAAATCACAACTAGATGGAGAAAGTTAGCACAAAATGACTCATAAGAGCACCATTGACATCCTTTTTAGCTTATAAGTAGGGGGAAAAACTCTATATAAAACCATAACATCAAACTCCCCCAAGCTAAACCTTTGCTTGTCCCCAAGCAAAGCACAACATGAATAAGAATAGGATTGCTTCACCCCTCAGATAAGAAATTTTAAACTAAGATATTTCCAACTCAAAATCGTTCAAGCAAGCAAAATTCAAGTTCAGTTGCTCAGATCACCTGACTACCAATCACTTAAGCAAATCATCAAATGCAGCTGCCCTACATATCATGCAAATCTTGAAAAGGTGCTCACCGAGGTGTCACTCCTCTCAATTTTGTGGCAGGCATAATATGTGCCCGAACACTCACCAACCCAACCATAATAGCCCTTCCCACTCACACTCTCATGTGTTTAGAAAAGTATAATATCGCTCATCCTAATCAGGTCGACTCAAATAACAAACTTAATCTTCAACTTTGGCATATTGACTCAGTATTATTCCCATAAACAATCAAACACGTGCTCAAAAGGTCTTTCTCAGGGTTGTAATGTGGCTTGGGTAAATGTATGGAAATTATTTAGGGAATGTGGTGGAAAAGCCAAGAAAGGGGAGCAAAAAACACTAGTAGGACTAGGTGTGGTCGAAACAACTCCCATGGCATCAACAACATGACCAAGATAATAACCAACCCTGAAATTTCACGAACCAACCAATAATTGTCTCTTTCATCATAATTTCCAACACTTTTGAAAGTTAATGAGTGAAGATCATAGAATTTTTTTTTTCACTATCATTTTTCACTTTATTTTTCTATTTATTTCTTTTCTTTGTACCAACATAGCATTATTTTCCAACCACCCTACGAAATCAACGACACAATATAATATCAACTTAACAAATGCTCCCCCAAGCTAGGCTTAGGACAATAGTCATTGTAAAGGCTCAAGGCGTGTAATGTGGCTTAATATAGATCCAAAAAGAAGTCATTAGGCTCAGCGGGGCTAGGGGAAAATTGATTCATTAAACAACTCTAAGGCTTAATATTAAACAAATGAACGCCTCTATCACAGCACATGTCCAAAGTCACCAGAAATCAACGAGTACAATGCCAAAGCCAAGAAAAGAATGCTACGAGGAACTAACACACAAGAATAGACCGGATATAGACATAAATGCGAGGGATAGAATGAATCCTCACAATCTAACCAATTCAAGCATGCAGTTAAAATAAGCGCTTTATCATCAAAATCCACTCAAGATCAAGGCAATCAGAGATCACATCACAACATCCCAATCACAAATGCCCAACTATCCAGTATAAAGAGTTAAATCGTTTTTCAAAACAAAGTTCGGGGCACAGGGAAGCAATCAATCTGTTCGTATTCAACTCGTATTTTTTTTGTGATTTTTCATTTTTTCAAAGCAATTAAACTACGTTAACTAACCTAACAAAGTAGAAAAACAATACTAATACTTACATAAATCCTCCCCCAAGCTGAACTTGGCAATGGCCTCATTGCAACAAGGGGAAGGAAAGGGACATGGACGTCAGCTGCCCATCAGCCTGCATCGAGCAGTTTAGTAGCCGCATGTCGTACCACCTCTTGCAGCCCGCGTTGGACTGTAATGCTAGTGTGGTGGCCCTCATGTAGATGAATGCGGTTCTCATTAAAGTCAGGGCTTATTCCTGTCAAGTCATCAGTGTTATACCCAATGGCCTTTTTGTGAGTCTGTAAGACCGTTAGAAAATGTTCATCACCTGCAATAGGCTTTAAGACAAGCACATCATTTGAAGTATCACGGGAGGGGGAATGAAGCATGCAATCATGGATCGGTTCATCTATAACATCAACACTATAGCATGATTCCTCTAACATTGGGCTTTTAGGGGCATTGGTTAGGCTAAACATAACCTTATCATCCCCCACAGTCAGTGTCAGTTTCCCACTTTTAACATCTATAATGGCCCCAGCAGTATGGAGGAAGGGTCTCCCAAGGATAATGGGTGTTTAAGTATCTTCTGCCATGTCTAATATAACAAAGTCCACAGGGATAAAGAATTTACCGACTCTAACAGGAACGTCCTCTAATATACCTAAGGGGTATTTCACAAAACGGTCAGCCATTTGCAGAGTAATGGTAGTACATTGTAAGTCACCCATGTTCAGTTGCTTGCAGATAGAAAGAGGCATGACACTCACACTGGCACCCAAATGACATAAAGCTTTGTCAATAAATATGGTGCCAATGTGACAGGGGATGGAAAAACTCCCTGGATCTTTCAATTTAGGTGGAGACTGGTTTTGTAAAAGAGCGCTGCATTCAGCAGTAAAAGCCACAGTTTCCACCTCATTGAGAGTCCGCTTCCTCATCAAAAGTTCTTTTAAAAATTTAGAATAAGCAGGCACTTGATTTAATAATTTAGTAAAAGGAACTGTTACCTCCAAATTCTTTACCACCTCTAAAAACTTACCATATTGGTGGTCGAGCTTCTTCTTGAGCATCCGATTTGGGAATGGTAGTTTGATCACCGGAGGCACATTTTTCTCCTTAGTCACCTCCATAGTCTTGTCTGCAGCTCCTTGCTTTGCCTGAGGTTCAGGCACTTCTTGTGGTTTCTTAGCAATTGATGATTTCACCTCTAGCATTGCCGGAGCATCGTACTGCACTCCACTTCAAAGGGTAATAGCATTGGCGGTGTCCCTTGGTTGCATTGGTTGCGAAGGCAATGACCCAGATGGCCTACTAGCAGAAGAACTAGCCAGCTGAGCTATTTGTGACTCCAACATCTTATTATGTGTCCCTTATAGCTTATTCTGAGCATGCAGGCTCTCAAATTGAGACCTGGTATCTGCTTGAAAGGAAATAATACCTTTTTGCATCTGCAACATGAAATTTTTGAGTTCAGTAATAGCTGGGTCTGAAGGAGGTGTGTTATAATGCTGTTGAAACTTATTGCTCTGAAATCCAAGAGGAGCTTGTGGTTGATATTGTTGTTGTTGTTGCTGCTGCTGTGGATAATGTTGTTGTTGCGGATTCAGCACATTATTACTCCTATACGAGAGATTTGGATGATCTCGCATCCCAGGATTATATGTATTGGAGTAGGGATCGAACTGGGGCTTGTGTTGTGATTGTAATGCGTGCACTGGCTCACTAGAATGTGAGAGAGCGGGGCACTCTTGAGAGTTATGTCCAACTATCCCACAAGCGTCACATATGAAAGCATTGTAACCATAAACACTAGCCATAGCATTGACACTCATGTGAGGGGAGAAATTGTTACCTAGCTTCAAAGAATCAATCTTCTGGTGTAGAGCAGCTAGTTGCTCGGACAGTAAAGAAATGGCCTCAACATCATGTTTGCCTCCCTTTGTCAAAGAAGAACGAATAGTAGACGCTTGGTTAGAAGCGAGTTTCTCCAGAAGTTCATACCCTTCGTCTATGGCTTTATCTATGAAGAACCCACCAGAAGCTCCATCAATTACCCGTCTCGTATCTGCATCAACTCTAGTGTAGAAAATTTGACACAGATACCACTTGTCAAAACCATGATGAGGACAAAGACGCTGCAGATCTTTGAATCTTTCCCAAGCTTCATACAATGACTCTCCAGGATCTTGGGTGAAAGTCACGATCTCATGACGCATATCTGCAGTCTTTTGGTAAGGGTACCACTTGATGAGAAAGATCTTTGAGAGTTCTGCCCAGGTGGTGATGGTGGAGGGCAGCTTATTATACCAAAATAGAGCTTTGTCGCGCAGAGAAAAACCAAATAAGATGAGTTTCATCTCATCAGCAGTAACACCAACTTGTTTCTGAGTAGCACAACATTGTAAGAACCGCTGCAGGTGCTGATTTGGGTCTTCAGATGGTAACCCAGCAAACTGATTATTCTGAACCATATTCAAAACATGAGACTTGATTTCAAAGTTTGCAGCAGCAATAGTAGGCAACCGTACCCCAGTGGGCACATTATCAGGAGATGGTTGTGCATAATCCCTGAAGGTTGGTTTGACTGCATCACCCATTCTAGCAGTAATAGGTGAGGCGGGGAGTCCTTGTTGGGGTGAAGATGGTGGAGAAGGTGTCTTTTGGGAAGGTGTCCCTGCAGACAACTTTGTTTGCTTAGTTTTCTTTCTGAGTCTACGAGCAGTCTTTTCAATCTCCGGGTCAAATGGAATGACATTTGGGGATTTCAATTTCCTGCTCATACACCAAAAACACTAAAACAAACGTGAAATGCTCCAAAGAACAGGTGTTCTTCAGAGTAGAGGTTAGTGTAATACTATAATTCAGACAAAATAAAAATAAACCGTCTCCCCGGCAACGGCGCCAAAATTTGACAGGCTAAAGTCGTATCACCTTATCAAAAGTAACCTAAGATCCACTAACAAGTAGTCAGGGAAGTCAGGATCGAATCCACAGGGAGAAAGTTATACTATTGTATCTGAATTCTAATATTATACTAACTAAATCAGATGAAAATCGGTGTGTGACTAAACTAAGCAAATGACATAACTAAATACGAAGGTAAGAACCAATTAATGAAAATATGAATAAGGAAGACACTAGAGTTAAGGTTACTAGTATGGATCAAAGCGGACAACAATTATTAATGCAATTGTGATTCAAAGGTAACGATTACGCAAGGTTTAGTTTTCCTCTAAAATACTCAAGTCCTCTCTCGAATGGTCCTCGAGAATGATCGCTTAGTAAATCAACTAAATCCTCTCTCGAATGGTCTTTAGTCAATTGATTAAGAGATCCAATGAATTTGGAAAACCCCTAATATAGGATCCCCTTAATTTCTACCCAATATTTTGGCCTAGAAATTAAGTTTATTCATGGGGATGATAAAAGAATTCGTAATTCAATTAAGAACATTTGAAATCAAATACCAAAGCACAAATGTGATCAATATCTATCCTAAGGCCTCAAAACACCAAGATCAATGCATAAACGCCGTCAAATCAACTCAATCACATTAACAATACATTAAAACCCTAAACCATACTTTCACCCTAACACTAGATGGGAAACTACTCACTAATCATGGATTCTAAGTAATAAAACATGAAATCTATGACTAATCTAGGGCTAAACATGATTAAGAGATAATTAATCTAATGAAAGTAACAACTATGAAACTATAATAAAGTAGATCTAATAAAAGGGAAGAACAAATAATAGCAATGAAAAGAGATAATAAAAACTGAAACTTTGAAATTAAATTGAATAAAAGTACCTTCAGTGTTGTAGAAATCACAAACTATAATATACGAATCTCAAATCTTGATCAAAAACTAAGTGTTTATCTCTCTAATATGAGCCCTAATAATACTCTCTAAAACCTAGAATAAAGCATCAGTCAAAAACTAATCAACTCTTGTTATTAAAACACGCATTTCTTTCTTCGCAGATATAAAAAGTGTGGGCGCACAAAAACCAGGTGCGGGCGCACCAAAACCAGGTGCGGGCGCACCTTTCTTTCTGATCTAGTCGGACAGTTCAACTTAAAACGAACATAACTTCTTCGTTTTTTATCCAAATCGAGCTTATGACCAGTCGTTGGAAAGCTATCGATACGAGCTTTCACCTCCAACTGGAATTACCTTCATCCAATTTTTGGTTTGAAATTTATGTTCATTTTAAATTCCCCATACAAGATTTTATGGTGCTATGTGTTCCTTTGTGCGAGCGGACATGGGGCATGGTGCAAGCACGCCATTTCTTAACGTGTGCTCTATTTTCATTACTTCCTTTTGCCAACTCTACAACACATAGCCATCTTAGGTAGTTCCACCTATATTAAGAACATGGCAAACCAGGGTGAAAGCAAATGTACTAGAAATTCGGTCAAAAATGACTGAAAATCTAGCAAAATGTCACTATGATCAAGAATGATCAAGAATGATCAAGTGAATGATATAGAAAGGGAAAGGGAGAAGAAAGAGATAAGAAAGGGGAGAAAGATGATCAAAATGAGTCCATAAAGTCTGTTTGAAACGCACTTATCAAACTCCCCCAAGCTTAGCATTTTACTTGTCCTCAAGTAAACCAAGAATGAGAAAGAAGAAAGAGAAGAGGTGAACCAGAGGAAAAAGAAAAACCATGCAACAAACTAACCTAAATGCTCTATAAGCAATGCTACAAACATCACATGCAAGCTAAATGAGTTCATAACAAGATTTAGGAGACCAACCAAACACAAGAGGGAATATGATTAGGAAGCACAAGAGTGACTCAATGGATTCAATCTACCGATCAATCGAGTCTCCTTGAAAAATAGGCTTTCTAAGAGTGATTTCTCACTCCTCTCCACTTCCAAGTCCCGAGTTTGACTCCCCCCTAGGGATGCTCAACCATAGTAGCTCGCCTTTACCATATTTTGATGACCCTCATCATAACATGCACAAAATCTCATCCGCCACTACTAATTGACCAAGTCCGATCTAGAAGTCAAAAGGGACTTTATTAAGGTTGTAACGGGGCTAGGTTAAAGGTGTGGATAACAATTTAGGAAGGTGGTGCAAAAAGGGTAAAGTGAAGTACACACTAGGGGGTAAAAACTCCCCCAAGCTAGTCCAAACACCAACTCAAATCGAAATCTCACACATCTTTTATTCTCACTTTGATTTGTACTTTTTGAACACATTTTTTTTTCAACAATTTGCTCTTTCTTTCTTTTCAATAGAAATCCAAATAAAGAACTATGAGCATTCTTTCTTTCTTTCATTTTTTTTTTCCTTTCCTTTCTCACAATTTTCCTCAACTTTTGCAATTATACACGCACATTAATTTACTGTCAACCAAAGACTTAGTATCAAAACAACTCAACTCAACACAACTAGACATGTACTCCACTTTGGGGAATGTTTGGCCATGACTTATTATGAGGGTTAAGCAAAAATAGGATAGAAAGCCTCAAATGGGTTGAGAAGCGGATAATTATGCCGGTATAAAAGTTTTTTGGCTTTTGAACTCCTAATTCTAGCAAAATGAAACGCCCTAAATCATTCTTCTATAGGCTCGGTCTTATGCAATCTTGGGTAGCTAAAATGCAAGTCACAAGTTAGGCGATCAATGGTGGGGGTTGTAAATGAGTCTTAAAACACGCATTTCTTTTTTCGCAGATATAAATGGTGCGAGTAGGGATGGCAATGGGTAGGGTCTGGGTAGGGTAAGGCTAGACCCTTACCCATACCCTAACTTTTGGATATAGACCCATACCCTACCCATACCCATAGGGTAAAATTTTTTAGGACCCTTACCCGTACTCGTAGGGTCTGGGTAGGGTCTAGGGTCTAAAATGGGTCCAACACAAAAATAAATCCGCTTACATTTTCACATGTATATATAATCGTTAAGCACAATTTCATATATTAATTTTGCAATTAGCACACGTAATATCACGTACATTCCATACCAATACGTAATTTTTGCAATCCCAAAAGTCTCATACATCAAAATATAAATAAATATATTTTTACGTGATTGCGATTTGCGACTAGGGTTCCTAACTGAGGGAGGGTTTTAGTTTTATTAGAAGTCTGTTGGAAGGATATGTTTATAAATATATTTATTTTAATTTTAAAAAATAAAAATATATATTTTAGTTTAGATGGGTCTATGGGTAGGGTTTAGATAGGGTATGGGTATTTGAGTAGTGGACCCTTACCCTACCCTTACCCAATAGGACCAAGACCCACACCCTACCCTTACCCATAGGGTCCAAAAAATTAAGACCCATACCCTAATTTCAGGGTAGGGTCTGGGTGGGACTGGGTAGGGTCCTGGACCCATTGCCATCCCTAGGTGCGGGCGCACCAAAATCAGGTGCGGGCGCACCTTTCTTTCTGATCTGGTCGGACAGTTCAACTTAAAACGAACATAACTTCTTCGTTTTTTATCCAAATCAAGCTTATGACCAGTCGTTGGAAAGCTATCGATACGAGCTTTCACCTCCAACTGGAATTACCTTCATCTAATTTGCGGTTTGAAATTTATGTTCATTTGAATTTCCCCATACAAGATCTTATGGCACTATGTGTTCCTTTGTGCGAGCGGACATGGGGCATGGTGCAAGCACACCATTTCTCAACGTGTGCTCTATTTTCATTACTTCCTTTTGCCAACTCTACAACTCATAGCCATCTTAGGTAGTTCCACCTATATTAAGAACATGGCAAACCAGGGTGAAAGCAAATGTACTAGAAATTCGGTCAAAAACGACTGAAAATCTAGCAAAATGTCACTATGATCAAGAATGATCAAGTGAATGAAATAGAAAGGGAAAGGGAGAAGAAAGAGGGAAGAAAGGGGAGAAAGATGATCAAAATGAGCTAAAAGGAGTCATAAAGTCTGTTTGAAATGCACTTATCACCCTTATTCATTTTTATACAATTTATTAATTAAGAAGAATTAGAATAGATTGTAATATTGACTATATCATGTGAGCAAGCTTCTGTTATTGCTTTTAGCATGCCTAGAGCTTCGGTCTGGAGTGCCAACGTTGCCATGATTCTGTAACAACCCTTGAAGATTTCTTAACCATTGACGAAGCCTACCCAGCCAATACCTGCAGCATGTATTCCGTTCTTGCCCTTTTTCCAGGCTCCATCCACCAAAATGGTACAACCATCCCTAGCACTCTCTTCACTGTCTTGTGGAGCAGTAATCAAATTTTTTTGATTGTTCCCATTCCCCTTTCCAAGCCTATTATCATATCTTCCTCTATGGTTATTTTCCTTAATACATTCGTCAGCGATCCGAATTATTTGCAGTGGACATACTTCAACATCCCTAAAAATAACCATGTTCTTGTGCATCCAAATTGCCCATAATGTAGCAACAAAAACATTGCTATTCTTGAACCCAACCTTCTATTGCTTCCTCAAAAATTTCTAGTAATTCTTTATCCAGGTGCTTATTTGGTATCCTTCATGCGATTCCACTTGTAGTCCCAACGATGAACTCTTCCATACTCTTTTGACAATTTCACAATCCCTAAAGAGATGACCTTCATCTTCTTTCTTAACACCACATAGGTAGCATTCCTCCCTTACTGGAATATTTCTTGAACGAAGATTGTTATTGGTAGCTATAGCTTTGTTCATTAAGCGCCACATAAAAATCTTCCATTTCGGGAATATACTCATTGCCCATAATCTACCCCAAAATTTACGATCCTCTAAATCCTTCTTTAGACTACTCACTTCCTTAATTAAGTAGGCGTAGACATCCTTTGTTCTTATTTCTCCATTTCTAGTGTGTTCCCAGGCAAAACTATCTTGTTTATTTTCCCACGGGATATATGTTGATAGGATTATGTATGCTGATTCTTTCCCAAATTTCTCCCATATCAATATTGTATTCCAAGCCCGCCCATCTCTAGTCATTAAATCATTTACAGTTCTAATGCCATGGTCTTCCAGGGAACAGTTTCGTTTCAGTATAAGATTTCCTCCTTTTACCGATATGTCTTTCATTACATGGATGTCCTTACCATTACCCAGTTTCCTCATGAGACCACTCCCCGCATCCCTTATGATCTAATTAAACCCCTGAACCCCCTAAGAGGCTATCCCAATTTTCTTTCCTGACAAGCATATGTCCAGCGGAGACCCTTTATATTTAGAACATAAGACTCGAGCAAGTAGGGAGTTCCGATTATTATGAATTCGATCAGCTTGTTTGAAAAGCATTGATTTATTGAATAAATGTATATTTCTGACACCTAAGCCCCCCATCCCTTTGGACGTTCAACTATTACCCTTTTCTTCCAAAAAATGGGTTTTGTATCATTTGAATTTTTCCACAAAAATCTCATAAACAGGGAGTTCATCTTGTCAGTTACCTTTTTTGGCAGTAGGAACACAAAAAGAATATATTGACACAGTGAAGCAAGAATATCATTTATAAAGACAAGTCGTCCTACATGTGACAGAGCTAAATTCTTCCAGCTGCTCACTTTCTTTTTTATTTTTTCCAACGGTGGCTCGAATTTTCGCAGACTTCTATCATCCATTTCTACATTACATCCCAAATATCTGCCCAAAGCATACCTATAATGCTCCGCATGAAACAGTTGAACTTGTGAGGCGTGTTCGAGCTAAACATGACATGCGATTTTTTGTAGTTGATAACCTCTCCTGAAACCATACTGAATCTACTAACCAGGTCTTTGACTGTAGCACAACTTTTTGGATTGGCCTTGAAAAATATAAGGGAGTCGTCTTGTAAAGAATAAATGAGTGATGGATAGGTTCAATCTTGAGATTTTGATTCCTTGGATTGCTCCCTGACTTTCCGCATAGCAAATCATTATCGAAAAGACCTCCATTACTAGTATAAATAGGTATGGTGGTAAAGGGTCACCTTTCCTGAGACCACATGATGGAGTGAATTTCCTAGATGGTTCTTTATTAAGAACGATGGAATATGATATAGTTGTGACACATTGCATAATCCAATGAATATACTTCTTTGGTAGTCCCATCACCTTTAATACCCATTATAAAGCATACTTCTTATTTTGGTGTAAGAATAAGATAATTTTTCAGCAGTTCAATGTTGATGTTTTTTTTTTTCAATTTGACCATTATTAGAGCACCCTCCTTCATGATCTTCATGATCTTAAAATAAGATTATCCCACTCTCTTTCTAATTTTATGTCTCTAAAAAATAACATCCCACAATCTTTTCCTACCTATCCTCTTAACCATGAACAAAAAAAAAAAAAAATCATCCTAACTACTTTTTTCTCTCTTTCTCTTATTTTTGACCCCAACCAACTACTTTTTCTCTCTCATCACTCAACCACCATTATACAATATATATTATTGATGTCTTAATAACATGACATATCCATTAATATTTGATAATAAGTATTAATAAAAAATTAAATAAATAATTAGCGTTTTTATCATTAACTAAATTAAATGCACAATAAGATTTTTATTTTTTTGAAGTATAATAAAAATGGAAGATATTTCATATAAATAAGCGAAATTAGAGGAAATTAGTAAATAGTTGAAAAAAAATATTTGTCCAAAATATTACAAAATGGGTCTCTATTTATCGAGCTCGGTCAAATAGAGCCATTAGTATTTTTTATTTGTTTTCACTTTGTATTTTTTAAAATAAAACCGTTGGAAATTTTATAACAATTATATTTTAAAACCCAGTTAAAAAATGATACTTGGCATCACTCATCCCACAATCTTATTCATCCATTTACTCATCCCATCCCAAATTTCTTCTTCAATCATCCCACAATCTTATTTCTACTCATGATTAAAGGCCGAAAAAATAAGATTGTGCTCACAAACTTAATTTTCAATCATGAATAATGGTGCTCTTATTTTCAATCTTATTTCTACTCATGATTAAGGGCAAAAAATAAGTAGTAAATAGTTATTTCTTGCAACTATTCGATTGTCTTGCCACTCATGAGGGTCACGAACACTTATAGTTACATTGTATATTGGATTTTTATACGTTATACTCTTGTGTTTTTTTAGATCCTACGTTATACCTCAACTTTTTTAAATTCTGTACAGTACCCTTAAATTAATTTTTTTAATGCACAATACCCCTATTGCTATTTATATGTTGTTAATTTCGTTTATTTTTTGAACTAATTTAACTTATACATAGTTTAACCCTTGGAGGCAACATTTACAAATTTGATTAGTTCCACAAGATTATAAAAACTAGACGAAATTATTGACGTATAATCAGCGGTGCGGTACATGCATTGTGCATTAAAAAAGATAAGTTTGAGGGTACAATATGAAATTTTAAAAAGGTTGGGGTACAACGTAAAAATTGAAGAAACATAAGGGTATAACGTAGAAAAATCCTAATATCTTTATGCAATGTGATTTGTGTCTTTGGGGGTAGCTTTGAGTTAAACATCTGCCAGGGGAGGGGGTGGCAGGGGAGGGGCAGGGAATGGGTGGTAGGGGAGAGGAATAAGGAGGAGGAGGGTGGCAGATATACCTAGTTATTGGACAAGGTAGTCCAATAGCTAAAGGGTTAAGGTCAATTTTATAAGGCTTTTATTAGATAGGGATCTAATGGATAGAGCTATTAATGGATAGGGTTATTATAGGGCCAATAAAATATTCCAATAATTTTGAAAAATAAAGTAGTTATTGTAAAAAAAATTACATGTATAGATTCGTATTCAATTATGCTCACTTTGATATATCTTTGTTCACTATTTTTCTTACTCATTTATCGACCCGCCCATTATTAGCCCGTTATCAACCAGCGGCCTCCATTGACCCAATCCTCTATTACCCTTTATGAGCCGACCCTTTTACGACCCGTTTCGCTTTTGACTCGCACCGACTTTGATTCGACCAGCCCAATAACCAAGACTAGTGACAGAGGAGAGGGCAGGGGAGGAAGGAGGGAGGAGAGAGAAAGAGGAGGAAGAAGATAGGAAAAATCATTGAAACAAGTTCATCTACTCGAGCAGGTAAGCAACCTCAGACCACTACTGTAAAGGGGTGGGCAAAGTTGAGACTCATCAATAATAATTTAAAGTTGGCACAGTTTTTGTCAAGGGGGCTATAGTTAGGATTGTTCTTGTCGATTTTGTGTCATATTTCATGTATCACGTGTCATTTTTAAAAGTGTCAATCTTTAAACATCGATGTTAATTCTACAGGTATTTCATTCTAAAATGAGATGTTACTTCTATACGATGTAAATGTCATTATAAAAATTCGACGTAATTTTTCAAAGTTTTGATATTTTTATATGGTATGGTTCTTATAATATATCATGTGTCATTTTTCAAGCATTATATGTCTTGTTGTAGGATGTCAGTGTTAATTTTTTCAAAACTTCTATGGCAATTTCCAAGTTGCGTGCCCTTTTTATTAGCTATTATTTTATAGCTTTGTAGGCATGCTTTTATTTCGCCTACGCAGTGTGAGCGCGTATTTGACTACCCCATTATTAAGGTTTTATTGAAAATTATTATGAAGTCGCCAACAAGTCTTTAAAGCAAGACTCATAAACCTAATTGGATATTGGGAAATCGTAGGGAAAAATTAGGGACTTATCCAATGTAGTTTTCCCCGTCCTGACTCCATAGATGGTCAAAATGAACCAAAGATTGAGTTGGGGGGTACAAACACGTTCATAATGAACCATATTCGCCCATTGCTGGCCTCTACTAAATATCGATTCATATCATTGTTTATGCAAAAGAATAACCATAAAATAATTTCATGCTCCCTAAAAATAATTTAGTCTAGGTTGCATCAGGAAACACATAAAAGACTATTCTTTAGCGACAAGTTATTAAGCAATAATATTACAAGGTATCTAGCAGGTTGTCCAAATTATTTGAATTAGTTAGAAAAATTCTTTAGGTCTTGTTTAGCAATAATAACACGTGGGTGATAAAAGCAATAAAGCAGGACAATCATATAATATGTATAGAACAATCATGCAAACATATAATAATGTATGAAAATAAATAAAAAAAGAAAGAAGGATTAGAATATACAATAGAACGATTTTATACCAAAGATCTACATTATTTCATCGTTAATAACTTCAATATAAAAATAGGAATTTATTCAAGGACCCTCAGGATTATATCGTGGCTTGGGTCTGCGAGATTGACAACCTTCGGAACGAGCAATCGTGAAGCCTGAAAGTATGAATGTCTGAAAGACTTGAATGTATATATGAAGATACGTGTTTGTATGTATGAAAGTATGAGTATTTGTAGGGAAGTTTTGTAGAGAGGTTTTAAATATACTTGTAGAGTTCGAAGTGTTTAAGTGTGAAAAACCGTATGAAAAAACTGTGTTTAATTCGGAAAATCAAAGCCTAATTATAAGGAAAACGAATCTGCGCTTCACGTGCCATCTGCGCCAGGCGCAGGATGACTTCTCACGCGCAAATCCATGTGTCAGGCGCACATTGGCGCGCTTGACACGGCATGCCCAATAGAAAGCGTACACGTGGTACACGCTTTGAAAAAAGATAAGAAAGAAAAAGACACATCTTACATAGAGCAGTGCGCTTGGCACATGACTCTGTATGACACATAAGTCTACATGGCAGTCTTGTGCGCTTGGCGCACTGCTGTGCACTAGGCGTGCGCTTACGTGGTAGGACACGTGCGCTCGACGCACATCTATTCGTGCAGCGCACCGCCTTGATTTTGACACGTTTTGACAACTTTATGATAAAAACGTGTTTTCAAGATTTTCTTTTATCTTTTAACTCCGAAAATCTGCTTTTACGGGATATAATCCGATTTTAATTATAAAAAATATCATTGAAAATATTTATTTATTAAAATAAAATAATTAATTATTATCAAACAATGAATGCGCTTTTCAAAGGATTGGGCTCCAAATACAATTAATTATCATGAATAATTATTTGGGCTTTAAAATAGGAATTTAACACTTTTTCGAAATAGTTTTGGGATGGCTTTTCAGACTGCTATGCCCGTGGGTCGGACCAATTAATACCGCGGTATGTTTCATCATCGGATCCTTAAATGGGGAGACACGATTATGTGTCTACAGAAGCCCCCACTTTGACCGAGGTTCAGGAAACCGATAGTCAAAGTATACGGAGTCGGGACGGAGAACGATTCTAAACGCTCTGCAGTTTAGAACTGATCTATATACGCCGGTCTCTGCAAAACAAATTTAGTATGCAGGACAATAACTACAAGCAACGTGATTACCTACAGCAGAAGATGTTAGCAGATAGGTGCAAACAACTCACATAAAGCACATAATGATGCAATAATGCAAACTTAGACTCTCTAAGGATGCATGAGACGCTATGCAACGATTAAGGTTATGCAAAGCTAATAAATATGACACGGAATGCAAGGTCTGGGTTATCCAAGACTAGGATGTATGACATGCAATGCAAGGTCAGGGTTTTGCAAGGCTAGGGGATCTGGATATGTAGAGAGAGATAGAATGATCATAAATTCATTGAATGATTAGAAATATTTTTGAAAAATGTTTTTAGTATAGAATCGGGGTCCATAAACGAGGTTTGCAAATTACAACTTTTTGGGAGTTTAATTTGATTTGATTTGGAGGAACCACCACATATATAGGAAGCCCCCACTTTGGGTAAGCTTGTCTTGAATTAGGCACCTTGAGCCTTGATTGAAATGTAGCCGATCCTTCTTGAGCGTTGAAAGTTGTCATTGGGGATTTTTCTTTGGGAAGTGATTTAGGCAAAGTTAGATAACGCCAGAAACCATGGAATTGTTGGAGAGTCCTTCAGGGAAAAGGAGAGTTGGGATTGAAAAATAAAAAAGATTTAATTTTACTCAAATAAATATCGATGGGAAAAGGCTTTGATGTAGCTAGGTTCAGACTCGAGTCTATGTCGAGCTCTAGAAAGAATATGCTCCTGAATTCTAGAAAGTCAAATCATTAGGCCTTGATTAATTTTATCTTATTAAAGCTGTCGGACCTCGAGATGAGGATTCCTATGTATCCTTGCGGAATCAAACCATTCGTAGTTCTGGATCTGATTTCTTATTTTTTTATTACTATTTTTTTGTGCCCTAACTTTTGCCTAGGCCGCCCTTTCGGGTTTTCAACCTAGCGGGCTTAGACATACCTTGAAAAAGGAATTAGGGTTGATGAAATGTTGAAAGGTTGAGGTTTGAGATGAAGGTTTAATTGGATGGGCTAAGATATGGATCATGGATTTATTTTAAGGCTTTGTTGGATTGAAGGATTTTGAAATGTTGGGTAGAACTTGTGTGTAAGCCCCCTAGCTTAACTTTTTTAATTCTTTGCCTTTGGCTTTTCCTTTTTTGCACTTTTTTCTTTTTGTCTCGTGCGTTTTCTTTTGCTTTTCTCTTTTTTTTTTGGCACTTCGAATTTATTCACTTTTTTTATTTTGCCTGGCATTGATTTCTTTTTGTAATGAGGCTTGCACACAAGCTTTTGGTTATGGTTATTGGAAGCTTGAAGGTTATTTGTGGAGCTTTTGATTTGAAGGGTTGTTTGGCTAATGGAGATGATGGTTTATGGATGATGGAGGGAAGAGGGAAATAACTCCTGATCTAAAGTATGTCCATTTTTTTATTTTTCTCTCTTTTTTTATTATTTCATATCTCTTTTATTATTATTACTAGTCAAGTTCATTAGGTGATTTTACTTTCATCATTGAATAGAAGCATAAATAAAATGATGGAAGGCCAATGAAAATGAAAATGAAAATGCGATTACTTTTATTGATTAGAAATAAATAGAACAAGGCTTATTAGTAATAAAGTCCTAAATGACATAGACTCGACGTGAAAGGAAATGAAGGAGCTAGGGGAAGGACTCTCCGACTCAACCTAGAAAACTAGCGTTAAATGACTAAGCCTCCTGCACTGTTGAGACGATTCCCAAGGGGTTGCTGTTGTTGCTGACTTTTGCTGCCGGCAGAATTGGAAGTCTGCCACTGTCAACCATGTCCTGCAGAGTATTCCTTAAGGCCTAACACGCATGTGTTGGGTGTCCATTCCCTTGGTGGTGCTTGCAATAGGCATTAGGGTTCCACTTCCTGTGCCTATTTTCAGGTGCAGGGTCTGGAGTGGGACCGATAGGCTGTATTGCTCCTTTTTTATGAAGCCTATTGAAAGCTTCTTCTAAAGTGACACCCAATGGAGTGAAGGTTCTTTGAGGCTTTTGGTAACCTCCATTTTCAGTAGCTAGGGCATTGACATCATTACCTTTGGAGATGGAAGGGTTATTGTTACTCTTCTTGAAAGAGTTGTTGTTGTAACCCTTACTTTTTGAAGCTTGGACCTCTTCTTCGATCAATAGGCCTACTTTATAGAGTTTCGTGAAAGACTCTATTGGTTGGATTTGATGTGATCCCCATATTTGGGTTGCAAGTTACGGATCACCGGTCGGACTTGATCCTCTTGAGATGGCCTGTTAGTCATTTGTGCAGCCTTTTCCCTCCATCTGTTAAGGAAGGTGATGAAGTCTTCGTTGGAGTTTTGTTTAGTTAACTCCAACTCACGTAGGCCAATAGGAAGCTGAGTATTGTATATCTATTGTTTGTGGAACTCTTCTATGATGTAGTCCTAGTCATTCAGCTTGGTTTTGTTCAGTGATCTGAACCACTTGGATGGATGTACATCCAAAAGGTCAAGGGAAAGACATAAGCAAACAGGTCCTTGCTCATGCCCTTGAGGGCCATAGAGATGGAAAAGGCTTTCAAGTGATCATGTGGGTCCCAATGCTACCTTTTTAGGGAACTTTTCCCTCAGTTCAGATTCAATGGCGTCATGGCCATGAGCCTGACTCTCAAGTGCAGGAATTGACTGGATCAATTGCTCGAGTTTTTCAAAGCTCAAATCCGTCTTGGACTTGATTGGAGGTGGTGGTGGTGGAGTGTCGCCCTGTTCTTCTTCTTCAGTTAGTTTCCCTCTTAGTGCCTTGATAACTTTGTCTTCTTCCTCCAAACGAGAGTTCATTAGTTGAAGTTGAGCCATGACGGCACTGAGCTGTTCATTAGTGTCCCCCATTTCAGTTGATGATTCAGAAGAGTCGGAGGATTCGTATGAAAAGGTTAGGACGTGCTTGACGAGTCTGGGAGTAGGTCGACCTTGTTGCCTCTCTGTTGGACATTCCCAAGTTATAATCTCACGACCTGTCCTGAACAGAAATCGGATGGACCTCGTAAATTTTAAGAATTGATGTTTTCAAAAATGAGAAATGGAAATGAAGGATGAAGAAATGGAAATGGGAAATGGGAAATGAGGGATGGGAAATGAAAATGGAAATGGTATGATTTTGGAATAGTATGGGCTTGACCATGATGGAGATATGAGCCTAACTAAATGCAAATGCAGATATAGACTGGACTGGACTGGACTGTGCAAGTAGACTGAATGATTGGACTTTGCTGAGTACTACACTTTACACTTACAATAAGCAGACTAGACTCAAAGCAGGTTAGACAAATAAAGGTGGTTAGACTTAGGGGAAGAACTTTTATAGTTCGAAGACTTAAATTTTATAGTCCAAAGACTGACTAAGGTTTACATATAATGCAAACTAGGCCTAGGGAAATTTTATAGTCCTAAGACTCAACTTTTATCTCTGCGCGCAGCGCAATCTGGTGCGCTCAGCGCACCACCTTTCTTTTGACAACTTTTTGTTAAAAACGTTAACTCCGGAAATTTGATTTTACGGGATAAAATCCGATTTTAATTATAAAAAATACCTTTAAAAATATTTATTTATTAAAATAAAACAATTAATTATTATTAAACAATTAATTGGGCTTTACAAAGGATTCAACTTAAAATACATTTAATTATCATGAATAATTAATTGGGCTTTAAAATAGGACTTCAACACTTTTTCGAAGTAGTTTTGGGATGGTTTTTCAGACTGCTCTGCCCTTGGGTCGGACCAATTAAGACCGCGGTATGTTTCATCATCGGATCCTTTAATGAGGAGACACAATTATGTGTCTAGAAGTTTGTTCTGCTACTTACTGTCATTTTCCAATCATTAAAGTCATTTATATAAGGCGTAATGAAATTTATCTTAGGCCTTGAATTGAGGATGATACAATTATTTACAATGATGCCTTAATGACCTAAGAAAAATCAGAACCATTAGACTTACATGATTGAACACTCCATTTCTTATATTAATAAAGATAATTGGTCCGAAGACCAACCTCTGCTAAACTACTAGCCTGTAGGGTACACCAGCTCAGAGGCTAGATACAAGGCGAAACAACCAAAAGACAACAGGCCTAAATGCTCATTGCCACCACAAATGAATACCCCAACATATTGTTGGGATGATGATTCGAACATTAGACAATGCCCTGAAATTCACGGTGTTTCTCTACTGAGCTATGATCTCTCCCTCAAAGTCCTCACCTCTCCCTCATGAAGAATTAAGAAAAATGCAAACATTTACGAAATCACCAATAACAACATGGAAAAATCATGTATATTCGATATGAGTATTTGGTGGTGGAAAATTGATTCACGCCATATATATAGAATGTAGCATAAGGAGAGGTCTTCTGACTAGAGAATTTCCTTTCGACATTCCATATATTATAGTAATAATCAACTTTTAGTGCTGAGCATATTGTTATGTTTGTCATATTAACGATTTTTGGATGAAGCTACCTCTTTTTTTTTTTTTTTTTTGAGGGGATGGATGAAACTACCTTCAATAACTTGTTAGGAGACGTTATATATATTACTAAAACAATAAAAGTAATTTCATATTACAACAAAATATTATTGTGGGGCGCTTTTATCCCACACTTTACGCTGTGTTTGCTAGGTCTGATTCTTCTTAGGTTCTTTTTCTTTTACTCAGTTTTTTTCTCTTGCAAGGCGTCTCATGGATTAAAAAGAAATGAGTCCCAACAGCAAAGATATAAAATGATTCACATAAGTCCTCATTCATGAAGCTGCAGTGGAAAGTAAATCCATTTTTCTTTCGATCACAAATATTTGATCAAAGATACATGACCATTGACCATAGAAGGGAACAACTCGGCCTTCAAGATCAGCTTCACATATGAAGTTTTGTCCAATCCAAAGTCTGCCAAGTAAATTCTGTTGAATCAGAGTCGTTCGAACGAATATATGTGGAAATCTTGCTACTTGATAATTTTGTCAAGGCGAGCTTCAGCCTCTCAGCTTCCTCGCTCAGGGTCCAATATTCTCCTGTCATAAGATATGGGAATATCAAACTGTGATGAGATGAGACACTATATCTGTATATACAAAATCTTAAGATTTAGGGTAAGACGAGGATCACCTTAAAAGGTGACCTCTTGTATTAAAGTGATCACTTTAACTTAGAAAGTGACTATTATAACATATAAAGTCACCCTTTTTAAGCAAAAAGTGAGGTGGTCTTACAATAATAGTAGGGCAAACTTACACAAGACTTCCTAATTAGTGTATGGTTCCCATTAGCTGGAATTCATAAAAAGTAGTGCACAAAAATGATAAATAATCTCAACTTCCTTATACAATATCAACCTTCATATCTTGGAATGATTCCATGTTTTGGGATGACCTCAAAATAACCCGAACTCTTAATTTTCAAATATACCATAGGCCGAAAAGGATTATCGAAGGCAAGAAAATAACAATTTGGTTTATTCTGAGAAGGTCCCCCTAAAACTTGAAATGATTTGTATATAATACAAAGTTGAGATTATTGTGAGAAGATGGGTAAAAACTGAGATTATTCATAGAAGGGAAGTAACATATGATGGTGCAATGTATACAGGCCATACTTGGTATTTCAATATATGAACCTATTGACAAGCTTATCTCTAAAGCCACAGCTGAAAAGTTGAAGATTTGGAAGCGTTCTTATCTTGATATCATATATATAGAAGCAGGTACTGTTTTCATGTCCGTCAATGACATTATAATAAGCTAATAATGGTACTCTCTCAGATGAGATGATCACTCTTCCTGCACTTTCAGAACAATTCTATAACGAATTGGTTGAACTCTAACCTATGCTATGCTAACTAAAGCATACATCACTACCTTCACTAGCAGATGATGACTAGATTACAAATATAACTTGTTCCAGTTATGTTTCTTAATGCCTGCATATTGTTGTGAAGATAAGTGGAAGTGGTAATATAGCAAGTTGTTGAAGAAAAGTCGGTCAGAGAAGTACCGTTGTGTTGGAATCTTTAGGTCCTTGGATTTATTAAATTTAGCCACAAACACAGTTATCTTTTTTATCACTAGTTAAGCCTAGTATTATAATTGGACCATTGAAGAGGGATCATTTGAGAAGCCAAACATTTACTATATCAGCAAATCGGGCTGTTATTTGGAGGGTTTGCAAAATTGACTGTTATAGCATTAGTTCAGAAGACAGGCTGGTTGTCAAATATGATGGATCATAAAACACAATGTGAAGCATTTATCTTGAGACAGAACCAATTGTATGTTCGACCCCAATGTACAAGAAAACCTCGAGCGAGAAAGGCACTTGAGAAGTGATACAGAAAGAGAGGCTTACCATCCATTATCAGTTTCAGTTGTTGTAGCCTCGCCATCTGCTGCTTCAACTTGTTATTTCTCCAGAGACAGAACAGCTTTTTGCTGAAGCAAGGCAGAAACCCTGAATTCTAACTCTGATTCCAATGTCTGCACCAGAGAACCATCATTAGACAAGGCAGATACTGGTGGGCCTGGTGGCAGAGGGACGACATCCAATGTCAGCTCAATTGCTTATTATTTGAACAGGAATGCAGGGTATCATTTAGAGTTAACTTTCAAATAACAAGGTTTTGTACAGGAGAAGTATGCTTCTCAGAAAGCAGGCAACTAACTGTTTTATTTTTGAGGGGCTGAGCAGGCAACTATTTGACAAATAAATCAATTTCCTGAAGGTCAAGATAGATATACTAATAGGCAGGAGTCAGGAGTAATGCCACGCTTCGTTGTTTCATCTGTTCATCTAGGATTAGCTGTACTATGACAAGCAAAGAATCAAGCATTACAGACTCGAAATACCTGACTATAACCAAAGTGATCTGCTACCAACTTCCAAAGTCACATGCATGGCGACACAAGAATCACATTTGAAATTATAATGTTAAAGAGTCATGCACAAAAAATTTATTTGTCACGGTTCAAAACAGAAATTCTTCCAGGATTGATTAATTTCTACTCTCTACAGGTATTATATAAAAAGGAAAGTTTTTCGTGAAAAGGAAAGTTATCTTTGTTTTTTTTTTTTTTTAAATTCCAGAACGAAAACGAAATGAATTTCGATCTGATTCATCGAGTAATATTTCAATAGAGTGTGCCTTCATGTACCAACTATTTCTATATACATTCATCCCATATTTTTGTTCCCAACGTAGATCTTTGCATATGATTAGCCATTTTGGAAGCATCCACATAACCAGTTAATACTCCTTTCCACACAGACTTGGACTTTGGCATTTGTTTCCCTTAATCCTAGGAGGTTAGCCTGGAGAGGGGGAGGAGAGAAAGAAGGGGGGGGGGGATGCAAAACATTTCAGAAGCTGAAATGACACTTTCGGAACATATAAATCATGCATGAAAAATTTAAACTAGGTGGAATCGAGGAACAATCTGGGTACAACATGCTTATGTTTGGGTGCATGCATGAAGAATCTGGAAAACAGTTTTAAAGAACCAACTAAAGAGATGCATAATATATCTATAACATGAGGCATGCTCAAATTGGGGGTAATAAATTAAGTGGGGAAAAAGGAGTAAAATAAAGAGAATGAAGGCGGTGGTAGATGGGACAATGTAATAGCGTGTACAGGGAGGAGAAGGAATGGTGAAATTGTAGGGGTAATAGTTCCCACAAGCAGGGATAAATATCCCCATTCTCCCTGTGTTATCACTACCCCATCCTTCTAACATCACCTGAACTCATCTTCATGCTTATTCTTTGTCTTCATCACCCCCTTAGATAATTAAATCCAATCCAACGTTGCCCTGACCATAACATGATCGGTGGCATATCTATCTAGGAATTAGGACGTGGTTTTGATTAGAACAAGACCAATTAAATTGGTTACACATTATAATATAGAAAAAAACGAAACTGCAAATTATTACAACAAATTTCTGAGTTGTACTACAGAAAATAAGAGTTATCATCATATGCGTAAGTTAGAAAAAAACTAATTACGCAAGCAAGAGTTGAAATGTTTTCAAACAGAATGTATTTTCATTCTTTATTATGTATTCGTTTCCATTAGTACTTCGAGAGGGAGATAACAAGCACATTCGAAGCCAGGAAAATCATGTTGAACACAAAACACTGAATAATTGTGACTACAGAATATACCTGGAAAGCATTTACAGATTTTTCTAGTTTAGCAATGTACTGAAGCTTGCGAGCTCTTGAGCGTTGTCCAGGATGCCTGTAAATGATAAATCACCACACTTTAAGGACAAATATGAGACTTCTAGATTAAGATATTTAGATGGTAAGCAAAAAGACATTCAAGGCTTCAAGCTAATATCAGAAGACCCCTAATGGTAACCGAGGTGTTCTATTTTGGTAATCCGACATATAAGAAATATAATGTTGTCTCAGCTGAATATATCCAAGTACTATGTCAAGGCATGCTCATAAGTACAGCACCCAAAGGATGGTTCTATCAAAAAAAAAAAAAACCAAAATAATGAAAGGAAATCACAGCAGTCGTAGCATGGACCACACACAAGGAGAAGGGGTAAATACTTATATAATATGACTACTGTAAACAGAAGGGGAATAGTGTACCTCTTCCCTATCTTTGCTGCACTAAAGAGGTCACTGGTTGCATCACAATAATCTTCATTTAAGTCAAAATGTCTAGTCCCATAACTCAGCGGAATCTCTTCAATAAACTGCATTGGACTCTGGCTAAGATGATTAGACAAAGCCAAAAGCACAGTGCTATCTTTAAAGCCTACATTGGATCTTCGACGAGGAGAATTGGGACCATATATGCAACCAGACTTCAATACGTTACCACCCACCACATTGTCTTCATCACTAATTGGAGAGAGTAGCATGTTCGGGACAAGGCCATCAAAAAAGGCAATTGAATCACTAGCAGACCGGCAGTGATGGATCTCTTTGGGAATTGAGTCCGAATCGCTAAGCAAATCATCATGCCATGCTGACTGGTCCTCAAACATGGAACTTTGAGAAAACGATCTATGATGGCTAGTGCTAGAATTACTTACTCCACGATGATTAATGGAGCCAGGTTCGAGAGTTTGATGTACAAAAGCTCTCTTTTGCAATGGGCAACGAGGAGGAAGTTTGAATGCTCGCGACATTCTGAAATCATTAAACACTATTATTCAGGGTTTACTGTCACAAGGGATCTCCTGTAATTGATAAACAACAAACAATAGGCAATAATCAGTAAATATAACTGCCATACTTGTTTTGTTTATATTTCTGTATAAATTTTCTTCAAAAAGTCGCTCAACTATGGCAAGCTTATGCAACTTACTTGGCAAATTGGCATGACATAAGCAACAGACATATCAATTAGGAAAGAAAAATAAATCAAATCAATTATTAATAACAAAGATTCAAGGATTGAGTAAAGAACAGGAAGGTCAAAACAGAATAAAATTGTTACCAAAACCCACTACGACAAAATCCCTGATTTTTCAGGCAGAAATAATAACGTGACTATAATCACATTCAGCAGAGATAATACCCTATATCTCGAATAGTTGAAGCAAATTTACTGTTTACAATTATTTACAATTCAACAATTAGCAATGCAAATAAAAGCCACATTAACAAAAGATCAAACCATCATGACAATGGAACAGTAAAACTAAAAACCAAGATAATAATTCATGTACAATGCTTCAGCTTAATAATCAAAGTTGATTTAGAGCCTATTTATTAATAATTTTCATAACCCAGTTCATTATTTTCTCCAAACTTCGAAAATTTCAAGTTTTATAGCAATCTTTTCAGTTAACAGCTACATTCAAGTACCATAGAAACACATTGAAAAATCAAAGAGGTAAAACTTGCTATTTCATAATGTTTTGGGTAAAAAACTTGTTAGATGGGGGAGTTAGTCAAGACGAGGGGCCGATGACCGCTGAAAATAGCCGAGTGCTCGAGATGTACCACGGAGACCTGCAAGAAAAAAAGTTAGACTACCCCCGGGTGTTTCCGAGATCGCCCTTCTGACGCTCAAATCAGTTAGGATGCTTAATTGTAATTATTCAATAGTTGGTCTAGAATTTATTACCTGTTCATTGATGAGACATTGGGAATTTATAGTGTTGTGGATTCCCATAAAGGGGACATTGATAGGATGGGCCTCAGGGAGACTATTGGCTGTGTTGCCTTTTCAGGCAATAAGCCTTTCCAGCCCCCGTCTGGGGATCCATAGGCATCTTGGGATTAGGGTAACCCTCTTGTGGTACCCATTTAGCCCCTTGCCCGGAGGTTTGATGAACCTCCTCATAAAAATCAGGCCTAGGGAATATTGGGCCCAAACATTAGCCCCACGCGAGATGTGTGAGGGAGGGCTCCCCCGAAGTCGCATGTTTCGCGGAAATGTTGAGTCTATACTCGGTTTGGGTTGGACCCGTGCTTCCTGAGGGGTATCTTAAAGTTCATTCGAGGTGTTCCGGAGATCAACGAGGCCCATATGTCTCGAGGGACAACTTTGTCCTTGCTCGAGATGTCTCAGGAGCTAATGAGCCCCATGTATCTCGAGGGGCGTCTTTGACCTCGCTCGAGGTGTCTTAGAGGCTAATGAGCCCCATGTATTTCGAGGGGCGTCCTTGACGAGGTGTCTCAGGGGCTAATGAGCCCCATGTATCTCAAGGGGAGTCCTTGACATCGCTCGAGCTGTCTCAGGGGCTAATGAGCCCCATGTATCTCGAGGGGAGACCTTGACCTCGCTCGAGATGACTCAGGGGCCAATGAAGCCCCATGTATCACGAGGGGCGTCATTGACCTCGCTCGAGATGACTCAGGGGCTAATGAGCCCCGTGTATCTCGAGGGGCATCCTTGACCTCGCTCGAGATGTCTCAGCGGCCAATGAGCCCCATGTATCTCGAGGAGCGTCCTTGACCTCTCTCTAGATGTCTCAAGGGCCAATGAGCCCCATGTATCTCGAGGGGCGTCCTTGACCTCGCTCGAGATGTCTCAGGGGCTAATGAGCCCCATGTATCTCAAGGGGTGTCCTTGACCTCGCTCGAGATGCCTCAAGGGCTAATGAGCCCTATGTATCTCGAGGGGTGCGTGATGTATCTCTCTTTGGAGGATGTTAGGCGAATACGCTCTGTGTTCCATGAGGGATATCTTGAACCATCGCTCTGGGGCGTTTCGAGGGCCGATAGGGCCCGCGCGCCCCAAGGGGTGTCCTGGTGCCGTAGCGCTTGACGGGCACCAACTCCAGTAGTTGGGGTGACTTGGAGTATCCCTCACTCGATCTGGGTGAGGTGCCTAATTGTAGGTCTTTAGACTTAGTTGGGTTTAGTCAGCCCGGTGAGCTGGGATGGACTGGTCGGGCAGCTAAGGCCGGTAGTTCTGGTTAAGGTGACTGTTGGGCCTGGTTTAGGGCCCAATGTCAGCCTCGTTGCTTCTGGGAGTTTTCCAAACCCGCGAGATACCAACCGTTTCGTACGGTGTTTGGTTATAAATAGAGGGGACCGTGTCATTTGTCCCATTCACGTTTTTCTGGATTGTTGTTGCGTAAAAGATTTTCTCCTCGAGGGCACACAAGTCGACCGGCGTCTTTCATCAAAGTGCAGGATCTCGAGGGCGTTATGTATAAGGTACGACCTACTTCCTTCACTTCTTTTTATTAGTAAATGGACCCTTTCAGACAAGATCCCCTCTTGATAAATAACGAGGGTTCTTTGTCTGGCTCGGATACCCCTCTGACACTACTCGAGCCCTTGTTCGATGGAGTGTTAATAAATGGGGTGCCCGTGGTGTCCGTAGCATTCGACTGTCACTAGTAGAATAATTGTTTATTGCTTCGGTGGTATTGCTGCGGTTTTACCCATACGCAGCAATAAACCACGAGAAAAAAAAAAGTAAAATATAAAATACCGCAGCAATAGATTTCAACAGGAAAATATTCAAACTTAAGTTGACTTTTTGACCAGCTCTATTCCGCAGCAATATATTAAAATATTAATTTCTTATTAATATTTGAACCTATTGCTGCGGTTCCTAGCCAGAACCGCAGCAATATATTAAAATATTATTTTTTTATTAATATTTGAACCTATTGCTGCGGTTCCTATAAAAAACTGCAGCAATAGGTTGTTTTAAATATAAAAAAAGGCGCGGCCCACTTATTAGGGTTATGTTCCTTTAGTCAGCCGTTTTTCTTACTCTCCTCTCTCTCTCCTCTCCTCTCCTCCTCTCTCTCCTCTCTCCTCTCTCTCCTCTCTCTCCTCTCTCTCCTTCAACGTCTCCTTGGCACCTACTCAACGCCTCCTTCGCACCTGCTCGCCGGACTTATCTCGCACGTCCTTCGCACCTGCTCACCGGACTTATCTCGCACCTCGCCGGACTACTTCATCTTCAACTGCTCGATCTCGAACGTCCTTCGCACCTCATCTTCAACTGCTTGATCTCGAACGTCCTTCGCACCTCATCTTCGCACCTCGCCGGACTACTTCTACTGACATCCATGGCGGTGGTCTGTTTGTAGATCTGATTCTTTTTTCGTTGTTCTTTTCCTTTTTTTTTCGTTTTCGTTATACTTTTCGTTTTTTTTGTTTTTCGTTTTTCTTTCCCTTTTTTTTCGTTTCTTGTTTTTCTTTTCGTTTTTCTTGCCTTTTTTTGGTTTTTCGTTTCTCTTCCGTTTTTTTTCTCATTTTTCTTTGTGTTTTAATTTTCGTTTTTTTTTTCGTTTTTCGTTCTTCTTTCCGTTTTTTTTTCGTATTTTGTTTTTCTTTTCGTTTTTCTTTGCCTTTTTTTGGTTTTTCGTTTCTCTTCCATTTTTTTTTCGTATTTTGTTTTTCTTTTCGTTTTTCTTTGCCTTTATTTGGTTTTTCGTTTCTCTTTCGTTTTTTTTTCATTTTTCTTTGCGTTTTAATTTTCGTTTTTTTTTTCCGTTTTTCGTAGACTTATTTCCCTTTTTTTTTCGTATTTTGTTTTTCTTTTTGTTTTTCTTTGCCTTTTTTTCGTTTCTCTTTTCGTTTTTTTTTTTCGTTTTTTCGTTTTTCTTTGCGTTTTAGTTTTCGTTTTTTTCGTATTTTGTTATTTTTTTCGTTTTTTTGGGGTGGAGTAGATCTGATTTTTTTTAGGTTAGTGTCAAACTATACAAATTCCCAAGTCTGTTTTTCTCTCTCCTTTTTTTGTATTTTTTTATTTCTGTATTTGTTTTGTTAGTTTTATGTCTACATGTCTCTCTCCAAATTCGATATTGAGTGTAAAAATATGGTTCTATATAATATATGAGTGTAATGATGTAAGTTTGTGTTTTTTTTTTTGGGCATTCTCTCATTGTATATAAATATCGAAAAAAAATTTTTTTTTTGAGCTGTGGTACCTATTGCTGTGGTTTTTACCCAAAACCGCAGCAATAGGCTTTCATTTTTTTAATAAAAAATAAATATATTGCTGCGGTTTTTACCCAAAACCGCAGCAATAGGCTTTCATTTTTTTAATAAAAAATAAAGATCTTGCTGCGGTTTGGCTAGAAACCGCAGCAATATGCCAAGATATTGATGCGGTCAAAAACCGCAGCAATAGGTTAATTACATATTGCTGCGCCCTTAATTGTTGTGCGGTCAAAACCGCCGCAATAGGCCACTTTATGACCGCAACAATAAGCATTTAGAGGAGATAAATAATCCCCCATACGAGGTGACCGTTGCTCGACCTCGGGCAATTAGGAGTTACTTAGACCATCTACTCGATAGCCAGGTTGTTCGAGTGATGGAGGGCAGCAGTGAAGATCTTTCTCATGAACTGAGTACCAGCGGTGGAGAAGGGGAGACCCGGACTCAGGGCAAGGGTATCGCGCACTTCTTCGTTCGAGGGCCTTTTATGCAGTTCCTGTTGGATAAACTGCACTTCCTCGAGACGTCGTATCGGATTTGACATCCATATGCGTTGTACATCCCCGAACCCGATGAGGCTGTATGTACCCCTCCGACGGGCTGCGTGGCTCTGTATGAGGCTTATCTCGAGTTGGGGTTAAGGTTCCCCATCCATCCATTCATTGTCGAGGTGTTAAGTTCTTACAATCTGGTCCTTTGTCAGCTGATGCCCAACAGTGTAGGCTCGATGGTTTGGTTCCTCGCTATATGCGATATGATGGAGGTCGAGCCCTCCCTGACCCTATGGAGGAATCTGACGAAGTTGGTCGTGATGTCTGCGACATCGAACGGTGAGGGTTGGTATACCTTCCAGGCACGCTTCCCTTACAAGATTGTGGGGACTATGCCTTCGAACCAATATAACTTCTGCACGGAGTTCATGTATGTGTACCGGGCCGAGCAGTGGGACTTTCCAGCCTTAAATAGGTCGATGCCCAGAGTGTCGGAGGACGAGGCCAGGGTTGCCATTTACTGCCAGACCATCACTTCGATAGTCAATGGCGATGGAAAGCAAGTCCCCACCTATTGGAACACCAGTGCAGAGGATCTAAGCGATGATCATTTCCTCTCTTTGATGGGATTGAGCTCGGCTTATCCCAAGGGTAGGGCCTCCGCTGCTAGGTGTCTACTTGCCTCGATTAGTGATGTATTTTGTTTTAACCTTTACTTGTTTAATTGTGTAGCCATTGCCCGTCGAGAGCTCAGCGAAATCATGCAGAAGCGACTAACGGCTAACCAGAGGGTGCAGGAGCAGATCCGGCAGAAAGTGTCGAGGGGGGAGACTCGAGTTCCTCGCCCTCCCAATGTAACTTACGCCCCTCGATCTGACCATCTGGTCCTTGTGTTTTGTTTTGTTCTAACTTTGGTTTTTTTTTTTTTTTTTTCTGATTGGACCCTGTGAAGAGGCCTCGTAACCGCCCTCCTTCAGCGGCGGTATCGTGGCACCCTAGGTGGTGGAGGATATGGGGAGGGCAGCGACCCTAGAACCACCCTCTCGATCAACTGCGGCTTCCTCGAGGGCCGCGGAGGAGCAAGGGGAGCCTCCCCATCACGGGGAAGAAGCCCCTAGCCGAAAGAGGGCACGGACGGGTGACACGGAGCAAGCTTCAAAGCCCTTCACCGAGTTGTCAGGTATCGAGAAGGCCAGGTGCTTTGACTTGGCTGTCAAGCGTATTCTGACCAAGGCAGATATCGGTGTCTGCCGGGCCTTGAGTGAAGAAGAAGAGGTCGAGGGGTTGCATGCTTCTTGGATCGATGTATGTTCCTTTTCCCTTACTTCCATTGCTGTATATGTTGTTGTTTCCTTCCCTTGCTTTGTTTGTTGTTTCCTCATTGTTTTGTTTGTTTCCAGTGCTCGGTTCGAATGGCTGTTATGAGCCATCGACACACTATCGACTTTCGTTGACTCCGGGAGGATCTCGCTGAGCAGAGGGAGCTCGCTTTGAATTATAAGCTCGAGCTTGAGGCCGCCCAAAAACACCTGGAAGAGAAGGAGAACAACTTCACTGTTCGAGAGGAGGGGTGGAGGAAGAAGATCCAGGATGCCGAGAGTCAGTGAGATTCGATCAAGAGGCAGTATGACTCCTCGAAGGGCGAATCTTCGAACGCTAAGGAGCAGATCATCCTCGACTGGCAGGGCTCTCAAGCCGGCAAGGACTTTGCCGCGGACATGGGGCTCGAGCGGGCCGAGGTTGCGACGAAGCTTACTCTTGTTAAGCTGCGCGAGGCTTTGGCTAAGGTCTATCCTTCAACCAACTGGGCCCTAGTCGAGGAGGAGTATAATGCCATCGTGGTGGCTGAGCTCGAGGCTGACTCCTCCCTGGCTCTCGAGACTCCTATGGAAGGTGTCGATGACCCTAATTCCGCGGAGGCTGGAGGTCGTGCTGAGAATGAAGATGCCTCGGAAAGAGAGGATGAGGGTGGCGAGGATGAGCTCGATGACGCCTCCAGTTCAACCTCTCTCGACTCCTCGAGTAGTTCGTCGAGTGGCTCTTCCAGTAATGCTGAGTAGCTCTTGTATTTATCTTTTTGCCATTTGTATCTAGCTTGGATGTAGTTCTCTAGGATGTATCTTTTGATTGTAATGAAAGAAGAAACCTTTTGCCTTTAGTCTCGTGTTATCCTTCGAAGTCTATTTTTCGGTTGATGTGTTTATTTGAACTTAACTATTCTCGATACGCTCTTATCTCGAGTGGTGCCTGCGAAGGGTTGCTTCTCGAACTAGTTCTTACTTTTGAGTTGCAGGCCGTTCAAGAGGTTTGCTCGAGTACTCTTTTAGGTGCCACTCAGAGTAAAGCACTTCGTTGAGGCTAGGCATCGAGGGAACAATGCCCCTTTTTAGTGTGTTGTGGCCTTGAGTGCCCGGGGGCTTTGGGCCCTGTGTTCGATGCGTGGCAGGCCTTTAAGGTGATGCGCCTCTATTCTGGTGATGCCCATAAGGGTAGTTATGACAGCCTTGAAATTCGTGATTTCTTTTTCTTATAAGTATGAGGTGTTTCAACGTCGTCAGTACACCATTTGTATCTTCTTTCTTCAGACTTTTAATCTCGACCGTCCTTTTTACCTCTACTGCAATGTCTCAGCCGTTGATGATCCCCAAGGTCTTCGAGCGGCCAAGCGTCGCCAGCTGGCGAAGGCCGGCTCGAACTCCGCTACTGCTACCTCGAGGTTACCCGATACCTCGAAGGCGATTAAGATCGAGGGAGTGACCTCGACGAAGGATGTGGCTTTGGCCGCTAAGGCCCTTCCTCCCTTGGCTCCTGTGGTGAAGTAGAAGACCCTCGAGGCCAGGCTCAAGGGGAAGCTTCCTCTTCCCCCTACTTTTCCCGTTACTTCATCTAGGGTGCAGTAGGCCCGAGCGAAGAGGCTGAAGGTAGAGGGATCATCCCCTTCGACGGCTCTTGTTCTGTTTTCTGCCCTCTCGAGGGTAGATCTAGCAAGGAGGTTCGAGAGGGCCTCCCCTTTTCTGATGACGGCTGTCGTTGAGGAAGCATGTTTGGCCACCGATGGCCAAGAGCATGAGGCCCTGAAGGCCACACTTGTCGAGGTATATATCTGTTTCTCCATCTCTTTTTCTTAAGTGATTTTTGTTGCTTACGTGCGTGTGTTTCTCTCAGCTCTTGATCTGGGTGTCTGCTCTGGCTCGCCGTCCTCGGGGCACTGCCCCTGCTGAAGTCAAGGACTATATGTCCTTCGACGAGAGGAGCTCCCTTACCAACCAAATCCAGATTGCTGAGTTGAAGCTTTCCGAGGCTGAGGGAGCCATTAAGAAGGACCAATTGTCCTTTAACGAGAAGAAGGCCGAGGCTCAACAGACCATCGAGGACCTCACCAAATAGAGGGACTCGGCTAGTAGGAGGCAGCGTCAGGCCTCGAAGGATAGGAAGGAGGCCTTGGCCAAGGCGGAGGAGGCCGACAAGAGGGCTACCGAGGCCATCAAGGAGGCTACCGCTTGCCGGGAGCTGATCATCGAGAATTGGAAGGGCACCGAGGCAGGGAGGATCTTCCTCGAGGACGCTTCCCTTCAAGCTTCTGAGGTTGGTCGCTCTGAGGCTCTCAAGGATGTTCGAGCTGTCCTTGAGAAGTTGTCTCCTGGCCTTTCTTGGCGAGAGGTGGAGGAGGGAGTCGTCACTCTCTCCCAAGTGGAGGTTGGGACTCCTTGAGGGGAGGATGATGCGGGGGCCACACAGGTCGAGGACTAGGCTCCCGCTGCTGCAAATCTCGAGGGCTAACGTCCTCGCACCCATGATACCGCCTCCCGAGTCTTCTCCTTTCTTCCTTCTGGCTCCTACAAGGGTTAATGTTAGACCCTTATAGTTTAGTTCTAGTTTCTAGATGTTCCTCATGCTTGTAAGCTTGCCATTTCAATGGCTTATACTTCCCTTGATTAATAAAATTTGTTCTTTTCTCCCATCGATGTATTTTCTGTTTTAACAAGTTTATGCCTTCGAAATTTTCTTGTCTCTGCTTGACATAACTCGACAGGTGTATCATAACTCGATAGGTGTATACTTAAAGCGCATCTGCCTGTTGATTTTCCGATCGTGGGATGTGGGTGATGGCGAAGGTAGCCAGATTGATTACTTCCTCTTTGATTTTCATGAGGTACATCTTCATACTGTCTTCCTTGGCTTCGAATTCCCCAGTGACCTGTCCCACGATGAGCTGGGAGTCAGAGTTAGCCTTGATATTTCGAGCGCCCGCCGTCTTGCAGAGTTGTAGCCCAAGTAGGAGAGCCTCATACTCAGCTTCATTGTTCGAGGCAGTAAAGGCGAATTTCACGGCGTACTCCATTTTGTTTCTTTGAGGATCGAGGATTAACAATCCAGCCCCACAGCCTGCTTTCGATGATAACCAGTCGACGAATAACTCCCAGGGGCTTTCCACGATAGGCTCGAGCCTCGAGGTACATTTGGCGATGAAGTCAGCCAGCGCTTGAGCTTTGATGGCTCGACGGGGCTCGAATTCCATGCCAAAATTCGACAGCTGATTAGACCAATCCGTTACCCTGCTGGATTGGTTCTTGCCCTCGATCACCTTAAGGAGGGGTTGACTGGTTAACACTTTGATGGGGTGAGCTTGAAAGTATGGCTTGAGTTTGCGGGTGGCAACTACCAATGCAAATATCATTTTTTCGATTGGGGGTTACTTCGCTTCTACGCCCTGAAAGGCTCCTAATAAAACAGACGGGGTATTGATGCTTCTCTCTTTCAGCAATGAGGACGGCGCTAAGTGCATTATCCGATACAGCTAAGTACACGAATAGTGTCTCTCCTGGTAAGGAAGAGACAAGTTTGGGAAGCCTGGCCAGGTGCGCCTTTAGCTACTGAAATGCCTTTTCTGCTGGTTGGTCCTAGTCGAAGGTCGACTACTTTAGTGTTCTGAAGAAGTGTAAGCTTTTGTCAGCTAACCTTGATAGGAAACGTCCTAGTGCCTCCATACAGCCGGTTATGCGTTGGACTTCCTTGACTGTTTGAGGGCTCTTCATCTCGATGATGGCCTGGACTTTATCCGGGTTAGCCTCGATGCCTCTATCATCGACTAGGAACCCGAGGCACTTTCCCCCTTTCACGCTGAAGACACACTTCTTCGGATTCAGCTTCATGTTGTGGGCGCGTAGGGTGGACAGTGTTTCTTTCAGGTCAGACACATGTTCTTTTTCTTGCTGGCTCTTGACGATCATGTCGTCTACGTAGACTTAGACATTTCTTCCTATCTGGTTTTCAAACATCTTGTTGACGAAGCACTGATAGGTAGCTCCAGCGTTTTTGAGGCCGAACGACATCACTTTGTAACAATACACCCCTGAACTTGTAGTGAACGCTATATGAGCTTGATCTTCCTCTACCATGGGGATTTGATGGTCTCCCGCATTGGCGTCCGTAAAGCTGAAGAGGGCGTGTCAGGCGGTCGAATCGACAAGCCTATCGATCTTGGGGAGGGGAAAGTCGTCCTTGGGACAGGCCTTTTTCAGGTCCGTATAGTCGACACACATCCTCCATGTTCCAGTAGATTTGCGGACAACCACCACGTTAGCCAACCACTCGGTGTACTGGTATTCTTTGATGAAGCCTGCTGCTAGTAGCTTCTTCACTTCCTCAGCTGCTGCTTTACTTCTCTCGGCACCCTGGTGCCTCAACTTTTGCTTTACTGATCGATGTACCTCTTTGATGTTAAGGCGGTGTACCATGATCTCAGGATCGATGCCTGACATTTCGTCGACCGTGTATGCGAACACATCTTGGAACTCACGGATGACATCGATGATCTGAGCTCTGGTGTCATCGGGTATCTGCTTGCCGATCCTTATCGTTCTCCCTCTCGTATCGTTAATACATACCTCTTCATCCCCATCTATTGGTCGAGGTCTTTCGTACCGCTTTGGGTTCTGGGCAACATAGACTCCCATCACGGGGATAGGCTCTTCCGGCTCGGGATACTTTCTTTTCTTGGTTGCTTCGTCATTCTGGTGCTTCAGACTGTTGACATAACATTTTCGGGCAGATTTCTGGTCCCCAAACAATTAAGCGACCTTACCGTTGTCGGCCTCGAACTGCAGCAACAACTGGTAGGTGGAGATGGCAGCTTTTACCTTGTTGAGGGTGGGACGTCCAATTATGACGTTGTAGGGGAGATCAATGTCGACGACAAGGAAGTTGATGAGGACGCTCCTTTCCCGACTCTTCTCACCCATTCTCGTAGGGAGCTTGACCGACCCTAGAGGGTGGAAGGATTGCCCCACAAATCCAACCAGTGGCTGGCTGATGGGTAGGAGGTCATTACTCTGATATTTTAGCTTTGCCAGGCAATCCATGGTTATGATATCTGGAGAACTTCAGCTATCAATAAGCACTCGACCTACCCTCAGATTGGCAATTTTATTTCGACGACCAGGGGGTCGTCGTGTGGGATTTGAATAGGTCGATGGCTGTCTTTGAAGGTCATGGTGGGGCAGGCTGCTGTCTTGGTCATGTCCGCCGTCCCGTGTTTCAAGGTGTCGAGGTGTTTCTTTTGAAAGGGGCTAGTTAAGCCGCCCGAAGCGTACCCTCCGGCTATGACACTAACGAATCCTGCTGTTTCCTTGCTCCTCAACTCCTTCTCTTTTCGAGGCTCATATTTCTTTCCTGCGGGATTCTTCAAATACCAATTCAGCTTTCCTTCGTCTGCCATCTTGTCTAATGCTCTTTTGAGTTCTCTACAGTCGCGGGTGGTGTGTCCGCAGTCGTGGTGGTACTCACAACAAAGCTTGTTGTCTCTTCTACTGATGGAAGTTCTGATGGGTGTTGGTTTCGACAAGGTGTACTTTTCCTTGATATCGAGGTATATCTCTCTTCGGTTGAGGTTGTACCGAGGGTCATAGTTGTTGTCATCTACCCGTGGCTTCTTCTCTCTTTCCCTTCGAGAGGTTTCTCGAAGAAGGTCACCTCGAGCCCCATAGTCATTCTTTCTATTATTGGAGTTGGGTTCGTCGTGCGTCTTACAGATGTCGGACGCTTGTATGAACTTTTGGGCGAGGTTCATTGCCTCGGAGAAAGTAGAGGCCTCGCTTTCCACGAGCTTTAGCTTGAAGCGGATCGATGGGTAGAGGCCTGACATCAGTGCTGTGAATGCCATGCTATCTTGTAGGTGTGAGACTTTTAAGGACTGTTCATTAATCTGCCATGTCTTCTTCTCTTCGTTGCCTAATCGACATTAGGTGAATGCTAGTCTTTCGATGTCTTCTTCCTGCAATAAAGTTTTGTTTGAAGGCGGTCTCGAGGGAGGCGAAGTTCGAAATACTGCCCGAGGGGAGTTCTGTGAACCAAATGAGTGCGAGCCCCTTCAGCGTGGTGGGAAAGAACTTACACCATGCTGCCTCGCTTCCTGTCTGCACACTCATTTGTGCTTTAAATGCTGCGAGGTGATCGACGGGGTCTGTTGTTCCCCCATAATGCTCGATGGGTGGTACCTTCACCTTTCGAGGGTTGGGAGTTCGCATGATTTCTTCGCTGAAGGGTGTGATGAAGCCAAGGTTCCCAAAGTGGGCGTTAGATTCTCCATTCGTTTCAGAACTGCTAGCCTCCTCTTCGTCGTGCTCCCAGGGTCCCCTTTTGCGCTGTCGAGACCTTGTCGCCTCTGGTTATGATTCAGGGGTGTCTTTCCCTCTTGTCTCGAGCGAGCCCGGCGCTCATCGAGAACTTCGCGAGCATCTCGATTACCGTTCCTGAGGGATTGCTCGTTGATGATGTGTCGGGCATCCCACCAGCTAGGGGGATCTCGGGGCGGAACTCGAGGGGCTCGAGTAGGATTCTGGAGGGTCCGAGTCGATACTTGTCGAGTTGGGTCGTCGAGGGGAGGATTGCGCCCGTTTTGCCCCATAGCGAGTCGTGGGACGGGAGGTCTATTGGATGTTCCCTCTCCTCCATTCCGGAGGCTGTAAACGAGAGCTCTAAGACTCCGCTTGAGATTGTCACTGAGACGCTCTGCCAGCTGCTGCAAGTCCTGCTGGGTGACATGATTTGGGTTGGGCTGCTCCAATCGAGGGGGTCCAACTCGAGGGAGGGTTGCCCTCTCTCGAGGTTGTCCCCGATTTGCGGCGCTGGCTGCCTCTCGAGGTACTATTTCCTCCAGGATATGTTGGTGTCTTCCGAGAGTATGAGGGCCCTACGAGGTTCGCCCGCTGTTTCATCAGCTACTTCGGGAGGAAGGTTCCCTCCTCGAGGTAGTGAGCTTGGAGGTTGTTGGGCTCGACGGGATCTTCGAGCATTGGCCATGGCTTTTTGTTTGGCTATCCCCACAAACGGCGCCAACCTGTTTCGGGTAAAAAAACTTGTAAGATGGGGGAGTTAGTCAAGACGAGGGGCCGATGACCGCTGAAAATAGCCGAGTACTCGAGAGGTACCACGGAGACCTGCATGAATGAAGGTTAGACTACCCCGGGCGTGTTTCCGGGATCGCCCCTCCGACGCTCAAGTCAGTTAGGATGCTTAACTATAATTATTGAGTAGTTGGTCTAGAATTTATTACCTATTCATTGATGAGACATTGGGTATTTATAGTGTTGTGGATTCCCATAAAGGGGACATTGATAGGATGGGCCTCATGGAGACTATTGGTTGTGTTGCCTTTTCAGGCAATAAGCCTTTCCAGCCCCCGTCCGGGGATCCCTAGGCATCCTGGGATTAGGGTAACCCTCCTGTGGGACCCATTGTGCCCCCTGCTCGGGGGTTTGATGGACCTCCTCATAAAAATCGGGCCTAGGGAATATTGGGCCCAAACACATAAATTAAAAAAAATCTAAATAGCATAATTTCTTCAAGTAAGATTGAGTTTTAAAGTCAAATATTATACTCCCTCCGTCCCAAAATACTCTTGACACTTATCAAAGCACGTAGTTTTAGATGATAAGTTGTTGTTTGGTTATCAATTGTTATTTTTTTGAAAAGTAGATGTGATAGGAGTTAGTAGTTAGTAAAAGTAGTATTATTTTATTTTAAGGAGAGAGAATGTGGGCCATTATTAGAGTTGGTATGTAATAGGAGTAGTATTATTTTATTTGGAGGAGAGAGAGTGTGGGCCAATGTTTAAAAGGTAGAAGGATTAAAATAATAGTGGGTCATATCCAAAAATAGAAGTGTAAAGAGTATTCTGGGACAGATGAAAAAGGAAAGTGTAAAGAGTATTCTGGGACAGAGGGAGTACAATTTATGATACTACCTTCTACCATTTCTAACCTTTTAATTTTCTGCTGCCATATTTTTCTTTGATCATAATTTACAGAGCATAGAAGCAGAAGCTCACAGATGGGAGAGTGAGAAAAGAGTAGTGGTAGATGGTGGAAAGAAGAGAGCCGCCATTCAAGGAGGATGAGAAAAAGGTGCAAGGTATGATATGTACAGACCGCAAACGATGAGCCAGTAGAATGGCACGGCTTCAATTTTTTTAATGCAAAAATGATTAGAAGTTTCCCCTTTCGTATTTTTGAAAAGGTTCGGTCTCAAGAGTTAGGCCAACCTAAAACATCGTTACGGATGATTTAAAGAAAATGCATAATTCGAAGATCACAACCAATAGGGTTGGGAAGGGTCATTATGCCTTTTGTGAGAGATCATATTTAGTTTTGATTTGCTTCTTGAAAACAATGAAGCATTTGAACTTCTTTGACGGTCTTCAAATCTTCAACTGCATTCATGATAAGAGAGTTAATATTCCACAATATTTTCCAGATATTTATAATGGCACTAATCACTGTCAGGTTGTCCCTTTCACCAATTAGGATATCAATTCCTAAAAAGGAGGCTCCCTTAATTCCATCTATGAGACCCTGGGCCTTAGCAGATAAGATGCTACAATTATCATAAAGAGCTATCGCACAAGCCAGTTTTATATTACCAATGTCATCTCGAATAGCAAATCTAACGAGGCTCTTCCATTAGCTAGTTTGAAACCGTGAAAATTTAGCTTGTGACAATTATTGGGAAGTCGATCCACTAATATTAGGATGGGTCCTTGAACCAGACTTAATCTAAGAAGTCTTAAAAATAGGTCAGGGGAAGGATCTAAAATTTTTTCCTCGGACCAATTTTAAAAAGAGGATTTCAGATACAATTTTAGAAGGGGAGTATGGTTCACCTCTGAAGATGATATTATTCCTAGTCTACCAATATAAACCACCATACTATACTTATCTTAGTTAGATCATTAATGCCTAAAATCGACTTGCAGTTGTTGAGATTAATAGAGAAAGAACCACCTCCATGAGTGGGAGGGATAAGTGGGCATGAGTTTTCAATATTAAGACCCGAGAAAGTCTTGATTGAGAAGGGGGCATTGAAAAACAATTGAGAAGAAGATTCAGAGTGATATTGATAAAAAAACACGCATTCTTGTGGAATAAAAACATGGCTATGCTCTAATCTTGTTTTTATATATAGGAAGACCATCATTACAGACTTTTCAAAGAAAATTGTTGGTTTTGGGAGTGATGTCAATTTTCCAGATCGAAGCAAAAATTTCTTTTAATTTGGGGTTGGAGTTAGCCCGTAGCCCTGGATTAGGGTGATAAGTGCATTTCTAACGTACTTATTGAACTCTTTTTGGCTCCTTTTTATTATCTTTCTTCCGTTTTTTCACTCTTTCTTCTCCCTTTCCCCTTCTATTTCATTCACTTTATCATCCTTGATCATAGTAACATTTTGCTAAATTTTCTGTCATTTTTGATCGATTTTCTAGTACATTTGCTTTCATCCTATTTTACTGAGTTTAGGGGTGCTAATAAGCCAGGGTGGCTCGCAAACTATCGAGCTCGGCTCAGTCAAAGCTCGGATCGAGAGGGCTCGATTCGAGTTCGAGATCGGCTCGAGACCCAAACGACCCGAGCCTGGACTACCTTATGCTCGGCTCGAAAACTCATCAGATGGCTTGATAGTTATTTAAATCACTACAAATATTTCATTAATGTTTAATATAGGATAGAACAATTAATAAGTATGAGGAAGAAATGGTAATCTTGTCTCTAAGACACATTAGAAAGCCAAAGCTTATATGTTTGATAAACTAGAAAAACACTTAAAAAAGTAAACCAAACCTTCCATTTGGATGTTCCATAAATTCACACATAGTTGATATTCACCAAAACTATACTCATAATATGAAAGATCGAATATGTCATGAAAAACAAGATTTGTCAAAAACTACAACTTTTATCAGATACAATCTTCCATCAAGTACTAAGCTCAGTGAACCTCAATTAGGCACGAGACAAATCATCGACAGCTTCTGCCTAGGTTTTTTTTTTGGCAATAAGAACAAGCAAACAAGACACTAAACAAGTGGAACATTCCTAGCTCGAGTAGCTAGTAAATGGGCCGGTTGAACCAACTTTCTGTCCACCTTAGTAATAAAACAAAAACAAAATGAAGAGGCCAAACGTCTAACGTTACGGACTAACGAAAGAAAATTGATATCCATGCTCTCGGGGAATTGCAGAGCTTGTACCGCAGATGTTGAGTCCGTCCAAATCACAACTGAAGAGGTTGTATATCCTACGTGAGAAAGCCCAGTCCATATAACAATAAGCTCCGTGTGGGTTGCATTAAGAGGATACACTGTATTTGCACCAGATTTGGATGAGACTTTATCAAGGCAGACCCATGCTACAACAACAATCTCCATCATGCCATCTTATTCCGCTTTCCACGCGCCATCAACCAGGACTGTGGAAGTTGGCTTTGTTGGGTTACCCATTCGCTCGTGGTACATGGGAAACCGCATAGCTCGAGAAACAGGAGTTGAGACCCCTTTTGGAGGAAGGTGACCTCTCTACCACATATGGCTATTCTCCATACTAAGACTTAAAAGTGAGCTGGATTAGGAGAGGTCCGACGAAATAAGATGTCATTACGTTGACACCAGATACTCCATAGAACTGCCGCAAATGAGGCCACCAGCATCTCCTGGTCCTGCTTCACTGTACCTGCATCAAACCAAAAGAAAGAGAGAAAATTCCCTACTCATTGATTCAGAGGGATACTTCCCGCGGCTTGTGTTTTGATTCCCAAATTAGAAGAATTCCACACATGAGTGACAAACTGGCAATCCCGGAATAAATTTTTAGCAGATTCAGGGTGCATGGAACAAAACCAACATTTGCCCTTCACTCTAATGCCCCACTTTCGAAGATTTTGACCAGTAGGTAGGGCATTTTAAATCAGACGCCACAAGAAGAGTTTTCATCGAGGAAACATGCGAGCTCGCCATAAGTTTACCCAGAACTAAGTGTGCGTTTGAACTCCACTATGAAGCAACCACCAATATCCATGCTTAATTGAGTAATTTCCATTTTTTGTAAACAAAATATAATCCGAATCTTCCTGCAGACGTTAATGGCAAATCCATAACAAGAATACGCCGAGCAGTATCGGTATCAAAAGTGGACCGAATACCCCCGCAATCCCAATGGCCATTGATAATATATTCCGAAATTAACTTAGTAGGATGAGTGTGAAGAGCTTGTACCCGGAGTGCAGCTGGTCGCCCCTGTACCCAACGCGGGTGGGATATTGTAGTGGACTAACCCTGTCCAATTCTCCGGCCTAAGGCTTCTTTAAACTGTGACCTACCCGAACTAAGCTCTGCATACCCTAGGCCATGATTCGAGGGTTACAACCACGATTCACTAACTCAAAAGGCGAGCCTCTACACTTACCACATATAACTTAACTAACCCTGAATTAGGCTGGGAATGAATTCGCCAACACTGCTTGCCTAATAATGCCACATTCCAAGTCCCAATATTGCTTAAGCCCAAACCACCCTTATGTTTGGGGATATAAAGAAGGGAAGCTTTGCGGTAGTAAACACGTTTTTTAACCGAGCCGCCTTTCCACCAAAACCACAGAATAGTTGAAGAAATGGCTTTGGTAATTTTCTTTGGCATAAAATAAAGAGACATAATATGGGATACCATAGCAATGTGAACAATATTGGTAAGGAGGAGTCTTCCCGCAGGTGAGATATGTGAGAATTGCCATGATGAGATATGGTGGTGAAGCGACTCAACTAGACTTCGAAATACAGAGGTGTCTCGGCCTGTAACTTCCATGGGACAGCCAAGGTAGGAATCCACCTTATCACGGCTCTGAACGCTAAGGGGTTTCCTCATATAGCGTACAAAACTGGATGGTGTATTGCGACTGAACTTAACAAAAGATTTTTCAGAACTTACCATTTGCCCTGACAAATGACAGAACACGTCAATGAGTTGACGCACCGTACCACAAGATTTCGGGGTCGCACGAAATAACAAGAGGGCATCATCCGCAAAAAATAAGTGAGTGAGAGTAGGCGCACGTTTTGCCATGCGAATCCCCTTAATATTCCTACCTGCTTAGCCATTCGAATACGATAAGCTAATACCCCCATACACAGGGTGAACAAATAGGGCGACAATGGGTCCCCTTGTCGGATACCAGCCGTCGAAGAGAAAGAGGAAGAGGGTTCCCCATTGACCAAGACCTTGAATGATACCGTAGAAATACACTGTTGCACCCATTGGATCCATATTCTTGGAAAATTCGTGACCTTGAGCAAGTGTAGCAAAAAATGCTAATGAACCTTGTCATAAGCTTTGTTAAGATCCATCTTGAGCACAGCAAAAAATTTCTTTCCACGACGCTTCTAATTAAACCAATGAAGTACTTCAGAGCTATGATGTAGCTATCCGTTATACTACACCCCGGAACAAAAGCATTTTATTCTGGGCCAACAAGCCCACTGAGGACTGATTTCATCCTCCGAACCATAATCTTAATAATAATCTTATATGATGTATTGCATAGACTAATGGGCCGGAACTGATTTACAGAGTGGGGGTTAGCAACTTTAGGAATCAGGGTAATGTACGTGCTATTCATTTCCTTCAACATACTATGATGTGCGAAGAACTCTTTAACTGCAGTACAGGTTTGAGGCCCAAGCAATTCCCACTTAGATTTAAACAAAATAGGAGATATACCATCTGGCCCCATGGATTTGAAGGACTGCATACTAAAAGCAGCCCGTGAATCTCCTCATTAGACATGGGGGCCAATAGAGAAGCAGATTGATGCTCAGAAAGCTAGGGAAGACTTGAAAACCACGGTTTGAAACCCTTTTCTGCTAGGGTGTGACTCGAAAGAGGGGGATTAAAAAGATTGGAGAAATGAGCAGTAAACATGCCAGATATGGTGTCCTGATCAGTCACCCAAGAGTGTTCACTATCTTGAAGAGCAGCAATGGAATTAAACTAACCCTAGCTTTCACCGTTTTGTAGAAGAAAGAAGTACTTAGGATACCAAATTATCCCAGCGAGATCTAATGCACTACTTCCGGTAAATCCATTTTAGATGCGCTTCATCTTCAGTACGTCAAAGGTGGGATAATACCTCATCATTTGACTCATACTGCTGAATTTGGCATTGCATACCTTCCACCGAGTCAATTATATCATTCCATTTAAGTCCCCATTCCTTCTTATAGGTTAGGCACCATTGGCGTGTTTCTTGTAAAAGGAAACGGAGTTTCTTCTGCAAAATGAATTTAGTTGAACCTGCTATTCGACGATCCCATGCTTTTGATAAAATCGACTGGATCTCCTCTAAATGAACACACCACGCTTCAAATTTGTATGGTCTTTTGCATTTGATAGGGGTAGATTACAGTCTAAAATAATGGGGCTATGGTCAGATAAAAATATGGGCAAAACTTTATGTTGAGCATTAAGAAATATTGTTTTCCAATTTTCATCACAGTAAGCACAATCCAATTTTTCGAACAGACATTCACATCCCTGTCTTTTGTTCGTCCATGTAAAAGGATTTCCCACAATGTGGATATCAAGCAGGGAATTATCAGATCGCCATTGGCTAAACCAACTAGCCCCAGGGATATAGTCATTACCACCTAATTTTTGATCATTCGATTCAAGCTGATTAAAATCACCGATCAACACAGTTTTCTCACGACCAGCCATAAGAGAAGAGATTTCTTCCCACATCATTTTGCGTTCCTCAAGGTGGGGAGAACCATAAACGCACAACAAAACATAAGCAACATGATTCGTTGATAAATTACATAGGACGAGGTTATAAGATACAAAAAGTGGGGGTGATAGTAATATCAGAGTTCCAGCACAAAAAACGTCCCCCTGATCGCCCGACAACATCAACCCCACAAGAATCGCCATACCCTAATCTAGCAAACCTAGGAGCTAAATCCTTAACTAAGCACAGAGTTTCAGAAAGAAAAATTACATCTAGATTAGAAAACCTACTTGCAAAGCCGAGAAAGGGGAATATTGGGGAGTCAGACAAAGCTCCCCTGCAATTCCAACTGAAAATCTTCATCCCTCTATTAGAGGTTGTAGGCCAGCCATGCCTTGGAAATCAGAATCAGATAGCAAAGGAGAAAGATCACCAGCACCAAACTTGAGTGTAGCCTTACCTTCCAAAGTACCATGATACTCTTTTTGGATTTTTTTCTTTTTTGCCTTACCTTCTGCATAAATAACCTCAGGCATAGAGAGGTTGTCAGCTGCCGCAGGAGTAGGGCTCAATGCACGCTTGCTTTAAATTTTAACCCCTTTCCTAAGAGCATCTACAATGGTCTAGTTTTAATTGGTCTAGCAAATAGTAAAACTAGTTTTAGTTAGTTTAACCATTGGGGCACTTGGTCCTTGGAGCTGGTTGGTCTAGAATTCCAGACCAGCAGCACCTCGGATGGCGTGCTTGGGATGAGGGGGAAGTCGCCATGTGGCGAAAAAAGCTGGGCCCAAAAATTTATTTTTTAAAACAAAACGCTGAGTTTAGCGTGAGATGGGTGAAGAATGGCGTGAAGAATTGCGTTTCACGTGAAACAAGCAACAACAGATCGATTTTTGTCGGTGGGTCACGCGTCCGCCCCACGGGCAGAAATTAGAAGCCGCCACGTGAGGTGATAGTCGCCACAAAGTTTCCTTCCTTCCTCTTTGGTGAATTGCTGTAGCTTGTAGTTCAACGGCTAATTTTTATAACGTTACAAATTTTGTAACGTTTAAAAAAAAAAATCAGTTTATAATTAAAAAAAAAAAATTACAATAACGGCTATAAAATATTTTTATCTATAAATTGAGCCCAAATTTCATATATTTTACCACACTTCTTACCAACCTATTTTTTTTAATTACTCTCTCCTACCTAATATTACTTATACTAAGCCAATATTATGGATTCAAATAATCCTAATTACTCCCAAAATAATCCAAACCACCCACAAAATTCCCAAAATAATTTCCAAATCGATCCAAGTGTGCTACAAAATCCGGAATTCCAAAGAATGTTTATGTTTTTCCAAAGCCAATCGAATTACCAAAATTCTCAACAAGCTACACAACAATCTCCACAAAGTTCTAATCATCTATCCCAACAACAAGCTCAACCATCTTTTCCTATATCCCAACATATTTCACAACAACATGAACAACCTCAAAACGATGTAGTTGAAATCCAATCACAAGAAATTCGAAACACTCCTTCTTCAAAAAAAGCCACAACACCAAAGTTTCAATGGAGTGCAGATGAAGATCATGCACTCATTTCGGCGTATCTAGAGTGCGGAGGAGATGTGTTGAAGGGAACCGACCAAAATGGTGATGGTTTTCGGGGTTCAGATTTGATAGTGTGGAAGAGTCACGACGACTCAATCCAACTTTACGCCCAAGGACTTTCAAAGCTCTTACTAGTCGTTGGAAAAAAATCAACGGAGATGTGAATGCATGGGTCGGGATATATACCGAGGCGAAAAGGAAGAAAGGGTCCGGCGCAATGAAGAAGACGTCTTGACCAAGCCCGTGAAATGTGGATAACGGCCCATGGTCCCCGATTTACATTGGAGCATGCATGGAATGTTATGAAACATTATGACAAATGGGCAAGATGGCACCCAAATGAGCGGCGGAAGCTCAAAACGGTCCGGTCCGGATGAAGGTGCGAGCTCAAACGCCCGACGGCGTCAGAAAGTTAAGAGTAGGAGAAAAGCCCCAATATCCAGTTCTCCATCTCCATCCTCTTCGAATTTACGAGGAGGATTAGTTTGGGAGAAGATTTGCTTGAGTATCAAAAGGAGCGTGATGCCTTGAGAGAATCAACAAAAGAGGAAGATGGAAAGTTCAAAATTTGGACTGCATTAATGGCTAAGTCTTCCCTTGATCCGGATGAGAGAGATTTATGAAAAACTTAAGCTACAATTTAAGAATAAATATGTTTAGTTAGTGTTCATGTTTTTAATTGTTTTAGTTTGCAATTAAGTTGTATCGCACTTTAATTATGAATGTGTATGTGTCGTAAATTTTGATTATGAATGTATCGTTTTCATTATCGTTAAAATTATTAATATCATCTCATTATCGTTTTTTATTATTATTATTATTATTATTATTATTATTATTATTATTATTATTATTATTATTATTATTATTATTATTATTATTATTATTGAATAATGTCACAAATAGTCGCATTGAATTGTCTACTCGGACATTGAATTGTCTACTCCTACAAATAGTATTGCATTGAATTGTCTACTCATGACATTGAATTGTGTACTCCTACATTGCGGTGAATTGTCTACTCCTACAAATAGTACTGCATTGAATTGTCTACTCATGACATTGAATTGTCTACTCCTACATTGTTATGTACATATGATGGATTTTTCCTATATAATAGAACATAACTTCAACCATAAAATCACAACTCCATCCACTTTTTCTTCTCAATCTCTTATTTTCTAGAAAAACACCACTTCAATCAACGTATCTCCAAAATGAACTATGATTCGAGTTCTTCTAGTTCGGGTTTAATTTTTTAATTACATGGTTCAAGATTACATAGAATGGAGTATCCGTTGATGCTTGAGCAACAAAACGAAGAAGAAATTGTACCACGCACTAGAAAATATATGCATAGGGAACGGGAGGAAGCTCTGAAAGATTGTTTCATGACTATTTCAAAGAACGAACCTCGTACCCCGAGAATATTTTTGCGAAGGTTTCGTATGCACAAGCATGTTTTCCTTCGTATTGTCGAAGGTGTAACTGAAGATGATGAGTTCTTTACGCAAAACCGGATGCTTTGGAAGGATGGGTGCATCTGCACTCCAAAAATGCACGGCTATCGGGATGTTGGCATATGGTTCATCCTTCGATGCTGTTGCGAGTACCGAAAATTGCTTCAAGTACCGCTAGAGAATGCCTTCTTCATTTTGTCGAAGGGGTTGTTGCTAGATTTGGACCGAATACTTGAGGAAGGCAAATGCAAATGACATTGAGCGTCTCTTACATGAAGGCGGCGCGTGGCTTCCCGGCATGATGGGAAGCATCGATTGCATGCATTGGCTGGAAGAATTGTCCTCGGGGATGGAAAGGAATGTATCAAGGAAGAAGCAAAACTGCAACTATAATCTTAGAAGCGGTTGCTTCAAGTGACTTATGGATATGGCATGCTTTTTTTGGCACCCCGGTTCATGCAATGATATAAACGTATTGCGAGGTCTCCCGTCTTTGATGATGTTCTACAAGGAAGAGCTCCGGAGGTCAACTTCTCCGTGAACGGGAGAACTTATAACATGGGTTACTATCTTACGATGGCATATATCCGAGGTGGTCAACATTCATCCCCGCAATAAAGCTCCCCCAAACCCCCAAACAAAGATTATTCACACAACATCAAGTGTTAGAAAAGATGTAGAGCGTGCATTCGGGGTATTGCAAGCTAGATTTGCAATTATTCGCAAACCGCTCTCGCGTGGGATAAGGACATATTGTGGAAAATAATCATGGCATGTATCATCATGCACAATATGATTGTTGAAGATGAGCGTGATACTTATCAAAATTACCGAGATCCGAACGAATATGATCAAGTTCAAACTCAAAATAACGAGGGGTCATCTAACCAAGCCGGAGGAGACTCATTCGTTGTGCACAACGGAAGACTCGAGGCGCGAAATTTAGGTGCATACATGGAGAGAAGATCCGAGATGCGAGACGGAGAAACTCACGTCTCACTAAAAAATAACTTGGTTGAACACATATGGCGTAAGTTTGGGCCTAATCGTCAAGTTGATTAAGTAACTTTTATTGAATTGCTTATGGTTTAAGTAATTTTAAATTTCATGTATTTGTGTGTTTTAAATTATCTATTTTTATGTATCAAATTATCATGTATTTGTGTGTTTTAAATTATCTATCTTTATGTATCAAATTATCATGTATCTGTGTTTTTTAAATTATTTATCTTATATAATGTGTTCGTTGTTTTTAATTTATAATGTCAAGTTAACGTAATTTAATTTAACGTAAGCTAATTAATACATAGTTATTATAATTTCAAGTTAACACTAATTTAATTTAACGTAAGCTAATTAGCTAATTAGCTTTTAACGTAATTTAATTTAACGTAATTTAATTAGCTTTTATTAATTTAGATCATATATTTCATTAAAAATAAACATTGAGTAGGAGAGAGAGTATATGGTGGGGTATGGTAAAAGTAGGAGAGAGAAATAGAAAAACCAAGTAAGACCAACCAAACCATTGTGAGAAAAAAAAGATGAGTTGGTGGGAGTTTTAGTGGGATGTGAGGTGTAAGGAGGAGGAAAGGAGAGAGAAAGAAAAAAGCTCCAAGACCAACCAAGACCAACTAGACCATTGTAGATGCTCTAAGTGTCGTAGCCAAAACGCTAGTGGCTTTCCAAGAGCCAAACCGTGATTTTGTGCTATTTCGCCTTTCTTGACGAATTTGAGTAACAAATTTCTTCACATGGGCACACAGAGGTGAACTATCAGCCACAAGGGGAGGAGATGACTTAAAGTCCAATTGCTTTATTTAATCCAAAGAAAAGTCTGAATCCAATGAGAAATACTCCTCATCTGAACGGAGCTCCGCCAATCGATTTTGGGATCCTTGGGAAGACGATGCATGGTGCTTGAAATAAGGCAGATTTTGGAAATAACTCTAGAAAGTTGGATACAGGACCGGATTGACCAAAACCTAGGGTAGGGCTGGAAATGAGAATAACGAGTACGAATTTGCCGCCCCACTCATATCCCCATCTGACTCTGGTATTTAGGTAGGTTTCAACGGGGCATTTTCAGGATTGACAAGGGCTAACAAACGGTCCGTGGCTTAGACCTGAATCCAGCTATTGGGCCCAACCTAAATCTGTAACGTGGATCCTGGGGAGAAGCCCAAGTATTTTTGGGCTATATCATACACTTCATTGGGCTGTTGCATGTGAGAAGGGGAACTTTGGGCCATTGTTTGGATAATAGGAAAGCAAGTAGGGGACTAGAAAGTGGAAAGTTGTGATGTGGAGAAAAGACGGGGGTTTCAGTATTATGGAAGTAGAAGGGGGGGAACCAATCCAATGGGTCCCAGCTAGATTTTTCCTTAGAGAATAAAAGAGGACATTTCAGAAAGCTTCCCCATAGTTTGTTAGTTGTAAACATAAAAACAGTAGGGTTTCTATGCAAAAAGTCATAATTGCCCTTACCATTAAAACTCATCTCCACAAGACCACAACCACATTAGCAACCTCAGGGATACATTTGACTTTTGGGTTGTAAGAGGGTCGTTGAAACTCATTAAAGGAAGTACAATGAGTACATGGACCTCGGCAAATGTGCTATACTACAGGCGCATTAAACTCCATCTGCCTCTTTGCCCCAATCTGTCTAATCGGCGGGGAATGGCGAACCTATTTACCTGGCCGATGAAAAGACTGAACGCCCGATTTGCCGTTATTACTTCCCGCCAATGAAGCATCCGGGGGGTTTCGTCCAATCTTAGGCGACGCGATGGCCCCGGGTCCTGCGGCCTCGCCGGTCCCCTAGAATCCGAGGAATCCGGCGAATAATCTGAAGAAGAGGATGTGACACGAGGGGTTGGGGGTGTGTAGACACCAAATTTCGAACCCCTTCTTCGGATAGAATCCCTTTTTCGGATAAATAAAGGTTTTGAAAAATAAAAATAACAAAATCATCATGCATCGTGGAGCGTGCCCCCCCCCGGAGCGCGAGTTTCATTCCATCGCACGATTTTTTTGTTTTTAGCGTATTAATAATACAGTTTCGACTTAGAAGTATAATTTTCGTGAGTCGTAGTCAATAACTACAACTATCGCTTTAATAATTATGCTCGTCTTTATTAATTTAATGAGTTTTCGTTAATTGTCTTAAGTTAGTCTTTTGGAAAAATGAAAAACGAGTCGCGATTAGGCGTCGGGATTTTAGTCGTATCCCAAAACCGGCATTAATCAGTTTTCTTGATGGTCAAGTCATTGTTCATTGGATAAAGAATAAGAATATATTATTTATCCACTAAACACATCCTTTATCCATTAGTTAGAGAATAAGAATCATGAAAAGATGTGAGAATAAGAATATTTGTATTTCCAAAGATATTTGATGATGCCACTAGGGTGAGGTCATTAGAGTGATGTCATTAGGGTGATTAAGGATGAAGAAAATCAGATTTTTTGGGTGAAAAATCTGATTTTCTACCTCTTTGAAACCCTAGTTCACCTCCTTCATTTTTCTATAAATACCTTCATTTTTTCCACTTCAAAACCAAGTTGAAAAAAACACAATTCAACTTCACTCTCATCTTCTCTACTACTCTTCTTCTCCTTAATATTTTCATCTAAGCAAAAGTCTTAATTAGTAAGTAAAAGAAGTTCATCAAAAGAAGGCAAAAAAACAAAAAACAAAGTTTAAGTTAGTAATTAAGAGGATTTAGAAACTCACTTAGAAATTAAGAAAATCACAAAAAAAGGTAGAAAAATTTGCAAAAAGGAAGTGCATCATTGAGCTAGCAAGGTAAAGTTGAAAGTTCTTGTATATTTTAATTATCTTCTTAATCATCTATCTTCGTCTTATCATTTTTTAAATTTTTGGAGTGATTTGGTTATGTGGAAGTCCTAATAGGTTCCCAACCTTAAATCACCTCACCTAGAATAGTCACCTCTAATGGGGTGACTCTTAGGAAACAATGTGATTATGTAATTTTCCTTAATTAAGTTGTTGTTCATCACAAAAAATGTTTTCATAAAAAAATTCAAGACAAGTTGTGCATAAACATCTCCATAAAAAAGAATGATGCTGTAATTATATTATGTTTTACTTTCCTATATTATTTAATTTTTTCGTCTGCATTAAATAATTATTTCGTAGGATTTAATATTTTTCCTATGATGTGCAAGATGTTTCCAGCAATTGGGCTTTGGAATTTCTAAAAAAAGAACTTTGTGTAAATAATTAAAAATCATACAACTTTGTTGTGAAAAACTGATTTTATCCAGCACCACCTAGGTTTTTTCTGTCAATAAAGTTAAAAAACAAAATCATTTAGACAAAACTAAAAACATCAAGTTTAAAGAAAACATCAGTGGCTTTCACAAAATATAAAAATCATGTTCATATGAATTTTATACAATTTTACATCATTTTTACAATATCATTCATGTAAATCACTAAATTTCAGAATACTGATTTTCTCTTCAATTAGGAAAATAAATAAAAAATGGTCTTAAAAATGTCCAGTTCAAGTAAAAATTTCAGTCTAGTCTTTCAAAGTGTCTAGAATGTTCATACCAAATTTCACTTTAAAATAAGTTCAATAAGTCGGATCTCAAAGAAGAAATTGAATAAAGGTCCTGTTTTGACCAGTTTGAGTATAAAATTTACCATTATTCAAGTGGTCACTAAAAAATTGTGAAATTTTGATATAACATAAAGAACTCACTGATATATCCATAGATGTATCATATGCTCAGTTTAACACTTTGTACAGAAAGTTATGATTTTTGTAATTCAGTACAAGAACAAAAAGGCAATTTGGAAAATGAAATAAAGTAATTAACTCAACTTTCATAGAAAAATGTTTTCTTTTTATACGAAAATGTGAATAAAAAATCATGAATTCCTTAAGTTTATCTTAAAATTACTCATTTTTATCATGTAAATAAAAATCATTAAAAATTGTCATAAAAAATCAAAATCAAAGGAGTTAATTAATCTTTAACTTTCACAAATTCGCGAATTCACAAATAAACATGAATTCAAAAGCCCATTCGTGGAGGTGAAGATCATGGAGCATCATGGTGAAGAATAAGATTGAAGACTTGTATAGATCATAGATTTTGTACATATTATTGTAATAATAATTTCTTTGTAAATAATTATTGCATCACTCAATTAATAAAAAAAACATGGAGATGTTTATGCATAATTTTCATAAATAATTCCACAACTCTTTTTAATAAAATGAGCAACCAATGTTACAAATATTTCATGTTTGGCCAATATATCATAGTATATGAATCAAATGACCCAATCTCAATTAAGAGGAAAAATTGCAAATCTAACTAAGTTAAATTGTATGATGATCCATCTTACATTTTAAAATGTGTTCTCCATATTCAAATGGATTAATCATATAATTTGACATAATTAGATTGGTAATTATGATCTCCGAATTGATTTTAGGCCGTTTCACGTGTCTCACTTTAAATGGCCAAATTCCAATTAACCAAACACAAATCTCCAAATTCAATCTCAAATTGATCATTTCTCTCCAAATGACTTAATAATCTTCAATTAAGATTATTTCTCAAAAGCCTTCAATTAGGAAGCAAACCTTCTAAGACCTCTCAAAAATCATAAAAGTGATCACCATTAAGGTGGTTATTTCAGTCCTCGATTAATCGCTAATTAGAGCGGCTGACACAAACTTCTTTTAATCGCTAATTGGAGTGATTACTTAAAACCCTAATAATCGTTAATTAAGACGATTATTCTTCTCATTTTTCATCACTAATTAGGACGATTATTTCAAACCCTAATAATCGTTGAATAGGACGATTATTTTCCTCATTTACTCACTAATTAGGGTGATTATCTTAAAACTTGGTTAACCACCAATTAGGGTGATTAGCTTAACCTTTCATCATATTTAATCACTAATTAGAGTGATTATCTTAAACCTCAACAATCATCAATTAGGGTGATTATTTCCTAATCTTCATTGTTAATCAATAATCAAGGTGATTATCTTTCTTTGAATAATCACTAATTAGGGTGATTACTTATTAATCTCTAATTAAGGTGTTTATCTTAATCTTTCATGTTTAATCACTAATTAAAGTGATTATCATAACCGCATTTTAATCACTAATTGGAGTGATTACCTCATTTCAAATAGATTTGTTTGATTCTAAAAGTGAGCTATTCATAATCTATTCCCCTCTCTTCTTCCCCCAATGGAATTGGCCATTTAGGGTGAGACATAGGCTCGAACTACGACGGTTTTGATCCATGAGTGGATTCCAATCCCGCAATGATGGTACGTAGTGCAACTTCAGTGCTCAAACCTACCATGTACAAATGATATATTGGTCCTAAATAAAAATGGTTAATGTGTATATGTGCAAATTATGTGATTTTCTTTTTAATAGCCATGATTACTTTAAAATGGAAAATAACGCATTTAGTAGGAGCGCGTTCTTTAGAACGGAAGAGGAGACGAGTTCCAGACGTTCGCACCTCTTAACCTAAACCCCGAACCCTATCTCATGGTATGAAATACCAATTTTCAAAAAAGCCTTATCCATATGAAATCATCACCGTTTTAGATGATATTTCTTGAAATTGATTTTAAAACGATTTATTAAATAAATTTGTTCTTATTCAGATATTAATAGGGTGGAGACTTCCAAGTTTTCTAAAACTCAAAGTCCAATGAGAGATTTTCGTGGGATTCAGACCATTAATTAAGACAGTAAAAAATCGGATACCACAGGCTGGCGACTTCACCATACTTTCACTTGAAGTATAAGAGGTTTAAACCTGAACAATGCGTTATTTTCCATATGTATATATAATAAAATAAAAAGTTTAATCATGGCTATTCACAATTTAACTTTTGTATATATTATGCTTATGTGAAAATTGTGTGTGCTTGGTAGTTTAATCGATCCATACACGTGTACTTTTTTTTAACCATTTTCTTATTAGGTCTGATACCTCTGTCTATTGGCAAGGGTCGGAATTTTAGAATGACAAAATAATGAATTAAGGGCGTAAAACCTGCATCCGTGAGCTATTGCGACTGGCTCTGTCAGGAGCGTCCACCCTCGATGGATACAATGGAAGTGACTCGAGGCCACTTTAACATAATCTCTCCTTAAATGAATCACCTTTTAGTTGACTTCTAGGACACAAGGATCAATGCACAAAAAAAAACTTCCAAAAAAAAAAATTCCTCAGTCCGTTTTCAGTTGGTCAATATTTCAGTAATCATTAAGTGTAACTGAATTGCTGCCGAAATGACTATTGAAATATTAAGAGTATTTTTGTTTATTTATCACAAGAGTCATGTAAAAAAAAAAAACTAACATTTGCTTCATAATTCTTTTTCATTCAAATTGGTTTTACCAAAAACAAAATTAATTTTTAATAGAAAAAAAAATCCTGCTTTGAAGATATAATCCCCAAAAAAAAAAAAAAAAAAAAAAATTTGAAAAATGACAAGTCATATTCAGGAGTTCAAAACATGTCATGTTTAGGAATTAGAATGTAATTAAAACATGGTCTAAAAATACGAGATGTCTAGTCTAAAGAAAAAAATTTGATTAAAAAAATGTGTTTAATCGAAAGGGATAATCACATTTAAAAAAAAAAAAAAAAAAAAAGGATTCTTCCATTTCCTGTTAAAAAAATATATAAAGGAAAAATTCATTAGTCATTTACTAACGTCGTTAGTATGTACATTTCAGGTACTTCACATTCAAAAAAAAAAAAAACAAAAGGAGAAAACTGAAACTTGCATCATTTTACAATGTTTAATTCTGGAAAGCAAATTCAAACTAAAGCTTCAGCAAAGGGCAAAGGCCGTTGGAGGTCTATTAACCAAATCTATGCAGACACGGAAGAATCTTTGGGAACCATGTACAGTCGTCTAAAAAGACAGGGTCTTCTAGAAGCGAAGCATCACTGTTACACTTTGCCACCACCAGGGGTGAACATGGGATTATATTATAACTTTTGCCATCAGTATGGACACGAAACAGACCGGTGTGTTGACCTTCGGCATGCCATCCACCAGCTAGTAGAAGATGGAACAATTCTCTTTTCTCCATCATGGGTGCCCCCAATTGTGTCCTTCACTAAGGCTGTTCTTCCCAAGGAACTAGATCCTCATTAAGCTTTGTACATCACTTTGAAATGTAATGGGCAAGAAATGACTAATGTGCTAATAGATGATGGATCGACACATAATATTTGCCCTAAGGGAACACTTTATGAGTTAGGGTATAACAACACGTTATTAAGTCCTACTAATACAATATTGGGAGCATACAACAATTCTTCAGGAAGGACTATAGGAACAATCAATCTCCAACTGGGGTATAAAGACTGGATTTGTGATGCAGATTTCACAGTGGTCGAAGCTTTAACCTCATTCTCTCTATTGTTAGGGCGACCATGGCTCCATGCGAACAAAGCTGTTGCCTCTCCTGCACACCAGAAACTCAAATGCCCAACAACGTCGATAGTAATAACAATTCATGGGAATCCTACGCGACCAAGAAAATTCACTCCCGCACCGCCAACGGTAGAGGATGAAACAGGTCCTCAGGATGTTCCCCTCAACCCATGCATGCTAGGAAGTAACGTTCCTTCAATATCCCAAGGATCCAATTCCGAAGCTATTTACACTATCCTAATGACAATTGATCAACTCATCGCTTATACCGACATCTGTTGTGCTCAGAATATGCCAATAGGACCTCTCAACACAGATCAGGCTGAAACCACCTCTGCCATAACATTCTCTGATAAAGATCTCCCCGATAACACAGTTCATAGCAGTGCTTTGTACACAACCTGTAACACCCCAGAATTTCAAAGACCGAAAAGAAAGAAATAATAATATATTTAATAGGACGATGGCGGAAACATCGTCTTCTGGGAATGTCACTACTACAAGAATAGTGTTTAAATAACTAAGTGATAAAAACAAACATAAGTAAATACTATAAGTAAATTAATTACTTAGATTAAAAATGAGAAAACTATCTCAAACTAAAGAGAAGTCTAGAACTAAAACCCCTAATAGTTTATTTCTCGCATCTCAACCCGAGCCCAAAATCAAAGAAAATCCCCATCAACAAAACCTGCAAAATATACAACAGATATCCACAATCAGTGGGGAGTAACTAGCAGTTCTCCCAGAACAAAAGCAATCAAAGTACGATTCAGACATAGATTAATAAGAAAGGAAATAATTAAGTCAAGTTAACTACAATATGCATTCACTTCCATATAACTCACAAATAACGCAAATGAATAATAAATAGCAAGTGAGTTGGATAAAAATAAATAAATCATCTCAATAGTACTTTTAGAAAAATAAAAGTATAGGTAAAACAAGTGTCTGAGACAGAAACCGAACGCTAGTGATTCGCAAATCACTTCCTAAGGTTTGTCGATCGCAATCTCCAGGTCAGTCCTATGGGCTTACGTTCCCCCACTGCCCGTGTCTAAGAATGGCCAAACTCCCGATGCGGGGTAGAACACGCGAGAACTCCCCGACCTCTCGGACGACAACAATTAACCCGGGCTTACCCCTAGTTCGCAAACCCAGGTGGTTGGCATGTTCTTCACCGGGGACTACATCTATCCCACTGGATGTTCTTATCTCAAAATAAAATCATAAATATCATCAAAGTATTATTCATCTCAAAAATATTCGTCAAAAGGGATGCCACCCGGCCTTATACCCATAATTCATCAAAAGTAATTCTTCAAAAAATCCTCAAAATAAATCACTTACAAATTTTCAACAAATATCTCTCACAATAACACTTGAACATTCCAAAACATCAACAATGACAATATACTGGTTTTTACAGCAACCACACTCAATTACAAATACATCACCAATTAACTCTAAATCATATTCATTAAAAGAGTAATAACAATTAAATCATTTTATTTCATAAATCAAACCTAAACATGTGGTTACTCAAATGATGCATACTGTATACTACTGAAAATCAGCAACCCAGAATATATTAAATTATGATTTATTTCTGATTTACAAGCCCTCAAATAATTTAAAAGTGTATCCTCAATTTCATCACAAAAACACCATAATAATTATGAAACTAACAAATTCGAGCAGTAAAATCACACAAAAATTATCATATGACCCTAATGGCTCTACTGACATGGTAAAATTTTTATTTATAATTTTCAGACTCCAAAAGTATTTTTAACAGTTAATATACAGATTCCTCAAATAAGCCATTATAATAATTAAAAATATAAAAAGACGCCCAAAAATTACCAAAAATTCACATAACATGTAACAACTCACGGAAATACATATTATTCAAATAAATTAATTTTTCTGCCTCTATAAATAATTTTCATGAATTATATACTGACTGAATAGAAATTACAAAAACAGATATATCAATTAATTAAAACAGTAAACAGTAGATAAAAATTATTCAAAGGCATGGAATACATTATACGCATGTAACATGATCTAAGAAAAATGATTTCATCAATTTTAACAGTCGTTCAATAATTATTACGAAATTTAGCCAAAAACGCACAAAATACTAATTAAATCAAATAAATATTAAAAATCATGCGAAAATTATTTTTCTCTACACAGTATTCACATAGCATGTGTCATCTATGTTCATGTCAAATTTCATCAAAAATCTCATTCAAAAAGTATTTTAGATAATTCCTAACGTATTAATCTAATACCGAATAATACCCTAATCACTATGGTTCTAAGATAACAACTAGTTACCTGGATCGTCGGGAGGAGAGCTGAGTCTAAAGAGACAATCACGAGTTAAGCATGCAATCCAAATCCTCTTCTAACCCCAAGGCATAACGAACGAGAATTGTAGCAACAAGACACTAGGCATTTCTTCTTGAACGTTGAAAACTCTTGTTTCGTACTGCTCTGTTACGACCATGATTTCCGATGATCTAAAGCTTATATTCTAAATCGCTCCGGTCAGAATGTAGAACAAGACGTTATAAACGTTGTGTCCAAATTTGAAGACGATCTAACGGTTAGATCTCCGGCTACGGTTATTTTAGTGAAGGTGCGACAGGAAAAACCGGGTTGAACTTTCTATTCTTTTCCTCTTCCTTTTCTCTCTTCCTTTTCTTGAAAAACGGTGGGTGATAAATGCAAATGAGGCTGAACTTCTTTGAATAAAAATAAGAATTTTATGGATGTTTAATGGTTGAAATAAGGGGTTTTAATGAATGAGAATAATTAGGGGGTTACAAAGCAACAAAGAGTCATGAGAAAAACAAAAGAGAAAAGAAAAGGAGAAGGCTCCTCTTAATCCTTCACTTGGCCGGCTGCCCCAAGCCCAACACCCACACAAAACTTTCGGCCCAATTCAACAACGATCCATGCTCCAAAAGCCCGATACGCGATTAAACGGTTAATTCCTAAATCGCGTCTAAACGTCGAAAATACTTAATAATAAAAATAATTCTATTGAATTATATTATAAATATAAATATAATGCACACATTAACACACCATATAATAAAATATTAATTCGGCTCCCAAATTATAAAGAATAAAAATCATTGATCTAGAGAAAATAATAAATTATTTATTTATTTATTTTTACGAAAAGAATATCATTTTAAAATAAACTAACACCAAAAATAAAGAGTGAAAATTACGGGGTGTTACAAACACTCCCCCTTAAAAGAGTTTCGTCCTCGAAACTTCAAAACAACCAAGAGACAAAAAAAAGTACTCTAGATAAAGAACATTAAGAAAACAGAAATCGATGGATTTTAGTTAAGAATTAAACAACTTTGCAGGTATAAAAATTTGATAACTCAAATAATATATATATTTTATTTTGGAAGACCAAAAATAGTTGTACAGTAAAGAAGCACGGTAACAACCATCATTTATACAATGTGAAAGAACCAAAGACAAGAGAAATTTAAGGTAAAAACCTTTGCACAATAAACTATAGGAAATTTTGTAAAAGAAGCAGGAATAAATATTTACATAAAATTATAAAAGAACAAATCCGACCATACATAAATATTTTTAGAAAAGAAACGAAGAAGAAATAGTTCGTAAATAGATAGCCAAACCAATTTAAATAGAGCTATCCACACGGGCTTATACTCCACTTAAAGAGATAATAACACTTTAATAAAGAGTAGCTAGCTGCTTTATTAAAGTACCAGTTACGAACACAAGTCATGACATATGTTATTAGAGCGTACGCCTCCTAAACATATGTATGAAAATTAAAGTTCGCAAAAGAAATTGAAAACTTTAAAATAAATTTCACAACGACGAAACACTAATAATAAATAGGCGATAAAGTAATAAATTATTAACAACAATTATAAAATTTGCTAAGTCGACACAAATGTGCATGGAACCACCCATTGCAATCTAGTATCAACAAAACAATATTTGAAAGCCAACTTATCAAATCGACATTAGAGTTTACTGGAATCACCCAATATAAACTTAATATCAACTCAAAAAGGAAATTAAATCAAAACAGATAAAATGCATCAACTTATCAAATTGACATACAAGTCACAGGAATCACCCATTATGACTCAATATCAACTCAAACAAGTTTAAAATTTAGACTTATCAAATTGACATACAAGTCAAAGGAATCACCCATTATGACTTAATATCAACTCAAACAAGTTTAAAATTTAGACTGAGTATATAAATTTCCTTTCTAAATAATATAAAACAGATCAGTCAAAATCAGAGAATTAAATAAGAAGTAATGAAAACAACCAAAATTTTGCTTTGAAATTAGAAAGCACTAAATATTTAAACAAGAACAACAAATAGTAAACGAGATCATTTCACGCATTTGAGTTCGAAAAAAAATAATGCTAATAAGAAAAGTAAATTAGTAAGTAAAATAAAAGTTGTTGAATGCTAACCTTTAAAACAAAATAGTTTACATCTACTTTTCAAACCGACACCAAAACAACTCATTAGGGTACTTTTACTTTCAAAGACTACAAAACTTATTACCATAATTAAAGGTTGAACAAGGATTAGCATGAAAACTAAAAATATTAAAAGGAAAATATTTATAAATATAGATGGTCAAAAACGGTAAGAGAAATTTAAAGACAATTGAAATTAAACGTTTTTCAAAAGAGTATGTCAAAATTTTAACAATAACAAAATTTGAAAGTCAGAAAATAACTCTAACATAAGTATAAAATTAAGTTCAAAGATCTAAAATATAATTTGGAATATAAATTCAAACTAGAAAGTTTTGTAAATAATAAAACAGATACGCAGTACTCACATGAAAAACAACACATAATTGGAAAAGAACAGAAAGTATATCTTGTCTCACATAATAACATATACTATCAAGCAACTAGCAAATAAAATAAAACCAATGCAACATATAAGACTATATAAAAATAAAAATAAAGTTTATTTCTAAATTGCAAAACACAAAACAAATTAAACACAACAAAACCGAGAAGGCTATAAATTACTTCGCTTATTGCAGCACTATGATAAAAGAGAAAATAAATTCCATGCAAGAGGCCCCGCAAATAAGATTAGCAAACTTAGTAGACTAATTCCACCAATAATACAAATAACAATACATATAACATATGCTCCACAAGCATGAGAGCACATCACATTCCCATAAGGCTTCCCTTTACTTACTCTACCCATCACACTCTCATTATAGTGAAACAACTAAACTTAATTCTAAACAAATTTTATATCCTATGGCTAACTAATAATTCTAAAGAATCATTAGCAACTCTTTTTCGAGTTTAGGAGCGTTTTGCTCGATACCAACCGTAACACCCCGGAATTTCAAAGACCGAAAAGAAAGAAATAATAATATATTTAATAGGACGATGGCGGAAACATCGTCTTCTGGGAATGTCACTACTACAAGAATAGTGTTTAAATAACTAAGTGATAAAAACAAACATAAGTAAATACTATAAGTAAATTAATTACTTAGATTAAAAATGAGAAAACTATCTCAAACTAAAGAGAAGTCTAGAACTAAAACCCCTAATAGTTTATTTCTCGCATCTCAACCCGAGCCCAAAATCAAAGAAAATCCCCATCAACAAAACCTGCAAAATATACAACAGATATCCACAATCAGTGGGGAGTAACTAGCAGTTCTCCCAGAACAAAAGCAATCAAAGTACGATTCAGACATAGATTAATAAGAAAGGAAATAATTAAGTCAAGTTAACTACAATATGCATTCACTTCCATATAACTCACAAATAACGCAAATGAATAATAAATAGCAAGTGAGTTGGATAAAAATAAATAAATCATCTCAATAGTACTTTTAGAAAAATAAAAGTATAGGTAAAACAAGTGTCTGAGACAGAAACCGAACGCTAGTGATTCGCAAATCACTTCCTAAGGTTTGTCGGATCGCAATCTCCCAGGTCGGTCTATGGGCTTACGTTCCCCCTGCCTGTGTCTAAGAATGGCCAAACTCCCGATGCGGGGTAGAACACGCAGAACTCCCCGACCTCTCGGACGACAACAATTAACCCAAGGCTTACCCCTAGTTCGCAAACCAGGTGGTTGGCATGTTCTTCACCGGGGACTACATCTATCCCACTGGATGTTCTTATCTCAAAATAAAATCATAAATATCATCAAAGTATTATTCATCTCAAAAATATTCGTCAAAAGGGATGCCACCCGGCCTTATACCCATAATTCATCAAAAGTAATTCTTCAAAAAATCCTCAAAATAAATCACTTACAAATTTTCAACAAATATCTCTCACAATAACACTTGAACATTCCAAAACATCAACAATGACAATATACTGGTTTTTACAGCAACCACACTTCAATTACAAATACATCACCAATTAACTCTAAATCATATTCATTAAAAGAGTAATAACAATTAAATCATTTTATTTCATAAATCAAACCTAAACATGTGGTTACTCAAATGATGCATACTGTATACTACTGAAAATCAGCAACCCAGAATATATTAAATTATGATTTATTTCTGATTTACAAGCCCTCAAATAATTTAAAAGTGTATCCTCAATTTCATCACAAAAACACCATAATAATTATGAAACTAACAAATTCGAGCAGTAAAATCACACAAAAATTATCATATGACCCTAATGGCTCTACTGACATGGTAAAATTTTTATTTATAATTTTCAGACTCCAAAAGTATTTTTAACAGTTAATATACAGATTCCTCAAATAAGCCATTATAATAATTAAAAATATAAAAAGACGCCCAAAAATTACCAAAAATTCACATAACATGTAACAACTCACGGAAATACATATTATTCAAATAAATTAATTTTTCTGCCTCTATAAATAATTTTCATGAATTATATACTGACTGAATAGAAATTACAAAAACAGATATATCAATTAATTAAAACAGTAAACAGTAGATAAAAATTATTCAAAGGCATGGAATACATTATACGCATGTAACATGATCTAAGAAAAATGATTTCATCAATTTTAACAGTCGTTCAATAATTATTACGAAATTTAGCCAAAAACGCACAAAATACTAATTAAATCAAATAAATATTAAAAATCATGCGAAAATTATTTTTCTCTACACAGTATTCACATAGCATGTGTCATCTATGTTCATGTCAAATTTCATCAAAAATCTCATTCAAAAAGTATTTTAGATAATTCCTAACGTATTAATCTAATACCGAATAATACCCTAATCACTATGGTTCTAAGATAACAACTAGTTACCTGGATCGTCGGGAGGAGAGCTGAGTCTAAAGAGACAATCACGAGTTAAGCATGCAATCCAAATCCTCTTCTAACCCCAAGGCATAACGAACGAGAATTGTAGCAACAAGACACTAGGCATTTCTTCTTGAACGTTGAAAACTCTTGTTTCGTACTGCTCTGTTACGACCATGATTTCCGATGATCTAAAGCTTATATTCTAAATCGCTCCGGTCAGAATGTAGAACAAGACGTTATAAACGTTGTGTCCAAATTTGAAGACGATCTAACGGTTAGATCTCCGGCTACGGTTATTTTAGTGAAGGTGCGACAGGAAAAACCGGGTTGAACTTTCTATTCTTTTCCTCTTCCTTTTCTCTCTTCCTTTTCTTGAAAAACGGTGGGTGATAAATGCAAATGAGGCTGAACTTCTTTGAATAAAAATAAGAATTTTATGGATGTTTAATGGTTGAAATAAGGGGTTTTAATGAATGAGAATAATTAGGGGGTTACAAAGCAACAAAGAGTCATGAGAAAAACAAAAGAGAAAAGAAAAGGAGAAGGCTCCTCTTAATCCTTCACTTGGCCGGCTGCCCCAAGCCCAACACCCACACAAAACTTTCGGCCCAATTCAACAACGATCCATGCTCCAAAAGCCCGATACGCGATTAAACGGTTAATTCCTAAATCGCGTCTAAACGTCGAAAATACTTAATAATAAAAATAATTCTATTGAATTATATTATAAATATAAATATAATGCACACATTAACACACCATATAATAAAATATTAATTCGGCTCCCAAATTATAAAGAATAAAAATCATTGATCTAGAGAAAATAATAAATTATTTATTTATTTATTTTTACGAAAAGAATATCATTTTAAAATAAACTAACACCAAAAATAAAGAGTGAAAATTACGGGGTGTTACAAACACTCCCCCTTAAAAGAGTTTCGTCCTCGAAACTTCAAAACAACCAAGAGACAAAAAAAAAGTACTCTAGATAAAGAACATTAAGAAAACAGAAATCGATGGATTTTAGTTAAGAATTAAACAACTTTGCGAGGTATAAAAATTTGATAACTCAAATAATATATATATTTTATTTTGGAAGACCAAAAATAGTTGTACAAGAAAGAAGCACGGTAACAACCATCATTTATACAATGTGAAAGAACCAAAGACAAGAGAAATTTAAGGTAAAAACCTTTGCACAATAAACTATAGGAAATTTTGTAAAAGAAGCAGGAATAAATATTTACATAAAATTATAAAAGAACAAATCCGACCATACATAAATATTTTTAGAAAAGAAACGAAGAAGAAATAGTTCGTAAATAGATAGCCAAACCAATTTAAATAGAGCTATCCACACGGGCTTATACTCCACTTAAAGAGATAATAACACTTTAATAAAGAGTAGCTAGCTGCTTTATTAAAGTACCGATTCTGAACACAAGTCATGACATATGTTATTAGAGCGTACGCCTCCTAAACATATGTATGAAAATTAAAGTTCGCAAAAGAAATTGAAAACTTTAAAATAAATTTCACAACGACGAAACACTAATAATAAATAGGCGATAAAGTAATAAATTATTAACAACAATTATAAAATTTGCTAAGTCGACACAAATGTGCATGGAACCACCCATTGCAATCTAGTATCAACAAAACAATATTTGAAAGCCAACTTATCAAATCGACATTAGAGTTTACTGGAATCACCCAATATAAACTTAATATCAACTCAAAAAGGAAATTAAATCAAAACAGATAAAATGCATCAACTTATCAAATTGACATACAAGTCACAGGAATCACCCATTATGACTCAATATCAACTCAAACAAGTTTAAAATTTAGACTTATCAAATTGACATACAAGTCAAAGGAATCACCCATTATGACTTAATATCAACTCAAACAAGTTTAAAATTTAGACTGAGTATATAAATTTCCTTTCTAAATAATATAAAACAGATCAGTCAAAATCAGAGAATTAAATAAGAAGTAATGAAAACAACCAAAATTTTGCTTTGAAATTAGAAAGCACTAAATATTTAAACAAGAACAACAAATAGTAAACGAGATCATTTCACGCATTTGAGTTCGAAAAAAAATAATGCTAATAAGAAAAGTAAATTAGTAAGTAAAATAAAAGTTGTTGAATGCTAACCTTTAAAACAAAATAGTTTACATCTACTTTTCAAACTGACACCAAAACAACTCATTAGGGTACTTTTACTTTCAAAGACTACAAAACTTATTACCATAATTAAAGGCTGAACAAGGATTAGCATGAAAACTAAAAATATTAAAAGGAAAATATTTATAAATATAGATGGTCAAAAACGGTAAGAGAAATTTAAAGACAATTGAAATTAAACGTTTTTCAAAAGAGTATGTCAAAATTTTAACAATAACAAAATTTGAAAGTCAGAAAATAACTCTAACATAAGTATAAAATTAAGTTCAAAGATCTAAAATATAATTTGGAATATAAATTCAAACTAGAAAGTTTTGTAAATAATAAAACAGATACGCAGTACTCACATGAAAAACAACACATAATTGGAAAAGAACAGAAAGTATATACTGTCTCACATAATAACATATACTATCAAGCAACTAGCAAATAAAATAAAACCAATGCAACATATAAGACTATATAAAAATAAAAATAAAGTTTATTTCTAAATTGCAAAACACAAAACAAATTAAACACAACAAAACCGAGAAGGCTATAAATTACTTCGCTTTCGCTGCGCACTATGATAAAAGAGAAAATAAATTCCATGCAAGAGGCCCTGCAAATAAGATTAGCAAACTTGGTAGACTAATTCCACCAATAATACAAATAACAATACATATAACATATGCTCCACAAGCATGAGAGCACATCACATTCCCATAAGGCTTCCCTTTACTTACTCTACCCATCACACTCTCATTATAGTGAAACAACTAAACTTAATTCTAAACAAATTTTATATCCTATGGCTAACTAATAATTCTAAAGAATCATTAGCAACTCTTTTTCAGAGTTTAGGAGCGTTTTGCTCTGATACCAACTGTAACACCCCAGAATTTCAAAGACCGAAAAGAAAGAAATAATAATATATTTAATAGGACGATGGCGGAAACATCGTCTTCTGGGAATGTCACTACTACAAGAATAGTGTTTAAATAACTAAGTGATAAAAACAAACATAAGTAAATACTATAAGTAAATTAATTACTTAGATTAAAAATGAGAAAACTATCTCAAACTAAAGAGAAGTCTAGAACTAAAACCCCTAATAGTTTATTTCTCGCATCTCAACCCGAGCCCAAAATCAAAGAAAATCCCCATCAACAAAACCTGCAAAATATACAACAGATATCCACAATCGGTGGGGAGTAACTAGCGAGTTCTCCCGAACAAAAGCAATCAAAGTACGATTCGGACATAGATTAATAAGAAAGGAAATAATTAAGTCAAGTTAACTACAATATGCATTCACTTCCATATAACTCACAAATAACGCAAATGAATAATAAATAGCAAGTGAGTTGGATAAAAATAAATAAATCATCTCAATAGTACTTTTAGAAAAATAAAAGTATAGGTAAAACAAGTGTCCGAGACGTAAACCGAACGCTAGTGATTCGCAAATCACTTCCTAAGGTTTGTCGGATCGCAATCTCCGAGTCGAGTCTATGGGCTTACGTTCCCCACCGCCTTGTGTCTAAGAATGGCCAAACTCCCGATGCGGGGTAGAACACGCAGAACTCCCTGACCTCTCGGACGACAACAATTAACCCAGGCTTACCCCTAGTTCGCAAACCAGGTGGTTGGCATGTTCTTCACCGGGGACTACATCTATCCCACTGGATGTTCTTATCTCAAAATAAAATCATAAATATCATCAAAGTATTATTCATCTCAAAAATATTCGTCAAAAGGGATGCCACCCGGCCTTATACCCATAATTCATCAAAAGTAATTCTTCAAAAATCCTCAAAATAAATCACTTACAAATTTTCAACAAATATCTCTCACAATAACACTTGAACATTCCAAAACATCAACAATGACAATATACTGGTTTTTACAGCAACCACACTCAATTACAAATACATCACCAATTAACTCTAAATCATATTCATTAAAAGAGTAATAACAATTAAATCATTTTATTTCATAAATCAAACCTAAACATGTGGTTACTCAAATGATGCATACTGTATACTACTGAAAATCAGCAACCCAGAATATATTAAATTATGATTTATTTCTGATTTACAAGCCCTCAAATAATTTAAAAGTGTATCCTCAATTTCATCACAAAAACACCATAATAATTATGAAACTAACAAATTCGAGCAGTAAAATCACACAAAAATTATCATATGACCCTAATGGCTCTACTGACATGGTAAAATTTTTATTTATAATTTTCAGACTCCAAAAGTATTTTTAACAGTTAATATACAGATTCCTCAAATAAGCCATTATAATAATTAAAAATATAAAAAGACGCCCAAAAATTACCAAAAATTCACATAACATGTAACAACTCACGGAAATACATATTATTCAAATAAATTAATTTTTCTGCCTCTATAAATAATTTTCATGAATTATATACTGACTGAATAGAAATTACAAAAACAGATATATCAATTAATTAAAACAGTAAACAGTAGATAAAAATTATTCAAAGGCATGGAATACATTATACGCATGTAACATGATCTAAGAAAAATGATTTCATCAATTTTAACAGTCGTTCAATAATTATTACGAAATTTAGCCAAAAACGCACAAAATACTAATTAAATCAAATAAATATTAAAAATCATGCGAAAATTATTTTTCTCTACACAGTATTCACATAGCATGTGTCACCTATGTTCATGTCAAATTTCATCAAAAATCTCATTCAAAAAGTATTTTAGATAATTCCTAACGTATTAATCTAATACCGAATAATACCCTAATCACTATGGTTCTAAGATAACAACTAGTTACCTGGATCGTCGGGAGGAGAGCTGAGTCTAAAGAGACAATCACGAGTTAAGCATGCAATCCAAATCCTCTTCTAACCCCAAGGCATAACGAACGAGAATTGTAGCAACAAGACACTAGGCATTTCTTCTTGAACGTTGAAAACTCTTGTTTCGTACTGCTCTGTTACGACCATGATTTCCGATGATCTAAAGCTTATATTCTAAATCGCTCCGGTCAGAATGTAGAACAAGACGTTATAAACGTTGTGTCCAAATTTGAAGACGATCTAACGGTTAGATCTCCGGCTACGGTTATTTTAGTGAAGGTGCGACAGGAAAAACCGGGTTGAACTTTCTATTCTTTTCCTCTTCCTTTTCTCTCTTCCTTTTCTTGAAAAACGGTGGGTGATAAATGCAAATGAGGCTGAACTTCTTTGAATAAAAATAAGAATTTTATGGATGTTTAATGGTTGAAATAAGGGGTTTTAATGAATGAGAATAATTAGGGGGGTTACAAAGCAACAAAGAGTCATGAGAAAAACAAAAGAGAAAAGAAAAGGAGAAGGCTCCTCTTAATCCTTCACTTGGCCGGCTGCCCCAAGCCCAACACCCACACAAAACTTTCGGCCCAATTCAACAACGATCCATGCTCCAAAAGCCCGATACGCGATTAAACGGTTAATTCCTAAATCGCGTCTAAACGTCGAAAATACTTAATAATAAAAATAATTCTATTGAATTATATTATAAATATAAATATAATGCACACATTAACACACCATATAATAAAATATTAATTCGGCTCCCAAATTATAAAGAATAAAAATCATTGATCTAGAGAAAATAATAAATTATTTATTTATTTATTTTTACGAAAAGAATATCATTTTAAAATAAACTAACACCAAAAATAAAGAGTGAAAATTACGGGGTGTTACAAACACTCCCCCTTAAAAGAGTTTCGTCCTCGAAACTTCAAAACAACCAAGAGACAAAAAAAAGTACTCTAGATAAAGAACATTAAGAAAACAGAAATCGATGGATTTTAGTTAAGAATTAAACAACTTTGCAGGTATAAAAATTTGATAACTCAAATAATATATATATTTTATTTTGGAAGACCAAAAATAGTTGTACAAGAAAGAAGCACGGTAACAACCATCAATTATACAATGTGAAAGAACCAAAGACAAGAGAAATTTAAGGTAAAAACCTTTGCACAATAAACTATAGGAAATTTTGTAAAAGAAGCAGGAATAAATATTTACATAAAATTATAAAAGAACAAATCCGACCATACATAAATATTTTTAGAAAAGAAACGAAGAAGAAATAGTTCGTAAATAGATAGCCAAACCAATTTAAATAGAGCTATCCACACGGGCTTATACTCCACTTAAAGAGATAATAACACTTTAATAAAGAGTAGCTAGCTGCTTTATTAAAGTACCAGCATTCTCGAACACAAGTCATGACATATGTTATTAGAGCGTACGCCTCCTAAACATATGTATGAAAATTAAAGTTCGCAAAAGAAATTGAAAACTTTAAAATAAATTTCACAACGACGAAACACTAATAATAAATAGGCGATAAAGTAATAAATTATTAACAACAATTATAAAATTTGCTAAGTCGACACAAATGTGCATGGAACCACCCATTGCAATCTAGTATCAACAAAACAATATTTGAAAGCCAACTTATCAAATCGACATTAGAGTTTACTTGGAATCACCCAATATAAACTTAATATCAACTCAAAAAGGAAATTAAATCAAAACAGATAAAATGCATCAACTTATCAAATTGACATACAAGTCACAGGAATCACCCATTATGACTCAATATCAACTCAAACAAGTTTAAAATTTAGACTTATCAAATTGACATACAAGTCAAAGGAATCACCCATTATGACTTAATATCAACTCAAACAAGTTTAAAATTTAGACCGAGTATATAAATTTCCTTTCTAAATAATATAAAACAGATCAGTCAAAATCAGAGAATTAAATAAGAAGTAATGAAAACAACCAAAATTTTGCTTTGAAATTAGAAAGCACTAAATATTTAAACAAGAACAACAAATAGTAAACGAGATCATTTCACGCATTTGAGTTCGAAAAAAATAATGCTAATAAGAAAAGTAAATTAGTAAGTAAAATAAAAGTTGTTGAATGCTAACCTTTAAAACAAAATAGTTTACATCTACTTTTCAAACTGACACCAAAACAACTCATTAGGGTACTTTTACTTTCAAAGACTACAAAACTTATTACCATAATTAAAGGCTGAACAAGGATTAGCATGAAAACTAAAAATATTAAAAGGAAAATATTTATAAATATAGATGGTCAAAAACGGTAAGAGAAATTTAAAGACAATTGAAATTAAACGTTTTTCAAAAGAGTATGTCAAAATTTTAACAATAACAAAATTTGAAAGTCGAAAATAACTCTAACATAAGTATAAAATTAAGTTCAAAGATCTAAAATATAATTTGGAATATAAATTCAAACTAGAAAGTTTTGTAAATAATAAAACAGATACGCAGTACTCACATGAAAAACAACACATAATTGGAAAAGAACATAAAGTATATACTGCCTCACATAATAACATGTATATCAAGCAACTAGCAAATAAAATAAAACCAATGCAACACATAAGACTATATAAAAATAAAAATAAAGTTTATTTCTAAATTGCAAAACACAAAACAAATTAAACACAACAAAACCGAGAAGGCTATAAATTACTTCGCTTTCGCTGCGCACTCTGATAAAAGAGAAAATAAATTCCATGCAAGAGGCCCTGCAAATAAGATTAGCAAACTTGGTAGACTAATTCCACCAATAATACAAATAACAATACATATAACATATGCTCCACAAGCATGAGAGCACATCACATTCCCATAAGGCTTCCCTTTACTTACTCTACCCATCACACTCTCATTATAGTGAAACAACTAAACTTAATTCTAAAAAAATTTTATATCCTATGGCTAACTAATAATTCTAAAGAATCATTAGCAACTCTTTTCGAGTTTAGGAGCGTTTTGCTCGATACCAACCTGTAACACCCCGGAATTTCAAAGACCGAAAAGAAAGAAATAATAATATATTTAATAGGACGATGGCGGAAACATCGTCTTCTGGGAATGTCACTACTACAAGAATAGTGTTTAAATAACTAAGTGATAAAAACAAACATAAGTAAATACTATAAGTAAATTAATTACTTAGATTAAAATCGAAATGAGAAAACTATCTCAAACTAAAGAGAAGTCTAGAACTAAAACCCCTAATAGTTTATTTCTCGCATCTCAACCCGAGCCCAAAATCAAAGAAAATCCCCATCAACAAAACCTGCAAAATATACAACAGATATCCACAATCAGTGGGGAGTAACTAGCAGTTCTCCCAGAACAAAAGCAATCAAAGTACGATTCAGACATAGATTAATAAGAAAGGAAATAATTAAGTCAAGTTAACTACAATATGCATTCACTTCCATATAACTCACAAATAACGCAAATGAATAATAAATAGCAAGTGAGTTGGATAAAAATAAATAAATCATCTCAATAGTACTTTTAGAAAAATAAAAGTATAGGTAAAACAAGTGTCTGAGACAGAAACCGAACGCTAGTGATTCGCAAATCACTTCCTAAGGTTTGTCAGATCGCAATCTCCAGGTCAGTCTATGGGCTTACGTTCCCCACTGCCTGTGTCTAAGAATGGCCAAACTCCCGATGCAGGGTAGAACACGCAGAACTCCCTGACCTCTCGGACGACAACAATTAACCCAGGCTTACCCCTAGTTCGCAAACCAGGTGGTTGGCATGTTCTTCACCGGGGACTACATCTATCCCACTGGATGTTCTTATCTCAAAATAAAATCATAAATATCATCAAAGTATTATTCATCTCAAAAATATTCGTCAAAAGGGATGCCACCCGGCCTTATACCCATAATTCATCAAAAGTAATTCTTCAAAAAATCCTCAAAATAAATCACTTACAAATTTTCAACAAATATCTCTCACAATAACACTTGAACATTCCAAAACATCAACAATGACAATATACTGGTTTTTACAGCAACCACACTCAATTACAAATACATCACCAATTAACTCTAAATCATATTCATTAAAAGAGTAATAACAATTAAATCATTTTATTTCATAAATCAAACCTAAACATGTGGTTACTCAAATGATGCATACTGTATACTACTGAAAATCAGCAACCCAGAATATATTAAATTATGATTTATTTCTGATTTACAAGCCCTCAAATAATTTAAAAGTGTATCCTCAATTTCATCACAAAAACACCATAATAATTATGAAACTAACAAATTCGAGCAGTAAAATCACACAAAAATTATCATATGACCCTAATGGCTCTACTGACATGGTAAAATTTTTATTTATAATTTTCAGACTCCAAAAGTATTTTTAACAGTTAATATACAGATTCCTCAAATAAGCCATTATAATAATTAAAAATATAAAAAGACGCCCAAAAATTACCAAAAATTCACATAACATGTAACAACTCACGGAAATACATATTATTCAAATAAATTAATTTTTCTGCCTCTATAAATAATTTTCATGAATTATATACTGACTGAATAGAAATTACAAAAACAGATATATCAATTAATTAAAACAGTAAACAGTAGATAAAAATTATTCAAAGGCATGGAATACATTATACGCATGTAACATGATCTAAGAAAAATGATTTCATCAATTTTAACAGTCGTTCAATAATTATTACGAAATTTAGCCAAAAACGCACAAAATACTAATTAAATCAAATAAATATTAAAAATCATGCGAAAATTATTTTTCTCTACACAGTATTCACATAGCATGTGTCACCTATGTTCATGTCAAATTTCATCAAAAATCTCATTCAAAAAGTATTTTAGATAATTCCTAACGTATTAATCTAATACCGAATAATACCCTAATCACTATGGTTCTAAGATAACAACTAGTTACCTGGATCGTCGGGAGGAGAGCTGAGTCTAAAGAGACAATCACGAGTTAAGCATGCAATCCAAATCCTCTTCTAACCCCAAGGCATAACGAACGAGAATTGTAGCAACAAGACACTAGGCATTTCTTCTTGAACGTTGAAAACTCTTGTTTCGTACTGCTCTGTTACGACCATGATTTCCGATGATCTAAAGCTTATATTCTAAATCGCTCCGGTCAGAATGTAGAACAAGACGTTATAAACGTTGTGTCCAAATTTGAAGACGATCTAACGGTTAGATCTCCGGCTACGGTTATTTTAGTGAAGGTGCGACAGGAAAAACCGGGTTGAACTTTCTATTCTTTTCCTCTTCCTTTTCTCTCTTCCTTTTCTTGAAAAACGGTGGGTGATAAATGCAAATGAGTGCTGAACTTCTTTGAATAAAAATAAGAATTTTATGGATGTTTAATGGTTGAAATAAGGGGTTTTAATGAATGAGAATAATTAGGGGGGTTACAAAGCAACAAAGAGTCATGAGAAAAACAAAAGAGAAAAGAAAAGGAGAAGGCTCCTCTTAATCCTTCACTTGGCCGGCTGCCCCAAGCCCAACACCCACACAAAACTTTCGGCCCAATTCAACAACGATCCATGCTCCAAAAGCCCGATACGCGATTAAACGGTTAATTCCTAAATCGCGTCTAAACGTCGAAAATACTTAATAATAAAAATAATTCTATTGAATTATATTATAAATATAAATATAATGCACACATTAACACACCATATAATAAAATATTAATTCGGCTCCCAAATTATAAAGAATAAAAATCATTGATCTAGAGAAAATAATAAATTATTTATTTATTTATTTTTACGAAAAGAATATCATTTTAAAATAAACTAACACCAAAAATAAAGAGTGAAAATTACGGGGTGTTACAAACACTCCCCCTTAAAAGAGTTTCGTCCTCGAAACTTCAAAACAACCAAGAGACAAAAAAAAGTACTCTAGATAAAGAACATTAAGAAAAACGAAATCGATGGATTTTAGTTAAGAATTAAACAACTTTGCGGGTATAAAAATTTGATAACTCAAATAATATATATATTTTATTTTGGAAGACCAAAAATAGTTGTACAGTAAAGAAGCACGGTAACAACCATCATTTATACAATGTGAAAGAACCAAAGACAAGAGAAATTTAAGGTAAAAACCTTTGCACAATAAACTATAGGAAATTTTGTAAAAGAAGCAGGAATAAATATTTACATAAAATTATAAAAGAACAAATCCGACCATACATAAATATTTTTAGAAAAGAAACGAAGAAGAAATAGTTCGTAAATAGATAGCCAAACCAATTTAAATAGAGCTATCCACACGGGCTTATACTCCACTTAAAGAGATAATAACACTTTAATAAAAGAGTAGCTAGCTGCTTTATTAAAGTACCAGATTCTGAACACAAGTCATGACATATGTTATTAGAGCGTACGCCTCCTAAACATATGTATGAAAATTAAAGTTCGCAAAAGAAATTGAAAACTTTAAAATAAATTTCACAACGACGAAACACTAATAATAAATAGGCGATAAAGTAATAAATTATTAACAACAATTATAAAATTTGCTAAGTCGACACAAATGTGCATGAAACCACCCATTGCAATCTAGTATCAACAAAACAATATTTGAAAGCCAACTTATCAAATCGACATTAGAGTTTACTTTGGAATCACCCAATATAAACTTAATATCAACTCAAAAAGGAAATTAAATCAAAACAGATAAAATGCATCAACTTATCAAATTGACATACAAGTCACAGGAATCACCCATTATGACTCAATATCAACTCAAACAAGTTTAAAATTTAGACTTATCAAATTGACATACAAGTCAAAGGAATCACCCATTATGACTTAATATCAACTCAAACAAGTTTAAAATTTAGACTGAGTATATAAATTTCCTTTCTAAATAATATAAAACAGATCAGTCAAAATCAGAGAATTAAATAAGAAGTAATGAAAACAACCAAAATTTTGCTTTGAAATTAGAAAGCACTAAATATTTAAACAAGAACAACAAATAGTAAACGAGATCATTTCACGCATTTGAGTTCGAAAAAAAATAATGCTAATAAGAAAAGTAAATTAGTAAGTAAAATAAAAGTTGTTGAATGCTAACCTTTAAAACAAAATAGTTTACATCTACTTTTCAAACTGACACCAAAACAACTCATTAGGGTACTTTTACTTTCAAAGACTACAAAACTTATTACCATAATTAAAGGCTGAACAAGGATTAGCATGAAAACTAAAAATATTAAAAGGAAAATATTTATAAATATAGATGGTCAAAAACGGTAAGAGAAATTTAAAGACAATTGAAATTAAACGTTTTTCAAAAGAGTATGTCAAAATTTTAACAATAACAAAATTTGAAAGTCAGAAAATAACTCTAACATAAGTATAAAATTAAGTTCAAAGATCTAAAATATAATTTGGAATATAAATTCAAACTAGAAAGTTTTGTAAATAATAAAACAGATACGCAGTACTCACATGAAAAACAACACATAATTGGAAAAGAACAGAAAGTATATCCTGTCTCACATAATAACATATACTATCAAGCAACTAGCAAATAAAATAAAACCAATGCAACATATAAGACTATATAAAAATAAAAATAAAGTTTATTTCTAAATTGCAAAACACAAAACAAATTAAACACAACAAAACCGAGAAGGCTATAAATTACTTCGCTTTCGCTGCGCACTCTGATAAAAGAGAAAATAAATTCCATGCAAGAGGCCCTGCAAATAAGATTAGCAAACTTGGTAGACTAATTCCACCAATAATACAAATAACAATACATATAACATATGCTCCACAAGCATGAGAGCACATCACATTCCCATAAGGCTTCCCTTTACTTACTCTACCCATCACACTCTCATTATAGTGAAACAACTAAACTTAATTCTAAACAAATTTTATATCCTATGGCTAACTAATAATTCTAAAGAATCATTAGCAACTCTTTTCGAGTTTAGGAGCGTTTTGCTCTGATACCAACTGTAACACCCCAGAATTTCAAAGACCGAAAAGAAAGAAATAATAATATATTTAATAGGACGATGGCGGAAACATCGTCTTCTGGGAATGTCACTACTACAAGAATAGTGTTTAAATAACTAAGTGATAAAAACAAACATAAGTAAATACTATAAGTAAATTAATTACTTAGATTAAAAATGAGAAAACTATCTCAAACTAAAGAGAAGTCTAGAACTAAAACCCCTAATAGTTTATTTCTCGCATCTCAACCCGAGCCCAAAATCAAAGAAAATCCCCATCAACAAAACCTGCAAAATATACAACAGATATCCACAATCGGTGGGGAGTAACTAGCGAGTTCTCCCGAACAAAAGCAATCAAAGTACGATTCAGACATAGATTAATAAGAAAGGAAATAATTAAGTCAAGTTAACTACAATATGCATTCACTTCCATATAACTCACAAAAAACGCAAATGAATAATAAATAGCAAGTGAGTTGGATAAAAATAAATAAATCATCTCAATAGTACTTTTAGAAAAATAAAAGTATAGGTAAAACAAGTGTCTGAGACAGAAACCGAACGCTAGTGATTCGCAAATCACTTCCTAAGGTTTGTCAGATCGCAATCTCCAGGTCAGTCTATGGGCTTACGTTCCCCACTGCCTGTGTCTAAGAATGGCCAAACTCCCGATGCAGGGTAGAACACGCAGAACTCCCTGACCTCTCGGACGACAACAATTAACCCAGGCTTACCCCTAGTTCGCAAACCAGGTGGTTGGCATGTTCTTCACCGGGGACTACATCTATCCCCTTTGGATGTTCTTATCTCAAAATAAAATCATAAATATCATCAAAGTATTATTCATCTCAAAAATATTCGTCAAAAGGGATGCCACCCGGCCTTATACCCATAATTCATCAAAAGTAATTCTTCAAAAAATCCTCAAAATAAATCACTTACAAATTTTCAACAAATATCTCTCACAATAACACTTGAACATTCCAAAACATCAACAATGACAATATACTGGTTTTTACAGCAACCACACTCAATTACAAATACATCACCAATTAACTCTAAATCATATTCATTAAAAGAGTAATAACAATTAAATCATTTTATTTCATAAATCAAACCTAAACATGTGGTTACTCAAATGATGCATACTGTATACTACTGAAAATCAGCAACCCAGAATATATTAAATTATGATTTATTTCTGATTTACAAGCCCTCAAATAATTTAAAAGTGTATCCTCAATTTCATCACAAAAACACCATAATAATTATGAAACTAACAAATTCGAGCAGTAAAATCACACAAAAATTATCATATGACCCTAATGGCTCTACTGACATGGTAAAATTTTTATTTATAATTTTCAGACTCCAAAAGTATTTTTAACAGTTAATATACAGATTCCTCAAATAAGCCATTATAATAATTAAAAATATAAAAAGACGCCCAAAAATTACCAAAAATTCACATAACATGTAACAACTCACGGAAATACATATTATTCAAATAAATTAATTTTTCTGCCTCTATAAATAATTTTCATGAATTATATACTGACTGAATAGAAATTACAAAAACAGATATATCAATTAATTAAAACAGTAAACAGTAGATAAAAATTATTCAAAGGCATGGAATACATTATACGCATGTAACATGATCTAAGAAAAATGATTTCATCAATTTTAACAGTCGTTCAATAATTATTACGAAATTTAGCCAAAAACGCACAAAATACTAATTAAATCAAATAAATATTAAAAATCATGCGAAAATTATTTTTCTCTACACAGTATTCACATAGCATGTGTCACCTATGTTCATGTCAAATTTCATCAAAAATCTCATTCAAAAAGTATTTTAGATAATTCCTAACGTATTAATCTAATACCGAATAATACCCTAATCACTATGGTTCTAAGATAACAACTAGTTACCTGGATCGTCGGGAGGAGAGCTGAGTCTAAAGAGACAATCACGAGTTAAGCATGCAATCCAAATCCTCTTCTAACCCCAAGGCATAACGAACGAGAATTGTAGCAACAAGACACTAGGCATTTCTTCTTGAACGTTGAAAACTCTTGTTTCGTACTGCTCTGTTACGACCATGATTTCCGATGATCTAAAGCTTATATTCTAAATCGCTCCGGTCAGAATGTAGAACAAGACGTTATAAACGTTGTGTCCAAATTTGAAGACGATCTAACGGTTAGATCTCCGGCTACGGTTATTTTAGTGAAGGTGCGACAGGAAAAACCGGGTTGAACTTTCTATTCTTTTCCTCTTCCTTTTCTCTCTTCCTTTTCTTGAAAAACGGTGGGTGATAAATGCAAATGAGGCTGAACTTCTTTGAATAAAAATAAGAATTTTATGGATGTTTAATGGTTGAAATAAGGGGTTTTAATGAATGAGAATAATTAGGGGGGTTACAAAGCAACAAAGAGTCATGAGAAAAACAAAAGAGAAAAGAAAAGGAGAAGGCTCCTCTTAATCCTTCACTTGGCCGGCTGCCCCAAGCCCAACACCCACACAAAACTTTCGGCCCAATTCAACAACGATCCATGCTCCAAAAGCCCGATACGCGATTAAACGGTTAATTCCTAAATCGCGTCTAAACGTCGAAAATACTTAATAATAAAAATAATTCTATTGAATTATATTATAAATATAAATATAATGCACACATTAACACACCATATAATAAAATATTAATTCGGCTCCCAAATTATAAAGAATAAAAATCATTGATCTAGAGAAAATAATAAATTATTTATTTATTTATTTTTACGAAAAGAATATCATTTTAAAATAAACTAACACCAAAAATAAAGAGTGAAAATTACGGGGTGTTACACAACCTGTTGATCACAGTGCCCAGACATATCAAAGGTGTAATGTTCGATAACGGAGCCTCTGCCAATCTTTGTCTCCTCAGTATCCTTAAATGGCTCGGGTATTCCCCTCCTCAAGGAGAAACCTCAATAGGGACCATGGTTGCATAGGATGGTCCCAAGCGGGAAATTATGGGGTCAACAACTATGATCTTGCGTATCGGAGCTGTCATACGAAAGGTGGACTTTATGATCATCGATTGCGAAGCTCCTTTCACAATGTTGTTGGGACGACCGTGGCTCCACGAAAACCATGCTATCATCTCGATGTTGCACCAAAAAGTAAAAATGGTAACTCCGCACGGAGTAATCACCATCCCAGGAGATATAGCCATGGGGGTAACAATGCAAAAATCTCACATATCTCATGTGTGTCACTTAAATCACGAACAAAATGGCAAGGATTTTGTAGAAACTACATCAGATATGCCGCCCCTCAAACTGGTAAAATCCTATTTCCACTGGCCTATTCCTGATGAGGATCTTGATCAACCGAATTGGGTACCGGATATGAGAGAAGTGAAGAGAATTGAAGAGAAGTTTCATTGGCTGTACAAAGAAACATGGGCCGTTCAGTGTGAGGGAAAAGAAAGTTCAGCACACAAAGTTGCCGCCATCTAATTTATCATGGAACCCTAGAGATTCTTGCATGCTGGTGTGCAAGGCATGGGCATCATGGCTCCTCAGCAGAGAGGACAACCCCTTATATGTCAAGAAGAAGAAAGAAAGGTGGGACAGACGTCTTCAAACAGGAGAACATATGGCTTGGCGCCCGGCAAACTGAAGCCTGAAAAGTTTAGGAAGTACCTGATTCATTTAATCGCTTTTATATTATATTTTCTAGGTAGAGCTACGTGCAGCTTGATCCCCTAAAAAATAACAAAATTCAATGTTGTAATGCATCTATCTTAGCTTTCTCTACTAGGTAATGTACTAAAAGGGGTACGTAGGCAACTCGTTTTTTTTTAGTGCAGCGTAAAAAAAAAAAATTATGTAAAATTTCATATATCAGAACTACGTTGGGCCTGATTCTCCATTTAAAAAAAATTATCACCGGAAAATTTTCTTCCCCAAATACAAATCCACTTATGGAGATACGTAGGCAACCTTAGGGTGCGGCCCCTTTGCATTTAATACTTTATTTTATGGTTTCAGCACTTAGAAGCAATCAATAGATGCAGACCACTACATAAAAGAACGATATATGGGGCATTATAATTTGCCAAAATAAGGACACAGGCCTCGTTATACCTTTTTTCTCTTATTTATGTAATAGCAGGAAATTGAAGGATATTATCAAATTGATTTTGGAAAATGTTTGTGTATTATCCCAAAACAACAACAAATGAGTCCAAGATTGGCAATGTAAAATGTAAATAAAAGTTCAAGTCCAAAAAAATAATAACAAGTCAAAGAAATTTAATGAAAAATCTCAAAACAAATTATAGAGTCAAGGTTTTACACCTTTTAATAAATGATAACTGAAATAGGGGAACAAAAAAGAGAGAGAGAATTCTCAAAAGATATCATTTCTTTCATTCCCTGCAAAAAAAAAAAAAAAAACAATGTCTGGACAAACTTCTGTGTTAACTTTTTATCTCATTTCACAGGAACTCTGCCTGGGCTCGCTCAGGATCTAGGCTGATTCGCCGAAGTTCTGACCATAGTGAACATTCTTTGTCAGTAATACTGTCGTCCTTGTCTACACCAGCTATATTCTCTGTTGTACATCTCAACAACATGTCTAAAATTCCAAACAACGAGCACCAACATAATTCTACCCCTCCACTTAATCCAATGACTGAGCTTTGAGGACTTGTCCAAGCCATGCTTGATCGACAGGATAATATTGAACAAACTGTGGTAGGCATAATGCGCCAAAGCACCCAGATGCCTCCTCCTCCTCCTCCTCCTCCGGAGTCGGAAGTAGCTTCAGCTTTTCATCTTGAGCCTTTAAACAATGAGAGAGAAATTCCCACTAAACTCGAGGAAGAAGTAGTCAAGCTTAAAGAAGTCTTAAAAGGCATGACTAAGGCTGAACCATGGATGGATATTCATAGATTAACTCTTTTCCCGCAGACACGATTACCCCATGGTTTCAAAATGCCTAATCTGACAAGGTTTAATGGGACCGGTAGCCCCACCAATTTCCTGAAAATGTATGTAGGGGCAATGAGTCCCTGGGGATTGGAAGAATCCTTAATGGCTCAACTATTTCAACAATATTTAGATGGTGCTGCAGCACATTGGTTCCTCAACCTTGAAAATGCAAAGAAATCCACTTGGGCTGACATAGTCAGAGAGTTCTCAAACCAATACAAGTATAATGAAGAAATTGATGTTACTAGAAGGGATCTGGAGACCACTTCTCAAAACCTCAATGAGACATTTTCTTCATTCATCACTCGATGGAGAAACAAGGCTTCCAAAATGAGGAGTAGGCCTAATGAAGAGGAACAGCTGCAAATGGTTGTGAAAAACCTTCTTCCTGTCTATCACAAGCATATGGCATACCAGTATTTCCCGACTTTCAAAGCTTTAATTGCTACGGGAACTTTAGTTGAGGATGCTGTGAAAATGGGAGACATCAAGAAAGATGAAACTATTGGCGGCACTACTTATAATGCAAAATTTGGAAATAACAAAAGAGCCCCAAACAATGATTCACCAGCTCCTAAGACAACTAATGTGATCCATGCCATTGGCACATCGTCTTCATTCCAGTTGCGACCACAAAGGATTTTTACTCCTTTGAACATTACTTATTCCCAAGCTCTCTCCAAGTTAAAAAAGGCTTATCTCATTCAACCCTAGAATCCACGCCCACCTCCTAAAAATCCTTACACTGGTTATGACCCGAATCAAAACTGTGAATACCATCAAAGCCCGGGGCACAATACTGAAAACTGCACGGCTCTAAAGCATCAAATTCAGAACCTTCTGGATGATGGAAAAATTTCTCTGGGATCCATCTCCAATAAACCAAATGACTCTCAGCCTAACATCACAAAAAAAAACCCTTCCTAATCATAAACCCTCATTCGCCATTAATGCCATCTCTGCTGCTTCGGACGGATGCGATCCAGTTCAGTTAATCCGCAAGACAGTTCCTCAAATGTATGAAATGCCGATAGCCGTAGGTTACAAGTGCATAGTCTATGACTATTTTACTCAAGAAAAAGTCAAAATGATGCCTTGTAAAGACCCCAGCTTCACTCTCAACAAAGATCCATTCTCTGACATGTGTGGAACTTTGGATTATGATAGTGCCTTCTTCATTTTGGACTCTGATGCTGATGAAGATGCCTATTCGGTATTAATAATTGTGGGGAAAGCATTGGAGGACATTCCACCACTCCAAATACATACCGATGCCCCATCTGCCTCGATGATCTTAGTGATGAGGAGTATGTGGTTATCTCTCATTTGACTAGAGCAAGCCGCCATTTTATACCATCCCATTTGGAGGATGAAAATCCTTTGGAGATATTGAGAAGGAAGGAAAAGGGTAAAGAGCCAATGATAGAGGAAAGTAACTAGGAGGATGATGCTATCAAGCGCATGAAAGAAGTAAATGCTAATGTTTCCATCTGGAAATTGTTAATGCATTCCCAGCCTCATAGGGTAGCTATTCTAAAGTATCTTAATGAAGCCTCTATAAGCTCTTCTATAACACCTGACTAGATGGTGGGGCTCATTTATGGGGTAGATCGAACTCTCATGTTCACAGACAATGATCTCTCTAACAATATCAACCACAACAATTCATTCCACATCACTATACGCTGTTATGGATGGGAGATTCCTATGGTGTTGATCGACAATGGCTCCGCAATCAATGTTTGCCCTCTACGTGTGCTAACAAGGCTTGGGTATTCAAAAGAGGATCTAGTACCATCCAACCAGGTGGTCAGAGCATACGATAATGCTAAGAGAGAAGTATTGGGTTTGATCAGCCTCCTCATTGAATGTGGTTCCGTGGTAAGGAAGGTAGAATTCATTGTGATTGATATACAAGCCTATTTTAACTTCTTGTTAGGAAGACCATGGCTGCATGAAAATAGAACAGTAGCCTCTACTCTACATCAGAACGTAAAGCTTCTAACGGATCCGGGTGCTGTGACTATTTCTGGTGATCCAGAAATTATGACCATCTCCAACGCCGGAAAATCGATATTGTATCTGAACGAAGTGGAGGGCACTAGGTTGGATAGTTACACTATCCACTATATTTTAGCAGCACCTAAAAATTCCGGGATGAATGAGGTCCCAGCTGCCACACCAGATGCAAGCGCTGAAGAAACAGAACCAGAACCAGAGTATAGTGGGGATGACGCGGAAGAAGTGGGAGCTCCAAGCATTGACACTCATGATACGTCAATTGAAGCACCAGAGGAATCTTGTATCGGCAATCCTCAAGACAATGATGATCATGACTCAAAGAAGAGATCTAGGACCGACGATTTTGACCCGGACTTTATTGTAGTATGCCCTGTTCGAGATGTTCACACTGAATCACGGATTCTCTTTCTAGGAAATCAACATGAAGATCATTATCGTGAATTGCCCCAATTCAGAAAATTTGATGGGAACAATGATCCTTTTGTCCACTTAGTGGGATTTGTGAATGCCTTGCATCCATGGGGCATACCAGAGGAAGATTACCCCATGCTGTTTGACAAGAGTTTAGAGGGACCAGCTCTGTACTGGTACTATTCTTCAGATTGTGTAGATAGGGCTAGTTGGGAAAATGCTCGCCAAGCCTTTGTTAATTGGGCTCTCGAGCATAAACAAACTGATGTCAAGAAGTTCAAGCTAGTCAATTTGCGTCAAGGCGGCTTGGAAACATTTTCGCACTTTTGTTCAAGATGCGCCTACATTCGCACCCAGCTTCGTGTCCCTGTTACTGAGCAGGAATTCATACTTATATTGCTGCGAAACCTGAATGATTTCTATTATCGTCACATGGTTACTATCAAATACACCTCCCTCAGCCACATGGAACAACATGGTTTCGACATCGATACTCTGAAATTGCAAGAAAAAGGACCTCGGGAAGGTCTTGAAACTCCCAACACAAATCCAAGGGTATATGCTAAGATGGATGAACCATTGAGTATGGTGTATGATCGTCTTCGGAGGCAAGGTATACTTCAAGTTCCAGCGCATGTGCACTGTTTACCCCTTCCTGGAACATACATGAGCAAACTCTGCGCTTATTGTCGTCAATTTGGGCATGAAACTGATAGATGCCATGACCTTTACTACAAAGTGCAAAGCCTGATTGATCGAGGCATCATTAGTCCAACCCACAAAGAAATACCTGCAAAGATGGTGTTATCACGTCAGCGACCGCAATCCCAAGTCCATGTCTTTTGCAAACTGGTTGAGCAAGGTATGATTCATCCACTTCCCAGACGCCTAGGGGCAAGTCCAGTAGGATCAGATCTTCACAAGTACTGCCATTATCATCAGTTGCATGGTCACGGCACAAACCAATGTCATGCTCTCAGTTATCGCATCAAGCAAATCACCAACATAGCTCTTGTCTACCGCAATGCTACTTGATCGTCTTCCAGAAAGAGAAAAAGTCTTCGGTAAAAGTCCTGTAGGGGGTTAGCCCATCAAAAAAATTAATAAAAAAAATCTTCTTTCAGCTTGTTAGGATCAGAGAACTACGTGCAGCTTGAATCCCCATTTTCACTTACACTTGCACTGCGAGATTACTCCACCTATGTAACACCTGGGGTACGTAGGTAGCTCAATATGAGTGCAGTTGCTTTATTAAATAAAAAACTTTAGTTCTTTCTAAAAAAAAAAAAAACCAACTACGCTGAGTCAGATTCCCCATAAAATATACTTGGAGCAATGGGGATATGTAGGCAACCTTCGGGTTCGACTCAAATATGTTAACCATGGTATTTCAGGCAATATGATCCGAATTTGAGATGTCAGTCATCACAGGAGCAATTTCAGAATGCTGAATTGACGCATCAATAGGGATACATGCCCTAATCTCTATATTTTCTATCTTTGTTCAAATATTAAGCAGGGAATGGAAGAATAAAAAAAAATTGTTTTCAACCTCAATGATAGTCTAATCATTTAAAAAGGTCAGAATAAAGTTAGAAAAAAAATAAAAATGAAAAAAGTAAAATTGCGAAGGTGGACCATTCCAGTCAAAATATGGCAAAGTTGTTTTCAAAAATTTTCTTTACTCTGTAATGCATTCTGCAATATGTAGCCTTCTTTTCTTTTCTTTTAATTCTTTTTCTCTACCTTTAGGTCCAAAAAGAAGAAATTTGTCTCTTCTCTAAGGATGACCAATTACCGTCAGAAAACAAACACCTCAGCCCTACCTACGAATGCGGTCAAAGAGCCTGTAGGGATTGCCATGCAACCTCTGTCCAAAGGATTTCAAATTATGATGAAGATGGGTTATACTCAAGGAGCCGGATTAGGGCATGATGGTAAGGGAATGAAACAACCAATCCCCGTTGTAGACAAGCAGAACCGACATGGATTGGGATATGATCCGAGCAACACTCCTCAAAACACCAAAGAACCTTCTTTTACCCTCAATGGTCAGTTCATCCTGCAAGGAGATACTGAGCCATACCATGAGTTTCCAGAACCTTGGCTTAGTAGGAAAGAACAGAAGATTTTATCGGGATTGGAGATATTCTTTAATGAGGCTAGGAATTTGGACTTAATCAAAAGTTGGTTTGTCCAAGAACAAAACATGAAAAAAGAAAATGACTGGGTGGATAATCTGGAACATGAAGTCCTTAAGAAGCTTTTCGCTTCTGAGTCCTCTAGGGAAGGGGATTTTGACCCAGTGTCTTTGATGATACCTTTTGGCGAAAGCATTGAACGTAAATGAAGTGTTGAATGTCAGGGAAAAGACGGGCCTATAGAATGTAAAATGTTTTTTAGGAAACCATCCTCCACATCCATCTCATAAAAATACCTTTTCACCCCCTTCAGATGGATATCATACTGATAGCTCATCTTCCAGCCAATCTACCTTACATACCCAGTCAGAAGACTCTGATAGTGAGGAAATTGAATGTGAACCTTTATCTAAATACATTAGCATGCAAGACGTTATTTTTGATAGTGAATTTAATAATGATGAATCACTTGATACAACTGAAACATACATAAAACCCATGGAACCATTGTAATTAATATTGGTACAGAAAATGCTGTAAAAAAAGTTAAAATAGGATCATCCCTCTCCCCAACTAAACAGTCTATGTTTATTGCATTATTAAAAGGGTATGTAGATGTGTTCGCATGGTCTTATGCTAATATGCCTGGTGTTAATAGAGAAATTGCGGAACATCGCATTCCATTACATCCTGAAAGCAAGCCTAAGCAGCACAAGCTCCGCCGAGTGAAGCCAGATGTTAGTCTGAAAGTGAAAGAAAAAATCCAGAAACAGCTTGATGCCAAATTCATCCATGCTGTAAAACATCCAAGTTGGCTCGCCAATATAGTGGTTGTACCTAAAAAGGATGAGAGAGTTCGGATATGCATTGATTTCGAGACTTGAATGCTGCGTCATCAAAAGATTGTTTTCCTCTACCCCACATCGATGTTCTTGTTGATAGTACAGCTGGTCATGCAATATTTTCCTGCATGGATGGATTCTCAGGGTATAATCAAATACTCATGGCTCAAGAAGACATGACAAAGACATCTTTCATCGCTCCATGGGGCACTTTTTGCTACCGAGTTATGCCTTTTGGTCTCAAAAATGCCGGAGCCACATATCAAAGGGCTGCAACCACTATCCTTCATGACCTCATCCACGACATTGTGGAGGTCTATGTAAATGACATGATTGTGAAAAGTGAAGATCGTGAGGGGCATATTCCTGCATTAAGGTCCTTCTTTGAAAGAATCAGGAAATACAATTTAAGGTTGAACCCTCAAAAATGTGTGTTTGGCATCATCTCGGGGAAGTTGTTGGGATTCATTGTGAGTCAAGACGGCATCAAAGTGAACTCTGAAATGGTAAAAGCTATTCAAGGGCTACCTCCTCCAAAAAAAAAAAAAAAGTAAGAGGATTTCTTGGCAGAATTCAATATATCCACAGGTTCATCTCACAACACACTATGAGATGTGAACCTATATTTAAGCTGCCCAGAAAAGGGGCATCCCATGAGTGGAATGAAGAATGTCAGGAAGCTTTTGATTCTATGAAAGAATACCTTTCAAATCCACCTGTTCTAATGCCACCTAGACCAGGAGAACCTCTGATTTTGTACCTCACTATCACAGAAACGGCTATAGGAGCTCTCTTAGCCCAATATCAAGAGAGAACAAAGAAAGAGGTTGCCATATACTATCTCAGCAAGAAATTCCTCGAGTATGAGACAAGATATACCCCACTGGAAAAAGCATGTATCTCCTTGGCCTATGCCACAAAGAAGTTGAGGCATCACCTTGAAGCTCATACTACCTATTGATCTTAAGACTTTATCCAATCAAGTATCTGTTTGAAAAACCCATTCTTAGTGAAAGATTGGCGAGATTGCATGCTATGCTTTCTGAGTTTGATATTTAATGTGTCAGCCAGAAATCTGTTAAAGGACGAGCCATATTCGAAGCCCTAGCAGAAGGACCAGTGTCAGGAGATGAGTATGATGATGCATTCTCTGATGAGTACTTATGCTTTATTGACAATCCGCAATGGTGCATGTACTTTGATGGAGCCTCTAATAGGAGAGGTAATGGAGCAGGTGTTTTGTTAGTAGATCCTAATGGAGTCCATATTCCATTTGCTGTCAAGCTGGATTTCCCAACAACAAACAATACAGCCGAGTATGAAGCCTGTATATATGGAGTAAAGGCCGCCTTGGTAGCAGGGGCAAGACATCTCACTGTGTATGGAGATTCTAATCTCATCATATCTCAAACAATAGGAATTTGGAGGGTTAGAGATGAGAGACATCAGCTTTACACTGAGTACCTTCAAGAGTTGATCCCTTATTTTGATGACATCAGTTTCAAACATCTTCCTCGAGAGCAAAATAGTTTCACTGATGCTTTAGCCAATCTCACTGTTAATTTAACATGGGAAAATGGTACAAATATCCAGTCAGTTTTAATTGAAGAAAGGAAGGGACCAACAGTGACGGTAGCACAAATTGTTTCCGCGGTTCAACAAGATGATGATGATGATGTCTGGTACAAGGATATCGAAAAAATTTTCTGGAAATAATGCAATATCCAGAGGGAAGTGGCAAGAAGGACCGCATAGCCGTCAGAACGCTAGCTGCTCATTTTCTCATACTAAAAGGCAGACTGTATCACAAAGGGTTTGATGGTACTCTACAACTCTGCGTAAATGACAGCGAAAAGCAAGTCATCATGGAGAAAGTTCATGGAGGGGAATGTAGACCCCATATGAATGGGAGAATGCTGGCTCGTAAAATTTTGCAAGCAGGTTTTTATTGGAGCACTCTAGAAGGTGATTGCATTAGCTTTGTCCGCGCCTGTAAATAATGCCAAGTATTTGCTAACCTCAATCATATGCCACCTGTGCCATTACATAATATGACTTCTCCTTGGCCGTTTTCAAGTTGGGGCATAGACATCATCGGACAAATTCATCCAAAGGCTTCAAATGGGAATCAGTATATTCTTGTAGCAATTGATTACTTTTCGAAGTGGGTTGAAGCTGCATCATTTTCAATGCTAGGGGCAAAGCAAGTCTCAAAATTTGTGATTAACAACATTATCTGTCGGTATGGCATACCTTTTGAAATCATCTCTAATAATGGATCACAATTTGAGGGTCATCTGAAGACCACTCTTGCAAAATATGCAATCAAGCATCATCAGTCCTCACCTTATCGTCCCCAAACAAATGGAGCGGTGGAAGCAGCCAATAAGACAATCAAAACTATTGTAGCCAAAATGACTAAAAAGACTATGGAATGGCATAACAAACTACCATATGCACTTTGAGGATATAGGATATCAATTAGGACTCCAACAGGAACAACCCCGTATTCTTTCGTTTATGGGATGGAGCCAATCCTACCAGTTGAGGTGGAGATAAAATCTCTCAGGGTCGTAGCAGAAAGTGAAATCTCGGAAGACCAGTGGCACAATACTCGCTATGATGAGCTTGCATTCGCAGATGAGCGCCGACTACAAGCATTGCATAACATACAACTCTATCAACGGAGAATTGCTCGTGTATTTAACAAAAGGGTTCGAGATAGAGACATTCAAGAAGGTGATCTGGTTTTAAAAGAAAATAGAGCTCCGTTGCTTGATCCTCAAGGGAAATTCAAGCCTAACTGGTTTGGACCATTCTTGGTCAAGCATGTCACCACAGCTGGAGCAGTGAAGCTAATGGATTTTGATGGAAATGAGTTCACCCATATCACTAATCTTGATCAGTTGAAGAAATACTACGCTTAAGCATCAAAGTAATTGTAATTGTCATGATCAAGTAGCCAAGCAGTTTGTGGGTTTTGTATCCTATCTGGTTATTCTTAATAAACATGCCATGAGTTTTTAAGATGTTCATATGATGTATGCAAAAAAAAAAGGAGAAAAAAAAAAAAAAAAAAAACGAAAAAGGAAAAAATGAAAAAAAAAAAAGGAAAAGGAAGATGATGAAACATGTCCTTGATTGTTAAGGTTTATATGTTATGTTTATGTGTCATATGATTAGTTAATTATGATTTGCATGTCATATTTAATGTTAAAGTATGCACGTGTTTAGAATTGTGTTCACATTGAATATCTCACAAGCAGATAATTCTCACAAACACATCTTTTATTCATCCCAACTGGGGCACTTCATTTCATACATTCATACGTAAAAAGACATAGAGCCTTCATTTCCTATAAATTTTAAATAAAATAAAAAAAAAGAGTAGAAAAAATAAATAAAAAAAACACACAACATAGAAAATAAACATGACAATTCTCTCAAACCCTTCTCATTTTCGTGGTAGGCGCATCTGAATCTTTGTCTTGACCAATATCCGCTAGAAGCCATTGAAGGTAATCTTCATCAATCAGTGGAAAGGAAGGTTCCGGTAGCGCTGATATAATTTTAGCCCCTTGCCATATAGTGGACATTCTCTGAATACCACTCATATCAGCCTCATAAGTGGTACAAGAAGGAAGAACCTGGAGGGCAGGATTGTGCTCTTGCTTCCAACCAATTTGCCTTAGACATCTCCATGTCCATCATCCAAAATTCATCCAACATCCATTCATCATCCAAAATTCATCCAACAAACAACATATAATCCAAAATTCATCCAACATCCATCCATCCATCATCCAACTTCCACACACAATCCAAATTCCAAGTTTAACAAGAAATAAATACGATTCAATCCAACATAGATATCATACGAATCCAACATATATATATATCGTGAAATCCAAGTCAATACGATAATGTTGGTTGGTACAAGTTGCACTAAATTATATTCGTTGTAAGAGAAGCAAAGAAAATTAACATTAACTAACTTTTGCAATGCAATTATCAATAAAGTATCTTGCCCACTTATTTTTCACCTCATTGATTTGATCTTCCGTATAAGGATCGCGGGTAAAGGTACGAGCAACCTGAAAATAATTCACCAAAGTTAGCTTTCAATAGTTAAATATATAAAATATGAAATGAATAATAAGTGAACAAAAAACTTACTTCATCGAAATCCTCCGAACCAGAATATAAAGTGAGTACGTCAAAAATGTTGCGCATGATAAAATAACCGCACTCCGTGCCTCCTTGTTGTTGTGGGCACTTTAACGAAAGTTTTAAGAAAATGAGGAAATTTATCGTATAATTAGAATGACATAACATATGCTTTTAATTGAATAAAATAAGTCTATTATACCTAAACACATCTCCAAATAAGCTTGTGGTGACGAACTTCGTTGCCGCTCATCCGAAACCTCCTAAAAGCACTACATAAAACAAAATCAAATGAGTTAGACTTTACTTGCTTTATATTATAATTTAAATTCATTTAAAATATATCAACACGATCAACTTACGCTATCATAGGCAGTCTAATCTTTAACTTCCGCTCCTTGTGAAAGCTAGCGGAATCAAAGACATAAATGATCCCGAGCATGGGACCTATGACAAGGAGCATCCAATGACGGCTATTGCAAGATTGAATAATAATAATTACTTAAAAAATTCACATGTCATGCAACAATCCTTATTTGTAAAACTATTAAGATAGAATATTACTCTTGAAAGATTGGCGCGAAGATGATACTAGCACCAGCAACGACGGATCCAGTCAAAGCACACTGAATGTAAGTCGTTATATTCTCCAAAGCATGCACATCCGCGGTACTCTCTGGGCACATCCAACAAACTCGAACAGCATCCCCAAATCCATCCAAGTCAGACTGTGTTGCCCTAAAAAAAATAGATAAACGTAAATTATGTGGAAAATACAACTATCATACAATCAAATGTAAAAAAAATCATAACTTTGATTATTGTTACCTCATGTACACTTGGATAATAGAAATATTAAGCATCTCCCCTTTCAGGAACTGAGCAATATCCTCCTTAGTCAGATAAGCGGTGGCATCTTCTGAATAATGGAACAATGAACTCGGCAATGTTACAGCAACGGTATCATCGTCTGTGACGGCAAGGGCAAGCGTATCTGCCAACTCCTTACAATATTCAGTGAGGGATTCCAAGAACGATTCATCATCGACAACTGGACTATAACGAGTAGCCGAACCGGCTGAAAGCTGCTGGCTTGGACATCTAACAGCCTCCCCCGAAATCCTGTTTTGTTTTTTAGGTGTCGGTGTAACCTAATAATAAATTTTGAGAACGCGCATAAGATTATGTAATTTTTAAATTTAATCCTATTATTTTTACAAAAATGGATAAAATTTGAACAATTACCTCATCACCTAATATTTGCACTAAATTTTTTGGCCATTGCACCCACGTACCCAAAGCAGTTTCTGTAGTGTCGATTTCATATGCAGGGACGGGGACAGGTAGTGGCAAATGACCATACTTCTCTACAAAACGATGAATTTTCACTCGAAGGTGATCATTCATCATTCTAGACCCAAGAACTGTAGTGGTCTCATCAAAAGCATAAGAATGTGCATCTGCCACTAGACAAGTCTTTCCACTAGTTGGATCTATCAAATACAATCGACAGGGAGTCTCGTCCTAACAATAACATAAAGTTCTAAATATATAAGATAATTATTTGTATAAAGCACATGTATATAAGATAATTATTTGTATAAAGCACATGTATATATGATAATTATTTGTATAAAACACATGTATATATGATAAATATATGTACCTCGGGCATTCATAAAGGTCTGCATTCTCATTTCGATACAACACGCAATCATTCGGACATGCATCAATCCGCTCATATTCTAAACCCAAAGGACACATTAATTTTTTGGCATAGTAGGTGGATTTTGGTAATAAATTACCCTCGGGAAACATATCTTGTAAAGCTTCTAAGAGTTCTGTGAAGCCTACATCAGTCAAATTATGTTTCGCTTTGATGTTGAAAAGGACTCAATTGAGTGTATTTTGTACACCCTGTATAAAGGGGTTTCCCAGCATCTTCAGACAAACTGTCAAACACTCGTGGCCGCTCATTAAAATGGTCACGGGCCCCTTCCAACATCTCACCTAATCGATCATCACCAAGCTCTTCATCCTCAGTGTTACTACTATCTCCGTTGTCATTTTCATTACCTACAACATCATCACCTTCAATCCTAACATGATCTTCAATCACAACTTCATTCTCAACCCCAACATTCGGCATATCAATCTCTAATGAGTTACTAGTGCCATCATCAACAATAACCCTATTATGAGTATATTTTCCCTTCTCACCATGCCATAACCAAATATAATACTCAGCTCTAAATCCTCGACGAATAATATGATCTCTTATTAACCTAATATCAGAAATCGTATTCACATTGTAGCAATCAACACATGGACAATATATCTCATCCTCGCAAGTTGTTGATGCTCTACAGCACGTTTACAAAACTCATTCACACCTTGTACGAACTTCAACGTATTCCGCTTTCCATACATCCAACTTCAATCCATTTCTAAAAACCCCCACACATATATACATACATAAAAAATTATTATCAATTAAAAAATTCACATAAATATAACACAACAAACTAATATTCAATGCATGCTTCCATTGGGTCCTTATCACTCCAACCTAACCCATCCTTAAACGTCCAATCCCACTAGTGAGTGCATGTATCATATTTGATTCTAAGTAAAATTCGGCAGCATTTCCCTTCAGTTTTCCAAGTACACGATGAAGATAATTGCTTATCTTATATGCACCCGGAGAACAAATTAGGGAAATGATTAACCGTATTTCACTTAGAATCAAAGAATCAACACACATTCACTACCTAAGTGAGATGTGACGTTTAAGAATAGTCCCAAAACGGGGACTATTCAAGACTTACTCCTAATGAGTAAGTCTTGAACGGGTATCTAGGCATTATGATGTACATGAAAACAATCGCATTCAAGCGATTCCAAGTCATCACCAAACAACAAATACCAAACCATGCCTTAGATTTCCCTTCCCCTTCCCATTGGTGAGTCTATTAATATGAAGGCATTGCAAAAACAATCCCATTATACATATCACTTCAAATAATTCACCAAACTTATGCAAAAACAATCCCGTATAACATTCTAGGGCATACATAAACTTAAGCAAAATCATCACAAAATTAGTTTTTAATCCTTAAATTCTATAACTAATCATATATATATATTATATTAAGCATTTTTAACTACTATTTAAGCCAAATTTTTTAGTAAAGCACTATTAAAAAAGAAAATTGAAAATTAATAAGAAATAATGAAAAACTAACCTTTTATGACAAGGGGAAGGTGGCGCTGGCGGCTGTGAACGGAGTTGAGGAGTGGGGCGAAAACCCGTCGGTGGTGGTGAAAACCGCACCAAAGAGGGGCGAAAACCGCACCAAAGAGGGGCAAAACCGGCCGAAAACTGCAACAAAGAAGGCCGAAAACCGCCGGAAAAAACGAGTAATGTGACCCTTGTCGCCGGAAACCGAAACCTTGTCGCCGGAAATTGTAAGAGAGTGAAAGAGTGTGAGAGTAGAGAGAGAGAGAGAGAGAGAGAGAGAGAGAGAGAGAGAGAGAGAGAGTCGAGGGAAACAGTGAATCAAAAAAATCAAACCCGTGTTTTTTTCAGATCTAGGGCACGAGATATTGCTGCGGTTTCTGTCAGAAACCGCAGCAATATATTAAAATATTAATTTTTAATATTATTTTAATATATTGCTGCTGTTTCTGACAAAAACCGCAGCAATATCTCTGCCCCAGATCTGGAATAAAATATTCCAGATTTTTGAAATATATTGCTGCGGTTTCTGTCGGAAACCGTAGCAATATATTAATATAATATTAAAAATATATTATTTTAATATATTGCTGCGGTTTCCGACAGAAACCGCAACAATATCTATCTGGAAAAAAATATTCCACTTTTTTAAAAAAAATCCGTTGGAAATATATTGCTGCTGTTTTCTCTAGAAAACGCAGCAATATGGTTGGTCAAATGGTCAACTTTTTGGAAAAATATTCCGTTGGAAACATATTGCTGCGGTTTTTAATATGGTTATTTTATAGTTTACCTTTTCTTTTGTCGTGATATATTGCTATGTATGGGTAAAACCGCAGCAATACCACCGCAACAATAAGCATTTATTCTACTAGTGTTGAAAAAATTAATTTTTTTAAAATCTTCCTCAGTGGAGTCGCAAAATGGTAGGCGTGATTTTATTTCGCTTACACGTGTGAGCGTTATTTGGCTACTCTATTGTTAAGGTTTTATTAAAAACGTTTTAAAGTCGCCAACAAGTCTTTAAAGGAAGACCTCATAAACCTAATTGGATATTCGGGAAACCGGACATCATAGGGACTTATCCAATGTAGATTTCCCGTCATAATTTCATTAATGGTCATGAACCAAAAATCGAATTCTGGGGTGAGGGTACGAACACGTCCAGGAACCACATTTGCCCATTGCTGGCCTCTACTAAATATCGATTCACAAAAAGTTTTATGCAAAAGGATAACAAAACAATATATTTGAGCACCCTAAAAAAGATTTGTCTAGGTCGGTTCATGAAACACGTAAAAGACTACTTTTTTGGTGATATGTTAATTAGCAATCAAGATTACTCGGTTCCTAGCAGGTTGTCCATATCTGATGTAAGCGTTAGAACATTTTATTTAGGTCTTGATTAACAATAATACACAAGGTGATAAATATTGCAATCAAACGTAAAAAATACTATTCATGAAAAGAAATAAAAACATTGCAGGGAGTTAGTATAATATACAATACTTACAATCACAAGAATTCGTTAATTAACAATCTAACGCTTGTATATTGTTAACTTAGTAACTTCAAGAAAATAATATAAAAAAATAAAGAAAAGAAAGAAAGTTTGTTAATTTAGTTGACCCTCAGAAATTATACCTCCGTCTAGGATCGTTGATTTGTACGAATCTTGGATCGAAAGTTGAACGAGCCTTGAAAAATAGTGTGGTATATGGACGTGCGTGAGATTAGAAAAAAAAGGACAAATATGTTGGTTTTTCTGTCAGTGTGTAATACGCTATATCAAATCGTCGCACTGTAAGATTTCTTTGACAATTAATTCGTAAAGTGTTGAATTTATAAAGTCGAAATGTTGTGCGGAAAAACAATATTTCAATCTAGAAAATTGAAGAGTATCTATAGGGAAAATGAATTTGCGCTTCACGCGCCAGCTCCGCTAGGTGCAAGTAGTTGTGTGACGCACAATCACACGTGTCAGGCGCAGATTGGCGCGCATGACGCAGCATGGCTAATAAAATGTGTACACGTGGTACGCGCTATTGAAAAAGATCGAAAAGACAGGCTGTGTATCGCACAAAGTGTGCGCTAGTGATGTTATGGTTTTATATAAAGTTTTTCCCCCCAATATTTGAGCTAAAATGTGCATCAATGGTGCTCTTAGGAGCCATTTCACGCTAACTTTCTTCTTCTAGTTGTGGTTTTCTGTTTTGTGATGATTTGTAAGTATTAGGGAGCTTTTTCCCTATTTTCTACTGCTTTACGTCTTCCACAATCGAATGGAGAGGTTCGAAGGCATATATGATGAGTTCCGGGGTCCCTAGAATATTTTCCGAGGCCTTGGACAAAAGAAGAAGTGAATCCTTGGCGTCTGAAGCCAAGGGATGACTAAACGGTGCCTAGCCCAACTCTATCGGGCTCCTGACGCCCGATCGGGCGTCCATCACTGCCAAAAGATAGTTTGTTGCGGGCCCGATCGGGCTTGATCCGCCCTGTCGTTGTTCGGTGTCCGGCCCGATCGGGCGAGATGGCCCGACATCATCGGGCGTGTTCGTGCTCGAGTGCTTGCTGTGAAGTCCATCGTCCTGCTCGAGTGTCGAGTGCTGCCCCATAGCCCGATAGCATCGGGCGGCCTAGCCCGGCATCATCGGGCGGTCTTACGTGCCTTGCGTGCTGCCGTACTTGTCTTGCCGCTGATCCTTGAAGAGCCCGACTTCATCAGGCAGACGCTATTTTGGAGCGCAGCTGCTGCTTTGATCCCGATTCCATCGGGCTGACTTGGCCCGATCGGGCGATTGACTCCGCTCGCTCATTTAATGAATGTCGAGATACTTAGTATAAATAGGAAAATCAGACCTCTTTTATTCATCTTGGTTTTAGTCCTTATTTTATCATAGTTTCTCTCAAGAACCCAAGTTTTACTACTTTTCATTGTGGATTCAAGATCAAACCTTTGGATTTCTTGCAATTTCAATATAGTTCTTTAATTTGGTAATCTTATTCCTTGTTTTCTCCATTATTGTTTGCTTTCTCTATTATTGATTAGAGTAATTTCTTAGTTATTTGCAATAGTTCAAAGTATGAATTTTTACATGGAATTTGTTATTGTTTTCTCAAGCATGAGTGAGTAGTTTTATTTCTAGGATTGTGGGGATCTATGTATGCAATGAGGGATTGATAGATTAGTATAATTACGCTTTATTTCAATTGTTTCCTGTGATTGAATCGTTCATGCTAGATTTATGAATTAGGCCTGATTTGTATTTCTATTCTCGCAATATTGAATCTGCTTCGAGATGAGAGATTTCGTATAAGCTTTCAATCATTAGGCATAGTGATCCTTGACCATGCGAGAGCGGCTAGGTGATCTTTGAGGGAGGTAATGTTCGAGAGAAATTACATGTGCCCTAGATAAATTGACTTATTGGGTGGTTATTATTCGTCTCTGATTTCCCAAATTGTATGCATAATGATCCATAGTTCTAGTTCTTCATTAATTGATTCTTACCTTCGTATATAGTTCTGTTATTTGCTTAGTCTAGTCACACACCCATTTTCATCTGATTTAGTAAGTATAATATTTGAATTCAGATACAATAGTATAACTTTCTCCCTGTGGATTCGATCCTGACTTCCCTTACTACTTGTTAGTGGACTTTAGGTTATTTTTGATAAGGTGATACGACTTTAGCCTGTAATATTTTTTTTGGCGCCGTTGTCGGGGAGACGGTTTATTTTTATTTTGTCTGAATTATAATATTACACTAACCTCTACTCTGAAGAACACCTGTTCTTTGGAGCATCTCACGTTTGTTTTAGTGTTTTTGATGTATGAGTAGGAAATTGAAATCCCAAAATCTCATTCCACTTGACCCGGAGATTGAAAAGACTGCTCGTAAACTCAAAAAGACAACTAAGCAAACCAAGTTGTCTGCAGGGACACCTTCCCAAAAGACATCTTCTCCACCATCTTCACCACAACAAGAATTCCCCACCTCACCTATTACTGCTAGAATGGGTGACGAAGCTAAACCGACCTTCAGAGACTATGCACAACCATCTCCTGATAATGTGCCCACTGGGGTACGGTTGCCTACTATTGCTGCTGCAAACTTTGAAATCAAGTCTCATGTTCTGAATATGGTTCAGAATAATCAGTTTGCTGGGTTACCATCTGGAGACCCAAATCAGCACCTGCAGCGGTTTTTACAATGTTGTGCTACTCAGAAGCAAGCTGGTGTTACTGCTGATGAGATCATGAAACTCATCTTATTTGGTTTTTCTCTGCGCGACAAAGCTCTATCTTGGTATAATAAGCTGTCTTCCACCATCACCACCTGGGCAGAGCTCTCAAAGATTTTTCTCATTAAGTGGTACCCTTACCAAAAGACTGCAGATACGCGTCATGCCATAGTAACTTTCACCCAAGATCCTGGAGAGTCACTATATGAAGCTTGGGAAAGATTCAAAGATCTGCAGCGTCTTTGTCCCCATCATGGTTTTGACAAGTGGTATAAGTGCCACATTTTCTACACTAGAGTTGATGCAGATACGAGACGGGTAATTGATGGAGCTGCTGGTGGGTTCTTCATAGATAAAGCCGTAGACGAAGGGTATGAACTTCTGGAGAAACTCGCTTCTAACCAAGCGTCTACTATTCGTTCTTCTATGACAAAGGGAGGCAAACATGATGTTGAAGCCATTTGTTTACTGACCGGGCAACTAGCTGCTCTTCACCAGAAGATTGATTCTTTGAAGCTAGGTAACAATTCCTCCCCTCACATGAGTGTCAATGTTATGGCTAGTGTTTCTGGTTACAATGCTTTCATATGTGACGCTTGTGGGATAGCTGGACATAACTCTCAAGAGTGCCCCGCTCTCTCACATTCTAGTGAGCCAGTGCACGCATTACAATCACAACACAAGTCCCAGTTCGATCCCTACTCCAATACATATAATCCTGGGATGCGAGATCATCCAAATCTCTCGTATAGGAGTAATAATGTGATGAATCCGCAACAACAACATTATCCTCAACAACAACAATATCAACCACAAGCTCCTTCTGGTTATCACATAACTCAGTTTCAACAGCATCATAACACACCTCCTTCAGACCCAGCTATAGCTGAACTCAAAAGTCTCATGTTGCAGATGCAGAAAGGGATTATTTCCTTTCAAACAGATACCAGGTCTCAATTTGAGAGCCTGCATGCTTAGAATAAGCTACAAGGGACACATAATAAGATGTTGGAGTCCCAAATAGCTCAGCTGGCTAGTTCCTCTGCTAGTAGGCCATCTGGGTCATTGCCTTCGCAACCAATGCAACCAAGGGACACTGCCAATGCTATTACCCTTCGAAGCGGAGTGCAGTATGATGCTCCGGCAATGCTAGAGGTGGAATCATCAATTGCTAAGAAACCAAAAGAAGTGCTTGAGGATGCTGAACCTCAGGCAGAGCAAGGAGCTGCAGACAAGACTATGGAGGTGACTAAGGAGAAAACTGTGCCTCCGGTGATCAAGCTACCATTCCCAAATCGGATGCTTAAGAAGAAGCTCGACCACCAGTATGGTAAGTTTTTAGAGGTGGTAAAGAATCTGCAGGTAACAGTTCCTTTTACTGAATTATTAAATCAAGTGCCTGCTTATTCTAAATTTTTAAAAGAACCGTTGATAAGGAAGTGGACTCTCAATGAGGTGGAAACTGTAGCTTTTACTGCTGAATGCAGCGCTCTTTTGCAAAACCAGTCTCCACCTAAATTGAAAGATCCAGAGAGTTTTTCCATCCCCTGTCACATTGGCACCATTTTTATCGACAAAGCTTTATGTGATTTGGGTGCCAGTGTAAGTGTCATGCCTCTTTCTATCTGTAAGCAACTGAACATGGGTGAATTAAAATGTACTACCATTACTCTGCAAATGGCTGACCGTTCTGTGAAATACCCCCTAGGTATATTAGAGGACGTTCCTGTTAGAGTAGGTAAATTCTTTATCCCTGTGGACTTTGCTATATTAGACATGGCCGAAGACACTCAAACACCCACTATCCTTGGGAGACCTTTCCTCCACACTGTTGGGGCAGTTATAGATGTTAAGAGTGGGAAACTGACACTAACTGTGGGGGATGATAAGGTTATGTTTAGCCTAAACAATGCCCCTAAAAGCCCAATGCTAGAGGAATCATGTTATAGTGTTGATGTTATAGATGAACCGATCCATGATTGCATGCCTCATCCCCCCTCCCGTGATAATTCAAATGATGTGCTTGTCTTAGAGCCTATTGCAGGTGATGAACATTTTCTAACGGTCTTACAGACTCATAAAAAGACCATTGGCTATAGCACTGATGACTTGACAGGAATAAGCCCTGACCATAATGAGCACCGCATTCATCTACATGAGGGCCACCACACTAGCATTACAGTCCAACGCGGGTTGCAAGCGGTGGTACAACATGCGGCTACTAAACTGCTCGATCCCGGCTGATGGGCAGCTGATGTCCATGTCCCTTTCCTTCCCCTTGTTGCAATGAGGCCATTGCCAAGTTCAGCTTGGGGGAGGACTTATGTAAGTATTAGTATTGTTTTTCTCTTTGTTTTTACTGCTTTTTAGGTTAGTTAAGTTAGTTTAATTGCTTTGAAAAAATGAAAAATCACAAAAAAAAATGAAATATTGCTGAAAAAACACAAAAATACGAGTTGAATACGAACAGATTGATTGCATCCCTGTGCCCCGAACTTTATTTTGAAAAACGATTTAACTCTTTATACTGGATAGTTGGGCATTTGTGATTGGGATGTTGTGATGTGATCTCTGATTGCCTTGATCTTGAGTAAATTTTGATGATAAAGTGCTTTTTTTTAACTGCATGCTTGAATTGGTTAGATTGTGAGGATTCATTCTAGCCCTCGGATTTATGTCTATATCCGGTCTATTCTTGTGTGTTAGTTCCTCGTAGCATTCTTACCTTGGCTTTGGCATTGTACTCGTTGATTTCTGGTGACTTTGGACATGTGCTGTGATAGAGGCGTTCAATTGTTTAATCTTTAAGCCTCAGAGTTGTTTAATGAATCATTTTCCCCCTAGCCCCGCTGAGCCTAATGACTTATTTTTGGATCTATATTAAGCCACATTACACGCCTTGAGCCTTTACAGTGACTATTGTCCCAAGCCTAGCTTAGGGGAGCATTTGTTAAGTTGATATTATATTGTGTGGTTGATTCCGTAGGGTGGTTGGAAAATAATGATATGTTTGTACAAAGAAAAGAAAGAAATAGAAAAATAAAGTGAAAAAAATGATAGTGAAAAATTTGAAAAATTTCTATGATCTTCACTCATTAACTTTCAAAGCATTGGAAATTATGTTGAAAGATGCAATTATTGGTTGGTTCGTGAAATTTCAAGAGTTGGTTATTATCTTGGTTATGTTGTTGATGCCATGGGAGTCGTTTCGACCACACCTAGTCCTACTAGTGTTTTTTGCTTTCCTTTCTTAGCTTTTCCACCACATTCCCTAAATAATTTCCGTACCTTTACCCGAGCCCCATTGCAACCCTGAGAAAGACCTTTTGAGCACGTGTTTGATTGTTTATTGGAATAATACTGAGTCAATATGCCAAAGTTGAAGATTAAGTTTGTTATTTGAGTCGACCTGATTAGGATGAGCGATATTATACCTTTCTAAACACATGACTCTTATGGTTGGGTTGGTGAGCGATCGGGCCATATTATGCCTGCCACAAAATTGAGAGGAGTGACACCTCGGTGAGCACCTTTTCAAGATTTGCATGATATGTAGGGCAGCTGCATTTGATGGTTTGCATAAGTGATTGGTAGTCAGGTGATCTGAGCAACTGAACTTGAATTTTGCTTGCTTGAACGATTTTGAGGTGGAAATAATTGAGTTTAAAATTTCCTATCTGAGGGGTGAAGCAATCCTTTTCTTATTCATGTTGTGCTTTGCTTGAGGACAAGCAAAGGTTTAGCTTGGGGGAGTTTGATGTTATGGTTTTATATAGAGTTTTTCCCACCTATATTTGAGCTAAAATGTGCATCAATGGTGCTCTTAGGAGCCATTTCACGCTAACTTTCTTCTTCTAGTTGTGGTTTTCTGTTTTGTGATGATTTGTAGGTATTAGGGAGCTTTTTCCCTATTTTCTACTGCTTTACGTTTTCCACAATCGAATGGAGAGGTTTGAAGGCATATATGATGAGTTCCGGGGTCCCGAGAATATTTTCCGAGGCCTTGGACAAAAGACGAAGTGAATCCTTGGCGTCTGAAGCCAAGGGATGACTAAACGGTGCCTCGCCCAACTCCATCAGGCTCCTGACGCCCGATCGGGCGTCCATCACGGTCAAAAGATAGTTTGTTGCGGGCCCAATTGGGCTTGATCCGCCCTGTCGTTGTTCGGTTACCGGCCCGATCGGGCGAGATGGCCCGACATCATCAGGCATGTTCGTGCTCGAGTGCTTGCTGTGAAGTCCATCGCCCTGCTCGAGTGCCGAGTGCTGCCCCATAGCCCTATAGCATCGGGCGGCGTAGCCCGGCATCATCGGGCGCGCTTACGTGCCTTGCGTGCTACCGTACGTGTCTTGCGCGCTGATCCTTGAAGAGCCCGACTTCATCGGGCGAGATGGCCCGATGCCATCTGGCGGACGCTATTTTGGAGCGCAGCTGCTGCTTTGAGCCCGATTCCATCGGGCTGACTTGGCCCGATCGGGCGATTGACTCCGCACGCTCATTTAATGAATGTCGGGCTACTTAGTATAAATAGGAAAATCAGACATCTTTTATTCATCTTGGTTTTAGTCCTTATTTTATCATAGTTTCTCTCAAGAACCCTAGTTTTACTACTTTTCATTGTGGATTCAAGATCAAACCTTTGGATTTCTTGCAATTTCAATATAGTTCTTTAATTTGGTAATCTTCTTCCTTGTTTTCTCCATTATTGTTTGCTTTCTCTATTATTGATTAGAGTAATTTCTTAGTTGCAATAGTTCAAAGTATGAATTTTTACATGGAATTTGTTATTGTTTTCTTAAGCATGAGTGAGTAGTTTTATTTCTAGGATTGTGGGGATCTATGTATGCAATGAGGGATTGATAGATTAGTATAATTACCCTTTATTTCAATTGTTTCCTGTGATTGAATCGTTCATGCTAGATTTATGAATTAGGCATGATTTGTATTTCTATTATCGCAATATTGAATCTGCTTCGAGAGGAGAGATTTCGTATAGGCTTTCAATCATTAGGCATAGTGATCCTTGACCATGCGAGAGCAGCTAGGTGATCTTTGAGGGAGGTAATGTTCGAGAGAAATTACATGTGCCCTAGATAAATTGACTTATTGGGTGGTTATTATTCGTCTCTGATTTCCCAAATTGTATGCATAGTGATCCATAGTCCTAGTTCTTCATTAATTGATTCTTACCTTCGTATTTAGTTCTGTTATTTGCTTAGTCTAGTCACACACCCATTTTCATCTGATTTAGTTAGTATAATATTAGAATTCAGATACAATAGTATAACTTTCTCCCTGTGGATTCGATCCTGACTTCCCTGACTACTTGTTAGTGGACTTTAGGTTATTTTTGATAAGGTGATACGACTTTAGCCTGTCAGCTAGGCGCATGACTCTCTGTGACACACAGGTCTACGTGTCAGGTTCGTGCGCTTGACACACTACGGTGCGCTAGGCGCATGTTGTTGCGCTAAGCGCACTGCCTTGCTTTTGACAGCTTTTTGATAAAAACGCGTTTTGACGATTTTATTTTAGCTTTTAATTCCGAAAATCTGATTTTACGGGATAAAATCCGATTTAAGTATAAAAACATCATTGAAAATACTTATTTATAAAAATAAAACAATTAATTATCAATAAATAATTAAATGGGCTTTTCCAATGAGTTGGGCTCGAAATACAATATGATTTTGGCTTATTAAAAATACGTTTTAACACTTTTAAAATAGTTTTCGGCTGTTCGAACTGCTCAGCCTTTAGGTCGGACCAATTAAGAATGCGGTATGTTTCATCATTAGGCCCTTAAATGGGGAGACACGATTATGTGTCTACACAACCCCGATGGTAGGTCTTCTAGAAACACATTATTAAACTCCTCTAATACCTTTTCTACGAATTTCGAGACATTAGGGGGCTCTTTTGTGGTTTTTTCCTCACTTAATTGAAGTAACAATACCCTCCTCCCTGTTGCTCCAACTCATTAGTAAATTACCTCTTGGTTAAAAGTAGGTTTTCTTTTGGTTGAGGTTTAGGGGTCATTAAGGGTTTTAGGGCGTTTTCTAGTTGCATATGGTTGCAATATACACATTAGCCCTCCCATCATACTTTACGAACCTATCAGACTACCAAGGTCTCCTCAATAACACGTGACAAGCATCCATAGCCACGACATTATGCAACACTTCATCTTTAAATTTACTAATTTTAAACGAGATGAGAGCTTATTTGTCTACCTTGATATCACTGCCATCACTAAGCCAATGTAGCTTGTAAGGCTTGGGGTGAGGAGTGGTTGGCCACTTGAGCTAATCTATCAAGGTAGTAGACACAACATTAGTGTAACTTCCTGTGTCTATGATTAAATCGCACAATCTTTCTTTCATAAGACAACGTGTGAGAAAGATCGTGTCCCTTTGAGTCTCCAAAGGTACTAGTTTGGAGTGTAGAGTTCTCATAATGGCAGACCTGCCTTCCATGACTGGTTCTTCTTCCAAATCTGCTACATAGTCCTTGCCACCATCTTTCTAATCATATTCGTCTTATTCGATGCTTGGATGTCCCTTATGTAACACCCCAGAATTTCAAAGGCGGAAAAGAAAGAAATAATAATAATATTAATAGGACGATGGCGGAAACATCGTCTTCTGGGAATGTCACTACTACAAGAATAGTGTTTAAATAACTAAGTGATAAGAACAAACATAATTAAATACTATAAGTAAATTAATTACTTAGATTAAAATTGAAAAGAGAAAACTATCTCAAACTAAAGAGAAGTCTAGAACTAAAACCCTAATAGATTATTTCTCGCATCACAACCCGAGCCCAAAAATCAAAGAAAATCCCCATCAACAAAACCTGCAAAATATACAACAAATATCCACAATCAGTGGGGAGTAACTAGCAGTTCTCCCAGAACAAAAGCAATCAAAGTACGATTCAGACATAGATTAATAAGAAAGGAAATAATTAAGTCAAGTTAACTACAATATGCATTCACTTCCATATAACTCACAAATAACGCAAATGAATAATAAATAGCAAATGTGTTGGATAAAAATAAATAAATCATCTCAAGGGTACTTTTAGAAAAAATAAAAGTATAGGTAAAACAAGTGACTGAGACAGAAACCGAACGCTAGTGATTCGCAAATCACTTCCTAAGGTTTGTCAGATCGCAATCTCCGGTCGTCTATGGGCTTACGTTCCCCACCGCCCGTGTCTAAGAATGGCCAAACTCCCGATGCGGGGTAGAACACGGAACTCCCCGACCTCTCGGACGACAACAATTAACCCAAGGCTTACCCCTAGTTCGCAAACCAGGTGGTTGGCATGTTCTTCACCGGGGACTACATCTATCCCACCGGATGTTCTTATCTCAAAATAAAATCATAAATATCATCAAAGTATTATTCATCTCAAAAATATTCGTCAAAAGGGATGCCACCCGGCCTTATACCCATAATTCATCAAAAGTAATTCTTCAAAAAAAATCCTCAAAATAAATCACTTACAAATTTTCAACAAATATCTCTCACAATAACGCTTGAACATTCCAAAACATCAACAATGACAATATACTGGTTTTTACAGCAACCACACTCAATCACAAATACATCACCAATTAACTCTAAATCATATTCATTAAAAGAGTAATAACAATTAAATCATTTTATTTCATAAATCAAACCTAAACATGTGGTTACCCAAATGATGCATACTGTATACTACTGAAAATCAGCAACCCAGAATATATTAAATTTTAAATTATATCTGATTTACAAGCCCTCAAACAATTTAATAGTGTGTCCTCAATTTCATCACAAAAACACCATAATAATTATAAAACCTACAAATTCGAGCATCAAAATCACACAAAAATTATCATATAACCCTAAGAGCTCTACTGACATGGTACAATTTTTATTTATAATTTTCGGACTCAAAAAGTATTTTTAACAGTTAATATACAGATTCCTCAAATAAGCCATTATAATAATTAAAAATATAAAAAGACGCCCAAAAATTACCAAAAATTCACATAACATGTAAAAACTCACTTAAATACATATTATTCAAATAAATTAATTTTTCTGCCTCTATAAATAATTTTCATGAATTATATACTGACTGAACAGAAATTACAAAAACAGATATATCAATTAATTAAAATAGTAAACGGTAGATAAAAATTATTCTAAGGCATGGAATACATTATACGCATGTAACATGATCAAATAAAAATGATTTCATCAATTTTAACAGTCGTCCAATAATTATTACGAAATTTAGCCAAAAACGCACAAAATACTAATTAAATCAAATAAATATTAAAAATCATGAGAAAATTATTTTTTCTACACAGTATTCACATAGCATGTGTCACGTATGTTCATGTCAAATTTCATCAAAAATATCATTCAAAAAGTATTTTAGATAATTCCTAACGTAGTAATCTAATACCGAATAATACCCTAATCACTATGGTTCTAAGATAACAACTAGTTACCTGGATCGTCGGGAGGAGAGCTGAGTCTAAAGAGACATTCACGAGTTAAGCATGCAATCCAAATCCTCTTCTAACCCCAAGGCATAACGAACGAGAATTGTAGCAACAAGACACTAGGCATTTCTTCTTGAACATTGAAAACTCTTGTTTCGTACTTCTCTGTTACGACCATGATTCCCGATGATCAAAAGCTCAGATTCTAAATCGCTCCGGTCAAAATGTAGAACAAAATGTTATAAACGTTGTGTCCAAATTTGAAGACAATCTAACGGTTAGATCTCCGGCTACGGTTATTTTCGTGAAGGTGCGACAGGAAAAACCGGGTTGAACTTTCTATTCTTTTGCTCTTCCTTTTCTCTCTTCCTTTTCTTGAAAAACGGTGGGTGATAAATGCAAATGAGGCTGAGCTTCTTTGAATACAAATCAGAATTTTATGGATGTTTAATGGTTGAAATAAAGGGTTTTAATGAAAGAGAATAATTAGGGGGTTACAAAGCAACAAAGAGTCACAAGGAAAATAAAAAGAAAAGAAAGAAGAAGGCTCCCCTATTCCTTCACTTGGCCGGCTGCCCCAAGCCCAACACCCACACAAAACTTTCGGCCCAATTCAACAATGATCCATGCTCCGAAACCCGATACGCGATAAAACGGTTAATTCCTAAATCGCGCCTAAACTTTGAAAATACTTAATAATGAAAATAATTCTAATGAATTATATTATAAATATAATGCACACATTAACACACCATATAATAAAATAATAATTCGGCTCCCAAATTATAAAGAATAAAAATCATTAATCTAGAGAAAATAATAAATTATTTATTTATTTATTTTTACGAAAAGAATATCATTTTAAAATAAACTAACACCAAAAATAAAGAGGGAAAAATTACGGGGTGTTACAAACACTCCCCCTTAAAAGAGTTTCGTCCTCGAAACTTCAAAACAACCAAGAGACAAAAGAAAGTACTCTAGATAAAGAACATTAAGAAAACAGAAATCGATGGATTTTAGTTACGAATTAAACAACTTTGCAGGTATAAAAATTTGATAACTCAAATAATATACATTTTATTTTGGAAGACCAAAAATAGTTGTACAGTAAAGAAGCACGGTAACAACCATCATTTATACAATGTGAAAGAACCAAAGACAAGAGAAAATTTAAGGTAAAAACGTTTGCACAATAAACTATATGTAATTTTGTAAAAGAAGCAAGAATAAATATTTACGTAAAGTTATAAAAGAACAAATCCGACCATACATAAGTATTTTTAGAAAAGAAACGAAGAAGAAAAAAAAGTTCGTAAATAGATAGTCAAACCAATTTAAATAGAGCTATCCACACGGGCTTATACTCCACTTAAAGAGATAAGAACACTTTAATAAAGAGTAGCTAGCCGCTTTATTAAAAGTACCGATTCTGAACACAAGTCATGACATATGTTATAAGAGCGTACGCCTCCTAAACATATATATGAAAATTAAAGTTCGCAAAAGAAATTGAAAACTTTAAAATAAATTTCACAACGACGAAACACTAATAATAAATAGGCGATAAAGTAATAAATTATTAACAACAATTATAAAATTTGCTAAGTCGACACAAATGTGCATGGAACCACCCATTGCAATCTAGTATCAACAAAACAATATTTGAAAGCCTTCCTATCAAATCAACATTAGAGTTTACTGGAATCACCCAATATAAACTTAATGTCAACTCAAAAAGGAAATTAAATCAAAACAGATAAAATGCGTCAACTTATCAAATTGACATACAAGTCAAAGGAATCACCCATTATGACTCAATATCAACTCAAACAAGTTTAAAATTTAGACTTATCAAATTGACATACAAGTCAAAGGAATCACCCATTATGACTTAATATCAACTCAAACAAGTTTAAAATTTAGATCGAGTATATAAATTTCCTTTCCAAATAATATAAAACAGATCAGTCAAAATCAGAGAATTAAATAAGAAGTAATGAAAACAACCAAAATTTTGATATGAAATGAGAAAGCACTAAATATTTAAACAAGAACAACAAATAGTAAACGAGATCCTTTCACGCATTTGAGTTCGAAAAAAAAAAAAATAATGCTAATAAGAAAAGTAAATTAGTAAGTAAAATAAAAGTTGTTGAATGCTAACCTTTAAAACAAAATAGTTTGCGTCTACATTTCAATCTAACACCAAGACAACTCATTAAAGTACTTTCATTTTCAAGGACAACAAAACTTATTACCATAATTAAAGGCTGAACAAGGATTAGCATGAAAACTAAAAATATTAAAAGGAAAATATTTATAAATATAGATGGTCAAAAACGGTTAGAGAAATTTGAAGACAATTGAAATTAAACGTTTTTCAAAAGAGTATGTCAAAATTTTAACAATAACAAAATTTGAAAGTCAGAAAATAACTCTAACATAAGTATAAAATTTATTAAGTTCAAAGATCTAAAATATAATTTGGAATATAAATTCAAATTAGAAAGTTTTGTAAACAATAAAACAGATACGTAGTACTCACATAATAAACAACACTTAATTGAAAATGAACGAAAGTATATCTTGTCTCACATAATAACATATACTATCAAGCAACTAACAAATAAAATAAAAGCAATGCAACACATAAGACTATATTAAAATAAAATTAAAGCTTATTCCTAAATTGCAAAACATAAAACAAATTAAACACAACGAAACCGAGAAGACTATAAATTACTTCGCTTTCGCTGCGCACTCTGATAAAAGAGATAATAAATTACATGTAAGAGGCCCTGCAAATAAGATTAGCAAACTTGGTAGACTAATTCCACCAATGATACAAATAACTATACATATAACATATGCTCCATAAGCATGAGAGCACATCACATTCCCATAAGGCTTTCCTTTACTTACTCTACCCATCACACTCTCATTATAGTGAAACAACTAAACTTAATTCTAAACAAATTTTATATCCTATGGCTAACTAATAATTCTAAAGAATCATTAGCAACTCTTTTTCAGAGTTTAGGAGCGTTTTGCTCTGATACCAACTGTAACACCCCAGAATTTCAAAGGCGGAAAAGAAAGAAATAATAATAATATTAATAGGACGATGGCGGAAACATCGTCTTCTGGGAATGTCACTACTACAAGAATAGTGTTTAAATAACTAAGTGATAAGAACAAACATAATTAAATACTATAAGTAAATTAATTACTTAGATTAAAATTGAAAAGAGAAAACTATCTCAAACTAAAGAGAAGTCTAGAACTAAAACCCTAATAGATTATTTCTCGCATCACAACCCGAGCCCAAAAATCAAAGAAAATCCCCATCAACAAAACCTGCAAAATATACAACAAATATCCACAATCAGTGGGGAGTAACTAGCAGTTCTCCCAGAACAAAAGCAATCAAAGTACGATTCAGACATAGATTAATAAGAAAGGAAATAATTAAGTCAAGTTAACTACAATATGCATTCACTTCCATATAACTCACAAATAACGCAAATGAATAATAAATAGCAAATGTGTTGGATAAAAATAAATAAATCATCTCAAGGGTACTTTTAGAAAAAAATAAAAGTATAGGTAAAACAAGTGACGAGACGAAACCGAACGCTAGTGATTCGCAAATCACTTCCTAAGGTTTGTCGGATCGCAATCTCCAGTCGTCTATGGGCTTACGTTCCCCATGCCTGTGTCTAAGAATGGCCAAACTCCCGATGCGGGGTAGAACACGCGAGAACTCCCCGACCTCTCGGACGACAACAATTAACCCAGGCTTACCCCTAGTTCGCAAACCGGGTGGTTGGCATGTTCTTCACCGGGGACTACATCTATCCCACCGGATGTTCTTATCTCAAAATAAAATCATAAATATCATCAAAGTATTATTCATCTCAAAAATATTCGTCAAAAGGGATGCCACCCGGCCTTATACCCATAATTCATCAAAAGTAATTCTTCAAAAAAATCCTCAAAATAAATCACTTACAAATTTTCAACAAATATCTCTCACAATTATACTTGAACATTCCAAAACATCAACAATGACAATATACTGGTTTTTACAGCAACCACACTCAATCACAAATACATCACCAATTAACTCTAAATCATATTCATTAAAAGAGTAATAACAATTAAATCATTTTATTTCATAAATCAAACCTAAACATGTGGTTACCCAAATGATGCATACTGTATACTACTGAAAATCAGCAACCCAGAATATATTAAATTTTAAATTATATCTGATTTACAAGCCCTCAAACAATTTAATAGTGTGTCCTCAATTTCATCACAAAAACACCATAATAATTATAAAACCTACAAATTCGAGCATCAAAATCACACAAAAATTATCATATAACCCTAAGAGCTCTACTGACATGGTACAATTTTTATTTATAATTTTCGGACTCAAAAAGTATTTTTAACAGTTAATATACAGATTCCTCAAATAAGCCATTATAATAATTAAAAATATAAAAAGACGCCCAAAAATTACCAAAAATTCACATAACATGTAAAAACTCACGTAAATACATATTATTCAAATAAATTAATTTTTCTGCCTCTATAAATAATTTTCATGAATTATATACTGACTGAACAGAAATTACAAAAACAGATATATCAATTAATTAAAATAGTAAACAGTAGATAAAAATTATTCTAAGGCATGGAATACATTATACGCATGTAACATGATCAAATAAAAATGATTTCATCAATTTTAACAGTCGTCCAATAATTATTACGAAATTTAGCCAAAAACGCACAAAATACTAATTAAATCAAATAAATATTAAAAATCATGAGAAAATTATTTTTCTCTACACAGTATTCACATAGCATGTGTCACGTATGTTCATGTCAAATTTCATCAAAAATATCATTCAAAAAGTATTTTAGATAATTCCTAACGTAGTAATCTAATACCGAATAATACCCTAATCACTATGGTTCTAAGATAACAACTAGTTACCTGGATCGTCGGGAGGAGAGCTGAGTCTAAAGAGACATTCACGAGTTAAGCATGCAATCCAAATCCTCTTCTAACCCCAAGGCATAACGAACGAGAATTGTAGCAACAAGACACTAGGCATTTCTTCTTGAACATTGAAAACTCTTGTTTCGTACTTCTCTGTTACGACCATGATTCCCGATGATCAAAAGCTCAGATTCTAAATCGCTCCGGTCAAAATGTAGAACAAAATGTTATAAACGTTGTGTCCAAATTTGAAGACAATCTAACGGTTAGATCTCCGGCTACGGTTATTTTCGTGAAGGTGCGACAGGAAAAACCGGGTTGAACTTTCTATTCTTTTGCTCTTCCTTTTCTCTCTTCCTTTTCTTGAAAAACGGTGGGTGATAAATGCAAATGAGGCTGAGCTTCTTTGAATACAAATCAGAATTTTATGGATGTTTAATGGTTGAAATAAAGGGTTTTAATGAAAGAGAATAATTAGGGGGTTACAAAGCAACAAAGAGTCACAAGGAAAATAAAAAGAAAAGAAAGAAGAAGGCTCCCCTATTCCTTCACTTGGCCGGCTGCCCCAAGCCCAACACCCACACAAAACTTTCGGCCCAATTCAACAATGATCCATGCTCCGAAACCCGATACGCGATAAAACGGTTAATTCCTAAATCGCGCCTAAACTTTGAAAATACTTAATAATGAAAATAATTCTAATGAATTATATTATAAATATAATGCACACATTAACACACCATATAATAAAATAATAATTCGGCTCCCAAATTATAAAGAATAAAAATCATTAATCTAGAGAAAATAATAAATTATTTATTTATTTATTTTTACGAAAAGAATATCATTTTAAAATAAACTAACACCAAAAATAAAGAGGGAAAAATTACGGGGTGTTACACCTTAGAAGCATATAGCATGGTTAGACTCTCAAATTCCGCCACATATTGCTCCACTCTAAGTGCTTCTTGCTTTAATATTATAGCTTTAGGAATGTGTCTTAGATAAAATTAGTAGCCAAGAACCTTTTCTTCATGCGTACCTTTAATTGCTCCCACGAATCAATCCAGTTTTTCCCTCCTTTCATACCAAAGATTAGCATAGCTTGTTAGCTTCAAAACAACATCTTTGAAGCGTTTATGATCATCATAGTCTTGATAATCACATACTCGTTCTATCCTTTGAAGCCATTCCAAGAATTTTTCAGGGTTCACACTCCCATCAAACTACGGAAGATCTGATCTCAATCCCCTATCATCATCATGTTGTTGTTGCCCTCTATGGCGTGGATGTGGATGGGGAACATCTCTTCTAAACTAGAGCCATGTATTGTGGAACGTGCACTCCTATCAGGGCTAGGGGTGTTTCTTCTTCTTCTTCCTTGACTATTGTTCAAGAGGTTCAATGCTTCATCCATGCGAGTCCTCAATTCCTCCAACTCCCTATCTCTTCAGATGTTGTTGGCTTGTTCCAACTTGAGACCCCTAGGCACTCTAGTTTCTCGTTCTTCTCCATCTCCATCTCGTCGGTCATCTCCTATTTTTAAGGATCCAAACAGAACTTGGATATTGGATGAGTTTCTTGGGTTCTAAGGTACTATGGTTGGATTATTTTTAGCATAGTTTGTGGAGATATCAAAATCCTAGGAAGAAAGATTTAATCTTGGATGGTTTCTTTGATGGTGAAGGTAGGATGGATGGATTGTGTTTTAATGGAGTTTTGTTGAATTTTCGAAATCTTGAAAATAAGATTCAATCTTCAAGGGTTTCTTTAAGGTTGAATTCACTCCTCCAATGGTCAAAAATTTTTCTAAGTATGAGAACCTAAGCTCTAGATACCAAGATGGATGATGTATTTGATCTAGGGATGATCAAACACTAGAGTAAACTTGCAAAATTGAGATAAGTATAATTAAACTTGTTCGAACTAGTTGACAATGGATAGTACATAGGCACTTACTGATAAAGGAAAATCCACCAGAAGAAACACGTTAAGAGTTTGAATGCGTAAAGGCAAAGCCACCAACAATCAGAAGATGTGTTTAAAGACTCGAATAACAAAAAAAAAACTCACTATTTCATTAATTTAATATGGAACATACAACTCAAGCTATTTATAAACGAAATTATGACTCATATGATGCTTAGGACAAGTCCCTAAGTCATACTCCTAATATAACTCTTAAACAACAAAAGATAACTACTAATAACAATAAGATAACCATAAAGAGACCTAATGTGCTTAAAACAAGAAAAACCTATTCCAAGTGGAACAGTAAAAACTTGTAACCCAAATCTAACCAGAATAGGATATGAAAAGTTCTAAAATAACTCAACTAAGGCACGCATGGCTAATTAAGCACATTATCACCTTTATAGTATATCCAAGGATACGCCCATGCATGCATAGCCTCAATTGACTTCACATATAACATGACATTCTTATGCATTAAAGCTAGCAGTTTCTCATCATCAGCCATACTTAGATCAGTTAGTATTCGGATTATGCTTTATTCTAGTGTTTAGAAAGTTTTTCATGGTTTATTCTTAGAGAGAAAACACATTGTTTTGCTTAGAACTTGAGATCTAGATTGAAGATTGTTCAATTCTCCATTATTAAGGTACTTTTAATCTTGCAATTTTTACTTTTTATTTTTCTTCTTTTTGTTCTTATCTCTTTATTCATAGTCATAGATCTTATAGTTTAGAGTTCATAATTATTATTTTTTCTTCCCCTAATCTTCATTAATCATGTGTAGCCCTAGATTAGTTATAAATTTTAGATATTTATGCTTGAATTCCATGATTAGTGAGTTGATTTCCATCTAGGGTTTAGGTCAAAGTATGAATTAGGGTTTTCCGTTGGTTATCAATGTAATTGTGCCATTATGTAATGATGATTTTGCATCGATCTTGGTGTTTTGAGGTCTTAGGATAGATATTGACCATATATGTGCTTTGGTATTTTGGTTACAAACGTTCTTGTAGGCGCGTTTTTATCGCGTACGCGGTGTACGCACGTATTTGAATACCTCATTAAACGGTTTTATTGAAAAGCATTTTCAAAGTCGCCAACAAGTCTTTATAGGAGGACTCATAAACCTAATTGGATATTGATAATCTTAGGGACAACTTAGGGACTTATCAATGTTGATTTCTCGTCATAACTTCATTAGTGGCCATGAACCAAACATCGAGTTTGGGGGTGAGAGTACGAACATGATCAGGAATCACATTCGCCCATTGCTGGCCTCTACTTAACACGATTCATACCAAGTTTTATGCAGTTGAATAACCAAACGATATTTTTCAAGCACCCTAAAAAATTAATCTAAGTTGGCTCGTTAAATACAAAAAGAGTAATTTTTTAGTGGTATGTTATTTAGCAATCATATTAATGCGTTTCTAGTAGGTTGTCCATCTTATCTGATTTAGCGTTAGTACATTTATTTAGGTCTTGATTAGCAAAAATATACAAGGTATAAAATGTTGCAATCAAGTGTTAAAAAATAACAATATTCATGATGAATAAAAATATATATATAATAATATGAGTAGGGAGTTGGTTACTATACTTAACAATCTACATCATGAATAGAATGTTAGTAACTTCAAGAAAATAATAAAAAGATAAAGGAAATTAATTAAATGACCCTCCGAAATTTATACTTCCGTCTTGGCCGTTTATTTGCACGGATCTTGTATAGAGTCTTAAAAAATTGATTTGTTGCCGAATGATTTGTATGTGCGGTGTGTTAAGCGTAGAATAATATTGCTATGAACCTTCATGCGTTGCTTGGTATGAATTGATGGTGATGATTAATAATGATTAGGTATTGTAGCCTGTTTAGAAATAAGGTGGCATTAGGCTTGGGTATAGATGATCAGGAGTAGCTGTAGTTTAGTGGCGAGGCTAGGGTGATGTAGTATTTAGGAGGATGGAGATGTAGTACTAGGTTAGGCGTGTATGAGGAACGGTGTTGCTAACAAATAGAAAAGATGAGTATTGGTGAGGTGAGAGAGAATGTGCAAGATGAGAGAAAACAGTAGGCGAGAAGAAGGACCAACTGACGATGTGGGATGGGAGATTGGTAGTGAAGATAACCCAAAGTAACAAGGTTTTTAAAAGCTTTTTATTGAAAAGATTTTAGAAAAAATGATTTTTTGAAAATAGTCTCTTGCCAAGCTCCTACTTCCTTTTAGTTCATGCACATTAAAGCAAATGTGAGAACTATAAATGGCATCTAAAACCCATGAAGCATAAATTGCAAAATCATATGACATTAATACCCAAAGAAGAAGCAACACATCCATTATTCTTATCTTTAATATATTTGGGACAGTTTCTTTTGTAATGACTAATCTCATCACAGTAGAAGCACATGCTTTCAGAAGGTGGTGTGTTCTTCTTCTTCCTTTTCTTTTTGGACAATCTATGTCGACCTCCTAAAGATGAAGAATTATTCTTGGACACACCTTTCTTCTTGATTATGTTTTTCTTGAATGATTGTCATTTGGCACCTACTGTTTGTAACGACATTCCTTTATTCAGTTTCTTGTAAAGACCATTGCCTTCAATATCAATGTCCATGTTCTTCATCGATCTAATCAACTCATAGGCATTGAAATCTTCATTGTTATTATAACACTTAGCATTCTTTCGGCAAACATCTCTTAAATGTCTGAGTAACGCACATGGTTCATATGATATGGACCTCTTACTCCATTCGTTTTGGATGGTTGCTAGCGTTAGTACACTAACTCTGTCAAGATCAGCAGTCCAGTTGGCATATCTTACAGGAGTCATGTTCTCTGCATAATACCTTGGGAGGGGAAGGTGAACAACATATTTCACGTTGTTTAATCTCAAGACCATCATGAGTCTTTTTCCCCAATCAAGAAAATTTGTCAAATCCAATTTGACATCCAGAATCTCTTTATGTTTGATGATTTGACGATTCATTGAGTTATAAGAAACCATGTTACTACAACAGAGAAGAATTGCAATAAATAAATAAATGTTTGTCATACATAAATAACGCATTATGGCAAGTTATTTAACCATTTTATTCATGCCAAAAAATAATGTCCCCATGAATAAAATAATCCAAGATCCTCAAAAACACAAAGTTTAAGCATGTTTTGGCTTGTCTTAATTCTTTTGTTTTAGGTAAGCAATCTCATTGCTAATAGCATCCAATAATATTTTTGGTTGATAGGTTGTATCCAATATTACTATCTATCATTGTTGCCTCAACATCTAAGGAAACCTTACTGATATAGATGAGCTAATAAAAATTAACATGTAAGTCTCTTTATTAGACCTACCCGCACTTATCCTAAGATTGGAAGTGATATTGTATTATTGCTTGGACAAAATACATCACTGGTCATCGAAGGCCTAATGGTTGTTACATATCTTGAAAGGCAATTTTTAAGCTCATTATTATAGTGGGACTTATTTTACTATGTTAGTTTGAAAATAAGTGAACTCTTAAGATCAATCAAACTTTATAAGTTAACTATTATACATTTCAAGGATTAAGCATAAACAAAATGTTAAATGCATATAATAAAGTATCCTAGTATGGCCCCTTGCAAGATTGTCTTAACTTGAAAATCTTATATCCATCCATCTTTTCTTTAGTCTCCTTACAAGTGTTCAAGGAAAATGTACTACATTTGCAATTAAATATTAAATCGCGAAACACATAATGGTACACAGACTATGTGTAAGTACATCAGTGCATAATGGTACGCGAACCATATTTGCTATTCTATTTTGGGTCATACTAAACACATCCCTGCATTGAAACCAACTCAACATTCATCCACTCATAAAAGAATGGCTCATCTCATGCTAGAATTTAAAGTTCACTTTTAATACATATAGCATGCTCTCACAAGTAATAAAATAAAACTAACCATGCTACGTGATTAAATTAAATTATTAATAATGAAAAATTATATTAAAGTTGACTAATAATAATTCTAAATTATTTAACTTAGAAATAATGGCCATGAATTTATATATTATTTTTTAAAAAAAAATACAATGAGCCCATCTAGTGTCTCAATGAAACCAATTTGTCTAATGATTATGCTAATAACCTGTTAATGTTTCAATAAAATAAAAATAATCACAATTATTCCAACTAATGTATTATTATTTTTTTATAATATGCTCAATATTTAATAAAACAAAAAACATATAGGTAACTTAAACAAGCCTAGCTTATAAAAGAAAGCAAAGTAATAAAAAAAAAATTAGACCAAGTCATCTTTTTTTTTTTGGATTGGCCTGCATGAAGAGGAGGGGAGAAACCCAGCTTTCCCTTCCTTACCTTCTGGGCTGCGTGGGAGTGAAAGAGATGAGGAGCCAAGATTTTCATTTCTATTTTGTGGGCCGAGTGGGATAGGAAACCAGGCCCATCTCCCTTTCCTTTCCTTTCCTTTCCTTTCCTTCCTTCCTTTGATCCATTTGGGCAGAGCCCATTGTTCGCCTTTTCTTCTTGGGATGCGTGTGGGAGGCAAGGGAAGCGGGCTTAGCTCTTCTTCTTCTTCCCTTTCTCATTCCTAACTCCCTTTTTTGTTGCTTTTAAATTTAAAAAGTTAAAATACAATAATCTGAAATTTTGAAATTTTGAAAAAATATCTAATATTCTAATTTAAGGATAAAGATAAGATAATTAATTTAATCAATTAATAATTATTATTTTTTCTACTTAGAATTAATGGCCATGAATGTATTTATTACATAATATTCTAATCAATTATTAATCTAATCAATTAATTATTATCATAATTTCAATAAACTTGTAATTAATTAATTTTAAGCCAAAACATTAATCAAATCACAAGCTTTTCAAAAACAATCAGTAAAAAAAAACTTTTACATGTTCATACATATAGTTCATGCAATGACCTAAATTTGATTAAAATTGAAGCATTTAATTAGCATCATATATGTTCATATAATTATCATAAATAAATCATGCATCTATATTTTAAATAAAGATCATGAAATATGTAATCAAACAAAGCATGAACATCAATTAATTGGAGAAAATAAACATGAATTACTCGAAAGTTTAAATGAAGAATTCGAACCATAATTTATAGAATAAAAGTAAATAAAAAAATTCATGCCATAGTTCATATTCAACTTTAATATAATAAATCAAAGCATACAAAATATTTTATATCAACCATATTATATGCAAGAGGCTCTAATACCACTGTAAGGTTTTATAATTAATTACAGTGGATTAAAACCTTAAATTTACGATCTCATGCACATACATATAATGAATCTAAATATATAATTTATACCTTTGAAGCGTGCCTTACCTTTTGCTAGATTTGACCATGGAACGAAGAACTCCAATATCTAATCCCTCTACAAGCATCCACACATCACGTCCAAAACCCCACTAGATTGACAGCTTAGATCATTAATGATCTAATGATGAACAATTACCCAGTTTTTATTCTCAAACTCAAAACTATATAATTTGGGTAATGCGGAGTGGATTTATATGTTTCCGGGTACTGAGGTTGTTTTCATGCCAGAGGGGACGCTTATGCACATCAAGAACCATGAGGCAATGAGAGGTAGAACCCCGTTCAAGTATTTTCTAATGTGGAGTCAAGCTCCATACTTCATTATTATAGTGAGGGATACGTGGGGTAGTATTGTTCAAGGCTCTCCCATGTTTCAAGTGGTTCAAAAGTTGAAACAAGTGAAGTCTCAGTTGAAGTTGCTGAATAGAGCTGAGTTTAGCAATATTTAGGTGGCTGATGAATATGCTAGGAAGACGTTAGAAGAATGCCAAAAGCAACTGCATACAAAACCTGGAGATATGTCAGTAAGAGATAATGAACTAAAGGTTGCTGCTGAATATCGCAGAGTTCATGCCCTGTACATTTCTTTTCTCCAGCAGAAAACTAAAATAGCATGGGTAAGGGAAGGTGTTGAAATTAGTAAGTTGTTTCATCTGTCCATAAAAGAGAGGAGACTTCAGAATAGAGTGTATAACATTCATGATATGAATGGCAGGTGGGTTGAAAGTATTAAAGATGTGAATAGTGCTTTCTTAGAGTGCTATAATTTTCTTTTGGGCTCAGCCGAAAGTAGAAGACATCATATTCAGCATGAGGTGATTAATGCTGGTCCAATTCTTAATGAGCAACAACAAGCTGCTATTTTACGAGAAGTGACAAATGCAGAGGTGAAGAATGCCCTTCTTTCTATTCCTGGGGATAAAAGCCCAGGGCCTGACGGCTTTGGCTCATACTTCTACAAGGATTCTTGGGACGTTGTAGGAGACGACATAATCAGAGCTGTTTTGGATTTCTTCCAATCAGGTAAGCTTTTGAAAGAAGTTAACTCTACTATATTGACCTTAATTCCAAAGGTCAAATGTCCTAGTAGTGTGACTGATTTCAGCCCAATTGCCTGCTGTAATGTAATTTACAAATGCATTACAAAGGTAATTTGCAACAGATTAAAGGAAATTCTTCCAGAGATTGTGGCTGGGAATCAAGGAACTTTTATTCAGGGGAGATTTATTGCCCATAATATTTTGATTTGTCAAGACTTAATAAAAAATTGTGGTAAGAAAAATACAAGTCTTGGGTGTATTATGAAAATGGATATGATGAAAGCCTACGATTCCATTGATTGGTTGTTTTTAGAGGACATTCTTGTGGCGTTTAAATTCCCAGATAGGTTTGTTAAACTCATAATGCAATGTGCTTTCACTCCTAGATACTCTTTGATGTTGAATGGTGAATTATTTGGATTTTTTTTTAGGGAAATAGGGGTCTTAGACAGGGAGACCCCATGTCTCCTCTGTTGTTTGTTCTTTGTATGGAGTATTTGTCTAGAGTGCTAAGGGTTGTAGGTGATCTTCCTCAGTTTAATTTCCATCCTATGTGCATGGGGGTAAAGCTTAATCATTTAAACTTAACGGATGATGTCATTTTTTGTTGTAGAGGAGATTTTTCTACAGTCTATACTATGCTTAAAGGCTTTCAACATTTCTCTGATGTTTCTGGCCTAGTAGTGAACAAAAGCAAAACTGAGCTTTATGCCTCTGGGATGAAAGAGGCTGATGAGAAAAGGATCCTGAATGTTTCTAGTTTTAGGAAGGGAAAACTTCCTTTTTGTTACTTGGGAGTGCCCATTTGACATAAAAAAATTTTCTTCCAAGGAGTGTCAGAGCTTAATAGATAAAATGTCTGCAAGAATTAGAATTTGGAGTACTCGCAATCTATCCTATCAGGGGAGGTTGGTGCTGGTGAATTCTGTACTTTTGAGTATTCATATTTTTTGGGCACAAATTTTTATTATTCCCAACCAAGTAATGAAGGAGGTTGAGAAGATTTTTCGAGCGTAGAAGGGCGATACACAGTTTCTGGAGAAAGTAAGACATGCATGGTCAGTTGTTGTAGAAGGCTCCAAGATGTATAAAATTCTAATAAAGTTGAAAGCAGTGAAGAAGGAACTTCGAATACTGAATAAAGAAGGATATTTAGAATTGCAAGTGGCTGATTTTAAAGCACAACAAGCTATGATAATTGCCCAGCAACAGATGCATATGAACCCAGGGAATACAAAGATGGCTGAAGTAGAATTGAGGGCTGTTCAGGAATACAAACAGAAGCACAGTGCATATTTAGATTTTCTGAAGCAGAAGGCTAAAGTGGAGTGGCTCCAGGATGGTGATGAAAATACAACACTCTTTCATCAGTCTATAAAGGCAAGAAATCAGAAGAATCATATATATAACATACATAATGAGATAGAGGAGTGACAGGACAAGCCTGAAGGAGTTGTAGGAGCTTTTCTGGAATACTATAACAAGCTTCTTGGTACTAATATACAACATAGAAAGATGATCATGCAGGAGATAGTCCAAGCTGGACCGCTGATAATAGAATAGCACAAAAATATCTTGAATGCACCATACACAGCAACAGAGGTGAAGCAAGCTTTGTTTTCTTTTCCAGGGGCTAAAGCTCCTGGACCTGATGGATTTGGATCCTAATCTACAAAGATGCATGGAGTATAATTGGGGAAGATGTAATTGAGGCAGTACTAGACACACTTAATAGTGGAAAGGCTTTAAAGGAATTGAATAACACAACAATTACTTTAATCCCTAAAACTAGATGTCCTAGTAATGTCACAGAATTCAGGCCCATATCTTGTTGCAATACACTTTATAAGTGTGTAACAAAAGTGTTATGTGGAAGACTCAGGAGAGTATTACCTGATATAATCATCGAGAATCAAGGTGGTTTTGTGCAAGGTAGATTCATAGTCCATAATATCATGGTCATACAAGATATGGTCAAGCATTAGGGAAGGAAGAAGGTAACGTCATGTTGTCTCATGAAAATAGATCAACAGAAGGCTTATGGGACTGTCAATTGGGATTTCTTACAGCAAATGACGATTCATTTAGGATTCCCTGATAGTTTCACAAAGATTGTGATGACATGTGTGACAACTCCCATGTTTTCCCTCTTGATTAATGGAGGAATGGAAGGCTATTTAAAATCAAAGAGGGGATTGAGACAGGGTGACCCCATGTCACCATTGTTCTTTGTGATATGCATGGAATATTTGTCAAGGATACTTTACAAAATGAGTGAACTAGAGCAATTCAAATTTCACCCAAGATGTGCTGAAGTGAAACTAACACACATGTGTTTTGCACATGATCTTATTCTGTGTAGTAAAGGAGAATTTGCTTCTATATACTTAATGCTTAGAGCATTTAAGTTGTTTTTAGATACTTCAGGTCTACAAGCAAACATTAATAAGTCTGCAATCTACGCTTGTGGGATGTCTGAGGAAGAAGTAAAGAGAATGGTGGATGCATCAGGGTTTACTAGAAGTTCACTACCCTTCAGATATCTAGGGTACCTATATGCTCCAGAAGAATCACACAAGCACAATGTGATAGTATTGTTGAGAAGATGACAGCACGCATCAGAATATGGAGCACAAGGAACCTGTCTTATAGTGCCAGAACACAGTTAATAAATTCAGTATTGCTGGGTTTACATAGATATAGGGCACAAGTTTTTGTGATCCCAAAAAGTGTGCTGAATGAAGTAATTAAAGTGTGCAGAGCCTTTTTGTGGAGTGGTCATTCTTTTACTCAGAGACCAAGAGCATTGGCCTGGGAAGAGTTGAGTTGGAGTAAAAAAAAAAAAAAAAGTGGAGGATTGGGTTTTAGAGATGTAAGAATATGGAATGTAGCTTGCTTGGGGAAGTATGTGTGGGCAATTGCATCAAAACAAGATAATGTATGGATTAAATGGGTGCATGATGTTTATATTAAGGGGGAAAATTGGTTGAGTTATACACCTAAGTCAGGAGGAAGTTGGTATTGGAGTAAAATTTGTCAGATAAAAGAACAATTGAAAGCTCATTTTACTGAAACTGAAATAAGTTCCCTGTCTCAATATTCTATACAGGATGTGTATTATAAGCTAAGAGGTGAAAAAGAGAGAGTACACTGGGATAAGGTGGTTTGGAATAGATTTGCAATTCCTAAACACAGATTTATATTATGGTTGGCAATACAGGATAAGCTACAGACTACAGTAAAACTTGCCAAGATTGGAGTGAGCTCAAATGACTTGTGTTTACTATGTCAAAATAGTTTTGAGACTCATGAGCATCTGTTTTTTCAGTGCACATATAGTAAACAATGCTGGAATGAGATCAAGGAGTGCTTAAATATTTCTGTTAGAGCTAAATCTTTACAGAGTATTATCAGGTGGGTGAGGAACAGTAGAAGAACAAAATTTCAGAAACAAGTCATAAATGCAGGGATAGCTGCAATGGTGTACTATGTTTGGCAAGGAAGGAACACATGCTTCTGGTCACAGTATAGTCCAAGCATTAGATTTACAGTAAAGCATATTCAGGAGGTAGTGAAAATAAGGATTGAAACTGTATTGCCTCAAGCTGTAAGTAGGAAGGATTATCAATGGTTTATAGCATTGTAATGGAATTGTATCTGGCTGTTATTTGCAGAATGTAATTAGAGTATGTAACCAGTTGTTCACCTCCTTGGTTGATCTATAGTCCAACCTAGTTGGTTTTTGGTCAACTTTGGATGGTTTAGGATGTATTGCAGTTTCAGAGTAATCAAATTACTTACTTATCAAAAAAAAGATTTGTCGAGCTTATTTATGGCATGGAAGGATGCATAGTCAGGGGTCTGGGAATGTGGCTTGGAGTCAAGTTTGTTCTCCAAAGAAGGAAGGTGGTTTGGGGATCAGGCAAATTCAGATATGGAATAGAGCAGCTCTAGGTAAATATGTGTGGGACATCAATGCCAAGAAAGATAATCTCTGGATTAAGTGGATAAACGAGGTTCATATTAGAAATGATGAATGGTGGGGGTATAACCCTTCTATAGATTCCAGTTGGTACTGGAAAAAGTTGTGTGAAGTAAAGGATCAATTGAAGAATGTTATTACTCAGAATCAGTTGGCAGGTCTGGGTAAGTACTCGATTAATGCAATGTATAAGTTGATGGTTGGTGTTCGGCCAAGGATTGGGTGGGATAAATTTGTGTGGAATCGGTTTGTGGTTCCTAAACATCGTTTTATTGCTTGATTGACAATGCTGAACAGGCTTCAAACAACAGCAAGGTTGTGTAAATATGGTATAAGCACAACTCCTTTGTGCCAGGTTTGCTCCACTGATGACGAAACTCAGGAGCATCTTTTTTATAGCTGTTGTTATAGTAAGATTGTTTGGGAGAGGATTACCTCTTGGCTGGGGTTACAGGTGAGAAGGCATTCTATTCAGGGTTTGATTCAATGGCTGCAGAGAAGTAATTACTCAAAGATGCAGAAACAGATTGTTGCTACTGCTATTTGTTGCTCAATCTATGATATTTGGAGGGTGAGGAATGATGCATATTGGAACAGGAAGGTCGATATAACTAGCATTACTGTACATAGAATTAAATATACAGTTATACAGAGATATTATAGCATTTTGCCTGAACAAGTAACTAGGAAAGATAGAGATTGGTTGAGAAGTTTATCTTTTGATATGTAAGTAGCTGGGCGCTCTTTTGGAGCCGTTTTTTAGGTTGTAACTTGTTTTTTTTCTGGTGATAATAGATATCTGACTTACTGAGCAAAAAAAAGAAAGAGAGGAAAAAGTGAGCGAGAGAATGGCGTGTGATGGTGATTGAGGAGAAAGAATGTTCAGCCCCTTTTTGTGATACTGCTTACTGATATATCTCTAAGAGATCGTGTCAGTTATTCACATAACAAACTTGGACTTGACCAAGTCAATCCACACATCTCTTTTTTTCTCTTAGTCACATGCCTACTTCAATTCAAGCAAATCAACTTCTCTAAAGGGTATCTTTCTCCTAATGATATCATCTTTAATTAAGTCATTGTTCGTAGCGCTCCAAGCTAAACTTAATGGTTCATCTAGTGCCTTGTGTGTGATCCTATAGGCCAAGTTCAATTATAATTAAGCTGCTTAAAAAAATTAATATTGGATTAACTAATCAAAAGCATTTTGATCACTTAATATAACTAAATTAATTATTTCGTAATTAATCCTTTAAACTATTAAACAGAGAAATACACAATGTTGAAGGATACTATTCCAAAATTATTTTCCTTGAAAAATCATTTTTTGTGAAAAAGGTTTTTCTATCAAAAGAAACGGAGCTTAAACAAACAAACTTATGTAGCTTGAACTTTCTTCTAGATCTTGTTAAGGTCATTGCATACTATTATATGCACACATATGCATAAATCTGACACTTTCCATGTTTTTCAACAAGTTAATCGTGTTTCATGTTATGCAACATATGCTATATCTCTTCCCAGGGACATATTTCTGGCACTTTTGGAGCAGTATTTTCACTATGCAACCAGTTGTATTTAGAGCTAGGTACAACCAAGTCTTTTTTTTTTCGTTCATTTGAAGAAATTGCACATTCAAAAAATACCAGCTGAACAAATCGTTGCAAATGAACAAAAGATGAGTCAAGTTATACTTAGAGTTAGGTGCAACCGGTTGTATGGTAATATTTATCCTTTCAGAGAACAAACACAATAGCCTTTGATCTTCTTACGCATATATTCTAATCTGTCAACTGTGGCCTTTGTACAATAATACACAACTCCCATTTACGGCGACGTGTCATAGAATTCAATTTTGAATTGGTGTTTAGCGGGCTGTTTCAGTACTTCATCATCTCGTATGGATGTCATCTTTCTATTGTGACTTGGGTCAGCTAAGGTATTCAATGTACGATTGTGTCATAAGGAAACAAGTACGGTGTCCTTTCATTCAAAAAAATCTCACCCACATGAGGATTATGATCCTTTTAACAAACATTGTCTTATTATCTTAGATGCACACAAAAACATTAAAATTGTGTGTTATAGACTTCAAAATTAGCTCTCCGATAGTTCATTGTAATGCTCATTCTATTCTCGTCCCAAACACCCTTTAACCTTGTGCTTGAGGATTATACTCGAAGGACCCTCTTCTACTTTCAACCCAAACAAAGAGTATGCAAACTTTTTATGTCTAGTCCCAAGCAAGGTTATGTGCCTTGCAAGATTACGGCACTTACATAGTCACATATGTCCTATGTTGTCGTTAACTTTCCGTGGGAGCATAATTTGGCCTAGAAAACCCTATAAAGTTTTAGGAACTTTTATTCATGGCCTTAGAATACTATAAAATCATGGAGATAACTTTTAATTTTAACCAGTATGCGAAATCACACTAGAGGGGCTTTGTCTGTTTTCAACACCAAATGACTGAAAATTACAACACCTTGTTCCCATGTGCCTTCAATTACATCAAGCCTTAAGGGAATTATTAATCTTACTCCTCTTGACAAAAGACTCCTTCATTCTTTATGATTAGGAGGAGGGGGACCTATGGTGCTTAGTTACTCATTGTTACAATCATGCAACCCATCAGCCAAAAAAATTGGTCTCATGTCAACAATGATTAAACTTAATACAAGAGATCTTATATAACATTATATAATCAATATCAATCTATATACACTAATAAACCTTGATAATTTTATCCTACGTGTCGCCTTCAAAATTGTTCTCAAGAATTAACCCTCAAATCGACACTCTCACAAGAATATTCCCATGTGTCAACTTTTTTCACTAAAACATTGTCCAACTAGGATAAATCGCCACGTGTCATGCACTACACTAATGCATTGGCCGAAAATTTTCAATGCCTCCCCTAATTGATTCGAAACGCAATCAATTAGAATCTTCAATCATGTGCAACTTAATCACCCAAATCTCAATCATTCCTAAATTGCATAACTTGATTTAAGAGATTGATTCAATCACTCCTAAATATGGGAAATCATATATGGCCGATATTGATTTACTTTTTTATTTTAATTAATCTTGGTAAAACCCGGTTATTTGAGGGATTAATTAAATCAAGGAAAAATTGACAATATGGGTCTCAACTTTGGGTGATAATTTTTAAAAGGTTTGAACTATTGATTAACTCTGTGTAGGTCCCTACTTTAGGGGGTCTTAACTTTTAGGGGGCCTCGGTGACTTAAAGCGGCGATTTTTTTTAAAATCTCACCTAGTTCCTACTTCCCTCCCTCAATTAACCCTTCTGGTGTGACCCAAATTTTACGAGTTATGACCTACTAAGCTAGTTTCAAGTCACTAATGCCCGCTAAAAGTTAAGACCCTCTAAAGTTGGGACCTACACATGTTAATCAATAGTTCAAACCTTTTAAAAATTATCACCCAAAGTTGAGACCCCTGTTGTCAAATTTTCCTTAAATCAATATGTAATAAAGAATTTCGGATTTCTTATAATTTTCATGGAGGAAACCTAATTAGTTTTTTCACTATAAATACCTTTATTATATTTGCCTACCACTGCACAATCAAAAGTCACATACCCTAAACACATTCATATACATCCGAAAACCTTTATATTATTTCGAATGGAGCATGGATATAAATCACTTGACACACCATCTTCACCTCCTACAAATTTAAAAGTTTGGCATCCTAAAGTGGAGCATTCTAATTTTTATGACCACGAAGGTATGGTACTAACGATGTTCCGTTCCGGTCATATTAAATTGTACAATATTTGCAAGGATGTCTTAGATCCGGAATATTTGAATTGTGATAATTGGTATATGTCGGAGTATGGCTTTTCTACAATAAAGGATTCTAGAATTTATATTGATCTAGAATATATGGCACTACACTTTCTTCATTGCAAGCCTCATTGAGCTCATTTTTTATGTCGAATTCCATTTGAAGAAATCAACATGAACGACGGAGGTGTTATGCCACCTACAAACACAGTTTTGTTGCATTATTTATCTAATGAAAGTGATTAGTTTTTTTTTTTTTTTTTTGTCATGTTATTGTATGATCTTAATTTAAGCAATATTGGCGATTTAAATGTCATTAAAATAATAATACTTACATTTTCTTTTTAGTTTGTAAGTCGAATTTTTAGTTTTGAAGCCCAATAATAATTTTATTCGTTTTAGGATGTGTTTATCTTTGCCCTTTTTTCTTTATTTTTTAAACATACAAATTATTTTTTACATATAAGTTCAACTAGCAAATTTATGATGCCATTATAATTAAATGCATTGATAGCAATGTACAATATATTTTGGCCAGGTGCTTTGACATACTAAAAACAACATAACTTACAATTTTTTTTTGTACTTTTTGTTATATATTGATTCTTTAACCTATGAAATTTGACTAAAAAAATAAAGAATCTTCATAGCAATTAAATGTCTTGATAATGACCAAGCAAAAAAAAAAGGGTCAACTCTATGAGCATATTTATTTCTCTTATTTGAATTGACCACACAACTTAAATACCAACATCCACCTAAAGCCTTTAAATTTGCCCTAAAAAAATCGATCATTGTGATAATAAAAGAGCATGTTCACTTTGTTTTTTCAATAGATCTATTCATTTCTTGCTTGGTCATATAAAACTCTCAAAACTCTCAAAATCAAGAATTATCTCAATGGATCCTCAAATTGCCAAGCAAGTCAAGAAAGCTACCAAGGCAACTTTCGAATTTTTAGAGTTTTTGTCGATTATTGATGAGAGGATTTCGATTGCATGTAACAAATTACGAAAATTAGAAGAAGATGAAGGTAAGGTAACCATGGGTTACATTGGGCAAATTATACATTTTCATAATCAAATTAAACTTGCTTCACAATAAGCAAAGACTATTGTTCAAGATTTGCATGATGAAGTGAAGAACTTTGATGTTTGAAGACGGTGTGTCAAAATCTATGACTATTGTAGCCTTTAAAATATAAGTTTGTAGTTTTTATCAATTTAAGTTGTTGATAGTTCTAGTCTTGTGTTTTGTTATCTTAGTTTATGTTAGTTGTTCTCCGTCTTAGTAGACTTGTTCTTATATTATCTTATTTGTATATTTTATTATCATCTATATAATATATTATGTTTTCTTATTAATATTTTTGTTAGTATTTTTAAATTCATATACCAATTTTGCTTAATTGAGTTCCTGTTTATAATACTTTTTAATATATTTTGGTGAATAGTATCTACATTATGCGGATAAAGAAAAAACAATTGGAGTACAATCATTAATTAGTAAGAGTTGTGATACGATTATCAATTACTTTTTAGTACATTATGCGGATATTTAAAACAAATATCAATTAGTAATATTTAACACATAATCACCACGGTTTATAAACTAAAAATGATTTGATTGCCATGATTTTAGGAATAAATAAGGTTATGTGATATGATTTGAATAATTTATGTGATTTCCATGATTTAAGAGGTAAATAAGGCTATTTGAACCAAAATAGCAAATAATAACATATTCGAAAATCGATATAAGTTAGGAAATTTTAGCAAAATCCGACCTTATCATTTGATCAATACGATTTTAGCACTGTTTTAGGAAAATGTTATCGAATTTTATACTTTATGTGATTTGCACGATTTTAGGACTAAATAATTAGATTAAAATATGAGATAACAAATATATTTACAAATAACATATAAAAAATTTATAAAGCTTTTACTAAATAAGGCTATGAATCCGAAAATTATAAAGTCTAATTCGTAAATCTACAAAATTTAGGAAAGGCTTTTAAAAAAATCGGCCTTATACATTAAAATCGGATATGACCTAAGTTATACATGATTTTAGTAGTTAATTAGGCAATTATACACTTTTTTTTGTTTATATAAGTGTTCCGAAATTTCTCATACTTAATTCCAGTAAAATATACTCAATTGTAAGTTAAATGAACAATGAAGGGCTCATCAAGGAGAAGCACACAAAGTTTGCTAACTCTTCCAAATGAACTAATTATGGAGATTATACGACGTTTAGCTCTTGACAGTCCATGTGATTTATTTTATTGCAAATTGAGGTTATGTCATTGATATTGAATATTTTGGCTATATACATGATAAATGAATTATATTTAACCATGAATTTATTTTACTTCTTTTTTCACAGTTGCAAAACATTTAATGAAATCAGTTCTCAAAAGATGGTTATACAAAGTGTATCAATAGAGGGCTTAATACATAGAGCATGGCGTGATATTCATAATTCTAATATATTTTTTACCAAGTGTTTAGAGTACAACAATCCTCAAGCTCTTTTTCGGTTTGGCTTGGCAATTTTACTGAATTTGATATTTAAAATTATTCATTATTCATTTTTAATATAAAAATTATTTTTTGTTGTTGTTCCAAACTTTTGTTTTTCTAAATCTTTTGAGGTTCACATTTTTACAAAGAATGAATTCTATACTGGAGTGAAGATGTTGGAGAGTGAAGATGTTGGGACTCAAAACCAATCATAACATGTGATAAATACGAGGAACAGATAATGCTATTGAAGAAAATGGAGGTTATTGACTACTACTCCCCTATGGCCTATCATGATTTCTTGAAATGTGAAGCTTGTCGTTGTGATCGAGAAACTAATTTTTTTGCAATTCATGTAATAGACAAATAACAAATTCATTAGTAATTTACTTTTCATTGTCAGTTTATTCGAATAAACTTTCACAATAGACTATGTGAAAGAATAAGTTAGTATGGGTTTCTTTTTCATTAAAGTTAATAGAAAATAATATTTGTATTATTTATATTTCTTTGTTATGATTTTTAAATGTTTCATTTGGCTTTATTATCATTTGGTGTGTACTAAGTTGTATTATCGATGTTACCATTTGCTGAACGAAATTGCACGACATAAATTAAGGGCCTTTATTATATTGGTAGCATTTAAATAGTGCGTTTTTACTTATTTTAAGACTCGAAATAATTTAACATTTCGGCAGAAAAGAAGAACAAATGATACCATAAAGTTCATAACAATTAAGTTTAAATAAATTGCATTCTAATTAATATAAAGTTCTATTTGCAACGTTCATTCAAGAAATTAACTTTCTATCTCTATTTTTCTATTATTAAAATATTAATAATGTTTTTTTTCAAAAAAAAAAATTTGAAGTTTGAATTTTGGGAATGTTAATTGTCATACAATCATATCATATTTTATTATATTAAAAAAGTAATATATTTCTAATAAGTACACTATTGCTAATTAAATTGTTAGTAAATCAATTAGTTTGTTATTTATGTTATTAAATAAAACCGACCCTTATTTATGATGATTTCATAATCTTATTTAATATTTATTCTATAAATGTCTCTAACAAGTACCAATAATTTCGGTTTATTTTATAATAAAAAAATAAATTGTTTCAATATCAAGTATAAATAGTTACCATGACCTATATGAAAATATTACTCTTGACATTTTTTTTTCCATGGGAGCACCATTTATCTTAAACGAAATATCATCTCCCTCACAAAACCACAAACGTAAAGCTATAATGAAAAACACATGGCCCCGTAGGATGGAAAATTCGAATTTCCTTGATGTTGATGCTATGGTTCGTAACCATTTTTCGTGGAGGTATCTTTTTTCCATGATGTATCTAATATGTTTACATATTATATTAATAAAAGCAATGATGTATGTGCTCATGTGGAAGATATTTATACGACTATAGATGGCTTTCGGCCCTACTTTGATTTTTGTAATATGATGTTATATGATCTTCAATGCACTCTGCCAAGAGCTTATAAAGTTTGCGATGAATACTTTGAAGATTTCGATTTAAATGAAGGGAATGTGCATCGTCTTAAAAACAAGGTGTTGCTAAGTTATATAGCAAGTGATGACTGCGCATCTACTTCTTAATTTCGATTTCTATGAATTTCAACAATTTAATGTTATGCAATTGATGTTTTCAGTAGGTTGTATTTTTTCGGAAACAAAATAAGTTCGTTTTGTACTTGATGTACAATTAATAAATTTAATCGAGTTGTTACAATTTTTATGCCTTATTTTTTGGTTCAAAATATCTCCAATTGAATTTATAAAGTCGGCAATATATTCATTGCAATATTATTTGATATGATTTAGCATGAATTTAGGTATACTATATTTTTAGTATATTTTTAGGATGTCATATAAATTTTTTTATGTAAACTCATATTGTGACATATTTTCTTACCTACACTTCCCAAGTAATCAAATAATTAACCCAAATTTCACAATTATGAGGCATACAATTCGATCTTCAATGGGTTTGTCATCTCAAATTAAACTTTCAAGTTTAAATCGTTATTTGAAGAAGCTCCAAATGACTTGCATGGATTAGTAGGTAGTTTTAAAATACTATTTTTTTTATTTGTATTAGATTATGTGCTTTCGTATATGATAATTATATAACTATTGTGTTAACAAATTAGATATTCTTGGAATCATTATATATCAAACAACAAAGCTTACAAGCAATTGCACACAAGAGTTTGTTATTCTGGATAAAAGATACTTTATTCTTTAAATTACACTTTTATTACACATAGAACTTTAAGTTGATAACCTATTATAGACCCTTTTTTGTAATATTCGTTTCATGTTTGTTATGTAGTTGTACTGCAGTTCAATTGACTCTAAGAAAAGAAATAATCGAACAAAGTCAATTAATCGATGAACCATTGTGTATTCTAGCATGTGGATTATCTATCGTAAACGATGGAAGTAATATTAATACTTATACAATATTTAGTTTTATTTAACATCTTATGTTGTTAGTTCAATTTGAAATGTAGATTTGGTCCTCTAAGTATTGTACTATTTCAATGTCATTATGTATAACTAGTATGTTATTGGAAAAGGTTGTTTTTTGACTTCTACGACTTATTCAAGAATCTACATACGACCTCGAACGAAGAAAGTTTCTGAATTGATTAAATGGTAATAATTTGATTTTGTTTAGAAATCCCTTATGTCGTACCTTTTAATAAATATTCAATTTTATTGAATTTTGCACATATATATTGTTTATCATGTTTGACACTTAGGTTTAATGATGACCATTTTGTAAAGGAGAAGGAGAATTTCATAAATATTACATGTCCATTACCAATTCAAAAAGTTTTGAACATTTCAAATGCAAAGCAAATGAAAATATCTCATTACTTAAATACAAAACATGTAAGTTCACGGCTACTTTCAATTTAATTTTTGTTTATTACATAGATTAGTATCTTTGCTTTTGAGTTAAGAGTACAAACATGAATACTTTATTATTTCAATGTTTATTAGAAACAAATATGTAGGGTTATTGGGATTATAGTCGACATCGACACACAAAGTTTTAAGTTGTTTCATGGATATAGTTTATCTTTTATGGTGACTATTGAAGACAACACCAGGAGAATGAATATATTACTACAAGATAAACAAATAGAAGTAATATTCCACACTACTACATTTGAATTGATTAAGGAATTGGTTCAAATATGTATTTGATTAATTTTTATTAAGATTTATTGATTAGAATAAGTTCAAATTATTATATAGAATTACTTACCGATAATTTTATCTTTGATATTTAAATTACAATGAAGGCAGGAAATTTGTTCGTTTCACTTTAATGTCGCGGGTAAACAGGTCGTATGTATTCATTTTAAGCCATGATGGTGGCAAATCTGAATTAATGGGATATAAGGTTGAAGATATTACATATGTGCATTGGGCTGAGGAATGTGCTATCTTTTTCAAGTAAGTTTTTATATTATATGTAGATATTCATTTTTTTATTGTCATAATAATTTAAATACATTTTTAATGAAATTCACGTTTTTATATGTAGGTCATGCACCGAAAATTCTCAATTATAATGCAGCCAAGTGTTTTATATTCAATGTATTTTATTATTAAAAATTACATTTTTTTTTTTAACTCAATAATAATATTGTCAAAAGTCAAAATGCTAAGTTAAACATTTTTTTTTAACATGTATGCATATCTTGACAAATTTTCGGCCAATGTATGTCACAATTTACGTGATTATAGGTTTATTTAAGGCAATTAGTATAATCACATGTAGATATTTATTGAATATCATACAATCCTAACTTAGCTTAAAATGATACTACACATTCCCATCAAGGCAACATCCGACCATTAAATCACAATTAGTCAATATAGGAATCAGTGACCTATAGAAGTACTTCCATTTTGGCCGAAATTAATTATAGACCGGATTTTAAAAAATATAATATACGTTTTGAATTTTTTAAACATTTTATTTGGGCGTTTTTTTTCTTCAAATATTTATGTTTAGGTGGAATTTTTTTTTTTTCACATTTCTCACACAACTTTTATTTCTCTGGTTCAATAATATTGTCAACAAACCCTTATTTCAAACCATGAAGAGAAATTCTATCACAAAACCAACTATACTGAACCGTCTTCCTAAGGAGATACTAATTGAGATCCTTGCACGAGTTGCCTCTCAAGCTCCATTCGATTTATTTAATTGCAAATTAAGGTATTTTTTTTGTTATTTTATTATAAACTATTTGGTTTTGCTTCTTTAAGGATTTTAACTATTTTTAATTTTTCCTTAGTTGAATGACACTTAACGATACATCTAATGAAGAAAGTGTCTTAAAACGAGTTTCCATAGAAGCCATGATTGATAACATATGGCGATTCGATACTGGAGCTAAAGATTTTTTTGAACGGTATCTAGATTGCAATAATCCATAGTCTCTTTTACGTAATGGAATTGTAAGTATATAAAAACTTATACAATAGTTATACTCTGATTTTATTGATTTGTATATTGTTTTACCTAATTCTTGGAAAATAATGTTTGTAGGTTGCAATGTTCACACGCGGTCATTGGCAATGTGGATTGCCACAAATACAAAAGGCACCGGACGTAGGACTCAAAATTGCAACTTATCTACTGTCCTTGATATTTTTATGTAATAAAGAAGAAAAACTTAAAAATAAGGGTGCATTAATGCTTATTGCTTTGATAAATGAAGTTGGTATGGAGTCTATCATAAGATTTAGGTGGATATTAGAAGGATGATGAACACGATATGGATAAGAAATAGAATGAACTTGGTAACCAAGGCACCAATTTTTTGCAAAACACAAGAAATTCACACCTATAAGTTGAGCAATTGGGAGAATGGTGATTACTATTCTTTTGCCAACAATTGGGATAAAGTAGAGTGTGAACAATGCAAGTGTTATCGAGAAGTTCAATTTTTCTTATCTTTCATGTTTTAGAGAATTATCTAATTTTTTGTCAAGTTTTAGTATTAAGTATTGTATTAAATCTTCAAGTTTATAATTTGTTATGAAATAACAAAACTTATGTTTTTATATTTTACCTTATATCTATTTAATGTTATTTTTTTCGGGTTTTTTTGATCTAACCATACGTTTAAAAGTACTAAAGTAACAATACATTTGGCCCACTCTATTACATTGGGCCCAATTAAATGAGTCCAACAATATTTTCATGACTCTTAAAAGTAACAAAGTAACTTCAAAGTTTTTTATTTTGGCCCAGTTTTTTTTCCCTTTTATGACCCAATCCAAATCACTCGGCCTACTACATTACGATTTTATAAATACTTTTATTATATAACCCATAAATGGCCTAATATTCGAACCTATTAATGAAAAGATTATTTAATAGAATGACCATAAGAGTTTTGCTTTAGTTTTGATAATAATTTTCAATGGTTATTTTATTTTTTTAAACGAATGGTCAATTGTTTAGTTATGTAAATTGTTTCTTTATTCGCAGGTTCAAATATTTACTAATAATAAGTGGAAGGATGGTTTGACACACATTCGAAAGCTTCAAGTTTGGGACATAATTTTGCAACTTATGTTTTGGGCCTCATTCTCTTATGTACTGAAGAGAAGGAATTATATAATAATGGTTTCATTGTGGTGACAAATTTAATTAGACATGTTGGTATGGAAGGTATCATAGAATGCGAGAACAGATTTATTAAGATGATCAACATCATATGGGTTGAAGATAGATCAATTATTGCAAGCATGACACCAATTTATCTGTCACTCGCATCATTCAAAAATTATGTATCTTAACCTATGGGATGTTGGTCAAGTCTATTGTATTAATCATGATTCGACAAGATTGTTTGTGAAAAATGCAAGTGTGATCAAGAAGTTAGTTTCTTCTTAACATACATGTATTAGATTTTCATTTTTCTTTTTCCTTTTTGTTCTCACATTATAAATAAGCATTGTAGTACATTTTAAATGAATAATAAAAAGAAATTTACACTACAAGTTTACTGTGTATGTGTCTTTTAAAAAATGTATGTGTAAAAAAATTGTTTGAACCTTAATTATTTCCTCATAAATTTATGACTAATATTGACATGCATGTGTAACAAAATTGTATCAAAATTATGATGAGTCTAACAAGATTATCATGAATCCTAAAAGTACTAAAGTATGTGTAACAAAATTGTTTGAACCTTAATTATTTCCTCATAAATGTATGATTAATGGATATAGTATAAATTTCCGGTTTTAATTGAGTCAATGTAATTGATAGGCTATAGTTTTTGGGCCGTATTTTTTCGGCACTAATTTTTCGGCCCTAACGAATCACTTAATTTAGTACTATGTCATATAAATATAATATATCCTATAATAAAATATTAATTTATATTATTAAGGCAATTCATAATATCACACGTTTTTTTTTTAGAGAAATTGAATGTTAAGTAATGTTTTTTTTTTTTTTTGGAAACCTTTGTTAACATATATGAAAGAAATCGGGTAGGAGATATGAATCAGCTAATTCTCTATAGTTCCTTTAATTTCAATCAATTTTCCTATTGTCCGAAATTTGATAGTTAATAATGACAGCTTTTTTTTACATTAAAAACGGCAGTTAGTGGTGACTTAAGGGAATTAATTTAAATTTTTATGCGGTTTTTAAGAACCATATTTTAGGAGATTTTTTTAAGCCACCAATTTAGGGTTCGTAAATGTGAAAGTTTTTTATACAAGACATCACCTCCATTTCAAGTTCTTTATATACCCATTTTTATTATACAAAGGACATTTTTTTTCTTAACTCCATTAAAATTACTACAAAGCTTTAATATTAATGATGAAGAAGTAGTCTCTCTCATTGAGAAATCCATTCAACCGTCTCCCTAAGGAGATCATACTCGACATACTTGGACGTATAGCATCTCAAGCTCCATTTGATTTATTCAAATGTAACTTAAGGTACTATTTTTTTGTCACTTTTTGTTTCTATTCAAATTAAAAAAATAATGGTTTTCGTTAATAATTTTTTTCATTTATTGTCAGTTGCAAAATGCTAAATAATATGTCAAATGAAAAGAGTGTTCTTCAACAAGTGTGGGTAGAAGGAATGATGGATCTTATATTGAATTTTGATGCAAATGCAAGAAACTTTTTTGACCGTTGCCTAGAAGCAAATAGTTCGCAATCACTACTGCGTTATGGATTTGTAAGTATAATTTTTCGTATTCAAATATACATAAGACTTCATGTCATTTTGTTTTTATTTAAGTGGTTTTCTAATATTGTTTTATATTTTTTTTTCTAGGTTGGTAATTTTCATCAGGGTCGTTGGCATTATGGATTACCAAAGATAAAGAAGGCATCAAACTTAGGACTCAAGACTGCAACCTATTTGCTATCCCTCATATATCTTTGTAATAAAGATGAAAACCTAAAAAAGGAGGGCTTGAAAATGCTTAGTTCCTTAATTACGGAATTAGGTATGAGTGGGATTTTAAGGTGTAGGATTAGATTTTCTAGGATGCTGAATACTATATGGGTAAAAAGTAGAATTAATTTAGTAGATAAACCAGAACTTTATTGCAAAAATTTGCAAGAACACAAGAATGACATGAACGAGTGGCAGATTTGTGACTACATCTCTTCAACAAAGGTTTGTACCTTTCAAGTTGAGTCTGATGAATGCAAATGTGATCGAGAAGTTCGTTACTTTTTGTTAAGCATGTTGTAGGCAAATAATTTAAAGTTATGAGTTTTGTGTACATTGAGTATTGTATTTTAATATTATTAAAATAAATTTTATAGTTAAATAAAATACTTACTGATTTATTATACATGTTGAATTTTTTAGTAATTTCATGATTTTAATTAAGATAATATTGTTTTTAATACTATAGTGTTTTTATCGACGTATGTAAAATACAATCAATCCTACATAAATCTGTCAAGCGAAATTCAACTAAATGAAGTAAATTTAAATGTTTATCTTATAAAAATGCATAAGAAATCGTATAAGATAATACTCCCTCCGTTTCATTTTAATCTACACACTTTGACATTTTACACTATTCACAAATTTCACTTTGACCATCATTTGTGATTTATACGCGGATGAAAATATAGTCATGTGTGATCTTGTTAGATTCATCATAATATGTATTTTATTAATATGTATTTTTTATAATTTTTACAAATACAAAACTAAAGATATATGTCCTTAAAGTTTTGCATTGGCATGCGTGAAAAGTGTAAGCGTGTAGATTAAAATGAAACGGGGGGAGTATTGTTTTTAATATTGTAGTGTTTTTATCGACCTATGGGGATGTACATGAAAATGGAGATATGTTGTATTTTATAAAATAAATACTTATCAAATATACTATAGTTTATCTTATAAGAAATACTTACCAAATATACCAAATTATAGAAATACCTAGGATTTTTTTATAGTACTACTCATTTGTCAAACAATCTAATAATTTGGTGTTAAACTTTTTATATGCATTTATATGTTAAATTCTTTATCCTATTTTTTACCAATGAATTTAACTATTTTGTGATAGAATGTTTGAGAAGATAGATTCCTAAATACCTAGGTAGCTTTTAATATTTAAATATTTGTTACTCCACCTACAAAAGAATAAATACAATACTTGAATTATTACATATAAAATAAGAACTATCAAATTACAATTACTAATTATTATAACCCAACTAAAATACGCTACTTTATTAGGTGGAACATCAAATATGTCAATATTAAAAGTTCTACCTATTGATTTAGGCTATTTTATTTCTAAGCATACACATACTTAAACAATATAATATTGACATAAGGATATATTTAGCTTTTGAAAGCATAATCACATGAAAAAATAGAAACTTATAAAAGAGAAGGTTAAGATATACTACATGAAGCTTCACATAGTTTGAATATGTAATATCAAATGGAATTAATGATGTCCTAGGAAAAAAATGCAAAAGATTATAATAGACAAAAAGCTACCCTTTAAAAAAAATACAAACCATAATAAAGTTTAATTAAATGAAAAAACCCATTAAACTACAAACATATCAAGAGATAAGCTAGAATACATAGAATAATTTACCTTATAAATTTTATACACTAAAGATATACTTATACACTTATAATTGCTATATATTAGTTATTTACTCACCTAATTACATTTAATAATAATAAGAGATATGGTTGATATCTCTAAAGTAGTAGTATATTTCATAATAATTGTATTATTGACCTTACTTTTACTATGTATAATTTATTTCGAATAATAAGAACAGTCTAGTCCTAAAAATCATTTACACATTTCAAGAATTTGGCATACCAATAAGGAAAGTTATTACTATGTTTAGAATAAATGCACATAAATTTACTATCATTTAATTAAATTTGGTTCTTTTATGCGTTCAAGTAATGTGAAAAGTCTTACTCAAGTGATATGAGTTTGATATAACCAAAGTTCAATCTCTTAAAGTTATGATATTTTGAGATGTTAAACATGAAATATGCACCTTATGCTAATGACCATACATGAAATATTATTGTGTAAAATTATATAAAAATAAAGCAAATCTTACCTGATTTTGGATGTTATTATCATGATCCTTTACAATCTGCCATAAAATGAATATGGATGTTATTATTTTAAACATTATAATAACCTAAAATAAAGAAACTATAAATTTTTTTTTCCAATATTCCTGATGTGTGTTATACTTTCAGGTTAACCTAAAATAATTTTTCAATTAGATCTGAAAAAAACTATCATCTCACATTTTCACTGCCCACAAATTTAGCCACAACTATATTATTTTTTATTTTTTCTTTGAATTCATTTTCACCATGGATATACAGACCCTTTATAATTTTAAAAAAAAGGTCTAATATTTTAATTCGAAAAATTTGCACGTTGATATATTTTAATTAAAAAAAAAAGTCACATTACTGTCAATATATTGCATATTTTTATGTGCATGTTGATAAGATTATAAATAATGTTAATATAACAAAAATATTTTTTTATTAGTATTAGTTTTAAAAAAGACTAATTAATCCTATAATTCATGCAAAATTAACCATATAATTTATAAGAAACTGTTTAAATTTACTTGAACTCATACTAATTTGAAGTTTAATTCCATTTCCAAGATTCAAATAAGAAATTATTTTGATTTTGTTATTTTTGACAAATTAAAAGCTTTTAAATTTCTTATTTCAATTCCAAAAATCTAAAAATTATTCAATCGAACATATGAACATAACTTATATATTTTTTTTCAACATACATATACCTAGAATTTCAAATTTACACGAAAAACCCTATATTTTTTTTTGCATTATAACTTATAATAATTGCATGCATTTAGGTTTAATTCAAAATTATGTAACTAAAATATTATATGAAACTTAAAGAAATAGATTTACTTACATGCAATTAAGTATTACCATAAATAATAATAATATATGTATATACATGCAAATTATTTAATATTAGTGAACAAATAAATAAGTAAAAACGATTAAAATAGAAAAAACAAAATACTTATCTGAATTTGATGAAAATTGATTCGTTGGAGGAAAAAAATCAAATCTTGCATATCACTCATCATCATCATCATCATATCTTCTATGGAAACTTTCTTCAAAAATAAGAATTTTCGAGAAAATTCTTCATTTTTTCTTCTCAAAAACTAATTTTTCCACCTTTAATATTTTCAAAAAAACTGTTGCATGTAACAAATTCCCATTGATCTCCTATATAATCACATTTTTATAGGTGATTATCAACTTTTTTGTCACAACTTATTTCGTTCCATCTTAAATTTTTAAATATTCAAATTTTCGAACCGATAATCTATTTTTGAGAATTGTAGTTGACTTTTTCCAGATTTAGAGTGACGAAAATTACATAGAGAGAGAAAGAAAATATAGGGATTAGAGAGAGAGAGAATATAGAGAGAGAATAAAAATTTGAGAATGGAAATTTAGAATGAAAATCGGTTGACATATTTATTATAATTATAATGTGAGAATATAAAGAGAGAATGAAAATGAGAGAATATGAAAGAGTTTGAGAGAAATAATGAGTTTGAGAGTGAGAAAGAGTTTGAGAGAATATAAAAGAGTATATATTTGCTTTTATTCTCAGTTTTAGAAACTGTTGAATAGAAATAGAAGATATATATAAAAGAGGTTATCAATTTGAGTTTATAAAAGATATTTATAAAAGAAAATATTAGGTGTTGATATAAATTTATGTGTATATTTATAAATTTCAGTTGATATATAGTTGAAAATAATTTGAGGTAATATAAATTTTATAAAAGTTTATACAAACTGAATGCAAGATAAATTATAATGTGTTTATATATCACATTGTTCTATGAGTTGATATAATATATTAATAAAATATTGGTAATTATTTTCTTCAAACTAATACAAGTTTTTTTTTTTATCAAACTAATTTTTATAATAGATTTTAAAAATGGTTAAATTTTTCTAATATTAACTGTGTGATGTAATTAGTTTGTTATATTTTTTATATAATTTTTTACAGTAGATTGTAAAATCTAATAATTTTTGCTTTTGCATTAAAAATTTTAATATTTGATAAAGAGCGTGATAACTCAAATATTACCACAAATGTTGTGTATTTTCAGAATGTGTAATAAGTATTACGAAAACTTGATTTTAAAGAATTGAATTAGTTTCTCTTTCAGACTCTTCATATACTCACATTGTCATATCATTTATTTCTTTAGATATTATACGATAATGCGTTTTTTATAGTTATATGTGACTTTGTTTGTTTTATGTATTTGACATACATAATGTTACCATTTGTGTGTAAAAAAACTCTTGCATTCTTGCACGGACCTTAAACTAGTATATATACTAATAAACCAAGAAAAATTATCCTATGTGTCAATTGTATGTTTGCTCTCGCCATTTGGTAGCAACAAAAACAACCATTCCCTTTGCCTTGTCATGTGTCATGCTTAGAGAAGCCAAAGTACACGTGTAATCGGTGAAAGATATTTACTCCTTGAGGATCTCCTAATCAATTGAAATCTATAATATTAGGTAATAAATTATGATTTGTCCTTAAATCATGCACACGATAGAGATACGCGTATATAATCAATTCCTGTATTATTGCCAAGTATAAATTACCTTGTCCGGAAATATACACGTGAATTTTGGTATAACTAACAGAAAGATAATGTTTCTTGCGTCTGACTTCTCTGCTTCCCACACTGTCTTTTTCTTCTTCCTTTGTTCTTCTTCAGCTCTTTCCATGAAAAATCCCAAAATCAATCACCTTCCCATATTAATTACTAAATTAAAGCCTTTTATTGTTATCTTTTTTTAGGACAAACATCTCCATTAGTTAAGAGTCTTCGGTTTTAATTTTTTGTTTTTGCCTAGAAAACTTTCCACTTCCTTTATTCGTTCCAAATTTCAAATTTCCTCAAGGAGAACTCCAAAAATTATAGTGTATAACGGGTAGAAAAATTTTCAAAATTTATCTGCAGTCTAGATTATTAAACCCTACTCAAGTTATATCCAAGAATTTCATCTATCATCCAACAAAAAAAAAACTGGAATTCAACTCTATATTCAATTACCCCTGGTTTGTTCATCTTTCAATTATGAAAAGTGGGAAATCGAGAATGATGGCATATTGTGGTATTAAAATCTTGAAATTCAAAGTAAATTTCTTTTATGTGATCACGGTAATGGATCTCTAATTCAGAATTTTTTCTATTTTGATATTATGAAGATTGAAAATTTTCAGCTAACTTTTCTTTGATTTTTTTTAACCTAATTTGTGATATAATTCCTGAAATTATGAATTTTAATTGTTGAAACTTTTAGTCAAACTTTCTAGTATGCATGTGATTGCTTAGTTTGACACTTTGTGAGGCCTAACTTCTCTTGTAAATTTGTAATCATGCCAGAGTGTAGGAAGACTTCTTTTAACGCAAATTGCTTAATCTGTATGAGTCGTGAGAGTTGCCGCTGTCAAGAAAGATATGCTGTTCAAAGTTTTTTTCTCTATTTTGTAAGAACGGATCTTAATATAATAATATAATATTATATCATATTGATTTATATAATTTTTTTGAGGGCCTAGAAACCACGATTAGTAGTTCTTAGTTACTCCTTTGTATCGTGATGTTTGAGTTTTTTTAGGCTTTAAATTGTTGTATAATAAATCAAATATTAGAGGTTTCATATTGAAGTATCGAAGTGTTCAATCGTAAACTTTGTGTGAAAAAAAGGGAAGTTATAACTTTGTGTTTAGATGATCAGGCGTTTCCATATTCCATTGATCATTTTGATGTTGGCATTAGTAGTAGTAGCTTTAGATCTTCGGTTACGAGGTTTGGAATTCAGATTTCAGATTGCTCACTGCATTTTAATGGATTGTTTGCTACAATGTCCTAATTTATGTTTGACTATTTGTACTTTCTATGCTGGATGTTTACTGTGAAAGTCATAAATTTTTTGTATTATTAGAGAAAAAATTTCCGTCCAAAAAGTGTGTATGATGAGATTAATTAGTATGAGATATTATATATACTTCACAATCAGGCCAGTTATGGAGGTGACAATAGCGTTCACGGGCAGCAACCCATATTCAGACAATAGAAAAAATAGTGAGAAAGTGAATTATGGTTTAAAACTTTATTGGATAACAAATTAGAAAGTTCAAAAGATAAAATTGACTATAAATTCTTATTATTTTACTCTTTAAATTTGGAAACTCAACAACCCACAATTTGCTTTGGTTTCCTAGCTTTTCCTTGAAGAGACATGAAGGAAGCAGAAACTTTGACTTCTAGACACGAAGAGAGGTGAGAGAAGCTAAGTGAGATAGAAAATCTAATTTTAAGTTTTTAATTTTGAATTTATGGGTAGACATAAGATTGAAAAGAGAAAATTAGTGAGCTAGAAAATCTAATTATAGAATTTTCAATTATTATTGGGTTTTGACAAAGTAAGGTATGTACGAATAAATATATAAGTATAAGAAATAAGGGATGTAGTAGAGGAGCACTAAATATTGGGAATGTGTAAAATAAGTGATTATGAAATATATACTGTTTATATATTAGATTCACATTATAAGTAAGTTTTGGTGGTTTAAAAACGTTTTTAAACGTCCATGTGGTCAGATTTTATGACTAACAAAGCTCTATACATTGAATAAAATGTGTAGGATGAGGAGTTTACCCCCCACCAAACAACAAAAAAAAAAAAAAAAAAAAAAAAATAAAAAAAAAAATAATTTTAAAAAAAAAAAAAATATTCAAAATAAAAATAAAAAAAAAAAAAAAATAAAAAATTTATTATTATTTATTTAACATTTAATAAGTGATTTGATGACTTCTTATTATTTACATTGTTGTATATTAATTAAGTTGATTGTACATTTTTGTTATTTACATTGTTGTAACTAGGATGCCAAATGAATACTTTTATTCTATTATGTTTCTTTGTACATTCTTGGCTTGTGGTTGTTCATTAACAAAATCAAAATGTACAATGACGAGTAACCCAATTCCCAAAACCGTTAAAAAAGTAAATTTTAATTTTTTTTTTTTTTTTAATTGTATGTTTGTTCACGATGAAATTCAATATGTACAATTCAATATGGAATGCAACTATAGGTAGAGCTAATAATCAAAAAAAGCAAAGCTACTAAATCACAATGTCATTGCTTTGATCACTTGATAAAAATACAAAATGTACACTCGTATATTATTGTACAACAAACCATATGCATTTGTACATCAAAAATATTGGGGTCACAAAAATGGGAGAGGGGCCCCTTTTTTAAAAAATCCGAAAAAAGTTTCATTTTTTTCCTAAAACTAATAAAACGGCGTCGCTTGGGGAAGGTGTAGGATGCTCATCCTACTCCCATTCCAGGATCTAATTTGCGCTATACATGCGTTCTCATACAATTAGGATAGGGGGGTCTTGAGTGTTGACAGCTCAGGATCAATATTCGACATAAAAGTATAAGATATTGATCTAACTCAGGACAAAGATAGAGGTGGTAAGTCAACAAAGCCTCCTTGCTTGGGGTCAGGGACAGAGAGTTGACGCTTCATAGAGTAGGTAAATACAAAACAGAGTGTTTTTCACAGAATCATTGAAAAGATGTTCTATTTTTTAAGAGAAAAATTCAGCCGGTGGGTTTAAATATTAAACCCATCGGTGGGGGAATAATATTGTGAAATTAAACCCACGGGGGGAATAATATTGTGAAGGAATATGTCTTTAGACATTTCTGACAATCATTAAATATAACAGGTTTTACTATAGAGATAATTAATTGTGTTAGTTTAGTAATCACATTTACTTCCTAGAGAATAATTAATGGTTAGTGGGGCAATATTGATTGGACCTACAATTAATCTAATCTAATCCTATTATGTCACACTTTGTAGTAACCAATTGAAGAAAGAAAATCAGTCCAGAAGGAAAATTAGGGTTGGACTAGGTCTCTCAGTAAACTTGTTCTCCTACTATTATAAAAGGGTTATAATAATAGAGTGGAGTAGAACGTTCAGTTTGTCAGTAATATTCAAACTGAAAAGTAGAAAGAGAAACCTCATTCTTCTCCCTTGGAAAATCCGCCCACCCTCCTTAAAAAGCAAAAGAGTGAAATATGTTCATCCTCTTCCATTCTAGCAGACGTGGGAATTTAATTGGTGCTCGTGGACTAAGTAGAGGGATAACACTTGGTGTTCTTTGATCTCTAACACTTGCAATCTGGTGGAAAACATGCTACAATGGTTATACATTCTTTTCCTAATAACATGATTCATATTTATGTTATGTATGCGATCCAATGATAGATTTTGGGAAATTGTTTCTAGAAATTCCGCTATATATATATATGCCGCAAATTAGGTGGTAGACACGGGTCTACCATGGAAATGGTAGACACGGGTCTACCATGAGAATGGTAGACACGGGTGAAAACGGTACCGTTTTGTTATTCCAATGAACATTTGCAATTTTGCATTGAACATTTGTGGGACCCATCTAAATTTTTCTTTCCTCAACTTTTTCAACCCATGTGCGTTGTAAACCAATAAACATCCAGTTTATTCCAATGAACATTGTAGTACAATGAACACATGCTATTGTTTATTGAACATTTGCAATTTCGGAATGAACATTTATGAAAATTTTAGTGCAATGAACACATTCTTTCTGTTGAACAAAGAATTGCAATTTTGGATTGAACATTTTCGACTTATTCCAAAATCCAGTATGTTTACAAATTTTCGAAATTCAAAATTACCGCTGATTTTCAAAATTCAAATTTCAAAATAAGTTTCAAAATTACTTATATGTTCATTGTGATTTTGAATATTCATCCAAGTTCTTAAAAATGTTCTTTTAAATTACTTATATGTTCATTGTGATGAATATTTATGTTGTCATTATTATTCTTTGTAATGTACAAATATGATTCTACAATGAACAACTATATACTATCTATAATGAATAACCGGACTGAATATTTATATAATTATTGAAAAATAAGTAATTACAAAAAATTGCAAAATTCAAAATATAGTATGTATCCAAAGGTAGAAATATAATCAAAATAAGACAGTATGTCTCATATGAATACCAGGGTCTTACAAAAGAATATTTATTGCTAACTAAACACTATTGAGTTCATTAAGAATATATTCTTGCTTATGAGCTTCCTCCTATTCCCGATTGATTTGATTTGTGAGATTTCGACACCGTAACATATCATTAGTTATCTGAACTAGTCGAATTGAACTAATACAAGAAAGAAATGAGCAGTAGTTAAAATAAAATTCTTCAAGTTTATAATATAATGAACATAATCTTTCAAACATACAATGAACGTATTTTAATAATACAATGAACATGCTCCCAGACAAATAATAAATATATGACCAAATATAATGAGCATGTGACTAAAATGATTTTAGTGAATACATGTTAGTAATACAATGAACATTGGCTTAAAAATATGCACATTGTACTTGTAAATAGTACAATAAACATCATATAATCATACAAAGAACATTTGAACAAATTTCAAACATTTGTAGACAAATATATGATAAGTAACCCATCATTCATTTATATCATTTTATTGAATATATTACAAACACATACTGAACATATGACACTTTTTGGGAAAAGGACGACAATAGAATTTGACTTTCAATAGGAATTCTTCTATAGAATCCATATGCTTCTCGGGAGTACATGCTCAAATGGAATTTGTTTCTTGTACAATACATACTTTCACGTTGAATTTTTCATATATGCGTTGTTAGACCCTTTGTAATAAAGAATGAAAACTCTCTTTTTCTTTCCTTTTTAATTTATTTCTTATTTTAATAAATAAAAATAAGAAATAAGAATTTTTAAATGCAACGAACATCTGACCAACATGTGTTTCAGCGAACATATGCTAATAGTACAATGAATATATGCCATAATTCATGTTATTAATGCAATTAATATGTGTCAAACACACAATGAACATATGAACAAATGTACCTATGTTCTGAACAAACATATAATAAACATATGGCTAAGTATAATAAACATATGACCAACACAAACACAATGAGTACATTATTGTAATAATACAACGAATATATATTTACAATACAATGAACATTACCTGATTTTTGCTGCCTTTTTTTTTTCTTAATGGCGAACTCTTTCGTCCCCTTCATTCATTGGGCTCTCTCCTTCGTTCATTGGGACATCAATTTCAAGGTTGTTTTCATTTTTTCACAAACTACCATCAAGATATTCACCAAAAAAGAGGGAAATAAATAAGAAACGAAAGTGCAAAATGTTAAAAAAATGTTTTTTTTATCAAATGCATAGATCTAATACCTTATGTTGTCCATTTCACTGTGCAACTCGTTGTGTTCATCTTTATTTACGAAAATCGTGCAAGAAAACGAAGAATTTGAAGAGTTTGATGAGATAGGTTAGATAGAAGTTAGAGAGATGTTGGAGGATTTGGGAAGAAGAGAGAGAAAGTCTCTGAAAATTTGTGTGGGAAAATGAAAGTAATGAATTCAAAAAATAGGTTTTATGTTTTCGGTGTTCATTAGAGATTCAAAGATGTCCATTGGCTTCGTGTCCACTTAATGAGCGCGTGTTTTATGTTTTTTGGGCTGCGTTTTGGCCCTAATGGTAGACACGAGTCCACCATCTACTAATTGCTATATATCCATCTATAGGTTCCTAAAGTGGTATCAGTTTTAGCCTCATGCATAACATTTATATGATCATGTTCATGTGTTATTTTGATTATTTTTATTCAATTATAGGATGGATTTATTTATGGATTAATTTGCATAATTAATATGGTGATATTGATTGATTGGGAATTGTTGAAAATTATTTTTAATCTATAATGGTGCTCGAATTTTCCCTTCGTAAATCTGAAAATAAACTTGTGTAGGGGTGAAAGTTCGATGTACGGTTTGGATTTGGGCCTAACCCAATCTGATCCAAACAAAGTTTGGATTTCAATTTTCCAATCCGAATCCAAACCAATTAGAGTTTGAATCCGATCCAATCCAATACGAATTTTCAAACTTTAGATTGGATCCGATCCGAAAATCCAATTTTTTTAAAACTCTATTTTTTATGAAATAAATTAAGCGCGACAAGCGGACAACAGCTACCCAATAGATTTACAATTTACAAATTCATAATTCATTACAAACCCCATAGTTTATTAATGAACTAATAACAAAACCATAAGCCATAATTCATTACAACAGTATGTAACAGAATACATAAGGTTTAGTCCAACAACACACCGCAGGTTCAGTTCAACAACAAAGAATACATCAGCAACACTTAAGCACTGGGCTTTTTTTTATAAATAAATCAGTTAAGCACTTAAGCCCAATCCAGAATTTACATAATACAAGGCATATTACTATTCAGTTATATTGGATTTTCGGATCCAATTACCCTCAATCCAATCTGATCCGAAAATTCAATTTTTCAAGAAATATCAATATGAATGCAGTCCGAACACAGTTCGAATCCGATCCAAATTACTAATTCGGATTGGATTGTATTGGATTTTGGTTTTTATCCGAATAATTTTCACCCCTAAACTTGTGTTGAAGTTCATAATTCCTTCATGAATATACGACATCTTGGTATTGATTAACTTGAATCATTAGTTAGTTGCTAAACGAATTCAAATTTCAAAAGCCCCTAGTAGTTTGTACATTGAAATTCAAATTAAAATGTATAATTATTACATAATTTGAGATGAATTTAACCCCGACCATGGCTGGGTGGATACACCAGATTCGGTGCATCCACGGTGGTTGTCGTGGCTGATGTCGAACGACAGACTGCATGGCTTTTGAAGCGAACACCGCGTGCGGAGCTGGCTGCGGTGACTGGGCTTCGGCCTTTGCTGTTGTTGCGGAGTGTTGTGCTGCATGCAGTCTCGAGAAGGGCAACCTTGTTTGCGCTAGGCGGCTGCAGCGGCTGGCTGGCCTCGTGCTGCCTAGCGGTTACTGAGAAATGATAAACCAATATTGGATATTGGTTTGGCTATCCAATATCCAGGGCAAAACAGTAATTTCCGCAAAAAAAAAGGTTCAAAGTTGAAACTTGAAAGACTGCCATTTTCCCTTCCTGTCTGTACTTCATTTATTGTTTTACTAGTGCGATCTTTATGGCATTTTGGGCCCACTCTACCTTACGTCATCAGTACTTTGAAGTACTCCTCGTTATCTTCAACATGAAGACGCAATTAACTATGTAAGTTAATGACAAGTGGAAACCCATGTGTCTTCTCTTTTGAATTCTCCACTTATGTTGCCTTATTTTTTGTTCTTTTGACAATTAATAAAAATGCATTTTTCACAAAATAATTATAATAGTATTATCTTTATTTTAGATGGATTAGGATTTGTAAAAAACTTGTATGGACCTGGTCCACACTAAATTAGCGTGGGTCTAATGCTAGTACATGTTATTTATTTAAAAAAGGATCACTTTGTCAAAAATAAAATTACAAAAGAGGAGTAGGTATAGATTGTAGAGGGTGACTGTGTTAGAAAAAAGGTTAAGAAAATTTCATTATAACAAACTAAACTAAGAAATGGTGATTGTCTAAAAAAAATTATCACTATGTTAGATAATAATAAATTAATGTACCTTAAGATTTTAAAATGTTACTATATGGAAAAAAAAGTCATAATGTCATATGAGTTGCTTTGGTCTACAACAATATTAGTGTCTAGGTCCACGCATGCAAGACTAGCTCTTAGGATTTTTCCTTGAGATAATTGTCTCATAATCTTTCCTTGTACTTAAAAAAACTACAATCTTTTACTTTATGTTTAACTTAATTCTACTCCCTTTCTTCGAAAATTTGAAAGGGAAAGTTTGTTACTCCTTCCTTCTCACATAATTCTTACTATTATCAGAACTTGAGATAATATGTAATTAAAGATCTTAAAGATACAAAAAGTGTATTGGCTAACGTGAAAAGGGAAATGAAACATATTTTTGGGACAGAAGGAGTAATATTATATTTATTTTAGATGGATTAAGATTTTTCTTTGAGATAATAGTCTCCTAATCTTTCCTAGTACTTTTTTAAAAAAAAAACTACTACTATCTTCAGTTTATATTTCATTCAATCCTACTCCATCTCTTCGAAAATTTATAACGGAAAGCTCGTTTCTCCTTCTGTACCACAACATTCCTTACTATTATTTTGAATGGTTTTTTGATCTTTTTTTCTTATATGGTCCGTTGACTCATTATCTCTCTTTTACATTTACTTTCATTCTCTCTACCTTTCCCACTTTTTCTTTTACTTTTACTCTCCCTTTCTCTACCCTGTGCACTTTTTCTTTGCTTCATGTGCAAAAACAAATCTTCTTATTAAAACAAAGGTGGTATTATATAATTAAAAAGATAGATGTGCTAGAGTTAGTGAATTAAAATGAGTAGGTGAAATTTTATGTGCAAGAAAAATATTCAAATTTACGGTGTAAAAATTGGGAGTCAAAAAATCAAGAAAAATCCAAAAAAATCAAGAACAATCAAGAAAAATGAAGAATTGAGGGTGATAAAGTGGAATTGAAAGTGAAGATGAAAAACTTTATATATGGGATATTCTTGTTCTTGAAGATGAAAATATAAAGTGATCGTGACTCAATTTGGAAGTATTCGATAAAAAAGTAGGTATTATTTATAATTTCATTTTTCTAATTGTTTATCTCGTAGTAAATTAGGTGATATGCTGTACTTTTGATGTAATTTTGTGATATAGAAAAAGTGTAAATTGGGAGTGAAAAATTACAAAAAAGAATAATTTTGTCATACCAATAGCGTTTAATTTAGGTCATATAAATTTGTTTAAAGTAACTATATATATGGAATGATAGTTGAATTGCTGTGTAACTATATATATCGAGTAATTGTTAATTGGCGAGGAATGGGGCAAGGACAGAGGAGGAAGAAAAAGGTAAGCCACTAGTGTATATAGTGAATTATTTAAAGGATTCCAATTATACACACTATTGTTTTCAATGACAGGGGTTGTTGTAGCCAAACATCTACGGCTTCTTTAAAGACACTTGGGCTCATCAGAGCCGTACACGTGTCCTCTCCTAATAAATAGAGGATAAAGGTTTTAACTTTGGGTTATATTCAATTGGGAGAAAAGGTTACTTTTCTGGCCCAAGAGATAGTCAGAGCCCAGCCCTTGGAGGTGGCTGCAAGTGAGAGGTTGATAAACCCTCACAAATCATGGCCTGCCACGTGTCATGATATGATTCCTTAGCCAATCAGATGCCACTATTCTACGGCAGATTTTAAGGATAGCTGTCATCTTGCTATCACTATAAATACCCCTGAAATCAGGAGAAAGATCATTCAATGCAAACAGTGCAAAGTTACTCTGTAAAAATACTCTCTCACTTTCTCCCTCTAGATCTATTATTCTCTCTACCACTCCTAATATCTGACTTAAACTTCGGAGGGGGAACCACCACCCAAACCTCCAGGGTGGGTCCCTTTTTGCAGGTTCGGGAAGGAAGCTCAGGCTTGGACTAAGTTGATTCAGACATTGTTGCACAAGTCTCCAAGGATGAACATCTAAGGGATACTAGTTTACTTGCTAGACAAGAAAGCTCAACCTACAACTTACTTGTTGGACAAGTAGAGGACTAAACATTTGGCGCCGTCTGTGGGGAGACGTAACGATGACTAATTGTCAATCGTCCAACGTTGCCAGAAATCGAAGTTTTCAGATCAATGTCGAAGACACGATAGATCATGAGAGACCGCCTCGTGGAAGGGACAGACCTTCGATTATCGTCAATGTCCCTGGACCAAGCCAACAGCCTGTCATACAGGAGAATCTTAAACGTCCAGTGACTGCTGCCCACCTTGAGAACATCTTGAATGACTTTCAGACTAAGATGGCAGCAGTCGTCCAGGAACAAATTAAGAGCAACATGCTGTTTTTCCATCATAACCCGGAGCCAGCCGCTAACAATCCAGCTCCTCTTAGCGGACGTCCCCAAGAAAACCGTCCAGGCCCTAGTAGACCTGTTCGTCAGGAGCCCTCTAGGAGGACGGCAAGAGGAAAGCAGCCAGAGGACAGTGATCAGTGAAGGAAGATGGACTGGAATCTGGTGGTGAGGACCCGAGGATCATGTTCGTCCAAGCGGGCACCGAATGGAAACAGATGCCAGAGAATATCTAGAGGCGAAGAAAGCTGCTGCATTACAACGATCAGCGACAGGGTCTACGCCATACTTGAGAGACCCTCCTTTGAGATTGTCGTCTAGAGCGGAAGGACGAAGTTTAAGTCTCTCACTTGTTCGTCCACGACAAGAGAAGATGGTGGTTCAGCCCATCGTTTATAGGCATCCAGCGCATGCAAACACGTCGTCTAATCCCATGTTAAAGGAATATCGTAAGGAGTACATACCCATTGAGGGACAGCTGGAAGTCCTCCGGATTAACTGGCCCACTCCGTTCTCAGCCAGGATCATGGAGGCACCCCCCTTCCCAAAGGTTAAACTCCCTACCATAGAACCTTTTGATGGAACAATAGATCCAGACGATCACCTGACTGCTTACAAACATCAGATGTACGTCCAAGGAGTAGATGATGCTACTTGGTGTAAGAACTTTCCAGCAACTCTGAAGGGAGTAGCTCAGAAGTGGTTTAACAATCTTCCGCCCAATTCAGTCAACAATTTTACTGAACTCAGTTTCTTATTTACTAGTCATTTTGTTGCCAATAAGCAAGAGCAAAAAACAAGCATGCACTTAGGCAAGGTCGTCCAAGGACCTAAAGAAGCTCTTAAAAGTTTTGTTAAGAGATTCAATTTAGAAGCCCTTCAGATACAAGACCTCAATGCCGGGGTGGCCTTCGACGCCTTTATAAGGGGACTAAGGCCAGGAAGTTTTAAGTTTGATCTTGTTAAGAAGAAAATCACCACTCTTGCCGAGGCTTTAAGGGAAGCCGAAGCGTTCATACAAGCCACCGAAGTGTGTGCTGAGGCGAAACATCCCGAGTCCAAGAAGCCTGACGAGGTTGCTCAGCCAAAGAAGAGCAACCACAAGAAGGCCGAGACTTGGGCCATAACCTCCACCACTACTTCATCCAGAAGAAGCAAGAGGAAAGAGTCTGAGCCTTCTTCATTCAATCCCATCGAATTGAGCATGGACCAATACTCCATTCTAATGGAGATAAAGGATCAATTTGAGTTAAAGGCTCCAGCTGAGATGAAGACTCGTTACAGAAATAGGGATAAGAGCAAGTATTGTCACTTTCACAAGGACTGTGGTCATGAGACTAATGAATGTAAGCACCTTAAGAAGGCTTTGGAGGATCTAGCTCGAAAAGGAAAGATGAACTCCTATTTACCTCAAGGGGGAAGGAAGTATCAAAGGAAGGATAATCGGCAGACTAAGAAGAAAGAGAGTGAAAGTACGGACGAGGATGTTGTTCTCGTAATTTCAGGAGGATTTGCCGCTGGAGGACCAACCAATAGAGGGCACAAAAACTACCTCAGAGAGCTTGGCCAAGTCTTACTAGCTGATCAGACAAAGGCCGACCCTTTCCCAAAAGTGGTGGTTAGTGAACAAGATCGGGGCAAGCTGAGGACCCCCCATGATGATCCGTTGGTCGTAGAAATGAAGATAGCAAACTTGAGAGTAAGAAGAATTCTGATTGATACCGGAAGCTCGACAAACATCATTAGAGCCGATTGCCTGTCCAGATTGAAGTTTGATGAAAAGAACTTGGTTCCCATCCACCATCCCATCATAGGGTTTGGGGGAGGAATCATCCATCCTATGGGAACCGTTACTTTGCCCGTACGAGTGGGGGAGAAGGATGTCTCAAGGACTCTGTTTATCAAGTTCTTGGTGGTCCGAGATTTGACAGCCTATAATGTCATACTTGGACGGCCAACTTTGAATCATGTTAAAGCTGTAATAGTAGCTCACTTGATGCTTATGAAGTATGAGTGTGATGATGGCAAGATTGGCTCCTTGTATGGAGACCAGCAGGCGGCTAGGGAATGTTACTTAACTACCCTTAGACCGTCATCATGGAAAGCATGCAATGAAGACCAGACGAAGATAGGTGGCGGACGGAAAACGTATGAAATTGGAAAAGATAAGACGAACATTGCTGGCGAAAGGAAAACGTCTGAAATTGTAAAGGACCAAGTGGCCTCGTTAAAGATGGCAATTGAGAGTCCTCAGACGCCTCTCGCTCCCTCAAGGAAAACGTCTGAACATCTCCCCAGCAAGAAAAGAAAGTATGAGCTCGTCAAGGAAGAACTTCCCTCGTCTGAAGAAGTGATGGCCATCATGGGACTAGCAATAGAACGTCCAGAGCCAGTGGAAGTCCCAGAAGATGTCTGTTTGGATGAGGCTCGTCCAGAACGAACTTTGAAGATTGGTTCCTCGCTCTCTTTTGATTTGAGGGACCTTTTAATCAGCTTGCTGAAAGAGTTTCAGGACGTGTTTGCTTATTGTGTTGAGGAAATGCCTGGAATTGATCCAAAGATAGCCGTCCACCGGCTGAATGTTGATCCAAGTTTAAAACCAGTTCGTCAGAAGAAAAGACATTTAGGCCCAGCTAAGAATCAGGCGGTCGACCAGGAAGTTCAGAAGTTGTTGGAGTCAAAATTCATCAAAGAAACCTATTATCCATAATGGATAGCAAATGTGGTCATGGTGCCGAAGCCTAATGGCACTTGGAGGATGTGTGTAGACTATACTGATCTAAACAAGGCTTGTCCTAAGGACAGCTTCCCTTTGCCTAAGTTGGATCGTCTAGTGGACTCCACAGCCGACTATGCTTTGCTAAGCTTCATGGACGCCTATTCAGGTTTTCATCAAATCCCCATGTGGTCAGAGGATCAGGACAAAACGTCTTTCATCACTGAAAAAGGACTCTATGGCTGGTTGAGAATGCCATTTGGCCTACGCAATGCTCCGACCACATTTCAAAGATTGATCAATACGGTTTTTCAGCCACAGTTGAGAAGAAACATGGAAGCCTATATCGACGATATGACAGTCAAGAGCCGGCAAGAAGAAAGTCATGTTAGTGATTTGAGAGAAACTTTCGAAACTCTCAGGAAATACAAGCTAAAGCTGAACCCCAGCAAATGTGTCTTTGGGGTTTTGTCGGGGAAGTTCTTAGGTTTCTTGGTAGATCAGAGGGGAATAGAAGCCAACCCCGAAAAGATCCAAGCTATTCTAGACATGAAATCTCCGTCAAAGATAAAGGAAGTTCAGTGACTGCGGGTTGCTTGGCTGCCTCTGGACGTTTCTTGTCTATGTCGAGCGACAAGTGCCATCACTTCTTCGCTACCATCAAGAAGATGGCCAAGTTTGAGTGGACAGCAGAAGCTGAGCAAGCGCTTCAGCAAGTCAAAGATCACCTTCGGCAGCTACCTAGATTGGTCAGTCCAGCTGAGGGGGAGAAATTGTTTGTATATTTGGCCGTGTCCACTCAGGCTGTGAGTGTCGTTCTGCTGGCTGAAAGAAAGTCCGTGCAAGTCCCAATATACTTTGTGAGTCATGTGCTCAAGGATGCGGAAAATAGGTATACTCTAGTCGAGAAGTTTGGATTGGCCCTCGTCATGGCCAACAGAAAGTTAAGGCCCTATTTCTTGGCGCACAGTATACTCGTCTACACTAACCAACCTCTGAAGCAAGTTCTGCAAAAGATGGAAGCCGCTGGACTGATGCTAAAATGGGCTGTTGAGCTTAACATGTTCGATTTATCATTTGAACCAAGGAAAGCCATTAAGGGGCAAGCCTTGGCAGATTTTATAGTTGAGCTTACTCGGCCAACTATAGAGCCAATATCTGATCCAGCTGAAGAAAGGAAGCATTGGACGCTCATGGTTGATGGGTCGTCCACTGTCAATGGATGTGGGGCAGGAATCATTTTTCAATCTCCAGAAGAAGACAAGTTTGAATATGCGCTAAGATTCCAATTCCAAGCGTCCAATAATGAAGCTGAATATGAAGCACTTCTAGCTGGAATCAAAATGTGTAAAGCGGCAGGAGCTCTAGACATTGAGGCCAAATAAGACTCACTCTTAGTCGTCAGTCAAGTCAACGGGGATTTTGAATGTAAAGAAGCATCGATGTGCAAATATATGCGTCTGATCAAAGATGAGATTGAGCCTTTGAAACGATTTGTTCTCGACCAAGTGCCAAGGTCAGAAAATCATCAAGCGGACGCTCTCTCGAAATTGGCCAGCTCGGCTGAAGGCGATGCGCTAAGAACAGTGTTTTGGGAAGTTAAACCCAAAAAGAGTATTGACCAAGAACAAATAATGTTTCTTAGCCGAGGGGCAGTTTGGATGGAGCCCATAATAGAATACAAGAAAACAGGACGGTTGCCATCGGATCCTGTGGAGGCTAAGTATGTGAAGGCTCGAGACAAGTGGTTTCAGCTATGGGATGAGACCCTTTACAAGAAGTCATTTAATCGCCCTCTCCTCAAGTGCATCACCAGAGAAGATGGTCTAGAGGTTCTGAAGGAACTTCATGAAGGAGCTTGTGCATCTCACATTAGAGGAAAGAGCATTGGGAGAAAAGGCTTTAAGGACGGGGTACTACTGGCCTACCTTAAAGGAGGACGCCCTCGTTTACGCAAAGAAATGCGACAGTTGTCAGACGCATGGAAACCTGCATCAGAAGCCGTCCAACTATTTAAGCCCCATCTTGTTCCCTTTGCCTTTTGTCAAATGGGGTATGGATATCCTAGGACCTTTTCCCGGTGGCCGCAGGGCAAAAGAAGTTTGTGATAGTAGCTGTGGACTACTTCACTAAATGGATAGAGGCTGAAGCCATGCGAGGTATAACAACAAACGACGTCAAGGGCTTTATTTGGAAAACATTATAACTCGTTTCGGCATGCCACAGTCCATCGTCTTTGATAATGGTCCACAGTTTGAAACGCCTAAACTGAAAGATTGGTTGGCAGAAAGAGAAATCAAGGCTCACTTTGCTGCAGTTGCCCACCCACAAGCCAATGGGCAAGTAGAGACCTTCAACAAGATTCTATCCAATGGAATCAAACGGAAGTTGGATAATGCCAAGGGACAATGGGTTGAAGAACTACAACTAGTGTTATGGTCCATCAGAACAACTGCCAAAAATTCTACAGGGGAGACACCCATCATGTTAGTTTATGGCGCTGAAGCCGTCTTGCCCATTGAGATTGAAGAACCCACCCTGCTAGTCATGTTGTACACGGAAGATGCCAACTGGGCTGCATTGCGCACGGCTTTGGATCAAGTACCAGAAGTCAGGTGCAATGCCTTGCTAAGAATGCAATTGTACAAGCTGCGAATGGCTCGGGAGTTTAACAAGAGAGTCACTAGACGACCACTCAAGGTGGGGGATCTTGTTCTAAGGAAGATGGAGAAGGTTGGACGAGCTAAAGAACTGGGGAAACTAACACCAAATTGGGAAGGACCTGATCTGATTATCCAAGAGCTGCGTAGTGGAACCTTTCGTCTCCAAGATCTGGATGGACGAGTTATACAGCGCACTTGGAACTCAGACAATCTGAAGAAGTACCACGTCTAACTCAGGTCATAGTCAGGAATCTAGCCGGTAGTTTGTAGTAACTCCAAAGTGCCACGGCACATGCTAGAAAAATGAATTATATACATGTATCTTGGCATATAGTCAAGCAAAATTCATATAATACAATTCCTACTTTCTTATTGCCTTTGTTTATTTTTACCAAGTTCGTTCACTTTGGGGCATTAAATCAGTTACTAGTCTAAAAGTGACAATATCTTGGACAAAAATACAAAAAACAATAGAGCGTCAAAAATACTCACTTCTATGCCGAATATCACTCCCTCGAAGAGACCGGCCAAAAGTATAACAACCTTAAGGTTGACAACACATAAATGGCAATCAAATTGACAAAATCTCTAGTAAGGGAAACGTCAAAGACTCTAAGAGAAAGCTGACCCGAAGTAAGCCCTTAGTAAAGGATACTTACTTTCAAATACATGGACAACTAAGTAGTAAAGACCCTAGTAAGGGTTCACTATCCGAACGAGTGTTGCTTCCTCAAGGAAGCCGGCTAAGACATGGTTAGACCATGTATCTAAAGCTCGTCCTTAGCAATTTTCACCAGGCTTGGCTAATGTTGGCCGCTCTCCTTCTTGGACTATGGCTCGACCATCATATACGGTTGAGCTTAGCCCAAGAAGGGGGGGATGAGACAAGCCTATAGGACGAGCTAGAAAGAGAAGGTAGTCTAAAAACCCGGACGAACTAGGCAATAGATGCCCTTGTGATGGTTCAATACTGCAGGACGAGGGTTACCAGCTCGATAAAAACGGCTAGAGCGTGGCTCGTCCACTAAACCGATATGTATTTGCCGCTTTCCCCCTTCGGGCAAGACTCGTCGAAAGGAGAAAACCGTCAAATGTCAAGGACGATTCTCACAAAGTACTTGGGCAACTTTTTGGAAAGAGTCATGATCATCCAAGGACAAGGAAGGCAAATTTCCCCTATTTTTATTATGCAAAACCATCCAAAGTTCTTAGATGAGTCTCTTTTTGTACTTGGTTATATTTTTGAGAGATTCTCGACCGTCCAAGGGCAAGGATCAGGGTTGACAAGCTTACTTTATTTAAACTTTGTAGACCGTCCAAGAGTCCAGGACGAGTCTCTTCTTGTACTTGGATGCATTATGGAAAGATTTGCGATCGTCAAAAGTCAAGGACGTTGCCTCTTCCAAGACAACTCCCTTTTTCAGGACGAGGCTCATTTTATACTTGGTCAAAATTGGAATGCAAGAAAAGAAAGGACAAGCAATGGGCAAAAAGTCTTTTTCATATACTTGGCAAAAATTTACAACTTAAGGCTAAAAGAGACAAAACTACGACGGCAAACAAGCCAAGAAACTTAGGAAAATAAACCTAAAACTAGGCATCATCTTCAGGGCGAGTTTCTTGGTCGTCTTCAGGGTTCTCTTCCTCAACCACAACCTCGTCGTCCGAGTCTAAGAATTCCGGAGGCTCCTCGGCACATACCATGGCACGATGAACACTCTGTTGAAATTCCAGACGGCGAATGACGCTGGGGACCTCAGTAGGCTCGGCCAACATCTCAAAGGCCTTGACGGCCCAGTCTTTGGACGTCTCGACGACTTGAGCCAAGCCTTCTTTGGCGTCCTCAAAAGACTGGGCCGCTTCCTTCTGCAGACGGGCATTCCTCGCCCTTAGGATGATATTCTCCCTTCTCAGTTGGACCGCGGCAAGAAGAGCAGCATCCCTTTCACCTTTCAACTCAGCGGAGACGGCATCCACGACCATTTTCAAGCGGTCTTACTCCTTGTATAGCTGGTTGATAGTAACAAGATAGTTCTTGTTCTCAGATTCTAGGAGGGCTGGTCTCTTCTCCAAGGCCTCCAGTGATTGGCGATGGAGAGTGTTGGCCATCTCAATATCATGGATAGCCTTGTCGCCTGCCGTCGTAGCAAGGTGGATGAGTTGTTTGTTTTCCTTCCTTAGCTCTCTCGCCCACTCTTCAGTCAGCATACTGCGAGCAAAGAGTTGAAAAATTGAAGATAAAGCAAGTCATTAGACGAGTGTTAAACAAAGCAATTTTGTACAAGTATAAAACAAAAACGGCAGAAAATTATACCTCAGCAGCAAGTTGGGACATGTAGCCCACATGCCCGGCTGATGCTCCCCTTAACCCATTATTATAGGATTCAGGGTAACATTTGAAGAGCTCCTGCTTAAGCCGGTCTTTTTCTGCCTTTGACATTTTGGCAAAAGCAGGAGAAGACTCCTCGTCTGAGTCTATGGTGGGAGTAGCTGAGGGAAAAGTGGGGCCTTTGCCCTTATTTGAAAGAGGGGGAGGTTAGTTATCTTGATGGGAAAGACGATGGCTTGTCTATTGGACGGACTCATGGACCGTCCTCCGACCCGCACCGTCCTAACTATATTTGGATAATACGACTCACCAGATGAGATGGAGGTCGTCTTTACAGCTAGTGGCATTTGTGAGACCAGCTTTGCTACCGAGCCGCTGAAGCCCGGGTAGTTCTCAGTAGCCGTCTCCGGCCCCGGAACAACCAAAGCCAAGGCTGACTCTGGTCTGACTTCAGTAGAGTCCGAAGGCAAAGCGTCCAACTGACCAGCAGGGTCATAACTCTTCTCCCCCTCGGCAGGGACATCAACAGAAGGCTCCTCTTTCAGGACCTTATCTTTAGGGGGAGGCATGGTTTTTTCTCCAACTCCGCCAGCCGGAGTAGTCTGCTCCGTCCTCTTTCTTGTAAAGCCCTTAGGCGTTTTTGCTGGAGGCTGGTCCGCGGCCGTTGTAGGCCTCTTCTTGGATGAAGATGACTTCCCTGGTGGAAGCTTGTTTGTAGGAGCATTTTTCTGCAAGAAATGATCAAGTTACAATAATGGTCGTCCAAAGAGCAAAAGCTAAAAACAAATTACAAGGCTTCAGACGACAATCACCCAAAGAAGGAAGGCGTCCTATAATGGACACCTCCTTTTCTAAGGGAACCTCGTCCGAAGAAATTTCCGAATACAGACGAAGTTGACGCAAAGAAGGAGGCCGTCCTAAAGTGGACGGACTAAAATGACTCCCGTCGAAGGACAGGAAATCAACTCCTCGTCCAGTTTCAGAACTTAAAGCCTCTTAGACGAGAATGGCCCAAAGAAGGTGGCCGTCCAAGCATGGATGCTTTCCTTCTTCAGGTTATCCTCAGAGAAAGGGACAACGACTTGGATGAGTCCAAATGGTACTCGTCCAAAGACGTTCAGCATCTCAGACGAGAAGGGCCCAAAGAAGGTGGCCGTCCAAGCATGGACGCCTTCCTTCTTCAGGCGATTCTCGTCTAGAGAAAGGAACAACGGCTTGGACGAGTCCAAATGGTACTCGTCCAAAGACTTCCAATATCTCAGACGATAATGGCCCAAAGAAGGTGGCCGTCCAAGCATGGACGCCTTCCTTCTTCAGGTGATTCTCGTCCAGAGAAAGGAACAACGGCTTGGACGAGTCTAAATGGTACTTGTCCAAAGACTTCCAATATCTCAGACGAGAATGGCCCAAAAGAACGTGGACGTCCATGCTTGGACGCTTTCCTTCTTTGGGTGATTCTCGTCCAAGGGTTGGATGCAAATTATTGACGAGTCAGAATGATCCTCGTCCAAATATATATATATATATATATATATATATATATATATATATATATATATATTACCAGTGTTTCCGCCCTTTTCGCGGCGCTGCTCTTGGCGTATTCCTTCCATAAGTTGTCTGTGAATTTAGACATGCTTATATCTCCCGTCCAAGAAGCCTTGAGACGTGTTATGGCCGAGTCTACAAAAAAGAAATGAAAAATGGTTAGTCCGATATACTATGGACGAAGAGTTTTACTTGGAGAATTTGAATGTATGCCTCTATCTTCGGCCAACCGCAAGCCGGCGGCGACTAAGAAGTCATCATGGTAAAACATTTCTTTAAAGGGTATCCAGTTAGCTGGCCCCTTAAAAGATCGTTGGCCGGGCCAGAAGTACTCCTTTATTCTGATGTACTCCACAACCTCTTCGTCAAAGTTGTCCTCCAAATCCAGCCAGGACTGCTTCTGCCCAGTGTTCGTGACGGATCGATTATAAAACCTATAGCCCTTAGTGGCATAGTCGTTGGCCGCCCGTAAGAAGATGAAGTCGGCTTTCCATTCGTGCATCTTCGACGGTTTGCGCCAAGCAGTCATGAAGCCGGGGCGATGGCAGATGCTGAGCCATGCCCCGTCCATGGCCCCAAGATCCTTAGCCGCATAGTGAATATGGGTAAAGGCTTGGATAGAGAGGGCCGGGCCCGTGCAACTCGCAGACGGCAATAAACGTCAGGACGTTGAGCCAAGCATTTGGAGCCAGCTGATTATGGCCGATGTGGTAGTACTGCAGCACTTGTTCTCTAAACTCGTGGAGGGGGAACCTTAATCCGGCGTCCAAGGCCAGCTTGTAGACGGCGAAGTGGTTCTTTGGGCACTCAGAATCGTCGCGTCCTTATTTGGGATGACAAAGGAGAAGCCTGGCATGGGCATGTAGGAGGATAAATAACTAGGGTCTGGTCCTATTTTCTCTAGCCATTTACGATTGACCAAAATGAAGGCGGGGTCAGAAAGGGGACCTAAGCGTCTTCTAATCTCCGACGAAGTAGTAGAGGCTTCGTCTGATTCTTCGGTAGCGTCAGATTCACTGCCGTTATTATCTTCGCCGGTTCCCTCTATATTGATGTCCCTGCCAGAAGGACTGGCCTCAGGGTTTATTTCGGAGTCTTCTAAATTGCGGTCAGGGGAAGGAGGCCCGCCCAAAGGCTCAGCACTTTGGGCCCCCCTCGCCTCATCTGGAACTCGTCCAATAGATTCCTCCATGTCTGAACTATGTAAGGGGAGTATTACCTTTCGTCTTAGACGGGTCGTTTGCTTGACACGCGCCAGATTACCCTGCACAGGTAAAGACTGGGTCGTCTGACTTTCTCGGCCAAAACCACAAAAAAATATATACTCGGCCAGAAGAGGCCCAACTCTAGAATGTGCCGAAGAAGAAGTATCGGTTCTAGGGTCAAGACAAGCTCTTGGTCGACTAGGATTATTGGACGAAGAAGATTCCATTTTATTGATTTTCTAAGAAAAAATAAAGAATAAAGAAGAGTAAAAAGAACAAAGAAAAGATACCTGCTAAAGCGCCTGGACTATTCAGTAAAGAAGGTTGAGGCTGGGCGACCACTCTCTCTCTCTAGAAAAATTCGTTCAAGGTGGGAAATGATTTAATGTCCTCACACCAAGATTATATATAGAGGGGTAAGAAACCTGTGGAGCCGGTCAAGGATGACCGAAGAAAGGGTAAAACGGTCGATTATGACCGGTGAAACCCAGGAAAAGGCGCGTCATTGCCTTCATTTTGAATTTGAATAAAACTACCTTCGGTAAAAGGGTATTAACCGTTAGATGGGCCAACAGTGAAAACCCTTTTAGGGGCAAATGTTGTAGCCTAACATCTACAACTTCTTTATAGACACTTGGGCTCATCAGAGTCGTACACGTGTCCTCTCCTAATAAATAGAGGAAAAAGGTTTTAACTTTTGGGGTATATTCAGTTGGGAGAAAAGGTTACTTTTCTGGCCCAAGAGATAGTTAGAGCCCAGCCCATGGAGGTGGCTGCAAGTGAGAGGTTGATAAACCCTCACAAATCATGGCCTGCCACGTGTCATGATCTGATTCCTTAGCCAATCAGATGCCACTATTCTAGGGCAGATTTTAAGGATAGTTGTCATCTTGCTATCACTATAAATACCCCTGAAATCAGGAGAAAGATCATTTAATGCAAACAGTGCAAAGTTACTCTGTAAAAATACTGTTTCACTTTCTCTCTCTAGATCTACTTTTCTCTCTGCCACTCCTGATATCTGACTTAAGCTTCGGAGGGGGAACCACCACCCAAACCTCCAGGGTGGGTCCTTTTTTGCAGGTTCGGGAACGAAGCTCAGGCTTGGACTAAGTTGATTCAGACATTGTTGCACAAGTCTCCAAGGAAGAACATATAAGGGATACTAGTTTACTTGCTAGACAAGAAAGCTCAGCCTACAGCTAACTTGTTGGACAAGTAGAGGACTAAACATGTGTAGCTTCGTGACATATATAATATCCGTTACCAATTTTATAACTAGCAATAGCACTATCCATGTATACAATGGTATTGTACATGTAAACAAACAAAAATATATATATATATATATATATATATATATGTATCAACCGTGTACATTGTACACATAGCATTTAATCTTTTGTTGCAATTGCATAACTACAACACCAAATTGCAATTGTCCTGTACAGGTAAACAGCATGTTTATACATTTATTATTTTACCTTACATTGTACAAGTGGCATATATATTCTTTAGTTGCAATTTTGTAGCTAGACACTATTGTTGTCAATGACACTTGTAGTTTGGTGGCATATATATACACTTTACTATCAAATTTGCAGCTACAAAACCACTATCCATGTATGCAAAGGTCTTATTTCTGTAAACAAAAAGTTTATATAGTTAATTATTTATCGTGTTCCAGTTGTACATACCACTGTTGGCACTGCACTAGTAGGTTATTGTATAGACATCTTGTTTTCCTATATATAATTTCTGCTAACATGGATAGTGATATACCTGAGATCCTCCGGGAAAAGCGAGCAGTTAAGGTGAAGGCAATTTATGACGCTTTGTGCAATATAGTTAAGACTCCAGTGTGGGTAAATCATAAAAAGCTTAACACCTTAGTTATCTCTCAAAGTAAGGAATATGGTTATGATGCAGTGGAAACTATAAAGTCTTGGATATAGAGTCTCCTCCATCCAGACCAAGAACCAGTTACCAGATATATTCCACGAAATTTTATGACCACAAATACTCTAAAGAGATATTGTAGCTGGATGCAGCAAAATAATAACCACACATGCCAGATATGCAAAAGCCAACAAACTACTGTTCCCATCATAGAAGATATGGACGAAGAAGATGGAGCCGAATCTTCTAGGAGCCAACAAGAAGCCATATCAAGATAAGCAAATAGCCACGAAGAAATAACCACGTAGAAAGAAGATGTAAACGATAGTTATCTTTAAAAACAGTAGTGTAATAATTCTGAGATACAGATAGCAGATGAATAGTGAATAGTATTTTCACTTTTACTGTAGCAAATAGTATTTGTAATAGTATGTAGTTTTTGTACGAACCGTTGTAATCTTCTGCTTATAAATAAGAGTTCTCTGATGAAGC